>OX335651.1:10022500-11272500 GCA_946894095.1 Incurvaria masculella
CAAATGTGCCCTGGCGAAAAACCGGCGTTACAAAACTGCTTAGGAGCACTGAACGTGGTAGATCCACAGACCATTAGCACGCTGTGCTTAGAAGAACACAGTGTGGGAGTGAGAAGTCAACTCAAGCCGCGAGTTGGAGACAGATGGAATGTACCTACCCGATGAGACAACTTCGAATCCCCATCGCAGAGGCCCGAGCTCATGTAATTTTAAAATGATTATTTTTTATTTTTATGATTAATCTAGTTTTCCTTACAGCATGGTGACCTGTGCATTTGTACATTGTGATGTGACAAATAGGTCTGTACCCTTTTTATTGTAAATAAGAGGTGACCCACTGATTCTTTGTCAATCATATTTCTTAACTTTTTCTCATTATTTCAAAGTAAAACTTTGAACATAATTTCAGATCTTTATTTTGAAGCTACAATGGCGTTTTAGAAATCGTTTTAATTAAAAAAAAAATTATGACAAGTTTGGTCTCATCTATTTGAATACTCAGCGTCCTTTACATTCTAAGCCTTGGGCAGACCGGCAAAAAATACACATTTTTTTTTATGAAAAACCTGCTCAGAAACGTACATACTCAGAAAAGCGAATCCACCTCACATTGCAAAAAAACTGTAATGGGTACAGCGCCGGACATTCATTTTGTCATTTTTAGGGTTCCGTACCTAAAGGGTGAAAACGGAACCCTATTACTAAGCCTCCGCTGTCCGTCCGTCCGTCCGTCTGTCTGTCCGTCTGTCACAGGGCTGTATCTCAGTAACCGCAACAGATAGACAGCTGAAATTTTCACGGAGTGTGTATTTATTTTGCCGCTATAACAACAAATAGGTAAGATTTAGAAATAATTAAAATTAAAGGGGGCCCCATACAAAAACGTGATTTTTTTGCATACATTTTTTTACGATGGTACGGAACCCTTCGTATGCGAGTCCGACTCGCACTTGGCCGGTTTTATTTTGATTCTTTTTTAAACTATTTGTTATTATAACGGCAAAATAAATAAACAATGCGAAAATTTCAGCTGCCTACCTATTACGATTCATGAGTACAGCCCTGTGACAGACAAACGGACAGCGGAGGCTTAGTAATAAGTTCCGTGTGCACCCTTTGGTATTAAGAACGGCCCGTAAGCTATGCTCCCCATACAAACGTAGTTTACTAATGATTTGGAAACCGCTATTCCAAATAAATTGATATTTAATATCTAATATCAAGTAACAAATATCTGTGTCTCTATGGTTTGACCCAGAATACATTTACCAAAAAAACAAAGGCATGCAGACACAGATATTTGTAGCCTAATATTTGATACCAAATATCAAGTAAGTTGAAACAGTGGTTTTCAAATTATTAGTAAACTACGTTTGTATGGGAGGCGAAATTTTCAGGTGCTTACGGGCCGACCTTAAGTGACCAAAAAAAGCTTCTGCCCCGAATTTAAGATAAATAAATATTTTTCAATGGACAAAAAAAAGGTTGTGCATCTCGTTCGAGTAGGATGGTCCTCAGAAAAAAATTTGAAAGATTACAATGCTTAGAAATTTAGAAGGTGTGACTGCTAAAACCCGAGCCTACTCAACCTATAGGAAAATAACCCATTGCACCCATCCGCTGCTGCCGAGTTCAAAGTTAAATACATACGGTAAGAACATATTTAACTACCGAATTATTAGAAAATCTGTCTCGATCGTCACTGTAGCACCAGGGCGACCCACGCCTGCTTTTTAGGGTTCCGTACCCTATTACTAAGCCTCCGCTGTCTGTCCGGCCGTCCGTCCGTCGACACATGGCTGTATCTCATGAACCGTAATAGGTAGGCAGCTAAAATTTTCACAGGTGTGTAGTATCTATTTTGCCGCTATAACAACTAGGTAAAATTTAAGAATAATAAAAAGTTAAAGGGGTTCTATTCAAAAAACGTTTTTTTTTTGTGGTAAATCTTGTACGATGGTACGGAACCCTTCGTGTGCGAGTCCGACTCGCACTTGGCCGGTTTTTTTTTAGTAGTCAAACTACACTAAGTTACATCAAAAACTGAATGATCCGCTGATCTTTGATGCAGCGATAACGGATGTTATAAGCCAGTTCAATAAAGAAAAGATATAGTAAGTGCGGCTGCTACTTGTCATTTGGACGGTATGGTCAACATATTATTGTTACTAAGTAAAATAAAAGGATTATTTTGTGTTAAATCTTGTACGAAGGTACGTGTGCAAATCCGACTCGCACTTGGCCGGTTTTTCATCTAATTTTCAGCATCAAACTTTAACCTCATGAAACCAGCAATCCACTCCAACAAACCAAAAAAGGTCTCAACTTGGAAACTGCAACTGTCAGCAGTTCATCAACAATGTAAGTGTGCCAATATATTTGTAAACATTTACGTATACTGTACCTGAAGTCGAGGCTAAGGTTTCTCTGGTGAGAGCCGGGGCGTGCTCCTCGCGCACCGTGTACAGGCACCTGCTCCAACATGGTACCACCGTCCTCTTGGCTCACAGCGACATTCCGCCCCTTTGGCTAGCACCCGACCAGAACTATCTCCGAGCACCATGACGTACACAACATGGCGACAAACACTTTGCAATGCACTTTCGCCAGGCAGTCAATCGTCCCACACTATCAGATAGACACCGACACAACAGCACATTATATTTGCACTATGGTAACAACAGGATCACAGTCACAACAGATGGCCGAGGAATGAATGTCCGTCCGATAAGGGAGGGATGCAGAATCGTACGGAAGCGACTGCCGATTACAATACAGCACACCACATGCACATGCCCGTTGTGGTCAGTTTATCTACTCTCCCAGACAAATACGCCCGTACACTTTCATTGGATTTACAGTTTACAACTTTGTTGATCTCCAACAACGGAGCGACTAGCCATGATAATAAACCACGTCTGTTCCGTACGGAAAACCAATCAACTTTCAATTCCACTTCAAGTCGTACCGACACAAATTATTGGATAACCCATAGATTATTTACTTTTAATTCTGTGGTTATGTTGGCCTTGAGAAAATATAACAGTAGCTGCGGCCCGTTTTGAGCTGCCAACGTTTGCGTACACAAGTAAGCTTCCCGCATTGCGAGCACCCAATAAGTTGCAAGTATTTTGAGTGAAGTATCTTCAGTCATACTTGCTATGGGTTGCAAGCAAGATTGAAGATTGAAGCCCCTAGTCTGAGTACTTTTGTAATGCGAAATACCGGTCGACTGACATTTTTAAATGTCGGTGATAGCGTACAAAAATGTATGAGATTAAGTTATTTTTTAGGTTTCCGTACCCAGACGGTGACAACGGAACCCTATATCTAAGCCCCCGCTGTCCGTTCGTCTGTCAGCGGGCTGTATCTTATGATCCCTAATATGTAGACAACAGTTTTTTTACAGAGTGTACATTCCTTTAGTAGATATAACAAGAATAAACGAGACTGTAGATATAACTGTTAGTGAAACTTGTCAAAAGACTACAGACAACGCTGTAGAAATAAAAATATTACACTGACAGTGGTACACACAGTCATTGTATGGGTCTTTTGCATAATGGTATGTACAGGTACTGGCCTGAGAGTATCCTCAATTACTCGGTCTGATTCTCGGCATGCTGAGTCACGAGCGGATTTAGGTCTAGTGGCTTCTAGGCATCTCTAATAATGGCAGTCTTGATTAAATGACCGGTCTCAGGAGTGCGCCTACCGCCTTGCCTTGTCTAATGACAGAATCCACAATAGTCGGTATGCGACACATGAGATATAGTCAAGCAACATCGACCAAACCAACTTATACAATAATTATACGTTTTGACAGGTTCTCTCAGTGAATTGACAATATTTAGTTCGCGTACTAGCACCGGACTAACCATAAAAAATGCTATTTAGTCCGGTGATAAGCCCCGTATTTAAGTTAGTCCACCCACTCTGAATCCTTCTGAATAACTTTTATTTTGTTTTCACCCTACTCAGAAGGCAAGGACAGAGTCCTCCCACGGCTTTCTCGGACCGGGTTTACAAATTCCTTGAGCCTAACCTAAACACCTTGTTAAATTAATAAGGTTGGTTTTAAAGTTTATAAAGCGAGTCTATAAGCGTTTATAAAGGTACAATGGATGTATTGCCGTCTAAGTGCGGAAACAAGCCCGAAGCACAAAAACGTGGCTCTTACTAGACTAATAAATACCTAAACTCCTACTTGCCAATCAAACATTCACTTCTGGACTAATTGAACAATGTCATGAGGTTTTACAGGACATCTCAATCGACAACAGGATCACATTCCAGTGGATAAAGGGACATAGCGGGAGCCATGGCAACGATGCGGCCGACAATCTCGCCAAGGCGGGTTCGAGTTTAAAGCCCGTCGGACCAGAGCCACGGGAGCATCTTGAAAATCCTAATTACCTACCTTCAAGAAGAAAGCGTTTTCGGACTATAACCAACATCGGGTTTTAACGGTAACATATACACTACCACACGTCATCGTCACAAACTTCGGAAACGTAGCCTTTCTACTCGACCCTAACAATTAGCATTCAGAGTGGGCGGACTAATTTTAATCCGCAGGACTAAACCGCATTTTGTATGGTTAGTCCGGTGTTAATCTCGTACAGTCGTTTCGTCTGAAATCTATACAACGGAAATAGAGACAAATTTGACATCCCCCTCTAATTTGACAGGTTTTCTCTAATACGGCTGAAAGAGTTCGGAGAAGTCTGTTTCTACGTCGTGACCAATGTCATTTGATTCTGTGTCACCACCCGTCACCGCACGGGCAAGCGATGATTTTTAATATTCTTTGGCACGGGCGTTGGTTGCGTGCGATACTAATGATCAAACAATTTTCTCGATTAATTTAGTCATCGTGCTGTTTTGGTGTAGCTTGGTTTAATATATTCTTTAGTGTGAACTACCCGTGGTACTGGAGATCGGAAACCAGATCATGTTATGATGAGTGTCTTCTCAAACTTCGTGCTACTTCTAGCACTTGTTTATCCTCTGAATGCTGGTACGTTAAATAAATACAGATAAAGTTATACTTTAGCCACGATACACTTTAGGATACCATTTTTACTGGGTATGAATTGGTTTAATTAACGCAAACGCACATAGGAGGAGGATGCTGATTCCGTTGTAGGTGTGGTGATCAAGTACTTCTAAAGGGGTTGACTATAGCACCGTCCAGGCGCCTTGTATCGTATCAGCTTGGAGTACATGCAGCCTTCTACTTTGCCTTACTAATTATTAGTAGTACCTAATACTTATTGTTTTAATAACCATATATCAACCTCGTTTTATTACTTGCATCTTTTAATTTACTAAATCGGAAATTAAATAGTTTTGATTTGAAATTATTTTTTACTTACCAACAAACAATGGTAGATCTGAAAACATGCTTGTCCAATAATAAACTGTTTCAAATAAAAATTAAGTGGGTTTGTTTGGCCATCGGCCACAAGATCTTCACTACGTTGTGGAGGTTGTGTAGCGCCGCTCGCTTTGTTTCTGACCTGTGCAATCTTTTGGCTCCATTAAATCACTACAGGACAGACGGAAAACAATATGTAGGTAATGGGTGGGGCAATTATGTAGAAATCAATTACCTAATTCTGCCACAATGTCTATCACATTGTGTTAATATGTGTGCTGAAATTACCTTACATTGTCAAAAATTTAGCAAACAGTAAAATATAAACCCTAAAAGAAAAACTACGTTGAGTAATAGTTTGGGATTATTTGAAAAAGAAAACTTACTGATTCACAAGGAAACTTTATTAGTATAGTAATAAAAATATTCAGGAACATGTCGAATTGGTGCAATGGCCGTTGGTCCATTCGAAATTCTTTATCTTGCTCTAATGCAACGTACAACAAGCTGTGAGCCGTAGACACATCAAAATACTCTCATGGCAATGTAAATGTTTCCCCACCATGCGCCTTTTATACAGGCACGTGATTGTTGAACTGGCTAATCATAAAATATGACAAATCCGAGTGCAGTGCCTATAGATGAAGCCTATTGATGTTGAATAAATAATAAATTATAATCATATAAAAGGCCAATGCGCTTACCTGCTCTTTAATGACATTGTACTTGTTAGGGCACCATGGAAGGATTATGTGGCACAAGAATAGTTAATTTTGCAGGAAAAGGTATCGAAGACAATTTACTTGTGCATCTGTCCAGCCAAACGATAAAAGAGAAGTGACAAAAGAAAACTGTGAACGTAGGTTCATACATTGTTGATTCGAAATATTAGAAAAAACTTGTGGAGATTTTTTTGCTCTACCTCCAAGGGCACACAAAATTAATTTACGGTGCACATACGAAAACTGGACAATAAAGTGGTATTTTTTTATAGTTCTGGACATTGATGACTTACCTAGACCACATGTTCTGTGTAAGTTATGTTATTAGCCTATGGCACTACATTCCTGACAGATTTAGGTGCCATTGCAGGCCCTTAGATTTATTAAGTGCGGCTACACTGAACTGGATGGATAACGTGAACAAATTTAAATTGCAGCTTTGACCATCCTTCATTAACTCAACCTGGGTGGGTTTATCTTCCCCGTCTGGTAAGAAGAATTGAGGATGCACAATTTTATACAGAGTACCCCTGAAGTAAACGACATTTTTAAAAAAGTACACATTTCAATCTCCAAATATGAGAAAAAGGCTTCCACATCCTTTTTTGTACCTGTGTACTTATAGATTTTGTTGTCTCTCGACAGAGTATGGATACTCCAAGTACTACTACGATTATGAATGCAACGAGCCTCTGCTGCACACTGCTCACCTCTCCGCCACGTCTAGCATGAGGGACCGTGGTCCAGAGAATGCTCGGCTTGATGGTGAGGCCCGACAATACAAACATTTCTGTTGCTTTGGGAATCGATGCTATTACACCATTGGTCAGTGGTTGTATTGTTCCATTCAAGCTGAAGCAAACAGTTTTGGTTGCATCAGCTTTGCTGTGATTACATTTATACAGGTTATTTGATATGTCATGGATCAAACTAAAAGTGGAAAGATAGAGATCATTTGTAAGCAAAGTCACCTAAAATATGGTTACCTATCTATAAATATGGTTACCCAATTTTCAATGGTTTGAGGTTGTAGCAAACTTAATATTCCATGGGAAAATAAATATGACAAAACCAGATGATTACTGTAATAAGAATGCAAAGGTCATGAAATATTTTTTACTGTAAGATTGAATGACCTTTCCGTTCATGTTATAATATTTAACCATACGTTTTTTAATATTTTTTATTTATTCCATGCAATTTTAAATTAGCTATTACTCCTAAACCATTGATGATTGTGTAAACATAAATGAAGTGATTTTGATGGCAAATGACCTCCGCTTCACCACTTTTCGTTTGATGCAGGACTTATTAAACAGTCTATAATGTGAGTATAGGTGTGATTTAAGTTTGAGAAATGTTGGTTTATAAAGCTTATAGTGGTCCAAAAACCCGAAATAAGGTACTTCTAAAAAATTTTTTTGTCAGACAATGTAAACAGTACAGTATACATCTACAAAATATCTGTTCTGTAAAACAGTTCCGACAAAAGTCACTCAACTTATTTGCTGGACTATTAGTCCATTAGAATGCTTTTGCCCAAGTTTTTTAAAGATGTTTATATCACATATGCACTACTATTAAGCATGGCTAGATACTTTAATTATGTAAGACCATGCAGTCAAACCGTCTGATGCTGCATTGACATCAGGTAGTTGGACTATGGGTCGCACAGGTGCGATTTCTTGATGCATCCATGTAGAAAATGTCGTAACCTGCCTTTCAAATCTTGGTTGCCTGCAAAACATCTTGATGGTCAGGCCTTTCTCACATGGGGATATTTACCAGCTCGGCAAATGTGATGCAAAACATAGGTCGCCTACGGTATGCCACTCTAACAAGATAGTTTTCCTACATGGTGCTACCCAAATGAAACTATGATGGGTATGTTTTTTTTGTAAAGTCTTCCAGTGTGCTCGTATTACGATGTCAAGTGATTGAGCAACACACGAAATAAAAGAAAATTCTGGGTGCCTGCCAAAGAATGAAGATAAGGCCGGTGACAGAATACTGAAGCAAACCCAGAAAATAATATATGGCAGAAATTCACAAACAACGCATAGCTTACCTGGACAAAACCTCATTAACTTGCAAATATCGGTGTGAGATGGGCCTTATCCAGTGTTTATTAAAATGTGTATCTAGAATGCATTAGGTACTGTTACATTTTGTATTATTTATTATTTGGTTACTTTGCTATGTATTGTGTTATTTAAAAATATTTGTGTGTTCTGTGTGTGTGTTGTTTTTGTCAAGCTTCATGTAGTATTTTTTTTCACTTTATCAATTTTCAGTGATAATAAGTTGAAAGGTCATAGGATTGCTAGTCCCAATTAAGTTAATCGCATGTGTACATATTTATGGAGACACATATCTAATAAAAGGGATGATACAGTACTATAAAGAATCATTCCATTCTTCTCAGGTGCCCACGCTCACTAAGACGAGAGTGATAAAAACAATAAATTCAGTGAGACAAATAATCAACATTAAAATGGCAAACCAGAGAAGCATTCGTTGGGCCTTTAATGTAACTAACTGGGTGCCGACCGAGGCTGATATAGTGCTGGCATCCACATGCATACAGCCAGAGGAAAGGCTACGTATAGCCCGATTTCACTTTCAAAATGATGCAAAATCATCGCTCGTCGGACGACTTCTGATGAGAAAGTATGTCCATTTAGCCGCGGGCATTCCATACGATGCTGTCCGTTTCGACAGGGATAATTTTGGAAAACCTATTCTTTCAAACGATTTTTCGTCCCCTCGGCCTAGTTTCAACATTTCACATCAAGGAGACTTCGCGGTGCTCGCCGGGGAAGCCGCAGGCCATGATGTCGGAACCGACGTTATGAAGATTGAGCCGCCGGTTAATAAGAATATTGCCGACTTCTTCCGGATCATGCGGCGGCAGCTATCGGGCTGGGAGTGGGATACTGTCCGCAGCTATCCTACAGAGGCGGAGCAGATGGGAAATTTTTACCGATTCTGGTGCCTGAAGGAAAGCTACGTGAAGAATATCGGAATCGGCTTGAATGTGGATTTGGAGGACATTAGTTTCAAAATTAACACCCGCTACTTGAAAGTTGGAGAAATACACTCGGATACTGTTCTGTTTCTTAAGGGTTCGATGCTAGAAGGGTGGGTTTTCGACGAGACCCTGTTAGACGAGAAACACACGGCGGCAGTCGCTTCAAAGAGGAACCCTTTTGGCTGTGCACCCACTCCTTATTCTCATCTGAATTTTGAAGATCTGGTGAAAGAAGCAAAACCTTTTAACACCATTGATAAGAACTTTACAGACGATTTCTTTAAGAAGCAACTAAAACATTTTTAACTTTTATTGAAGACATTTTCAATTTCATATGCCCAGTGATGGTGTTAGGTTAAGATAAGCGGTCTTTTTAGAGTTGGTGACCTAAATTTTAAAACGCGGTTTTAATTGTGTTTTGAACTGTATTACTGGACTTTACCCAACTCTGAATATGTTTTAATGTTTTAATAAAAGTAAGTTTGAAATGGGATTCCACTGTAATGTTTTTGCAAAATATTTAATCGTTTTTTAGCAGTAATAAAATGTGATTAATCATGATTGAGAAGTCTAACTTAATAATAACTCTCCTCACAAATCTAACTATATCATAGTGCATAATGTCCCACCAACCGAAGCGACCCCCTCGACTTACTGTAAATCGCTTGGCACGGAAGGTGTGAACGCGTGGTCGGCGTCGGACAACGATTTCGAGCAGCAGATCGTGATCGACCTGCGCACCACGATGAACGTGACGCGCATCGTGACGCAGGGCCGCGCGCACTCGAGCGAGTTCGTGGAGGAGTATCGCATCAGCTACGGCACCAACGGGCTCGACTACGCCGACTACAAGGAGCCCGGCGGGGAGATCAAGGTAAAGCGTCGGCTTCACGACTGGGACGCTCCTGGAGGGACGCGCGACCTCACTTGCGACTAACCTGAGCGGGATTGGAAACTTCTTCTTTTTAGTTTTAGGTTGTTATTCTTTGCACTTTTATATGCTTGCATGGTCGTAGTTTGTTGTAGGTTGCCTTTTGTATGTATATTAATTATTAATTAATGAACCAATTAAAGTGGGTCCATAAGTGATGCTCTCTGAACAAGAAGGGGTTTGTAAAATATTAAAAAAATCACTGTGCAGATTGATTTCTTTTTTTGCATTTAACAGAAATATCTGTAATATTCAGTGATATTTGTCGTAATTGTTTTTTTTTTTTGGAAAAACCAAAACATTGAATAATGACAGCAAATTTAACCCAGATAATTAGGAAAAGAAAACCATGAAGAAACAGATATTGAATAAAAATCTAATGAACTGGAACAATAAATTGATCACTTTTTAACAATTATCACGTCGAACAACAGTCAATATCTATGTAAATATTATTGGAACAATGATTTCAAATAACTGAGGAAATTTGATGAGAGGAATTTTCCGATTCTTATGGGCGCCACCTTAAAATGTTATTGTTGGTAGATTTTCCTATTTTCTTCCAATGTATATAAATCTCTCTATATTACAATTAAAAATAATAACACTCCCCACATGTCGAGTCCCAACAATCCTATCAAAAACATACAATCCGATTCATATAAGAATAGGCTGGTCAATAAGTGTGTTTGCGTCCACTGCTGGACATACGCCTCTCCATTTTTCCTACAACTAATAAAAATAATATTCAACTAATAAAACAATGAAACTTTGGCACTATCGAGGACACCCGATGCAAACTAATCACATAAAACAAAACAGATAACCGTAGATAGCAAAGTATAGAATAAAGATAGCATAAAGTAGGGGGGCTGCTACTCGTGTCACTGTATATTCTGTGACTAGTAATTAATGTCATTCTGAAGTGTGTAGATTCGTGTGTTGTCTAGTGTTGGGAATGCAAAAACCGGCTAAGTGAGAGTCGGACTCGCACACGAAGGGTTCCATACCAACGTACAAGATTAAACACAAAAATAAAAACACGTTCTTTGTATGGGGACCCCCTTAAATTATTATTATTTTCAAATTTTAACTTTTTTTTGTTATAGCGGCAAAATAGATACACACTCTGTGAAAATTTCAGCTGCCTACCTATTACGGTTCATGAGATACAGCCCTGTGACAGACGGACGGAAGGACAGCGGAGGCTTAGTAATAGGGATCCGTTTTCACCCTGTGGGTACGGAACCCTAAAAAGCAACAAAATAAAGAAACGCAAACGCATGTACGCACATGCTCGGATCAAACCTCGATTCTGATGGATGGAAAAAGCGTCAGACTTCCTTTGATATTGAAGAAAATGTTTCCCGTGCCTACCATATTTTCCCCCGCTAATTCAAGTGAAGTTAGTCACGAGCCCCGTCCTATTCTTATTTGAATCGCATTGTACATAAAACCCCTAACACAAACGTGAAATCCTTAACACAAACGTAACAAGCGCACTAAGCACGGTACTAACCCCGGTGGCGGTGAAGGGCCCCTCGCGTGGAGCCCGGTGGACAGCACGTACCACCAGCACCTGACGGCGAACCTGGGCGAGCGGCGCGAGGTGCGCGCGGCGTCGACGCGCGGCCGCCGCGACACCCACGAGTACGTCACGGAGTACGCACTGCAGTACTCGGACGACGGCGAGAGCTGGCTGACGTACACGACGGCCGACGGTGAGACGCAGGTATATTCGGAATGGTTGGTTCTTTTGTTTCAACTCGACTCCATTGCGCCTTGGCAGTAATACCGACTCGTATTGTATGCCGTGATGGGAAACGGCGTGTCGCTATGCCGTAATTTTGTTTACGTGACGGGCGGCGTACGCCGACCTCTTAAGAACGGCCCGTAAGCTATGCTCCCCATACAAAAATAATTTACTAATCATTTGGAAACCGCTATTCAAATTAAATTGATATTTAATATCTAATATCGGGTAACAAATATCTGTGTCTGAACGCTTTTGTTGTTTTGAAAAATCCAAATCGAATGAAATTAAAGCCAAAAGGTAATCTTCATACTAATTTTGTTTTCCCTGTGGTTTGACCCAGAAAACATTTACCGAAAAAACAAAGACATACAGACACAGATATTTGTAACCTTATATTAGGTACTAAATATCAAGTAAGTTGGAATAGTGGTTTTCAAATGAATAGTAAACTACGTTTGTATGGGAGGCGAAATTTTTGGATGATTACGGGCCGACCTTAAGGTGCCTGACGACGCCCATGGGATTTAGAAATTTAGCAGCGGAAGCACAAATGAAAGTGGATACTTGTCGAGCTAGAGAGATATGAACTTTAGTCGATGGTTCTTATCTGATGTGATAGCACAAATGGAAAGTGAGATTAATTTGTCGAGGTAGAGGGTTAAGATTGATTTAAAGTGGCTGAAAGCCTCATAACTCATTTGAATAAAAAAAAGCAATAGTTTTTATTCTTGATAAAATAAGACTATCATAATTATTATTTTGGATCTACACACAATCAGAATTGTATGAGTGTGTGACAGTGAGATGTGAATGAGTGATTGGAAACATATTCTTGTACTAATATTTTTAAGCAAATAGAAAAGTAAAGCTGAATTACGTTTTTTCGTTTAATTGTTCGTTTTTCTATTCATTTAAAAAAAGAGTTAGAAAAACTAAGACATGATCTTTGTTTTTTGATGAAAAACAAACCTATGCCAACTGTGAAAAAAAAAATATAAACGATCTATCATTGTGTATGTAGAGATATTTTGTATTGTCATAGCCTGACTTGCAAGCATTTTGTCCAACATACCTAGTGCAGACATTTTAGAGGCTGCGGGCATTTCGATGTTCCATGCCATGGTATATACATATATAGCAGAGATGCTGATGCTTTACGAACTTACTTACATAACTTACACCGTGAAACCAGCAAAACCTGGAAATACTTTTGTCACATAGAGCGGCCACAACCACACGGCGAAAGACGCGGTGGTTGACTGACAATTCTTATTTTATTATTTTTATTGCCGACTGGCCTATGTATGCCATTTTATCCTACATGGATGAGTAAGTAGTCTTCCCATATTTATGAATAAAAATAAACTAAATATGCACGCATCGGTGGTAGGAGCATTAAAGGCCATGTCTATTAACTAAAAATAAAGCAGTTTTGGTTGGTGTAGTAAGATTGTGGTAAGGACAAAGCAGCTCAGTACGGGATTTCGACTCTCGAAAACACTGGATTCGAGGTTAGTAAGTTAATTTATTTATCCACCTTGCACATGCAATCTCAGACTCGTATATTTAATTCCATATGCTGTTCTGCTTCCACTACTATTAACAAAGAAGATCCCTACGCTTGAGAGTATTATGTTTTTCTCAAAATTCTTTCTAATATTATCAATAAAAATTTACTGTCTACAGAAAATAACCGGAAAATGTGGCCTAGAGCAGCCTAAATTATGAAAATCCCCATGTAAACTACTACAAATTGGTGAAGACAATGTTACGTTCCCAGATGTTCGTTGGAAACGACGACGGTAACAGCCAGCACAAGAACGAATTCGAGGTGCCGATCATCGCGCAGTACATCCGCGTCAACCCGACGCGCTGGCGCGACAAGATCTCGCTGCGGCTCGAGCTCTACGGGTGCAACTACAGTGGGTGTCGTTCATATCTTGCCACATGTGAAATAAAATAAAATATTGTAAAAATTAAATATTGCACAATAATACTACCATCAAAACTGTAAATTTTGGTTGTCGTCTCAAAATGTACATTTACATATTTCTCACAAATAAATAAGCTTCCCTCCTAATCCTTAAGTGATGAATGACCTGTTTTAATAAATCCAATGCAATCAAGCGCTGATTAATGCATTTACACTAAAAATACGCATTTGGGGATCGAAATATCGCCAAAAACGCCTCACGTAATGAATGAATTTCAAATACGACGAGATTCCACCCATGTGCCCTCCCTTGCTAAACATGTTTGATATGAGTCATAGATGACATTCTGTCTGAAAATTGACTCGTTCTGGCTGTTGATAATTTCCCCTTTACTCACCCATTTCCAGTTGCCGATCTGATGTCTTTCAACGGCTCATCTCTCGTGCGATTAGACTTGCTCCGTGACCCAATCTCCGCCTCGCGAGAGAGCATTCGTTTCCGATTCAAGACTTCGACGGCGTCCGGCGTGTTGCTGTACTCGAGGGGCACTCAAGGCGACCTCGTAGCTCTGCAGCTCAGAGACAACAAGCTTCTGCTCAGTGTTGACCTAGGTGAGAGATTCCCTGCTGGTAGTTTTTCAGGTTCCGCAGGTAAAAACCGAAGTCACTTTAGTATAGTTAAACGGTCTGTTCATGTCAGAACACTATATGCCATAGCTCGCAGCCGATGCCGATATCAATACAGCTTCATACCGTTTTCACAAGTGAGATAAGTGATGTAATTATTTTAGCGAGTTTAATATTCGAATCAATGCCAAAACAAACCAAATTCTCTTACTGTTTTTTTTTATGGACATGGATGGCTAACGCCACACAACTACCGTTATGATATTAGCCCAATACAACACATTCCCGAAGGAATTGGTGCCATGCAAGGACCTTCCCTTTATGAGCACGGCTACATTACAACTGGATGGAAATTTCATTGCCGCTTCAACCATAGTTTCATTCAATGCGGTGGTACCAACCCGGGCGGGCTTAACCCTACCACCTACTTAGGGGAAGGGAATCTACAGTTTTACATGAATTCCGAACCATGTAACAGCTCGCATTCGTAATGAAATGCAAACTGCAAACATACATACATATTCCAAAGGTTTAATAAACGAAACATTGTAAACTTTAGGTGTTTCACCTCTAACTGCGCCCCATCCATGCAACGATACTGTATTCAGCGAGATTCCTGCCTGTACCGCCACGTAACATGAATGGGTTGCACGCGCAGGCTGGGGGCGACCGACGTCGCTGTCGGTGGGCAGCCTGCTGGACGACAACATCTGGCACGACGTGGTGGTGTCGCGCAGCCGCCGCGAGCTCGTGTTCCTGGTGGACCGCGTGATGGTGCGCGGACAGATCCAGGGGGACTTCAGTAGACTGGACCTCAACAGAGCGGTGTGTAACCTTTTACCAATGAACTGCTGCTCGGCTTGTTGCATAAGAAAGGAAATTCTTATTTGTGATGCACACCTCTCCTTTTGCGTAGGAAGTGAAAACTCAAAATAACTGTTAAATATTTTTTTGTAAAATTTAAGTGTAATTATAGTTTATTTGAAAATCTAGATTTAAGTGAGTCTCTTGCCATGATAAGGACAGATAATGAACTTTTTATGATTGAATTTTAATTGTATTTAATTGTAATCGTAAATGTTTGACGATTCCAAGTGTTCCCTGCGTGCCAACGGAGGATTAATAAATACAAATACCTATTTTCTCTTGAATTTTCAAAAGCTCGGGCTTGTAATGAAAATTATTAATCTCAATAACTTTGCTTGCCTATTCGAAAACAAGCCTGTTGAAATACTTGCATGTTGAAAACATTTGGTTTTGAACCCATAACATCTCGCATGAGAGCCCCTCTAGCCCCTCTCTAGTTTGAGAATAAAATATATACAGACTTGTCTATGAGCATGAACATATATTTTTGGGATATGCAGGGTATGTGTAAAAAAAAAGAAAATCCCTAGATGCAGCGAACTGTGTGTGTGAGGCACTTGGTGAGGGATGGGATAGCTTCTCTGCGTTAACTTATATCATATGATTGTTGACAGCTGTACATCGGTGGCGTTCCGAACATGCAAGAGGGCCTGGTGGTGACACAGAACTTCACGGGATGCATCGAGAATTTCTATCTCAACTCCAGCAACGTTATCCAGGAGCTGAGACAAGCGTACGATGTCGGGGAGGCACTGCGCTACCAAAAAGTCAACACGTTCTACTCTTGTCCTGTAAGTCGACCCACCTATTCGCCTAGGACCTGCCCAAGTCTCCATTAACATTTTTGTTATTTAGTATATGTTGCCTACATCTGCACGGCTATATTAGTGCAAATTAATTTGACTAACAAAATTTCAATGATTGTAGGATCATACCTAAAACAAGTGATGTTTTAGTTTCATTTCATTTCATTTATTTAAATTTTTGGTAGTCAAACTACACCAAGTTAAGTCACAAAGATCCGCGGATTCAATCAACCCAGTAAAGAAGAATGCAAAGAAACTTCACGGGTTTACGTAACATATTTTTCCGTCCACAATTATGAAATACATACTTAGATTTAAATGCTACTGCCAAACAATTCCTTGGCAGAACAGATTAAGGCAAAGAACAAAGAACAATAGAAACAGCAACCCTCAGTTTAAGTTACTTACAACTAATAAAGTTGTTGTAAATTATATAAATTAATATAAAGCATTACAAGTATACTCTGGTGTAAAAACCGTCGTCACCTTAACCTATGTCGTAGCAGTAAGGTCGCGCGTAGCGGTTTTGCCTTGTGATTTTAATATTTGTTCGTGACATTAGTAAGCTGTAAGCTGATGCCTTCAATTTAAAATGAGTGCAATTGATTTTTAAGGTGACCCAACCCGCTCATCTCCCCATACAAAAGGGGAAAGAAGATCACACTCATATTTCTTGTCAGAGATCCAAAATTTTGCTCAAAAAAGCTTTATTCGATCGAACTAGATGTCTGATGACCATTGGCATTGTAAAATTATGTTTGGTTTCCAAGTTATAAGGTCCGAAAGTTAGAATTTTTCGCGCGTTTTATACAATAACTTTGGAGGTGGATTGCGCAATGATAAAGTAAGAACATCGTATAAAGATTAGTCATCAGACATAGCTTATTTAAGCAAGATTTATGATCTATTTGGTTTTTGTTAGATTTTTGACTACAGCGGTCGTGGTTTACTTTTTTACGACTTATAGCTAAGTCGTTTTGAAATTAAAATTTTCGTAAATCTTACCAAATCATACACTATGCACATTGTCTTTTTTGTGGACATGTTGCATCTTCCTCATCACGGAGCCTGTCTTATTCTTTGAAACAGAGAAGGTCCCAGAGCGCAACAGCACTGTTTTGTACCGTGCCCGCAAATGAGTTAGGCCCGCCGGGTTGGGCCGCCTTAAGTTAAAGTCTTCATGATAATATAGTTTTTTTTTATGCGACCTGATATGGATGGCTAATACCACACAACTACCGTTATGATATTAGCCCAATACACCACATTCCCGAAGGAATTAGGTGCCATGCCAGGACCTTCCCTGTGTGAGCACGGCTACATTGAACTGAATGGAAAACACGGACAATTTTTCATTGCCGCAACGACCATCTTTTCATCCAATGCGATGGTACCAACCCGGGCGGGCTTAAACCCTACCACCTACAGTTTTACATGGATTCCGAACCATGGAGCAGCTCGCATTGGTGACGAAATGCACTTATCGAACTCGGAAAGAGAAAGACAGTGGCGCATGTCAGTATTGAACCCAGGCCTCTGGTACGCTAGGCCAGTCCCCGTGCCAGTAGGCTACGAGCCGCTCCAAGTCTAACTAAAGAGTTTTAAATCCATTTTTAAAAGATTTTCTGTATTGGCACTAATGAGTAGTGCTGTAGTATTTGGCAAAACACTGGCGGTAGGTAAGTGTTGCTCAGCCCACTAAAACATTGTTACAAAAAATGTTGTGGAAGTGCATTATATTATTATGCATAGGCTAGCAGCTTTACGCTGATGCTCCTATATCACAACACTAATTTATATATTAAGTTTAAGTTTTTTTAAGTTTATTTGTTTAAGGTATATATTTTTGAAGGAATTTATTGCATGGATACATTGAAGAATAATCTAGAGATAAAGAGTTGTCATTTCGCCCGCAGGAGCCGCCCGTGGTGCCGGTGACATTCCTCACGCCCGGCTCGTACGCCAAGCTCCGCGGCTACGAGGGCTCCGAGTACATGAACGTGTCGCTGCAGTTCCGCTCCTATGAGACCACCGGCCTGCTCATCTACCACGACTTCAAGTCCAAGGGATACGTAAAGGTGAGCACACCTAAATGTCGCATTCAGCAGCCGTTCGTCGTGCAGGAGCCGTTCGTTCCTAATCCTCAGCTCGAAAACTAAGCTGTGCTGCTACGAGCGCTCTGAGTACATGAACATATCGCTGCATTTCCGCTTCTGAGATCAGTGTCCTGCTCATCTACCACGACTTCAAGTCCAAGGGATACGTAAAGGTGAGCACACCTAAATGTCGCATTCAGCAGTCGTTCGTCGTGCAGGAGCCGTTCGTTCCTAATCCTCAGCTCGAAAACTAAGCTGTGCTGCTACAAGCGCTCTGAGTACATAAACATATCGCTGCATTTCCGCTTCTGAGATCAGTGTCCTGCTCATCTACCACGACTTCAAGTCCAAGGGATACATAAAGGTGAGCACACCCGTGCATCTCTTTATCTGTCATTCATTCGATTGAACTGTTCATTCAAATCCAATAGGCAGTGACCATTCTGTCTACTTGTCAGTCAGCGGGTTTGCGTCCACTGCTGGACATACGCCTCTCCAATTTTTCTCCAGTCCTCCCGGCCCTCGGCGGTACGGAACCACTGCTTTCCGCCGACGCACTTGATGTCGTCGTCCCACCTGGCGGGTGGTCTTCCCACACTCCGTTTTTCTATCCACGGCCGCCAGTGCAGGACACAGGTCCTTCAACGGTCGTCGTCTCTTCGGCTGACGTGACCAGCCCACTGCCATTTGAGCTTAGCCACCCGGTGTCTAATATCAACTACTTTGGTACGTCGGCAAATTGCCTCGTTACGCACCATATCCCGTATCGATATTCCCAGCATGGCTCGCTCCATTGCTCGCTGGGCAATTTTCAACCTTTGGACAACGGCGACCGTCAGAGTCCATGTTTCACACTCGTACGTCATAACCGGGAGGACGCACTGATCATAATGAAAATGAAATGAAATGAAATGAAATGAAATGAAATGAAATGAAATGAAAATGAAATGAAATGAAATGAAATGAAATGAAAATATTCTTTATTGCTTAAAACTATTACATAGTATGCAAAGGCGAGCTTATTGCCAAAGGCAATCTCTAACAGCTAACCTTAATATTAGAAAATATATTAAGAGGTAGCAAGAAACAATAAATTCCTTAAAACTAAGCACCATAATCACACTTATAAAACATTAGATAACTTAAAACTATATAAACAGAAAATATTTGATTGATTTAATTGTTATAACATGTCAAGTACAAGGATTTTAATTTTACCTTAAAAATAGACAAGGAAGCACTTTCCCTAATAGTAAGAGGCAATTGATTCCACAAACGTGCTGAGTGAACTGTAAAAGAACCCGAATAAGCAGTGGAAGAATGTGACGGAATAAGGAGCAGGAGATTATCTGCAGACCTAAGTGGTACACCATGAAAAGAGAGATATTTAAAGCGTTCTTTAAGATAAAGTGGGGATTTGGGATCATTTAAGATTAAGTAAAGAAGAGAGAGAACATGCATATTACGCCTCTGGCGAATATTAAGCCATTTTAGTTTCGCACGATAGGTGGATATATGATCAAACTTCCTCAAACCAAAGATATAACGAATTCCATAATTAAGCAAGCGATCTAGTTTGTCTATATATCATATATTTTCATATATTCGGGTCTTTAGATTTGTCTGTCTACTTGATGGTTATCAATCGAAGGCAAAAAATAATTTTAATACTTCCTAATGTAGATCTCATGGTCAAACTAATACAAACAATTTGAATTTGAATTAAGTTTTAAAATTATTTTGTGACTGGCAAAGGTATGTTTGCCAGTTCTTATATGCATGGAAATATAGAGTATGCGACGTTTTTATTTATGACATAGACCTAGCATAACGATTCTTGACATGTTTAAGTGTAGGTTACCTACCTATCAATGCAATAAAAAAAATGTATTCACCATTAACTTATTATGTATTCAAGCAAATAGCAGTACAAAGTAGGTTGATAAGGCTAATGGAAAGCGCTACTGTGTCAGGTGTTCCTGGAAGACGGCAAGGTGAAGGTGGAGCTGAACACCAACAACTCGCCTAAGGTGATCCTGGACAACTACTCGGAGGAGTACAACGACGGCCGCTGGCACTCGGTGCTACTCACGATGGCCGCTGACAGTCTCACGCTCGCCGTGGACTACCGCCCTGTCAAGACAACCAGGAAGCTGCGGTTCTCCACCGGCGCCAACTATCTCATCGCCGGTGAGCTCTTACACTTACCTGGACTACTATGTTGTCCAAAACAGCTCGAGGAAATCTTCTTATTCTTTTGCATATTCAAAATAAAATAAAATATACGTCTTTTCAATTTTACATTGTTTCCGCCATATTTTTTCTTGTCTTCCTTGACTAATCACAAGCTTGCAATTTTTCAAACTATTCAAATATAAAGCTACATTTTCGTTCCAGAATCTAACACTACATGGTGCTGATATTTACTGGTAGGCCAATCATAGCCTTGTATTCGAAATGAGTGAATGGCACCAAATTCAAATTATAGTCATAAAAATAAAATACGAAACATTACAATCTTAAATATATAAAGGATGTCAGGCGAAAGGCGATACAGGGAGTGCATTCCAGTTTGCTGATCTTATACATAAAGGATCTGCAGGATCAGTTGGTTCTTATTGGAGGAATGTGGTCAGTGATAGGGTTTCTAGTTCTGGCTTTTTCAAAGTGGGTGTTTTGTCTGTTTCTCGTTGAGCAATTTTGCAAAGGGGATGGAAAGATAGTGTTAATCCCGCCCGGGTTGGTACCATCGCATTGTTCCTAACCCTAGTTCCCAAGTCATGCGTTAGGCCAATATCTTACGTTCAGCTTTGAATTACATTACGTTATATTTCATCACATACGTGACTTTTTTTTATGTCAGGTACATGGATGTCTAATACCACACAACTACCGTTATGATATTAGCCCAATACACCACCAATTAGGTGCCATGCCAGGAACTTCCTTTTATGAGCCTGGCTACATTGAACTGGATGGAAAACACAGACAATTTTTCATAGCCCCTTCGACTATCTTTTCATTCAATGCGATGGTACCAACACGGGCGGGCTTAAACCCTACCACCTAGTAGGGGGACCTACAGTTTTACATGGATTCCGAACCATGGATGAGCTTGCAGACGTCACATGACTGGACATGAATGGCTAAAAAAATCTTTGAAAAAAGTTTTGAAGAGCATTCTCTGTGGTATATACGATATAGCCTATATTAATTTGGAGTTTTAAGATCTCTACATTCTGAGATTCCTCGGGTATATATTTTTTTAAACAATAATTTCGCATTCATCGCCGTATTACCAGCTGAAAATGGTCATATTAAATCGAGAAAATTGTGTTGATGTCCAACGACCGCGGTAATTTAAAAAGTATTTTAGAAGTTAGAACAACTGGACCCTTTTTTATTATGCAGGTCTATCAATATACTGTACACGGATTTACATTGTCGTATGACTTGCAGGAGGCAAGTCGGGGCACCGCTCGCGAGGTTTCGTCGGCTGCATGCGGCTCATCTCGGTGGACGGCAACTACCGCATCCCCTCCGACTGGAAGAAGGAGGAGTTCTGCTGCACCAACGAGGTCGTCTTCGACGCGTGCCAGATGACTGACAGGTACTAATATTCAAGCGGTAGAGGCTTTTTCAAAATCTGTTAAGAATCTGCAAGCAACTTTGGAACTTGCAAGGTAAATTAAAAGGAGGCAGTTGTTATTGGTTGGGAGAGAAATGGGTGATAGAGACAGTTTCGTAGATCAAAGGGCAGGGGAAAAATATATGATTCAAGTTCATCATCATCATAGCCCCATTTGCATAATGATGAATCCGAAGGTGAATCTCTGATACAAAGTCTAGGCAAGTAAATAGGGGAACAAGCCTTAAGGTGGCCCAACCCAGCGGGCCGAACTCATTTGCAGGCACGGTACAAAACCGTGCTGTAGCGCTCTGGGACCTTCTCTGTTTAAAAAAAAAAGACAGCCCCCGTGATGAGGAAGATGCAACATATCCACAAAAAAGACAATGTGCATAGTGTATGATTTGATAAGATTTACGAAAATTTTTATTACAAAACGACTTATAGCTAAAAGTAAACCACGACCGCTGTAGTAAAAAATCTTTGTTAGAAAATCTTTGACCGCTGTAGTAAAAAATAGAAACGGGGAAAGAAGATCACGCCCATATTTCTTTTCAGAGATCCCAAGTTTTACTCAAAGTAGCTTTATTTGATCGAACTAGATGTCTGATGACCGTTGGCATTGTAAAATTGTGTTTGGTTTCTAAGTTATAAAGTCCGAAAGTTCGAATTATTCGCGCGTTTTATACAATAACTTTTGGAGGTGGATTACGCAGTGATAAAGTAAGAACATCTTAAAAAGATTAGTCATCAGGCATAGCTTATTTAATTAAGATTTATGATCTATTTGGATTTGTTAAATTTTTTACTACAGCGGTCGTGGTTTATTTTTAGCTATAAGTCGTTTTGTAATTAAAATTTTCGTAAATCTTACCAACTCATACACTATGCACATTGTCTTTTTTGTGGACATGTTGCATCTTCCTCATCATGGAGCCTGTCTTTTTCTTTGAAACAGAGAAGGTCCCAGAGCGCAACAGCACGGTTTTGTACCGTGCCCGCGAATGAGTTAGTCCCGCCGGGTTGGGCCACCTTAAGGGCGTGATATCCCCTGATGGCATTAATATCCATAAGGGCGTAAGTGAAACTATATTTTATCATTTTTAAAAATAACTACTATTTATTTTGGAATTTCAAAAAGATGAAAGTTGCTTTGATGGTCTAGCTATATTTTAAACCTATAACGGTAAATATCTGACGCTCATATTCTGTGTTTAAACTTTTTTGTGAAAGTTTATGAATATTTGTCTAATTCGAGAACACAAAACACCAGAGGCTGACAGTTTAATTTAAAAATTTTAACTGGACCATCAATCTACACATTGACTTTTTTGTTTACCGAAATTCGTTGTGGTTATTTTTAATAAAAATCAAATGTTGTTTTACTTATTTCCTTATCAAACTGAACTCAATTGATCCTTATCATACCCTTAAAGGTAGGTTTTCTTGTATTAAGGTGGCCCTACCCGCTCATTTCCCCATACAAAAGGGGAAAGAAGATCACGCCTATATTTCTTGTCAGAGATCCAAAATTTTGCTCAATATAGCTTTATTTGATTGAACTATATGTCTGATGACCATTGGCATTGTAAAATTGTGTTTGGTTTCTAAGTTATAACGTCCGAAAGTTCGGATTTTTCGCGCGTTTTATACAATTACTTTGGAGGTGGATTACGCAATGATAAAGTAAGAACATCTTAAAAAGATTAGTCATCAGACATAGCTTGTTTAATCAAGATTTATAATCTATTTGGTTTTTGTTAGATTTTTGACTACAGCGGTCGTGGTTTACTTTTAGCTATAAGTCGTTTTGAAATTAAAATTTTCGTAAATCTTACCAAATCATACACTATGCACATTGTCTTTTTTGTGGACAGGTTGCATCTTCCTCATAACGGAGCCTGTCTTATTCTTAGAAACAGAGAAGGTCCCAGAGCGCAACAGCACGGTTTTGTACCGTGCCCGCAAATGAGTTGAGGCCGCCGGGTTGGGCCACCTTAATGAAGTTAATCATTTTGATGCAATGGAACCATGGCATACCAAGGATTTTAAGCTGGATCTTGGAATAATTTAAAACTATTTATATTCTAGATTTGGTCAATGACGTAACCCAGTTTTCAGAAAGTGATTCTTTTGGGAGAGTACTTAGTTCATATTGGTAGTTTCACTGAGTGGTTATGGTGCTGTCTCTAAACACAAAAAAAACAATAGATGTTATTAATAAACTTTCTAGAATAGAAGAGTGGAGAGACAGCGGCGCAGGACACAATAGCAGATAGCTACACAAAACTAATTAAGCTGTATTTACTATTTCCTGAAAAGACTATTCCAGAGAGATTATTATTAGTTTCTATGAAAAATGTGTCTCCTGGCCAGCATTATTACACTCCAAACATATGTAAGTTTCATTTGTTATCATTCATGGTTTATTCATGTCAACTGCTGGGTGTAATTTATCTGATATCGTTTTGTAAATTTGACTATGTTTTCCCGAATGTAATCAATATACAGCTGTACATTTGTGTAAGTAATCCGTGCTATATACAGATGCAATCCGAACCCTTGTGAGCATGGCGGCGTGTGCCGTCAGAACTCGATGGAGTTCCTCTGTGAGTGCGGCGGCACGGGCTACGCGGGCGCTGTCTGCCACTCCTGTGAGTACTCATCTCCTTTTGCATTAGGCTACGTGGACTTGTGTGTTGTCATTGAGCTGATTGTTGTTATCTACATGCTATATGTACGCTGCCCTGCCGTACAATTTTAATTCACAGGATTTGTCCCTTATAAGTGACACTATTTACTGTTGCAATAGTACAGGATGTGTTATTTTTCTCAAAATCAATGATTTCGATTTCTGGCTAGGAAAATGATTTTTTCATAAATCTAAAATTTTTTTTTATCAAAATTGGCCTCTTGACTCGTTTGAGCTTTTTTTTGCTATTTATTTTAGTTTTGGATTTGGCCCTGCAGACACACTTGAAACATTGATCCTGTATACATAATCTGCCTAACCATACATTATCAAACATTTACTGTTTGTTTTGTGTCATTACATATATTCTATAATTTCAGTCTTTTAAACAAGCATTCTGTCAAAAGTTCAAATCGTGATTTTATGGTTTTATGGGTTTTCTGAACGTGGGTCTGTTGCAGCGATCAACCCGCTGTCGTGCCAGGCCTACAAGAACGTGCAGTCTGTGTCTCGCTCGGCTAAGATAGACATTGACGTTGATGGCTCCGGGCCCCTGCCTCCCTTCCCCGTCACCTGCGAGTTTTATTGTAAGGGTTCCAATTATTCTTTATTGCCAACTATCGAGTGCACAATGGCTCATAAAATCCCTAAATAAAGGCTCTCAAAAATATTAAAAAATGAATGTAACGGATAAATCATCCATCATCAGATATTGAGTTGCACGAAACACATTTTTGTCAAAGTTAGATAGGCCAGGCATCAGAGCACAACGAACATTTCAATTGATCAGGATTTGTTCATGCTATGACATTGAGGTCCTTTTGAGCACCTGGCCCTTTCATTTCATTGTTGTGATATTAGACCATTACACCTTATTTCCGAAGAACCATAGGTAACTTTTTTTTTAGCATAGCTGCATTAACTTGAATAAAAGATAGTCTCTTGGACTATCTTTTAGTCTACTATATTGTAAGTAAGGAATGGGACCTCCAGTTTAATTACTTATTTATATTTCAATATCACATAAAGAGTTTGCTGACTTTGGGTCTTGAAGCCATGAACTCATATATGAGAGAGCACAGATGCTACCGCTAGTTTACGTCAATATTTGTCGAGATCTCTTTATAAGGAAGGTGTATTTGTAGCGGACGGTCGGGTACTGACGGCCGTGGAGCATGCGACCGGTGTGGGAACAATAGTGGACGGCTTCCAAGAGCCAGGCAGCTTCCGGCAGGACATCGTGTACGACGCCTCCCGGGAGCAGCTTGAGGCCTTGCTGAACCGCTCTGCTACGTGCAGCCAACGCCTCTCCTACTCCTGCCGACACTCGCGCCTGCTGAATTCTCCTAGTGAGTACATTTTATGTAGCGGACGGTCGTGTACCGATGGCTGTGGAGGATGCGACCGATGGGAGCAGTGTAGTGGATGGCTTCCAAGAGCTAGGTAGCAGAGTATTCTGACTTTGCACTTGCTCCATGCTACCTGATTTCATTCTGTAACAAAAAAGTGCTGAACGGAGATATTTGTGCCCGAACTAAACTAATCCCACACGTAATTTGGAACGAACGAAATGTGGAACAAGCTGCCAAAAGATGTCGTTGAAGCACCTTCCAACAATTCTTTTAAAAACAGGCTTGACAAACACCTAAAGAGACACCGGCACATATAGTCATGGAATGTAGACAACTGCAGACATTTTGTACGGGGGTCTTTAGCTTCGAAAGGAGCGACCCGCAAGTGTGGAAAGACCCTAAAGGGCTGCTACGCTTTGTGGAAGAGCTCGGCTGGCTGAAGTGAGCCAAAAGTCGGGTTACTGAGCACAACGGCCTCGTGTCAAGTGCGTTCAAGCGTCGGCAGCCACTCGCCGACAACAACAACAACACCAACACCTAGCCCCAGTTGCACGAAGAGACGGCCGAGTTAATCAATGTTCAAACACATCACTTGTAGTGATCCGCATAGAGTTCCTTCCATACTGTCCACACAAAGTGACGTGTTTGATCATACTTTGACGTAGATTTTGATTTTTTGTCCTTTCGTGCACTCGGCCCCCAAAGACACTAAACTAAAGTAACCGTAATAACATAGCACCAGTGAACCTAGACATGAACACATTAGCTTAGGCTGTTCGTTCATCAAATAAATAAATAAATAATTTACCTAGTCAATTCACATACTTATTTCTAACTCTGTTTATTCGATGCCGATTTTTCACAGCATGTCCAAGCCATAAATAAACCTTGTATTTACTGCGCAGGCGACGAGCAAAATTACCATCCGTTCGCTTGGTGGGTGTCCCGCGATGGGCAGCGTATGGACTACTGGGCGGGCGCGCTGCCCGGCTCGCGCAAGTGTCAGTGTGGCGTGCTCGGCTCTTGCGTCGACCCCACGAAGTGGTGCAACTGTGACGCCGAGCGCTTCCCCATCAACGGACAGAATCAAATGGGTAATTTGAATACCAGTTTTGTGCAGTCCCCGCCAGGAATGCCAAAGAAAAAATTGTTTCTTCTATGATTTTTATAATATACATGGCTAATACCACTCCCACCGTCATTATTTAAGCCCAAACTAGGAATCCAGTGTACCTCTAAGAATTAGGTGCCACGCCAGGACATTTCTTTCATGAGTGCGAAGTATTGAACTTTATGGAAAACACAACCAGTTTTCATTGCCGCGTTGACCATCTGTTCATTCAATGTGATGGTACCTACCCTGGTGGGCTTAACATTTTCCCTAATAGAATGAACCTACTATTTTAGATTGACCCATGACAAAACATAGACCCCGTATCCAACACCATTTGTCAGTGTATAGACTCAGATCAGTTGTTCTACAGGCCTAGATAGAGGATTAATTTGATGCTGAATAAATATGTTTCCTTTCCTTCTGACATGTTTGAATTTTTTAGAATTCCTGGACGATGGCGGCGAGATATCTGAGAAAGAGTATCTGCCGGTGAAGCAGCTTCGCTTTGGAGACACCGGAAGCCACCTTGATGAGAAAGAAGGGCGCTACACCCTTGGACCTTTGCTGTGTGAAGGAGATGGTACGTAATGTCCACATCACATTTGAAAGTGTCTAGATGCAGTGTGTAGACGCAGTTTTTAGCCATAAAATAGTAATAGCATAGCAATCAGTTTTCTAATTTATATGCATGTATGTAGTTTGCGAATGGGAAGTCTTGCCAATAATAATTGGTAATTTATTTGATTATTCTTGCAGATCTATTCAATAATGCAGTGACATTCAGAATAGCCGACGCAACCATCAATCTGCCCACATTTGATATGGGACACAGCGGTGACATTTACTTTGAGTTCAAGACTACCAAGGAGAATGCTGTTCTTTTACATTCAGTGGTAAGATGTCCTCAAGTTTTGTGCTTGAAGCAGAGACATAACTTCCTATTCTTTCTTTATTTTCATTTTACAATTTAAAATTTTATCAGGTTCAATTTTTCATTTATATGTACGATAGGTCCAGCAAAAATATCACATGTCAGAGGTTTTTACACGCAACTCAGGTAAAAAAAATTTTTTTATTGTTCACCGGGCCACTCAAAATTTTTAACTTTGTACATAGAATCTTGTCTAATTCCTCCTACGAAGAAGTTATGATACTTAAAAATCTCCATTACAAGACACTAGACTCAACAGTTTTATGTTAAAAGCATGGATTTTGAGTAGGGTAACCGGGGAAAACATAAATTCATAATCTTTCGACTAAAAATAATAAAATTAAGATGGAGGTACTTTTTTTAATGTTAAGCGCGGCATATGATGCACGCCAGGACCTCACAAAAAAGCCCATGGGCTTTTGGACTTTCACAGGGGCTGCGAAAACCATGTCGGCCGGCCGGGTGCTTCTTAACACCATGTTTGAAGGGCCCCAGGTTGTAATTTGAGGGAAAAACTTTGGCAGGGAGTCGATTCCATAGTTTACCGACTCTATAGATAAAATATCTTGTGATGATGATAAATGTTGTGTGATGAAGATAAAAGTTGGAATCGGGTAGAGGGTTACGGTGACATCAGTCAGCGTGTTTGCGTCCACTGCTGGACATACGCCTCTCAAATTTTCCTCCAGTCCTCCCGGCCCTCAGCGGTACGGAAACTTGGCTTTCAGCCGATGCACTTGATGTCGTCCCACCTGGTGGTCTTCCCACAATCCGTTTTCCTGTCCACGACCGCCAGTGTAGGGCACGGTTACACCAACGATCGTCGTCTCTTCGACTGACGTTACCAGCCCACTACCACGTGAGCTTAGCCACCCGATGTCCAATAACATCGGTGACATAGGTATTAGTATTGATACCAGGTTGCCTACAGGGCGTGCAAGACTACATCAAGCTGTCGATCATCGGCGGCGACCAGCTGCAGTTCAAGTTCCAAGCGGGCAACGGGCCGCTCGGCGTATCGGTGGAGACGAGCAACCGCCTCGCCGACAACCAGTGGCACTCCGTTTCCATTGAGCGCAACAGGTCCTTTCACAAAACCATTTGTGGTCTCCGATCACCGTACCTTCCACAGCTTTCAATACAGTAGATATCATTACCTAGCATAGCGCGCTGTGCTTACAAGACGAACAAGTGAGACGTCAATTCAATTACTACTACCGCGAGTTAGAGCCACAATTTAAGAGGTAGAATAAATTCTTTCGAGGTTATGCAATTTACAATGTATGCATTTTAATTTAATTAGATTCTCTTTCTGTTCATCTATTGAGAATTCTTTGTTAATGCTGCTCTGACAAAATTGTCCATATTTTCCATCCAGGCTATCAACGCTATGGAGTAAGCGCTATCGAGAGAGCGACATCGCCGGTCAAAAATATTGTATGCGTTTGACAGTTGGTATCGAGAGCACTTTATAATATTTTTTATACAACGTATACAATGTTTTTTATCATAACGGTAGTTGCGTGGTATTAGCCATGTCAGGTTGCATAAATCAACCTCTAAAGTGGTGACTGCGACCGCAGGAAGGAAGCGCGTATTGTGGTGGACGGCGCTCTGAAGAATGAGGTGCGCGCGGCGCCGGGGCCGGTGCGAGCGCTGCAGCTCTCCTCGTACCTGGTGATGGGCGCCACCGTGGACTACCGCGACGGCTTCGTGGGCTGCATGCGCGCACTGCTGCTCAACGGGCGGCCCGTCGACCTGCGCGGGTACGCCCAGAGAGGTACGCGTGTTGCACAAGTCTTCCAGATCGGAGTTCCAGACCTTGCCATGTGGATTAATATTTTGACATTGAGTTTATAATGGCCTGCAACCAAAACACCGTTTGGATCTTCGAAACAACTTGTTTGATAAGAATTCTTTAAGGCCGTGTTAATAACCAAAACTAACATTGTTAGATTACAAGGAAGTGACTACCATCAGGATAAAAAAAACTCACAAACACTCAAAGTGATCACCATAGCCTGTCTAAAATAAAATAAAATAAAATAATAAATGAACCTAAGACCTCAGTAAGGTCACTATTTCATGCGCTCTCTCTCTCTCTTTCACACTATCATTATGCACATCGCACAGTATTTGAGGAGTCTCCACCAGTCTCAGTAGCCATTTTATGGTCCAATTTACTCTTTTACAGCAGAAATTCTGTATTGATTAACAAATCTTTTTGAAGCTCTGATTACATTAACAATTTCTTACTTTACTTGGTAATATGACCAGGGAGAAACAAAACAAATGTTAGATCTACACTAGTGCTAAGTGTTGTTTGCGCTTATTTATATTGTATCAGCAATTGCTTGTGAGTGAAGCGTACTTTATGTCTGTTGTGTCGGCAGGATTGTATGGTGTGTCGGTGGGCTGCGTCGGTCGCTGTGCGTCGAGTCCCTGCCTCAACAAGGGCACCTGCCTCGAGGGCTACGACGGGTACACGTGCGACTGCAGATTCACCGCGTTCAAGGGGCCCATCTGTGCTGACGGTACCACAATTCCCTCCTTCACTCACTAAGGGTCACCTTTTGCCCTTCGATCCGGACTTTTATTTTATCATCGACACCATTATATCACATGTAGACATAATCCAATCCAAAATTGGATTTTTGTACAGCTACGCTCTTGTTATGGAAGGAGCTCATTTTCTGCACAGCACAGTCCTACTGTTGTCTCTAAGATTAGATCTTCTGGTGGCTGTTTTTTTTAAATTTATAAATGGTAAATCTAACTCTACTGGGTCGGTACAGTACTTTTTATTGTATTTTATTAACTGATAGCCGCGGTACCCGGATCCGCAGGCGACAACATCTAAACCAATATTTTTTTCTTATAAGTAACTATCTTTCAAGCGGGAACAAACCACACAAATAAACAAAATTTACTTGAAGTCGGTTGGGTGGTTTGGGAGATTAGTGCATACGAACATAGTGACACGTGATTTTTATAGTACATACATTATTTTATCTTTCCATACAGATGGATTATCTGGATTTTCGATTATACCGACTACGCCTGGTCCCAGTTAGTCCCACCTTGTACTGTACTCAATTTTCGGTTAACTTTTTCTAGGAATTACTCCACTTGCTTATTAAATATTTAAACACTTTTTTTTCCAACTTTTTTTGTACATTCGAAAGAAATAAAATGATCTATTTGTACTTTACAGAAATTGGAGTAAATCTGCGACCGAACTCGATCATCAAGTACGACTTCATGGGTTCGTGGCGGTCCACCCTGAACGAGAACATCCGAGTGGGCTTCACCACCACAAATCCAAAGGGGTTCCTGCTAGGATTCTATTCCAACATCTCCGGAGAATATTTGACAATGATGGTGGCTAATTCAGGTATGTTGGTACCAAAATACTTGGTACCGCCAGTGTAATGTGTAATGCTTACAACATTTGTCTTGTATAATAATGCTTATGTTCCGTTGAGCAGGAAATCTTCGGGTGGTGTTTGACTTTGGGTTTGAGAGACAGGAGATAATATTCCCCAACAAACATTTTGGTCTGGGGCAGTACCACGATGTTCGGCTTTCCAGGAAAGACAGCGGTTCCACCCTTGTTCTTCAGGTAAATTTCAGCTGCTGGCATTCTTGTGATAGATATATTTCTTTGTCTTATAAAAATCTATAAAAATTAAACAAATTTCCAAATCCGGTCTGCCACTGATAAAAACTTGTTTATTAAGATCTTTTACATATATTGCCTTTTACTGATGACTTTGCTCTAAGCCATCTTACTAAGTTCTTTACCTTCCTAACTACTATATATCTATCATCGCCAAGTGGTTGAGTAAGGCCACTGAATTGTAAGCTTAGGCCGTCAATTGTAATAAGCTTAATCAAAATAAAGTCCATACATAAGCTTGACCGATATAAACCATATGGGTCAAGGATCCTTTTTTATGGTTCCATATGGTTTATGGCCAACGGAACCGTATTACTAAGCCTCCGCTGTCCGTCCGTCTGTCACAGGGCTGTATCTCATGAACCGTAATAGGTAGGCAGCTGAAATTTTCACAGATTGTGTATTCACTTTGCCGCTATAACAACAAATAAGTAAAATGAAAACATTTAAGAATTAAAGGGGGGCCTCATACAAAAAACCTGATTATTTTGTATTAAATGTTGTACTATGGTACGGAACCCTTCGTCTGCGAGACCGACTCGCACTTGGCCGGTTCTTTGTACGAATTAAATTCGAATTTAATGCATTCATTCACATCCCAACATTCTCAAACCAGCTGTTTTTTGTTGTTTGGTTAGCAGGAATGCTATATTATCCACACACCCTATAGCGTAGCACCCTGAGGTGTTAACTCGTCTGAGTAGGTCATTCATTACTATTTACGACAGGACGGGGGATAGTATCCCCTGATGTAACAGTATGTTAAGATATTGCAATTTCTTTATGATTTTTTTTTATTCACGCTAGGTGGACAACTACGAATCGATGGAGTACCACTTCGACATCAAGGCATCGGCCGACGCCCAGTTCAACAACATCCAGTACATGTACATCGGCCGGAACGAGTCCATGACGGAGGGCTTCGTGGGCTGTGTGAGCCGCGTCGAGTTTGACGACATTTATCCACTCAAGCTGCTCTTCCAGCAGGGAGGGCCCGCGAATGTCCGCAGCCTGGGAGGTACCGTCACCGCTGATAACTTTATGCTATGTTTAGCCACTCGAACATATTTTCCATCTAACTTATTGGACATGGATGGGTAATGTTACGCCTACCGTCTCGATAGATCACCAATCTTAACGCAATCTCAAAGTCACTTGAAGGAAAGTATTTGAACTGAATGGAAAGAATTGACCACTTTTCATTGCTGCTTTAACTCCCTTTCATTCAATGCAATAACACCAACATTTCCGAAACACTTTCTTGTGGTTGTGACCAGTATGAAATTTAAAAAGCAAATGCAACCTGTATTGCCATTAGAACTATGACTTTTATCTTAAATTCTTGATCCATATGTTGAATGATTTTACTTTAGTTTTCTCTTAGAACCAACAGGTTACAAACCACTGTACCACTGAACTTGCACACTGCAGTTCCCCCGCCCCTAACCACATAAAATCAAACTGGGAAACTTATTTCCTTTTTTTGTTAATTCCTGGATTTGTAGAGGATTTGAACTCGACAAAATTTGTATTGGTGATTATGGGTGTCACAATAGTCATTGTGTGATGGGTGGTATGCAGGACCGCTGACTGAAGACTTCTGCGGCGTGGAGCCCATCACGCACCCGCCGCTGGTGCTGGAGACTCGTCCGCCGCCGAACCTCGACCCTGACTTTGTCAACAGTGACTACCATAAAACCGACGAGGCCATCCTCGGCAGTGAGTCTCATTCATTTAATTTTCATCTATGTAGCATATAGCATTATATTTTATATAGCACCCAAATGTCGAAGATAGAAGACATATTGTGCAAGGTGATCAGTTCAAACCCCGACACAGGTGCTGGCCACCCCCCACCGGCCTGCCCAACAAGAGTCAAGAATTGTTCATGTGCATTATTATAATTATTTTGAAATGGTAGTCGGGCCGGAAAGCCCCGAATTGGTGTTTGTATCCCTACTTCACTGTGATCTGAGAAGATCTATTGTGACTTACTCATCAACACTACGCTTTTTGTAAAGTTTAGTAGATTTTGGGGGCGATCGATTTAAACTCATCTGGATGAATCACATGACCGCCTAGGTCGGGTGGATAATTCTTTTGCATCTTGAGGGTCCACAGTCGCATAAAATGTGAAGAGTTCTCCTCGCGACAAAACTTGCAAAACCTAGATTTTGCGCAAACTCATGGGTTTGTTTGATTTCCAGTGACCTTGTAGAGCTCTTACAGTGAACCTAAGTTGATTTCCAGTGAGATTCATTAGTTCACACGACCGCTTTTGTGAATAGACTTGCTTCGCGCTTATCGCTTGTGTAAGGCCCGGCAATTTGTGCCAGATAACTTTAGTTCTTTGCAGAGTTAAATTTCGCTTATTGCGGTGCTTTTTGTTATCCCGCGGAATGGTTCGGGTCCCATTCTGTATGGTTAGTCCAAGTTCTTACCTAAATCAGCATTTACGGAACTTTGAAGTTATGTAAAAACATTAAACTCCACGCAAGTTTTACTACTTATTCTGTGGTTTTACTTCTTCAACCTGTCAAAATGTAACTAGGACTACCAATTTGTATGAAAATGTAGAGTCGGCGTAAATGGCAATGTCAACGTATTATGGCGACGAACGTAAACTGTCAGATCAAACTCAGACTTGTTAACGCTTTTTTTTTAAATGCTAGTCGATCGGGGGGCTAGGGGCTCTGGGTTTTGATGCACTCTCTTTTGTGTTCGTCACCACTTCACGGCCCTCGAGCCCTTCACATATACAGTGCAGCACTGATGCGCGTGTCTCTCCGTGCAGCGGTGCTGGCGGTGATCTTCCTGCTGCTGGTGGTGGTGGGCGTGGTGCTGGTGCGCGCGCTCTCGCGGCACAAGGGCGAGTACCTCACGCAGGAGGAGCGCGGCGCGGACGGGGCGCTCGACCCCGACACGGCCGCGCTGGCTGCCGCCACCGGCCCGCGCGTCACCAAGCGTCAGGAGTTCTTCATTTAATTTCACAATCGATCGATCTGCGTGTGTTGCCTTGCCCGGTGCAACTATTCTGAAATACTTCTGCATTTGTTACAAGATAAATAGCTGGATAAGGCACAATGCAAATAAATTTGTTTTGTCAGTGTGGAATCCTAGCAAAATTTACCTAGCATTTAGTACCACTATCATAAAGTTTCACGAGGCTTGCGTGTATAGATAGCGGCAACGTACCCATGGTTGGAGCGGCAATGAAACATTTTCAATTTTTGCATCCAGTTCAATGTAGCCATGCTCATACAGGAGAGGTCGTGGCATGGCGCCTAACTCCTTCAGGAATGTGGTGTATTGGGCTCACGGTAGTGGTGTGGTATTAGCCATCCATGTCAGGTTGAATAAATTAAAAACAACGAAATACGAATGTCCAAGAAGTTATTTCCCTTGTATCCATAGCACTTGTACAAAACTATGTTTATATTTTCTCTCAGAATGTTGTACATTTTGCCAACCGTGTTATTTGACAATGTGTGAATTTAATGTCAATATGGCATGGTGAAGCTGTCTGCATGTATCGTACATACGAAAGTAAAAGCAAGACTCTCGAAACTTTGTGAAACAGTCGTACCACTAAAAAATTGGCAGGGACGGGGCTTTTTTTATACAGTGCCCAAATCCTACCTCCACATAATGTTTGTTGAAAATAATATTACTAACTTTCTTACATGAATTTGTTTTGCAGTCAAAATTTACGACTGATTGCAATGGAAGGTTTTTCTTTAGTAGAAAATGCTTCAATCTCACTAGATTACGAAACATTTTGTGTAGGTAGGCCAGTACTATACCATTGTCAAAATATCTTCCAATATAGTCTAAACCAGGCACTTTCACTTTAGGTTATAATTTTGCTTTGCCATATTGTAACTTTTGGAATTTGACCAGCGATGTATTTTACACTTTCAGTTTTAAAGGTTTTTGAATTGGAGATGGAGGATTTAGAATTTCAGTAGGGAGTGTTAGTCGATTAGCGACGATATCACAATAGTGCAAGTGTGCAAGTAAGTGTACCTGCTCTTTGCAGGTTTATTCTTTTGTGAGCTGAATCGTGTTTTTCTACTGCATCGGTCATATGAATTGGGTTTTTGTAGTTTTTTTATTAGTGTTTTAAGTAATAGTTTGAGAAGTCAAATTGATCTTGTTTATTTTCCGTCCATGTTATCTTAATTTACTTTTTAAATGTCCTAGGCAGGTTTAATAAAATGTGTGTTTATGATTTGAGTATAATTAATTTTGAAGATTGTATTAGCAGTTGTTTTAAAAGAAAAGTTTAGTTTTTTAGCAAAAGGTAAGATTTGGTGAGCGTATATCAAGCTAACAGTACAAATGTATGGAGACGTATGTAACAAGGTTGGATTATTATGGGAAAGTGCAGGCGGGTTGTGCCTTACGTAGATAAGATCCCTCCCACGCTGGAGGAAGCGAACACTTTCTCCATCCAACTATGTTGACAATGTTTTGTTTTATGTATGAATTGACTAAGATTTGACAAATACATTTTATATGGAATTTGGCCTTTCTATTATTTATCCATATGGTAACATTATTTTGCTATTTTGTTATAACTGGATTTTTTTTAATTTAGACATCAACTGTGCCTGTTTAAGCATAAATCATAAAAGCCGATTATTCTGCTGCTGTTTCGTATTGAGTTTTTCAATTTTCGGTGCGACAACACAACATGGGAAACAACAACAAATATTTGATGCATTCAAATCTACTTCCATTCTGTGCTTATGACTTTTAAGGTGGCCCAACCCGGCGGCCTCAACTCATTTGCGGGCACGGTACAAAACCGTGCTGTTGCGCTCTGGGACCTTCTCTGTTTCTAAGAATAAGACAGGCTCCGTGATAAGGAAGATGCAACCTGTCCACAAAAAAGACAATGTGCATAGTGTATGATTTGGTAATATTTACGAAAATTTTAATTTCAAAACGACTTATAGCTAAAAGTAAACCACGACCGCTGTAGTCAAAATTCTAACAAAAACCTAATAGATTATAAATTTTGATTAAATAAGCTATGTCTGATGACTAATCTTTTTAAGATGTTCTTAATTTATCATTGCGTAATCCACCTCCAAAGTTATTGTATAAAACGCGCGAAAAATCCAAACTTTCGGACGTTATAACTTGGAAACCAAACACAATTTTACAATGCGAACGGTCATCAGACATCTAGTTCAATCAAATAAAGCTATTTTGAGCAAAATTTTTGATCTCTGACAAGAAATATAGGCGTGATCTTCTTTCCCCTTTTGTATGGGGAGATGACCGGGATGGGCCGCCTTAATTCAAGGTTTTCAGTCGTTTTTTGTCACTTGCAATGTTGCTAGTGGAAAAATATTTTGTTTATTTAGATTTTATTTTATTTGGCATGTCAACATCATTTTACACACAATCTAGACATATTTCATTATAACAAAGAAGACATTGAAACAAATATATTTAATTATAGTTAAAGACTTACACATCCTTCTTAAAAGTAATCTATACAACTACTAACATTACATAGAATACTAACAACTACATTAGTAGAAATTTCACTAGAGTACGAATGGCTGCTTAATGTTGACCATTATTAGTAGCAGTAATAATTAGACACCGGGTCCACGCTTTTGTTCGGCTCAACTCCCTGTATGGGACAGTGGAATAAATGGACATTGTGCGAGTCGGTATGTTCGAAGGTTTCTTCCTGTTCATCCTTTCAAATGGGGGCTCGAACGCACATGCTAAGTTTATTTGGAGGTAACTCCAGAGGTGGCCTCCTCAAAGTGATCCTCAAATGATTGCCATGTGACAAGTTTGCATCTTCGTAAGCAAAGGAGTTAGGTGCCATGCCAGGACCTCCCCTTTATGATCACGGCTACATTGAACTGGATGGAAAACATGGACAATTTTTAATCGCCGCTTCGTCCATATTTTCATTCAATGCGATGGTATCAACCCAGGCAGGCTTAAACCCTACCACCTAGTAGGGAAAGGGGACCTACAGTTTTACATGGATTCCAAACTATGGAGCATGCATTTCGTCACGAATGCGTGACGAAATGTATTTATCCAACTTAGAAAGAGAAAAAAAGTCTTGCATGAATGAGGATTTAAACCCAGACCTCTGGTATGCTAGGCAAATCCCTGCGCCACTAGGCTACGAGCCGCTTAACGTAACTCGCTGTAACGCTCACATAACATTTGACATTTCACACAAATAATCAGTCAACAAAATGCGTTGCACGCTACAAGAGCGCAGCGAGAGCGAAGCAGGCGGCGGTGGCGGCGGCGCCGGCGGCGAGGCGCGTGCGCAGGCGGCGCGGCGGGGAGGGGAGGGTCGCGCGGCGCAGGCGCAGCGCCGGCAGCGCCGCGTGCAGCGCGTCCGGCAGCATGAAGCCCACGTCGCGCACCACCTGCGGCCGCGACTCACACAATATATAAAGGATTACATCCAGTACTCCATACAAAGTCCCGATTTCGTGCACCTCTATAGGCACATTTCGCTTTTATAGGCTCTAAGCTAGTTTCGCGGTGCTGAACTGTCGCGAATGGTCCTTCTAGAAAATATATTTAGAAATAACAGAACCAGCAGTGCTGCGCCAACATTTAAGTGAAACCCCGACACTCAATGGAGGGAAGGTATTTATCTCATAAATCGCCCGAATTGAGTCGGGCGAGTGGTGCCGGTCAATACTCATCGGCGACAGTTTCAAATGGTCGACAAGGATGTTTGAAATGCTACCTAAATGTTGCGTTAATTTAATAACTTAACAGGTCTTTTCACCATTAAGCCAGTCAAAACGTACAAAAAAGGGTAAAATCGGAGTGTCATGTGGCTTTAATTTTTTTCAAATGTTAGTACCAGTTATAGTAGTGTGAATTGCCAATGGATGTATTTCCGTCTAAGTGCGGAAACAAGCCTGAAGCACAACAACAGTAGTGTGAATTAAATTGTATAGCTTCGGTATTTTTATGATTGCAAGAGAACAATTTTCGATACGGAACATGTTTTGTACCTAACTATATGAATGTCCAAATTCGTCATCACATAGGATGTTCAGACTAAATAGAGAATAAACATTTTATGTAAGAAAAGGAAAATTAACAATCTTTAAACAATCAATAAATTAAAACCTTGTACTTTACCTTAGCAAGATTTTCCACTGACCTGATGTGGTTTGCCTTGGCCGAGAATGACGTTTGAGTAAAATTGGTCCCAACTTCCAGCGACTATATGCAAAATCGCAATGCTGCAAATGACTAGCACTTTTGGGGAGTTTATGGTGTTCCTTTTGTCTGCCAGGTGCAGTACCATGCAAGTCGATAGCAGCTCAGTTATCTGAAAGTACACGCACGAATTTATTAAATACATTTTTTATGTAGCTTAAAATGAATGGTACCATCATGAAATTAGTCAATACACCCATTCCGGAAGGGATTACGTGCCATGCTAGGACCTTCCCTCATAAGGTCAGCAACATTGAATGTTTTTCATGACCTCAGGCATGGAAAAAAGTCTCCGCGCCCCTGAACTACGAGCCGCTCAATAAATACTTCTCTCAACGCTGGTTGTCCTGTCAACAATGTAGACAATAAAGGTCGAGTGGGTTAGCAGTGAGCCCCCATTTTACTACTATTTGTGACAAACTGACAATAAAGTAAACATCATCAAATATTTACATCATTCTACACACACTGTGACAGACTTGGTGGAAAATTCTGTGCTCAGTACGGTGCTAAGGTTTCCTCAATGTGATTGCCCATGGTTCGAAGTATTTTTAACACATTTTCAATACATTTGATGGAATAGTTTGATTATGATGGAAAGTGACACCAACTGGTGATAACGCACTCAAACTGCAGGTAGTTTACAAATTGGGCGCATAAATTCCGAATTCGAATGGAACAGTCGGATCCTTTTAATCCTAGATGAGTAACAAAATCGAGAGGTATTACCGTAAAGAATAGCTGATGGTACCACTGGTCGTAGAACTCGTCGTTGTAGTAGTTGATGTAGGCCCAGGCTGAGTAGTAATGGGAATAGAGGGCCGTGGCGAAGAGCAGCGCCATCTCTGGGCGGAGGCGCGAGTCGAGTGCGAGCCGCGTCAGCCACCGCGTCGCCTCGTATAGCGCGGCGGCGCTCCCGACTGCCACTAGCCACATCTTAAGTGTGTTCTCTGTCGCGTTGAAGTACATGTGCTTGTACGAAGCGACCCCCGTCTCGTAGGGCCCTGCCAATATTAATATAAAAAAGTAATATTAGTCTGGTTAGAGAATTAAGAGAGATTATCTTTTTTGTCGAGCTTATAAGATTTTGTGACGTGCCAAGTCAGGATCTTCCTTTATATGACCATGTTTACATTGAACTGGATTCAGTGAAATGGAGACTTTTTTTCATCGCCGCTTCGACCATCTATCATCCGATGCGATGGTATCAACTCGGACGGGCTTAACTCTACCACCTAGTAAGTGGGGAAGGCGACCTACTGTTTTACATGGGTTCTGAACCATGGAGGAACCGGAACCCGACGTAATTGCACATCTCGACTTGAAGAAAGAAGTGTATATACTGGGATTCGAACGGCACAAGAGACCACAGGCGTTAATCCCTATCAGGCCACTCAAAATGGATGCGTGAGAACCCAAGACTCGTAGCTAAACCAGTAATAAAACAGTCAAGATTGCTTAGCTCGACTAAAACCTACGAACCAAAACTCTTTCCACACGCAGTCTGATTTGGCATGGAAGTTTAAGTGTAACCAAATAAAGTTAATGTAAATAAATCCCCAGGATGGCTTCCAATGCAGCAAACCAATGGTTTACAAAGGTTTTTTTATGTAACTTGACATGGATGGCTATACCAAACTGAATGTCAGATATTACCTACAGTTTTAGACCTAAAGTTTTACGTGGAATCCGAACCACAGCCAGCCTCAACGGTTGAAAATGGTCCAGAACCCAACCGCGCTCAGAGGTGCTTACCCAGTTATCGAATCGCAAGGCGTCGCACCACTGGGCTACGAGGCCGATAGGATAATCTTGCTATGAGTTCTTGAGGAACCAAAGCCAACAATAAAAAGGCTCGTAGCCTAGTGGCGCGGGGACTGGCCTAGCGTACCAGAGGCCTGGGTTCAATTTCGACATGCACCACTGTCTTTCTCTTTCCGAGTTCGATAAGTGCATTTCGTCACGAATGCGAGCTGCTCCATGGTTCAGAATCCATGTAAAACTGTAGGTCTCCTTCCCCTGCTAGGTGGTAGGGTTTAAGCCCGCCCGGGTTGGTACCATCGCATTGAATGAAAAGATGGTCGAAGCGGCAATGAACAATTGTCCGTGTTTTCCATCCAGTTCAATGTAGCCGTGCTCATAAAAGGGAAGGTCCTGGCATGGCACCTTATTCCTTCGGGAATGTGGTGTATTGGGCTAATATCATAACGGTAGTTGTGTGGTATAACTATTACTGAATGTCCAAATATGCGACAGATTGTAATATAAAGAGAGATAGTTTAAAAAAAATCCCCACCGACCCTTAAAGACGGTGTCCCAGCACGAGCAAGAGCAGCTCGTCCTGCTGACCCGGCGGGCGTACCCGCTCCAGAAATGCGCGAGCGCGAATATGTGTAGCGGCGGCAGCGCGGCGAGCAGCGCGAGCGCGGCGGCGCGCGAAGCCCAGCGCCGCCGCGTCACGCAGGCGCCGGCACCGTCCGCGCGGCGCCACCCGCCCAGCATGACGCGCCGAGTCTTGCTGACTGAACGCGGCGCACCGATGTTCCTATTGTGGCTGGTTAAGGGGGAACTAAACGATGAACGTCTCCTCATACAAGATTGTTGACCGGATTTTGCTGCACGTGAAGGATTCACACATTTTTATAACACCAAAAAATAAAAACGATAAATTACCTTCTTACTCGATGGAATACACGGACCATTTTAATTGCCGCTTAGAACATCGTCCATTCGATGCGATGGTACCAACCCGGGTGGGATTAACCCTACCACCTAGTAAGGAAGGGGACTTACAACCACGGCCAGCCTCAACGGGTGAAAATGGTCAATGGTTGAAAATGGTCACCCATCCAGAACCTAGCTGCGCTCAGAGGTGCTTCACCAAGCTTATCGAATCACAAGGCATCATGCCACTGGACTACCTAATAACTTTGAATTAAATTTTTATATTAAAGCAAATAAAAAAAAGGATTAAAAATCCTTCAATTGGAATTGTACACTTTGGTGTACCTTAGGTGTACCTCATGTGATTGAGCATTATCTATCAAATACAAACTGAAATGATTAGATATTATCATTCCTCCTCTATCTCTCTACCTACCCAGAGCAGTCACATCGGCAAAGTATCAGCCCTAGCAACACCTTAATGTACTCTATTTTTACCGTAGACGGAGTCAGTGAATTCTCTATAAATAGCACCATGCATCGGTGCACTCCACTGGATATGTTGCCCAACTAGACGGTCTATTATTTTTACTGGTTTTCTTTCGAGCTGGTACGGTGTGGACATTTTCATGATGGAGTATTTTGATTGATTGTGCTGTATGATTACAACATTTTAGGTCACTTATTCCCTATTCTCAAATGTAGATTAAGGGAATACCTATAATCTCTCCACATATTTCCTTTCACCACTTTTATGATGCAACACATCTATGCAAGTAGAATCGACTTTTACATTAATTTAAAGAAAGTTGCAAAAAATATCATTTCTGAAGTATGGAACTGGACTCAAACAATCCTGTCTCGGGCAGTGCTTCTACTAATCCATACACTTTATACACAAAAAATCTTCTAAATCTCTCCTCCCTTAATCAATGCCTCCTACTAATACACCCTGTTACTAATAAACACAGACCGTCATCTGAATAGTTATGCAATATTTTGTCCTTTGCATTATCGTGCAGTTTCGAATTCGAGAGAAAGGGACGAAACATTGTGTCACTATTCAGAGGAAGATCTGGGTTTATTAGTAACTACAAGTAATATATTAATATTTTAAAACTTACTCGGGACATACCTATAATATATAGTTTGACGGCTTACCGTGTGCCTCGTGTGAGGAGCAGGACGTGCTGCTCGACGTTTCGGAGCCTCACATGGGCTCCTGTAACGTGCCTACCTACCTCCGTCGCGACAGGCACGTTCTCATGAAGATGGAGCCCATGTGAGGCTCTGAAACGTCGAGCAGCACGTCCTGATGCTCACACGCGCGGTAAGCCGTCAAACTAAATATTACAGGTAATATTTTCATAAAATTGGCAAAAGGAAATAAAGGAGGTAATTACTTCCAAGCTTAGTACAAAAAGTATATTTTACTTGATTTAAAATCTGCCACTTACATATAAATGAGAATGTAAACACAGTAATAATGTTAACAAACGTTTTTATTAAAAAAATATTGCAAAAATCTGATTTGTAACTTCAAAAACACTAACCTTAGTACTTAAGAATATCGAAAACTAATCTAAGTTACAAACGAATATCTGAACTACTTTTCCACTAGGACAATTTTAGGTATTCCTGATCTTGACTAAGAAAATTTAAGTTCTCGACCACAGCAGTCCCAAATTGATTTCTAGTTTGTAATTTGGCACATACATTCCAGAAAGAAAACAAGTCAAATGTAAACAGGTACGAGTATTGCGTTAGATGTTAGATTATATAAATTTGTAGAGATCACGAAACCCAAATGACATAGCGATACATACTAAAACATATACCCCTACTTACTTTATTCAGGTTGTTAGTAAGCTACACACTAATCAACAGGACAATATTCTGTAAGATTTCATATTATATTAGCCGATACAGAACTAAAAATATGTACAACTTTTGTGAAATTATACTATTTTGGCAGAAAGTATAGCACCGACCATACTGGGAGAAGACATGTGGATTAAGTTAAGACTAGAGACCAAATTAAAATTTATTTGTCATTCAGGCGACAAAGCAGGCTCTGATGTAAAATGCTTGTAAAGTTTCCATGAAAGAATCATAGAGGTTTTTAAAAAATATATTTAATCCAACAAGCTAGTCTGAGCCTCTAGTCCCAGTTGTCACCTAAATTGCTGTTTACGCCGGAAAGATTGAGTAACATTTTAAAATTTATGGAGAAATTGAAGAGCGCGCGCAGTGGGCATTTCGCGAGTCCGAGATTGATTTGACAGCTTAGTCACCGTCGCCGTAAATAAGTTGACGTTGCCATTTACGCCGACTTCGCTTTTTAATACAAATCGGAAATCCGAGTTTGACAATGACAGCCTGAAGAAGTAAACCCACAGAATATCTAGTAAAAACTTACATAGAGTATGGTTTTTAGGTAACTTCGAAGTTCCGTAAACGCCAATTCAGGTGAGAACTCGGACTGACCACTCTGGTGTGTCCCTTAAATGTTTGGCCAAAATGTAGACGGGTAATATTTGTTCAAGATTGGGTGCTATCATGTCAGCATTAGGTGCCTTAACCGCTAATAAGCCCAGGTTAATATTTATATTTCTATATTAGTATCAATCGGAGGTAAGTCTTGAAAACATATGCAGTTGATTCACATTAATAATGTTATATACAACACAATACATCTATATACACAAAACTATTTTCATTTACAATTTGTGATGGGAAAATCTGACTAAGCACCAAATCAGGTCAAAGAGTTTGTTCTTTTTTGTTGTCTTCGATTTTCAGTTCAAAAGCATCCCTAACACTCGATACACAAACATATTTAAAAAAATATATATCCTACACACATTAAGTTTGTTCACCATTTCATTATTGCACAAGTTAGGTTAACTATTTACTAATTAAATATATACATCTTAAAAAAAATCCCTTATCTAGTCAGATGAAATTGATTGCCATAACATTCATGAATCGATATGATATGATCGATATGACAAATTAGTCAATTTTTAGTAACAACCTCAAAATTTAAATTTAATCGACTAACCTCCTCAAAATATAAAATGGGAACAATCATTGTTAAAACTTTAAAAATAATTTTTGTTCAAAAATTTCAAAGTCTCATAACATTTGAAAAGAAGTCGTCGGGCAAAACAATTCATGTCATGATTTTGAGAAAGACTGTCTATAAAAATGAAAGTTATGAAAGTTGAACTAAAAATGACAATAAGAATGAATGCAATGATTGGGCCAACTACCTCAATCTTCAAGGTAGAAATTCACCAAGCAAAAAGAAAATGTAGAAGTTACAATGCACTTACTTAATTGCTTCAAGTTGTGAGCTAAACAGTTAATCTAATCACTGGGAACAAATGGTTACAAACCACCACGACATACATATGTCTCGTGTAATTTTCCGCAATGAAAATTTTGCATTATTACATTTTGAATATAATGAATCGGACTGCTACTAACCAAGATTTTCTTTAATATTCATCTTATTTTCATAGAAAGCACAAAAATATTTTTCAACATCTTTTCCGATCTAAAATCTGAAAGCATCCGAAATTCGCGGGATATCTTTACTCTAAAATGCGTCATACGGTCTACAATCAGCTTGACCGCACAGATATCTGGTAGAGGTCGGTGGCATTCGGACACGTGCCTCGCAAATTTCTTCAAAATGTCACAACACAAAGATAACACTTGCACGAGACATTCATTGTTATGTTTTATTGTTTAACATACATTCATAATAACTTCTGATATTCAGATACAATCTGCGAAGTATTCGCTTTAGTTCACTTTTCTGACCGCTGATGTAACATACTCACTGAATTATATCTAAATCAATGACTAATCAAAGGGCCCCGTGAGGGCAAACTTAGCTTTAAAGCATTTACATACATGTCACGAGACTTAGCCGGGGACAGGATCCCCTGTCTCCGGGTCAACAACTCGGGCAGCATCAGAGGACCAACAAATCGATAAACTATTCTGCGGATTCTATTCTATAAGGAGGGCAGTATTGTTCTCGATAGCATAGTTGATTAGTTCATCGATGAACACATTATTATTATTATTATTATTTGAAACCGGGTGTCGTGCCCTACAGCCCCTTATCAGTGTCCGTAGCCCGAAGTCACTGTGACCTGAAAAGATCTATTGTGACTTTACCCCTTTTATAGTTCGCTCTCTAACCCTACACTTTTTATGAAATGTAGTAGTTTTTGGGGAGCGATCGATCTGATATCATCTGGGTGCATAATATGCCCGCCTAGGTGGATACTTCTTTTGCGTCCTAAGGGCCCACAGTCGCATAAAATGTGAAGTGGAGTTTCTTTCTCCTCGCGACAAAATCTGCAAACATCAGTTTCGGACAAACTCATTGCGTTCATGTGTTTGTTTAGTTTGCAGTGACCTGTTAGAGCTCTTACAGTGACCCTAAGTTGATTTCGAGTGAGTTTCATAAGTTCACGCGACCGTTTTTCCGAATAGCCTGTAACCAGGGCTTTCGCATGTGTGAGTCCCGGCAAGTTGTGCCAGATATCTTTACTTTGGTTCTTTGCCCACTGTTTTATTTCGCTTAGTGCGGTGCTTTTTGTTATCCCACAAAATGGTTCGGGTCCCATTCTGGGCTTTGATGCACCCTCTTTTGCGAGTTCGTCGGCCACTTCATTGCCCTCGAATCCTTCATGTCCTGGTATCCACCTTAGAGTGACATTGTTTGTCTTTCCCAGGTCGTTTAACTTTTGTACGCAGTCCATGGTTAGTTTTGATTTGACCTCTGGAGCTTCAAGTGCCTTGAGGCATGCTTGACTATCCGAGAGGATAAATATATTTTGGCTTTTGTAGGTGCGTTCAAGGTTTTCGTGTACACAGTCAATTATTGCGTACATCTCTGCCTGAAAGATGGAGGCAAAGGACCCCAGGTTTATAGATTTCCGAACCTTAGGTCGCTCCCCATATACTCCTGCCCCTACTCTGTCCCTGCTTTTGGAGCCGTCTGTGTACCATACTAGGTCTCCATCCCTGAAGCTAGGTCCCTTATTAGACCATTCACTTCTTTCAGGTATTTCTATTGTGTACAGTTTAACAAAACTGTATTCTGTTTTCATGACATGTCATTCCCAATATTGGAATTTTCAAAAGATGGGCCTGCAGTCCCTGCATTTCTTTTGATAGGCAACTCCTCTGCCCTCCAGCCTCAAGGAATCTCTGCATGCTGGCTCTGGCTTCCTTTTGTACTTGAATATACAGAGGGACGAGGTTAAGCATTGCCTCCATAGCTGCAGTTGGAGTTGAGGAGACGGCCCCAGTTGTGATGGCACAAGCTAGTCTTTGTAGACTGCTAAGTTTAGTTCTGCATGTGATCTGTGTGGTTTTATTTTGCCACACGATAGAGCCATCCATCACATACTCGCAGGTTGATTTTTCAAGACAAAGAACGGTAAAAGATACATATTTCCGTGTGGCAGAAAAAAAATGTTTTTTAGGATTGAAAGTAGCCTATGGCACTCTCCGGGCCATAAACTATATCTATGGAAAAAAATCACATCGATTTGTTGCTCCGTTAAAGGTAATATAAAAAAACGACCAAGTGCGAGTCCGACTTGCACACGAAATGTTCCGTACCATCGTACAAGATTTAAGACAAATATCACGTTTTTTTTGTATGAGGGCCCCCTTTAATGTTTATAATTTTATCTATTTGTTGCTATAGCAGCAAAATAAATACAAACTCTGTAAAAAATTCAGCTGCCTAGCTATTATGGTTCATGAGATACAGCCCTGTGACAGACGGACGGACGGACAGCCGAGGCTTATTAATAGGGTTTGTAAGGTGATGGGTCACTAAATCATATAAAATATAATAAATGGTTGATGAGAGTGATCCAACTAAACATTATTAAGAACTGCAGTCCGTAAAATATTGCTTGATAACCATGAGAGTTGTCTTTGCCATGTTCACAATCTTCTGGTTTAATAATGTTTAATTCTGTTGACTAGCTTTTTCCAATGCTTTTGAGATGCATTGTGCTATAAAGATAGCATTGATTTATCCCATTCCTAGCTTTTTTTAATCATACAGCATAACGGGTGCCATCAAACCATATTTTACGAACTGGGAGTGTCTAAATATAGCAGAATGTACCGACAAAATCTATAAATTCTATAAAGAAGAATCAAACATAAAGAAGCTTGACATACCACAAATGTATGAGATGCCGGGGCTTGTATTGGCAGTTAATAAATATATTTAAAAGCTTGGAAACCAGCCCACAGCTAAGAACTAAGCATTTAAATGCAGCACGTGTATTATAGGTTGCAGCAGCTAAGACCCACGGTGCAAGTTTCGCGCAGGCGTCACCTTAATGTTGGTTTCCATCGCCAAACTTATTTACCGGTATCTATCCAAACCACACCAATGTCTAAGCAAAGCGCAGAAACGAGAAACAAACCGCCATCGCTACACATCAATGTGCAGCAGTTCGTCGAGCACGTAGTCGGGGTTGGCGCGCACGTAGCCGGCGAGCGCGTCGACGGCGGCGCGCAGCTCGCGGTCGGGGGGTGCGGCGGGTGCGGCGGGTGTGCGGGGGGAACCGCGGAGCTCCGCGAGCAGCAGCTCCGCAGCGCCGGGCAGCTCGTACCGCTTGTAAGGGTTTACCTCCGGCAGCTGACGCACGCCGTAGAAGTTTGTGATCCTGCAATGCAGCAATAGTGACGATGCATCATAGAACAAACTCCCAGGAAGTAAGTGCCGCTTCAGTGAAGAGCTTCAAAAACAGACTTGATACTTTTACAAAAAATCATAAACTTAAGACTTTTTACATGAATAAAAAAAAACAAGTGTACCACTAGTTACTAGTCGTGGGCGCTTCCACTGGTCTTCGAAAACGTTAGTAACTGTTATTGGTGATGCCGATAGCCGTTTGCGGAAACTGTTGCAAAAAGAAATGAAAAAAAACTCCCTCTCCCTTCTCCTTTTTTTTTTTGGCTCGACATGAATGGGTATAATGACATCTAGCACGGTTCGATCATCTTACATGAATTCTGAATCTCGAGTGCAGTGACCTGTATTCTCAACAAAAATCTAAATAAAAAAGTGGTTTTGTTACTATGTAGTTATCGCAAACAATTAAGAAGGCAGACAAAACTTTTTATCCTCGACAAAATAATCCCCAGAAATAATATAACACAAATGATAAATAAACATAATTATCATTTATTTTATATGCCTATTAGCATTTAGAAATACTAATCGTTGGACTTTTTCTGTAAGCAAACCACAACGGCGGTCGTTAACAATGTAGCCCCTCTTCGACTACAGTGCGCACCGCGCGCGCCCATTACAGTTTCGGCGGTAACGGGCGGTAAAGAGTCGCCGGCTAGAAGCCGCAACGAAGTCATTATTAGTATTACTAACTATTACGCGTAACTCCAGTTACGAGAGTCGCCGGCTCCAAGCCTCAACCGACGTTACAGCTACTGCCGCCCGCCATTGCGCGAGCGAGACAGTCGCGGCTGGCGCATCGTTGCGTCTAGACGTCTCGGAACCTACGGGCTTTCGTTGGCGCGCCGCGTGCGCGAACCAGTGCGCTACAAGAAATTTGTAGCGGCCATACTGCTCGGCGTAAAATGAATACTTCGTTTTTACACTAGTAACAGTTACACGAACCCATTTCTCATTTCTCGTCCCACGACTATTAGTTACCAACTTCGATGTACACGCATCAGCTTTAATCTGCTAATGTATCGAGAAAATAATAATACATAACCAAACCTACATGCCTAAACTCAGTGTGTCGTTATCGTCAGTGTTGCTAGTGTAATACTGTACTTAGATACTTTTACATGTTAGGCATGTACTATGATATTCAGGCCAGGCACTCAACAGTGCCTACTCTTTATAGGTGTGATGGCCCCATTATGATTTCCTTTTTATGGAAAGAAAATTGTCATCCTTGCTGTACTTGGATGTGAAGTTGTCAATAAAAAAAAACATAGTTACCATTCATAGGAGCAATTACGCCATAATGGTGTTTTTAATTTAAAAAAATAACAAAAATTTTAAAGCTATGGGCATGCGATACCGCCATAATATAGTTTTCTTTAAAAAGCTGGCCAAATGCGTGTCCGACAGTCGCACACGAAGGGTTTGATACCACTCAAAATTATCACGTTTCTTGTATGGAGGGCCCCTATAAGTTATTTTTTTTTACTAATGTTTATTAAAGCGGCAATAGAAATACACACTCTGTAAAAATGTCAACTATCTCAAACCATACTATGAGATAAAGCCCGCTGACAGATGTACAGTGGAAGCTTAGTAATAGGGTCCCCCGTTGGCACTATTTGGGTACGGAACCCTAAAAAAGAACATCTGTACACGTGCAACTTACTGAACAACAAAGTATTTGAGGTAAGAGCCAGGCAGCACGGCGTCATCCTTGATGAGCCGGAAAAGCAGCAGCAGAAGGGTGTCGGTGAAACGTGGCACGCGGTACTGCACGCGCGAAGGCAGCGCCGCCTCGCAAACTGTCCCAACACAAACAATACCTACTTATCTCTTCGTAAAAATAAAGTACCAATCAAATAACATGGTTATGGTGCTGTCTCTACAACAAACACAAAAACAACAATTGTTGTTATTAATATTATTTCTGCCTACAGAATTAATATGATGAATAAATAAGGGAAACAGGGGGTGTGCAGCTACAAACAACCAGACTAATCTGGCCTTTTTAATTTATCATTTCCCTTATTTATTTATCATTTTAATTATGTAGGCAGAAATTAGAATGAAATAAAATAGATGACTGCAGCGATCAAACAAAAGGCTGAAGCTTTGGTTAATTCTTAACCACTCACTTGCATAGCTCCATTGACACTTTGCGGGTTCTAAAAACACTCGATTTTTCAAATGATTTTTCAATCAATGTTCCTTAATTAGAGGTTGAAGCCATGTATTTTTGAGTTATAGAATATATGTTCTAAATTATAAAATAACACAGTTACCACAACTATAAAATAAATAAGTACAGAAAATTATTAGACCAGAACATCTATTACGAGTTACACGTCACTTATCGATAAATCGCCAAGCTTATCAATCTGCCTGGCTTATGCCATTGAATAGAACGTTTGGGGATTTCACCCGTCCATGGGTTTTTTTATTTGTTTAGAAACGAATAATAATATAAATGTGTTGAAAACATGTATTTACACAAATAGAAAAAAATATTGATGAGCTGAAATTCTCTAATTTAATACTGTAAGTGAGCGAGATCGATGATCTTGAGATTGATCGATAAGTGATGTGTAACTCGTAATAGAGGCCCTGATCGTGAGAAATGGGTTCAAGACTGAATTATTTGCTGTTATGTTTATTGTTTATTCATCATCCATAGACAGTACACTGCACTCGGATTTGTCATATTTTATCATTTTATCATTAGCCAGTTCGGCAATCCCAGCGAAAAAGAACTGGCAAGAAACTCCGCTGGTTTTTTTTTCAACGTCTACTTAGTCTAAGTTTACCAAAGTATAAAGTACAAACAATTAATATCATATGCAAAACTTCATGACAAATATCAGTTTATTTGTAAAGACTATGCCCGCCGTCTAACATGTTGCCAATTGGAGCAAGCCAGTCCCCACAAACAGCACCCGTTCACGAGCATCACGCCGGGCTCAGCCATCGCTTCGGAGCACGAGGACTACCAGCAACGTCGCCATACAGTTTCTTTAAGAATCTGCCTGACAAGATCGACACTAAGCTCATATATGGTGAGACTGCTCCAAGCCGTGACTGAAGGCATCCTACAGAATATTGGATAGGTAAAGAGAGGTCTTGAGTGGGAATGGATATTCTCCGTGTCCCAGTCTTCGCAGACTAGCTGCTGAGGTCTGATACGAGACTAACCGTCAGCGCTGAGGATTTAGTGGTAACTCCTAGTTTTGAACCGGATTAAATTCCCCTCTGCTGCCAATGGACCCCGATATGTTCTCGATGAAGCAATTGAAAGCCGCTCAACACCTTCTAGTTTTCTTATAAAACAACCTGAATTGTTGTGAATGGAGGGCTAGTGCCACGAATGCATTGCAAATGCTTGGGTTTTTATTTCCAATTATTCATTCAAACATGGTGGTATCACCACTGTAATAGTGTATGACACATTTGGATTATCCTTTATGATGTAATAGAACAATGTAAGGCAGTCATTATATTGCATATATTTAGTTTGTTCAATGATTTACTTTGGCAAAACAGTGATATATGTATGTATGCATATGGAAGGTATGCATGTGGAAAGGAAAACTTTACTTGATCAATAATAATAACATGCATGTACCTATTTATACATTCAGTACGTGTACTCTGCTGTCGTTAAATAATGTTATTACATCTAAGAAAATCTGCTCATAAATGTTTTGACACAAGAGGTCATTTGGGTGAGGTCATCTGGTTTCTTATTAAGAACAAAATTTGTTCAGATTAACACTTGAGGATAATACCAAATAACGAATATACCTACAAAATCTGGCAAATATTATCCTGTTATGACTGTTATATAAATCACATAATCACATGGCTCTACATCATTAAACAGGTTTTAATAGGTTTCGATGTGTTTTATTTTCTATTTTGTTGATAATGTATGACTGATAAAAGTGGGGGAATTTTTCAAGAGTGCCTTCATGGCCAAATCCAAAGCTATAAGAAATATGAAAAAACTCAAAGTAGTCAAGATCGATATTGATAAAAACTAAAATTGCTAAATTAGTTTTTTTTATTTACGAACAATTTGTTTACTGAAGGTATGGTTAATGTAAATGATTACTTAAAATTTTAATCAGTTTATTGAAAACTGACACTTTCCTTCAGTTTGCCATTTAACATTACTGCACATAATATATATGTATTGTAATGTATTTAATTTCATCAAATTGGCAGACTAGCTACACTCAGAAATGTAATTTTTCTTACTTTTTACGGCATACAAAGTAGAATTAAAACATAAAATTTAAAATTTTCGATATAGAACATTGTGAAACGAACTAAATAATTTATGATTAACTATATACACAACAAGTTCGCGACATTCCCGAAAGGGGGTTATTTTGGGTCGCATACTGATTCCGAAAACGAAGGATTTTTCTTGTTTTGAGCTTTTGTTTTAAAATTTACGATTTCTAATACTAAATTTCCTCATAATTTTTTTTAAACATAGTACAAATTATAAGTTTTAAACAAATTTCCTAAAACATAGTATTTCGTAATAGGAATCGCACTGCATTCATAAAAAGTTCTAAAGTAGGACATTTTTTAAAATAAATGTGAAAATTTACATTCGGATCGACGCGATACAATTGGCGGCGGCGCGCAGTCAGCTGCGAGACAGCTAACGCGTGACCTCGGCAGTGGCGCGTACACATGGCGTGCTTACACCATTCCAAATTGAAATTGTCGCTGAGGTAAAAGTTTGGACTCAATCTGCAATTTTTTTTTACTATTTTAGATTAAATTTTTAAATACCACAAAATGATTAGTATACGAAATAGTTAAATAATCGGTATTAAAATAGTAATGTCGCGAAAAAAATTAACACCGTGCATATCCAATAAAAGATTAGTCAGGGACAAATTTATCATAATCATGGTCATTTCAATAATTCTAATAATTGCAATACATCTGCAATACACATGCAAATTTGTTGGATAACCAACAAGTCACAGCAAGCAGTGAGGTATCCAATCCCTAATGTCAATAATAGAGGAAAATTTTGTTTAGGACACTTTCATATTACAAGTCCACCATTGAATTTCCATTTCCCTTCAGTCGTTGGGGATTCTGGTACTGAATAATACAAGCATATTTCACTCACGCTGCAGGCCCGCAGCACTTTCGATCAACATGCTCTCGTAGAGCAGCTCCCCGCACGGAGTCTTCACCAGTACAACGCGCACTCCGGGCGTGCTCAGCACGTTCACCGCCCAGTCGTGCGGCGACGCGGCCACCTCACTATTGAACATTGCCGTGTCGAATATGTCGTACACCTGCAGATAAAGCAACAGTCCCCCTACAGGCCATGCAAAAGTAGCCTGTGCATTACATGTAGAAATTCAGTTCTTCTGGTCTTAAGTTTATTTGCAGCCGTGCGATTCGATAAGCTGGGTGAAAGCACCTATGAGCGCGGTTGGGTTCTGGATGGGTGACCATTAAGGCTGGCCGTGGTTCGGATTCCAAGTAAAACTGTAGGTCTCCTTCCTTACTTAATAGGTGGTAGAGTTAATCCCGACGGGTATGGTACCATCGCATTAAATGAACGATGGTCAAACCTGCAATGAAAATTGTCTGTGTTTTCCATCCAGTTCAATGTAGTCGAGCAATATAAAGAATGTCCTGCCATGGCACCAAGATCCCATGTGGTGTGTTAGGCTAATATCTCACGGTCAGTGTGGTTTTAGCCATGCATGTCATTACATAAAAAAATGTTTTTTTTATACAACCTGACATGGATGGCAAATACCATACAACTACCGTTATGATATTAGCCTAATACACCATATTCCCGAAGGAATTAGGCGCCATGCCAGGACCTTCCCTTTATGAGCACGGCTACATTGAACTGGATGGAAAACACGGAAAATGTTTCATTGCCGCTTCAACCATAATAGGTGGTACCAACCCGGACGGGCTTGACCCTACCACCTAGTAGGGGAAGGGGACCTACAGTTTTACATGGGTTCCGAACCATGGAACAGCTCGCATTCGTAACGAAATGCACTTATCCAACCAGAAAGAAAGTGGTGCATGACCGGGCGAGAATTTGAACCCAGACTTCTCGGTTGAAAGATCAGCTAGTGGTCTAGGGGCTAGAGGACTTCTAGCCCCTAGACCACTAGCTGATCTTGTGTTGAGAGTCTCCAGGTTACAGGTGAAAAAAAAAACAAAGTGAAACTTGTTATTACAAATGATATCTTCATCTGGCAGGCATATCAGCAGCAATTATGTTTTCATCCCAACTGTTTAGTAAGGAAATCATAACCAATATAGTAAATCATACCCAGAGTTGAAAAATAGGGTGACGAATCCCGATGTGCATGAGTCTAAAGGAGTTCAGTTTCCATCCATCAAGTATTTTGTTAAGAGTACCTTGACTCCACACCGCTCCTCCAGCATTCGCTTCAGCAGTCCCATGACCTCCATGAACGGCTCACAGTCCCGCGCGTACACCAGCACAATAGCCTTCAGCTCATCGGCTGGATTGCGCTCTTTCGGCGCCGTCTCCACCGGCCTGAACTTGGCTCGGCTGAGCAGCATCTTCGCCTGGTCGCTGAGGATGCGACGCTTCGCGTACTGGTAGTAGCCCGCCAGTATGACCAGCAGGACGGCCAAGCTGGCAGCCGCTACTACTGCCACCGTGATCACGTCCTGCCGGTAGTCGTGGTTTATGGCTTGAGCTGCTCTCACTTTTTTCACCGCATCTAGTATTGCTGTAATAAGCGATAGAAATGTTTTTTACAATATTATTAAATACTATAATAATTTAAGGGCAAGATATTTTTTCTTAACATTGCACTATGTACATATGCAGGGCAAATTTTTCTAGTGGGCCTTCAGGGCCAAATCCAAAACTATAACAAATATAGAACAACATCAAAGGAGTCATGAGGCCGATTTTGATAAAAACTAAAACTGCATTATTCGATTTTTGAAATAAATCGTTTTCCCAGCCCGGAATTGAACGCATTGATTTTGAGAAAAATAAATCACCTGATTGTTGCACCAGTCAATAGTGTCGCTTATAAGGAACAAATCCTGTCAAGTAATGTTATATGGCAAACTAAAGGAAAATTTTTAATAAACTTTTTCATATTTTCAAGTATTCATACATTACCCATACCATCACAAATCAAATAATTCGAAATGTATGTAGCAACATCGATCATGTAATTTAAAAATTATATTATCTCTTCGCGATTAAAAGCCATAATAAACGAAAGAAAAAATATTTAAGACAATTTCATTAGTGAAGGTGCAGGTAATGTATGACCCGTATTTTATGAACCTTAGACCGATAAATAATTCATTGAATTCTACTTACTGAAATTGACTGAATACCGGCAGTGCTTTTGAAATATCTGTCCCTCACAGAAGCCTGCATTAGCAAAGCAATCGATGGTGTAGTTGCCTGGCGCCATGTTGTTGGGAAGTTTACAGTTAATTTCGCTAGTATCACCCACATACTGTAAGCTACACCATTCCGTTATATCCTAAAAATCAATCACACAATTCATAAATAATGCAATTGGCAAATTAAAACAAGTGACGAGAGTTAAATACTGGTAAAATCGTGAATTCTAGGGGAAACAAAAGACCTTAGCAAAAGTTTTCTTATGAATCACAAGGAAAAATGTGTTGATAGATAAGTACCATCTCACTTTCTGCAGCATCAAATAAATAGAGGCTGTAGTACTTCTGGACTTTGTACCGGAACATGAAAGTTATAACGGGGTCTGAAGAACTGAAAAAATAAATAAAAGTAAATGTACATGATTTTTTCTCACAAAACTTGTTCGTTTCATAATTGTTTTTAAGGTGGCCCATCCCGCTCAACTCCCCATACAAAAGGGGAAAAAAGATCACGCCCATATTTCTTGTCAGAGATCCAATTTTTTTTTCGAAATAGCTTTATTTGATCGAACTAGATGTCTGATGACCGTTGGCATTGTATAATTGTGTTTGGTTTCTAAGTTCTAATTTTTCGCGTGTTTTATACAATAACTTTGAAGGTGGATTACGCAATGATAAAGTAAGAACATCTTAAAAATATTAGTCATTAGACATAGCTTATTTAATCAAGATTTATAATCTATTTGGTTTTTGTTAGATTTTTGACTACAGCGGTCGTGGTTTACTTTTAACTTTAAGTCGTTTTGTAATTAAAATTTTCGTAAATCTTACCAAATCATACACTATGCACATTGTCTTTTTTGTGGACATATTGCATCTTCCTCATCACGGAGCCTTTCTTATTCTTTGAAACAGAGAAGGTCCCAGAGGGCAACAGCACGGTTTTGTACCGTGCCCGCGAATAAGTTAGTCCCGCCGGGTTGGGCCACCTTAATATTAAATCCTCTAAACTCATCAGCACTCTTGCTGAGTAAAATGTTAATGACTAGTTCAATGCTGTGAGGTAGTAATGTGTTTGATTGAAATTGAGGCTTTGGGTAGAAGTTGCCATTTTTTAGTTTACTTACAAACTAACTGTTCATGACATGCGAAGTCGACAATGTACGACATTGCAAAAAGATCTTAAAGTTTGGCAGAAAATATCCGCCACAGTGTAAACCCAAAATTTGAAAATTTTACTACCGACAAGATAGTTAAAAAGTAGTATTCTATAGAGTTACCTAATTGTTGTCGTTGCAAATGTTGTTAGATTTAATGTTTTTTTAAACTCTGTTCTGGTGTAATTGTTGCTTATCCAAAAATAATGTTCTTTCACAATTTTCGGTAATGGAGCATTATCTTTAATTAATTCAGAGTTAGTGTATTTTACATAATATGTCAATAAATAGCAGCCACTATAGATCATCTCCAAGATCGAAGTAAGATTTATCTGAAAAAAAAACCATTAAAACATTTTCAGAGGCCATTAAAAAATTAAGATATTTTTTATAACTAATACTATTATAATAGGAAATTAATAGAAAACATGTATAAAACATTCCACTTCACCTGCAGTAAGCAAAGCCTGCATTGCCTATGCCGTTAATTAGAGCATAAAACATAGAATGGACATAAAATAATAACGCTCTTAAAATAAACTCAACCCTAAATTATGAAATATTAAAATTATACAGAGTGTAAAGAAACGTCAGTCCTTTGTTATTTTTTTTTATAAAAAAAAAACATTTTTTTATAAAAAAAAACATTTTTTTATAAAAAAAAAATTTTTTTTTTTTTGTTTCTTTTAGGACTTTTTCTAAGAATCTTAATCTTCTCAAAAACAAAAAAAGATATGAAATCATGGACAGTGCTTACTAATGGTTATACATTTTTGAAGTTTCAATCAAATCCGTTTAATGTGTTCCAAGATATTACAATGTTTTCCTTCGATTTTTAACATAAATCTCTACTTAAAGAGCACCTAATTGATAAACCAGTTTCACTCTTTTTTGCACGCGAAGTGCTGCTGCAATAATTTTTATACTTCAATACTTTAATAACTATAATCTATATATAAGCCAGTTTTCATGTTTATTTTTTATTTTTAAATCGGTGGAAATGCCCTTTATTTTTTTTTATTAAACTGTTTTTTTTTTTGTATATTTAATCTTGCGATCAGTCGTTTGACTATGAGCAGATGTGATGAGTGATAAGTTGGCATTAAGAGTAGGATTTCCCAGTGGAGATTTCTCTATTATTTAATTTTGGCTTTCTAGAAGCTATGGTCTCGGAGAATTTTGCGCCGTTTGAGGCGGTCGATTGTATCTGGATTGTTAGCTTTGCAGCCAGTTGATTTGGGTGGATTTTCAGTCTATTCTGGTATCTCTCGCAGCAAGTTTTGATCTCGTCCTTGACTGTGTGGATGTGGAGGTATTCGTGAACTTCTGAGTTTCGTATAAACCAGGGTGCATTGGAGATTTGCTTCAGGATGTAGTTCTGAGTTCTTTGGATAATACTTATGTTTGAGTCGCTTGCGGATCCCCATAATTGGACTCCATAAGTCCATATTGGCTTGAGGACTGCTTTGTATATAAGGAGCTTGTTGTCTAGAGTCAGCTTGGAGTTAAACTGTTAGAAAATTTACTGTTTTGACAGTTTTCAAATGGGAATATCTCGTAAATTGCTGGTCAGATTTTAATGAGGTTTTTTTACCATTCAAGATAAGACAAAACTCCATAAGCTTAAAAAAAGAATGGGACGGTTGTTTACACCCTGTAAATATGGAATTCCCTAATTCCAATAATGATTAAGAATTCTTTATTTATGTTTTCGATTGTTTATATTATTTTCAATTATATAATGGACAGTAAACCAATGTTTTAATTGTCAAACAATGTTTAACTAAGCACATCAGCAGGAATCAAGTATGTAGTTCTGGGATGGAGTATGTAGTTCTAGGTATCAATGGATTTAGATAGTCACCCTACACTACCTGATGCCTGTTAATGAAACACATTATTAAAGCTGCGTTCCGACGATAAGAGTCGATAAGAGAACCATGGCTATATCTTGAGGGATCAGTAACTGTTACTGCTTGGCATTGAAATAACTGCGGATATGTTGATAAAAGAATTGAAAGTTTTCATTTTTAACAGCCTTTTTTGCTGCTGTTTTGCTACATAAACGCACATGACTATTAAATATTTGAAAAAAAAACACAAATATTTCAAATAGTGGGAAATTCTTTACATTAATTCATCGCGATTAAAAAATATATCTATAATACCTAATAAAAGTCTCATAATACGTTATTCTAAATCAAAATTGGGGTCCGGAAATCGTAAAAAAAAATCTCACCTTTGAATTTGTGACGAAATTTCTGTCATTTCGATAAAACGACCAACACATTCGCAGAGTCCACTAGAGCAAAAAAAAGCTGAGGGCCTCGACGCGTAGCTGAGTCACAGTGCATACAAATGCACAGAACAACAGCAAGATATGCACTAGTGCTAGATAGATGTAAGCGCAACTATAGAACAGCGGCGACCAGCGACAACATGCAGTTGCACCAACATTTTTCTAAAATGGTATTGCCATACGCTGATTGATTTTTTCATACTCAATAAAAAAAATAACCAAAGGTTAATTTATAGAAGCCACGGAACGGAAGCGACCTTTAACCTAACTGGTCCATGTCGGTTGCAAACGCTCAGGACGTCCTGTGCGAGCTTTCGTCTCCGCGCTTCTAAAAACACGCACACCATCATTTTACCCATTATGGGTAACGGCGTGTTGGCAACATATGAGCCATTATGATGATGCCAACTGATAACTTAAAAATGGAAAGACAAGGTATGTTCGCGTCTCAATACAGAACTAAATATACTGATGGAGCACAAAGAAAATAATTTAAAAAAAAATCCAAGAAAAATAGATATCTCCGGACCCGGTTTTTTATAAACATTTTTACATCAAAATGTTTATAAAAAACTCCTCTACCATCCCTGATACCCAGGTAGTTGGTAGAAATGATGAAGTAATCTAAAGAGCAGCCAAATAGTGTATAACTAAAAAGAGTGAGGTTATGCCAATCTTATCATATCCACACGCAAAAGTTGAGCACGGTCCTAGTCCACTATGATGGCACACACTCGTCCAAGTGAACTCTGATGCACGGTTTCTACGATACGAGTATCATCAGAGTGACCGCCAGAGTACACTACGTCAAAGTCAACTCTTATCGTCTAAACGTAGCTAAAGGAATTCTCAATGACACTATGAAGTCTTGTTCACATGTTTATATAGGCATAAAGGGAATGGGTGACATCCAAAAAGTGAGCAGCGCATAATTGGAGCACTATACAATTATTATAAGTGTGTTCAAAACATACATACCTACCCAATGATATAAAAAAATGCAACTAAAAGGAAACTTACTTTTGGCGCAGACGCTGCGTTCGAGAAAACATCACTAGAGAGAAATTCTCCAGGTGGGCATTCAAAGCTCTGATAAGAGTGCATTACACTTTCGCTATGCAAGTCATTAGATTGATTGCATTCAGTTTGGTTGAGCGAATAGTGGTGGAGTTGTATATCAAGACCTTGCACCCAACATTGATTTTCTGGGTCCAGGAGACGCGCGCGATACAAGCCAGCGTCGCCAATAGGTTCCAAGGTTAACTTGGAACCATCAACATCGCAAAACGCAGTTTTGGACGAATCTCCATTTGCCGGCTTTGTACATGCAGGGCCGACGTCCATTATCTCCCATGCCACTGCTCCGGCCAGCACTGGCACCAGCCATGCCATTCGATGCATCACTACGAGAGCCGACATTGTCGACGGATCATATGTTCCAGTCGTTCCAGGCTCAAAATCGAACGTAAACAATTCAACTATTCACATAGGCAAAAAACACGTCTGTCATGCCTTTACTAAATTACAAATCTCTATTATTTATTTCGATTAGTTCGTCCGGCTGTAAAGGCTAGATTTGCCTCAATTTTTGTCGACGAAAGACGCTTCCATTTTGTTTGTTGTGCACTCCACTCCAAGCATAGAATATAGAATATTCTGACGGATAATTTCTAGCTTACTCTGTTGTGCACATCATAGAAAAATTGTTCTACAGATAGGTGAGTCGATTGCGGGCAGCAAGTCTACTCATGAATTCTCACCTGTGAGTCACCAGTGAGTACTTGCGCATACAAGAAGATCTCACAAGGAATATCTGCGAGAAGCTGTTTCTTATATATTTTCAATAAGGAGTTTGACAGCTACTCGCAAATATTCGTTGTGAGGATTCCTTGTTTTCGCTTCATGAGTGCATTCACTTTTTATGTATTCAAGCGCATACGAGTTCAATTCACAGATTGAACGTCACAGGCTTTCGCCTGACGGCATCACTGAAACATTATGTTGTACGGGCTATTAACGAAGGTATGGTTCAAACGTTTACAAGGTAATTGTCCATACGTGTGTAGGTCAGCCTCAATAGCCCAGTGGCGCGACACTTCGGCGATCGCTCTCCGAAGTTAAGCAACGCTGGGTCCGGTCTGGTCTAGGATGGGTGACCATTCGACCATTGACAGAGGCTGGCCGTGGTTAAACTGTTAAACTGTAGGTCCCCTACCTTACTGACTAGGTGGTAGGGTTAATCCCGCCCGAATTGGTGCCATCGCATTGAATGAACGATGGTCGAAGCGGCAATGAAAATTGTCCGTGTTTTCCATCCAGTTCAATGTAGCCGTGCAATATAAGGAAGGTCCTGGCATGGCACCTAGTTCCCATGTGGTGTGTTAGGCTAATACCATGACAGAAGCATACGGCATGGATTGTAAATTTTGTGTATTCATGTGAATTTAGTGTTTTACCTATGTTTTTGTTAAAATAATTGACAAACACTTTTGTAAACTTAGACTAAGTGGACGTTGAAAGAGTTTCTTTCCAGTTCTTCTTCGCTGTGTTTTGTTTTGCTGAACTGGCCAATGCTAAAATATGCCAAATCCGATTGAATACAAAGAAGGTGTGGTATTACCCATCCATGTCCAGTCACATAAAAAAAATGTGTGTAGGTATGTGCAAAAATGTGTGAGGAGGAAGAAACGTTTGGATCAAACCTCCGTTAATACCCTGTATGTCGTGTCATGGCACTCTACTTAGAATAATTATAAAGGAACTAAACGAATGTGACTCGAAGTTGTCATTTCACGAGTAAGAAAGTTTTGTGACTTACCAGTGAGTAGGTGCTTGTGAATTAACCACGTATACCTTGGCCTATTTGGAGCAAAAAAGGTAGATAATATTTGGTTGTACTGGTTTATAAATTTTTAGCCCACAATTCCCCCTACATTTTGTTGTGTAGGTGTATTGTGTGGGGACAGTTTTTTTAAGCCATACAATAAAATGTTATCCACCTTTTTTGCTTAAAATGTTCTAAGGGACACCTGGTTAACGTTTGGACCAAATCTCCGCTAAGACCCTTAAAAACAGAAGGCATCATTTCAAGAAGGAGTCTGACAAAAGCGAACACGACAACTTTTCGTGTACACTTTCCTGAGTTGACCTGAGTAAAATAAGGAAAATTACAGTTCCATGGCAAATAATTGAAACTTTGCTTATAACTTCACCTTGGTAGTAGCAATTAGCTCTGCGGAGTCCACCCAAAATATAGAGGTTCTACCCCCTTCCAGGGGTATGAACAGAAAGATATGAACGTCACTTTGACATTACACAAACTACAATAAAATTCTTCTAATCTGACAAGGCAAAAGCACTTAACCAAGTAGTTTCAATCTAAATTCATAATATCCATAGGCTTTGATTGTAAAAGAGAGTCAACTGACGCATGAGGCCGAAATCGTTTCTTACAAAATATACTGAAATATCTTTTTTTTTTCAAAAACTTTTCTAAATCACCAGTAGCCCTACCATGAGTTTTCTATCGAACGAACGAAAAATATCATCGAATGTTCAAGAACGAGATCGAACAGCGTTACAGTCGCTACCATGGGTTACTTTATTCACCGACGGAACGCTTATCGAACGCTCGATATACGTTGCGTTCGACCACAGACAAGAAATAATGGAAGATAGTGAGTAGGCCGTGATTAACAGTGTCCATATCTTCTTTCGCATGAGATAAAATAGGACCGCACTATTATAAATTGAGTATAAATTTGCTAAGTTTACTAGTAAAAACATACCTCAAACCGTCGATTGTTGGCAGCCGATATTTTGTGACGATTTTTGTTGACCGATACTTTGCCGGCGCGGCGGGCGGCGCGAGACAATAAGCGTGACTCATAGGGCGTACCATCTGTCTGTAAATAACATTATATACCTAGTTACCCATTTCGCGCAAATGTTTTGTCAATGTTTGACTTTGGTTTTCTTGGATGCAATTATAGTTGTTTTATTTTTCTTATAAATTACCGATACAGGTTATGTTTTGAATGCTTTATTTTCTTTGCATAAAAAAATATGTATTGAGGAAATACAGCTACATAAATTAATTTTTTTTAAAATAAATTCATTCCTGAAACAGGTTTGAAGAAACGTTTATAAATAAAATAAACCGTTAAAAAAATCATTTCGAATAGTATTTTTTTACGTAGAGTTGTAGTGTACTCATTATTAAGTTGCTAACATAATATTGAATTCAGAAATTGACATGAAATACGCTTGGTTTTTCATCCTTGGCACTAAAATGTGTGTTCGATCGTCCTTTCACCCAAGATATGACTAGTGAAAAGAAATTCGAATAACGTTATCGAAGTGATCACGTTGAACTGTCAAAATGTACACTCATGGTACCGTTTTTCATACAACCGTATCGCGTCGTCGTTCGATAACGTTCGTGATGCTCGACAACGAGCGTGAATATGAACTCGTAGTGCCGTTTTTAGTAATCAGGTTCGTACGCTAGAGGCGCTGCACTTTTCCCCATACAAAAATTTCGTTAACGTTGATCGAAGTGAACATCACCAAAACTCATGGTAGGGCTACATGTAGCTTCATATTAATGATCTGAAGTTATGTCTAAGTACACAAACTTGGTAAGAAGCTAATGTGAAATGAAAAACCTAACGTGTGTGCTTAGCCTTAGGCGTCTATACCTCTTTTAACGTTCTTGATCGGGCAGATGTGTTCCATATCTCTCTAACTAGAGGTAGTGGTACTTGAGTTGTGACTCACTCCCGTATAGACTAGGAGGTCGCGACAAAAATGGTAACTTTTCATTTCATTTCATTTTTATTAATCATTTTGGTATATTGCATACACTTAGATACGTCAATTATAATAAATACTACCAGTGTCAGCTGTAGATAGGCTTTGTCAAAATAAAAAAAATCCAAAATCCAAATAATAAAAGCAATTAAAACCTATTTAAAATCATAAAAATAGCATTATACACATTCAAAATAGTTAATATGTAACAATAACGTAAACGGCTGAAACTAAGTTCACGGGAAAAAGACCAACCGTCTCATGGTAAATTTGTCAGTCTGCCTGTTCCAAGTGGTTCGGTTACGTAGATAAGGCGCCTGAAAAAGTAGATAAGGTGAAAAAAAAAATATGATAGGGTAAATGGATGCAAATTACGAAACATGAAAGTAGCATTCATACTTGCTTAGCAATGCAAAAACTGAACAAATCTTAGGTTTCATTTCGTATTTGTAAGCGAGTTAGGTTACAGAGATATAACTTTAGGTATATTTAAGAATTTAATTAATAAAACCGACTGGTTATTGTTGTCTAATTAATAGGTTTCAATGTTTCCATACAATCAGTATATTAATCAGCAGGTACATACCAGCATCTATTTTAAATAGCCAATCTAGATAACGCAACCACTTGGCACGGGCAGACCGACATTTTTAGCATCAGAGGGTTGGTCTCTAACATGTGAACCCAAATTCAGCCATTTACCTTATCGTGACCAAAAATGTCGTGACCTGCCGGAATAGTACTTTGATGGTCCACACGCACCCACACGCAGCGCTACGCAAGGTCTATGATAATATTTTCCAATCCATTGTGACGTTAGACATCACACCACTCTAAACTAAGGAGAAAAAAGAAAAGGATTTGAATTGAATGAATGGTACACCCTTACGGGGTTGCCGAGCTAAGTACTACCAGGATCAGAGAAAAGAACAAGATGTTTTTCAGAAAATCATAATTAGTGCTTTATTTATAAAAACGTAAGTACAGGTTATAAAATGGAAAAATCAAAGCAAATGGTTTCTTCAGGTTAAAAAAATGTAAATTCTTCCGATGAGGCTTCCGTTGGGTATATAAACTTCCATGCCACGTGCGAGGCTTATCGAAGGTGATCCCTGTGGTGGACAAAGTCGGTGCACCTGCCTGCCCAAGGCGGCGCCGCGGCCAGCGAGCTCAACCGCCTCGCCAAGTCGCTGTCGGCGACGGCGACCCATCGGCGAGCCGTGTCTCGTACAGAGTGTTAATAAAATTGCTAACCTTATTGCTATAGCCTCTTTCAAGGAGCAGTGTCCTACTCAAAATACACTACGTGACACCACAGGTTTAACTCGAACTAGTTGTAGGCGAATTGATGTCTGACTTTTAAGGTCGTTAATTACGCTAAATGTCCATGGCCAAATGCCAGATCTATTAAATGGTATAAACCTGCGGAATCGAAGAGTTCAGCGTAATTTCGATAAGTGATTTGTAACTCGTAACAGAGACTCTGAACACTTCCAGCGCGATTCGGACCAACCTGTGTTTACGCTGTCGGCGTTTGATTTTTTTTTTGTTGATGTCGGCGTTTGATCTCGCTTTTCAATTATTTCCACAGAACATATAATATCCTAACGGATATTATTATTTCGAGATTATCATAATTGTATTCTGTGATTGTATATTTAACTGATTTCTGAAAACATTTATATTTATAATTATAATAATCAATGAGGATCTGACTGTGTGTGATGTGTGATATATCTGAGGTGGTGAGAAAAATATTTGCATGCAAAATACATCAGAATTTTGTTGGATAATTTGCACATGTGATTTTTTTAAAATATCCTTATTTTACCATGGAGGTGAAGAAATAACAGGAGAACGAATGGAACTAAAAAAATGTCCCAATATCAATTGTGCCGCGGAGGGCTGTCTTATTGACAGAACCTGCGGCCATTTTCTTTCTTTTCTTGCGTCGCTAGCCGTCGCGGTTATGTTTGACGCAAGATCGAATTGTAATTGAATATGCGTTCGTGCATTGTAAAATGGTGCATAAACAACTCGACGAGACATACAAAACATTCAGGAATATTATATTACATGTAATTATACGCTAAATATTCGAAATAGTGGATATTTCACTTAAAAACATTTCTATGGGGATGGTGTTATGCCATCAATCAACACGAACTCAAAATAATCTCAATTCGCTACCTATTTTCATTTCTTTGCAGAAATCCTCTATTTATCCAGAAACAGATAATATATAGCACGCAATTGGTGTGTCTGTCTGTCTATTTAAGTGTATACTGCTAGATTTATGCCTACCCAAAGAAATACTTCTTAAATTATATTTTATGTTATTTGCATAAACCAACCTAAAATAAAACTTTTACTTGAAAATACCTACATAAGTCTGAATATGCGCAATAAAATGTTGACCTAATTTATTAATTTACAAAAAAGTTGTACCTTATATTGATAATATCTAGTCTAGCATTATGAAATGATATTTGACAAATATTTAAAGATAATTGCGTATTTGTAGCAAACAGTGCCAACTTATTTTGGTAAAAATTTTGAAAAATTTGGCTTCCATCATTGAGACAAAAACTAAATAAAATCACGCTTATGAAAAGCCAGAGGACTTGAGTGGGCACTCTGCTTGGAGCACTGAAATAATGCATGTCTATACGATAATTACGTAAAGATCAAGGTCAAGATAATTACGTAAAGTTCAAGGTCAAGATAATTACGTAAAGTTCAAGGTCCAGATAATTACGTAAAGTTGGTACCTGAAAGGAGTGCGCCTGCACCGGAATCACTAACCAAAAAACCGGCCAAGTGCAAGTACACGAAGGGTTCCGTACCATCTTACATGATTTCACCCAAAAAATCACGTAAGGGGGCTCTCCCTTTAATTTTTAATATTTCAAAATGTTTGCTATTTTTGTTATAGTGGCCATAAATATACACAATCTGTGAACATTTCTACTATTTACCTATTATTGTTAATGAGATACAGCCCGGACGGACGGAGGGACATACGGGCGGATGGATGGACGGACAGCAAAGGCTTAGTATTGTGGTTTCGTTGGCACCTTTTGGGTACGGAACCCTAATAAAACCGAATTCAAACACTAAGAAGTGGAAAATAACACCCATTTTCGGGTCGATGACATAGTGGTTGGTTGGTACCGACCCCAACGGGTATTTTCCACTTTTTAGTGTTTGATGTCGGTTAAAAACTAGAACTATACTTATGTTGATTGATTGATTGATTTGAATTCAGGCCTCTCTGTCCTATTTTTAGACAATTTTGCCAGTGTCCAGTTGGGCTTAAATACGGGATTAGTGCTACATTGGCGCATTTAACAGAGAATGCATTTAACACAATTACGTGTATTTGTTTGTCATTGTCTGTTCTCGCTACAAATTCTGATGAAACAGCATTTCTTCCGAATAAATCTATGAATTAATGCATGGATGGTAATCAGATTTTGAAAAACCCTTTTTCTGATTATTTTCAAAATCTGATTACGTACCAAGATTCAAATTCAATTGTCGCTGAAACTCAAATTAATGAAATAACGGTAAAGTCGTATCCATTAGATACATAAAATTATCGAATTCAGGCAGTTTGCAAACTTTACATAATTGTTTAATAAAAAAACCGAAATCACAAACCCAATATACATAGGCTATGTAATCGCCTAAATTACTTTTTGTATTTGGAGATTGTCTTTCATTATTTTCTAATTACGATGTATTACATATACATATTAGAACATGCAAGTAAAACGCCTTTTCAAAATATTTGTTTGTAATTCACTATTTCAGAAAAGTAATTACGAACAACAATTTACAAATGGATTCATGGACGGTGATGTTTTCATCCCGCTCAGCGCCGCGGCATTACCTCCTGCTTCACTTGCCACCACGTTGCTCTAATGAGCAATATTTTAGCAAATTTTTGCAACCAAATTATTTGTTGGCTATGGTTTGCATAACATCTTTCTAACTCATGTAGTTCAATGGGTTTGACAGCCGGATTCAGCCAGTATTTATTAGATATTCTTTGACTCGGCACTCGCTGAAATACATCATTACGAATGAAGAATGACGTAACGACCATCTGGTTTATTGAAAAATAATTCTTAGTTTTATCAGTTCACCTACCAATTTGGGAGACTTCAAATTGGATTTTTCTCCGTTTTCATCACTGCACTACAAATTTGTACGGCGATATAATTTTGTAAGTCGCGTTACGTCATTTTTTGCGCGCTCGTTGTATGGACGTTATTTCTCCAGTAATTTCCTCACCTCCATGTATTTTACCATACAATTTGATGACCAACTCCTTCATGAGTCAGTCATGATATTCCATATTCAATGGACTAACCGGAGTCTGGGTGGGAAGCGGGAAAGTCATCCAAATATCATCCAAACGAACTGGATGCTGGCAAATTGCCCAGAAAAATTATGTGTGAGAAAGAGAAAAATATTAGTGGACAGAGCGAGAATTATCTTTTTCGGATCGTATTTTCGAGAAAGTGCACACATTCCTGTTGATAGTATTACTTCCTATTCCTCAGCACAGAACATTCTGTTCCTCAGGTCAAAATCATGGAACATATAATCGAAATTTTAAATGTTCTGTGAAGACTAACGTCTAATTCAACTCAAATTATTCTTGGATCCTATGATCCCAACTTTATTGGACGAGCAACGGGGTATAATACAATAATTCTGGCCATTATCGGCCAAATGCCAATCAACAAGTCTACTATAATTAATGACAAAAAATCTACTAAACATAACCTAAAATCATTAGATATTCAAGACCTAAATTCTACAGATATAATTCAATGTTAACAAAAATGTAGGTCTATGGAGCAAACGTCGGGAGCGTTATGGAAAACACCCAACCTATTCGCACGTATCGCCCACACAAGTTGGGCCAGACACAGCTACAAATCATCAGCAATGCGCCAGAGAGATGTCGTCTCTGTTTAGCATATTCAAAAAAGCTTCAGCCAATTTTTGACAAGTGTAACGTCTCGCTTGCAACACGCATATTTGCCTGTCTTTCCATCCAGGTTAGTACTGACACGATATTTTTTATATTTTCATTAAATAAAACTCTGAAAGGATAGATGATGTTTCTGGTTTTATAAGTTGGGTCCTAAAATTATTTTTTTTCTTTTTAAATACTTTAAAAAAGGGCTAAAATACTAATTAAGAATTCGGCAATTTAAAAGAATATTGCAAGCCCAGTTTACTTATAAAATATAAATTAAATTATGAAATGAAATTATCATTTATTTGTTGGTTTTAAACAAAACAATGGCTAAAAGTAACAATTAATAAAAATGTTATTCTCTACCATAGGGATATCACTAAAAAACATGTAATGAATATTAATAGAGTTTGTAATTAAACTTAACTAATTGACAAACAAAAGAGATATGCAACCAGAGTTCCAGTGACTTTTTGGTGTAACAAAAATGTGATCCATAGTGTTCGAAACCATCGTTAATTGTTTTTAATAATTTGAATTTTAAAATATTTGAACTTTCATGATAACTCCAGCAAACATAACTCGATCTAAACAGACGTTGAACAATTAGTTCCATTGCAGAAAAAGTAGAGCCATCTGTTATCAGATATTTCATCAATTTACATTTGTAGAAATGTTCGTCATTTGTTACTATAATCTTTTTTAGTGTAGGTATATTGTGCCACTACCCATATCATTATATTTATTTTCGTAAATACATTGATACACAATATATTTTAGCTAAAATAATAATCCGATGGGCAGCGCCATCTATTGCATAATAGTGATAACATTTTTGCTTGTTTTCTCGAATTGCACGTTTCTCTAGAAAAAACACTTTCATGCTTTTTAGATAGTTGAGCGCATATCTTTTATATATCGGTCGAAATATTTGAATTTGTGTATGGGGAAATCTAGTCACAGCCGGCAATAAAACCATGAGTATTTTGTGCTGAGACACCAAGTTGTTTCCATAAGTTTTTCCCAACTCTTGAATACACACAACACTGCGGATTCTGGAGGCAAAATAAGCACATTACCATTTTTTTCTCTAATCACAAATAAATATCTCAGTTCACATACTATTTCATGTATGCTTGAACTAGCAATATGCTTTTTTTATCCTTCAGAATAACTCTACGGTGGTGTGCCCACTAAAATGAGCTGAAAAATCTAAGAATAACCTGCAACGGATTATAATATAGAAAAAAAACTGAAACGCGATGCAGCGCGAACCACGAACCTCTGGCTCAGGGAGCGACTCCTAGCGCGCTGCACTAAACAAGACTCTTGTTCTAACTGCGAAAATAGTAAGAATTTAGATGCATCTGCTGAAGTTTCTATGACTTTACAGTGTCTGAAATGTATCAATTCGGATTCACCTTAGTCAAAACAATTTAACTATGGTAGTTTGATCCAAAAACACTTAAATTAGTGTCGATTTTTTAGCCCATACAAACTTTGCCATGTCCTTTGTTATAAATATTATAACTATACTTATACAAAAGTATACTAATTTACGATGAATAGTAAAAGTATTAATACATTAACTTATACGTGATATATCTTGCCCAAATGCAGTTTCGAATTTGATAAAAAGGGACAAACATTTTATTATATTTTGGGTTTATTAGTTACAGGGATAAAATTGATAAAAAAGTAATATTTATTTCGAATGACCCTTTTCTCATTACACGATAACGTCACGGCCATGCGTGAACACGTCCCTGCAACGTTATGTCTATAGCGGAGGCAAAAACATGAAAGTGTATGGACACCTTTCTCATTACACGTCCAACGTCAAAGGACTACCGTTAACTTGCAAGATATCGTGACATGGACGTCTACTAGCAAGCTTCCCTGTGAGATTGTTGCGATATTGTTGTGATTGTGTTGTGTGTGTTTACCATGTGACACCCATGGAGGTGATTTCCTCATCTCCATGGTGACACCGAGCTCAGAATTCAGAATAAAGTTCTTGTTTTTTATTTTATTTGTTAGATTGAAGAAAATATGACCAATAAGATCCTCCTAAATATCTTTCTTTTAGTATTGGGTGTAACTATTGCTGATTTTTTCCTTCTGATAGACAAACGATAGAGCACGTACAAAACATTTAATCCAAAGGCCATGGCAAAGTGCGACAGGAACTTGCACCGAAAAGTGGTTAGCGGTTAAACCTGGTGGCGACGGCCTGACATGATGTGTGGTCGTGTAGTGTGAAAGGTGAGCTCAAAAAATCGTTACCTCGTTGATGACGTTATGTGGTCGTGCCTTATCATGCCAAAATCGTGGATGTGACATGATCGTGCAATTTGAAAAGGTCAAATGGCTCTCCCAAGAAGAAGTGATTGTATGCATCCAGCATACATTAAAGAACCATCGGGTACTATTCTACTAATACAGCATGATGACTACGCTTCTTCTACAGACACATTATTCAAAAAAATCTTAAATATCAAAGATTATCTTATTTTTCAGGTGGTTGAAAACAAACATCTGCCTTCACATATATGTGAAGAGTGTCGATATGAGTTGGACCGATTTTATGAATTTAGAAAGAAATGTAATTCGAATGACCAAAAACTAAAAGGTCATCTCCGCATAGCAGAGCTGCAGCCCCCGGCCTGTAAAGCAAAATGTCTTACTTCAGAGAGTCTAGAGAAATCTTTGGTCAAAGAGCTTCCAAGAGTATTACATATGGATGTAAGTTTAAATACTTAAGTATACGTAACTATGGACTATGGATATGGCTCCATAACACCGTTATGGAGCTTCTTGTCCTGATATTCCGACAAAACCCAATTTTGTCCCGATTCTGCAGACCAATGGCAGTTTAAGTACAAGTCGACATGCATGGAATTTTATAAATACGTAAAAGGGAAAAAAGATTTGCTGAAAAAAGTTTTTTTTTTACCACAAGTTCTGTCATGGTATTAGCCCAACACATCACATGGGAACTAGGTGCCATGCCAGGACCTTCCTTATATTGCACGGCTACATTGAACTGGATGGAAAACACGGACAATTTTCATTGCCGCTTCGACCATCGTTCATCCAATGCGATGGTCCAACCCGGGCGGGATAAACCCTACCACCTAGTAAGTAACGAAGGGGACCTACAGCTTAACGTGGAATCCAAACCACGGCCAGCCTCTCTCAATGGTCGAATGGTCACCCATCCAAGACCAGACTGGACCCAGCGTTGCTTAACTTTGGAGAGCGATCGCCGAAGTGTCGCGCCACTGGGCCACTGAGGCTGAAAATGAAACACAAGTGAAGACAAGTGAAATCTTCCGCAAAATATGGTGTGCCTACTAGAAGTAGTTCTAAGGCCGAGATAAATAGTCGTAACACAAACTAAGACTGACGAAAAGTAGTACTTTGTGACGTCACTTTGACACATTTTGTATGGACGAAATCTCAAAGTAATGCAAATTGACGTCACAAAGTACTACTTTTCGTTAGTCTTAGTTTCTGTTACGACTATTTATCTCAGCCTAAGTCTCCTAGTTAGCAAGTTCCATGTAATTTTGTCAATTAAAAAATATTTCTCCTTAGAGGATGGTGGCTGAAAAACAGCGCCGCCTGTGAAGTGTAGTGCAGTGCAATTACTGGCTGAGCCTCCTAACCTATTCACATAATAACAATAATACATAATAATTTTAAGATTGCATTATTATCATTTTTACTTTTTTCTGTTTATTTCTACAACATTTGTAATTGTTTGTTTTGTATTATTGTTTGAATAGTTTTATGTGCAATTGTATAACTGTTATTAGTTTTATGTTTATTTTCTGACGTTTATTGAATTAACATTTTTTTTCCATTTCTTAGTGAGTAGGCCAGATATATTGGCATGATTTAATATTGGCTCTGATTATTTTTGGATGAGTATTGCAATATATTAATGCTAAGTGATTAGGACTTTTGTAAGGCGCAGTGAGCATCTGATGGTTGAACAATAACAATGCATTATTTGTATTGTTCTAAGCTAGAAGAAATTCACAAATAATATTTGTGTTTTCAGATAAAAAGAGAAAATAATTCTGCTGCTCAAGTTGCAGATGCATTGGCTTCACAAAGAATAGAAAAATCATGGAGAAACTCAGAACTATGTGACCCTAAGGTAATTTTTTATACAATATGCACGGGAAAAAAATCAGTGGGACTACTTTTTTGTTGTCTTTTCAAGCGCGGGCACTATATAAGAAACAAACTTTTTCAAACAGAAAGAAGAAAGCTTTAATGTTTAAATGGCACATTACCAAAGTGACTTAAGTAAATATACTTTTACGTACTAAGCTGGTACATCGCTCATACCAAGGAATGGATATGTATATATGTATAATCAAGGGAAGTCCTTGACACATGAATTAAAGAAAGAACTACTTTACAAATATACTGCAAGGCTGGACCCGAACCAGTTGTTATGGTCCTGTAAGGCTAAAAATTTTGGGTGGTGATGGGAAGGTGTCACCCTAGTAGCTGTTATTTTCCATATAGAAAAAAATGGTTAGTATCTTGTGACAACTTCTCGTGTTCGTTCCATGAGTGAGGTTAGCGTTACGTCACAATTTTTGAACTGCCAGAAAATATTTAGTCGTGATCGTGTTTGCAGGCAGAGTGCGCGCAGCGAGTGGGTGCTCTGGTGCGGGCGGAGCTGCTTCAAGGCCGCCAGCGCGCTGTCGCTTCGCGCGCTTTCCAGTTAGTCACTAGCGACGGAGCCGTAATCACGTTGCATCTCGACGAGGAGACTGTAACTTAACAATTTAGTTTTCTGTTTCTTATGTATGAGAAGATATGACCATTCTCTTAACCTCAATGGGGAAGAAACTGCTTATTTATCATGACAGGTGAAGTCTAAGCGATCTATTCGTTAAAAAAAATATCATAACTGCATTTTAGAGTACATACTTCGTTCCAAATACCCATAGGTAAATAAAACTTGAAAGAAATGACAGTTTGATGTTTCTAAGGTGAGGTCACTCAGGCGGCATCTACGATAAGCTTTGTGTTTTCTTCCCCATTGGATGATTAACTGGCCAATTTTTCGGTTGTTTTCTGTCACTATTTATTAAACGAAATTTTTAGAGTGATGGTCACTCCTTGGCTACATGAATATTTTTTTCCAGCTGGTAGGTATATTTAGCTTTAGCCCCTTGCAATAGCTTTTCTTTTATGAATGGCTAATACCAAACTGACCATTAGATATTAGCCCAACACACCACATCGGAACTAGGTGCCATGCGAGGACCGTCCTTATATTGCTCGGCTACATTGGACTGAATGGACCATTTTCATTGCCGCTTCGACCATCGTTCATTCAATGCGATGGAACCAACCCAGGCGGGACTAACCCTAACACCTAGTAACTAAGAAAGCGGACCTACAGTTTTACATGGACCAATGAACTACGGCCAACCTTAACGGTTGAAAATGCTCACCCATCCAGAACCCAACTGCGCCCAGGGGTGCTTACCCAGCTTATCGAATAGCAAGGCGTCGGACCTGAGACTGACAAATATACCATAACTTTATGTATCATATAAAGCTATATTATACCATAACTTTATATATTATATAAAGCTATATTATACCATAACTTTTCTAGATATTGGCAGAATCGTAGTGGACGGGTTTATATCGCAGCAAGCACAGACCCAATCAAAATAAAAAGTCTTAGGCACAATGACAGAAAGAGACAGGAAAAAAATTATTACATTGACGTGTGATTGAACACATATTTTTTTTATTTTTTTGTAGACTTATTTCAAAGCAATAGTTACAGAAAACAAAATGCATTAAGATTATTGGAAACTTTTTACAATTAAGGACAAACCGCATGCTTCAAAAAATTATCAACGTAGTAAACATACAACATCTTCCATATGAGAACAAAAGACGAGAAACAGAAAATAGAGTAATTGCAGTTATAAATATTTAAAACAAACACATTTTAATAATTTAAAAAGTAAAGAAACAATTCACAAAGATTAATAATAATATTAAGAATATTACAATTTCAACATAAGTTAATAGCAAACTTTGTAAACTTAGAACTTTAAAAACATGTGTCAACTTTTTTAACAACTGAGCTACAATTGGATGAGTGCATTATTTTAATGATTTCGTTTCATTATTAAACGCCTTATATGTTAAACTGATGGCCAATCGAATGAGAACGAATAAAAAATTATTGGCCTGATTTTTCAATCCTCAGATAGTAATTAAAGGTCCGAAAGCAAAGTTTTCTTTTGTGAAAAGACGAATTTTGCTATTATCTTAATGTAATTTTGCTAATGAAAGGTATGGTTACTGCAACGGGAAGATAAGTAGCGGCGTAAATAAATTCGTCGAATAGTTACCTGACTGATTATCAATACCGGCCTCAAACTACTTTTGAGCGACGAATAATTTCCAAGATTAGTTCGACCTTTATTTATATGGAATATTTAAGCAGGTTTACTTGAATTCAGGTATTTTACAAGAAGTGACGTTGATAATTTAAACTGGCTTTGTTTGTTCATTTAGTGGGAATAGAATCAAGAAAGTGTTTAAAGTTTCAGAATTAAACCTGAGAAAAAGTTAGCAAGATTATCTTAATTTGTTTTAAGGTCCTGGGAGCTCATTCAGGTAAGAGTGAGTTCAAGTTAACCTAAAAATAGCTGGAAACATTATTATTATTTCAATACCTGAACTATTATTTTACCTTCCAACATATTCATGGGACAAACCAGATTTTTAGCAAACTAAAATGGCGTTCAATTAGTGCGTAAACATGAACTATTGTGCAAGAACAACAAAAAAGTGAGTTGATATGAAGCATTCAACTCGAACTCACTCTTACCTGAATGGAAAATGAAAGGAATGAAATGATTTTGATTTGATTTGATTAGATTTGATTTGGGCCCCCAGAGACTTTTAAAATGATGCACTTTTCTAGCGCCTAATGCCAAACCTATTTATCATACCATTATTTATGTTCATTCTTTTAAACTTTATTCGCTTTCAGTGCGAGAAAACTGAACAACCAGTGGTAGTAAACCTTCCTACAACGGTGGCTCCACTGGCGTCGAACCTACCGCCCGCACAGAGGTGCGTGTCCTGTTCAACACTTTGCTCACACGCAATACCAAAACTAATGATATACAAAATAAATGGGACCACACGGGAAGCACCAGCTTTCAAATGAAAAAAGAATTATCAAAATAGGTCCACCCAGTCAAAAGTTCTGAAGTAATATACAAAAAAAATACAGTCGTATTGAAAATCTCCTCCTTCTTTTAAGTATGTTCAAAATTTAATCTCATCATCCATTAAGAAGACCTTATTTCTTAACGCAAGGAGAACTACATAAATCTCTTGGTTTAGTGCAACCAGTGCGAGCCTAATGTCTGCCACCGTGGTGTTCTTCAGGTTGTCATGCCAACAGTGCGACAAGACATTCATGTCGACGAGCTCGCTGCAGCGTCATGGCCTCGTACACACGGGTGAGAGGCCCTGGCTGTGCCCCACTTGTGGCCAACGCTTCGCACAGAAAGTAGTGCTACGACGCCATCAGTTGGTTCATCTTGGTGGGTGTCAACGAACTCAAATCGGCTTCGACGGCGGTCGATTTCTCTACTTCTGTAATTTTTCTGGCCTCACTCTGTTTGCTGGCGGTGACAAAACGAAAAATTAAAAAAATACCCCCTCCACACCCTAGTATTCCAGTTAGGCTATTGGGACGAGGCAGATCTGTTTTTAATATTTATATTTAAACTGGCGGTTGTATTTAAAGGAATTTATAATTAATAATGTTTAGCATGTGAAGAGAAACGTCGGTTCGCGTAACTTCATTAGATGAGCCAACTGTCTATAATGAATAATTTTTGGCTTGTGAAGAGAAACGTCAGTTCACATAACTTCATTAGATGAGCCAACTGTCTATAATGAATAATGTTTGTCATGTGAAAAGCAACCCGTTTGCGTAACTTCATTGAATGAGCCAACTGTCTATAATGAATAATGTTTGTCATGTGAAGAGCAACCCGTTCGCGTAAATTCATTAGATGAGCCAACTATTATGAATAATATTTGGAATGTGAAGAGAAACATCCGTTTTTTTATGCAACCTGACATGGATGGCTAATACCACACAACTACTGTTATGATATTAGCTCAATACACCACATTCCCAAAGGAATTAGGTGCCTTGATGGAAAACACAGACAATTTTTCATTGCCGCTTCAACCATAGTTTCATCCAATGTGGTGGTACCAACCCGGGCGGGCTTAACCTTACCACCTAGTAGGGGAACGGGACCTACAGATTTACATGGGTTCATAACCAATGAACAGCTCGCATTCGTAACGAACAGCACTTGTCCAACTCAGAAAGAGAAAGAAAGTGGTGCATGTTCGGCCGAGGGTTTGAACCCAGACCTCTCGCATGAAAGGCAAGTCCTCTAGCCCCTAGATCACGAGCTGTACAACGTTCGCGTAACTTTATTAGATGAGCCAATTGTCTATAATGAATAATGTTTGGCATGTGAAGAGAAACGTCCGTTCGCGTGTGACGAGTGCGAGAAAAGCTTCACGCAGCGCGGGGCGTTGCGGGCGCACGCCGCCAGCCATCTCCCGCCGGCGCGACGCCCCCTGCGCCTCCGCACCTGCCCCTTCTGCCCCAAGATCTTCTGCCACAGCTCAGGTTACTGCTTCCGAAGAATGTCACGACCAAAAACTTTTTCACACACTTTCATTTATATTAATTTCTAAAATAATTTAGAGAATTTTGGAAGTCATGTAATCATATAAGTACTTAATTCAAGCAGTAAATGTTTGGGGAGTTTTACACTAATTTTGCCTGATTCAACATTATAAGTTTGCGGGCCAGTTTAGGGACTCACTGTTACACTTATTAGCACGTCTCTCTTAGAATCATGTAATTCACAATCGCTGTTGATTCAGTCTACTTGTGTTCCGAGTTATCCTAGTGTTGTCCCTTTCTAAGAATGCTAATTAGATTGCAATGAAACTACATAAATTATCAGCGATTATGACATGTGAAAGTTAAGTGTAAACCGATATGTCCATGCAGTGCCGGTTTTAACACTACCAGCGCCCTGGGCGAGATTTCTACGGCGCCCCCTAACTGCCATTCAAAACCATTCGAAAAACGGCACCACCTATCTGCCATTCAAAACCATTCGAAAAACGGCACCACCTATCTGCCATTCAAAACCATTCGAAAAAAATCCAAGGGAAATAATGAAATAACCATTTATTTAAAAATATTATTGAATTTTGCTTTTATAATATTTCTTTAGGCAAATTTTATATTTATACCAAAGTCTATATTTTCTTAAATAAAATAAAAAATACACATTTTCATGCATGCTCTACGATTACCGGTACCAGACCTTTACGAAAAATTACATCGATTTGGTCGTGGTACGTTCTTCTGCTCACTTCAGCTCTGTAAATTTGTTTCGTAATTTTTTCGTCATCCATTCTTTCCATATGTCCAAATAATCTTAGCACTCCTTTCTCGATATTAGTCACAATATCTTTTTTCAATTCACAGAACCAATACTTTCTGACCCAGATTGTTATACCGTCAATCGCAGACACGTTTTTACTTAGAAATTATTTGATACAATTTAAATTAAAGAAAGGATAAAACGACATTCTGATCAAGCAAAAAATATTTCATAACACATTCATAAACCTTTCATTTCATTTATTTTGGCATGACCACCACAGGTAGCAATGCATCATGCATACAGGTTATAATATATTTACAGTCTTATATAAAATTATTAATCAAGTGTTGATGATATTATCGTAACTAAAAAAATCGTCAATTCTATAGTAAGGTTTTTTTAAAGAATTTGTCTGACTGTCTGTTTAGAACTATTTAATACTTTTTGGGTTCCGTACCCAAAGGGTGAAAACGGAACCCTTTTACTAAGCCTCCGCTCTCCGTCCGTCCGTCCGTCCGTTCGTCCGTCCGTCCGCTGAAATTTTCACAGAGTGTGTATTTATTTTGCCGCTATAACAACAAATAGGTAAAATAAAAATATATAAAAAATAAAGGGGGGTCCCATACAAAAAAAGGGATTTTGTGGTGTTGATGGTACGGAACCCTTGGTGTGCGAGTCCGACTCGCACTATTTACGATTCCAAGTGAGTATACATATATCACAGTGTCTCATGTATGACCGAAACAATTTGGAAAATACCCGTTTCAATAAAGATTACCTTGGATACAACACTAGAGCCAAAGATCTAATAATATCACCTCTAGTGAAGCGCAGTAAGCCCCGGTTGCACGAAGAGACGGCTGAGATAATCAATGTTGAAACACGTCATTTTTAGTGATCTGCATAGAGTTCCTTCAATACTGTCCACACAAAGTGACGTGTTTGATCATACTTTGACGTTGATTTTGATGTTTTGTCCTTTCGTGCACTCGGCCCTCAAACTTTAAAGAGCTTTATCTGCAACAGCGTCATACTTCCGCCTTGCATAGTCTCTTCACTTGCAGAAACTTCGCCCACAATCTGCAGCCTGACAGGCTCCGATACCGATACACCGCTTGTATTCCAGATGTAGATACCATGGGACTGAACCGGCGTAAAATATGATAAAATTCGATCAATTTCTGCACCATGTCGATGTCAAATATTCCACCCAGTAAGATCGCAATTTTTTTATATGCAAATGGATATAAACGCTTCTGATTGGTGGAGAATTTATCAAATTCCCTCAGCAATTTTTTCACATTTACGCCCCCCTGATTTTGATTTTTTGTTGTCATATAGTTTTTGTTTTTATTCCTTTCCTTTTCGGCTTTCCGTTTTAAAAATTATGACACAGATGGTTTTTATTCAGGATGGACATGTTCAGACTTTTTAAATTAAACAATTATGACAATTAACTTATAACTCCGACCGGACACTACGTTTCATTCTAGTGTTGCCCACCATTTTGACGCTAAATTTAGGGAATTTATGAGTAAGTAGGACTTGGTCAACAAGCGAGCGGATACAAAAGGGGCGCCTCCGGCGCCCCTTTAGATCTGGCGCCCTGGGCGGTTGCCCAACCGCGCCCTACCCTAAAACCGGGCCTGTGTCCATGCAGTAATTTCAAATATCAAAAAGCCCGTTGGTGACGTTTCATGAAACCGGTCGGAGCGGGTTTTGTTATAACCATAAAATGTTCCATAAATGTGTCAACAATTCGTTGACAGGTCTGTCGCGCCACCTGCTGGTGCACAACGGACGGCAGTTCGCGTGCCGCCACTGCTCGCGTCTCTTCGCTGACAAAAGCTCGCTGCGGAGGCACGTGCGCGCACGCCACGAGCCGCCGCCTCCGCACCAGCCTCCCGAGCCAAAGGGCTCCCCGTGACTGCAGCGGAGTTTTACTCTTAGGGCTGCAGATTTACTCTTAAGGTGGCCCAACCCGGCGGGCCCAACTCATTCGCGGGCACGGTACAAAACCGTTCTGTTGCGCTCTGGGACCTTCTCTGTTTCAAAGAATAAGACAGGCTCCATGATGAGGAAGATGCAACATGTCCACAAAAAAGACAATGTGCATAGTGTATGATTTGGTAAGATTTACGAAAATTTTATTTTCAAAACGACTTATAGCTAAAAGTAAACCACGACCGCTGTAGTCAAAAATCTAACAAAAACCAAATAGATCATAAATCTTGATTAAATAAGCTATGTCTGATGACTAATCTTTTTACGATGTTCTTACTTTATCATTGCGTAATCCACCTCCAAAGTTATTGTATAAAACGCGCGAAAAATTCGAACTTTCGGACCTTAAAACTTAGAAACCAAACACAATTTTACAATGCCAATGGTCATCAGACATCTAGTTCGATCAAATAAAGCTATTTTGAGCAAAATTTTGGATCTCTGACAAGAAATATGGGCGTGATCTTCTTTCCCCTTTTGTATGGGGAGATGAGCGGGATGGGCCACCTTAAGGGCGTGATAAGAGCCGATTGCGTTCCAGTTTGATGAGGACACGTAAAACGACATTTAATTCTATTTAAAAATAACCACAACTAATTTCGACAATCCAAGAATTAAATATGTAGATTGATGGTCTAGCTATAATTTAAAGACAAAATTGTAAGACTACGGTGCTTAGACAAATTAGACAAATATTCATAAACTTTCATTAAAAAAATTTGAACACAGATTATGAGTGTCAGATATTTACCAGTACAGGTTTCAAATATAGCTAGACCATTAATGCATCTTTCATATTTTTTTAACCAAAAAATTAGCAGTAATTTTTAAAAATAATAAAATATGGTTTCACTTATGCCCTTATGGAACTGAATGAAATCATGTGTTATCACACCCTAAATAATGGTCCACGGGCTATGTTACGGAGTAGAAAATAGTTTAATTACGATATGATGCCAAAATAATTACAATACCAAAATTCCTATTTATTGTAGTTGTGGTTGCTTTGTGTAGCCCGCTTGTGTTAAAAATACACTTGAGACAGAAAGTGATAAGAAATAAAACAATCAAATTGATTACTTAACATTTTATTGGAAAATATCCCATCCTAGATTGAAAGGCAACATGGTATTGTATAATTTTAGAAATAATGACAAGATAAATATCTCAATACTGAAATGCAAGTCTCATAATGATGCTTTATTTACAAGTAACAACTTGGTGCTACGTCCAAGCGCGAGCAGGGAACGGATGCATGCAACGGATGGCACTCATATGTTAAAAGGAATACTTTCATTACTGCTTTCTAATTTCTTAACAAAACAAGGTTAGAACGCCGACGGCTCAGTAACTTATGGAATGCCTTTTAACTTAAAATAAAACATTAAAACGAATTCAATTTATACGAAGTGTTGCCTTTATACAATTTTATTATTCACCATAGCTACGTGAAAATTTAGTAAAATTTGTTCAAAAAATAAGTTATTCTTCATAAGAGAACAGTACAAATGTAGTAAATGCTCTCTTCAAGATTCTCTATGCCAAGATTTAAACATTTTGGGCACAATCAATATTTAATATATATAAAAATATTTTTTTAGGCAGAATGGGTATCGCTACATTTTAGTAGTAAATAAGGAGTCTACCCAAAATGTTTTGTGAATACACTTACTCAAACAACATCCCTCCCATAACTTCTACTACCGATTCCCTTCGACCAATCACATTTCCAGCAATCACACTACCATTCTGGACTGGTAGAATGAACCGGTACAATCCGGTTCATTCTACCATACTGAAAGATTGAGCAACTCATGCCTTTCATCAAAACGTGACCATTATCAAAATACAGATGATACAAACATCCCATTCGTCCATTTGGAATTCAGGCACTCATTGATACTCTGATTATTTTGACTCAGTAACATCGAAACAAAAAACTTTAAAAATCAACAGCGAAGCTAATATACTCTATTTCTACAAATACCCATTCCCAGTTTGACGGATTCAGTACCTCGCACAGGTTTCAATAAGTATGCTGTAAGTTTAAACATCTTTACATACTACTAAAACATTAACAGATACTTACAAACTAAATGAAAACTTGTGTACCCACACATTGTGGCTAAAATAAAGAAATCCCTGGTATGATAGGAATTTATCAAGGTATAAAAATTACTTTGCAAAATTTTCAGAAGTACGAAGTACACAGTATAGAGTAGTCGTTCAGTTATAGAACAGATGATTTAGAATAAGTAGATTTTAAAAGAAAATATTGTTAGATAATATTGCTCGGGTTCTTATAATATGAATATTATAAAATACAGAATACAAAATAGATAACCAATTTTTCCATTTATACATATTATTATTAGAAGACATAATGGATCCTAATAATATTTTAATGAAAAATGTATATACGGTTATAGCACATAACGTCTAAGGTAAAAATAATATGTAATGATAATCGTATTTACACATTCGCCTTTTTGCGGCAACACTATCCCGTGTGACCCTCCGTCGCGCCTCCACCGACCTCCACACAGTGCAACCGCTTCGTTTTCCGCCGCAGATACATTTTATATAAAGTTTGAGTCGGAACGCGAAATTCTTAAAAAATATTTGAATAATTTAAAAATAATATCGTAACTGCGCGGACGGTGTCGGGGAGGAGGCGGTGGTAGCGTGCGTGGAGTGCTCGTCTACATGTTCTCGAACTGGTCTACGCGTCGCTTGGTGTTGCCCTTGCGTATCTCGCGCAGGGTCTTGTACTTGTCGCGGCCCTGGCGCACGTTCTCCCGGTGGATCTTGTCCATCGCCGTCTCCTTGGTCTCATCCCGTGACTGCGCCAGGTCTTGCTTCAGCGCCTGCCAACAAATTCATTTATTGAGAAACAGTAAGAGATGAGGCATTCTAAATTCATAAAACACATAAAATACTGCATGATTCCTATGATATCTCTTATTTAAAAACAATGTACATATTTAACACCAATGAAAGGCTATGCAGTCACTCGCTAAAGTTTGTTAGAATAGACTAGAATAGAAAATAATGCATTCAATAGATCGCACCCAGCATCAACCAATCCTCGAAAACACTTTCTAACAAACAGAGTTGTAGATAATTGGAACAGGCTGACTACCTGAGGAAATAATAGGTGCATTTTCAGTAAATGTATTCAAAAACAAACTGGATCTTTACTTTAAATAACAAAAATAATAGACAAGAAAATAAATAAATAAATGAGTGCAAGTGCATAAAAGAAAGTGCATGCATCAGCATGATGCTGCTAGTGCATATACAATATAATAATAATTATTATTTCAAAATTTTCCATGATTGACAGAAACAACACAACACTAAACTTGTAAAATACCTCTCGAATCAAGAAACCACAGAACCAAATCAATAACACCATCAATGATTTATGTAAAATCATTGTTGACACTAAAGGCATGTTTTTAACCAATAATAACAAAATATTATTATTGTTTTCAATACCCAATGTGGTTTCTACAACATTAACTATCGAAGGTCTGTGTATTGATTGCTAACTTGACAAGATGCTACCATCCCACAAATATATTAGGTTTTTAAGAACAACTTACGGTTTCTTGATGTATGATGCAACGTTTCGGAACTTTATACATCGACACACCATGTGTAAATCAGACTCACAGTAAATTCATCATCACGGTCATGCCGAAGCATGTTTTACATCTTTTTTTCTTTTTATGCACAGCGTGAATCTAAAGTGGCTACGCGGCCCCCAATCACGCGAGTTTCGGTTGCTACTCCCAGCACAGCATTAATTAGCGCACCAGCAATGCGAGTATTGCGTGGTCGCCGGGCAAGTGCCTCGCGTACCTTGAGCTGGTTGTGCAGGCGCTCATTGCGCTCGGCGAGCGTGCGGCGGTCCTCGACGGGGTCGACGACGCTGTCGCCGGCGCCCACCAGGTCGCCGCCGCCCTCGTCGCTGCCGGCGCCGTCCGACGCCCCGTCGTTGCCCTCGGGCTCCGCCTCGCGCACGTGGTGGTGCTGCGGCGTCGTCGTCGCCAGCGCCAGTGCCGCCGCCGCCTGCGCAAACATGATGTTCAGCTTCATACAGGTTGCGAAATGATACAAGATATTGTAATCATTATACTCTACTTCTTCTTTAGGTTGTTCTTCAAACATTTTGAATAAACCATATTTTAGTTTCTTTTAAGTTTGACGCTGAAATGTGTCCTGTCATAACATGTGCAAAAATACCTAAGGTAGTCAATGGGTTAACAAGCAGACTGATACAGTGCAATTTATTGCATAAAAATCTGTTAGAATTGCCAGTGAGTGATAGCACCCAGCCACTCATCCAGGCGGCTTATGGTAAATTCACATTCGACAGTGCAATTTATTGCATAAAAATCTGTTAGAATTGCCAGTGAGTGATAGCACCCAGCCACTCATCCAGGCGGCTTATGGTAAATTCACATTCGCCAGTGATTCACAGACAACTGTGAATACTCACACTTTCGTACTCATGGAATGACCGCCACTTGTGTGCTACCTCTTCACTCTAGTGTTGTACCTCTCTAATTTATTTTTTTAGAATGTGATGACACAACAAAACATTTATGAAGTCATGTGAAAGAGAAACGTTAGCGATTCACTTTCATCTGTGAATTGACCTCATGTTTGCTCCACGAGTAGAAGGGCAGACCGTCGGACTCACCTCGTCCTGCTTGCGTCGCGCCTCCTCCACCTCGTCCTGCAGGCGGCGCGTCTCCGTGTCCTTGAGCTCCACCTCCTCCTGAATGCGCGCCACCTCCGTCTGCTTCGCGCGGATCTCTTCCTCCAGCTTGGCGCGCTCCGCCGCCTCCATGTTCTGTGACACGCGTGCAGACACATTGAATGCACGATTTGATGGTGGACGAGACAAGTGTTGGAGGTGCTTGCAACATTTTGTTCTTTTTAAAAATCCATTCAAAGAAACTTACTGGAAATCTTCTAGGGATTTTAGTTTGAACTAGGGACTTTACTTTAAAACGAAAAACACTTGTTAATTTGAAATCCGCCCCTGCAGCGGGAGCACAAATGAAAGTGGACACTTGTCGAGCTAGAGGGATAAGAAATTTTGTCGAGGATTTTTATCAACTGTGATATCACAAATGGGGAGCTCGATTAATTTATCGAGATCGAGAGTTAACTCGATAGAGAGTGGCAACATCCACCGTTTTGTCCACAAGAACTGTCACTTTAAACCTCCCGACCCTGGCTGTGTTCGCGCAGACTGCTCCATGATATTCAGTGCAAGGAGCAAGAAATAGCGTTTTACAGAATAGCGGCGAACAAAATGCCATTTCCTACAAATCGCCTACACCTAAGTTATTTCGAATTGAATTTCGTATAGATGCACAATTAAGTACGTTTTTAATGAATTTAGATAAAAATTGCTTGGTTTAGCGCATTTGCCTTGTAAGATTAGAAGGATTGTAGTTTATCTAATGTCAATGTGACGTTAATCTCTGCACTTTTTTCGTTTTCCCGTTCAGCTGGAGCGTTGCTCTAAGCCATTCCGCCTGATTACTTCCTATAACGGAAAGTAAAGCATGGAATGGAAACGTCTTTGCCCAAACAAACCCATCCATCTTTCGCTCTTATTACCGCTTTTCCCATGTCTTTGAACCATGAAAACGTTAAGAAACGCCTGTGACATCGCCACTACATACGCACATATTCGTAACACGAACAAACACCTCCTTCTAGGATTTAACACACCCTCCCGGTGGTGGTGACAAAATTATCCTCAACAAACGTCAAATTAGTAGGATTAAATTGATTTGTGCTTCCACAAATGGACAAAATTTATTCTTTGTCGAGATTTGTCTATGGTGTGGGTTTATTTTGACAACCTCACTCGACATAACATTGTTTATGCTATCAGTTGGCGACAAGTGTCCCACACATAAGATAAAGACTATGTACGTAAGTTTGTCGGCCAGATAAAATTATTTGTGCTCCCGCTGCAGGTGCCATAATAGGGTCTGCAAACCACAATGATTGTTTACTATTACATTTCTAGTACATAATATATAAACCAGGTGATTTTGGATCCCTTTAGATAACATAAGATGAAGTAACATGAAATAAAAAACAATTACCCGATTTTTCTTGTTTAGGACATCCTATCCAAAGTTTGAGAAAGATTGTATTAAAGTTCTAAGTAAGATCATGTGACATTGTTGCGCTGCGTTAGTTTCGTAAATGTTCGGACACAGGTGCAGTGGAGTATTTGGAATGTTCAAATAAACGACGAAACGATTTTTTTCTGGTTTTCTTTACATCTGCGTAACAATCAATACCTTGGTCTCCTCAAGGCGGGTCATCATAGCCTGCAGTTCGTTCTGGCGCGCCTCCAGCTCCTCCTTGGCGGCTTGCAGCTGCTTGAGCTGCTCCTCCAGCCGCCGGATCATCTCCTGCGCCTCTTGCAGGTTCGCCTACAAACAATATTATTATTTCTATTTAATAGGGCAGTCTAGCAGCTCTCGCTGTTGCGTAGATCACTATTGTTAGTTTAAGGTGTATTTAAAGTCAGTTTCACAACTGTTTCAATTAATTTGGACTTATAACATTACTAGGTACAGATTTTGGAGGTTAATTTGTCTGTAGCATGTTTCAAGAGTCCACAAATACGTGTAGATTTAACTGGAAATAGATGGCTATTAATCACACCCAGCATCAAATTAGCCAAACAAAGAAATTAGGTGCAAGCCAGAACCTTCCCTTTACGAGTACTACATTGAACTGGATGGAAAACATGGACACACTTTTATATCTGCCTCAACAATCTTTTTATCCAATCCATCGGTACCAACCCGACGGCGAGCTAGGGTACCAGCCGGGTACGGCCACCTAGTAGAGGAAGGGGGAACAAGAGTTTTACGTTGATTCTGAACTGATGTTCGGTTGTATGTATCGTTATGATATTATGGAAGCCCTGATGTATTGTTAATAGAGTAAAATTTTAATTTCCCGAATTATTGTTTCTTTATTTCGTCCATTAGATGTAAATTACACACTCGAATTCGTCTTTTTTCTTTTTCTGCCGGTTTGTTTTTTTTTTTATGTGACTGGACATGATAGCTAATACCACACCTGTCATGGTATTAGCCCAACACACCACATGGGAACTAGGTGCCATGCCAGGACCTTCCTTATATTGCTCGGCTACATTGAACTGGATGGAAAACACAGATAATTTTCATTGCCGCTTCGACCATCGTTCATTCAATGCGATGGTACCAACCCGGGCGGGATTAACCCTACCACCTAGTAAGTAAGGAAGGGGACCTACAGTCCCAGTAACGTGGGATCCGAACCACGGCCAGCCTCTCTCAACGGTCTAATGGTCACCCATCCAAGACCAGACCGGACCCAGCGTTGCTTAACTTCGGAGAGCGATCGCCGAAGTGTCGCGCCACTGGGCCACTGAGGCTGACAATTACTTCTGGCCTGAGCTTGAAACAGTGAGGATTTACATTACGTTAGGTTAGGATAGGATTAGATTACGTAAGAATTGTAATATCATGGTGCTTGCAATATCCCGGTAACATACATGTGGAGTGAAGAGTTAGATAGGTGTTACCTGGGAGCGTTCCATCTCCTCCTGCATGGAGCGCAGTCGGTCCTCGTACTCCTGCTGCTTCTTCTCGGCGCGCTCGCGGGCAGCTATCTCCAGCTGCAGCTTCTCCCTGCATACACCCAAGTACAACACATCACTGGAGCGCTCTCAAAAAAAGGCGGTATGCATTATAGTTCATAGTTTTTTTAATTTAATAGAATTTTCTACATGTCACAATTTGTTTTTAATCTACCTACAATAAAAAAATAAGTATTAGTAGCTAGGTACAGTACACGATACAAATAAATAACAATGAGAAAGACTCTTCACCACGGACTGAATTGTCTATGTTAATATACCTATCCTTGGACCAGCAACATTGTATAGAAGATGTTCGGCAAACAGTTTTGGGTTTCAAGCGTACATATATTAATTGTATGTGGATTTAGATGCTGCGAGAAGCCATCAAGGCGGGCAATTGTTCAGGGATTGAGCTTATTGAACCCGTTTATAGGGAACCAGGTTATAGGAGGAAACCAATTTTGAGTAGCATAGTCGATGAAATGGTGAGACTAAAAATGATGTGCAATTTAACATTTTCAGTCCGCCACGAAAGAGCTTTACAATGTAAGGATTTGAAGGTCCTAGAGATAATATATGTAGGTGTCTTCCAATGATGTTGAATAATTTTTTTTTCAGATATGAAGTATACATTATTGTATATCAAGCTCTCAACCGTTCTTGAATACTGTAGGCGGTGTCGGTTTTGTATTTATATTTTTTTTGTCTACTTGTTTAGTTGGTGAAGACTTAAGTCCCAACTTAAGGCTCCATATGACGCTAAATCGCACTTAGCTTTGTCTTAATTTCTCAGAGAATATTGAACTAATCATGCTAAAATTGCGTTATATGAAACTTCACTTATATCCGCTTAATCTGAATGATTATTGTTCCAATAGCATAACATTGGCCCGACAGAAAAAAATCGCGAAAATAGGTCGATTTTTTCACATTATGCTTTATTTCTCAGAATTGGTATTAATTACAGTGCTAGTAATCTCACATTATATTTGCATCATGATTTTCAAATTTTTGAATGATTATCGTTGCATTTGGACACAATTTTTCATTCAAAGCATCAAAAAAATGAATTTTGGACTTACGACAAAATTTCTGAGCACCGTAAAGTATTCCTTTCCCTTTCGTTCTCTTGGCTACTATCTATTGCCATTTCGGTAGCCTCAGTCCGCTGCGATGCTTCGAAGCGGGCGCACGCCTCTCCGCACGACTCTCCGCACGCGGAGATCGCTTTCGGGATCGCGACAGTAACAAAGTTCCGAACCAAATTCCTACGAGCATCAGCTGAACTTCATAGATGGCGCTGTATAATTTTCAAACAAATGTTATTGAGGTCTAAAGCCGAAATAATTGACACTGGTTAGTAACGTTCGGTTAGCAAGATATAAATAAATAAAAATATCATAAATAAATAAAATATTTGTTATAATATAAAAAAAGTGATGTTTCCAGGAACCGAACTTCGATATGTGTGGTTCTCAACTTCGCAGCAAAAATAAGACACTAAAACCATTGTGCCACGACTGTCGTTACGCAATTATGCTAAATTCTCCTTCTCAAGCCTAGCGGGCACTACGAGTATTGGGGCGGCCGCAAATATCCGCCTCCCCGTGGAACGTGCGTCTGCAGTACGTCCATTGCGGACGGGTCGCAACAGGACAAGTCACATGACCTTGGCAGATAGCTCGGCGGGCGGATTTTTGTAGTTTTTGTCGGCGGCACAGAATAATAAATAACATGAACAGAAGGAAAACTCCGTGAAAAGAATAAATGACATAAATAATATGTTTTGTTTTGTTGGTTCGTTTTTATTGTACCGTACCCAAAGGGTGAAAACGAAACCCTATTACTAAGCCTCCGCTGTCCGTCCGTCCGTCCGTCTGTCACAGGGCCTTAGGTAGGCAGCTGAAATGTTCACGGAGTGTGTATTTATTTTACCGTTATAACAACAAATAGCTAAAATAAAATAATAATAAAAATAAAAAATATAATAAAATAAAATAAAATAAATTCTATGACGAAAAAAAACTCCAATATTAATCTCGGAGGAACGGTTCAGTTCAATTTCATGTGTTGTACATGTCATGTCATGACCAAATATGTTTTCGCTATATCTGGGGAAACATTTGTCGTAGACCCATCATGCGACCACTCAAAATAAACGCTCCGACCTGATTTACCTTCCCTGTCATGTCAAAATTTGTTTTCGTTATATCATGGGAAACACTGGTCGTAGACCATCATGCGACCACTCAAAATAAACGCCCCGACCTGATCTAACTTCCTGTCATGTCAAAATTTGTTTTCGTTATAGCTTGGGAAACACTGGTCGTAGACCATCATGCGACCACTCAAAATAAACGCCCCGACCTGGTCTAACTGCCTATCATGTCAAAATTTGTTTTCGACATATAATGGGAAACACTGGTCGTAGACCCATCATGCGACCACTCAAAATAAACGCCCGGACCTGATCTACCTGTTTGTCATGCCAAAATTTGTTTTCGTTATAGCTTGGGAAACACTGGTAGTAGACCCATCATGCGACCACTCAAAATAAACGCCCCGACCTGATCTACCTGTCTGTCATGTCAAAATTAGTTTTCGTTATATCTTGGGAAACACTTGTATTAGACCCATCACGCGACCACTCAAAATAAACGCCCCGACCTGATCTACCTTCCTGTCATGTCAAAATTGGTTTTCGTTTTATCACGGGAAGCACTGGTCGTAGACCCATCATGCGACCACTCAAAATAAACGCCCCGACCTGATTTAACTTCTAGGCCAATGAATGAAGCTAAAATTTGGGGCTTACCAAAGCACTAAATCGTCCGTCCATGAAATCTTCAGAATGTGTACAAATACAGGTTTTAAAAATGAATGACTCAGAATCTAACATTTTTTTTTTCCGGAACTTAGGTATTTTGGCCAAAAACACAAAATATGCGGTATCATTTGCAGCAAAAATGGCCCGCCAAATTTCTTTTCAATGTCTAATAAAATGGGTTAATAGGTATATATGTGTTCAGGAATCCAACAATTTTTTTACACAAAAGCGAGTTTTTTTTTAAAAATACACAGTTTTCGCTCTCATAAACTCGGCAGAATTGGGCAGCCCAATCTGTCGTCACACATTTGTTTTTAATTCTTATCAGATCGATAATTTCAACGAATCCAACAAATTTGTTACTGGCAACACATATATTTTGCTAATGGCCAAATAAAGTAAACGGCACAATTTGCCCGCCCATTTTTTAAATTATAATGATAATAAATGATATAGACGAACATACTTTTAACAGAATCCAACAAAAAATTTACATGCCAGTCAGTTATGCAGCGTATAACGTAACATTGAATTTCGCGCTGAAATAGATTGGCGAAAGCGGGTGGTAGGCGGCGCGGTGCGGAGGCAGTGCGGCGCGGTGGCGTGGGAACGGTGGCGGCGGTAAGAAAGGGTTTAGCCTGTGTTAGTGATACCGATTACGAAGTAATTATTAGTATTATCTTTGGTGATACTTATGTATAGTTCGTTTTCATGCGTAGTACCTGCATAATGGACAAGAGTTTATAAAGTGTGATGTGAAATTTAAATTAATTAATTCGCCAATTTGATAAAGGTATTATTCTTTTGTAATTGCTAGTGATCGTCGAATATACACATGTAAATGAGTAAAATACTTTGGTAAAGGTTGAATACAATTTGAGTTATTTTATTTTTATGCAAGATGATTCCGCGAAGATAAATCACTGAAATTAGATAAACTACATATTTATAATTCACAAATTGATTCACGGTGGATTATACATACATTCATGAATGAAGAACGTGATATATCACGTTCTTGGATTCAGTGCCGCACTAGCTTAGTACGAAAAAGTATATTTTCTTATTGAATTATGTTGTGCCTTGGGCGTCAGGGCAAATAGGAGCAGAAAGCTTGCACCGGTCATATAATACTGACCATACATTTAAAAGTATGGAAAATTTACTGTTTCGAGCGTATTCAAATGCGAATATCTAGTTAATTACTCATTAGATTTTAGTGAAGTTTCATCAATTCTAATAAAACTAACTTAATGCACTTTGTGCTGGGGACCCAGAAACGCTATGTGAATCATGATGTTTTAAATGCAGCACATGATTTGTCTTTGAGTATAACTAAGGAAATAACATTTCTTGGTGTGGTATTTGACAATCGTTTTACATGGAAACCACATATTGATAAGCTTGCTGCTAAGCTTAGCTCTGCATGCTATGCAGTAAAAAAAATTAAGGAGCTTTGTGGTTTAGAAGCTGCTAAATCTGTCTATCATGCCTATTTTCACAGCATAATGTCATATGGGCTGATGTTCTGGGGTGATGCAGCTGAAGTAAATCGTATATTTGTTTTGCAGAAAAGAGCACTGCGATGCATGCTTGGCATGAGGACGAGAGATTCCTGTAGAAAGGTGTTTGGTGACGTAGGAATCTTAACTTTGCCAAGTGCTTACGTTTTTCAAAACATCTGCTATGCAAGAAAACATATAAATGATTTCACCCTTAACTGTGATGTTCATAACTATAACACAAGACACAAAAACAATGTTAAAGTAATTAGTCATAAATTAGTCAAAACATCTAAGAGTTTTATATGTAACAGTGTTAGATTTTATAATAAATTGCCCAAAGAGGTGAGAGATTTATCTGAAAATTCTTTTAAAGTTAAGGTTAAGAAGTTGCTAACACATAAGGCTTACTATTGTATTAAAGATGCCCTAGCTGATAAATTTGAATTTACTGAGATTTTGACTGCCTGCTGACTGGGTACAAAAAGTATCCTATTATTATTACTATTTTGACTAATTTTATTTTTACTAATTTTTGACACCTGATACATTTTGTATCTTTACTACTTTTATGATAAGTACTACTTGTAGTATGAAATTACTAACCAAGCAATTTTGATTTGATACAATTTCGTATCAATAATGACGAGGGCTCTATACACCCGAATTTTATTTTTATTTTGATTTTTATTTTTATTTTATTTTAGTTAAGCATTATTAGTTTCTCGGTATTGGTCAAAATCTCATATAGGAATCTATTATTACTTTATTGATAGGGATGCTCTCAAACCATTATACTCTTAATTGTCTGTAGGTGGTAGCATTTAAAGGGATATGTAACTATGTGATCAGCTGACAGTAGTAGTTTATGACAAAACTCATAGTATTAAAACCTAATGTGCAAGTGTTTCACAGTGTTGTGTTGCCACTGGAGCAGTGCATCGCTTAAAAGTCCTTGCTTACGGTGACGCTTGGCTCAGGTTATCTCTTTCCCTAAAATATGGTTGAAAGAGGTAATGGCTGTGCCCGGCGTGATGCTCGTGAACGGGTGCTGTTTGTGGGGACTGGCCTGCTCCAATTGGCAACATATTAGTTGGAGGGGATTGTCTTTGCAAATAAAATGATATTTGTCATGAACTGTTGCATACGGCATGGATTGTAAATTTTTGTGTATTCATGTGAATTTAGTGTTTTACCTATGTTTCTGTTAAAATAATTGACAAACACTTTTGTAAACTTAGACTAAGTGGACGTTGAAAAAAAAAACAGCGGAGTTTCTTTCCAGTTCTTCTTCGCTGTGTTTTGTTTTGCTGAACTGGCCAATGCTAAAATATGACAAATCCGAGTGCAGTGTACTGTCTATGGATGATGAATAAACAATACAATACAAAAATAACCCGTTGAAGACTCCATAAGCATAAAAAAAGATCGTCGGTGTATAAAGTACCGGTGAAAATGTCTCAAAACATTTTTTTAAATTTTAAATGTATGAAAATATATATACCGTCCATCTTTTTTGTCTATGGAGTCTCTGGCGTGCTATCTTTAATGGTGAAAATCTCATTTAAATCTGACCATTAATTTCCGAGATATTCGCATGTGAATACTGTCGAAACAGTAAATTTTCCATACATTAAAAACTTAAAACAATTTTTGAAAGGCATTTTCACCGATCTAAAAAAACATGAAAAATGTGGTCTATATCGAATATAGATAACGTTGGATCGGTGAAAATGCCTTTAACAATGTTTTAAATGTAAAGGTATTGAAAATTTACTGTTTTGAGTGCATTCAAATGCGAATACCTCGTAAATTAGTCGTCAGATTTTAATGAAGTTTTCATTATTTTAAATAACACGTCAACGACTCCATGAGCATGAAAAACCGGCCATGTACGAGTCTGACTCGCACACGAAGGGTTCCGTACCGTCGTACAAGACATAACACAAAAAAGTTTTGTGTGTAATTTTGACTATTTTTTATTCCATATTTTTTTGCTTATGGAGTATTTGACGTGCTATCTCTAATGGGGAAAATCTCATTTAAATCTGTATATACGGTACATACATTTGCATCGGTATAAATGCCTCTTTCTTTAAAATTCCTTCAAAAAATTTTGAAAATTTTAAATGTGTTTTTTGTTTGCTCTAGGCGTCTTCAACCTGTTATTTTGAATGGTGAAAACTTTATTTAAATCTGACCATTAATTTCTGAGATATTCGCATGTGAATACTGTCGAAACAGCACATTTTCAATACATTTAAAACTTAAAATAATTTTTAAAAGGCGTTTTCACCGGTCTAAAGAAAATGTGTTCTATTACGAAAATAGAAATCGTTGGATCGGTACAAATGGCTTTAACAATGTTTTAAATGTAAAGGTATTGAAAATTTACTGTTTTGAGCGCATTCGAAGGCGAATATCTCGTAAATTAGTCATCAGATTTTAATACAGTTTTGATCATTTAAAATAACACGTGAACGACTCCATGAGCATGAAAAACCGGCCATGTGCGAGTCTGACTCGCACACGAAGTGTTCCGTACCGTCGAACAAGACATAACACAAACAAGTTTTGCATGTAATCTTAACTTTTTTTAATTCCATATGTTTTTCTTATGGAGTCTTTGACGTGCTATCTCTAATGGTGAAAACGTCATTTAAATCTGTAAATACGGTACATACATTTGCATCGGTATAAATGCCTCTTTCTTTAAAATTCGTTTAAAAACCTTTGAAAATTTTAAATGTGTGAAAATATAAATACCGTTGATCTTTGTTTGCTCATGGAGTCTTCAACCTATTACTTTGAATGGTGAAAACTTTATTTAAATCTGACCATTAATTTCCGAGATATTCGCATGTGAATACTGTCGAAACAGTACATTTTCAATACATTTAAAACTTAAAAGATTTTTTAAAAGGCGTTTTCACCGGTTTAAAAAAATTATGAAAAATGTGTTCTATTACGAAAATAGAAAACGTTGGATCGGTACAAATGGCTTTAACAATGTTGTAAATGTAAAGGTATTGAAAATTTACTGTTTTGAGCGCATTCGAATGCGAATATCTCGTAAATTAGTCGTCAGATTTTAATATAGTTTTGATCATTTAAAATAACACGAGACCGACTCCATGAGCATGAAAAACCGGCCATGTGCGAGTCTGACTCGCACACGAAGGGTTCCGTACCGTCGAACAAGACATAACACAAACAAGTTTTGCATGTAATCTTAACTATTTTTTAATTCCATATGTTTTTCTTATGGAGTCTTTGACGTGCTATCTCTAATGGTGAAAACGTCATTTAAATCTGTAAATACGGTACATACATTTGCATCGGTATAAATGCCTCTTTCTTTAAAATTCGTGTAAAAACCTTTGAAAATTTTAAATGTGTCAAAATACCGTTGATCTTTGTTTGCTCATGGAGTCTTCAACCTGTTATTTTGAATGGTGAAAACTTTATTTAAATCTGACCATAAATTTCTGAGATATTCGCATGTGAATAATGTCGAAACAGTACATTTTCAATACATTTAAAACTTAAAACAATTTTTGAAAGGCGTTTTCACAGGTCTAAAAAAAACATGAAAAATGTGTTCTATATCGAAAATAGAAAACGTTAGATTGGTACAAATGCCATTAACAATGTTTTAAATGTTAAGGTATTGAAAATGTACTGTTTTGAGCTCATTCAAATGCGAATATATCATAAATTAGTCGTCAGATTTTAATGAAGTTTTCATCATTTTAAATAACACTTCAACGACTCCATGAGCATGAAAAACCGGCCATGTGCGAGTCTGACTCGCACACGAAGGGTTCCGTACCGTCTTACAAGGCATAACACAAAAAAGTTTTGTACGTAATTTTGACAATTTTTTAATTCCATATTTTTTGCTTATGGAGTATTTGACGTGCTATCTCTAATGGGGAAAACCTTATTCAAATCTGTATATACGGTACATACATTTGCATCGGTATAAATGCCTCTTTCTTTAAAATTCGTTTAAAAACCTTTGAAAATTTTAAATGTGTGAAAATATAAATACCGTTGATCTTTGTTTGCTCATGGAGTCTTCAACCTATTACTTTGAATGGTGAAAACTTTATTAAAATCTGACTATTAATTTCCGAGATATTCGCATGTGAATACTGTCGAAACAGTACATTTTCCATACATTTAAAACTTAAAACAATTTTAAAGAGGCTTGTTCACCGGTCTGATAAAAACATGAAAAATGTGTTCTATATCAAAAATAGATAACATTGGATCGGTGAAAATGCCTTAAACAATGTTTTAAATATAAAGGTATTGAAAATTTACTGTTTTGAGCGTATTAAAATGCGAATATCTCGTAAATTAGTCGTCAGATTTTAATGAAGTTTTCATCATTTAAAATAACACGTCAACGACTCCATGGGCATGAAAAACCGGCCATGTGCGAGTCTCACTCGCACACGAAGGGTTCCGTACCATCGTACAAGATATAACACAAAAAAGTTTTGTATGTAATTTTCATAATTTTTGGTTCCATATTTTTTGCTAATGGAGTCTTTGCCGAGCTATCTCTAATGGTGAAAACCTCATTTAAATCTGTGTATACGGTATAAACATTTGTATCGGTATAAATGGCTCTTTCTTTAAAATTCCTTTAAAAAAATTTGAAAATTTTAAATGTGTGAAAATATGAATACCGTTCATCTTTGTTTGCTAATGGAGTCTTCAACCTGTTATTTTAAATGATGAAAACTTAATTAAAATCTGACGACTCATTTACGAGATATTCGCATTTTAATACACTCAAAACAGTAAATTTTCCATACTTTTAAATTTAAAACATTGTTTAAGGCATTTTCACCTATTGAACGTTGCCTATTTTCGATATTGAACATATTTATCATGTTTTTTTTAATCGGTAAAAATTCCTTTTAATTATATTTTTGAAATTTTACTGTACAATTTTGACAGTATTGACATGCGAATATATCGGAAATTAATGGTCAGATTGAAATGAGGTTTTCACCATTAAAGATAGCAAGTCAAAGACTCCATAAGCGAAAAAAGATGGACGGTATTTTTATTTCCATACATTTAAAATTTAAAACATTGTTAAGACGCATTTTCACCGATACTTTATACACCGACGATCTTTTTTCATGCTAATGGAGTGAATATACTGATAAGTTGAATACATTATCAATTTTCTCTAGCCACATAAAAGTCAATATGAAGGAAACATAAAATGCACTAATTTTTTTTAATTCAAAGAAAAATCCGGTGGGTATAACATTTTATTTACTTTTTTAATCATATAACAACATATTAAAAACCGGCCAAGTGCGAGTCGGACTCGCACACGAAGGGTTCCGTACCATCGTAGAAAAAAAAAACAAAAAAATCACGTTTTTTGTATGGGAGCCCCCTTTAATTTTAATTATTTTTTAATCTTACCTATTTGTTGTTATAGCGGCAAAATAAATACACACTCTGTGAAAATTTCAAATGTCTACCTGTTACGGTTACTGAGATACAGCCCTGTGACAGACGGACAGACGGACGGACGGACGGACGGACGGACAGCGGAGGCTTAGTAATAGGGTTCCGTTTTCACCCTTTGGGTACGGAACCCTAAAAAGTAATAAATAAATAAAATACATACATACTCTGTGAAAATTTCACCTTCCTACTGATTACGGTTCATAAGATAGAGCCCTGTGACAGACGGACGGATGGACGGACGGAGAGCGGAGTTGGCATCCTTTGGGTACGGAACCCTAAAAAAGTAGTATTCAAAGTGGGCGGTCTAACTTGACGACCCGGATTATGTCCGTCCTATGTATTATTTTGCATGGTTAGTCCAGTGATAATCCGTATAAAATGATTACAGTTCACCCTGAATACAACTGCTAGAATCTACGAGTCGAGCCGGTTATAAAGATGTGTCACTTGCCATAGAAAACATACACGAGTTATGCACGTACATGACCAATTTATTTACCAAAATCATCCGAAATGCTCGCCAGCTCCCAACTACGCGCTCGCTTTAGGTACATTCGATTATGCACCACCAAAGTAATTATTAGTATTATCTTTGCCACCACACTCCAAAGCCCCGCGCCTCGAGCGTTTCGTTGCCTCGAGCAAAGGTCGGCGCACACGCACACTTACGCAATCACACTTATTGAAACACGTGCCTCAGCCGCCGCTGCCGTCCCGCTTCGGCCTGCCTCAGCCTACCCGCGCTCATCTAGCCGTTTTAGCGCGAAATTCAAAGTTGCGTTAAACGCTGCAAAACTGACGGTCGTGTAACTTTTTTGTTGGATTCTGTTAAAAGTATCTTCGATTATATCTTTTATTGTCATTATATTTCAAAAAGTGCGCGGGCCAATTATGCTGTTCACTTTATTTGGGCATTTGCAAAATATATGTGTTGCCAGTAACAATTTTGTTGGATTCTTTGAAATTATCGATCTGATTAGAATTAAAAAACAATGTGTGACGACAGATTGGGCTGGCCAATTTTGCCGATTTTATGAGAGCGAAAACTGTGTATTTTTTTAAAAAAACTCGCTTTTGTGTAAAACAATTGTTGGATTCCTGAACACATATATACCTTTTAACCCATTTTATTAGGCATTGAAAAGAAATTTGGCGGGCCATTTTTGCAGCAAATGATACCGCATATTTTGTGTTTTTGGCCAAAATACCTAAGTTCCGGGAAAAAAAAATGTTAGATTCTGAGTCATTCATTTTTAAAACCTGTATTTGTACACATTCTGAAGATTTCATGGACGGGCGAATTCATGCATGTCTCAAATGCCCCATTCAACGGAGTATTCCTGTCATGTCAAAATTTGTTTTCGTTATATCATGGGAAACACTGGTCCTAGACCCATCATGCGACCACTTACAGTAAACGCCCCGACCTGATTTGCGTTCCTGTCATGTCTAAATTTGTTTTCGTTATATCTTGGGAAACACTGGTCGTAGACCCATCATGCGACCACTTAAAGTAAACGTCCCGACCTGATCTACCTGTCTTTCATTTCAAAATTTGTTTTCGTTATAGCTTGGGAAACACTGGTCGTAGACCATCATGCTACCACTCAAAATAAACGCCCCGACCTGGTCTAACTTCCTGTCATGTCAAAATTTGTTTTCGACATATAATGGGAAACACTGGTCGTAGACCCATCATGCGACCACTCAAAATAAACGCCCGGACCTGATCTACCTGTCTGTCATGTCAAAATTAGTTTTCGTTATATCATGGGAAACACTGGTTGTAGACCCATGATGCGACCACTCAAATTAAACGTCCCGACCTGATCTACCCGTCTGTCATGTCAAAATTTGTTTTCGTTATATCATGAAAAACACTGGTCGTAGACCCATCAAGCGACCACTCAATATAAACGCCCCGATCTGATCTACCTGTCTGTTATGTCAAAATTTGTTTTCGTTATATCATGGGAAACACTGGTCGTAGACCCATCATGCGACCACTCAAAATAAACGCCCCGACCTAATCTACCTGTCTGTCATGTCAAAATTGTTTTTTGTTATATCATGGGAAACACTGGTCTTAGACCCATCATGCGACCACTCCAAATAAACGCCCCGACCTGATCTACCTGTCTGTCATGTCAAAATTAGTCTCGTTATATCATGGGAAACACTGGTCGCAGACCCATCATGCGACCACTCAAAATAAACGCCCCGACCTGATCGAACTTCCTGTCATGTCAAAATTTGTTTTCGTTATATCATGGGAAACACTGGTCGTAGACCCATCATGCGACCACTCAAAATAAACGCCCCGACCTGATCTACCTGTCTGTCATGTCAAAATTGTTTTTTGTTATATCATGGGAAACACTGGTCTTAGACCCATCATGCGACCACTCAAAATAAACGCCCCGACCTGATCTACCTGTCTGTCATGTCAAAATTGGTTTTTGTTATATCATGGGAAACACTGATCGTAGACCCATCATGCGACCACTCAAAATAAACGCCCCGACCTGATCGAACTTCCTGTCATGTCAAAATTAGTTTTTGTTATATCTTGGGAAACACTGGTCGTAGACCCATGATGCGACCACTCAAAGTAAACGTCCCGACCTGATCTACCTGTCTGTCATGTCTAAATTAGTTTTCGTTATATCATGGGAAACACTGGTCGCAGACCCATCATGCGACCACTCAAAATAAACGCCCGGACCTGATCTACCTGGCTGTCATGTCTAGATTTGTTTTCGTTATATCTTGGGAAACACTGGTCGTAGACCCATCATGCGACCACTCAAAGTAAACGTCCAGACCTGATCTACCTGTCTGTCATGTCTAAATTAGTTTTCGTTATATCATGGGAAACACTGGTCGCAGACCCATCATGCGACCACTCAAAATAAACGCCCCGACCTAATCTAACTTCCTGTCATGTCAAATTTTTTTTTCGTTATATCATGGGAAATACTGGTAGTAGACCCATCATGCGACCACTCAAATTAAACGTCCCGACCTGATCTACCCGTCTGTCATGTCAAAATTTGTTTTCGTTATATCATGAAAAACACTGGTCGTAGACCCATCAAGCGACCACTCAATATAAACGCCCCGATCTGATCTACCTGTCTGTCATGTCAAAATTTGTTTTCGTTATATCATGGGAAACACTGGTCGTAGACCCATCATGCGACCACTCAAAATAATCGCCCCGACCTGATCTACCTGTCTGTCATGTCAAAATTTGTTTTCGTTATATCATTGGAAACACTGGTCGTAGACTAGCGATAGGCGATTGAGAATAAAAACAATCGAATTATTCGATTGTTCCCGTTATTCGATTCATTCGAATACAAATCTACATTATTCGATTGTTGCACAGCGCTGCTCTGTGGCGCTACAGCGGAGCGGACGAGCGTCCAAATATTATAAGACACTTCGGCGCGGCGTGACCGCGCGACTGACGCGAGTGAACGAGATACAATCGACGAGCGCGCATAGGGTTCCGTTTTCGACATCAACAACGACGAACAACGACGACAACGTCGCCAACGTCGAACAAAAGATGTTCAAACGACAATAGACGCGGCACTCGCTGCCGCGGCAAATAGCAGCTAAATAGAGGATACTGCGTTCCAGGCGACCACAGAAGAGCAAATTGAACTAAAAAAACGGGCCAAGTGCGAGTCGGACTCGCACACGAAGGGTTCCGTACCATCAACACCAAAAATTACGTTTCTTTTGTATGGGCCCCCCTTTAACTTTTATATATTTTTTTAATTTACCTATTTGTTTTATAGCGGCAAAATAAATACACACTCTGTGAAAATTTCAGCTGCCTACCTATTACGGTTCATGAGATAGAGCCCTGTGACAGACGGACGGACGGACGGAGAGCAGAGGCTTAGTAATAGGGTTCCGTTTTCACCCTTTGGGTACGGAACCCTAAAAAGTGTCGACACTACTTGTCACATTCCTTGGAATTAGCGACGTAGGTACCTGCTTAGTACAAAAAAGTAAATTTACTTCACTTGTGCCGCGGGAGGAATTTGGCCTTTGTTTCGGCTCTCACTACTAATGAAGAATGACGTAACGACCATCAGGTTTATTGAAAAATAATTCTTTTTTTTATCAGTTCACCTATCAATTTGGGAGACAAAAAATTAGATTTTTCTCCGTTTTCATCACTGTGCTACGGGGCGCTATGAACGGCGATATAATGTTGTAAGTCGCGTGGCGTAATATTTTGCGCGCTCGTTCTATGGAAATTATTTCTCCATCGTCTCACGTTTATCCTTTTTAAAAGTGTTATTTTACTTTTTATTGTTTTGTTTTATTCTACGTTTATACTTTTTAAAATTGTTTCTCAGGTAAAAACTTTTACCAAAACCTATTATTATGTAATATTTTTTTATATGTGTAAATCAATTAAGTATAACCTACGCTATAATTATATACTATACACCATTAACAATAAAAAGTAAAAAAAACAGAAAAAAAAGTTTTGTAACCTACAGGATTCGAACCGACACCCCCATCGAACAATAACTGTAGATAAGACGTCTCACGCGCTACACCAACGAGCTACTGACGATCGATGTGAAAATAGTAAATCCTTTCATGAAGTAGAGTTCTCACGAATCGGTGGCTGTTTTCTAGCAGCAATGTGAATAATATGGCGGGTGATCTCGAGCCTTGTGATTGGTTGTATGATCATTGACGACTTGCCGCGGGATCGATACAACTTTCACGAAGTTCCCGCGACGGCGTATAGGTGTCGCTCTAACAATATCTCATTTCAGTTTTGTCCTAAGATTCACGGCGCCACTGCCGCTTCGGCGTCTAGCGGAGCGGTGGGGGGGAAATCGGGAATTTGTCTAGCTTCATACGCAGCCTTAAGCCGTCGCCGACTATGCCAGCCCCATAGTGAATTTATAAGTATAGTTTCTTCAAGCTATCAGCCAATGACAGCTTCACAACTTACAACTTCCCTAAATTCGTTGGACCTGGGCTTTCCTAATTATTTGTGTATCTTAAACAAATTTATTCGATTTGTACACAAAAATTTTTCAATTCTCAGTCGAAGCCTCTCGGTCAGGACACACTCAGTAAATAGGTGAAATTGATCTTCTGGTTTGTCACAGGTCGAGTGTAGTGTGCTACCTAATGAATGCCGAAAAAAGAACTGATTTAAGAGCTGCACATCTCCTTTATTTTTGATCCGACGCCGTCGACATACCTCTGGTGTTGCTTGGCGATCTTTTCCTCGCGCGCCTGCGCCTTCATCTGCTGCACGTCGATCGTGTCGGGCTTGCGCCGGCGCATGTACAGCTCGTGGTTGCCCATGCAGAGCGCGAGGATGCGCTTGTTGATGCGCACGCGCGGCGCGAAGAACACGAAGTCCGGCGCCTTCTTGTCGATCGGCTTGATGATGAACTTGCGGTCGTTGAACGAGATGTTGCGAATCTCCGACCACGGGAAGCCGATCTTGGGCGTCAGCCTGCAACGCGCGGGAAGGTTCATTGGCAATGTGATCGGGAAAATGTTGCCATCGCGAAATGGCAGTGTCGATAGGCTGAACGAGAATAGAGATTTACAGAAATGAGAGAGTGTTCCGACCTGTACAAAGTTTTTTTTTATACAGAACGCAAAAAGTATTGCACTTTGATCCACGAATTAATTACACATGTTGATTATAGCCATTTCATCGGTGAAAGCATTTTAACATTTTCAGGCATTTGGTTTAGGACTATACAAACAGAGCCTCCCCGACAGCCCTGGTTCATGGCATCGAAGCTCTCACGTGCTGACTCTGTTATAATTCTAAGACTCCGATCCGGACATACTCCATTAAACAGAGATGCACACCTCATGCGCAAACAAAACTCACCAAACTGTGATTAATACCACCTTTTAATGGAGAGTGAACGGAATGAGAGCTTGCGTCATGCATTAATTGCAAAACTCAAAACTGACAGGCTAAATATTTTTTTTGCAATTCACAATGCGCTAACTGAGCCACTGTCAGCAGGTTGCAAACATTTGATCAGTTTTGTTCAAGCATCTCTTGTATTAAGAAACTAGAAACGTAAAGTGTACTATGGGGCTGACATAGTCACAATGTGGCTAAAGTCCCAAAAAAAAAAATATTGAGAGGAAAAAACAAAAAAAAACATTTTCAGGTGATTGGGTTTTTTGCAATTAGCGATTAGAAGTTTTACACTATTGGATTGCACTGTAAAATAATAAAAAAATTAAAAAAACCCTATAAATGTGAAATTCTGAAAATGCTTTTGCCGTGAATACTGTGGCTAAAGAACCCCGCACAAATCGTATGGGAATTGGCTCCCGGTCAAATTGGCTGAAATTTGGATTTGTTGTTCGTTTCGGCATCCTGAACAAAAGTCTCAATGGGCACAAAGCCCAATTTTGCTTATTTTGGCCGCTACGGGGCTCCAAAGCTCCACGGGTTGACCATTATTTACTACTCAAAACGGCGATCTCCTGGCAGTTTAGTATTTGCTACGCTGAGGAAAAAGTACCCTCTCATGTTTTTGGGGGGGCTAAATTCAAATCCAATGTCAATATGACAATATTGACAGTTGACAGCTGTCAATTAGTTGTCAACTAGCTGTCAAACAGCGAGAAATAAACAAAATCGATAAAATCCACATGTGAATGTAGGTTTTTGAGGTTGCTGAGTTCAAAACTGATGGCCAAAAGACAATAATGACAGTTGACAGCTGTCAACTGTCAATATCGTCTTTTGGCCACCAGTTTTCGACTCAGCAAGCTCAAAAACATATATTTACATATGGGTTTCATCCACTTTAGCTGTCAAATGCTGTTTGACAGTTAGTTGACAACTGTCAACTGTCTATATCATCTTTTGGACATCAGTTTTGAACTCAGAAAGCTCAAAAACGTATATTGACATGTGGGTTGCATCCATTTTGGTTGTAAAATGCTGTTTGACAGTTAGTTGACAGCTGTCAACTGTCATTATTGTCTTTTGGCCATCAGTTTTGAACTCAGCAACCTCAAAAACCTACATTCACATGTGGATTTTATCGATTTTGTTTATTTCTCGCTGTTTGACAGCTAGTTGACAACTAATTGACAGCTGTCAACTGTCAATATTGTCATATTGACATTGGATTTGAATTTAGCCCCCCCAAAAACATGAGAGGGTACTTTTTCGTCAGCGTAGCAAATACTAAACTGCCAGGAGATCGCCGTTTTGAGTAGTAAATAATGGTCAACCCGTGGAGCTTTGGAGCCCCGTAGCGGCCAAAATAAGCAAAATTGGGCTTTGTGCCCATTGAGACTTTTGTTCAGGATGCCGAAACGAACAACATATCCAAATTTCAGCCAATTTGACCGGGAGCCAATTCCCATACGATTTGTGCGGGGTTCTTTACAATTAATTAGTGGCTAAAAGTGCAATACATTTTGCGTTATGTATACAAAAAACATTGTATTGGTTGGAACAGCCTTAATCAAAGAGCATAGATGAAGATATTTGAGATTGAGGAAGTGAAGGATGTACATATAGACCGGGATAGATACGGTTTGAGAAGCACATGAAATCCGAAATGATTTTTTTTTCTCAGAAATATAAAATTTCATGTTCATATGCTTACATTAAGTTTGCAACATTCAGCGGGGCCCAGAAGAAAGAAAAAAATTTAAAATGTATTAAAAAATATATATCTCCTAAACAAATATTTAGAAACGGTATTAAAAAAATGTATATGTTAAGTTTTTTAAGGCGTAATGTAACTGTGAACTTGCAACAATTTTGTAATTACGGAAATGTATTTAAAAAAATGTTTTTACTAAAACAAATCTATGCCGCGAACCTAACTTGCTATTGCTATATTTCTTACTAGAATATGTAAAAGAGGTTTGAGAAGCACATGAAATCCGAAATGATTTTTTTTCTCAGAAATATAAAATTTCATGTTTCATGTTCATATGCTTACATTAAGTTTTCAACATTTAGCGGGGCCCGGAAGATAGAAAAAAAAAATTAAAATTTATTAAAAAATATATATCTCCTAAACAAATATTTAGAAACAGTATTAAAAAAATGTTATTGTTAAGTTTTTCAAGGCGTAATGTAACTGTGAACTTGCAACAATTTTGTAATTACGGAAATGTATTTAAAAAAAATGTTTTTACTAAAACAAATCTATGCCGCGAACCTAACTTGCTATATTTCTTTCTAGAATATTTAAAAGAAGATTACATTCTTAAAAGACTATACAACGACCAATTTTATATGTATTTCGAATTGTTTGTTTAGCTTTTGTGTGAATGTAAAAATTATAAATGAAAAAAAAAATGTGCTTCTCATATTTGCAACATTTTACAAATTTCACAGAATATAGAGTTTGCGGTCAGTTTCCAATTTCAGAAAATAAAATAGAATTTTCATTATTTGCTTTGCAGATATTATGAAAATAGTACAAAAAAATATATTTACACAGTTCCGTAAATATGAAATTGTTGCAAATTCACAGTAATATTACACCTAAAATTAGCTAACATATAACATTTTCAAATAACATTTCTAAATATTTGTTTAGGAGATATTTTTTTTAAACATATTTCATATCTTATTTCTATCTTCCGGACCCCCCAAAATGTTGCAAACTTAATGTACACACGTCCACATGAAATACTACGTTTATGGGAAAAACAAATTGCAATTCGGATTTAATGTTTTTCTAAGTGCTGATTTAAGGCTAAAGTTCCTGGAGTAATAGTGATCGTTCTGTATGGTGTTCTCTCTGCCTACAGCTTTTGGGAAGCAGGGAGATGGTATGTACATACGTTATTTAGAAATGTACAAAAATATAAAGGCACTCAAAATTATAAAAAGAGAAATCACAGTTCTGACTATTGTATTGGGCTATAGCCAGCAACAGAGAGTATAAGTCGGCGCCCAAGTGGCAAAAACGACCATGGTGTGAAATAGCACGTAATTAATTTCAACCTTCCACCTGAAGTACCAATGTTCATCGCAAATAGAAAACATTAATTGCTTATCCATTTTGGCCTAAGCTCTAGTAATCATATCTTTAAAACTATGTAAACGTTTTTTCATATGATAAGTGGCGCCATCACGTGGCTAAGGTCAGTTGCGTACCACCTACACTATATTACATAACAATGGATAAAACAACCAACAATTTGTTCATGTGATATGTCGAATTGTTTCACACCAATATGCTTTGCACCTATGTAGTTCCAATATGTTGTCCTACTGACAGTAGGATTCATGTCCAAAAACACAGAAGAGGTCATTCATAAATTTTCAGGTGTGCTTTTTTGTACCGCCTTCTACTCCAGGGTGCTTAAAGTCGATTCAATGTTTTTTAAAACTGTTTTTTTTTCACCCTTTTTAGTATTTTCAACCCTTAGGAGTGGTATTTTTAAAAAAAAAATATGAAAGGACCAACCTAGTGAAAATACACTACTAATGGGAAAAACGAATTATTCAAATCAGTTTGCAGAGATTTCAAGTAATATACACACAAAAAAAAACATACAGACAAATTCAGAACCTCCTCCTTTTTTTAAGTCTGTTGAAAAGTGAGTGACTCACTTGTCGTCCTTCTCGTAGATGTTGAGACCGAGCGCGTCGACGCCGAGCCAGAGCTCCGTGTTCTTCTTGTTGCGTATGTCGAAGTAGTTGACGCCGTACATCTCGAGGTCCTGCGCGATCTTGAGGTACTCCATCATGCCGTCCTCGCGCAGCATGCCGCGGTGCTCGCACCACCAGTTCGTGATGCTCTGCTCCCATTCCTCGCGCGACATCTGCATAGAGGCGGACAGCTCCGTTACGATACATATTATGCGTAATGTTCTTGAACATTTACGAAAGCGAGGTGGGTGGTGTTCATGAGGTAAGTGATAAGTAAGGTTCTGCCAACGATTGAGACCGTCGTTACCCTATGAAATCCATGGAGATAACTGTTTACATGCACTAAATGTTTTACAAGGTTTTAAAAATATCTGTCAAAATCAAACTAGGACTACAAAATTTGCATGAAAATGCCGAGTCGGTATAAATGGAAAAGTCAACGTATTTACGGCGACAATACGTAAGCTGTCAAATGTTAGTTCTCTTAAGGGCCACTATGTGCACTCTTCAATTTCTCCATCCATTTTTAACGCTAGTCGATATGTTTGGCGTAAACTTGGGGTTCAGATCAGTAATCGTGCCAGATGGAGAGACATTCCGCTTGGCACACCAATGTTCCAATTTATCCCTTTTCACCCGAACTTAAACAGCACTTGCTTTGAAAATAATTTTCCCCAAAAACCCGGTTCCGCGGAACGCAACTGGTCTGCATAGTTTGTGCGCTTGTTACTCCCGGCTGACAAAAATCGGCGGTCGGCTCGCATTCACCAGTGTAGCTCCAGAGATTTGAAAAAGATATTTTGATTTCAGGGTGGAAAAGGTTAAAGACCACAACCATTTTTACTGTATAACAGATTAAATGAGAACCGCCGAGAAGCATCTCAATAGAGATGTATGTAGGCTGGTCGAAACCTCTAAACCCGGTATAAAGTTTTAGGCAGAGCTGCCGGGGTATAAATAGGGCCCTAGTGGCGAGAACCAGGCTGTTCTTCTTTGGATGAGATGCAAGCGATAAAAGTGATGTAGAGAGAGATATGTATGCAAAAGTAATATGTTAGTTTGAAGTAAGCAAGAGGGTGGTTGAACAATGAATAAAGAGATAAAAAATCTAACCACTCATGTTCATTATAATAATATCACATTGAGTTGATAAATATCCGTTTCAAAAGAGTGGTGTTTATCCCAATATTTCTAGCTATATTTATTTTTAGTCGGTAGTCAAAATGTCATGCAATGTTATGTCATGGTTTGTTAGTCTTACACCTATAATAATATTCTTCTTCCTAAGCTTGAATTGTATTGATGACAAAATCAAAATTTTCCTGAGAATAGCACCGACGAAAAAAAACCTTTTAGGGAAATTTGTAAGGACTACTCGGCTGATAGGATGCAGATATTCTCGGATTTACAAAATTAAGTAGTCCACTAATTAAATTATCTGCAGGTAGGTAGATAAAATATTTGATAGCCTTTATCATACAAGTAATAATCATTTGAAATTAAATATCCAAATAGACTCTGATAATCTAGAGACAAGACACTCTTTAATGAGAGAGAGACCAGAACACCCAAGACTTGGAAAAGTTTTGTTTATTTTGCATTGTAGCAACCGTAGCGCCTTCTACATAGTTATTTCAACATTCCAACAAATACAACAGATGCATAGAAGCTAGTTAGCATGTACAACAATAGATGGCGCTACCCACTTGAAGGTCTAGGGGAGAGCAGCTGCGCACGGTGGGTCTCAAGACCTGACCCACCTTTTCATCTACATAGCATTCAGAGCAAGTGATGCACCTCTCGAGGCACCGAGCGTGACTGACCTTATGCTGGTCCATGACGCGCTGCGGCAGCAGACGGTCGTTGGCGAGGAAGCCGGGCCCGTGCAGGGTGGGGTTGTGGTCGCCGTGGCGCGCCTGCACAGCGTACGACGCCAGCAGGACGGACGTCTCCGGCGGACAGTATATCTCGTCCGAGAGGATCGCATTCTTCACCTGTTGGCATCATTTCACAGGTTACTATAGTTTCAGTTTCAGTTTATTTATTTCCTCCATTAGATGTATATTACACACTCGGATTCCTAATTTTTTTTTTCCTTTTTTTTCCGTCCGTTCGATTACTTCTGGCGAAGAAGAGATGACAAGAAACTTTGCCAGGTTGGTCATTGTATTATTTTTTTTCCATTGATACTTACAAACTAGTTTACAGTGATTGATTGATTACAAATATAATAAACATGATTTGTTGTTAATAGGTTGACAATTTATGAAATTTAAAAAACTTTTAGAAGATTTTGCTACCAAAAATATATTTCTGTCAATAAAGCAGAGATGGAACGATTGCCTTTCGTGGAGAAAATCACTTTTTCCGGTAAATCATAGATGAGGGCGTGTTTACGAGAATTCACCTGAATAAGTACCCAGCAAATGAATTTGGGTGAAAACATTTCATGTTCATTCCGAGCGTACTAGGACAGAATTTAATGCATAGGTATCCTACTAAAGTTAGGCAATGCCCATTAGGTTATTCTGCTAGCTACTTATACATACATTAGTATGCCACTGTATTTTTTTTATTTTTAAGTATGAGGACAAATTCAAAATGAGGACTAGTAGAGCGAGGAAATATTACCGTGCTAACACCCTAACAAATGTAGGCTGGCTTACTTTTTTTTATGGGAAATGACAAGGAAACATGGCGATTTAAGGATGTTCCGACCCATACAATGTTTTTTTTACACAGAACGCAAAAAGTATTGCACTTTAAGCCACAAATTAATAATAAAAGTTTAATATAGTCATATTACTTGCAGCGAAAACAATTTCACAATTTCAGGATTATTGGTTTTGTTACAATTTATTTAAATACGATTTTTATTTAACAGCGCCATCTAACGGTGTGAAACTTCTAATCGGCAATTACAACGAAACCATTAAACCTGAAATTGTGAATATGTTTTCGCTGCAACGACTATGGCTATAAATTTAATATTTTTGACGAATTCGTGCCTTAAAGTGCAATACTTTTTGCGTTCTGTGTAAAAAAAAGCTTGTATGGGTCGGAACATCCTTAACACTTGCGAATCCTACAGCTGAAAGGGCCTGCGAAGATATTGTTAGTTTACATATTGTAAGTGAAAACTGTTGAAATGTAGGGACAACATTAAGCTCGTATTACCTGAAGGTAAAAGAGTTTCAGAGTGATCTCTTGGATCAGCTCGTCAGCGACGTCCTCCGGGTAGAACTTGGCTCGGAACTTGAACTGCAGTGGGTTCTCCTTCTTGACGTCTTGTTGCATCACCTGTCGACGAAGTACATATTAGTAGCTAACCGTCATAAACAACCACTCAACGGGGTAAGAATCCAGTGGTCCAAACTTAAGAAGTCTTTCGGAAAATACACTGCAACACTACTACAAAACATTTTAACTATACCGTTATACAGGCTGATACATTAACATTTATATGATAAACATTCTAATTAATCAAAAAAAAATTCAGATTTTTTGTTTTCAATGAAACAACCTGTATACCTGAAACTCATATTTTGGATCGAAATAGAAACTTAAGTATCTTGCATGCTCAATAAGAATAAATACATAAACAAAATCTGCAAAACAAGCCGATGCTTACCCATCTGGAGAATGGAAGCGACCCTGACTTTTAGGGTTGCCCATGTCCAGAATCCGCGCGACGGAAGCGTTAAACAGGCAAAAGTTAATTACAGTTCATCATTATACATTTTATAATGCCAGTTGTATATGCCTAGAAAGAATGACTAATGAGACAGTAAAAGCTTATGTTTAGTCAGGTTCTAGTGAGAAATATCTTATCAGTGCAAATATGCGTTGTCTGATTCATCTAAAAAAATGTTTCATGCTGACGATGTATTTTTAATGAAAATTACGACATCTTCAGAAAACGTGTTTAAACATTGCTAGTTGTGAGTACAAAACAAACGCACCGATAAAAAGCGCCACACCAAGATAAAATAAATGCAAAACCCTACTCTACTTATTACTCCATACCAGTTGAGCTGAGGATAAGGATAAGATACGGGTATTCAGTGGCGGAAAACATCATTCAATAGCGGACAGGATAGAGCACACTGATGACGCATGTTCACGCAAATCTGCTCTACGCATATGTGAGAGCAAGAGGGATGTACACTAGTCATCATCTGCAACTTCGATTTCTTTTAACACTCTCGTCAGACTTACAGTACCTGGCAGTAAATATTGCACATTGGATGACGGAAATGTACGATCGGCTATTTTCGGCTTTGTAGAGCGTCGTCGCTCTCACTCACTACGTGTGAGAGAGATGACTCTATACAAACCCGAAACGAGCCGATTGTCTCCTTCCAACGCACGAAGTGCATTATTTTCTGACAGGTTCTGTCCCTACTCCTATTCCCATTCCCACTTACCCTAAAAATATATTTATCCTAGCTTTAGACCTTCGGAATGTTCTTATGAATTATCCGGAGGGGGCTTAATAAATATTCCACTCATAAATAGTAGTAGACAGAGCCGCAAGTTTTTTTTCCGAAAGTTTTCACCGAAATTTGGCCGCATGACCTTATTTTGCTTATTCTGGATGTCATTCCGGATGTTTGCGGGTTCTCAAATTACTTTGAACCTTCAGTTCAGCAGGTCTTTCCGGACTTGTGGAATTGGAGCCAGAATAACCCATCGCTGATTTGTAACATTACTCATGTGCATATTTAATGACAAGGGGGACATACAGGTTTAAGATTTGTAAACAATACAGCAACGGAACTTTGACACATTCATAAAATACTGTTTACATGCATACATCCTCTACGTCTTTCGCTTATGATTTTGCAATGAACACTATTTTCGAACATGGAAAGAGGATTCGTTGGCTATGCTAGAAGTAAGATTTATGGGCAATATAACTTATACGCAATTTCATGTTGATGGATCCCTCTGCGAATAAAGGCATCCACAGACTCATAACCACAAATCGATAATGCAGAACGGATGCATTAACAAAACAGACTCATTGCGCTGGTGGAACTCAGTATGTGTTAGATAATTCCGTTGGGCCGCACTCGGACTGAAGGCTATTCATATTGAGCCAAAGCTAATGCTATAAAATTAGTGGAATATCTGGTTCCGTTTCATATCAAAAGTCTAGCTAACATGACAAGCGCTTTTCGCAGCTCACATGTTGCTACCCAAGTAAATACAATCGAATTTAATGTTTTCCTCGTTTATATCGTCGTAAACTGCAGACTTCCAGCGGTCGAATTGAGGTCAATGTTAAGATGCCCATTAAAATACCGTAATCATCCTCCATCAACTTACCTATCATCGATAAATTAACGGCCTGGGCTGCTCAGTTATGAAATATTTTTGTAGTACGTCCTTATTTCGCGCATGTCTTTAGTAACGCTCCAAAATCGTTCCTCGTGATAAGATAACGGCACACGCAATGTACGGTGTTAAGTTTGGAAATTGAGATAACGGTTGTGTGGTAAGAAAAGGTCAACATTACCGATGGAAATAGTTTAGAATTTTAGGGGAACTGGCGTGAACTCCACCGCAGCATCAGTCTGCAAACACCGGAAACATTACTTCCATACATTTGATGTCGAAATTGATAGTCTGAAGCCTTGATAATCGTCTCAAGTTAAATTCAACAAGAGATTCAAAGACAGTTTCAGTTTCTTTGAATCTCAGCAATAGAGTGTTCGGGTTTTCTAGAGCAGTACCTTCAAAACTAATAGCCAAGCAGACGACTATAAGATAGGCAGAATGGACTGGAAGAATCCCAGACAGCGGAATCTCTGAGCTTTTAACTAAAGACATCTACAAGTCCCACGGGCTATTCGGATTATCATTTCAAAACAAATGTGATTAGTCTCCCAGGTTTGGACCCAAGTATTTCCTCCTAATTCCAACCCGCTGAATCACGGTATGATTTAACTAACGACATCTACAAAACAAGTCACACAGGATGTATGCGTTTTCTATATAATATTATAGCAGTAGCTTCAAAATAAATGTGCCAAGCTGACCAGGTTGGCCGAAAGTGATGCAACATCCTCTGAATTACAAAGATCGAATCTCGGGGAGCAAGCTTTAATTAGCGACATCTACAAGTCACACAGGTTATTCGTATTATCTAAGGTTGTTTAGCGGACAGTTTCATCTGGCCGAAGCGATGCGCGGGAAGGACTCCCCCTAACCTAGCTTGATTTTGGGGCGACACTACACACGTACTCACGGGCTGGCATTGCCCAAGCGAATTCAATCCGCGACGACTTGTCGGTTTAGCAATCTAAAACACGTTTTCGCCGTGAATGCTCACGAAACTCGAATCAATCTCAAAAAATGCACACGACACGCTCACAGCATGTGCAATCAAGCTGACACAGAATGTGACCTGTCGTCTACAAAGAAAGCACAGACTAGACAAACTAATTAAACTGTCACAGAGTCTCCATATTTCCTGTCCGTGCTAATCTAAACGCGGGTAGTCGATTCAAAACAAAGTTCCTAGTCTCCCAGGATTGGACGCAAGTGATGGTATTTCCTCTTTTAACTAGCTTTAACTAGCGATATCTACAAATCACACACTATGTAGGGTTTCTAGGATATTTGGGCTTTAAAACAAATGCGCCAGGCCAACCAGAATTGGACGCAAGTAATGCTATTTCCTCGGAATCCCAGAAAACTGGATCTCGGGGAGAAAGCTATAACTAGCGACAGTTACTACTCAACAGGCCATTTAAGTTTTCCAGAGCTACTTAGTAGCTTCAAAGTAAATGTGCCAAGCCGACGAGACATCGGCTCTTGAGCTACGACTAGCGCCACCTGCGCGAGTCGAGCGGGTGTGATCTCCGGCGGGGGTCAAGGGGGCGACTCCGCACAATGGCGTCGCGGCTCACCAGGTCGTCACCTCCGTCGCGCCCCGCCTCCTCGACCTCGCGGCCGTCGGCGGCCTGCAGCCTCCGCACCGCGCCGACGAGACAGCGGACCGACCTCTCCACTACGCTATCCGGCTGACACCATGCGCCACTTTGAGACACCACCACGAGTGATCGAATCGACGAGTTAGCCCCTTCGTACGCAGGGCTATGCGAATCTCCGATATCCGACGACTTTAGTATCTAGGCGACAACAGCAATACAAAATCACAGAGGTTCCAAATGTTAACGACGCGTGCCTTCGTGTGTACGAACCTATGAATTTGTATTTCGGTAGGCAGTGGCCTAGATACTAAAGTCGTCGGGTATCGAAGACTAGCGTAGCCCTAGTTTACGAAAAGCCTTAGTTTCACCCATTGGGGGATCTTATACCATGTATTCAAGAAATTACGGCAGGTTAAAAAACCGGCCAAGTACGAGCCGGACTCGCACACGAAGGGTTCCGTACCATCGTAAAAGATTTAACATAACAAAATCACGTTTTTTGTATGGGAGCCCCCTTTAATTTTAATTATTTTTCAATTTTACCTATTTGTTGTTATAGCGGCAAAATAAATACACACTCTGTGAACATTTCAGCTGTCTATCTGTTACGGTTACTGAGATACAGCCATGTGACAGACGGACGGACGGACGGACGGACGGACGGCGGAGGCTTAGTAATAGGGTTCCGTTTTCACCCTTTGGGTACGGAACCCTAAAAACACATATAATGGCTAATCTAGGGATAATTTTGTAATTTGCAGATATTATTTCCATTTTACGAAAACACGGTGATAACATATCAACACAGATTAGACGGTCAAAAATTTTAGTTTCCATTACCCATAGCCATAATGTAACATGATTAATAAATTTAACGCTGTTTTCTAAGAACGAATAAATTTTCATTAAGATAAGAGGAAACATTACATTAATTGAATTTTGTTTATCTCATCAGAAGGAAACGGAGAAGGAAACATATCGTGCGAAAACACACCTCTTCAGGATAATAGGTTACAAGTTCCATACAATGGCTTGTGCAATATTTTGCACATTCAACTAATCAACGGAGGTACGTTTTGGGTTTTTTGATAAATTAACTTACATCCGTGTTATACGCCTCCTTAAATTTGTACACAAATACAAACAGGCATATATCAAGGATACAACTTAAGTTATCAAAAAAAAACTAAGACCTAGACATGTAGCTCTTAGTTGATTTATTTAATGTGCAAAATTTGATTTGATTTAATTTGAGTGAAGAAACAGGCACGAGCCATTGCAAGGAAATGATGATCTCGTTATCCTCTCAAGACTTTTAAGCAATAGCTAGATGAAACAGCAACGGGATCGCCAATCATTATGTGTGCCTAAAGACATCATTAGGAGAAACTGGTTTACTGTGAACAGCTGGGTACCCTGAGACTGATTTTTTTTAATGAAAAACCGGTATGGGTGGCTGCTGTGCTGAGGTCCAAAGGTGCTCAGAAGAGTCAAAAACACCTCGCCTCGCGAAAACACGCTCAGCGAGGCGCCATGCCAGCGGATTTGCGGACTATGGCTGAGCTATCGAGCTTGTTCGAATTACGCTTGAAGACTCCCAGGTTATAGGGTATGAGGAAAGGCATCCGCCGGTAGACAGTTCCATATCCTGGCGGTGCGGCAGAGAAATGTGTTATGGGCGGTCGGAAGCCAGAAATGGCACCAGTGATAATGTTTATTTATAATCTAACTCAGAAGCAATGTTATTTAAATTTTATAATAAGTGAAACAGCAAGGCAGTTTTGGAAATATCGGGAACCATATAGAGCCATACCGAACATTTGCTAAGAAAAATACAATTGTATGACATTTCCCATTCTCGTCTGAACGTGCACCTAATAGTCACGGCGAGTAATTGATACATCTGACATCCAATTAGATAGAGGAGTACACAGCACGGCCATAAACAACACCTATTACATCGCACCTATTATGGAGCAAGGAAGTCCGGAAATGGCGACCAAACACATCCGTATAGGGACAACGTAGCCACGTTTTCGTGATAATATACTGACAGTAGCGTCGGCCAGTCGGTCTACCCCGCTTACGAATCCGGAGGGGCAGGGGTTACCATCGTAAACAAATTCGCGGGGTGAACAGCCAAGTAAACGATTGAATCGGATGTTTAGTCGTATTTCGTACCATGCTAAAATTCTTTATCTTGGCCTCAAAACACTACGTGGGTACAGAATGCAACTAAATGTCAGATTTAATCACTCACTTGCCTGTTCACCCGTCGAGTAAAGTGACCATGGTGACCGCCCTTATGTTCCCGAATTACAACGACGAACTGTACAGGACGTCATTTAGTGCAACGAACATTCGATATTGCGCGTTTCGAATTCTGACGCCAACTGAATGGGCGGCGCTAACCTCAGTGTATTGTCACTAAAACGTGGCTACGCTGCCGCTATACGGATGAGTTTCGGTCGCCACTCCCACCCTTCCTTATTCGATGGCACCTATCGACTGTCTGAACAAAATTAGAAGTCCATTTTCTAACACATCAGTTCTTAAGAGCGTCGTTTCGTTACCCGTATAAATTCCGCTTACTACGGGCGATAACTGTTTTCATGCTCTTAATACTTTACTAGGTTTTTTGAAATTTCGGATTCTAAAATATATTGTCACAACGTACGTCTGCATGTATTTATTTACCTTGGAAAAAAGTTGTGTTTTTTTTTCTGTCATTTTAGATTTTTTTACTGGAATATACAGATCTTTATATAAACTTATGTTTAAAAAAAATTATAAACCAGGTAACTTTTAGGGGTAGGGATTCCTTAGGGCCCGGAAGAATATTTCGCTAGACTAATTCGCAGTCACTGTGTAAAATAGTGCCTTGGCCAATGGACAAAGAGAGTATTTCTTCAAATGTTCAAATTTCAGATTTCACGACAGTCTTAAAAAAGATGTGCCAATGAAGCCTCGCGTTTGTAGTAAACATGGCGTAGATATCCACTTCCGCGGTTGGTTGTGGTTTGTAATGCACAATACCTGGCAGGAAACCGCGAGCCATTAGTACAGTAAACATTTATTTCGATGGGTAATGGTCTATTGTCAGTGGACATTTAATTAACAAAAGTTAACGAAAGCTCATACAGAATGATGAATGCTGAATCGGTGGCTAAGTTCCTTCTCAAACCATCTCAACATTTTTTTTGTCGCAGAAGCAGAAAATAAAGATCAGCGTGCATTAGGTTCCAATTAAAGGATAACTTGTGTAACAGATGTGTTACTTTATAGTAAACTAGCAGCCCGTCCTGGCTTTGCACGGGCATAATATAATTTAAAAAAAAAATTGACACAATGATACACAAATAAGCCCTTTTTACGTAGAGTTCCTACATTGAAATATTTGAAATAAAAAAAAACTTAGATATTATTATTAGATGATTATTAGATATTAGAAAGCTTAAACGCGTCCGATCGCTGCTAAATTCAAAGTGCTATAGGGTGAACCGCGGCCTCCGACGCACTATTTGTAGGCACGCTCCCGCGCCGCCTCGGCCGGCCGGTACCGCCGCAAACGCTACGTCCCGCAATTTTTAAATCTGTAATATCTTCGAAAATATTCATTTAAATCATATGCTGTAAAGGGCCATATAAATCCATATGAAATCAACAATGTATTTTAGGTATTTAATTGGATAAGGATTAATGCTGTATTGGTTAAAATCGCTTCGAAAATTAGCCATTATTTGTCGTAAAAAGTAAATGACAAAAAATATGTATTGTGGGATATCCATAAGAGATAGACATATACCATCGCGGAGTTTTCTGTAGACCTTTTCAATGTGCACAATACTTAGTACATTATTTCGATAAATCTCGTAGGGTTCAGCCTGCGTTTGCAATGTAAGCGGAAAAAAAAATTTTTCTTACATCACATTGGAAACCTCAAAAATAACAGTATTTCTCCACTATTTAATGGATGTTATTTTACATATAAACCTTCCTCTTCAATCACTCTATCTATTAAAAATAACCGCATCAAAATCCGTTCCGAAGGCTGAGATAAATAGTCGTACCGGAAACGAATGCTAACGCAAAGTAGTACTTTGTGACGTCAATTGGCATTGCTTTGAGATTTCGTCCATAAAAAATGTGTCAAAGTGACGTCACAAAGTACTACTTTCCGTTAGTATTAGTTTTTGTTACGACTATTTATCTCAGCCTTAGTCTTAAAGATTTAAGCATACATAGGGATATAGGGATATGGGGACAGAGAAAGCGACTTTGTTTTATACTATTTAGTGATAGTGATAGTGATTATTCGCCAAAAGTACGAGGAGTCGTTCAAATGGCAAATACTTTTGTAAACTTACACTAAGTTGAAAAAAATAAATTCAGTGGAGTTTCTTGCCAGCTCTTCTTCGCTGGGATTGCTGAACTGGCTAATGATAAATTATGACAAATCCGAGTGCAGTGTACTGTCTATGGATGATGAATAAACATTAAGCAACAATAAACATGGTGTGAAGAAGCACCTGGCCGGCCGGCATGGTTTTCGGAGCCCTCGTGAAAGTTCGAATGGGCGGCGCCCCGCCAAAAAAACGTGCACATGACTCGAACCTGCCGTATCGAAGGTCGCTCATGCTTTGACGCCCCACTTAAACATAAGGTTCATCTAATCTCCAAGGCCACATCACCTCTTACCCTATCTATATGCCGACAATGGCTTCGTCTAGGCCACACTCAAACTTATTTCGTCTACCGCTATTTATTTTTTATCTATTATTTTCCAATGCCCCCCAATAGTTTAGCTTTCCCACGCCATAAAAATCACAATCGGAAATGTTAATTTGATACCTGTAATTGTCATGTCAACACACTGGCCGCTACCGAGGCTGACATAATATGTCAGCCTCGGTAGCTCAGTGTGCGACGCCTTGCGAATCGATATGCTGGGGAAGCACGTCTGAGCGCGGTTAGGTTCTGGATGGGTGACCATTTTCAACCGTTGAGGCTGGCCGTGGTTCGGATTCCACGTAAAACTGTAGGTCCCCTTCCTTACTTACTAGGTGGTAGGGTTAATCCCGCCCAGGTTGGTACAATCGCATTGAAATCGGTCGAAGCGGCAATGAAAATTGTCCGTGTTTTCCATCCAGTTCAATGTAGCCGAGCAATATAAGGATGGTCCTGGCATGGCACCTAGTTCCCATGTGGTGTGTTAGGCTAATATCTGACGGTCAGTCCGGTATTAGCCATCCATGTCCAGTTACATAAAAAAAATATATTATTTATTTATAGCGTGCCACATGAGTTTCTATTTTATCTTCTTTTCAATTTAAAACTTAATTAATTGAATGAAGAGTAACGCCCCCCAATTTCCTTAGAGCTCATTGTCGCCCCTGTAGGCCTCCAGCGCCCACAAGGGGGCGTTATCGCCCACTTTGAGAAAGAGTGGTCTAGGCCGAGTAAGAGAACGCGAATTGGGCAAGACGTCGAGACGCCGGCGTCGGCGTCGGCGGCGGCAGCCGCGGCGTGGGAGCGAAAGTGCGGGCGTCGACCCCGCAGCTTCGCACATCAGACTGGGAACATCAGTAGGTATCTTATTCTTCGTATTCCGTGCGCGATTCAGGAATCAGGAATCTCTCAGTCGAGGAAACCGCGCAGAGTCGAATAAGGGATTTGTCGTTCGTGGTTCGGATTTCATGTAGAACTGTAAGAACACTACTATCGGATTGAACAAACGATGGTCGAAGTTTTCCCCTAATTAACTAAGTAAGTGGACGTGGATAGCTAACCATATTGTCATGATTTTAGCCTAACACCATATGGGAACTAGGTGCCATGCCAGGTCCTTTCTTATATTGCTCGGCTTTATTATACTGGATGGAAAACACTTAATTTTATTAACTCTACATCTAGTAAGTAAGGACCTACAGTTTTTCGTGGAATCAGAACCACGGACAGCCTCAACTGTTGAAAACGTTCTTCCATCTAGAACACAAGCGCGCTCAAAGAAAGCTACCGAGGCTGGGAGGAGGGGGAGGGTAAAGGGAGCTACAGTTTTACATGGATTCCGAACCATGGAACAGCCCGCATTCTTAACGAAATGCACTAATCTTATTTAGAAAGAATTCCTAATCCCCTTTACTCCATACAAATTGTGACGCATCCGCACTACAAGTATTTCAATTCCGACGACGACTATCAACGAGACCAATAATCGCAAAAGCTAAGACCGAATCGTCGATAAGCGGCCGCTCCGACGCCTAATCTCCGCGCGGAGGTATGCGCGACGCAGGATGTTGGCACACGTTACGTGCGAGCGCAGGTGTACCGAGGTGCCGCCGCGGCCGCGCCGTCTGCGGTGAAAGTGTCCGCGGCGCGCCGCGAGAGCTGCGACCTCGCGCACTCCGCCGAGAGTGGCGCGCGTCTCGACGTCCGTAACGACACTCTTCTTTTTCTTCTCCCTTCCCCGCCGAGGCATTTCCCCAAAAAGTACAACCTGGGGCCCTTCGAAACTGGCACCCGGCTGGCCGGCACGGTTTTCGCAGCTCGCGTGAATGTTCGAAAGCCATGGGCGTCGTGCGAGGGACTGGTCATACGACGGACTGGTACAAACTGCTAACACAAAAACCGGCCAAGTGCGAGTTGGACTCGCACACGAAGGGTTCCGTACCATCGCACAATATTTTAACACAAAAAATCACGTTTTTCGTATGGGATCCCCCTTTATTTTTTATATTTTTTTAATTTTACCTTTTTATTGCTATAGCGGCGAAATAAATACACACTCTGTGAAAATATCAGCTGCTTACCAATAACGGTTCATGAGATACAGCCCTGTGACAGACGGACGGACGGACGGACAGCGAAGGCTTAGTAATACGGTTCTGTTTTCACCCTTTGGGTACGGAACCCTAAACACCACGCTTTTTTATATTTTTCGAGCAATATCGGCCCTTGACGATGCCTCGAGGGAATTTCCAAACGGTCAAAATACGATGCATTCGCAATCGGATGAAAATATAGTTTAGAAACGCGTTCAAGACCAAACATTTCTCCATATAAACTATCCCCGGTTCACGCCTTGGGGGATGGAATTTAAAAAATACCTGCTAAGTGTACCTTCAGGGTATTCAAGGAATACTTTCGGCAACTTTTAAAATCTCTAGGTTCACCGGTTTAGACTGTGCGTTTTCTGTCAGTCGGTACAAGGCGAATGCTCTTCGGAGCTGCCAAACGCCACCCCTGTCCCATTTCTATGATTGCTAAACGCGCAACATACAGGAAACACATACATTCACTTTCTAAATTTAACCCTTAAGGTGGCCCAACCCGCTCAACTCCGCATACAAACGGGGAAAGAAGATCACGCCCATATTTCTTATCAGAGATCCCAAATTTTGCTCAAAAGAGCTTTATTTGATCGAACTAGATGTCTGATGACCGTTGGCATTGTAAAATTGTGTTTGGTTTCTAAGTTATAAGGTCCGAAAGTTCGAGCTTTTCGCGCGTTTTATACAATAACTTTGGTGGTTTATTACGCAATGATAAAGTAAGATAATCTTAAAAAGATTAGTCATCAGACATAACTTATTTAATCAAGATTTTTAATATATTTGTTTTTTTTTTATATTTTTGACTACAGCGGTCGTGGTTTACTTTTAGCTATAAGTTGTTTTGTAATTAAAATTTTCGTAAATCTTACCAAATCATACACTATGCACAATGTCTTTTTTGTGGACATGTTGCATTTTCCTCATCACGGAGCCTGTCTTAATCTTTGAAACAGAGAAGGTCCCAGAGCGCAACAGCACGGTTTTGTACCTTGCCCGCGAATGAGTTAGTCCCGCCGGGTTGGGCCACCTTAAATCCTTCATTTGTAGGGTCAGATAACTTTGAAATGCACCCTCTACCGAGGTATGTTTCCCAAAGTAAAACCTGGGACCCATAAAAAATGGTGTGAAGAAGTACCTGGCGAGCCGGCGTTGTTTTCGTAGCCCCCCCCGTAAAATGTTGAAAGTCCATGGGCATCGTCGAGCGCCTGGCATACGCCATATGCCGTTCTTTTACAATATGAAAAAAGTGGTACCATGTGTTTATTATACTTAATGAATATGCGCAGCCCGCTTTGGTTTTAGAATCGGATGGAAAACAGCAAAGAAATCAAATATCCTGACTACTGCGTATGTACCGGGCTATTTTACTAGAAATTTAGAGTTCCAGTAAATCGGACGAGTGACCGTTTGGGTATTACCGTATCTATCAAATTAAGCAAATGTGCAAATTAAGTGAGCCACAAACACGAGCTGCGAATTCAAATGGACTCGAAGTTGACTGATGCGGCAATAGCAAAACGGCCATTGTACGTTTTTCTGGAAAAAGAAATTGCGAGTAAAATAGCCCGGTAAGGCCCCAGGTCTTCGGGCATGTATTGAGATGGTTTAATGGGCAACGAGACGACGCTCGGAGCGGGGATGCGGTACAGGTGTTGTGTTTGGGTGCGCGTGGGAACGGGGTCAGGCGGCCGGCGCGCGGTGCGGTCGCGCATCGCTGGCCACGCCGAGGATAACCGCACTCACTGCCCTGCCTCACGCGCGACCCGCGCCGGCAACATCCTCGTCACATCCACGAGAAACTCCACTTCGTCTCCATCTTCGATCTGCTTGCGGGACAAATGGTCCGAGGGTGAAATTGATCGAACCTAACTAAACTTTGCTTCACACACCGTTTGCTGGAATGTAACAACGCTGGCAATGCATATTGTCACATTTACTCGACACTCCACTTCATCTCCATCTTCGATCTCTTGCGGGACAAATGGTCCGAGGGTGAAATTGACCGAACCTAACTAAACTTTGCCTGACACAAAGTCTGATGGAATGTAACAACGCTGGCAATGCATATCGTCCCATTGACTCGACACTCCACTTCGTCTCCATCTTCGATCTCTTGCGGGACAAATGGTCCAAGGTTGAAACTGACCGAACCTTACTAAACTTTGCCTCAAAAACAGACAGTTTTCTTGAATATAACAATGCTGGTGATGCATATAGTCACATGCACTTGACACATAACTGAAAATGAAACTTCATCTCCATCTTTGCTTTCCATCAGAAATCTAACCAGTAGTAAAAACGTTGGTAAAACATAAGAGTCTTCTACAGGATCTATGTCGGCGGAGGAAATGTTGTAACGTGAGATATTAGCCGAGGTCGAAGATGTGATAGCATCAACCGGTTAGAAGATATTGGTGGCAGATATATTGAAGCCGATGGATTGTGGTTGAGTAAGTTTTAGCGAAGGAGATATGAATTACCTGTAAGTTCCGGTGTCTGAATGGCGAATTTTTATCATGCATAAAAACAAGTTAGCGGATTTTCCAGATAACCCACGAATGCAATGGATGGATGCTCGCATACAAAGGCCAGTCTTGCTTGCAAAGAATGATGTGTTTGATTCCTTACAATGACGCCAATTCTATCTCAACAATGCTTCGTGAATTGCTTCTTTATTTGAACCTACTAGTAGTGTGTGCAGTCCCTTTATTCATCCAAGGTGCAGCGGGACTGTTTTGGTCGGTGACGCGTGTGTGTAGTCTGGACAACGGACATTTCATTCATAAAAGAACGACATTGAGACGCAAACGCTGAAACGGATCTGAAAAGTTTTTGTTCCAGCAACGCAAAGTGTAACATTTTTAAATACATTTACAGGTCGTAACATTGGCACCGTAATATCAAAGTTGCACCCAAGTATAAGGTTTTTAGGCGTTATTTGTTGGAGGTATTGGAACCCAAAATGCATCCTCCGAAGTTAACAGTTGATTCTGATACACATATTTACATAATTATGTAAATATGTGTATCAGCTCACGTTCGGGTTTATGCACAAGAAAACAAACAACTACTTCTTGATGCTTAGAGTGAGAAAAAGAATCAGCAAAAATTACTCGCAGGTTAAGATTAAAGAGTCTCAAAGTATTTATGTTACAAAGAATCTCGACGTTGGCCTATACATAAACGACTTTATGTATGCGATTTTGAGCTTTGCTGGAGGAGAGAAATGTTGCCAAGACAGGGAGTCTTGGCAAAAGTATGTATAATGATAAATTTTACAGAATAAAAGGCAGATTATACTGAGAGTTAAACCACTATACTCTTTGCAGAAAACCGGGGAGTATACTATAGTAATTTAAAAAAAAAAACAATGCAAGCCAGTAATAACAGTTAGAAGAAGAGCACTTTGCTACTACTGGTAACTTGCCTTGCAGTGACATCAAATGTATGTATATTTATAGACATACCAACAAACGGGAACTTTGTATTACGGATGTTGATAACAGAATTTACAGTAGAAACAAAATGAAATATATTTTAAAAAACACTGAGATATGCAACAATGTTCAACTGAATAGAAAAAAAAACAAACTAGGTTTTCTTAAATAGGTTTATTTCAGTATCAGTATTGTTGATTAAGATAATTGGAAAAGATGAGGTCTGCCGACCCATTAAGACCACAATCACAAATTATGTAGACACGTTTGGAACAAATTTCGGGCGTTGCCCAGAACGATTTTTAGACATTTTCGCTATCTAAAGAACATGCAAAACGAAACACATGTAATATAAAAAAACGTGTCCACACCAAATCGAGACAGTGCAAAGACATGACGCAACCGTAGCCAGCGACTCACCGCCGCCAGTGAGTGGCCTTCTCCGAGTGATAATCATAATTATAGCCTCTGACGACAAAAATGTACCTAAACCTATACTTCACGACACGGAACAAGTAATGCTTCAGCGATTGCTCTGACTACCAAGGGTCTCTCTTGCAAATACATATTGCAATCGCAATGTCGCGTGCTACGATCGAGCGCGTTTAGCGATGTCGTCATTGCAAGACAGGAGAAAATGGGGCCAAGTCACCTATGGTTTTGCGCTGCGTTATTGCAAACAATGCGTTGACAATACGTTCTCAGAATTATCGCCGTGGCACTCGTGGTAACTTGACAATTATTACGACGGAATGAAATGATATAATAAAGTTTATTGCCGAGATGTTAACAAAGATTTGCAGAAATGTTCAGCCATGGTGGAAAAAAATCTATAAAATATTATTCGCAGTATATAAACGAGCCATTTTGCAAGAAAAATCTTTCCTATATGATGCAACACTAATTGCGGCACGGGGGGCGATTTATGTACGGAAAATCAGTAAGCAAGCAGGTGTATAATTGATTTTAACTGAAGAAGTATTGTTTCCGTCCATAATCGCAAGCTTTAGTCGGACGCAAAAACATATTGAAATAGTTTTTTTTAAATACAACACTTTTTCAAAAAAATTGTTTTTAACATTTCTTTATATTTAATACCTACGTATAAACATCATCATTGGTGCCGTGTCTGGTTCCCTTGTACTTACCCAACGATTGGATAATAGTTAGTTAGTCCCAACAGTAGTTTCGCCCGCGACTCGATAATATTGCCGTGTCTATTAACTATTACCATAGATTAAAAATGCTTCAAATATTTCAATCTGTCAAGGCTTTTAAAGCTTTTTTAATATATTCTATTACTAAAAATCCTGAAACAACCAAAGTGGTAGGTTTTCTGACCATGTGTTTACATTCTAAACTAGAAAGAAAGTAGTGCAGTCACCGGGTATCCAACCGACACGACGCAAACCTAAAAGTCGTCTTTCTCTATAAGCAAAGCGAATTAAGATAGTATGACAGTGAAAGAGGTACACAATATTCCAAGTAAAACCTTAATCACTTCGCAATGACTAACTAAGTGAAGCCTGGGAGGTAGGTGGACATTTTTTTCCCTCGATGACGCAACGGACGGCGCAGCATCCGCTAAAAGCGCTTATTACCTAGCGCAGCACACACGCAGCGAGCATGAAATAGCGGGAGTAGCGACCGAAACTAGTTTGTATGGGGGCGGAGTAACCATTTTTTTTTTCAAAATTCGCATACGATCTCGCTAACTTCTGATTTTCTCGAGCTCCTACGACACGTACGAACCTTACAGGGAGCTATTTAGTGCAACGAACGTTCGAGGTTGCGCCTCCCTAATTCGTAAGCGAACTATCATCAGTTATGCTGGAGTGCAGACTCCTTGGTAATTGTTATAATTACGGTTATTATATATTTTTCTCCTGAAGAAGAAAGAAGATAGCCACATTGTCACATCTAAAACATTAACAAGAGATGGTGCACTCAAGTATTAGGCACGCCAAATTCCTTTTTTACAGCTACCCGTGGTAAAATTTTAATGTTGTTATTAACCGTAGTTTGTGCACTCCACCCTTAGACGTTTTCCTCTAACTCGTGGCTACGCTGCTGCGGCCACACAAGGTCGCTACTCCCGTACTTCCATGCTCGCTGCACACATGTGACCACATGTGACGGTACCTCCATAGTTCACACGATGAGAACAACGCGGTTCAAGCCAGATAACATTATGCGAGCATTATGGTTTCGCTCGCCTCGTAATATTGACTTGAAGCAGTTCGGTCGCCTGATGTATTGTAATGGTTTTTATTTTTATTCACAAGTGTCATGTTTAGTCTTGGCGATGCGTCAGGTAAAGTTCTGATGAATCGATTGTTCAAATAACAATGAATGGAATGTGTAATAGGTTTTTTTGCCGAGAAAAAAATATGTAAAGGAAATACACCCTTTTTTATGGAACTGGTCACGGGTGGAGAAAATTCATTGGACCTACCTCCCAGAACATTGTTAATACCACACCGAATGCCATATTTCATATCATCGTTCATTCAATGCGTTGGTTTTGAGCGGCTCGTAGCCTAGTGGCGCGGGGACTGGCCTAACGTACCAGAGGTCTGGGTTCAATTTCGACATGCACCACTGTCTTTCTCTTTCCGAGTTCGATAAGTGCATTTCGTCACGAATGTGAGCTGCTCCATGGTTCGGAATCCATGTAAAACTGTAGGTCCCCTTCCCCTACTAGGTGGTAGAGTTTAAGCCCGCCCGGGTTGGTACCATCGCATTGGATGAAAAGATGGTCGAAGCGGCAATGAAAAATTGTACGTGTTTTCCATCCAGTTCAATGTAGCCGTGCTCATAAAGGGAAGGTTCTGACATGGCACCTAATTCCTTCGGGAATGTGGTGTATTTGGCTAATATCATAACGGTAGTTGTGGGTATTAGCCATCCATGTTAGGTCGCATAAAAAAACCAAACCATGCAGGATCAACACTACCATCCAGTAACTAAGGAACCCATGTAGTTTAACGTGGAATCCGGACCAGACCGACGAATCTTTTAGTCGCAGTGGGACAGTTTAAGACTGACAGCACATTTCTTCTGCTCCCAAAGTACTATAGTCTCTGAAATGATGGCGTCATATGATGAAAAGATGGTCGAAGCGGCAATGAAAAATTGTACGTGTTTTCCATCCAGTTCAATGTAGCCGTGCTCATAAAGGGAAGGTTCTGACATGGCACCTAATTCCTTCGGGAATGTGGTGTATTTGGCTAATATCATAACGGTAGTTGTGGGTATTAGCCATCCATGTTAGGTCGCATAAAAAAACCAAACCATGCAGGATCAACACTACCATCCAGTAACTAAGGAACCCATGTAGTTTAACGTGGAATCCGGACCAGACCGACGAATCTTTTAGTCGCAGTGGGACAGTTTAAGACTGACAGCACATTTCTTCTGCTCCCAAAGTACTATAGTCTCTGAAATGATGGCGTCATATAAATTGAAGAAAGTCATCTCCTTAATAGTGCCAATTAACGCTCAGAATAGATAATAGAGTGAGACAGCTGTCGTAGGAGCTGACAACGACCTAGCTTCAATTGTGAATCCAACGACAATGGCGAGTGAACGAGCTAACAAGTAGACGTTACGTACACGGAGAGCCGAGTGGTGGCACCACAGAATTGGGAATAGATTACAACTGAAAGATAAGAATAAGCGGCTCGTGGCTCAGGGGCGCGGCGACTAGCCTTGCACGCCAGAGGTCATGAGTTCAAATCCCCACCCGTTCATGCTCTACTTCCTCTTTCTGAGTTGGATAAATGCATCATGAATGCGAGCTGTTACATGGTTCTGAATCCAGGTAATGTAGGTTAATTTCGCCTAATAGGTGGTAGGGTTAATTCTGCTCGGGGTAGCACCATTGCATTGAATGAAAATTTGGTCAAGACGGCAAAGAAAAATTATCCTTGTTTTTAATTCAGTCCGCTACAGTACGGGTAGTACTCGCATGGTCCTGGTATTGCATCTAATTCCTTTGAGAATGCGGTGTTTTAGGCTAATATCATGACGGTGGAAGTGGTATTACCCATCCATGTCCAGTTACATAAAAAAAGAAATGCTTCACTAGCGCGAGCTTCTTCTCGCGATACTTCTAGGCTAGAATATTAATTTGTCTCCAGGTTTATTTAAGTTTATTTTATTATATCCAGGATTGCTTCTATTATTTCAACAAGAACAATTACTACGAGAACAAGTTGCCACCTAGTCAAAATTGTCCTGATGTGCTTCCGCCTAACATGTCACTGTCATGAGGCCGCGCGACCAACATAGAGTTTGAATGGAAGACAAAGCGGCGCGCGGATACTCGTGGCTACGCTGCTGCGGCCACACAAGGTCGCTACTCCCGTACTTCCATGCTCGCTGCACACATGTGACCACATGTGACGGTACCTCCATAGTTCACACGATGAGAACAACGCGGTTCAAGCCAGATAACATTATGCGAGCATTATGGTTTCGCTCGCCTCGTAATATTGACTTGAAGCAGTTCGGTCGCCTGATGTATTGTAATGGTTTTTATTTTTATTCACAAGTGTCATGTTTAGTCTTGGCGATGCGTCAGGTAAAGTTCTGATGAATCGATTGTTCAAATAACAATGAATGGAATGTGTAATAGGTTTTTTTGCCGAGAAAAAAATATGTAAAGGAAATACACCCTTTTTTATGGAACTGGTCACGGGTGGAGAAAATTCATTGGACCTACCTCCCAGAACATTGTTAATACCACACCGAATGCCATATTTCATATCATCGTTCATTCAATGCGTTGGTTTTGAGCGGCTCGTAGCCTAGTGGCGCGGGGACTGGCCTAACGTACCAGAGGTCTGGGTTCAATTTCGACATGCACCACTGTCTTTCTCTTTCCGAGTTCGATAAGTGCATTTCGTCACGAATGTGAGCTGCTCCATGGTTCGGAATCCATGTAAAACTGTAGGTCCCCTTCCCCTACTAGGTGGTAGAGTTTAAGCCCGCCCGGGTTGGTACCATCGCATTGGATGAAAAGATGGTCGAAGCGGCAATGAAAAATTGTACGTGTTTTCCATCCAGTTCAATGTAGCCGTGCTCATAAAGGGAAGGTTCTGACATGGCACCTAATTCCTTCGGGAATGTGGTGTATTTGGCTAATATCATAACGGTAGTTGTGGGTATTAGCCATCCATGTTAGGTCGCATAAAAAAACCAAACCATGCAGGATCAACACTACCATCCAGTAACTAAGGAACCCATGTAGTTTAACGTGGAATCCGGACCAGACCGACGAATCTTTTAGTCGCAGTGGGACAGTTTAAGACTGACAGCACATTTCTTCTGCTCCCAAAGTACTATAGTCTCTGAAATGATGGCGTCATATGATGAAAAGATGGTCGAAGCGGCAATGAAAAATTGTACGTGTTTTCCATCCAGTTCAATGTAGCCGTGCTCATAAAGGGAAGGTTCTGACATGGCACCTAATTCCTTCGGGAATGTGGTGTATTTGGCTAATATCATAACGGTAGTTGTGGGTATTAGCCATCCATGTTAGGTCGCATAAAAAAACCAAACCATGCAGGATCAACACTACCATCCAGTAACTAAGGAACCCATGTAGTTTAACGTGGAATCCGGACCAGACCGACGAATCTTTTAGTCGCAGTGGGACAGTTTAAGACTGACAGCACATTTCTTCTGCTCCCAAAGTACTATAGTCTCTGAAATGATGGCGTCATATAAATTGAAGAAAGTCATCTCCTTAATAGTGCCAATTAACGCTCAGAATAGATAATAGAGTGAGACAGCTGTCGTAGGAGCTGACAACGACCTAGCTTCAATTGTGAATCCAACGACAATGGCGAGTGAACGAGCTAACAAGTAGACGTTACGTACACGGAGAGCCGAGTGGTGGCACCACAGAATTGGGAATAGATTACAACTGAAAGATAAGAATAAGCGGCTCGTGGCTCAGGGGCGCGGCGACTAGCCTTGCACGCCAGAGGTCATGAGTTCAAATCCCCACCCGTTCATGCTCTACTTCCTCTTTCTGAGTTGGATAAATGCATCATGAATGCGAGCTGTTACATGGTTCTGAATCCAGGTAATGTAGGTTAATTTCGCCTAATAGGTGGTAGGGTTAATTCTGCTCGGGGTAGCACCATTGCATTGAATGAAAATTTGGTCAAGACGGCAAAGAAAAATTATCCTTGTTTTTAATTCAGTCCGCTACAGTACGGGTAGTACTCGCATGGTCCTGGTATTGCATCTAATTCCTTTGAGAATGCGGTGTTTTAGGCTAATATCATGACGGTGGAAGTGGTATTACCCATCCATGTCCAGTTACATAAAAAAAGAAATGCTTCACTAGCGCGAGCTTCTTCTCGCGATACTTCTAGGCTAGAATATTAATTTGTCTCCAGGTTTATTTAAGTTTATTTTATTATATCCAGGATTGCTTCTATTATTTCAACAAGAACAATTACTACGAGAACAAGTTGCCACCTAGTCAAAATTGTCCTGATGTGCTTCCGCCTAACATGTCACTGTCATGAGGCCGCGCGACCAACATAGAGTTTGAATGGAAGACAAAGCGGCGCGCGGATGCCTTGGCGAGCGCGTTTTAATGAAGCCAAAGATAATACTAATAGACTCCTCTCAATGTTCTGTGGGATATACATGTCTGGCCTATTACCGATTCCGTGGGTCGCATCGACACGGCGCGCGCGACAGCGGTGGCGAGCGGAGAAATCATATGAGAATATTTGAGAAGAATAGCGTGCATCTACTCCGGTGATGTCGGATAGTATATAGTTGCAAATAACCGAACTCTCGTAATACTCGATACTAAGTAAAGAACTGTTAAGGATGAAGATACGACGCGATGGTAAGAAGTACCGTAATCTGATTTATTGGCCTGAAACAGTGAGATTCTCCTTGGGACAGTTTTTCAGATAATAACTTTCCCTATAACTTGGACAAGTTTTTCACTAATTTGACCATGTCTATTTAGATGCCACTGCATGTTTTATTGTTTAGGTTGTTTGAATCAAATAAAAAACAGGTCTGTCTTTGGGTTGGCAGTAGAAATACATTTGAAAAACGTGGTTAACAAAAATATTAGGGTACTTATAGACTGGATCAAGGGCCCCTAAAATAACTTCCCAATCACCAAAGCGACAAAAACAGGTTTGGTTCGGTCCTCAGTACAGCCACCCAGACCGGTTTATCATAAAAACAAATTACATAGTGTGTTCTTCGCAAAAATTAACATAATGTGGGTTTGAATGATGCTAAACACAGTTTACGGTATTATATATTTATTGTTAGATTTGTTGACGATTTGATATATGATTGTACAATGTATTTTACGCGTTTGTCCGGAGTCGTGTTGAGTCGACCGGCGACGAACTCTCACTGCCTGGCCGCATGCCATGTGGCCAGATGTTGAAGGATCCGTCTGGTAGCAGGTAGTGGAGGCGCGCAGCCCCCACAGTACCCCCCTGCCAGTGATCGAGCTAGATCACGAGTAACCAGCTTGCAGACGATCTGGAAACCGAACCCGACGGCCGGCTCTCGTTGCTGGAGGTTCTGCAATTGTTTTGTTGGTTTTCTGGTGATCACTTCCCTCCGGACTGGTGGACCTGACTGGAGCCTCCGTGGTGTGCTCTTCAGGCATTATGAAGGCTGGCTTCAGGCGGTCGATTGAAATGGTAACATCTCGGTTGCGGACTCTAATGACAAAAGTCTTCTCGTTCCTGCTGATGACGGAGAAAGGTCCATTATAAGGATGCTGCAGTGGTCCTTGTTGTCCATCGCATCTAACGAAGACATGCCCAGTCGTGGCAAGATCTTTGAATACGAAGGTCTTCTTTTGGCCATGTTGAGATGCAACCACTGGACGTAATTCTCCCATGTTTTCTCTCAGGTGTTTTATGAACTCTGCTGGCTCCCCTGCTTCTTGATATGTAGAGCGAGGAGAGAGAAATTCGCCGGGCAAACGAATTGTTTCACCATACAGAAGTTCTGCTGAGGTAGCTTGTAAGTCTTCTTTCCAGGCTGAACGAATTCCAAGTAGAACCGTCGGAAGAACTTCGGTCCAGCGATTGTTGTTGTGACACTTAATAGCGGCTTTTAATTGTCTATGGAAACGCTCAACCATTCCGTTTGCAGCTGGGTGGTATGCTGTGGTCCTTATTTGGGTCGAACCTGTCAAGCTGCTGAGCTGCTTGAACAGGTGGGACATAAATTGTGTGCCTTGGTCTGTTGTAATGCGCAGAGGCGTGCCATAACGTGCGATCCAGTTATCGTAGAACGCACGTGCAACAGTCGGTGCTTCTTGGTTTTCGATTGGGATAGCTTCAGGCCAACGCGTGAATCGGTCGACGCAGGTCAGACAGTATCGGTAGCCCTCGGAGTACGGCATGACAATTATGTCGATATGGACATGCTCAAATCTGGCTGAAGGTGATGTGAACACACCCCGAGGAGACGATACGTGTCTGGATATTTTCGCTTTCTGGCATTCGATGCAGCTGCGAGCCCACTGTCTACAGTCCGACTTGACAGATGGCCAGACATAACGTTGAGTGACGAGCTTCACTGAAGACTTGATGCCAGGGTGTGACAGCTGATGAATTGTGTTAAATGCTGTTCTTCGAAAAGATGGAGTCAAAAATGGTCTTGCTGTTGGCGTGGAGACGTCGCAAAAGACAGCTACGGTGGTACCAGGTATCAGCACTTGTTTAAGTTGCAAAGCAGATCCTTCCCGTAGATATGTCTTCAGCTCTTTATTTGAGTGCTGAGATAACGCCAGCTCTTCAAAGTTGATGGTTTGGGACAGTTCTTCTATCCGTGATAAGGCGTCGGCTACCACATTGTCCTTCCCAGATATGTGCCTTATATCGGTGGTAAATTGGCCGATAAAATCCAGGTGTCGGAACTGCCGTGGAGAACATTTATCCGGTTTCTGCTTAAAGGCATGGATAAGAGGCTTCTGATCGGTGAATACAGTGAACGCACGTCCTTCAACCATATGGCGAAAATACTTAATCGAGAGATATATGGCAAGTAGTTCCCTATCATAGGCTCCATATTTGGTCTCTGCAGGTGAAAGTTTCTTCGAGAAAAACGCCAAGGGCTGCCACTGCTCCTCGACAAGTTGGTGTAAAGCTGCGCCAATTGAATAATCAGACGCATCGCAGAATATAGCCAGGGGAGCGTCAATTTTTGGGTGGCTTAGCAGCGCGGCTTGTACGAGACTTTCTTTGCAGGCCTCGAATACTCCCCTGGTTTCAGTGGTCCAATTGATTGGGGCCTGACCCTTTAAATTACCTTTGAGGAGATCATTCAGCGGGCCTTGCAGTTCTGCTGCTTTTGGTATGAACCTCCGGTAGAAATTTAACATACCCAGGAACTGACGTAATTTTTTAATATTAGTTGGTATTGGGTACGTTTGGATTGCTTCGACTTTATCAGGAAGTGGTCGTGTACCATTTTCTGATACCAAGTATCCAAGGAATTTGACTTCTGCTCTTCCGAAGTTGCATTTTGACGGATTTATGACAACTCCGTACTCCTTGAGACGTTGAAAAAGTATGTCCAGGTGTTTGAGATGTTCTTCTGGGGACGTTGAAGCTATTAAAATGTCGTCGATGTAGGCGTAGCAGAAGTCCAAGCCTTGCAGTACTTCGTCGATGAAACGCTGGAACGTTTGCGCGGCATTACGCAGTCCGAAGGTCATAAAGGTGAATTCGAAAAGGCCAAATGGTGTTGTTATTGCCGTTTTTGGAATGTCTTGCTCGGCGATGGGTATCTGGTTAAATGCACGGACTAGATCGACTGTAGAAAATATAGTTTTTCCTTGTAGTGCGTGTGAAAAGTCTTGTATGTGACGTACAGGATATGAATCAGGCTTCGTTCTCGCGTTCAACCCTCGGTAGTCGCCACAAGGCCTCCATTCGTCGCCTGATTTAGGTACCATATGCAATGGGGAGGCCCAGCAACTTTTGGAAGGCCGTGCGATCCCCAGGCGTATCATGGCATTGAATTCCTTTTGTGCCGCTTTCAATTTATCAGGAGCCAGACGGCGCGGCTTGAGGGACACCGGGGGACCGGGTGTCGTTTCAATGAAATGTTTTGTTGAATGTTTGATATGCTCGGGAGCTCCGTCTGGCCGTGTTATCTCTGAGTATGTCGAGAGTAGCTCGTGGAAATGTGATGATCCGGAGATAGTCTTTACACTAGAAACTGCACCCATTACTGCTTGACCTTGAGCAGTCAGACTAGTGGTTCCATCTAACAGGCATCGACGGCGTGGATCCACGAGAAGGTTGTAATGGGCCAGGAAATCGATGCCGATGATGGGTTTGGAAACATCGGCTACCACAAATCTCCAAGCGAAGTCTCGTCGAAGTCCCAGATCCAAGTTAAGTACGACGGTGCCGTATGTGGCGATAGACGTGCTGTTCGCCGCGGAAAGTTCGTAGGCGGACTTTTCTCGCGGTCCTCGTATTTTGTGTCGAGGAAATACACATAGGTCGGCTCCTGTGTCGATCAGAAATTGTGTCTTCGAAGTCTTATCGGTAACAAAAATACGGCGAACTTTGTCCGGGCTGAGGTCGTGGGTCGCCATCAACGACTGCCCGCAAAGTTTTCCGAGATCTGATTGCAAGGTTGTACGCATTTTCTAGCATTGCTGCCAAATCTCCAGTGGTACCAGCACTGACCCGACGACAGTGAGCGTGAGGCGGAATTGGAACGTGTTCTTGAATGCGAGCGCGTACGTGAGTTTGAACGTTCGCGTTGACGAGAGCGTTCTTCTCTTAGCTCCGATATTTCATGTCGCACGGCCATCAATGTGTCATTAAAACATATCATCATTTTATTCATGACAGACGCCAGATCATTTTGGGGTGGTATGCAGGTAGACTCAGCGACGGAGGTAATGGACGGGCGTGTCATAACCGAGTCCGCAATAACGTCAGCAAGCTCGGCAACTTGATCCAACGGGACATTCTGTTGAGTTGCAAGGATCGCTTGCATATTGTGCGGCAAGCGGCCCAACCATAAAGTCCGGATCATTGTCTCCGGCACGGCGGTACCTGCGAGACCGCGCAGATGTCGTAAAAACTGCGACGGCTTGCGATCACCCAATTGCTCATGTTCTAGTAAGCGCTGGGTTTTTTTTTCTTGTGACTCGCTGAGATATTTGATGAGTTGCTGTTTGAGTTTTTGGTATGGATTTTCCGTAGGCGGGTTTCTTATGAGGTCGCGCACTTCCGAAGCGTATTTTGCGTCAAGCATGGATACCACGTGACCGAATTTGGTTGTTTCCGATGTTATGCCGGAAGTTTTGAAACTCGCTTCGATCATCCAGAACCATAGTTCCGGATCCGATGCGTTGAACGGGGCAATGCGTACCCCTATACGACATACTTCGGGCGCAACATCACGCGCGTCCTCGAAGGAGTTAGAGTCCGTCATTTTGCACTAAAATGTTTTTTTTTTTTATGATTCACTGTTTTGTTTTTCAAACCACACAATTTATTGTAATTAATATTGTTTGTATTGTTAAATCACACTTGTATTTTATATTGTCTTTAGATCACGTCGGGGTCACCAATTTGTGGGTTTGAATGATGCTAAACACAGTTTACGGTATTATATATTTATTGTTAGATTTGTTGACGATTTGATATATGATTGTACAATGTATTTTACGCGTTTGTCCGGAGTCGTGTTGAGTCGACCGGCGACGAACTCTCACTGCCTGGCCGCATGCCATGTGGCCAGATGTTGAAGGATCCGTCTGGTAGCAGGTAGTGGAGGCGCGCAGCCCCCACAATAATTATGAATTTATTTTCATTTTTATTAGGGTTCCGCACCCAAAGGGTGAAAACGGAACCCTATTACTAAGCCTCCGCTGTCCGTCCGTCCGTCCATCCGTCTGTCCGTCCGTCCGTCCGTCCGTCCGTCTGTTAAAGGGCTGTATCTCATAAACCGTAATAGGTAGGCCCGTTTTCACAGAATGTGTATTTATTTTGCCGCTATAACAACAAATAGGTAAAATAAAAAAATAATAAATATTAAAGGCGGGCATACAAAAAAAGTATTTTTTTGTCTTTAATCTTGTACGGAACCCTACGTGTGCGAGTCCGACTCGCACTTGGTCGGTTTTTATGTTTTTAATCTTCCATCACTTTCCATTTTTAAAGTGTTTATATGATTAATGCCACAAAGCGGAACGGATATCCGGTGGTCGACCAAGCAGGCTTGGGTGCTGTCAAAACAATATGGTATCTTCTACAATGACTCAGTGCAAGCCGATATCGGCTGACATGTCCGTTTGTGTTCCAATCCTTACATAGCAACTTTATGTGTCCTTCATTTCTTCTTTCACGAAGAATATATTATTCTGTAGGTAAATTCTCATATAGTTTGAAAATCAATAAACAAAATGAACACCCGAAGGTCTGTGATGGATAATATTAACATAACATATAGTATAAGTATAAAACATGCAGTTGCGTCCAAAGATGTGTCAGATAGGAATCCCATAAAGATTGAATAATGATTGAATAACATAAGAATTGAATCGCAAACAAATTGATTGTTATATGAGAAGTAAATACATTTTGGGATCAGCGAATTAGGTATTAAAAATTTCGCTAAGCATGCTGACAAACAAAAGGCCATAGGAGGATGGTAGTTATTAGAGTTCGCGCTGAGGACTGACTGAGAGTGCGGGGTGTATTCTTGCAATTCCGTGCTCAGGAATGAGGATTTCTTCCGTCGAACGAGCTTTGACAACCGCTGTCAGAGTAGTTTCCTTGATGGAGACTCCCGATTGCTGAGCTCGGAATTCCAAGAATAAACCTCCAGGTACGTACCACCGCTCACGTACGGCCGACGTCCGGCGATTACCGGCCACTAATCCTATTCATTACAATCCGCCACCGTGTCCATGCATCCACGGCTAACTGCTCCTATAGCATCCATTACGCCACACGTATGTCGCGTCGGCAGCGCGGCACGTGTCATTTTCAGGGCAGAACACAATTTCCCCCGACAACATTTCAATGTGAACCCAATGCGAACGAGTGTGACGTTGCGACACCGCGAGTTTTTGACGTAGGCCCTCATTTGCGTAAGGATGTTGTTTGAACTGAGACCGGTTGGAGTCGCTGGCGAGTCGTGACCGACGACGCTAAGGCCGGCCGATACGCTGTCGTCCCTTACCTTGCGTGCAATGATTCATTGGGTACAAACGTAGGTACGAATTGCCATAGAAATACTGAGAATATTGGCTCCAGAGCGACCCCACGAAGATGATCAATGTGTCAGCATCGTAATATTCTCACGCAAGAAGAAATAAACGAAGAAACTGGTGCTGAAAAAGCATTATAACAAATCGGAGACAAACAGGATGCTGCTATAAATAGGGATCACGCGCGACGCCGGCAGCGGGAACATGAACTTGAACGATACATCGCACTGGGCCTAAAATACATTAGTCGTCTTGGAATACATCGGAATAATTGATTTCGAGTCTTTGATTACGGACAATACAATGATAATGATTGCTGCTCTGTTTCCTTCAGTTTCCCTTCTTCAATCGTTGATCGCTCTGTTCTGTGGTCATATCTGCCTGAAATGAGCCATACCCGATATTCAACGGGGTCGAGTTCATACTAGCCTTGAAAATTTCATATTTTTTGTTATCAACAATTTAAGCGCACATTATTTTCGGAATATTGATAAAACAATATTACGACATCTTATTCTCGATAGCGATAATGGCGAATTAAATTTTTAACAAATGCGTTTTCCCACAAGTAAGGTTTCGTGCCGGCGAGAAAACACGTAGGACTTTATTTCTAGCTTTGAACATATGTACATTCGCTCCAATACAAGCAAATATACGGTTTCGCGGCACCATCCTAAATGTTACAGCGGCATTTTGGAACCAATTGAACAAGACGTATTCCCCAGAACAAATACTGGTGCCTAATGTGTTTGGCGATCGAGAGAGACTGACCTTCTTGTAGAGCTTGATCCAGGTGAGGTCGCCCTTGGAGTCGGTGTACTGGAGGCCGAAGAACCAGACCTCGCGCAGGCCGATGGTCTTGACGACCTGGTCGAACAGATTCTTGCCGGTGGTGGTCTGCTGGATCGCGAACTCCAGCTCCGCGTCCATCGTCGTCACGCGGACGTTCATCTGCAACCAAACGGCAATGTTACTATCGAAACGCATACACCAATAGGATTCAGCGGGCATCAAATACTTTAGAACAATTTCTAATTCTAGAACGTCGGGCGACGGAACCAAAGATTTGTGAATGCCGAAGAAAGTAGTAAGAATGAGTCATTTAGAAGTGTTGTTGGAACGGATGCAATCAACCATTATTTATATTGCTAAAAATACTCACTAAAATGTCAGTGGCACTATTTGAACGAAATAATAAAACAGAATATAAACACTCACAAACCATAAGTCTAGGTACAAAGACAATCAAGTACTAAGGATGTTTATAATCACAAACATTAAATAAATAAGAATCCAAAAGAGCCGTTTCATTTTGACGGTGCTATAATTTGCAAAACATTATAAATGCGAAAGTACCTCTGTCTGTCTGTTGCGTTTTCACGCATAAACCGCCGAACCCATTTTGATGAATTTCATTATAGGGATAGTCTGGACCTTATAGAAGGACATAGGCTACCTTTTGCGGCGTAAATTAAACTCTAAGGGGTTGAATTATGGGATGAAAGTTTATATGGGAAACTCATATAATATACAGGAAATCAAAATATAAATCAAATATAAGGATAAGGATTACATTATTTTAAATAGCTACAAGAATATGACAATGATAAACATTTGATGAACACAAAAGTTATTTTATGTATACATGCCAATGTTAATTTGGTAATGATTTCAAAATGGCAATAATGTAAGATTTCATAATAGAATAATGAAATGAATAAATAAAATGTAATATTAGAATTTAATTCATAAAATTGTGTAAACATATTTTCGGCGATGTAAGTAGAGAACAAAATGTGAACCAAGTAAAACCGTAGTAAACAGGTGTTTACAAACATTTTTTTTAAAGAATATATGCAACTCTTTAAAACCGCTTGACGGCCATACTCTAGCTAGATAATTGTCTAAACTTTGATATTTCCATTTTTTACGGGTGTTTATTCTTAACCGACACTGAGATAAAATAAAAATAAACCCAAAATATTGGAGGTTATCATATGGAACCTTAAAACAACATTTTACATAGTCACGTAGTTCACGGTCAACTAGTCTTCACCGGATCGTCTTGGAAAATCTTCTTGTTTTTGGAAAATTTAACAAATAATTAACAACTAGAACCAGTCAAGAATGGAGCACGGCACATCCAAAAGTCAACAAACTCGTTTTTTATTCTGTGGCACATAACTGATTACTTCTAATTAAGTGCACGAAGGAGCATGCGTGAAAATAAATTACGTGAGAGTGGTGGGTCAACAGAAAATGTGTAACAAGTAAACTAATAATAAATGCAAAATATCTACATTTAAATAAATCAAACATAGCTCGAAATTACTCTGGTATTATTCTTCAAGAAAAAATAATCCGACATCGGTACTATTTGAAATTAAATCCGAATAAACTAGAAATTTACTTTATTATGACTACTGCAGCCAGCGCTTCAGATGGGGTTAGCCACCTTTGACAAATAACCTTTTCTAGAATGGCAATACTGCACATATTCTTTTATACCAATTAAAATAATAATAAATTTCCGATGATCCTCATCAAGGCATGATTCCAGTTCTGTGACATTTTAAAAATAAAACTAATTCGAAATATTTGTTTCATGATCTCTAATCGGACAGTATAATAATGTACGCTTTCTGACATCGAAAACCTATATTTAGGTAAAATCACGATTGGGCATCAAGTTTTATAGCCGCGTTAAAACAGCCATTCATAGTATTTCAGCTAATTGCCTATACTAAGCCGTACCGCACCGAATTTGTTTTATGACGTAATTATCTTTACGGGCAGCTCCCAGCGCAGGGCGACCTCGTCTCGAATGAGTCAAATTATATTTGGCGAATGTACCCTTGGCTTTCATCGGCATGCACCGGCGACGACTGCGGAATAATGCATGTGGTTAGTAGGTCTAACAACCTTGCGGCCGCACGGCGCGTGCGATGTCGTCGGCGCAGGGCGATGCCGAAGGTTGGCCGAGCGCCGCTGCGGTCGCGGACAGGAAAATGACGGACATTTTGTAAGCGCTAAACATAGAACCGGGAAAAAAGTTGGCCAAAGACCCCCGTTCAAAGTCCGGTACAGTAGCCGCTTATCTAAGCTCTATTTCGACCAATTTCCTGAACACATTTTGCTTGGGCGGAGATCTAAGCCTGGACTGCTCAGTGAGAGCCAGAGGAGAAAGCTCGTAAGCCCACGAGCTGAGAGGGGGTGAGGACATGAAGACAGTCGTCACATTACAATCCGGAGCCCGGTTGCAGAAAACAGAGCTCAACGTTAAAAGGAAGTTCCCCTCTAATTTTTATATATTTTTTTACCTATTTGTTGTTATAGCGGAACAATAAATACATACTCCACGAAAATTTCAACTGCCTACCTATTACGGTTCATGAGATACAGCCCGTGACGGACGGACGGACGGACGGACGGATGGTTGCATACTTTTTTAGGGTTTCGTTGGCACCCTTTGAATACGGAACCCTAAAAAGTATGCAAACAAATTAATATACAATTGTATGTGAGAGTGATTTTAACATTCCTCAACCGGGCCAAGTCATCATCACCCTTCGTGGGAAGGGACGGAAAGCCTCTTCCAAAGGAACATAATCGATAAATGTGCGCAAAATACTTTTACGATTGGAAATATGGTTGGAAAGAAGTGATCTCCGAGGCTTGTCCCAAACGATCGATACGGAGGAACGGTAGTGGCAAAGCTACCGTTGGTGTGGTAACCGGCCGCGACAAGGTAACCAGTTTCTGTGTCTGGTATCATGCAGCGACATCGTCAACGGTTATCCCCCGTTTGAGGACCGCAAAAGTTACGAAGCGGATTGAGTAGCAGGCGCTACTAACGCACACTTCATACTAGCCTGCCACTGTCCTATCTATACGAGGACAGTATCGCCATGTATCTGTCTATAGACATATAACGCTGCGTTAAGTCCAGCTTTGCAGTGTATTAATGAAGTTTTGTCCTCGTATAGACAGATACATGGCGATTTAACGCTGCGTAAGTCCAGCTTTGCAGTGTATTAATTAATGAAGTTAGCCGTTGTTTGATGTTTACAGCTCTATTTACTTAATTAATCCTTGCTTCTCGGTCTCTTTTACATACAGTAACATATTCGTTGTTATGAGATATTTAGAATGTAGGCCATAATTACTTTACTCCGCCGAAACTGTAATTTTCACAGAATTCACACAAAATAACCCTTTTTTAACTGAATAAAAAACATTTGAATGTTGTTAAAATTCAATTCATACGTTTTCTTTGCAAATGCCTACTGTGGCGCCGAGGGTGATGCTCTCCGTACTAAAAGCTTGGTTCATCTAAATAATAAATCAACATTAGAATAAAACTGCCAGAACCTTGTGCGCAAAATAATAACCCTGAACCACAGATCATACACCGTCCGGCCCGGCTCGCGCTACAGTCAGCCGCATGATTTATACACCCTGAACCTACATCTACATAAATATGTATTTGCCACCGTGTATCCACAGCACACGACATCATGGTACAGAGTTCGAAACGAGAGTGACAAATTGTGACTATGAAATTCTGGTACTTGTCCATTTATTAAGTTCTGGTCTCACAATTTTAAATTTCAAAAAAATGTTGATAGGTACTAGCTGAAAACCAGCAGCTATCAGCCAGCGCAACTCAGGTATGTTTGGCGGGATGGCCAAGTCCTACCCCCTCCAAGTGCCGGCGGCTGCGCACAACCAAAACTATATCTCACTGGGACATAAAATAAAAAAATCGAAAGTAACTCTGTCTGTACGTCCGTTGCGTTTTCACGCCTAAACCGCTGAACCAATTTGGTTGAATTTCGGTATAGAGATAGGCTGGACCTTGAAGACAGAGGATGAATTTTGTGGCGAAAGTTTAACTTGAAGGGGGTGAGAGTTTGTCGGGGAGAATCATATAATATCCAGGAAAATAATTCAGCCCGAAATCAGTCCAAAACGACGTTGAACCGAGAGGAGCCGGTTACCTCAGCTGGTACGTACATAAAGAGAGGGATAAACACAGCCTTTGCAGTGAAAATATTATTTGATCTTATCGCAAGCAGTCATTGTTTTCACGATCTCCATAAAACAAGCGCCACGCTACCTACTTTACAATCAAAAAACGATAAAACCTGCGGATAAAACAGTAGCTAGCTGACTGCGCTAGAAGGATGCCCAGAAACGTAATATATTTATACCTACAGACGAATAAAAATAATAATAATAAAGAACTGTGGATAGTTTCATACTATTCGAACGAAGATCCCTCACCAGTCATACGTAAAATATTTTTTTTTGGCCTCTGGCTCTTAGACACAATAAAAAAGTATCATTTTATGTTTAATTTGTATAAGAGGTAATTTAGGTAATGTAAAAATAAAAAAAAAATATAATAATAAGAATTTATAAAAAAAAAACTCGACTAAAATGTTTAGTGTCAGAAGGAAACAAGGCCATACAAGCGTAGTTTGGAAACTGGAAACTACTCTTATAAACTACTGTACGGATTTCCTCTATTTTGAATATGTATGCAAGAAACATATAGAAACAAAAACTTCCAGAAAGAATGGCTGATTCAAGCTTACTCAACGACGAAATATAAGTTTTCCAACACAGCCCTACAACCTCGAGGCACTCCGACCCTACGGATATAGGCACTAGTTTGTGTGCCCGAGGCCAGAGCACCCGCATGAAATTATCACGTGTACATTCGATCCGAAAGAGACCTTGAATGGGCGCGCGGGCCCGGCTATAAGCACCCGCATGTAATCCTCTGGCTGTACAAAAAGCCCGAGCATAAACTCGACGGAAGCACGTTTGACCTCACACTGGAGAAGCGAGAGGCATTCGCCACTTCCGCACATGCGGCGATGAGCATTTTATTTACTTCAACACCGACGGACGGCGAGGGGGAAAGAAATGCTTTAGCCCAGTGGTTCTCTAACTTATTTTGTCTACCGCCCACTTTGAGGATGCAAACAAGATTTTCCAGGGCCCCCTAAAATTGTAAGCTTTACTATTACTTATTAATTACAATCGCAATCATTACTTTTAACGTGCCGCACGAGTTTACTATTATATCTTGATTCTGAGTTCTAATGCAATTATACGAAACTTTTATCATATTTAGCAAAATAATCGATGTAGTGTAGAATCATTTTAGTTTAAAGTAGGTACCTACAAAAAAATATTAGAAAAACACAAATCAGCTATTGCCCCCTAATTTCTTCCGAGCTCTTTACCGCCTCTAAAAGGCCTCCAAAAGCCCCACTTTGAGAAATACTGCTTTAGCCCATAATTTCTGGTAAGGCCTACGCCCTTCGTGTTCCGAGTTGGAGCAACCCGACAGGTGCGGGCTGCGGAGAGGCGACCAAGCAGGTGGAGGTAAATACACAAGCTCGATCACCCCACATTCATCTCTGGGATCTCGTGCACAACACACGCCTGTGCTGCTCTGCACCGCATAAATTGTAAAGTCAGTATACGTAAACAGTGTGTAGTGAAATATCATTCTTCGGCCGTAAGAGGAAGGTGCTTTTCCTAATACGCATTGTATATCGCGATCGTCCAGTGTCGTCGTTCGGCCCGCCTACACTAGACACCAAAACTCGTTCACAGCGGCGGACCTACTTTGGACTATTCGCTGTGAATGCAAACGAAACTACACTCTACTGCTACGCACTGATGGTGTAAAATTGTCTACACTTTTTGGTGATCGTGGACTGGACATCGATTTCGACAGCGACGCACAGATACAGCAAGTAACTTGATTGCTATTTATATTGTTACATCCCCATCACTAATATATTTTATTATCTGCGAACCATCTTTAGAATGAGCTTGCAGCGAACCCCACCTCACACTGGGTCCAACCCAGAGCTGTCAACTACTACTATCAACGCCGGAACATTTGAGAATGTGTCAATTAGAAAGCGTAAACACTCCGGGGACATGACATCTTTAATGGAGGCATTAAAACGCGATATAGCATCAATGTTCGCGGACATGAAGCTCGGACAGGACAAAAAAATGGACGAAATCAACAGTAATATTATGAATTTGAACTCCAGCACGTCTGCAATTAAAACTGACATCCACGAGTTGAAGAGTCGCCAAAATGAATTCCTTGGCGAGCTTAGTCAAATTCAATCCGCACTCGAATTCTCATCTAATCGGCAGGACGAAACCGACAAAAAAATAAAACTCCTCGAGGAAAAATCTCAACTTGTTGACAAGTTACAGACTGAAATTCAAATACTCAAATCGTCCAACGAGCACAGTGAGCAATACTCACGAATACTCAACCTGGAAATGTACGGCATACCTGAAATTAGGAACGAGAATATTACAGACCTAGTGAAAAAGATTGCGAGCCATGCTGATGTGGAGCTGGGTGAGCAGGACATCCTACACGCCACGAGAGTGCGGTCGCGGGAGCCGGCTGCCTCCGCCGCCGCCGCCGCTGGTCGCCCGCGCGCCGTCGTCGTCAAGCTGCGGGCACGCCTCCTGAAGGACAACATCCTATCCGGGCTGAGGAAGAGCCGCGGAGTCACCAGTAGTGACATCGGCATCCCCGGCGACGTGCGTCGGATTTTTGTCAACGAGCATCTCACCTCCAACAACAAGAGCCTGCTAAAGAAATGCAAGACCCGAGCGGCTGAAAAGGGATACCAGCACGTCTGGGTAAAAAACTGCCAGATACTTGTAAAAAAAGACGATGCTGCTCGGCCACTGAGAATCTCGTCAGAAGAAAATCTGAAAAGCATAGTCTAAAAATATTATTCGTCTCTTACTACGCCTATTTTCGACTCTTTGTATTATTTTTATGTTGTCACTATACTATAGATTATTATTATTACTTTGCAGACGTATACACGGACCTAACATCACTTAGTTTCGCATTTAAATCTACACACAAAACATACACACACACACTCTTAAGCACCTCTCATAAGTACACTTATCTCGAACACATATATTATATATTTTACCTAATATGCTCAAACAGTTCTAACTTCTGTCAATTTTTCGCTCACCTATACCACTTATTGCATATTATTTATCTGTACTTATCGAACTATATTCAAATGAATTTAAAAATATATATTTTACTTACACCTTGGAATATTGCCGTTGCCGATTACTGTCAATTGACAAAGATGCACCTCACATCTTATATAAACTACAATGACTTAACTAATTTCTCGCCATACACCAGTAATGAATAATTCAAATAACTTACAAATATATTACCAAAACACACGCGGCTTAAGAACCAAATGTAATGAATTTTATCATGGCATCATGTGCAATAAATATGACATCGTAATAATTACTGAAACCTGGCTCAACAATGGCATTTATGATGCAGAATTGTGTGATAACAATATGTACGATATCTTTCGTTGTGATCGCAACCTGAAAGCTACAGGTAAAGCGACCGGCGGAGGTGTGATGATATGCGTGAAGCGCGAGCTCGGCGCGGTGGAGTGTGGTGCGCTCGCGCGGCCGCCGACTGAGATGGTGTGGGTGCGCGTGCCTGCCTCGCGCGTCCGCCGTCACCTTCGTGCCCCCTCCCTCGCCCCCGCCGCCGCCGCTGCACTAGGCGACCTATACATAGGAGTAGTATACATGCCGCCGCATTGCCGCGAATGTCCCCTGCCGGTTCATATTGATAGATTATTAGAATGCGTGGCTCAAATGCATACAGAAAATCACGAATCTAATTTTAATTGCATTATTACAGGTGATTTTAACTTACCTCATATTGATTGGAGTTCTGACGAGCCGGGTCACAATAAAAGTAGCCCAAGCGACGTACAGCATGCAGGCCTTGAGCTAATCGACAATTTGCAATCATATGGTTTCAGCCAATACAATAAAATCACCAACAACCACGGTAGAACGCTAGATTTGTTACTAGCAAATTTTACAATAGAGGTCAGTAGGTCAGATATGTCCATAGTAAAAGAGGACTCGCACCATCCTGCGTTGCACCTTACTACTAACGACTTAACAGAGGCTCCTTTCAAGGAGTCAAATGAACTTCGATATAAATTCCATAAAGCTGATTATAATGAAATAAAAAAATACCTATCACACATAGATTGGAACTCTTTTCTATATAAGGGCTCGGTTGACGATGCTGTGAACATGTTTTATAACTACCTATATGAAAGTATACGCAATTTTGTACCGTTAAAACGTCCTACCACCTATGATTATCCTACATGGTTCAACAGTGCCCTTATCAAATTAATTAAAGAAAAATCACGTGCACACGCTCGATGGAAACGGTACAAAAACTTGAATGACCGTGACGAATTCACTTTATTAAGAACACGACAACATCGCCTGCAGAAACAGTGTGAGGCTAATCACACTGCACTCGCGGAACAAAATATAAAAATCAACCCGAAACTTTTATGGACATACGTCAAATCTAAAAGAAGTCGCTCCAATTACCCTAAGGAGTTCACCTACAAAAACAATACCTACTCTGAACCATTAAACATTTGCAACGGCTTTAGCAAATTCTTTGAAAATAATTTTAGTGAACCCATTGATCTAAATGCACACTTATATTACCTGAAAAATCTACCACCTCCTATAAGTGAACCTCCTTCAATACACACAATTACAATTTGTACAGAAAAAGTTCTGAAGCTCATAAGCAATCTTGACCTCACTAAGGGTGCTGGCAGTGATGAAATACCATCCATATATATTGTTAACTGTGCTGAAGTACTCGCGTATCCACTTAGTCTCATTTTCCAAAGATCAATTAATGAAGGCCTCTTTCCTACATTATGGAAGGCCGCACATATTGTACCTGTACATAAAAAAGGTGCAAAAAATCAAATAGAAAACTATAGGCCTATATCTATTCTCAATGTGTTTGGTAAATTATTTGAAAGACTTGCGCATGAAAACTTATATCCTATAATTTCCGGTGGAGTAACTGATAGTCAACATGGTTTCCTAAGGAAGCGATCAACCTCTACTAATCTAGGTTGTTTTATCAACTATGTGCTTAAAAATATGGAGAGAGGTGGCCAGGTGGACGCAATATATACCGATTTTGAAAAGGCATTCGATCGCGTTGATCACGTAATATTACTAGCCAAGCTCCAACGCCTCGGTATTCACGGTGACCTCTTACGCTGGACGGAGTCATATCTTGCATGCCGCTCACAGGCAGTGGTTGTAGGGGGATATAAATCAAACTACATAAGAATTCCCTCGGGCGTGCCCCAAGGGTCCATTTTGGGACCACTCCTTTATGTAGCGTATCTCTATGACATTCATACATGTTTTAAATTTGCAAAGCATCTTCTTTACGCTGATGACAAGAAAATTTTCATTAGGGTCCACGGTGTGCAGGATTGCTTAAAAATCCAGAATGATTTAGATCGGCTGTTGGAATATTATAAACTCAATCGTATAACTGTAAACACACTCAAATGTCAATCCATTAAATTCACAAGAAGTACCAAGCCTATCCATTTCACATACTGTTTCAATAATACTCCAATAGCCGAAGCACCGGTGGTTCGCGATCTTGGTGTACTCCTTGACCAAAAATTAACATTCACAGATCACTTAATACACGTTAAAAGTAAGGCATGCAAAAGTATGGGTTTCGTAAGACGTACGACTAAGGGGTTCCGCAACATTAGCTGCATAAAAGCAATTTACTTTGCTTATGTCAGAAGTAACCTTGAATACGCCAGCTCCATCTGGTCGCCTCTGTACCAAACTCACATCAAACAAATTGAGCAGGTTCAAAAGAAGTTCATAGCATATCTAAATTTTGTCTCAAATAATGGTAAGCAGCCGTACGATTTAAGTTGTATTAGACACAATACATTAACTCTTGAAGACAGAAGGAGCCTTTTAGACATGCTGCTTCTTTACGACATTGTTAACGGACTACTGGACTGCAGTGAGCTGCTGGGAGAGGTAATGTTAAGTACTCCAGTGCGACGAACCCGACACACATTGCTTTTCCATAAATCACTACATGCAACCAACTACGCACGAAATGCACTTATTCCACGTATCACAGAAGCCTATAACAATAAATACCAGCACATTGATCTCTTCCATCTCAGTAAATTCATCTTTAAAAAACAAGTAAAAAATACTCTCATACAGTCACACGGCACGTGATCTGAAAATTGACAAAATTGACATACAACTATCTACGTACTAATCTAACCCTATACAACTACCTATATGTGTATATTTTAATTAAATTTATTATTATTATTACTACTATACCTACAATTAACATCAATGTTCGAGATATACTATTCACGCCTTAATTTTTGTAATTTTTATAATTTTTGTTAATTTTTGTTTTTAATAATATATATAAGTAATTATATACAATCACACCTACACTCTTTACTACACACTACAACATACTCTACACACTTCACACTCGTTTACATACATACACTCTTTAACAGACACATCCCTATTTGAATAAATTTACATACTAATCAGGGAAACATATAATTGGCCTAACCGTATTAGTTCATAAGAAATATTGTCTATATCTTTGTAATTGGCTGTTTGTTTTCTTTCTTAAATAAATAAATAAATAGTGATGTAATACATAAACAATACAAATGCTGCCCTATTTATCTAGCAATAGAGGGATGATTAAGGAGGGGGGACAAAATATAATTAATGCGTTAGTGTCTGATTTATGAGAAAGGTAAAACGAACTGTTATTGAGCCTTCAATGTTATCTTTGAACAAACAGCATTTTGCAAGATCTGATATGTATGACGTTACAGGGAACTGGAAACATTAATATTACCCGGAACCCACACATCGCGTCTGTATGAATATAGTAACCAATCTCAGGCGGTGACCATTTGTTAGGAAAACGTCAAGCGTGATGTGAAAATCAGGTGTGTCAGTTTCATTGACGAAAATGGTACTGATGCAATTGCGGAAAATGTATGCACAAATTGCCGCAATTTTAGAAGTTCTGAAGCATGATTTTTATTTTAAAATAGAAAATATTTTTTAGAAACAAAATATACTTCCGACAAAATAATTTTTGTTATGAATAAAGTTGTAATTTGGAAAACATTTGAGTTATTTTTTTTTGTTTTGCCAAAAGATGTATCGATTTTTTTGTCGGAATGTATTTAGCATTTCAAAGCTAATTGATTCTGTGGCCGTACACTACAGTTTATCTTAGCAGTGAGATAATAAAAATTCAGCTTGCAACATTTGACCTGAACACCTACATTACATACAAACATACATACGTACATATTTACATACAAACATGGCAAGTTAAATAAAAGATTGTAAAACATATTTCATTATAGTCATAAAGCTACCTACTAATATAGCCATATAAGCCCAACACATAGGAACTAGGCACCGAATAAAAAAACTAAACGCCACGCCAGGACCTTCTGGGTGGAAAACTCTGAAACCTACGCAAGCTCGACTGCTTCTATTGGGACTGCGCGCAGGTTGCGCGCGGTCCAGGAACTCTGCAGTTCGTTTGAGGTAAGATTTACTTAATTTAAGGCTGTCGTGAAGTCACAGGAAATCTAAGATTTTAAGGTTTTAAATAATGCATTCTTTGTCCATTGGCCAAGGCACAATTTTGCACGGCGACTGCCATTAAAATAGCGAAATCCTCTTTCAGGCCCTAACGTTTTTCTACCCCTAAACGTTGTCAGATTTTGTTGTTAATGATTAGTTTATTTTTTTAAAATAACTACATGTATTTTTTAATAAAAAAAAGACAACTTTTTTTTCAATATTTCTTAGCTTTAATATATTATAAAAATTGAAACATGCAGACAATGAATCCTATTATATTTTAGAATCCAAAATTTCAGAAACAGTAAGAGCATGGAAACAGTTATCGCTCGTAGTATGGGGAATTGATAGTGTAACGACTCTCTTAAGAAAGTGTGTAGTGCCATGAAGGTGAAACGGTCTAATAACACGCGCTTACAACGTGCATAATGGCTAATTACGCACGTACCTACCTCGCTACGTACGTGCGCAACGACCATAGCGACCGTCAAATTAATTTCAAGTACACCGGTGTCCCAGGCAGGAATGAATCCCCTCTAAAAGTGAACCCCTGTTTACAGTAATTTGACACTAATTATGTCGTTTTATGATCGTAAATCAAGTTGAATACCAAACAAGGCGGCCGACAAAGTGAATGGGAGGTAGATTCGAGTGCTTCGAGTTGTATAAACAAAACCGAGACGCGTCACCGCCGCTCCATTGACAAACTGCCATAATTGTAGTAGGAAGGTACATACTCTTTTATGACATTTGTTTTTAGTAATGCCTTTGGCGACGCATTTCCAAACGAGATTTTCTCTTTAATTTAAGATTCCGAATAAAAAAACAAATTCCAAGACGTCTTGATAATAGAGTGAGTGACTCGCAGCTCACGGGCGTAGGGATTTACTTTTGATGCCAGGTTCATGAGTTCGACCGGTGATGCCTGACTCTCTTTTTGATGTTTTTTCATGTTTTTTGTATGTAAATGGACATGGATGGTTAATACTAAATTGACCGTCAGATATTAGCCTAACACACCACATGGGAACTATGTGCCATGCCAGGACCTACCTTATATTGCTCGTCTACATTGAATTGAATGGAAAACATGGCCAATTTTCATTGCCGCTTCGACCATCGTTCATTCAATGCGATGGTACCACCGTTAACCTTACCACCTAGTAAGTAAGGGACCTACAGCTTTACGTGTCATCCGAACCACGGCCAGCCTTAACGTTTTAAAATGGTCACCCATCCAAAATTTACCCGCTCACAGGTGACCAAGCTTATCGAATCGCAAGGCGTCGCGCCACTGGGCTGCCGAGGCTGACAAACAATATCAAATGTGTTCGATAAGTCCATTTCTTCACGAATTCGAATGTTTGCATGGTTCGGAATCAATTTAAAAGTTTAGGTCCCTTTACCCTACTAGGTGGTAGGTGTGTAAGCCCACCTGGGTTGGTACTATCGCATTAGATGAAAATATGGAAGAAGCGATAATGAACGACTGCCTGTTTTTTCCATCCATATCAATGTAGATGGGCAATATAAGGAAGGTCCTGATATGGCACCTAGATGCGGTTTGTTGGTCTAATTTCAAGATGACTTTACGTATTAGCCATAACCGTGCCAGCTTAAAATGAAAAAAAAAAAAAATCGGTCAAGTGCGAGTCGGACTCGCACACAAAGGGTTCCGTACCATGGTACAAGATTTAACACCAAAAAATCGCGTGTTTTGTATTTGCTTTAATTTTTATTATTATTTAATTTTACCTATTTGTTTTAATAGCGGCAAAATAAATACACACTCTGTGATTATTTCAGCTGCCTACCTATTACGGTTCATGAGACGGGCCCTGTAACGGACGGACGGACGGACGGATAGCGGAGGTTTAGTAATAAGGTTCCGTTAACACGTTTTGGGTAAATACTAAAGGAAAAATACTAAGGTATAAAAAATCTTTGCATACATCATGAATAGTTAGAAAGTGCCTCGCATATTCTTATATAAGACATGTTACGCATAAATAATCAAACAATTTTGTTGCGGTCACAATTAGGGTTCCGGAGTTTAATTGTGACAATGCAATTAGGTTTTTGCAAGCAATTCCATATCATCATATTTGTACGGTATCACTAGATATTAGAAAACAAAATCCCCCTCCGCAACATAAGCGGCTCGTAGCCTAGTGGCGCGGGGACTGGCCTAGCGTACCAGAGGCCTGGGTTCAATACCGACATGCACCACTGTCTTTCTTTTTCCGAGTTCGATAAGTGGATTTCGTCACGAATGCGAGCTGCTCCATGGTTCGGAATCTATGTAAAACTGTAGGACTCCTTCCCCTACTAGGTGGTAGGGTTTAAACCCGCCCGGGTTGGTACCATCGCATTGGATGAAAAGATTGTGGGTTTGAATGATGCTGAACACAGTTTACGGTATTATATATTTATTGTTATATTTGTTGACGATTTGATATATGATTGTACAATGTATTTTACGCGTTTGTCCGGAGTCGTGTTGAGTCGACCGGCGACGAACTCTCACTGCCTGGCCGCATGCCATGTGGCCAGATGTTGAAGGATCGGTCTGGTAGCAGGTAGTGGAGGCACGAAGCCCCCACAGTACCCCCCTGCCAGTGATCGAGCTAGATCACGAGTAACCAGCTTGCAGACGATCTGGAAACCGAACCCGACGGCCGGCTCTCGTTGCTGGACGTTCTGCATCTGTTTTGTTGGTGGTTTTCTGTTGATCGCTTTCCTCTGGACTGGTGGAACTGACTGGAGCCTCCGTGGTGTGCTCTTCAGGCATTATGAAGGCTGGCTTCAGGCGGTCGATTGAAATTGTGACATCTCGGTTACGGATTCGAATGACAAAAGTCTTGTCGTTCCTGCTGATGACGGAGAAAGGTCCATTATAAGGATGCTGCAGTGGTCCTTGTTGTCCATCGCATCTAACAAAGACATGCCCAGTCGTGGCAAGATCTTTGAATACGAAGGTATTCTTTTGGCCATGTTGAGATGCAACCACTGGACGTAATTCTCCCATTTTTTTTCTCAGGTGTTTTATGAACTCTGCTGGCTCCCCTGCTTCTTGAGATGTGGAGCAAGGAGAGAGAAATTCGCCCGGCAAACGAATTGTTTCCCCATAGAGAAGTTCTGCTGATGTAGCTTGTAAGTCTTCTTTCCAGGCCGAACGAATTCCAAGTAGAACCGTCGGAAGAACTTCGGTCCAGCGACTGTTGTTGTGACACTTAATAGCTGATTTTAATTGTCTATGGAAACGCTCAACCATTCCGTTTGCAGCTGGGTGGTATGCTGTGGTTCTTATTTGGGTCGAACCTGTCAAGCTGCTGAGCTGCTTGAACAGGTGGGACATAAATTGTGTGCCTTGGTCTGTTGTAATGCGCAGAGGCGTGCCGTAACGTGCGATCCAGTTATCGTAGAACGCACGTGCAACAGTAGGTGCTTCTTGGTTTTCGATTGGGATAGCTTCAGGCCAACGCGTGAATCGGTCGACGCAGGTCAGACAGAATCGATAGCCCTCGGAGTACGGCATGACAATAATGTCGATATGGACATGCTCAAATCTGGCTGAAGGTGATGTGAACACACCCCGAGGAGACGATACGTGTCTGGATATCTTCGCTTTCTGGCATTCGATGCAGCTGCGAGCCCACTGTCTACAGTCCGACTTGACAGATGGCCAGACATAACGTTGAGTGACGAGCTTCACTGAAGACTTGATGCCAGGGTGTGACAGCTGATGAATTGTGTTAAATGCTGTTCTTCGAAAAGATGGAGTCAAAAATGGTCTTGCTGTTGGCGTGGAGACGTCGCAAAAGACAGCTACGGTGGTGCCAGGTATCAGCACTTGTTTAAGTTGCAAAGCAGATCCTTCTCGTAGATATGTCTTCAGCTCTTCATTTGAGTGCTGAGATAACGCCAGCTCTTCGAAGTTGATGGTTTGGGACAGTTCTTCTATCCGTGACAAGGCGTCGGCTACCACATTGTCCTTCCCAGATATGTGCCTTATATCGGTGGTAAATTGGCCGATAAAGTCCAGGTGTCGGAACTGCCGCGGAGAACATTTATCCGGTTTCTGCTTAAAGGCATGGATAAGAGGCTTCTGATCGGTAAATACAGTGAACGAACGTCCTTCAACCATATGGCGAAAATACTTAATTGAGAGATATATGGCAAGTAGTTCCCTATCATAGGCTCCATACTTGGTCTCTGCAGGTGAAAGTTTCTTCGAGAAAAACGCCAAGGGCTGCCACTGCTCCTTGACACGTTGGTGTAAAGCTGCGCCAATGGAATAATCAGAAGCATCACAGAATATAGCCAGGGGAGCGTCAATTTTTGGGTGGCTTAGCAGCGCGGCTTGTGCGAGACTTTCTTTGCAGGCCTCGAATACTCCCCTAGTTTCAGTGGTCCAATTGATTGGGGCCTGACCCTTTAAATTACCTTTGAGGAGATCATTCAGCGGGCCTTGCAGTTCTGCTGCTTTTGGTATGAACCTCCGGTAGAAATTTAACATACCCAGGAACTGACGTAATTTTTTAATATTAGTTGGTATTGGGTACGTTTGGATTGCTTCCACTTTATCAGGAAGTGGTCGTGTACCATTTTCTGATACCAAGTATCCAAGGAATTTGACTTCTGCTCTTCCGAAGTTGCATTTTGACGGATTTATGACAACTCCGTACTCCTTGAGACGTTGAAAAAGTATGTCCAGGTGTTTGAGATGTTCTTCTGGGGACGTTGAAGCTATTAAAATGTCGTCGATGTAGGCGTAGCAGAAGTCCAAGCCTTGCAGTACTTCATCGATGAAACGCTGGAACGTTTGCGCGGCATTACGCAGTCCGAAGGTCATAAAGGTGAATTCGAAAAGGCCAAATGGTGTTGTTATTGCCGTTTTTGGAATGTCTTGCTCGGCGATGGGTATCTGGTTAAATGCACGGACTAGATCGACTGTAGAAAATATAGTTTTTCCTTGTAGTGCGTGTGAAAAGTCTTGTATGTGACGTACAGGATATGAATCAGGCTTCGTTCTCGCGTTCAACCCTCGGTAGTCGCCACAAGGCCTCCATTCGTCGCCTGATTTAGGTACCATATGCAATGGGGAGGCCCAGCAACTTTTGGAAGGCCGTGCGATCCCCAGGCGTATCATGGCATTGAATTCCTTTTGTGCCGCTTTCAATTTGTCAGGAGCCAGACGGCGCGGCTTGAGGGACACCGGGGGACCGGGTGTCGTTTCAATGAAATGTTTTGTTGAATGTTTGATATGCTCGGGAGCTCCGTCTGGCCGTGTTATCTCTGAGTATGTCGAGAGCAGCTCGTGGAAATGTGATGATCCGGAGATAGTCTTTACACTAGAAACTGCACCCATTACTGCTTGACCTTGAGCAGTCAGACTAGTGGTTCCATCTAACAGGCATCGACGGCGTGGATCCACGAGAAGGTTGTAATGGGCCAGGAAATCGATGCCGATGATGGGTTTGGAAACATCGGCTACCACAAATCTCCAAGCGAAGTCTCGTCGAAGTCCCAGATCCAAGTTAAGTACGACGGTGCCGTATGTGGCGATAGACGTGCTGTTCGCCGCGGAAAGTTCGTAGGCGGACTTTTCTCGCGGTCCTCGTATTTTGTGTCGAGGAAATACACAAAGGTCGGCTCCTGTGTCGATCAGAAATTGTGTCTTCGAAGTCTTATCAGTAACAAAAATACGGCGAGCTTTGTCCGGGCTGAGGTCGTGGGTCGCCATCAACGACTGCCCGCAAAGTTTTCCGAGATCTGATTGCAAGGTTGTACGCATTTTCTTGCGTTGCTGCCAAATCTCCAGTGGTACCAGCACTGACCCGACGACTGTGAGCGTGAGGTTGAATTGGAACGTGTTCTTGAATGCGAGCGCGTCCGTGAGTTTGAACGTTCGCGTTGACGAGAGCGTTCTTCTCTTAGCTCCGATATTTCCTGTCGCACGGCCATCAATGTGTCATTAAAACAAATCATCATTTTATTCATGACAGACGCGAGATCATTTTGGGGTGGTATGCAGGTAGACTCAGCGACGGAGGTAATGGACGGGCGTGTCATTACTGAGTCAGCAATAACGTCAGCAAGCTCGGCAACTTGATCCAACGGGACATCCTGTTGAGTTGCGAGGATCGCTTGCATATTGTGCGGCAAGCGGCCCAACCATAAAGTCCGGATCATTGTCTCCGGCACGGCGGTACCTGCGAGACCGCGCAGATGTCGTAAAAACTGCGACGGCTTGCGATCACCCAATTGCTCATGTTCTAGTAAGCGCTGGGTTTTTTTTTCTTGTGACTCGCTGAGATATTTGATGAGTTGCTGTTTGAGTTTTTGGTATGGATTTTCCGTAGGCGGGTTTCTTATGAGGTCGCGCACTTCCGAAGCGTATTTTGCGTCAAGCATAGAAACGACGTGACCGAATTTGGTTGTTTCCGATGTTATGCCGGAAGTTTTGAAACTCGCTTCGATCATCCAGAACCATAGTTCCGGATCCGATGCGTTGAACGGAGCAATGCGTACCCCTATACGACATACTTCGGGCGCAACATCACGCGCGTCCTCGAAGGAGTTAGAGTCCGTCATTTTGCACTAAAATGTTTTTTTTTTATGATTCACTGTTTTGTTTTTCAAACCACACAATTTATTGTAATTAATATTGTTTGTATTGTTAAATCACACTTGTATATTATATTGTCTTTAGATCACGTCGGGGTCACCAATTTGTGGGTTTGAATGATGCTGAACACAGTTTACGGTATTATATATTTATTGTTATATTTGTTGACGATTTGATATATGATTGTACAATGTATTTTACGCGTTTGTCCGGAGTCGTGTTGAGTCGACCGGCGACGAACTCTCACTGCCTGGCCGCATGCCATGTGGCCAGATGTTGAAGGATCGGTCTGGTAGCAGGTAGTGGAGGCACGAAGCCCCCACAAGATGGTCGAAGCGGCAATGAAAAATGTATTTACATTTATTTATTTATGTATCCAATATAACACACATGCATTACGTACAAAACAATGTATCTTAAATATTTGGATTAAACCATTCCTGTAGACCATAAGGCCCGTGGTGGAAGTTACAACAATAGGACAATATACTTTGAGTGTACATACAATAAAAAAACCTAACGAACATTCAAATTCGACATTCAAATTGTTCTTGTTTTACATCCAGTTCAATGTAGTCGTGCTTATAAAGGGAAGGTCCAGGCATGGCACCTAATTCCTTCAGGAATGTGGTGTATTGGGCTAATATCATAACCGTAGTTGTGTGGTATGAGCCATCCATGTCAGGTCGCATAAAAAAAACTGTTTGTCTATCTGTCTGAACGCGATAAATTAAAAACTACTGAACGGATTTTCATACGGTTTTCACGGGATCAAGGTTTATGTGTATAGTTCATTAGTGTTTTGTGTAAATTGGTTGAAATATGACGAAAATTGTTAAAGATATCGGAAAAAATCAAGCTGATTGGGGAACTTTAATCGAAAACGCTGCCTAATCCTTTGGAGATATAACAAAATAATATGTGGTGGAATTGCTCCTCCTATACAGGATGTCGTAACGGCCAGTACATTAATTTCGCCAGCGTAGTCCTCATGTTTTTCCGAGACAAAAAAGGTTACATTTTTTTCTAAAGTGTCTAGTTACCGAGATATACATTTTTGAAATGTATGTTTTAGTTTAGTGTAATTTGACGCACGTTGTAACCATGCATAAGGAAGGTCTTGGCATGGAACCTAGATCCCACGTGGCGTATCAAGTTAATGTCATGACAGTAGGTGTGATATTAGCCATTTGTACAGTCAACCAAAGGTTAAAGGATACACTTCCGGTTAAACGTAAAAATAAATGGTGTTTAAATACAACCTTTGATTAAATTTTTTTAGGATTTTGTTTACTCAGTAGCTAGTAGACATCCTTAACTATGTTTGAATCTATACTCAACCCCATAATAGTTTCCAAAAGTCAAAGTATTTCGACTGTTCATCTTTTCATTCAACCGGATGTGTATCCTAAACTCTTTGTTCGACTGTAAATACAACGTTCCCACGTTCTTACGGAACATTAGATTCTTTTTACACTAAATTATTGAATTACTTTGCATGGAAAGTCTAACTTTTTATTAAGAGGATATTCAGCAAAAAGTTATTAAACTTTTTTGTTTGTTTCAATCCCAATAATAATTTCCCAAATTTAATGTACTGGGCGTTACGACGACGGTCTACAGATAAGTCTGCGATGAAATATGTCTATCTTTTAAGGATAGCTTACTATAAAAAAAAAAATGTTTTAAAAAATGGTCAAATAAATTGTGGTAATTGGAAAGCTATTTTGAGGGATACTATTACAATCCTTACCAAATTAAATACGTTCGTTGCCTTAAGCATTTTATGCACATTATAATTGCCCTTTAAAGTATGCAATTATAATTAATATGTTCGGTGTTTTTGCAATATTAAAACTATGGCGCGCACCAACGTGACTGGCGTTGTGTATAAATGCGCTAATCTCAGGAACTACCAGGGAGATATGCCATCTAGCGCGCCTGCTATGAGACCCGCTGTCTCCAATTTTCAAAAACTACCAACTCTAAGTACATGTCACATGGAAACAAAGTCACATACGTAATATAGGGTTTGTGTGGGTGGGAACTGACTCAACAAACACATTTTTAGAGCATATTTGGAAACGGTGGCGATGTTTCGGCTGCATGATTTATGACGCGCCGCTTGATAGCGGCCACCAATGACCGGCAGTGCTTCATACCTGACGAGAAGAAGCCCGGGCAAAAGGGGCAACCCTATAGGCCCGCACCTGCACCAACTCATGAGATGCAGAAGACCCCACTATTATTGATTCCTATACAATTATATGGTCACTATGACCATTCGACGGATACAATTAGAGAGTAATTTTATCCCCTACCCTATCAATTCCCCATACTACAGGCGATATTTTTATACACGCTCTTAACGTTTTATTAGGTTTTTGAAATTTAGGATTCTTAAATATGTTGTCAAAATGTACGTCTTTATGTTTTAATTTTTTGATAAACCTATGAGATGGAAAAATATTGGCTAAACATATTTGAAAGTGTGTTTTTAAAAAAAAACTTCAAAATACAGATATACATATATACAAAACGATAAAAACATAAGGACATAAGGAAGAAAATCTGACAACTTTTAGGGGTAGGGAGGTCTGGAAGACGATTTCGCTATTTTAATGGCAGTCACCGTGCAAAATTGTGCCTTGGCCAATTGACATAGAATGCATTTCGTAAAAATTTCAAATCTTCGATTTCCGCTGCCTTCACGAGAGCCTTAAGGGATACATATTATTGCAGACGAATAAATCTTGAAGGTGGTGAAATAAGAGATGAAAAATTGTATTAAAAGCTAGTGGTATACAGGGTCCGGCACTCGAACTGTTACTAACTTCACACTGCTTCTATTTTCAAAACAATAATGACAGCGCCCCGAATTCGTCAGTTTGTTTTATTGTTTTTAAGTGGGCGAAAAGCCCGGGAACAGATTTTAATTTGATAATGAATTTTCGCAATGGATATTAAACGAACAATGTGATCATTTTGCCATGGGCCGGAAAATCACAACCATCGTTCGGGAGCTCCGATATTTAACGTCGGAACAAAATGTTAGTGAAACGAAAGTTATAAGCAATCCGGGACCAATACTAAACGGAATTGAGGCGGTCATCCGAAAACAGCAACATCACGTGACATGGTTCGAAAGGTGAAGGCTCGAATTCAAAGAAATCCTCGCCAGCCGATATCGCTGCAAAATTGACATAAAGTCTGAAAGTATCCGACTCAAGTATTAGGCGCATACTTAAAAAAACCGAAACTGAAACCCTACAAGATACAAAAAGTACATCATCTTACTTCAGTGTAAAAGGCAGTCCGACTATAAAGAGCTCGAGCACTGAAAGTCTTGCACGAATGTGGCAATCTGGAAAACATTGTTTTTTCCGATTAATTTTTTTTTAATGCCCAACGGTATGTAAACAAACTAAATGATCGTGTTTGGCTGCAGGGCAAGCCCAACGAGAATTTATACGATAGAGTTGCGTGCCAGAATATAACAGAAGTAAGCGCCTGCTTCTGTTATGGTCTGGGCTGCAGTGACCGCAAATGCTTTTGCTCTCCACTCGTGTTTATCGAGAAGGGCGTCAATGTCCAACAAGTGTACCAGCAAAAGGTGTTAAATGATGCGCTCATACCATAGGCATGTAAGCAATTCGGTATGAACAGCTGGACGTTCCAACAAGACTCAGCACCGTCCCACAAAGCTCGCCTGACACATTTTTAATTACAGTACCACGTTCCTCGGTTAATTTTTTCAGAACAGTGGCCTACTCTCCAGATTTTATTCCAATGGAATTCACGGTATGATCCATTTTGGAGGTAGCCGTATCAATCAAAAGATATGAAAGTGTGGATACGCTGAATGCACCGCTCCGTCGGAAATAACGCAAACTTAGTGCAGCCTGCAAAGCCTTTACGGGACGACTTGGTGCTATCATCCGTGCCAAAGGAGGCTATACGAACTATAACAATGATTGTCTTAAAATTCAATTTTTTTTTGCATTTTGATAAAATTTTTAATAAACCGTACTTTAATTAACCAAATAACATAATTTTCAATTGGTAACACTTCGAGTGATGGACCCTGTATATAGGAAACGGTGCGGCTCGCAGCGCATGGCGTGGCGAGATGGCGTTCATTACTAGCTTTACTTTTTCTACAATCAGGTGCACTAGGACTCTCGCAATAAAAGGCTTGATCGGGTAGCCCGCCCCCAACTGCAGTCCTAGAATCCAGTGACGCATGTGCTCGCTGTAGAAGCGTCAAAAAATTGTCGAATTGTCTGTTGCACCTTTTAGCGGGAGCAAGCATGGCCCCTACCCTACATCCTACAACCACTCATGAATTTTCCAACAGGACATGGTTACACAATTACCGCATTCCCTGACCCATTCATTATTAGAAATATATTATATAGAAATATTTTAGCTACTAATTAAACGCAACGCAAGATTTCCTTCAGTTTCAGGTTCAGTACGTTTATCTCATCCATCAGTCTCTATTTATTTGTCACTAGCTTAAGTACCCGCTCTGCTTGCTCAATGTCGTGAGCCGGTAGTCTCAGTTCTCACCTAAATTGGCGTTTACGTAACTTCGAAGTTCCGTAAAAACGTCAAACTCCATACAAGTTTTTCCTAGATATTCGGTGGTTTTACTTCTTCAAGCTGTCAAAGTCAAACTCGGACTTCCGATTTGTATGAAAACACGGAGTGGACGTAAACCGCAACGTCGAAGTATTTACGGCAACGTTGAGTAAGCTGTCAAATCAAACTCGGACTCGCAAATGTTAGTTCGCTTAACGCCCACTGCGCGCGCTCTTCAATTTCTCCATACATTTGAAAACGCCAGTATATCGGTTTGCCGTAAACGCCAATTTAGGTGAGAACTCTGACTGCCCACTCTGGACTCATTTCGGGCTGAACCCAACATTTTTCCGGGATAAAAGTACCATTTGTGTTAACCAGGTGATAACCTATCCATTTGCCAGCTGTTTTCGTGCTTAGAATAATTCATTTGGTGTGCATATACCTGAAGTTATAAAACAATCAATTTGAGGTTGATAAGTTAATAACTGTCTGAGAAATTAAAGAATAACAGTGGCTTTTAGCCATCGACCTAATTTTAGATCACAACAGTTACATATGTTTAGGACTAAGGTTTTGACTATAGTATGCTCAACATTAAGTATGCCTACTTGCGGCTTAAACTTGGCTTAAACTTGCAGTTACGGAAAAAACCGGATAAGATTGCTTTGTTTTATAATTCATTTATAAATGGTATGCTATTATTATTTTTCTACTTCCCTTCGTGATAAAAAGTTAGTTTTTAAAAACCAAAAATTAATTTGGGCATTGACTGCGAATATTTGAGTTTATTTTAATAACTTGGTGATATCGTATACTAATAAAAGGTTTAAGTAAAATTTTTATTTTAATACGTTCGAGATGAAATTCCAAAATTGTTCAAAGTGTGGATTCTCATCTAAGTGTATCTCATTAAATTTATTCACATTCTGTATTTATTTTGATTTTATTTATAGATTATTGATTGTCTTTTATTATTATTGATTGTCTATTATTATTATTGATTATTTGTTTTTTTTATTGTCTTTAAGTGTTTGTCTAGTCGGTTTTTAAATCCATTTACAGTTTCAGCACTAATGACCTCCTCCGGCAGATTGTTCCAAAAGTCTACAACTCTGTTCACCAAGAAGTGTTTCCTGAGGTTAGAATTTGATGCAGAGTGGTTTAGTTTTTTTAATTTCTTTGAGATTTGGTAAATTATAATAATCATTGAGGATTTTGTATGCTTCTATTACTGAGATAAATAGTCGTAACAGAAACTATGACTAACGAAAAGTAGTACTTTGTCACGTCATTTCGACACACTTTGTATGGACGAAATGTCAAAGTAATGCAAAGTGACGTCACAAAGTACTACTTTTCGTTAGTCTTAGTTTCTGTTACGACTATTTATCTCAGCCTATGAGGTCCCTTCGCTGGCGGCGTTCCTCTAGGGTGCTGAGTCCGATAACTTTAAGATGATGTTCATAACTTTGCTTCTTAAGTGTTGCAATCATTTTTGTGGCCCGTCTTTGAACGCCCTCCACAAGGTCTATTATCTTTCTAAAATAAGGGTTCCAAATCAGAAAAGCATGTTCCAATAAGGGGCGAACATAGGCCTTATATAATTTTAGGAATAGTTCTGTATTTATGTACGAGAAGGCCTTTCTGATCATGTATAGTAGGGAATTGGCTTTCTTGACGACTTCTGTGATATGTGTCTCCCATTTAAGATCTTCTGAAATTGTCACACCAAGATCATGTTGCGTTGTCACTGTCTCTATAATGTTTCCATCAAAGTAGTGAGAGTGATGTGGATTTTTGGGTCCTAGGTGTACAGTGCACAGCGCATTTACTGGCATTGAGCGATAATAGCCACTCCATAAATTGCTTACGTTAAAATTATTCATCAGAAACTTAGTATGTCCAACTAGTTAGTTTAATGTGGTTTGGACATGTATACAGAATAAATACCTAATGAAAGAATGACAAAAATATTCAGAGGTGGCAAGTGGGTGGAAGTGGTAGGTGTGCCTGGACGATGAAAAATAAACCACTATGATAAGTGAGTGGCTTCATTAAGCCATAATAGTACCCCGTAATCGAAGAGCATGCCCGTAGAAGCGACAGAAGTATTATGTTATTGAGCCCTCTATCTTCGCCACTATGTGTGATGTTCAGAGCTGGTAGTCTGAGTTCTCACCTAAATTGGCGTTACGGCAAACCGATCGACTGGCGTTTTCAAATGAATGGAGAAATTGAAGAGCGCGCGCAGCGGGCGTTAAGCGAACTAACATTTGCGAGTCCGAGCTTGATTTGACAGCTTACTCAACGTTGCCGTAAATACGTCGACGTTGCCGTTTACGTCCACTCCGCGTTTTCATACAAATCGGAAGTCCACGTTTGACTTTGACAGCTTGAAGAAGTAAAACCACAGAATATCTAGTTAAAACTTGTATGGAGTTTGGAGAAAACACCAGTCGATCGGTTTGCCGTAAACGCCAATTTAGGTGAGAACTCAGGCTACTAGCTCTGCATAAAATATAATGAGCATCAATCTACAACTACACTTTTTCACGTTGTGTCAGCACTTAACTAAATTCGAAAGAACGACTTGTTTAAGCCATTCTTATTCATTTTTCCTTTCTGAGGATAAAATGCTGAGACATGCACACGAATGAACGTAAGAACAGAATCACACAGAACACAAAATAATTGTTAAGTTTTCCTTTTACTTCATTCAAGTTAGATGTTTATGTAGGTACTAAGTTATATTAATAACCAGCTGAGGTACCCGGCTCCGCTCGCATCAATGTCGTTTTGGACTGATATCGGGCTGAATTATATACTGTTTAAATAGTAACCCCGCGGGCTGGTCCAAAAGGCTAGTTAACACTACTGTCTACGAAATTTGAACAAAATTGGTTGAGCCGATGTGGCATGATTGATTAAGATAACATCAAATTATTGCCATTCATAAATTCAGTGGAAGGAATGTACATTAATTAATTGTAAAACATTGGGGCCAATTTCTTCCAAGTTTTTTTAAAAGCATTTACCGCCCGGACGATCTTGCACTGGCACTACTACATTACCATGGATGTAAAACACGGACATGTTTTATGACCGCTTCGATCATCATTACCAACTCAGTCGGGATTAAATCTACCTAGTACCTACGTTAGAAAGGGGACCTACATTTATACTCTAGGATCCGTGCGACAGCCATCCTCAACATCGAAAACGGTCACCCATCCAAAACCCAACCGCGCCCATAGATCCCAGACGTAGATACAAACCGCATATTAATCGAGTGAATAATTCGCAAGTTATGAACTTTTATCCCGACCGGTCTCCTCTCTCATAATTTACAGCGACGTATTCTGCCAATTTCCATGGAACCGTCAGTTTTATTAGAAATATTTAACACTCACAGTTCATTCTCCTGGTATGTTAGCGTGATGTTTTGCAGCCTATAAGTAATGCGCAGATTTAGGCGAGACTTCGATACAAAACGCATCTAAATCGGGTTATTGGTTCTTAAGTTATAACCAATTCATACGACTGGTCACCTCTCTGGTAATTTAGCGTGATGTAAAGTAGCCCTAAAATTGCGGAAAAAAATCGAGCCATACGCAGGTATAATTATGTAGCGACAATATTAGATGAGCCATATAAATTGTCATCCCCTATATCGCCGCCTCCATAGCGACATTTAAATAGCATCGTTGTAATTAGATTTTTTCAACATGGTGTGAAAAACCACCTGATCAGCTAGAGAGTACACGTCAGAGCTGCATAACGCTGTCCTTTCGTCCTCTTTCTACAATCGTTCAACGCGAAACAGGTAGGGTAATCAAATTTACTGGCCACATTCCGAAAATAAGAACCAACCGATCCGGTTGATCCTTTATCTATAGGGTCAGTAAACTATGGAATCGACTTCCTGATATATTTTCTCTAAAGTAGAACCCGGGGTCCTCCAAACATGGTGACAAGAAGCACCTGGTCGGCCGGCATGGTTTTCGCAGCCCCCGTGAAAGTTCGAAAGCTCATGGGCGTCGCCGGGCACCTCTTCCAGGACCTGGCTTCCGCCATATGTCGCGCTTAACATAACGGAGTAATATGAGTTAGTTCAAATCAGGCACTAAGTAGTATGTGAGAGTTTGTACGTTTTGCTTTTGTCTACTACCCATAGTTGGATTTCGAAAGTTCGTTTTTAGTTTCGTAAATATATATGCGCTGTGCTTACCATACATCTAAGCTACTCTGAAATGTTCACATTTCTTGGTTTAATGGTTCTAGAGATTTCGTGTGTTATTTGAAAATTAGTTTATTTCGGCCTCTCGAGTTAGAGGCCGAAATAAACTAAGGCTCGGTTAAAGAGTTAGAGGTAACTAGTTAGATAAATTGCAAAAAAAATATTTCTTAGCGAGCATTCTGATGTTAAGGTGGCCCAACCTGGCGGGTTGGGCCACTCATTCGCGGGCACGGTACAAAACCGTGTTGTTGCGCTCTGTGACCTTCACTGTTTCAAAGAATAAGACAGGCTCCGTGATGAGGAAGATGCAACATGTCCACAAAAAAGACAATGTGCATATTGTATGATTTGGTAAGATTTACGAAAATTTTAATTTCAAAACGACTTATAGTTAAAAGTAAACCACGACCGCTGTAGTCAAACATCTAACAAAAACCAAATAGATCATAAATCTTGATTAAATAAGCTATGTCTGATGACTAATCTTTTTACGATGTTCTTACTTTATCATTGCGTAATCCACCTATTGTATAAAACGCGCGAAAAATTCGAACTTTCAGACCTTATAACTTAGAAATCAAACACAATTTTAGAATGCCAATGGTCATCTGACATCTAGTTAGATCAAATAAAGCTATTTTGGGTAAAATTTTGGATCTCTGACAAGAAATATGGGCGTGATCTTCTTTCCCCTTTTGTATGGGGAGATGAGCGGGATGGGCCACCTTAGAAGAAAGCTACTGTTAAAATTCGTACGCTTCTAGTACAATGTAATATGAAAATTTGTCAATTTTGACCTCTTTTACTCCCTTAACAATTACATTTTGAATAATCCTTGCCAATTAAGTGTTCTCATCTTAACAGAAAGCCAATATTTAAATTTAACATTTCTAGTCTCAATGGTTCTAGAGATTTCAGGTGTTATATATGAGCGGCTCGTAGCCTAGTGGCGCGGGGACTGGCCTAGCGTACCAGAGGCCTGGGTTTGATACCGACATGCACCACTGTCTTTCTCTTTCCGAGTTAGATAAGTGCATTTCGTCACGAATGTGAGCTGCTCTATGGTTCGGAATCCATGTAAAGCTGTAGGTCCCCTTCCCCTACTAGGTGGTAGGGTTTAAGCCCGCCCAGGTTGGTACCATCGCATTGGATGAAAAGATGGTCGAAGCGGCAATGAAAAATTGTCCGTGTTTTCCATCCAGTTCAATGTAGCCGTGCTCATAAAGGGAAGGTCCTGGCATGGCACCAAATTCCTTCGGGAATGTGGTGTATTGGGCTAATATCATAACGGTAGTTGTGTGGTATAAGCCATCCATGTCAGGTCGCTTAGAAAAAAAAAATGTAAATTCGTTCATTTTAGTCTCTTTGACCCCTTAAGAGCTAAAATACCTTTTTCAGCAAGCCACTCTAAATCTCTTACGTTCCTAGGTGAAATGTTTTTTGAAATTAGGTGTTAAGTGCCTAAAGAAGATTTGTACATTTTGGCCTCTTTTACCCCTAAATATATTAATTATAAATAATACTCGGCGAATAAGTGTTGTAATCTTAACGGAAATCCACACTGTAAATTTCACGTTTAAATATCAATGGGTTCCGAAGACTTCTATATGAGTGTGTAGGTGGTTGTCACTTGTGTATTTCGTCCTTGTTTACCCTTACCTTTACCTTAACAAAGGAATTTCGAAAAATACGTTCTTAGCGAGCATCCATCATCAACCGTCACCCTTCCAGATCCCAACCGCGCGCCCAATGTTAAACCACTTGAACTAACGGTCCACTTGAAGACATAGGACAACAAGAGAACTTCCACTTTTTTTTTATGCAACCTGACATGGATGGCTAATACCACACAACTACCGTTATGATATTAGCCCAATACGCCACATCCCCGAACGAATTAGGTGCCATGCCAGGACCTTCCCTTTATGAGCACAGTTACATTGAACTGGTTGGAAAACACGGACATCTTTTCATTGCCGAATTAACCATAGTTTCATCCAATGCGGTGGTACTTAGCCCAGCCCGGGCGGACTTAATGCCACCACGTAGGGGAAGGGGACCTACAATTTTACATGGGTTCCAAACCATGGAACAGCTCACATTCGTAACTAAATGCACTTATCCAACTTAGAAAGAGAAAGAGAGTGGTGCATGTCCGGGCGAGGATTTGAACCCTGACCTCTCGCATGAAAGCCAAGTCCTCTAACCCCTAGACCACGAGCTCTACAATTGCCAATGTATTTATTTATTTATACATGTTCATTGCACTATACATTCGGGCAAAAGGTACAACTTAATGCCAGCGGCATTCCCTCGTATGGGTTCATTCAATGCGATGGTAGCAGCCTGTGTGGGAATGTTTTGTCAGCCTCAGTGGCCCAGTGGCGCGAGACTTCGGCGATCGCTCTCCGAAGTTAAGCAACGCTGGGTCCGGTCTGGTCTTGGATGGGTGACCATTAGACCGTTGAGAGAGGCTGGCCGTGGTTCGGATTCCACGTTAAGCTGTAGGTCCCCTTCCTTACTTACTAGGTGGTAGGGTTTATCCCGCCCGGGTTGGTACCATCGCATTGGGTGAACGATGGTCGAAGCGGCAATGAAAATTGTCCGTGTTTTCCATCCAGTTCAATGTAGCCGTGCAATACAAGGAAGGTCCTGGCATGGCACCTAGTTCCCATGTGGTGTGTTGGGCTAATACCATGACAGAACTTGTGGTATTAGCCATCCATGTCCAGTCACACATAAAAAAAAAAAAAAGAATAACCCTACCGCCTAGGAAAGAAGGAAGGGGACGAATCACTTTGTCCGCTATTACGACATGGATGGAAATCAATCGTGGCATGTCACGGCATGACAAAATTTTATAAGAAAATATTTTTGTTGATATTAAGACACATTTCTGACAAATATGTGCTATTCAAGAAATTATTTGAGGGCAAAAATAATATGTCGGATATAAATGTTAAGAGATTTCACCCGAGAATAGTCCGAAAATTTCGCTTTTTATGCGGTGTGCATGAACTTGAAGTTATACATACGTCCTGGGGTCACCTTTAAACCCAGGCTACAAACAGATGTTTTTTCATGGAACCATTCTTTATGTTAAGCTCGGCATATGGCGTACGCCAGGACGTCTTAAGGTCGGCCCGTAAGCATCAGAAAATTTCGCCTCCCATACAAACGTAGTTTACTAGTAATTTGAAAACAACTGTTCCAACTTACTTGATATTTGGTATCTAATATTAGGTTACAAATATCTGTGTCTGCATGCCTTTGTTTTTTCGGTAAATGTATTCTGGGTCAAACCACAGAGAAAACAAAATTCGTATGAAAATTTTCTATATGCTTCAATTTAATTCGGTTTGGATTTTTCAAAAAAACAAAAGCATGCAGACACAGATATTTATTACCCGATATTAGATTTTAAATATCAATTTAATTGGAATAGCGGTTTCCAAATGATTAGTAAACTACGTTTGTATGGGGAGCATAGCTTACGGGCCGTTCTTAAGGTGCCCGACGACGCCCTTGCGCTTTCGAACTTTAAAGGGGGCTGCGAAAACCATGCCGGCGGACGAGGTGCTTTCATGTTTGAAGGACCCCAGGTTTTACTTTGGGAAAAATACCTCGGCAGGGAGTATTACTACATTCTATAGTTTACCGACCCCATAGATAAATGACCTATAGGATCGGTTGGTTTTGATTTTTGGAATGTCGCCAGTGAATAGGTGCATTTTCTGCCTGTTCCGCGTTGTGCGATGGTAGAAAGAAGACGGAGGGGACCGACCCTGACATGGATGGCTGATACCACACAACTACCGTTATGATATTAGCCTAATACATCACTTTTCCGAAGGAATAAAGTACCATGCCAGGACCTTTCCTTTGTGAACACGACTACATTTATCTGGATTAACCATCGTTTTATCCAATTCGGTGGCACCAACGCAGGCGGGCTTGACCCTACCAATAAGTAGGGGTAGGGGACCTATAGTTTTACATGAGTTCCGAGCCATGGAACAGCTCGCATTCGTAACTAACTTATCCAAAATAGAAAGAGAAAGAAAGTGGTACATGGCCGGGGCGAGGATTTGAACCCAGACCTCTCGTTCTCGCATGAAAGGCAAGTCCTCTAGTCACTAGACCACTCTGTAATTTCGGAACGCAACGTTAACACTTGCTTAGGACTACTCTACTTAGAACTTACAAAAACATAAAATTAGCCATTTCGAAATGTGATTTATGTATTTAACTACAAAAACCTGTAAAATATTCGAGACGATTGAGTTGTTTTTTTTTTTATTAGGTTTGTCAAAAGTGACTCATTTCTTACATGGTAATAACAAAACTTAGATATAAAAAAAGTGAAACTATCAGCAATAATGGACAAACACAACATGGTTATTAACATTTCCTTAAGTCTAACGGTAGGGCATTAACTTAATTCTAATAAAAAGAATAAAAATAAATAAATCATGGCATATAAACACGCTACAAAACAAAATATATCAACTAAAATAACAAGTGTTTAAAAGTGAGTGAACATTATTACAAAGAACAAAGGAGGGGAAATAATTACATACAGGTTTTGAATTTATTTTTAAGTGATTCTAGTGATGGGGCCGATATATCAATATCGTGATGATGAACGAATGCATTATAATTTGAAGAGATCCTCGAAAGTGGTGAATATATACCTAAATTAGTCTTATGTTTTTTTAGTTTTAGAGGGATTTAGGACTTGAATTTGGTCTTGGTACGTTAAAATTTATCTGGCTCAAAAGGAAAGGTCTTAATACTTGATTATTAATAATTGTAAAAATAATAATAATATCCGAATGCAATCTTCTCTTTTCAAGAGAATTGACTCCATAAAAAATCAGTCCGTCAGTGTAGTTAGGAAGAAACTTCCCTTTATTGTCAAAAAAAGATAAAAAGTTTTAAAGCATCTTTTGACTACGCTCGATGCGTTGTACGAGTATATGTAATTTGTAGCTGGGATTCCACACTGGCCTAGCATATTCTAGTATGCTTCTTACAAGACTGTTAAATAATGCAACTTTTTCCGCAGGATTTTTAAAAACTTTGCTATTACGTTTGAAACCTAGCATTTTAAAAGAACGAGAAATTATGTTGTCTATATGAGCATTAAATGAAAGTTTTTTTATCTAATACCAAACCTAGGTCACGAATAATATCCACTTGCTTAAGCGTATTGCCGTTAACATAATATTCGGTTAAAACTGGTTTTCGTTTACGCGTAAATGTAATTTGAAACACTTTAGAAAATTTAGGGACATTTTGTTTTTAAATCACCGCAAAGAGACTCGATTAATATCGTTTTGTAAAAGAATTGAGTCGTGACTATTTTTAATAATTTTATAAAACTTGCAATCGTCCGCAAAGAGCAACATCTTGTTAGATACTTCATTTATGCTTTACTAATGTACATACTTAATGTAAGGTAATGGTATACTTACTTCAATTTTTTTCCTACTTTCCCACTTTGGTCATAAAACCTGCCAGAAATTAAGCTTCATTAGTAAACTTTTTTTTTCATTTCATTTGTTTAAACTTTTTTGGTAATTGAACTACACTAAGTTACGCCAAACACTGATAGATCCGCGGATACTATCGACCAGTAAAAAAGGTTGTCAGCGATTAGCTTTTATTTATAGGACTCAAGATGATTCAAATATCAAATCGCCACCTCCTAGTCTATTATCTTGGGGAACGGAACTCTAAAAGTATTTAACAGTATCACTTCATTCACTATTTACCTACGTCCGCTGCCTACGTCCTCCTAGCCACTTGAGAGCGTTTGGCGCGAGCGTGGTTTGTTTATAGTCGTTAGGGTCATTACTTTTATGGCAGTGTTTATTAAACAATACCGGGGATCAATGGCGACCATTGTAAGGGATTCAAAATTACCGGGGATTCATTCCTGCCTGTTACACCGGTGTCCCAGGCAGGAATGAATCCCCTCTAAAAGTGAACCCCTGTTTACAGTAATTTGACACTAATTATGTCGTTTTATGATCGTAAATCAAGTTGAATACCAAACAAGGCGGCCGACAAAGTGAATGGGAGGTAGATTCGAGTGCTTCGAGTTGTATAAACAAAACCGAGACGCGTCACCGCCGCTCCATTGACAAACTGCCATAATTGTAGTAGGAAGGTACATACTCTTTTATGACATTTGTTTTTAGTAATGCCTTTTGCGACGCATTTCCAAACGAGATTTTCTCTTTAATTTAAGATTCCGAATAAAAAAACAAATTCCAAGACGTCTTGATAATAGAGTGAGTGACTCGCAGCTCACGGGCGTAGGGATTTACTTTTGATGCCAGGTTCATGAGTTCGACCGGTGATGCCTGACTCTCTTTTTGATGTTTTTTCATGTTTTTTGTATGTAAATGGACATGGATGGTTAATACTAAATTGACCGTCAGATATTAGCCTAACACACCACATGGGAACTATGTGCCATGCCAGGACCTACCTTATATTGCTCGTCTACATTGAATTGAATGGAAAACATGGCCAATTTTCATTGCCGCTTCGACCATCGTTCATTCAATGCGATGGTACCACCGTTAACCTTACCACCTAGTAAGTAAGGGACCTACAGCTTTACGTGTCATCCGAACCACGGCCAGCCTTAACGTTTTAAAATGGTCACCCATCCAAAATTTACCCGCTCACGGGTGACCAAGCTTATCGAATCGCAAGGCGTCGCGCCACTGGGCTGCCGAGGCTGACAAACAATATCAAATGTGTTCGATAAGTCCATTTCTTCACGAATTCGAATGTTTGCATGGTTCGGAATCAATTTAAAAGTTTAGGTCCCTTTACCCTACTAGGTGGTAGGTGTGTAAGCCCACCTGGGTTGGTACTATCGCATTAGATGAAAATATGGAAGAAGCGATAATGAACGACTGCCTGTGTTTTCCATCCATATCAATGTAGATGGGCAATATAAGGAAGGTCCTGATATGGCACCTAGATGCGGTTTGTTGGTCTGATTTCAAGATGACTTTACGTATTAGCCATAACCGTGCCAGCTTAAAATGAAAAAAAAAAAACGGTCAAGTGCGAGTCGGACTCGCACACAAAGGGTTCCGTACCATGGTACAAGATTTAACACCAAAAAATCGCGTGTTTTGTATTTGCTTTAATTTTTATTATTATTTAATTTTACCTATTTGTTTTAATAGCGGCAAAATAAATACACACTCTGTGATTATTTCAGCTGCCTACCTATTACGGTTCATGAGACGGGCCCTGTAACGGACGGACGGACGGACGGATATTTTTTTTTTTTTTTTTTTATGTGACTGGACATGATGGCTAATTCCACACCTTCTGTCATGGTATTAGCCCAACACACCACATGGGAACTAGGTGCCATGCCAGGACCTTCCTTATATTGCTCGGCTACATTGAACTGGATGGAAAACACGGACAATTTTCATTGCCGCTTCGACCATCGTTCATTCAATGCGATGGTACCAACCCGGGCGGGATTAACCCTACCACCTAGTAAGTAAGGAAGGGGACCTACAGTTTAACGTGGAATCCGAACCACGGCCAGCCTCTCTCAACGGTCTAATGGTCACCCATCCAAGACCAGACCGGACCCAGCGTTGCTTAACTTCGGAGAGCGATCGCCGAAGTGTCGCGCCACTGGGCCACGGAGGCTTAGTAATAAGGTTCCGTTAACACGTTTTGGGTAAATACTAAAGGAAAAATACTAAGGTATAAAAAATCTTTGTATACATCATGAATAGTTAGAAAGTGCCTCGCATATTCTTATATAAGACATGTTACGCATAAATAATCAAACAATTTTGTTGCGGTCACAATTAGGGTTCCGGAGTTAAATTGTGACAATGCAATTAGGTTTTTGCAAGCAATTCCATATCATCATATTTGTACGGTATCACTAGATATTAGAAAACAAAATCCCCCTCCGCAACATAAGCGGCTCGTAGCCTAGTGGCGCGGGGACTGGCCTAGCGTACCAGAGGCCTGGGTTCAATACCGACATGCACCACTGTCTTTCTTTTTCCGAGTTCGATAAGTGGATTTCGTCACGAATGCGAGCTGCTCCATGGTTCGGAATCCATGTAAAACTGTAGGACTCCTTCCCCTACTAGGTGGTAGGGTTTAAACCCGCCCGGGTTGGTTGGATGAAAAGATGGTCGAAGCGGCAATGAAAAATGTATTTACATTTATTTATTTATGTATCCAATATAACACACATGCATTACGTACAAAACAATGTATCTTAAATATTTGGATTAAACCATTCCTGTAGACCATAAGGCCCGTGGTGGAAGTTACAACAATAGGACAATATACTTTGAGTGTACATACAATAAAAAAACCTAACGAACATTCAAATTCGACATTCAAATTGTTCTTGTTTTACATCCAGTTCAATGTAGTCGTGCTTATAAAGGGAAGGTCCAGGCATGGCACCTAATTCCTTCAGGAATGTGGTGTATTGGGCTAATATCATAACCGTAGTTGTGTGGTATGAGCCATCCATGTCAGGTCGCATAAAAAAAACTGTTTGTCTATCTGTCTGAACGCGATAAATTAAAAACTACTGAACGGATTTTCATACGGTTTTCACGGGATCAAGGTTTATGTGTATAGTTCATTAGTGTTTTGTGTAAATTGGTTGAAATATGACGATAATTGTTAAAGATATCGGAAAAAATCAAGCTGATTGGGGAACTTTAATCGAAAACGCTGCCTAATCCTTTGGAGATATAACAAAATAATATGTGGTGGAATTGCTCCTCCTATACAGGATGTCGTAACGGCCAGTACATTAATTTCGCCAGCGTAGTCCTCATGTTTTTCCGAGACAAAAAAGGTTACATTTTTTTCTAAAGTGTCTAGTTACCGAGATATACATTTTTGAAATGTATGTTTTAGTTTAGTGTAATTTGACGCACGTTGTAACCATGCATAAGGAAGGTCTTGGCATGGAACCTAGATCCCACGTGGCGTATCAAGTTAATGTCATGACAGTAGGTGTGATATTAGCCATTTGTACAGTCAACCAAAGGTTAAAGGATACACTTCCGGTTAAACGTAAGAATAAATGGTGTTTAAATACAACCTTTGATTAAATTTTTTTAGGATTTTGTTTACTCAGTAGCTAGTAGACATCCTCAACTATGTTTAAATCTATACTCAACCCTATAATAGTTTCCAAAAGTCAAAGTATTTCGACTGTTCATCTTTTCATTCAACCGGATCAAATCAAATCAAATCAAATTTTATTTTATAAAGGTACAGTAGAAAAACAGTTATGTTCCCTCTTTCCCAAACTAGTGCTTGACTGTATCATGGGAAAGAGGTTGCGCATTAAAAAAAAAAAAATAAACAAATACATGAACATCGATCCGAAGTTGTGATTTGGATGTTATGAAATGATTTTGTGTTAGTGTATGTGTATAGGTATTGTGTGTGATGTTGGTATATGTGTGTAAGGTGATAGGATGTGTGGTGTGGTGTAATGTGAGGGAAGGGAGGGGACTCGTAGAAAATAGTTGGCTTTATAAAGTCGTTACTAGCTAACTATACAGAGTAGATTTTCTGTCTGTTCATAGTTTTGTGCTAGTAGCCACCCATTTACCTGCTGTTTAAAATCGTGCTTGTTAGTCCTAGTAAATTTGTTGTAAAGTAATATTCTGTTATATATGTACGGGCCAAGAAAGTAAGCGAAACGCTGAGCGAAACGAGTTTCAGTTTTGGGAACTGACCTTTGATTTAAAGAACGTGTGAAACGAGTTAGTACGCTTGCTTGGAAACCTTTAGAGCGCTGTTCGTTCAGTATAGAAGAAATGAAAAGTTGCCTTACTGTTAAGAGATTGCTCTCATTGTGTAGATTGTGCGTTGGGTATCTGTATGGCTTTTTTTGCATTACCCTTAGCACAGCTCGTTGAGCTCTTTCTACCTCTAGCATAAGGGTTTTGGCAGCACCTCCCCAAGAAGTAATACAGTACGTGAGTATAGACTGGCATAGAGATGTGTAAACTAGCTTCAAGATGGATTTGTCAGAAATATTGCGAATATTGCGAAAAACATAAATAAGTTTCCTCACTCTTGATGCCAATGTTCTGATATGCGCCCGCCAAGACAGGTTTTCATCTAGAATTACTCCTAGGTATTTGATCTGCGTAACCTTTTCTAGAGTTTCGCAGGAGCACTGAGCGAAGTTTCTTTGTGTGGCGTTCATGTCGCAAGAGTGAATACACAGGGAGTGTGTTGAGTCAGGTTGAGTTGCCTTTGTTATGCTAAAACTCATGTACTTAGTTTTATTTATGTTTAACGTTAGGAGGTTATTGGATAGCCAGTTTTTAATCTTTGCGAGACCATTGGCTGCAAGAGTATATGCTTCATCCCAAGTAGACGCTGTGAAGATTAATACAGTGTCATCCGCGTATGTTATTATTTTACATCCTTTGATTATTTTTGAGCACATGTCATCAATGTAGATAAGAAATAAGACTGGTCCTAAAACGCTTCCTTGTGGAACACCGTATTCTACGTTTATGTGAGAGCTTGCTACTTCATTGACGCGTACTTGTTGCTTTATTATGTGTATCCTAAACTCTTTGTTCGAGTGTAAATACAACGTTCCCACGTTCTTACGGAACATTAGATTCTTTTTACACTAAATTATTGAATTACTTTGCATGAAAAGTCTAACTTTTATTAAGAGGATATTCAGCAAAAATTTATTAAACTTTTTTGTTTGTTTCAATCCCAATAATAATTTCCCAAATTTAATGTACTGGGCGTTACGACGACGGTCTACAGAGAAGTCTGCGATGAAATATGTCTATCTTTTAAGGATAGCTTACTATAAAAAAAAAAATGTTTTAAAAAATGGTCAAATAAATTGTGGTAATTGGAAAGCTATTTTGAGGGATACTATTACAATCCTTACCAAATTAAATATGTTCGTTGCCTTAAGCATTTTATGCACATTATAATTGCCCTTTAAAGTATGCAATTATAATTAATATGTTCGGTGTTTTTGCAATATTAAAACTATGGCGCGCACCAACGTGACTGGCGTTGTGTATAAATGCGCTAATCTCAGGAACTACCAGGGAGATATGCCATCTAGCGCGCCTGCTATGAGACCCGCTGTCTCCAATTTTCAAAAACTACCAACTCTAAGTACATGTCACATGGAAACAAAGTCACATACGTAATATAGAGTTTGTGTGGGTGGGAACTGACTCAACAAACACATTTTTAGAGCATATTTGGAAACGGTGGCGATGTTTCGGCTGCATGATTTATGACGCGCCGCTTGATAGCGGCCACCAATGACCGGCAGTGCTTCATACCTGACGAGAAGAAGCCCGGGCAAAAGGGGCAACCCTATAGGCCCGCACCTGCACCAACTCATGAGATGCAGAAGACCCCACTATTATTGATTCCTATACAATTATATGGTCACTATGACCATTCGACGGATACAATTAGAGAGTAATTTTATCCCCTACCCTATCAATTCCCCATACTACAGGCGATATTTTTATACACGCTCTTAACGTTTTATTAGGTTTTTGAAATTTAGGATTCTTAAATATGTTGTCAAAATGTACGTCTTTATGTTTTAATTTTTTGATAAACCTATGAGATTGGAAAATATTGGCTAAACATATTTGAAAGTGTGTTTTTAAAAAAAAAACTTCAAAATACAGATATACATATATACAAAACGATAAAAACATAAGGACATAAGGAAGAAAATCTGACAACTTTTAGGGGTAGGGAGGTCTGGAAGACGATTTCGCTATTTTAATGGCAGTTACCGTGCAAAATTGTGCCTTGGCCAATTGACATAGAATGCATTTCGTAAAAATTTCAAATCTTCGATTTCCGCTGCCTTCACGAGAGCCTTAAGGGATACATATTATTGCAGACGAATAAATCTTGAAGGTGGTGAAATAAGAGATGAAAAATTGTATGGGCAACCAAAAATACCTCAAGTTAAGGATTTTAAATATTTAAGCGTTTGGCAAGACTAGTGAGCCTGTTAAATTGTACCAGGCTTGATTGATTTTTTCCCCAACATTAGGGCTACTTAGAATTTAATTACCAGATTTAATGCTTAATTACCAAAGGGGTAAGCAGATTGGGTTAAATGTTCATAATAAAATAGAATGAAGCTGCTCTTGAATGTACTACCATGAAAATTGGTGGAGTACATCTCTCTAAATTACAAGAGGGGTGACATCAACATCTATTTTATATGGCCAATCTAGATAACGCAACCACTTGGCCCAGGCAGACCGACATATATAGCATCAGAGGGTTGGTCTCTAACACGTGAACCCATATTCAGCCATTTACCTTATCGTGACCAAAAATGTCGTGACCTCCCGGAATATATCGACTTAAAACATTTTGCTGTAATTTGATAGATAGATGCATTGTCGTGAAACAGCGTTTTAGACCAGGCCTTTGGACAATTTTTTATTCAGGAAATAATTCAAACCGACTTCAGTCCAAAGCGACATGCGGAGGCGGGTACCTCAGCTAGTTTGCACAGGGTAATCTTTAAAACTACTGAACTGATTTTAAAAATTCTTTCAAAATTTGAAAGCTACATTATTTCTGTCTAACATAAGTTATATCTTATTTTAATATTTAAAAGTTTTTATTTATAAATCACTATATTTGTAAACGAAGTCGGTCAGGTGCTTCTTTACGTCTGTTCGATGGACCCCTTAAGGTGCCCGACGACGCCCATGGGCTTTCGAACTTTAAGGGTGGCTGCGAAACCTAGCGGGTCGGTCAGGCTTAAATTCAATTCAAATCTTGGTTAAATAAGCCTAAAATTGATATGGGTGCAGTTGTTGAGAATTTTAAGGAAATTGATTTAAAAAAGGGGAAACTCCTTTAAAATCTGAAATGGCTAAATGTTATTTATAAAACCTTATGGGGATGAATGGGAGATTAAAAGCATTTATGATGGAACAATATAAATTTTCGAAATCAACTAACGGTTTCTAGCGCAGGCAAAAGCTAGTGGTAAAATGGCTAAATGTTATTTATAAAACCTTATGGGGATGAATGGGAGATTAAAAGCATTTATGATGGAACAATATAAATTTTCGAAATCAACCAACGGTTTCTAGCGCAGGCAAAAGCTAGTGGTAAAATGGCTAAATGTTATTTATAAAACCTTATGGGGATGAATGGGAGATTAAAAGCATTTATGATGGAACAATATAAATTTTCGAAATCAACCAACGGTTTCTAGCGCAGGCAAAAGCTAGTGGTATACAGGGTCCGGCACTCGAACTGTTACTAACTTCACACTGCTTCTATTTTCAAAACAATAATGACAGCGCCCCGAATTCGTCAGTTTGTTTTATTGTTTTTAAGTGGACGAAAAGCCCGTGAAAACAGATTTTAATTTGATAATGAATTTTCGCAATGGATATTAAACGAACAATGTGATCATTTTGCCATGGGCCGGAAAATCACAACCATCGTTCGGGAGCTCCGATATTTAACGTCGGAACAAAATGTTAGTGAAACGAAAGTTATAAGCAATCCGGGACCAATACTAAACGGAATTGAGGCGGTCATCCGAAAACAGCAACATCACGTGACATGGTTCGAAAGGTGAAGGCTCGAATTCAAAGAAATCCTCGCCAGCCGATATCGCTGCAAAATTGACATAAAGTCTGAAAGTATCCGACTCAAGTATTAGGCGCATACTTAAAAAAACCGAAACTGAAACCCTACAAGATACAAAAAGTACATCATCTTACTTCAGTGTAAAAGGCAGTCCGACTACAAAGAGCTCGAGCACTGAAAGTCTTGCACGAATGTGGCAATCTGGAAAACATTGTTTTTTCCGATTATTTTTTTTTTAATGCCCAACGGTATGTAAACAAACTAAATGATCGTGTTTGGCTGCAGGGCAAGCCCAACGAGAATTTATACGATAGAGTTGCGTGCCAGAATATAACAGAAGTAAGCGCCTGCTTCTGTTATGGTCTGGGCTGCAGTGACCGCAAATGCTTTTGCTCTCCACTCGTGTTTATCGAGAAGGGCGTCAATGTCCAACAAGTGTACCAGCAAAAGGTGTTAAATGATGCGCTCATACCATAGGCATGTAAGCAATTCGGTATGAACAGCTGGACGTTCCAACAAGACTCAGCACCGTCCCACAAAGCTCGCCTGACACATTTTTAATTACAGTACCACGTTCCTCGGTTAATTTTTTCAGAACAGTGGCCTACTCTCCAGATTTTATTCCAATGGAATTCACGGTATGATCCATTTTGGAGGTAGCCGTATCAATCAAAAGATATGAAAGTGTGGATACGCTGAATGCACCGCTCCGTCGGAAATAACGCAAACTTAGTGCAGCCTGCAAAGCCTTTACGGGACGACTTGGTGCTATCATCCGTGCCAAAGGAGGCTATACGAACTATAACAATGATTGTCTTAAAATTCAATTTTTTTTTGCATTTTGATACAATTTTTAATAAACCGTACTTTAATTAACCAAACGCGCATGGCGTGGCGAGATGGCGTTCATTACTAGCTTTACTTTTTCTACAATCAGGTGCACTAGGACTCTCGCAATAAAAGGCTTGATCGGGTAGCCCACCCCCAACTGCAGTCCTAGAATCCAGTGACGCATGTGCTCGCTGTAGAAGCGTCAAAAAAATGTCGAATTGTCTGTTGCACCTTTTAGCGGGAGCAAGCATGGCCCCTACCCTACATCCTACAACCACTCATGAATTTTCCAACAGGACATGGTTACACAATTACCGCATTCCCTGACCCATTCATTATTAGAAATATATTATATAGAAATATTTTAGCTACTAATTAAACGCAACGCAAGATTTCCTTCAGTTTCAGGTTCAGTACGTTTATCTCATCCATCAGTCTCTATTTATTTGTCACTAGCTTAAGTACCCGCTCTGCTTGCTCAATGTCGTTCTGAGCCGGTAGTCTCAGTTCTCACCTAAATTGGCGTTTACGTAACTTCGAAGTTCCTTAAAAACGTCAAACTCCATACAAGTTTTTCCTAGATATTCGGTGGTTTTACTTCTTCAAGCTGTCAAAGTCAAACTCGGACTTCCGATTTGTATGAAAACACGGAGTGGACGTAAACCGCAACGTCGAAGTATTTACGGCAACGTTGAGTAAGCTGGCAGCCATACATTTGAAAACGCCAGTATATCGGTTTGCCGTAAACGCCAATTTAGGTGAGAACTCTGACTGCCCACTCTGGACTCATTTCGGGCTGAACCCAACATTTTTCCGGGATAAAAGTACCATTTGTGTTAACCAGGTGATAACCTATCCATTTGCCAGCTGTTTTCGTGCTTAGAATAATTCATTTGGTGTGCATATACCTGAAGTTATAAAACAATCAATTTGAGGTTGATAAGTTAATAACTGTCTGAGAAATTAAAGAATAACAGTGGCTTTTAGCCATCGACCTAATTTTAGATCACAACAGTTACATATGTTTAGGACTAAGGTTTTGAATATAGTATGCTCAACATTAAGTATGCCTACTTGCGGCTTAAACTTGGCTTAAACTTGCAGTTACGGAAAAAACCGGATAAGATTGCTTTGTTTTATAATTCATTTATAAATGGTATGCTATTATTATTTTTCTTCTTCCCTTCGTGATAAAAAGTTAGTTTTTAAAAACCAAAAATTAATTTGGGCATTGACTGCGAATATTTGAGTTTATTTTAATAACTTGGTGATATCGTATACTAATAAAAGGTTTAAGTAAAATTTTTATTTTAATACGTTCGAGATGAAATTCCAAAATTGTTCAAAGTGTGGATTCTCATCTAAGTGTATCTCATTAAATTTATTCACATTCTGTATTTATTTTGATTTTATTTATTGATTATTGATTGTCTTTTATTATTATTGATTGTATATTATTATTATTGATTATTTGTTTTTTTTATTGTCTTTAAGTGTTTGTCTAGTCGGTTTTTAAATCCATTTACAGTTTCAGCACTAATGACCTCCTCCGGCAGATTGTTCCAAAAGTCTACAACTCTGTTCACCAAGAAGTGTTTCCTGAGGTTAGAATTTGATGCAGAGTGGTTTAGTTTTTTTAATTTCTTTGAGATTTGGTAAATTATAATAATCATTGAGGATTTTGTATGCTTCTATTACTGAGATAAATAGTCGTAACAGAAACTATGACTAACGAAAAGTAGTACTTTGTCACGTCATTTCGACACACTTTGTATGGACGAAATGTCAAAGTAATGCAAAGTGACGTCACAAAGTACTACTTTTCGTTAGTCTTAGTTTCTGTTACGACTATTTATCTCAGCCTATGAGGTCCCTTCGCTGGCGGCGTTCCTCTAGGGTGCTGAGTCCGATAACTTTAAGATGATGTTCATAACTTTGCTTCTTAAGTGTTGCAATCATTTTTGTGGCCCGTCTTTGAACGCCCTCCACAAGGTCTATTATCTTTCTAAAATAAGGGTTCCAAATCAGAAAAGCATGTTCCAATAAGGGGCGAACATAGGCCTTATATAATTTTAGGAATAGTTCTGTATTTATGTACGAGAAGGCCTTTCTGATCATGTATAGTAGGGAATTGGCTTTCTTGACGACTTCTGTGATATGTGTCTCCCATTTAAGATCTTCTGAAATTGTCACACCAAGATCATGTTGCGTTGTCACTGTCTCTATAATGTTTCCATCAAAGTAGTGAGAGTGATGTGGATTTTTGGGTCCTAGGTGTACAGTGCACAGCGCATTTACTGGCATTGAGCGATAATAGCCACTCCATAAATTGCTTACGTTAAAATTATTCATCAGAAACTTAGTATGTCCAACTAGTTAGTTTAATGTGGTTTGGACATGTATACAAAATAAATACCTAATGAAAGAATGACAAAAATATTCAGAGGTGGCAAGTGGGTGGAAGTGGTAGGTGTGCCTGGACGATGAAAAATAAACCACTATGATAAGTGAGTGGCTTCATTAAGCCATAATAGTACCCCGTAATCGAAGAGCATGCCCGTAGAAGCGACAGAAGTATTATGTTATTGAGCCCTCTATCTTCGCCACTATGTGTGATGTTCAGAGCTGGTAGTCTGAGTTCTCACCTAAATTGGCGTTACGGCAAACCGATCGACTGGCGTTTTCAAATGAATGGAGAAATTGAAGAGCGCGCACAGCGGGCGTTAAGCGAACTAACATTTGCGAGTCCGAGCTTGATTTGACAGCTTACTCAACGTTGCCGTAAATACGTCGACGTTGCCGTTTACGTCCACTCCGCGTTTTCATACAAATCTGAAGTCCACGTTTGACTTTGACAGCTTGAAGAAGTAAAACCACAGAATATCTAGTTAAAACTTGTATGGAGTTTGGAGAAAACACCAGTCGATCGGTTTGCCGTAAACGCCAATTTAGGTGAGAACTCAGACTACTAGCTCTGCATAAAATATAATGAGCATCAATCTACAACTACACTTTTTCACGTTGTGTCAGCACTTAACTAAATTCGAAAGAACGACTTGTTTAAGCCATTCTTATTCATTTTTCCTTTCTGAGGATAAAATGCTGAGACATGCACACGAATAAACGTAAGAACAGAATCACACAGAACACAAAATAATTGTTAAGTTTTCCTTTTACTTCATTCAAGTTAGATGTTTATGTAGGTACTAAGTTATATTAATAACCAGCTGAGGTACCCGGCTCCGCTCGCATCAATGTCGTTTTGGACTGATATCGGGCTGAATTATATACTGTTTAAATAGTAACCCCGCGGGCTGGTCCAAAAGGCTAGTTAACACTACTGTCTACGAAATTTGAACAAAATTGGTTGAGCCGATGTGGCATGATTGATTAAGATAACATCAAATTATTGCCATTCATAAATTCAGTGGAAGGAATGTACATTAATTAATTGTAAAACATTGGGGCCAATTTCTTCCAAGTTTTTTTAAAAGGATTTGCCGCCCGGACGATCTTGCACTGGCACTACTACATTACCATGGATGTAAAACACGGACATGTTTTATGACCGCTTCGATCATCATTACCAACTCAGTCGGGATTAAATCTACCTAGTACCTACGTTAGAAAGGGGACCTACATTTATACTCTAGGATCCGTGCGACAGCCATCCTCAACATCGAAAACGGTCACCCATCCAAAACCCAACCGCGCCCATAGATCCCAGACGTAGATACAAACCGCATATTAATCGAGTGAATAATTCGCAAGTTATGAACTTTTATCCCGACCGGTCTCCTCTCTCATAATTTACAGCGACGTATTCTGCCAATTTCCATGGAACATGGAGGAGCAGTCCGTCAGTTTTATTAGAAATATTTAACACTCACAGTTCATTCTCCTGGTATGTTAGCGTGATGTTTTGCAGCCTATAAGTAATGCGCAGATTTAGGCGAGACTTCGATGCAAAACGCATCTAAATCGGGTTATTGGTTCTTAAGTTATAACCAATTCATACGACTGGTCACCTCTCTGGTAATTTAGCGTGATGTAAAGTAGCCCTAAAATTGCGAAAAAAAATCGAGCCATACGCAGGTATAATTATGTAGCGACAATATTAGATGAGCCATATAAATTGTCATCCCCTATATCGCCGCCTCCATAGCGACATTTAAATAGCATCGTTGTAATTAGATTTTTTCAACATGGTGTGAAGAACCACCTGATCAGCTAGAGAGTACACGTCAGAGCTGCAAAACGCTGTCCTTTCGTCCTCTTTCTACAATCGTTCAACGCGAAACAGGTAGGGTAATCAAATTTACTGGCCACATTCCGAAAATAAGAACCAACCGATCCGGTTGATCCTTTATCTATAGGGTCAGTAAACTATGGAATCGACTTCCTGATATATTTTCTCTAAAGTAGAACCCGGGGTCCTCCAAACATGGTGACAAGAAGCACCTGGTCGGCCGGCATGGTTTTCGCAGCCCCCGTGAAAGTTCGAAAGCTCATGGGCGTCGCCGGGCACCTCTTCCAGGACCTGGCTTACGCCATATGTCGCGCTTAACATAACGGAGTAATATGAGTTAGTTCAAATCAGGCACTAAGTAGTATGTGAGAGTTTGTACGTTTTGCTTTTGTCTACTACCCATAGTTGGATTTCGAAAGTTCGTTTTTAGTTTCGTAAATATATATGCGCTGTGCTTACCATACATCTAAGCCACTCTGAAATGTTCACATTTCTTGGTTTAATGGTTCTAGAGATTTTGTGTGTTATTTGAAAATTAGTTTATTTCGGCCTCTCGAGTTAGAGGCCGAAATAAACTAAGGCTCGGTTAAAGAGTTAGAGGTAACTAGTTAGCTAAATTGCAAAAAAAAATATTTCTTAGCGAGCATTCTGATGTTAAGGTGGCCCAACCCGGCGGGTTGGGCCACTCATTCGCGGGCACGGTACAAAACCGTGCTGTTGCGCTCTGTGACCTTCTCTGTTTCAAAGAATAAGACAGGCTCCGTGATGAGGAAGATGCAACATGTCCACAAAAAAGACAATGTGCATATTGTATGATTTGGTAAGATTTACGAAAATTTTAATTTCAAAACGACTTATAGTTAAAAGTAAACCACGACCGCTGTAGTCAAACATCTAACAAAAACCAAATAGATCATAAATCTTGATTAAATAAGCTGTGTCTGATGACTAATCTTTTTACGATGTTCTTACTTTATCATTGCGTAATCCACCTATTGTATAAAACGCGCGAAAAATTCGAACTTTCAGAACTTATAACTTAGAAATCAAACACAATTTTAGAATGCCAATGGTCATCTGACATCTAGTTAGATCAAATAAAGCTATTTTGGGTAACATTTTGGATCTCTGACAAGAAATATGGGCGTGATCTTCTTTCCCCTTTTGTATGGGGAGATGAGCGGGATGGGCCACCTTAAAAGAAAGCTACTGTTAAAATTCGTACGCTTCTAGTACAATGTAATATGAAAATTTGTCAATTTTGACCTCTTTTACTCCCTTAACAATTACATTTTGAATAATCCTTGCCAATTAAGTGTTTTCATCTTAACAGAAAGCCACTATTTAAATTTAACATTTCTAGTCTCAATGGTTCTAGAGATTTCAGGTGTTATATATGAGCGGCTCGTAGCCTAGTGGCGCGGGGACTGGCCTAGCGTACCAGAGGCCTGGGTTTGATACCGACATGCACCACTGTCTTTCTCTTTCCGAGTTCGATAAGTGCATTTCGTCACGAATGTGAGCTGCTCTATGGTTCGGAATCCATGTAAAGCTGTAGGACTCCTTCCCCTACTAGGTGGTAGGGTTTAAGCCCGCCCAGGTTGGTACCATCGCATTGGATGAAAAGATGGTCGAAGCGGCAATGAAAAATTGTCCGTGTTTTCCATCCAGTTCAATGTAGCCGTGCTCATAAAGGGAAGGTCCTGGCATGGCACCAAATTCCTTCGGGAATGTGGTGTATTGGGCTAATATCATAACGGTAGTTGTGTGGTATAAGCCATCCATGTCAGGTCGCTTAGAAAAAAAAAATGTAAATTCGTTCATTTTAGTCTCTTTGACCCCTTAAGAGCTAAAATACCTTTTTCAGCAAGCCACTCTAAATCTCTTACGTTCCTAGGTGAAATGTTTTTTGAAATTAGGTGTTAAGTGCCTAAAGAAGATTTGTACATTTTGGCCTCTTTTACCCCTAAATATATTAATTATAAATAATACTCGGCGAATAAGTGTTGTAATCTTAACGGGAATCCACACTGTAAATTTCACGTTTAAATATCAATGGGTTCCGAAGACTTCTATATGAGTGTGTAGGTGGTTGTCACTTGTGTATTTCGTCCTTGTTTACCCTTACCTTTACCTTAACAAAGGAATTTCGAAAAATACGTTCTTAGCGAGCATCCATCATCAACCGTCACCCTTCCAGATCCCAACCGCGCGCCCAATGTTAAACCACTTGAACTAACGGTCCACTTGAAGACATACATTCCAAAGAAATATAACTTAGACATCATATATTATCATATGATCGACCAATTTACAATGAAGGGATATAGAACAGAATTGTCTGCTGTTAAAGTACGAACAAGAGAACTTCCACTTTTTTTTTATGCAACCTGACATGGATGGCTAATACCACACAACTACCGTTATGATATTAGCCCAATACGCCACATCCCCGAACGAATTAGGTGCCATGCCAGGACCTTCCCCTTTATGAGCACAGTTACATTGAACTGGTTGGAAAACACGGACATCTTTTCATTGCCGCATTAACCATAGTTTCATCCAATGCGGTGGTACTTAGCCCAGCCCGGGCGGACTTAATTCCACCACGTAGGGGAAGGGGACCTACAATTTTACATGGGTTCCAAACCATGGAACAGCTCACATTCGTAACTAAATGCACTTATCCAACTTAGAAAGAGAAAGAGAGTGGTGCATGTCCGGGCGAGGATTTGAACCCTGACCTCTCGCATGAAAGCCAAGTCCTCTAACCCCTAGACCACGAGCTCTACAATTGCCAATGTATTTATTTATTTATACATGTTCATTGCACTATACATTCGGGCAAAAGGTACAACTTAATGCCAGCGGCATTCCCTCGTATGGGTTCATTCAATGCGATGGTAGCAGCCTGTGTGGGAATAACCCTACCGCCTAGGAAAGAAGGAAGGGGACGAATCACTTTGTCCGCTATTACGACATGCATGGAAATAAATCGTGGCATGTCACGGCATGTCAAAATTTTATAAGAAAATATTTTTATTGATATTAAGACACATTTCTGACAAATATGTGCTATTCAAGAAATTATTTGAGGGCAAAAATAATATGTCGGATATAAATGTTAAGAGATTTCACCCGAGAATAGTCCGAAAATTTCGCTTTTTATGCGGTGTGCATGAACTTGAAGTTATACATACGTCCTGGGGTCACCTTTAAACCCAGGCTACAAACAGATGTTTTTTCATGGAACCATTCTTTATGTTAAGCTCGGCATATGGCGTACGCCAGGACGTCTTAAGGTCGGCCCGTAAGCATCAGAAAATTTCGCCTCCCATACAAACGTAGTTTACTAATAATTTGAAAACAACTGTTCCAACTTACTTGATATTTGGTATCTAATATTAGGCTACAAATATCTGTGTCTGCATGCCTTTGTTTTTTCGGTAAATGTATTCTGGGTCAAACCACGGAGAAAACAAAATTCGTATGAAAATTTTCTTTATGCTTTAATTTAATTCGGTTTGGATTTTTCAAAAAAACAAAAGCATGCAGACACAGATATGTATTACTTGATATTAGATTTTAAATATCAATTTAATTGGAATAGCGGTTTCCAAATGATTAGTAAACTACGTTTGTATGGGGAGCATAGCTTACGGGCCGTTCTTAAGGTGCCCGACGACGCCCTTGCGCTTTCGAACTTTATAGGGGGCTGCGAAAACCATGCCGGCGGACGAGGTGCTTTCATGTTTGAAGGACCCCAGGTTTTACTTTGGGAGAAATACCTCGGCAGGGAGTATTACTACATTCTATAGTTTACCGACCCCATAGATAAATGACCTATAGGATCGGTTGGTTTTGATTTTTGGAATGTCGCCAGTGAATAGGTGCATTTTCTGCCTGTTCCGCGTTGTGCGATGGTAGAAAGAAGACGGAGGGGACCGACCCTGACATGGATGGCTGATACCACACAACTACCGTTATGATATTAGCCTAATACATCACTTTTCCGAAGGAATAAAGTACCATGCCAGGACCTTTCCTTTGTGAACACGACTACATTTATCTGGATTAACCATCGTTTTATCCAATTCGGTGGCACCAACGCAGGCGGGCTCGACCCTACCAATAAGTAGGGGTAGGGGACCTATAGTTTTACATGAGTTCCGAGCCATGGAACAGCTCGCATTCGTAACTAACTTATCCAAAACAGAAAGAGAAAGAAAGTGGTACATGGCCGGGGCGAGGATTTGAACCCAGACCTCTCGCATGAAAGGCAAGTCCTCTAGTCACTAGACCACTCTGTAATTTCAGAACGCAACGTTAACACTTGCTTAGGACTACTCTACTTAGAACTTACAAAAACATAAAATTAGCCATTTCGAAATGTGATTTATGTATTTAACTACAAAAACCTGTAAAATATTCGAGACGATTGAGTTGTTTTTTTTTTATTAGGTTTGTCAAAAGTGACTCATTTCTTACATGGTAATAACAAAACTTAGATATAAAAAAAGTGAAACTATCAGCAATAATGGACAAACACAACATGGTTATTAACATTTCCTCAAGTCTAACGGTAGGGCATTAACTTAATTCTGATAAGAAGAATAAAAATAAATAAATCATGGCATATAAACACGCTACAAAACAAAATATATCAACTAAAATAACACGTGTTTAAAAGTGAGTGAACATTATTACAAAGAACAAAGGAGGGGAAATAATTACATACAGGTTTTGAATTTATTTTTAAGTGATTCTAGTGATGGGGCCGATATATCAATATCGTGATGATGAACGAATGCATTATAATTTGAAGAGATCCTCGAAAGTGGTGAATATATACCTAAATTAGTCTTATGTTTTTTTAGTTTTAGAGGGATTTAGGACTTGAATTTGGTCTTGGTACGTTAAAATTTATCTGGCTCAAAAGGAAAGGTCTTAATACTTGATTATTAATAATTGTAAAAATAATAATAATATCCGAATGCAATCTTCTCTTTTCAAGAGAATTGACTCCATAAAAAATCAGTCCGTCAGTGTAGTTAGGAAGAAACTTCCCTTTATTGTCAAAAAAAGATAAAAAGTTTTAAAACATCTTTTGACTACGCTCGATGCGTTGTACGAGTATATGTAATTTGTAGCTGGGATTCCACACTGGACTAGCATATTCTAGTATGCTTCTTACAAGACTGTTAAATAATGCAACTTTTGCCGCAGGATTTTTAAAAACTTTGCTATTACGTTTGAAACCTAGCATTTTAAAAGAACGAGAAATTATGTTGTCTATATGAGCATTAAATGAAAGTTTTTTATCTAATACCAAACCTAGGTCACGAATAATATCCACTTGCTTAAGCGTATTGCCGTTAACATAATATTCGGTTAAAACTGGTTTTCGTTTACGCGTAAATGTAATTTGAACACACTTTAGAAAATTTAGGGACATTTTGTTTTTAAATCACCGCAAAGAGACTCGATTAATATCGTTTTGTAAAAGAATTGAGTCGTGACTATTTTTAATAATTTTATAAAACTTGCAATCGTCCGCAAAGAGCAACATCTTGTTAGATACTTCATTTATGCTTTACTAATGTACATACTTAATGTAAGGTAATGGTATACTTACTTCAATTTTTTTCCTACTTTCCCACTTTGGTCATTAAACCTGCCAGAAATTAAGCTTCATTAGTAAACTTTTTTTTTTCATTTCATTTGTTTAAACTTTTTTGGTAATTGAACTACACTAAGTTACGCCAAACACTGATAGATCCGCGGATACTATCGACCAATAAAAAAGGTTGTCAGCGATTAGCTTTTATTTATAGGACTCAAGATGATTCAAATATCAAATCGCCACCTCCTAGTCTATTATCTTGGGGAACGGAACTCTAAAAGTATTTAACAGTATCACTTCATTCACTATTTACCTACGTCCGCTGCCTACGTCCTCCTAGCCACTTGAGAGCGTTTGGCGCGAGCGTGGTTTGTTTATAGTCGTTAGGGTCATTACTTTTATGGCAGTGTTTATTAAACAATACCGGGGATCAATGGCGACCATTGTAAGGGATTCAAAATTACCGGGGATTCATTCCTGCCTGTTACACCGGCAAAGTATGGTGTGTGTCGCTAGCAACTGTCGCACGTGACTCCGCATGCACTTTGAATGCCAGCAATGCAGAGAACCGCAAATCCTTAAGACAGTCGTTACCCTATCTAGGTTTTTAAAACTTTTTTATTCTAAAATATATTGTCAAAACGTACGTCTGATGTTTTTATTTATCTTTTAAATTGTAAAATAATACCTAACAAACATGGAAAAATGTTGTCTTCAGTTGTCATTTTAGATTTGTTTTTTTAATGGAAAAAAATAATAGTTTAAAAAAACTAAAAAAACACGCTTTTATATCTACGGGAACTAAAAAATTTAAAATAATTTTTAATTTTAAAGAGTTTATATTACAGTAGTAGAAGATCGAACAATCAATCAGAATTTATCAACTCAAAATAAAATTATAATAAAGTTTAAGTTATTAACAAAATAATTCAATTCAGAGTAAAAAGCGTGGGGTGCATTTTACTACTTTTCATAACTCTCCTCTCATAGATAGTTGCCAGTAGAATGATTGTTACATTTACTTTATCGAGCACCCCACGCTTTTTACTCTAAATTGAATTATTTTGTTAATAACTTAAACTTTATTATAATTTTATTTTGAGTTGATAAATTCTGATTGATTGTTCGATCTTCTACTACTGTAATATAAACTCTTTAAAATTAAAAATTATTTTAAATTTTTTAGTTCCCGTAGATATAAAAGCGTGTTTTTTTAGTTTTTTTAAACTATTATTTATTTTTCATTTTTTAGTTCGATTTATCAATTAGTTATTATTACTACAGAGGATCTATAAAATAATTTATTAATCCTGGCGGTCCTAATAAGGATAATGGGAAAATGTTATGAAATTGGGACCCTTACTTTTTACGTTATACATAAACGATTTAGATAGTTTCATTAAAAAATTGTTTTTCTTTTGTACGCTGATGATGCAAAATTTTTCAAAATTATATCTTCCAGTGACGACTGCAACCAGTTGCAACATGACCTCAAAAACCTACAATTGTTTTGCACTGACAACCAACTTTTTTTAAACACAGATAAATGCTATATCATAACATACTCCAGAAAACGTAACCCAATACTATATGACTACAGACTAAACAACACAATTTTAACACGAGTTACGCAAATAAGAGATCTCGGTGTCATACTTGACAATAAAATGCGGTTTCATCTACATGTTGATCACATGTTAAATAAGGCATATAAACAATAAGGTTTTATTTTAAGGGTAGGTAGGCATTTCACACACGCTTCAACTTATAAGACACTTTATTATAGCTTTGTTAGGAACCAATTAGAGTTTGCAAGTACAGTATGGAACCCACAATACGATATCTACATTGATCGAATTGAAAAAAATCTGCACAAATTCCTCAAATCTCTCGACTATAGGACTGGACACGATTGTTTTTTAAATTACAATACCTCTGCATTACGTTACTCTATACCGTCTTTGCAAAGCCGACGCCATCTCAATGATGCAGCTTTTTTGTGGAAGATAATTAATTGCCACGTGGACTCTCCATCTTTATTAGAGAAAATTACTTTTAAAGTACCTCATCATACTACACGCAATAAGGACCTGTTTTATATACCCTCATGCTACACAAATTATGCTCAAAACACTTTTGTTCGACGTAGTTTGAGCAACTATAACAAACATTTATTTGAAGTAGATTTATTTTGTAACTCATTATTACCATTTAGGAAGAAAACCATGAAAATTATATTATTTACTTGTTGATTTATGTTCTATCTTTAATATGTCTTTCTTTTATTTTCCTCACTTGTATATTTACTATCTTATGTTATCACATCACAACTACATCAAAATATACTCTCAATAAGTAATTATACATGTAAAAATAGGGAACTATAGGTCAGCCTCAGTGGCCCAGTGGCGCGACACTTCGGCGATCGCTCTCCGAAGTTAAGCAACGCTGGGTCCGGTCTGGTCTTGCGGATGGGTGACCATTCGACCGTTGAGAGAGGCTGGCCGTGGTTCGGATTCCACGTTAAGCTGTAGGTCCCCTTCCTTACTTACTAGGTGGTAGGGTTTATCCCGCCCGGGTTGGTACCATCGCATTGGATGAACGATGGTCGAAGCGGCAATGAAAATTGTCCGTGTTTTCCATCCAGTTCAATGTAGCCGTGCCATATAAGGAAGGTCCTGGCATGGCATCTAGTTCCCATGTGGTGTGTTGGGCTAATACCATGACAGAACTTGTGGTATTAGCCATCCATGTCCAGTCACATAAAAAAAAAATGTGATATTCTTTACTTAAACTGTTATGAAATTATTGCATTGTCATCGGTCCTTGATACGTATGCAAAGTTTCAAATTGATCAGACTTCTGGAAACTGGTGAAAATTAAGTTCAAAGATTCCGTTACATAGATACATACATAGATACAACCCAAGCTAATAAAAGCGTGTTAATAATGATATTTCCATAAAAATAAAAACACACTGACATAGAATAAGGCTTTCTCAAGTGATTAAAAAAATCTGACAACTTTTAGGGGTAGGAAAACGTTACGGCCCGGAATACGATTTTTTTTTGTTTTCGGGGTGCGAAATTGTGCCTTGGCCAATGGACAAACAGCAGAGCATTTCTTAAAATTATTATATCTCAGACAGTCAGACTTCAGGACAGTCTCAAAAACTTTAATGTAGTGCTAGTCATACTCATGCATCAGACCGCTGCTGCCCCGGAGTGGTAGGTGCAGACGGTAGATCTTACTACTGGACGAGGGTGATAGGGTTAAACCCGTCCGGGTTATTATCATCGCATTGGATAAAAAGATGGTCGAAGTGCTAATGACAAATTGTCTGGGTTTCCCATCGAGTTTAATTTAGTCGCGCTCATAACGGCAAGGTCGAGGGGCTGGGGGTTACCATGGAAGGTCAACTCGACGGGTGAATAGCAAGTGAACAGGCAAGACAGTGATTAAATCTGACGTTTAGTTGCATTTCGTACCAAACTGAAATTTACCATTTGCCATGGTACGAAATGCAATTAAACGTCAGATTTAGTCACTATTTTGCCTGTTCACCTGGCGAGTTATTTACCATAGTAACCCCCAGAACCGGCGTAAAGTGTGAGAAAGCATGTGAGAGAAATCGATAAATTCTGCAGTTGGTGCAGAATTAAGCGAATTCTCTCACATATTTTCTTACATCTTACGCCGGTTAAACCTCTGGGGTAAGAGATAAGGTAGGTGACGAATAGTTTAGCTATTTATTGGAGACACGACGGAACTGCCACGAAGTGGGACAAAATTTAAATAACTCGTCGTCAGTCATTTAAATAACACCTGGTTGTGGAAAAGTTGTGTAATTTGTGTTTTATAAAAACTCGTATGGACGGCATAACAACATATCCACATGGACACCATCATGCCGGTTCCCCGAGGGGTAGCCAGAGATGATAGAGAGCCATAAGATAGATCACAGAATACTTCTTTCGCTTGCTCTATGGACATATGTAGGTACATCTTTTTATAAATGCTTCGCTATAAATTTAATTTTAACAAAACCTAAAATTTTACAAACACCTACAAAAAAAGGGGGGGGGGCGTAAACAACAAACATATCTAAAAAAATTGTTAACCGAAATAACAAAACACGGCTCGAAGTTCTCAAAGTAGCTCAAGAAATAAAATAAAACACGCACAAAGGACTATTCAGCCCCTGTTTCGAACCGACGACACCTGCGTGCATGCTCAAACAAAAAAAAAACAGGAAGCACCCTCCCTACCGCCACATCCTTCGCACATGCGTCATGATGTGCCACCCTGCCGCCTGTCACAAAATGAACATAGTTTGTAATAATATTTTAATTAGTATAATTTTATAAACCTGATATTTTTTTGGAAAAAACTAATTATCAGCCGAAGACGACCCAGTTCCCCTTGAAAACTCATTTCATGTTTAGTTCGCGATGACATCATACCCGCTTCGAGCGGATCTTATGACTCGAGTCAACTTTTTCGCGCCTAGCGACCAACTCGATAGAATGCTACCTGCATGAAAATCCAACATTGCAGGTAGCGGGATGAAAGTGAAAAGAATAAAGAAAGTACAGAAGATGAAAGAGAAAGGGCGATTCTAGAATAGGCGATGGGGTTAAGAGCACTGTTACTTATTCGGTGTTTTTGGCAAATGTTTCGAATTATACGAGATTAAGAGGATCATTCCAAAGGCATGAAGAAGATTCATTCACGCCTAGGCGACAATAGAACCTACCTATTTGTGCACTGTCACGTATTTTCATGACGTTACACTAAAAATCTAAATTCTTAGGCCGCCTTTGCACAAATGTCGACGCCTATTTGTCGGACAGAAGGCATCTCGAGCGCATATTTTTTTTCGGTGTAACGACATGAAAATGCGTGACTGTACTCGTAATCCATTACGAAGATTTTAACTGACGGGTCGGCGAATAGTTATTAGAAACGGTCTATTCAATGAACTATGTACGTACAGAGCAGAACCAAGGAAAGTCGCAGAGGTGGATTTTAATCAGTTCGAGCGCTTGCCCGTAGGGCGTGGGTCTTGTCGTTTGGTCACCTGTTGTCGGCGCCGAGGTAGGTAGGTAAACAGATTTTAAGAATGTTGTCGTCACCATGTCCTTTGGACTCGGGCGAGCCTTACATAATGTCGGTTCTGCGAGAACCATACCTGTTTGCCGCCGGCCACCATTTTGAAAGAGTTTCCGAGTCCGTTCGCTGGGAAGATGTGCACAGGGTCACTTCACAGCCGCGCGTGCGGCGCCACGAAGGGCTTCACGCGACAGGACGCGGGCTCGAGCGAGTGAGCTCGAAGGGGGGGCGCGGCAGTTCCGCGACTAGCCGACGCAGCTCCGAGTTTTGAACTGAAACGGTCGTCGCTTCGCTTCGCGTCCGCAACGGCCCGGCCGGTGGCGTTCGCGTCGCACGGCGGGCGGACTGCTCCCCGCGCCCCCCGCTTCCGCGCGGCGCCCGACCGTGCACACCGCAAACTTCAAGGCCGTCTCCGCGGACAGGGTACCGTCCGACTCGAGACGGACGGTACCCTGTGGGCGGATCGAACCGCAAAAACCTGCTGGAGCCTTCGCCAGTTTGCTTTTTAGGATTCCGTAGGTAAACCGGGAACCCATTTGTGCCGCGCCCTGTCTGTCAGATCAGAAATCTCTAGCGCGTAATCAGTAACAGCTGTACACATCGAAATATCTAAAGATAAACTTTCGCGAGTAGTTTTGTAATCCTAAACATGTACCCACCCAGTTAAGGCAAACATTATTTTGATTTTATTATTTAAGGTGGCCCAACCCGGCGGCGGGACTAACTCATTCGCGGGCACGGTACAAAACCGTGCTGTTGCGCTCTGGGATCTTCTTTGTTTCAAAGAAAAAGACAGGCTCCGTGATGAGGAAGATGCAACATGTCCACAAAAAAGACAATATGAATAGTGTATGATTTGGTAAGATTTACGAAAATTTTAATGACATGACGACTTATAGCTAAAAGTAAACCACGACCGCAGTAGTAAAATATCTAACAAAAACCAAATAGATTATAAATCTTGATTAAATATGCTATGTCTGATAAGTAATCTTTTTAAGATGGTTTTACTTTATCATTGCGTAATCCACCTCCAAATGTATTGCATAAAACGCGCGAAAAATTCGAACTTTCGGACCTTATAACTTAGAAACCAAACACAGTTTTACAATGCCAACGGTCATCAGACATCTCGTTCCATGAAATAAAGCTATTTTGAGTAGAATTTGGGATCTCTGACAAGAAATATGGGTGTGATATTTCTTGTCAGAGATCGAAAATTTGGAGCGGTCATGGTTTACTTTTACCTATAAGTCGTTTGTAATAAACATTTTCGTAAATCTTACAAAATCAAACACTATGCGCATTGTCTGCTTTGTGGACATGCTGTATCCTCCTCATAACGGAGCCTGTCATTTACTTTGTTACAGAAAAGGTCCCAGGGCGCGGTTTTGTACCGTGCTCGCGACTGAGTTAGTCCCGCCGGGAAGGGGACCTTAAGGCGGCCCAACCCGGCGGGCCTAACTCGTTCGCGGGCACGGTACAAAACCGTGCTGTTGCGCTCTGGGACCTTCTCTGTTTCAAAGAATAAGACAGGCTCCGTGATGAGGAAGATGCAACATGTCCACAAAAAAGACAATGTGCATAGTGTATGATTTGGTAAGATTTACGAAAATTTAAATTTCAAAACGACTTATAGCTAAAAGTAAACCACGACCGCTGTAGTCAAAAATCTAACAAAAACCAAATAGATCATAAATCTTGATTAAATAAGCTATGTCTGATGACTAATCTTTTTACGATGTTCTTACTTTATCATTGCGTAATCCACCTCCAAAGTTATTGTATAAAACGCGCAAAAAATTCGAACTTTCGGACCTTATAACTTGGAAACCAAACACAATTTTACAATGCCAATGGTCATCAGACATCTAGTTCGATCGAATAAAGCTATTTTGAGCAAAATTTTGGATCTCTGACAAGAAATATGGGCGTGATCTTCTTTCCCCTTTTGTATGGGGGAGATGAGCGGGTTGGGCCACCTTAAGTATCATCAGTACAGTACAGAATATCGACAGATATATCGACAAGCCATTTTGGACCAGGGGTAGGTAGCCGGCGTAAGATGAGAGAAAATATGTGAGGGAATTCGATCAATTCTGCACCAAAACCAGGCAACATGTAATTCAAACTCAAAATCAGAGTAATTTTCTGATGAGACGCGAACTCATATCGAAACACTCTGTATAAGGCGACGTTGAAATATTTTCGTATAAGTCCCATGTGTGATAACCACAGATGATATAAGTTTTTATACGCAGAGCTCGCGGATAAGTCTTATCATATCTATCCCGTCTGTGACAAGCTTTACGCCTATTACCCCCCTGGTGGGTAAGGAACACAATCTTTGTATTTTCCCTACAACGGTAAGGATAGGAATATGAAGAGAGGAACACAAACTTTGATAAAAATATGAATATACTACTCAGTGCTACTAAAGTTTTAGGGGTCTGTAAACTATTAGGCCATTATAGTTTGCAGAGTCGACTTTTTAATATTCTATGTTTACTGTTTTGTTGTTATTTAGGCAATAGAAATATACACTCCGTAGATTTTTTCGACGGAAAACTTAGACTCAGGATTCAGGAATCAACCTGATTACGGAATTCCAGGAATAGGCCTGCTGAACATTTTATTTCCCCAATTTATTGCATCACGTTTTCCAAGAGAAACAAATACGCATAACTTGCCCACCCCCCTCACTAGTTAACTTAATAGGCTCGACAACGGTGTCTAGTGTCGAAGCAGGCTTAGTAAAGGAAAGCATTGGTTGAGGGCCACTGACCAGATAAGTAATGGCACACTTTTCCCCTACGAGTCTACAGTGAGGCAGTCATTTTCACTTACGACTTTAAATAAGAGAATAAAAAAGTTTTTTACTGTAACCTCAATAGATAAGGATCATAAAGGCTCGTAGCCTCGTGGTGCGGGGATTTGCCTTGTAGGTCTATTAAAAAATAAAAAAATTGAAACGTAGATTTCGACAATATATTTTAGGATCCTAAAATTAAAAAACCTAGTAAAACATTAAGAGCATGTAAACAGATATCGCCCCTAGTGTGGGGAATTGATAGGGTAATGACTCTCTTAACGCAAACGTTGGAAGAGCAGACATGTCCACCTAATTTAGTTACTAATATATGTATTTTCGTTATTATGGTATATGATATTATTTTAAGATATAATTTATGATATAAGAAACCTGTGGTGCATGGTTCTAACTAACTTTTTCGAGGTCACTATGGCGCTATGGGACCTTTTCTGTTTCAAATAAAAAGACAGTCTGCGTAATAGGAGGATGCAGCATGTCCACAAAGTAGACAAGTGGGATGCACCATGTCCACAAAGTGTTTGATTTGTTTAGATAAAAAAGATACATAATGACATAGCTAAAAGTATATCATGAACGCTGTACTAGAAAATCAAACAAAAACCAAATGGATTATAAATCATCACCTAGGATGACTAATGTTTTATTGTTGAGTAATTCACGTTCAAACTTATTGTTTAAACTGCGTGAACAATTCGAACTTTCAGACCTTATAACTTAGAAACCAAGCACAATTATGCAATGCCAATGGTCATCATGCATTTAATTCAATTTCATAAATCTGTTTTACTATAATTTTGGTTCTGGAGACCAGAAATGTGTTCATAATCTTCTTACCACGTTTGTATTGGGAGTTCAGCGAGGTTAAAATGGTAAAAAAAAATCGGAGTAAAATTAATACCTATATTTGTTAGTATTATTTTGCAATATTCCACAGTAGGCATTGGCATTTGGGAAGGAAAACGTATGTGGGTCGAAGTCCAATGTGTGGCATCTAGGGTGATACTGTTTGTACATACATAGGTCTGCTCAGGATTGACATACGTTCAACTATTTTGAAATTGAAATAAATCAATATTAAGTCCAAGAGGATGCATGTGATAAATCAGGGTAAGAGGGATTCATGTCACACCAAAGCCACAGTAGGGACGCAGCATAGAGGTCCCGTGTCATTCTAGCATCTATACGTGTAGGCATTGTGGACTCATCTATCTAAATTAAATCATGACACTAACGTATTCACAGATCGTAGCAGCCCAGATGTGTGGGCGATTTAGCATATTGTCATTACTGAGGATTCTTATGTTGAAAAAAATACAAAAAATAATATATGAAACCAGATCATAACATCTCACGACTATGCGCTGCTAACACAACAAATTATGTAGGTGTCTAGGAGATCTATCTAGAATAGTTGAGGATGACAAACTTAAGTGTTTAATAGGCTTGCGTCATGCCTGAAAAGAATTGGAGGGAGTATAAAGCCATTGACATTGAGTACACCTCTCAATTATCACTCAACAAGTACTGGTTTATTTCAGTTTTTTTTTAAGTTTATAAATGACAATAAAAAAAAATGGAAATGGATTATCAAGTACAATACACAATGTCCTACGTTGTACAATATGTATAACTGTCTAGTTAGTAGTAGTGGGACGAGAAATGAGAAATGGGTTCGTATAACTGTTACTAGTGTAAAACCGAAGTTTTAATTTTACGCCGAGCAGTATGGCCGCTACAAATTTCTTGAACGAAAGCCCATAGGTTGCGAGCCGTCTAGGCGCAACGACCCGCCAGCTGCGACTGTCTCGCTCGCGCAATGGCGGGCGGCAGTAGCTGTAACGTCGGTTGAGGCTTGGAGCCGGCGACTCTCGTAACTGGAGTTGCGGCAATGATAATACTAATAATTACTACGTTGCGGCTTGTAGCCGGCGACTCTCGCTACTGGGGTTGCCGCCGAAACTGTAATGCGCGCGCGCTCCACACTGTAGTCGAAGAGGGGCTAAATTGTTAACGACCGCAGTTGTGGTTTGCTTACAGGAAAAGTCCAACGATTAGTATTTATAAATGCTAATAGGCACATGAAATAAATGATAATTATGTTTATTTATCATTTTTGTTATATTATTTCTGGGGATTATTTTGTCGAGGATAAAAAGTGTTCATTTCTTTTTGCAACAGTTTCCGCAAACGGCTATCGGCATCAGCAATAACAGTTACAAACGTTTTCGAAGACCAGAGGAAACGCCCACGGCTACTAGTTAGTATGGGGACGCAACATAAAGTCCAAAAACCGGCCAAGTGCGAGTCGGACTCGCACACAAAGGGTTCCGTACAAGATTTACAAAAAAAAAACACGTTTTTTGTATAAGGCCCCCCTTTAATTTTTATTATTTTATAATTTAACCTATTTGTTGTTATAACGGCAAAATAAATGCATAATCTGTGAAAATTTCAGCTCCCTATCTGTTACGGTTCATGAGACAGACGGACGGACAGACCGACGGACAACGGAGGCTTAGTAATAGGGTTCCGTTTTCACCCTTTAAGTACGGAACCCTAACAAGGTCCAAACCCGTACCGTCCAAAACAATCATGAATCGGATATTTTCAATTAGGTTAGGTTAGATTATATGCATTTTATAATACACACGAAAAATACATGTTTTGGGTGTTTGGGGTTTTGGACCTTATGCTGTTTGGGCTTTATGAAGGCGACCTGTTAGTACAGAGATAATACACTAGTAGGTCAGTGGAAATATAAAAAATCTCTATCTCCCTCCTCCGTGGTTCCAAGATTCTACTAACTCTGTTGGTAAGAAAGTGTTTTCGAGGGTTCTGTTTCGACCGATTGTGATACGGTTTTTTTAATGGCCCTCTCAGGTTTTTATTAATGTTCAATACAACATGTGGGAGAGTTGTAAGATTTTAGAATTTAAAATGTTTCAATAAGATCTCCACCCTTCTCTTCGTTCTTGTAGCGTGTTGAGGCCAAGCTTATACAGCCAGGTTTCGTAACTTCTATTTTTCAGTGCAGTTGGCATTCTTGTAGCTCTACGTTATGCTCGTTCCAGCAGGCTTATTTCCTTCTTGAAGTAGGGACTCCAGATCTGATATGCATTTTCCAGCATCGGTCGTACGTATGTTTTATAAAGCTTTAGGAAAAGCTCAAGGGTTATATTGGAGAAAGCTTTATTTAAGGTGTACAGCAATGACTTTGCTCTCTTCACTAGTTATAATGTGTGCCGTAAATAAATAATTATCATTCCTTGAATAGTATCAAATAGTTTTCTTGCTAATTTTACAATTAATTATATGTAACTTTTTTTCATAAGCTGCTTGTGACATTTTTTTCCACTTTTAGACCCTGTAACATGTCAATAGCTATATTTAACTTAGCGTTAGGTACTGGACAATATGCCGATAGATGCTCATAACACTACACAAATTGGATAGAATTGATAAAATCACAGATAGAACAATAAAATAACAGTTGGTCAGTCAGTCAGAGTGTTTGCATCGGCACACTTGGAGCAACTGGTGTTTAGCAGAGAGGTACACTGGAATCTCACACCAGAATACTTGAAAATGTACTTTCAGACATGTACACATCCAGATGTTGAGTCAGGCCATATAACTGTCAGACGAGTTTGAGAAACATGTCTAAACTGGGAATAAGATCCCAACTAAGATCCGTAAGATCCGGGCTGAGTAACTAAAGGTGCTTGAACAGCCAAATACAATACACATCGCAAAATTAGCCTCAGCCTCTTATTTCAACCTAATAGACAACAAAACTAAGCTCTAAGGAGAAAAATTTGCGGACACACTGGCAGCATTGCAGCAGCTATTGGCACTAACAATACATATGGCATCTTTTTCGGATTTACCGACACATAATAAGTGCAGCTGCATTCCAGCACGCATAAATATACTTAACTGTATTTTATATAGCATATGCAAAATCTGCCTCGATGAGCAAAGTTTCAATTAGTTGCTATAAAACACCGTCAAAACACTCGTGCAATATTTCTGGGCACTTGGCGCACTACACAATTTCTTACATGTTATGATCACTAACATTGGTACCTACATACATTGAAATTATCAGTGGAGGGGAGAAAAAAATTTGTAAATAAACAGCACTGGTGTTTTTTGGTAAAGAGGTCAAGGTACAGAGGTAATAAAATAGTCCTACAGTCAGAACCTTAAAATTCTGTATGTGCAAGTGCCAATAACACTGAAACATATTGTGGGCAATACTGAATTCACACTGACCTGCTCTTTGGTTATCTCCACTGAACATAGAAAAAGGTATTAGACAAGAGTTTTATTTTATTTTCCAGACAAGTAAGCTGGTATCCTGAAATTATTGATATGCCTACGTGTTATTGTTTATTCCTTATAAGCAGACAAAGCAGTGTACTTAATTGTGTCGGCTCTTTGTTTTTTTTAAATTCCTAACCCTTACCAAATCACTACTATCAAAATTAGTGTCAGATTACTAAACCATTAATGTAACATGAGTTTGCAGAATTTTATGACTGAGTCACAAACTGTATCTAGCATATACAATACCGAAGAACATCAGTAGGCCTCAAGCAGCTGAAAATAGAAAATTCTAATACATTCTAATTGCATTCCAATACTTGGAACAGGATAGGGCTGGTACTCACAGATTTCGGCATCTTGAAGCGGGTGATGCGGCACTATCTGGAAGAGAAAGAGTTCAAATTTTTAAGACCTGGCTGGTTTTGTAGAAGCTAGTGATGATAACATACCGCAAATAATACTCATAATACATTGAATACTTATAATACATTTAATACTCGCAGTGCACGTTATAGAGATACAGAAGGGAGTCAGCTGATCAAAGCAGGTAGGTGAAACGGTATTAGAAAATCTGAAATTGCTGTCTCCGGTGCAAGTATGTAGGTAGCTCTGAATCATAGGCCGCTAACTAACTTTAAGTAATGAAAATATAGTTAGATTTATAGATGTTTACCTGAAGAAGGCACAACACTATCACCTCGCTAACATAGGTAGCGCCCCGAGAGCCACGAAAGGCAAAGAAATGACAAAATTGAGCACGCACACACCCTGCGTGCCGCAAAGGGATCCACCAAAACCGTACGCGCGGACAGATTGGGCTTCCGCTCAGTGAATTATTCTAGAGACCACCATTTTATGACATGTGATAGACAGAAACAAGACTAGAGCAGAGACAAGCATGCACAAGATTTAAATTATGGAATGTCGAAGTGACATCTCAGTGACGTGTCCTAAGAAAACCATAATTCAATCATTCGTACTTGTACTCACAGGACTTGGCGGGGCGAACACGGCAATTTTGCTACTTGCGACGCACAAAATACGATCACAGGAACGTCACATCTAAACTGAAGTCCACCCCGAGAGTCGGTCTTTCTTGTACTTTCACTCGTGTTCTGTACTTTCGCCAACAATTTTCAGTAATGCCGGAGATCTGAAAATAGAACGACGATACCAAAGACATCATTCTTTTAAGCTTCAAACTAGTTGCGAGATTTTCATGCTCGTCCCGCGGGTTATAGTGTTCTCCCGAGTAACTGTGATCTGCATCCCTGGTTAGTCCTATAGGGTCGTATTCAGAGAGAACCTGTCAAAACTGAGTACAAGAAAGTTAGTCCGCCCACTCTGAATACGGCTGTTATGGTGGAGATTTGTAGTTCCTTGAGTAACCACTACCTGATTCATTTATCTACCGTGAATTAACTTTGAGTTACACCTTATTTCGGCATATGAATGACGGGTTACCAAAGTACGGAAGGTTATTATTATTTACCAGCCTTGTCTATCGGTAGGATTTTCCCCAATTTCGGGAATTTTGACGTATGGACGCCATGGAAGACATACCGAGCGGACACGAAAACGGAATCGACTACGAAGTAGAAAGCATATTATTATACGAACCACTGAAGAGAAAGGAAGGAAAAGTGGCATGCGGTCGATATCTCGTCTCTGATTTTCAAATTGACTATATAGTTGCATGTGTCGTTTTTGCTTTAAAAAGGCTTTCGTCAAGTCAGTTCCCCCCACACAAACATTCCTACGACTATGTTTGCATGTGGCATGTACGTTTAAGATGGGTAGATCGTTTTTGAAAATTGGAGACAGCGGGTCTTAGCCCCGGTTGCACGAAGAGACGGCCGAGTTAATCAATGTTCAAACACGTCACTTTTAGTTATCCGCATAGAGCTCCTTCCATACTGTCCACACAAAGTGACATGTTTGATCATACTTTGACGTTGATTTTGATTTTTTATCCTTTCGTGCACTCGGCCCTTACAGTAGGTGCGCTAGATGACATTTTCCTTCCTTTTTATCTATGTTACGGACGTTGTGGAGTGCGATTCAAAACGAATCTGTCTAAACTGCCTAATGCGAGTTTTATGCTTCCTGTTCCAGTAAGACTTGAGTTTTACATTCACTCAGGGAACATGAGACATTTTAACTGTTAGGATACTGTATGTTAAGTGGTTCTAACAACGAGTAGCTGTCATCTTCCTTATTGAAAAAATGTAGCACACGTTTGCTATTCATATAGAAGTTCTCGTGTTCGTTTCCGATCGTAGTAATCGGTCACATTTTGGGCGCGTTCCACTCGTTGTCCAGGGCAACTTGGTTGTGGGACACTTCAGGAGTTTTCGAGCCAGATAAAACTACAAGTTAAACCTTAGTAAAAAAAAGATTCTGACGAATTGAGAACCTCCTTCATTTTGTCAAGTCGGTTAAAAAATACAGAGTATGGACCGAGTGCACGACAAAAAATCTAAATCAACGTCAACGTATGATTAAACACTCACTTTGGATGGAACTCCATGCGGTTCACTAAAAGTGACGTGTTTTAACATTGATTAACTCAGCCGTCTCTTCGTGCAATCGGGGCTATGAATGCTGAAGCTGCATTCTCAATAGTCTTTGTCCATGATCATATTTTGGTATTTTGGACTTTCGTATTTGGCAACATTGCATTTGCATTTGCAATTTGGCTGTCAGTGTCAGTTTGCCGGCGCTTATATTTCGGTGCTGCCTATGCCTGCCAGGGTGGCGAAAGCCCCATACAAACGAATCATGGACCGTGTTTCTCTTTTCCACTAACCGATTTTCTGCAGTGCGTCCCTTTCGTTTAGGGTTACCACCACTTTGATTCGAATCCTTAAATTTAGTGTAAAAAGTAATCATACCTTAGGAAAATATATCCTTATTTAGATTTTACCATGCTACAAACATATAATATTTGCAAAGTAAATAAATACATTTCTATACTTAATGTAAATTTAGTTAAAATTGTACACAACAAGTCGTAGATAAATATTTATTTTATTTTGAACTGGTATGAAGTATTGAATACCTTGCAGCACTAAGGCAAAACTATTCTTGCCAGGTAAATTGTATTTGTCGTGGTTGGCTACTTATAAAGCTTTTTAGCAACTTTTATAGATTTCCTTAAATATGATTATCATGTTAATCGCATATTCTAAAAAGGAACAAAAACATGAAACAAATATAATTATTATTTATGTTTTAATCTATTACCATTTGCGCCTCCTGGGCGAGAATCTTCGAAAGTTGCATGTTCAATTTGAATACTTTTGCAATTATACCACATCAAATTACGACAACACATAGTCGCCATTTTCTTGCAACGAATTTTTCAAGAAATTTATCGGTTTCCTATCGAGAAATATTTCTGAGCGAATAATGGATACCCCTCCGGTGAAGAAGCCCAAAACAAAGGCTCGAAAGTGCGTCATACGCGGCTGCGAAAGCATAGAACTTGATACGGTCTGGCATCAGATACCCGTAACACCAGTTGTAAGAAAACGTTGGTTTATAGCCATCCAAAATCATTTAAAACACGGTTTGGACGTAAGAAGTCTACGTTACACTCGTGTGGTTTGCCGTCGCCACTTCGATGCAAAGTTTATCTCCAGTGCAAAATGTCTGAAACACTGCTGAAACGTAACGCTTGACCTACCATATTCCCGAAGGACACAGGTATGTCGACATAGCTTAATATCATCTATATCCACGCATCCCAGCTGTGCTTTCTACTCCTGTGGCTAGTATTTGGAATAGTATCGCACGCCTGCAAGATTTGGTGTAAAATGAACATAATTATTAATATCGGTAAAGTAGATCATTCTAAAGCAATGATGGTGCCAAACAAAAAGAATTGCTTGCAATCAATGTCATATGTGCCGCCCTGACATTCATGTAAAAAAGGAGCTTAGCGCTAAACTCTATAGAAGGTACTTTCTTAAAAAGTGCAACCTGCTCAGGAGGGTCACCGGCGCTTAAGAACGGCCCGTAAGCTATGCTCCCCATACAAACGTAGTTTACTAATCATTTGGAAACCGCTAATCCAATTAAATTTATATTTAATATCTAATATCAGGTAACAAATATCTATGTCTGCATGCTTTTGTTTTTTTTGAAAAATCCAAACCGAATGAAATGAATGCAAAAAGAAAATCTTCATAAGAATTTTGTTTTCTCTGTGGTTTGACCCAGAATAAATTTACCGAAAAAACAAAGGCATGCAGACACAGGTACCAAATATCAAGTAAGTTGGAACAGTGGTTTTTAAATTATTAGTAAACTACGTTTGTATGAGAGGCGAAATTTTCAGGTGCTTACGGGCCGACCTGAAGTCAGAAAATAACCAATTCTCCACCAATCGGAACAGATTTTTTTAATGAAACGTTTCTGATTCGTGAAGAATTGGTCAAGTTCATGCCCTTATTTGCTCACACAGACACTTCCCTAAAAGTTCATAACCTAAAACCACCCTGCAACCTAATACTGAATACTACTTAACATAATTAGTTTATTGATGCCAGTTCTAAGAACAAAAAAATCTTGATATGTTGGCATATTATATAGATACATGGCTCACTGTATGTAAACAGATCTTCCATTTTATTTATTAGGATCAACTAGAAAAAAATTGCTTGAAATAAGAAAAATAAATAATTCGATATTAAAGGATACTCCTCTATTATCTATCAACATCTCTAAATCACTTTCATCATCACTCTCATTGTAACGTTATGTTAGTAAACAGCTGACCGCTTGCCAATTGTTCATTGTTTAACATTTCAATATGTACTTTTTCATTTCAAGAACTTCGCGAATCAGCGCAGACTCCGACAGCACCAGCTGTACCCACCTCACGAATTGATGTCCCTGAGCCGAGCTTTAAAGGTTATTTTTTAATTTATTATTTCTTTGCGTGTAAGGGTGAGTGTGTGCATGTGGATAGGTATAACTAGTTCTTTTTCACCTACAAGAATATAATAGATTTTTACTTGATTTATTAGGGTTAACCAGAAAAAATACTTCTTGAAAAATATATTTTAAATGTTAAATTTGTACTTTTTTACCCCAATCGGAGATCAGCACAGACCTCGCCAGCGCCAGCTGCATCCATATCACAAAGTGATATCCCTAAGCCAATCTTTGAAGGTTTTTAGACTGCACTTTTCTTGCATCTATAATAATTAACTGATTTTGGACTTTATTTAATATTATTGAAATAAAAAAAATCACTTGTTGAAGAGAAAAAACAAATTAATTAATATTAAATTAAATTTTTCATGATTTGTTTGTAAGCTAATCGTAAGGCAAATGCGGTAAAAATGTACCAAGGGGCCATTCAGGTGCAAGTAAGTTTTAGTCGCTGCGCTAAATAGCAATTCACTTTTATAAATAGTTCACTCTCCGCACCTCTTTATTACGTGTTTTGAGTGCGAGTTATAACCTTTTGAATTATTTTTTTTATGCAACTTGGATGGCTAATCTACCATTATGATATTAGCCCAATACACCACATTCCCGAAGGAATTAGGTGCCATGCCAGGACCTTCCATTTATGAGCACGGCTACATTGAACGGGATGGAAAACATGGACAATTTTTCATTGCCGCTTCAACCATAGTTTCATCCAATGCGGTGGTACCAACCCGGGCGGGCTTAATCCTACCACCTAGTAGGGGAAGGCGATCTACATTTTTGCATGGGTTCCGAACCATGGAACAGCTTGCATTCGTAACGAAATGAACTTATCCAACTCAGAAAGAGAAATAAAGCGGTGCATATCCAGGGCGACGATTTGAACGCAGACCTCTCGCATGAAGGCAAGTCCTCTAGCCCCTAGACCACACGCTGTACAAACATATAGTTAAAATTTAAAATTTGTGATTTTTCAGTCCAAGAACTTCCAGGATCTGCGCAGACTTCGTCACCGCCAGCTGCACCCGCATCATTCCGTACCCCTAAGCCGAGCTTTGAAGGTTATTTTTATTTATGCTTGCTCTGTCCTTGTGCACTCACAACGTGCACGTGTGAGTTTGTGTGGATTTCTCTGCTTATGCACCTGTAAGAATGTATTCTTACCAATGCATTCTTTACCATTTTATTTATATATGCACTTGCATTGCACTGCACCTATTGATCAGCAAATAGATGCATGAATATTTTTTTATCTATGTTTCTCAAATTATCGCTAAATCGCAATATGCTAAATAATTATATATTGTTTGGGTCAACTGAAAAAGAGCCCGTTGGCAGGACATAATGATGTGTATGAAAGGGTCAATACAGGAGGAGGAATGAAACTGTTCCCTGGTATTACCGATGAGCATGTATATCCAGAAAAGATAAAAAAGATGAAAGTTAGTAATTGTGCAAACATTTTCAGATCAGGTCAGCCGTGTATTGGGGCTGTTGTCACCATGGAGTTATTATTTCCCTTTTTTTTTTCGTAGATCAAAGTGCACATTAAAACATATTTTTTGTGGATTCATAATAATAATTAACATTTAACCAGATGATGTGTGCTCAAGCCGTAGTCTTTTTCCTTTTTGAAATGAGCTTTCCGAAATGTATACACTTAAGTAATGCTTGATAAAACATTTTCAATGCCACAACACTTACACTATCAACTCTCACATTTTTTTATGTTATCGCTATATGCTTGTCGCATAATATGAACCCATTACATCAAGGGCATTACGTCGCCCCTTGTGGGGAACCCCTGATCCAGAACCTGAGAATGTCCAGTGTAGCTTTACATTGATGATTCAACTCTAAGGCGTCGCACCACTGGAATACTGTGACAAAATACATTACATAACAGTACTAAAAATGAATTTGCAAAATGATCCATTATATTATATTTCTCATCGTAATATTTTAAATTTTTTTTCAGCTGGAATTCCTGATCATCACAACAAGGCGCTTGGGGCGACCGTCGGGCAGACAGCAGAGTTATTAAAGTTTTTTGATGATTTATTTGGTAGTGTTAATGGTAGTGGGGTTCGTTTTGATAAGGGTATATAAGAACTAGAGTTCATAGAGAATCTCGGCATCATATGTTTTGGCTATTAAAATTTTCAAACTAGCGAATTTTCAAAAGCCAGAAGAATTTATAATGATAAATTAAAAGATCAAGTAATCGTTAACGCTGATGCATATGTGGCAGGCTGGGTGGTTACTAAATGTGTTTCAAATTGCAATACATGTATTTAAATTTTTAATAGCGAAGATGAATTACCAGAGCATGTTTATATTAAGCTTAGGGATAAGAATTGTTTTTTAATGTACCCACCCTAGACTGTAATACAGGCCTATAGCGATAGTATTTCCATGATTCATAATTTCTTAAATGAAAATTTGCAAAATAATGATTGGATAAATTGTGTTTATTGTATTTTGAATTTAGATTTTAGCTGGATTAACTGTGTAGAGCATAAATCTGTGTTAACGAATAAATTTCTTTAAGTGATTGTTAAGTTTAAGTTGATTGTTATAATTATTGTAAGCATATTAATGCCCCGATTAGTGGTACCAATGTTCTACCAATGAATTGTTTTGCAGATCTAAAAGTATGTATTTCATAATTGTAAACGGAAAACATATTTTATGTAAACCAGTGAAGTTTCTTGCGGGTTCTTTACGGAGTTGATCGAATTCGCAGATCCATCCGTTTTTGACGTAACTTAGAGCTGATTTTTTAATGGTCTGATAAACAGCCAGATAACTATTTGACGGATTTATTTACACTTCTGTATTTACGCTTCTGCTTATCCATCCGATACAGCAAGATCAAATGTTTATTAGTTAAATTATAGTCAGATAATTGTGAAAGAAGATATAATTCTCCGGCAATGACTATCCGTCTTTTGTCAAACGTGAATTTGTGTTATCAGTCCGATAAGTACTATCTGAGGATTGAAAAATCGGGCCGTAGTTTGACCACCAAAAAGTTTAAATAAAGAAATCAAAATGAAATGATCTTCTTAAATCATTTTAGATCTGCCCTCATGCAGATATTAAATAATATCTGTAATTGAAATTGTGTTTTATTTTTTTATTAGAAATTAAAAACAAGAGTTATTGCTTTATTGTAAACATTACGTTTACAATAGAGCAATAGCTCTAAAAATCCTTATTGAGATTTTGGTTTCAATGGATTCAAATTTCCCTCTTGGCAAGCGTGCAATCTTCGTCTCACTCCCGCACATGTAGGTTGTCCCTTTCCCTCTTGAATGAAGGTATGTACGGGTCTTTCACTTCTATATCCGTTAGGATATTATATGTTCTGTGATGCCTGCGCTGGAGAGTGCTGGAGAGAAGGGAATCGCTTGTTCTATTTTTCTATTTCATCCTAGGTTTCGTTTCGTCTCGTAACTGAGATGGGGAAATAGTAATTTGAGAAAACGTTAAATTTAGTCACACCAGTGAATACGTGCTGCGCAACAAACTCTCGCTGCCCTCGTGCGGCCTCCGTCGTCGTTTCAACCCGTTAGGAATTTGTTGGTATTCTGTGTGCATTGATTGTCACTGAGATAAAAGCGCCTGTATTAGAACCCGCGAAACACTCAAGATGCGTTCTCCACTTAGAGCGATGCTCCACTGGGGGCCGCTGTCGGTTCTTGGTTAGTTATTACTTGGTTGATTATTATTTGTTTTCATTCAAATAATGAAACCCTCCTCTATTCGGCCCAGGTAAACTAAGTGTCCGTTGACCGTAATGAGCGGCAGGCGCGAGGCAGGCAAATTAAATTATCCTGAATGTTTTTTCTATGATTCTACATCTAAAAGTGTATTCATGTACTTTCTAGAGAAATACCTAAATAGATACTCTTGGTAATACTGTCATACCCAATTTGTTTTTTTGATAAAAAAATCATGTAAGAAAGTAAAATTAAATGTAGCTGCTTAATTTACCAACTAGATTTCTTTCATTTTGTAATTCCTTCTCTATGATAGTTTCCTAGTTTTCAAATGTTTTTTATTGTTGATACAAAATTGCTTATTAATAAATGTAATTTTTTTGTGAACATGAGAGTACATAAAATCATATCATTGTGAGCTTAGTACGATCCGATAGTGGACACGGAAAACCGTAAGTGTTTAATGAAAGCCATTAATGAGTACTTAGCTATATAAGGTTAATTTTATCCATCAATTTTTAAACTACTTTCCATAACGCTACTTTGCTTAAGGGGTGAGTAGGTGAATTAAAAAACCCGGCCAAGTGCGAGTGGGACTCGCACAGGAAGGGTTCGTACCATCAACACCAAAAAAATCACGTTTTTGTATGTACATATTTTCTATTTTACCTATTTGTTGTTATATCGGCAAAATAAATACACATTCTGTGAAAATTTCAGCTGCCTAACTATTAAGGTTCATGAGATACAGCCCTGTGACAGATGGACGGACGGACGGACGGACGGACGAACGGACAGTGGAGGCTTAGTAATAGGGTTCCGTTTTCACCCTTTGGGTACGGAACCCTAAAAAAGAAGAGAGTCTATAAGAAAATTAAAGTAGTTTCATTTCATTTGTTTATTCAACTTCTGGTACTCAAACTACACAAAGTCATGTCACTGTTTAATTGATCCGTGAATTTGATCAACTCAGTGAAGAAGAACACGCAAAGACTTACTGGTTTATTAGATAAGTTGTGACCTTATTTCATCTTTTTTTTCGTCTACATCAATGATATAACACACACATGAATGAATGAATACCTAAATACTACTGCCAAACTTACATTTTTGGTAGAACGGTCTAAAGCAAGAACTAAGAAATACGAGGAAACAACAACCCACAATGTGAACTTTATGAATGACATAACCTAATCACCTAAAAAATATGCGATACCTATGACTAAATTGTGTCTCCTATTCCAGTGATAATCAAAACAATAACATGGATGACACTGCACTGCCTGAGCATGTGGTGGCCGGCGCAGGGGTCTCTGGGCGGGGCCATCAACTGCATAACGTTCCTAATCCTAGCCGGTTGCACTCTGTTCTACTTCCTTAACGCACTGTGGGAGGGGCCCGGCTATGTTCCTCTAGGCTGGAAACCTGTAAGTAACACTGCCCTGATAAAATTATAAAGACGTAGTGAGCAAATTCTAAAACAAACTGACTCGCCGGTGATACTAACATTACTGGTATTACAAATGGGAATGTTTGGATGTTTCTTATTCAATCACGAGACATCGGCTCAAACGATTTTGGTAACGTTTCGTGAATGGAGCCCTTAGGGTTACTGTTCAGGAATTATCCAGGAAATAATTTAGCTCGACATCAGTACATCGTACGACAAGTACGATATCAGGAATCGGGTACATGAGCTAGTACAAAATAAGAATCCTTTTTTTTGTTTTTGAGTTATTTCATAGAACAGTACCAACTCAGGAAAGAAATTTTAATATGAATGGGTTTGCAGTTTAAGTTACTTTTTAATTTCAGGAGCGGGAAGAAGATACACAATATCTTCAGTTTTGTTCGATTTGCAATGGATTTAAGGCACCGCGGTCACATCACTGTAGAAAATGTAAGAAACACAACTATCTTCTGTATTCGATTTTGAAATTGGTTATCATTGTCATCCATTATAACTGCTGGACTGGCACCGCCCTTCACAGGGACATTCGAAAAAAGGCTGGAATGGCATCAACACTCATAATACCAATGGTTTTGTTGAATTATTGATTTTATTTTTCACACTAAAACGCATATCTAAAAGTGTACAATAAACGGCCCAAACATTTCGCCAAAGAATATTTATGCCCCATACAAATATTTCGTCGAAATATTGGATTAGTTTTACTCCCTTTACCTATTAAATTCAACGCGTCATCTCGCTTTGTCACGTCCACTTGACTTAGCGCTTACTGCGCCGATCACAAAACGGCAACATTTCCATGGATACAATTGATGAAGGCTTCTACTTTTAAATGTTATTGTCAGATATTTTGGAACAAAAGTTTTTCAAAAATGTTTTTATTACTATATTATTAACTTCTACTGTACCCACCTACTACTTATACCTTGCAGTGATCAATTAGTAAGCAACAAATGAATACAAAATAACGACAGGTAGAAGTATGGTGGGTATTGTCAAACTGCTGTATTTTTTACTTTACAACAGTTTTCTGTTGCTGTACATAAACCGTAAGTACTGAAACTCTATATCAATTAATCAGATTCTTACCTGCCTCACAAGTTAATTGATTTAAAACATCTGTATCACTTCTTGATCTGTAAAAAAACCAAGGTGTGCTTCAGGTGGGCGCTGTGTCAAGAAAATGGACCACCACTGCCCATGGATCAACGGCTGCGTTGGTTGGGCTAACCACCGACACTTCACCTACTTCCTATTCTTTGGTGTTGTTGGCTGCTTCCATGCTACAGTCGTAAGTAACTCTAGGCTTAACACTGAGGTTGCAATAGAAACCACGCTGGTAACTTATATTGTCTAAATAAATCAACCTCTAAATTGATTCCTCCTCACAGTGATGATACAGTGCAATAAGTTTTCCGTTCCTTGCACAAACTGTCACAATATTGGAAATTAAGTAAACATTTTGTAAAATGAGGTTGTCTTGATTACTATGCAGTCAGTGACACATCACATTCGTTGCAATAATGTTAATCAATTTAAATACTGTTTGGACACTCACCTTAACAACTTATTTAAGATTTTTTAAAGATCGTGTTAATAGCCAAAACTGACATTCTTAGATTTAAGGAAGTGACTAAGGCTGAGATAAATAGTCGTAACCGAAACTACGACTAACGAAAAGTAATACTTTGTGACGTCACTTTGACACATTTTGTGTGGACGAAATATCAAAATGACAGTGCAACTACTTTTCGTTAGTCTTAGTTTCTGTTATGACTATTTATCTCAATGACAGGAATAGGACTCACAAACATGAAAAATGATAACCGTATATGAATATGATTTAGACACATCTAACCTGGCTGCCTGTCAAAAATAAAATTAATAAATAAATAAACATTTGTACTTTATGTGTTTTTTATGGTTTTTCCTGGGGTGTAAGTCTTTTAAGGATGTTCTGACCCATACAATGTTTTTTTTACACAGAACGCAAAAAGTATTGCACTCCAAGGCACGAATTCGTCAAAAATATTAAATATAGCCATAGTAGTTGCAGCGAAAACATATTCACAATTTCAGGTTTGATGGTTTCGTTGTAATTGCCAATTAGAAGTTTTACACCGTTAGATGGCGCTGTTAAATAAAAATCGTATTTAAATAAATTGTAACAAAACCAATAATCCTGAAATTGTGAAATTGTTTTCGCTGCAAGTAATATGACTATATTAAACTTTTATTATTAATTCGTGGCTTAAAGTACAATACTTTTTGCGTGTGCATGTGTGCAAACAACTTTGTATGGGTCGGAACAGCCTTAAGACGACCCGGCTCGTAATATTTTGTAGTTAGTAGTCACAGGTTAGTTGGCTTAGATGAATTTTAAAGAAAGATATAAATATATATATTATATAAATATATAAAGCCTTTCTATATATATGATATAAAGAAAGGCTTTATATCTTTTTGCAGACATTGTTATTTCTTCCTATACATTCAATAAACCAAGGCCATTGTGAAGAATAGATGTGAGAATAAGATATGATCACAACATTCTCGCATTTTTCTACTTCTATTGACATTTATCGTTTCATAAACGGTCTTCGAATGCGACCGCTACCTTCCTGATTTGTAGAAAGCCACTCTGGTTATTGAACGTAGCACGAACGAGCATTCTATGTTTTGACATTGAACAATAGCAAGAACGTTAATGTTACCGGTGGTATTAACCCCTTAATTTCTAAAGAAGAAAATTACATTTATTAAAAACTTCAGGTAGTCTGACTGTGCTTACACACACAAAAGTTACATCACAAATACTCTATAAGGACACACGCACAATGCACACACACACTCACATTATCTCACAATACTAAACAGGTAGTAATATTTAAGAACAGCTATTTTCTTCGAATTGTTGCAGGTACTGTCAATATGCATGTACCACGCCATCAACCGTGTGTGGTACATCCACTACGGCACGGGTCGGGAGCCCATGATATACTTGACCCTTACAACGCTACTGCTGTCCTTATTTGCTCTGGGAATGGCTGTCGGAGTTGTTTTGGCTGTCGGGATGTTATTCTATTTTCAGGTCAGATCTAACAGATAAATGTTATAATATTGTTACATAGTTGAGATGTAGTCAGAGTCTCAAACACCCTAAACAATTTCTATATAAAAAAAACTGAATGAACTCCCAAACACACAATTTTTTCCCGCATCGATTTGTCACTTCAGAAGAACTGAACTGAGCCGGTAGTCTCAGTTCTAACCTAAATTGGCGTTTACGTAACTTCGAAGTTCCGTACAAACGTCAAACTCCATACAAGTTTCAAAGTCAAACTCAGACTTCCGATTTGTATGAAAATGATGAGTCGACGTCAACGGCAACTTTAACGACGGTATACTGAAATCTGTGTAATTATGTACTTCGTCGCAGTACCATTAGTTAGCATACTTTCCCTCTTATTTATGTTTAAATGGAGTAATTTTAGAAGTACTTTCATGAGTTGAGATTAATGAATTCACAATGGTGCATTGTTGGTCTGCGGCACTAACCTTAGATTAAATGTTCTACAGATAAAAAGCATTCTATGTAATCAAACAACAATCGAGGACTGGATTGTGGAGAAGGCGCAGGGTCGCGTGGACGGAGCAAAGGCTTTTGTGTACCCGTATGACCTCGGCTGGAGGAGGAATCTTGCTTTCGTGATGGAGAACAATCACTACGACGGCATCAAGTGGCCCGTCCGGGAAGGGTGTGGGGAATATGATTTGACGGTAAGTGACCATTCAAGCAGATAAACCAAATATTTAAACTACAATTTTTCCAATTGGAAGCGAACATTCAATAGAAAGTTCAAGCGAGCTTGCGTTTCCAAGCAGTTGAAATAAAGTTCAAATATAATAAAGCCAACGACGGACAGGTAACAGGAGTTATTTCTGTTGCGCATTAAAAAAAATGTGATAATCTCATGGGCCGCAGAGGGAGCAGATAGCGCAGAAGCAGGAGAAGCGGCTCCGCTCGCGGCAGTACCGCGTGGAGCGAGCGTACTCGGGCCACTGGCTGCCCGCGCTGGCGTGGCCGCGCGCCTGCGTCGCGGTGCCGTGCAGCGACGAGCCGCGCATCGCGCTGCACCCGGGCGACCTGGTCTGCGTCACCAGATGGAGGAAGTCAGTATTGGTTCTGTGTGTGTCCTGAATAGGAGGAATATAGTAATTGTTTTTATAGCCAACTATAAAAAAAACCTATAACACATTTTCATTGGATGTTTTTAAGATACACATTTTATGGAAAGGTTATTTTATTTAGGTCTTATTCTGAGCGACTCGTAGCCCAGTGGCGCGGGGACTTGCCTAGCATACCAGACTACTGGGTTCAAATCCTTGTCCCTGTTCATGCATCACTTTCTTTCTCATTCTGAATTGGATAAGTGCATTTCGTTAGGAATGCGAGATGCTCCATTGTTCGGAATCCCTGTAAAAATGTAGGTCCCCTTCCCCTACTAGGTGCTAGGGCTTAAGCCCGGCTGGGTTGGTACCATCGCATTGGATGACAAGATGGTCGAAGCGGAAATTAAAAATTGTCCGTGTTTTCAATCCAGTTCAATGCAGCCGTGCTCATAAAGGGAAGGCTCTGGCACGGCATCTAATTTCTTTGGGAAAATGGTATATCGGTCTAATATCAAAATGGTAATTGTGTGGTATTAGCCATCCATGTCAGGTTGTATAGAAAAAACTGCTTATATGATTTCACTAAATATATAATAAGTGAGAAAACGAAGTGCAACATCACCTTTAGCGTTACACATATGGGCAGATGCTTAAAATTCAGCATGCCGAAGCCGACATTCTAGTTCTAAGCATGTGTTCATGTTGTACTCCGGATACCGGGTTGTCAGCCTGGCTAAAAAGATTATGCGGCTATACAAATAAAAAAACAACCTCTCCGCTCCAATCAGGGCTTATTACTTTTGTCACATTTTACGTTCCCACAAAACTCAGAATCGTACTTAAAGAACTTGGGAAAGAGCCATCTTTTTTGCCGATAAGGCCAGTTTGGGTTAGGTCAGAGGTTGGATTAACTCTTTAGGGTTCCGTACCCAAAGGGTGTCAACTGAACCCTATTACTAAGCCTCCACTGTCCGTCTGTCCGTCCGGTCTGTCTGTCACAGGGCGGTATCTCATGAACCGTAATAGCTAGGCAGCCGAATTTTTTACAAAGTGCGTATTTATTTTGCTGCTATAACAACAAATAGGTATACAAAAAACGGTATAGCCATACAAAAAACGTGATTTTTGTGTTAAATCTTGTACGATGGTACGGAACCCTTCGTGTGAGTCCGACTCGCATTTGGCCGGTTTTTTACAGTATTAAATTGCCTCTAAAACAAAATTTGTAGAATACTCCTAAGTTTCTGCGGCATATACATGTTCGTGTCTGCATGAACCCCAAAATCACTCAATGCGTGTGTGTGTGTGCGTAGGCACTGGTTGTTCGGCGAGGTGGTGGGGGCGGGCGGAGACGGAGGGGGCGGTCAGGCGCCGCGGGGCTGGTTCCCGCGCGCCGCCGCCACCATGCTCCAGCAGCTGCCAGAGAAGGCCAAGCCGGACTAACCGCTCGGGCGCCGGTGCATAGACATTGCTACTTCTTACAATCGCAAGTTATATTTTGGCTAAGTCAAGCCTATGTATTCTAACATAGGACTTCACCCAGATTGGTAGTGTGCATTTCACGTCCAACTTTTGTAGGTGCTTTAATGCAAATAATTTATATTTTGTGGTAGGAACAATGTTGGTATTCCGAATATTTTATTCTTACTCACGTGACCAGATGTTGTTTACTCTTACTCGGGCCTGATTAAGCTGTTAGTCTAAAAAGTTTTCAACATACTTCAACTAATTTAACAGTTCGTATCATGCGGCTGTAAACATTTAAACGTAATTTATTTATTATAATTGGAATGGAAAAAAATCCATTCTGTATATTTTATCCTTATACGCAATTTACTGCAACACTGCGATTTAATTCATTGTATAACAAACAGCGTTTAACGTATCGGCAGGAAAGAAAAAATTGCGTTTTTTAACAGCTAACCCGTCCACTACAATTTGGCTGGTATTGGTTAAGAAAGCTATGAGAAAATCGCCTTTTTGCTGTTGGGGAAAGTAGACCGAAATTTGAGTACAATTAGTACCATAAAAATGCTAAGCTAGGCCTCCTTAGGTAGTGTCTGTTTACTATCGAAACATACTGCTGTCCTCTTTTTCAAAAGTGTAAGTGAGAAATTGTATACAGCAGCCTTCATTCGAGAGTACTAACGTTATCGCAAGCGAATCCGAGCGCTGGTTACGATAGTAGCAAAACGAATCCGTTTAAATGCACAGTTTCCCTTGTGGGTACTCACAACAATTTATTAACTTTCAGGAATTTTATTTGTTTTGTAATTCATCTTGAAAATTTCAAGTTAGTAAGAATATTCATGTTTTTCATATAATTTGATAAAGTCATGCTCAAATTTGGGAATTTTCCTAGCAAGGCACATTGTTTCTTCGTCTTTGCATATGTGTATGTGTGCCCTTTGTTTTTGGAATTTTGCCTTTCTCGATCAAATCTGACCGAACAAACAATACAGCATATTCCAAACCCCATAAATAGCAATAGTGGAGGGATGCTTTGTTTCATATTATTATTAATTCAACTTTTGGTAGTCAAACTACACTAACCCCTGTTTTTACCAACGCCAGTTACCTGAAATACGATAAGTAATCTTCGGTTACATGGCATATTTTTATGGCGTAACCGAAAAGTAACTTTGGGATTTTTTAAGCTGGAGATGGTGGAAACACACCTAAGTCATGTCACAATTTGATTGATCTGCGAATTCGATCAACTCAGTGAAGAAGAACCTGCAAAGAAACTTCCCTGGTCTATAAGTTTTTTTTTCGTCCACATGAATAATATAATAGACTTGTAAATGAATTTTGGTAGAATGGTCCAACGCAAAGAACTAAGAACTACGATGATACAATAACCCACAATATGAACAGTTTTTAAATGTATATTTCTTAACCTCATAACCTAATAAATATACATATTGAGTATTTATTGCAAGGTTATTCAGGTGTAATATAAATTCGCTTGCTGAGATAGTAGACAGACTACTTATATAATGTCTTTGTTGGCCGCCATTATTTTAAATGCATCCTCAATCACATTCTACCTCTGACTCCTTACAGTGATTAAATCATACTGTAAAATACTAATAAATATTATAATATACTATTTCTAACCCTCTAAAGCTTGGACGGTTTCACAAAAGAAGTATTAGGACCGCTGATGGATCATTTTGCTTCTTCAAGTGCCTCAATGTTATTTTTAACTATCCTATATAATATAAAGATGTATTAGCAGTCACTGCTGTAACTTAAGGAAAATATTCTTGAGGTCAATAGACGCAATAAACCTAGATGCTATTCTTTATTTTGGATATAAAAAGTGTTACAGTTTTTATACAAACTAATTCACAAAATCAGGGTGACAGAACACCAATGGGGTTAGACTGACGGCGCTCTCCATTATGATGCTTTAATACTTGATAAAATAATAAACTTTGAAAAGTCATGTCTCAAAAATAATGTAAAAGTGATGGACCAAAAATTAAATATGCCGAAGTTACAGCAGTGACTATTATACAAATCTGCGTATCATTTGCGACATTCCCTAAACGATTGGCATTAGTGAATGTTATGTGTGGGTGTAGGTTTGTGTGTGTGTAAACGTGTGTGAGGGTGTGCGTGTATGTGTATGGATCAAAGAGAGGCTCTAGTCTATAGCTACTGATACTGAACTAGAACAAGAAGAGTGACATGAAGTTTGTAAACCAATCATAGTTATGCTAAAATTATAACTAACAAATATTAGGTTTTTATTAAAACTCTGATATAGAAGTGTATAAAATTTATTGTGCAATAAGCGAGAATAAAGACCTTATTTTAAACTGGTTTATTTTACTTAATTATTTCGAGTAATCCTCGCAATATTAATAAGAACCTGGTATATCAAATAAATTACTTTGCTTTAAAACATATTTAGGAATATTAGTATTATCACTCAATCGAACTCATCTGCATCTCACAGTCTCACATGACTATTTATAAATTTAATTGAAAACGGAATAAATGCTTTAATCAAGAACACGTTGATTAAAATTATTCTTAATTAGTACTAACAATCAGACTACTTATACAGATGCTTCTGTAGCCTTGTTGGCCATTGACAAGGCTTATATTTTCGTATAATGTATTAAAACATTATAAATGCATGTGTTTGTTTCAATTCAGGACATAAGTATATTTATTATCTTAATTACTGTCGTATAACAACCACGATGCATTCTTACCCTGTAAACTACTTTTCAATGCAATTTTGTTTACTAAGATCTTTAGGATAAAAATGCATAAAGTTTAGCCTGGGTTTAGCCTACAAAGCAAGATAAAACATGTAAACAAACTTTTATCAAAGTTCATAACATTTTGTCCATTTTCAATTTTATTGCAGAAAACTGTCAATAGTGATTTCAGCAGATTTTTGTTTATTTAGTACTTTCTGGAATGCACTCTTCAAGAAAAGTTGGTGTTTTTTTCTGCTACTAATACGGGTTTGCGAGAAAAATATGCACAAAAGTCTCTTAACAAAAGGTTCGAGGAAAATTAAAAATCTGAATTGACGACACTTTGTTAGTTTGTGCATGATAAGTCGCTGCCAGATGCTTCACTGGGAAAACGAGGTCGACATTCTTCAACCGCTCGGAAACCAATACTGAAATTTTTGGTTATCAGAAGCTAGAAACGACATCCGTATTATTTTTGCAATGTTTACATTTTTTATCTTGTCTCGTGGGATCGTTACGGAGGGCGGACTCAGTACTCGTTGTCCTCGTCTAGCTCGCCCTCCGTGGAGTCCACGCCGACCTCCTCGTAGTCCTTCTCGAGCGCGGCGAGGTCCTCGCGCGCCTCCGAGAACTCTCCCTCCTCCATGCCCTCGCCGACGTACCAGTGCACGAAAGCGCGCTTCGCGTACATGAGGTCGAACTTGTGGTCGAGTCTGGAAGAAATCAGAAAGAGTTCAGACTCTTTCGAGAGTGAGTTAACATAGTGCCTATTGACAGCTAAGTACGCAGGTGAAATCTTTTCGTGTTAGTTCTGTGAATGAAGAGGTAAGAAATACAACTTTTTCTCATACATTTGATTGCAGCAATGTGGTTGGCTCTTCGGGAAAATGTTCATACACTATTTATATTTGGTTTCACTAGATAAATCTTTTCTTTCAGAGTAGATATTTCTCGCTGCACCTTGGCAAGGTCGCTGCCGCCAGTCACCAACGGTCTGGTTGGCAGTTGATGTTAGTTCAGGAACCGTTACCTGGCCCAGGCTTCCGCGATGGCGGTTGTGTTGGACAGCATGCAGACAGCGCGCTGCACCTTGGCGAGGTCTCCGCCCGGCACCACGGTCGGCGGCTGGTAGTTTATACCCACCTGCCAAACAGTCCCGAATACATCATCTTCAAATGCTACTAGAGTGGAAGTATCGTAGCAGTATATATTCGGTGGCATTGTCGTTTTTTGGATGGTATACTATAGTTTACATTCCGAGTTTCAAAAGTAAACGATTGGATTTTTCTAAATAGGATTAAATTATTTTTAAAAATGAAGTACACAGTGGAAACTTATCAGGACTATGTTCAAGCAGGAAAATATTCGTTCCTGTTGGGGTTGATAAATATGCTACAATTGTAGTTTAAATGTGAGAGGAAAATAATGACCTTGAATCCAGTTGGGCACCAGTCTACAAACTGAATAGTCCGCTTAGTCTTGATGGTGGCGATGGCAGCGTTCACGTCTTTGGGGACCACATCACCTCTGTTGAACAAAACGTGTGATAATCAAACAAACTTATTTTTACAAAATAAAAATAATGGGTTTATTTAACATCAGTCGGACACGAGTCAGTATCCCATATGTAGAAAAAGCAGCTTTATTTCTGAACTGTTTGAACCTATACTATTGTTATATGACTAGTGGTCTAGCACAGCTGTTTACTCTTTAGATGGATTTTGTAATGCTGACTATCAAGCACTCGGAATTCCCACTTGAATTATTTTTACGTTTTTTACTTTTATGTTGCGGCACTACTACAATTGCTTTAAATTGTATGTTTGCCTCACCTGTACAACATGCAGCAAGCCATATATTTGCCATGTCGGGGATCACATTTCACCATCTGAAATAAATATATTTGTTCAAATCGGTTTTGCAAAGCGTTTTCTTGGTTTCCTACTTGGACTTATATATCGAAGGTTTCCCAAGAATGTTAATAGTTTCTAATAGCGGTGTGCGAATTTTAAAGTTAATTCTTACGGGTCTTTGTTTTTTATCCATGACGCCCCATTTGGGCTTGGGGCCTATTTTTCTTGAGATTAAGATGGATTTCCTTAGTTTTTATTTGGTTTTATATAATGGCACCTTTAGAGAGTCAGTGTCTTAAAATGATCGCTTTCTAAAGGGTAATAATGCGTACAGATAAAACGACCGATGGCAATCTGAGCCAATGTTTTTTTAAAATAAAATAATACATTAAAAAGGGTACGTTTGATAATCAACGAGGACCCTATTTTCTTCTTGTCAGTGAAAATATCTCTTAGGTTTCCCTGAGGTATCTTATAACGATGAATTAATTTTCCTACTGCGTAAAGTCAGCATGAAGGTGGACTGAACTGAAGGTATCATTTTGCCGTCGTTGAAAAGTCAGGCACAGTACGTGCGTTCCCGCCCTGACAGGATGGCACTGACGTGATTTCGCCGGGTGCATTCATGAAGTTGCGCTGAGAGGTAAATGCGCGTTAAAGGGTGAATTCCCGCCGCAAGCAAGACGATACCTGATTGGCGGGCTCGAAGCAGGCGTTGGTGATCTCCGCGACCGTGAGCTGCTCGTGGTACGCCTTCTCCGCGGATATGACGGGCGCGTAGGTGGCGAGCGGGAAGTGTATGCGCGGGTACGGCACCAGGTTGGTCTGGAACTCCGTCAGGTCCACGTTGAGAGCGCCGTCGAAGCGAAGCGACGCCGTGATCGAAGAGACAATCTGTAAGTTTGCGTAATCCATTGGTCAAGGACCCTACGTCTTTGTACCTTCCATGTCATTTTTGTTTTTGTCATTTTGCTCATCACAGCAAATGTATGAAGTAGGTACCATGCTGGGACCTTAATTTATTTCATAATAGCTTCATTGAACTTGGTGGAAAACATTGACAATTTTTCACTGCTTCTTTGAGGGCGGAAAAACCTTAGTAACGGCACAGTTAATAATCTTTGGTACCTTAAAGATTACCTTTATGGTTTTATATAAATTCCAAAACGTAAAGTGACACATTTAAATCACCATTGAAACAGAGGTCTCGAATTTAGAGAGCCAGGCCGCACCAATATAACACGGGCCGCTTAAAATTTGTTTGCTTACATTCTGGTCTTTCGAGCCGGATGAACTATGAATTTGTGTAAAGATATGCTTTACGTTCGAAACGGGTTGTGATTCAGTATTTGGTGTTGGTATGGTGGTTGGTATAGGTCAATTCCGGAACATTTTAATGTAAATGTTTCAGAAGAAGATGTACTGCAAACAGAACAGTGTGAAGACTGTACAGGTAGAAACTTTATGGAGGATCATTCTATGTAAGAGTGGAGTGTTGCGGAGTTAGATTCAGAGCGTAAGGTCACACAAGAGAGAAGTACGTACCTGCCCGATAAGGCGATTAAGGTTGGTGTAGGTAGGTCTGTCGATGTCAAGGTTGCGCCGACAGATGTCGTAGATAGCTTCATTGTCCACCATGAAGGCGCAGTCCGAATGCTCCAGTGTGGTATGGGTTGTCAGGATCGAGTTGTAGGGCTCCACCACAGCGGTGGACACCTGCGTCCGAACATTAATGTTGACGAAACAATAACGACAATGATGGTTCTGATCGATACGAAAATAAGAAGGTATTGTTAAGGTGAATTTTTAATTAAAAATCATCTTGTCATTTTTCCTCCACGCACCGTTTAAGTACTGATTTTCAAGGGATCAAACGCTAAGGTTCTTGGCTTATTTTCCAAATAATTAACTATTTCTTGCTGCTCCTGTAAGAGCGGCGGTGATGATCTATGCACTTAAATCTCCTGCAAGTAGGTCGCATTGTGGATATTCTCTACTATGTGGTTTATGTGGAGGTGGACGAGTCAGATGGAGAACTCGAGCTTGCACTTCTTACTGCAGTCAACAGAGAGGCTCCATGAGCAACGATGTATAGCCGAGCCAGTACCGCTGCTGAACGAGTGGAACACGAAGAAGTAAGTAGGTAAATTAGTTTGGTAGATCTGGGCGCGGGGTAATGGAGAAATCGAGGTTGGAGTTTTAGCCAAAGACCAAGGAGAGGCTCGAGCCAGTGCTGCCGACAAATCAGTGAAACACCGAGGAGTAGGTGGTATAAGTTGGGCAGACCTGCGGCGCGGGGTAGATGGAGAACTCGAGCTTGGACTTCTTGCCGTAGTCGACGGAGAGGCGCTCCATAAGCAGCGACGTGAATCCCGAGCCGGTGCCGCCTCCGAACGAGTGGAACACCAGGAATCCCTGCAATCATCGCCCTCCTTTACGTTAATGTTTTACAACTTCCTGAAACTCTAGACTGATCTTAGTTTTTTAGTATTTAGCTTAAGTTATAACATTAATAATGAATCCCAAAAGGTGGGCAAGATTAACTGTAATTTCAAGCTTAAGGTGGTTCATCCCGCTCATCTCCCCATACAAAAGGGGAAAGAACATCACGCCCATATTTCTTGTCAGAGATCCAAAATTTTGCTCAAAATAGCTTTATTTGATCGAACTAGATGTCTGATGACCATTGGCATTGTATAATTGTGTTTGGTTTCTAAATTATAAGGTCCGAAAGTTCGAATTTTTCGTGCGTTTTATATAATAACTTTGGAGGTGGATTACGCAATTATAAAGTAAGAACATCGTAAAAAGATTAGTCATCAGACATAGCTTATTTAATCAAGATTTATGATCTATTTGGTTTTTGTTAGATTTTTGACTACAGCGGTCGTGGTTTACTTTTAGCTGTAAGTCGTTTTGAAATCAAAATTTTCGTAAATCTTACCAAATCATACACTATGTACATTGTCTTTTTTGTGGACATGTTGCATCTTCCTCATAACGGAGCCTGTCTTATTCTTTGAAACAGAGAAGGTCCCAGAGCGCAACAGCACGGTTTTGTACCGAGCCCGCGGATGAGTTAGGCCCGCCGGGTTGGGCCACCTTAATTGCAAGGGCTAGAAGTAAGATTCCGAAAATCAGGCCATCCATACAAACGTAGTTGGAAATGAAAACCACTGTTCCATTATATTTTCTTTGTGTCTTCATAAATTCAGACAAAGAATCAGTAAATTGGCGCAGGGTTTTCGAATGATTACCAAAGTACCTTTTTATGTGGACTACCTTTGACTCCGTTAAGCTTTATTGCAGCTGCTCCAGATGGAACAGCTGCTCGTACGTGCCAGTTATAGATTACTTGTATGCCGGTGCACTGGTCGGTCAGCTTGAGGATGCGTTCGACCACCATCTCCTCGATCTTCTTGCCGATGGTGACGTGCCCGAACGCGTAGTTGTTTGCTACGTACCCGGAGCAGTGATCAGCTGCTCCGGATGGAACAACTGCCGGTACGTCCCGGTTAAAGATTAACTATGTGCCGTGGCACTGGTCAGCCAGCTTACGAAAATAGTCGAGCACCACGTCCACGATCGTAATGAACGGGCGCGTAGCTGTATGCTGCGTCCTCCTTGTAAGTGATCAACTGCTTCGGGAGGGCGGAACAGCTGCTGGTAAGTTCCGGTTAATGGTTACATGGAGGCCGATGCACTGGTCGGCTAGCTTGCGGATACGGTTAAGCACCACGCCCACGATCTCCTTGACGATGGTGTAGTAAACGCGCGCGTAGCTGTTGGCTGCTTCCTCCTTGAAGGTGATCAGCTGCTACGGTCGGGTGGAACAGCTGATGGTACTTCCCGGTAAGTGCTTACCTGTAGGCCGGTGCACTGGTCGGCCAGCTTGCGGATGCGGTCAAGCACCACGTCCACGATCTCCTTGCCGATGGTGTAGTGCCCGCGCGCGTAGTTGTTAGCCGCATCCTCCTTGCCGGTTATCAGCTGCTCCGGGTGGAACAGCTGCCGGTACGTGCCGGTGCGCACCTCGTCTGAAAACCGACATCCAAGTCTCTCACCAACCTGGTATTGGCTATTTGGCAGTCGCGGAAGCTGAAGACATCTATTTTGAGTATTGGTCAATTCTTTTGTAGTCAGAATGATTACAACTTGATCACAACCCTATTATAATAAATGAGTAAACTCGCTTAAAGTCGCGCGTTGAAGGAAATAATACTTAATTTGCTGTAGACTACGTATTACCTACATAAGTAAAGTATGCAACAAAATAAATTCCGACATGTGATATTACTTGAAGAACAAATGAAGAACAAAAGCTACTGATTAACTCCAACTACAAAAATAAAAGATTATGATAAAGTAAAAAGGCAAGACCACCAAGTCTAGGTAGGTAATACGCAACATAGGTAGGTATAAAACGTCGTAACGGCGAAACGGCGATCCAAGAATAAAATAAGTGTGAAAGAACTGTTGTAGCTAGAATTGAGGCGCTAATACTCCCAAGATTATAGTGAATAGATCTAAATACCCAACGATTCACGGTTAAGCACGATGGTAAAGATGTAATTTATTCAAGTGTAAAAGGTACTTGACCGCGCTACCTACTCTTCGCGGCTGCAATCGATGTTAGCGAGTCGGAGTTTATTCTTGATGCAAATTCTTTCCTGCATTGATGTAATTCATGGATAAATCAGTAACTTTACTGATTTATCCATGAAAATGTCGGTTATTTGGAGGAATGTAGTGGTTTAGGACGAAGTAATATATAAGTCAATGGTTTTAGGACTGATCATATTTATTTTATCTACGGTTATCTCATTATTTTGAGGTCGTAAAACGACATCTACTTGAAGGGTAGCAATTAGACCTTGAAAGTAGTCGTTTTTTTGGTCTGGACATTCGTCTGAATCAGAGGTCGCAGATCCTGAAATTACGGTAACCCTGCCTTCCCGACGAGAATTACTTATTCGCTTCCATGGAACTGTATTGAGTTCTGGCACTGGCTCTGTTTTAAAGAAAATGTATACGTTTTCATGCTGACGAGGATGCAACATGCCCATAAAACAAATATTGTGCATAGTGTTTGATTTGGTTAGATTTACAAGAAAAATATTTACATAACGACTTTTATCGTTGAGTAATGCACGTCCACACTTATTGTATAAAACACGCGAAAAATTCGAACTTTAGGCCCTTATATTATTATATATTGTTTATATTATTAAACTTAACAACAAAAAAACACGATTTTACAATGCATCCATTTTACAACGGTCATCATGCATTTATATCGATCAAATAAACAATAATTTTGAATCTTTGGAAATGCGCATAATCTTCTTTCCACGTTTGTATGAGGAGTTGGGCGGGAAGGCCCACCTTAATGAAAGCATATTAATGAAACATGGCTTTTAAAAGAAGAAAAATAGGACTCACCAACGACAGTAGGCTCTAGATCGACGAACACTGCGCGAGGAACATGCTTGCCCGCTCCGGTCTCGCTGAAGAATGTGTTGAAGGAGTCGTCTCCGCCGCCGAGAGTCTTGTCCGAAGGCATCTGCCCGTCGGGCTGGATGCCATGCTCGAGGCAGTACAGCTCCCAGCAGGCATTGCCGATCTGCACGCCCGCCTGCCCGATGTGTACGGAGATGCACTCCCTCTGTTGACGATGGAAAGCCGATTTATTTGCAATCTTTGCGAAGAAGACCTGTCCGTCGGGTTGAACAACCGTTCGTGACAATACAACTGCCAGCAGGCATTGCCGATCTGTAGGCCTATTCTTGGAACCCCGTGTTCAGGAATCAGCATTTTTTCAGTCGAGTAAACCCCTATTGTCAAAGCGATTTTCTCGAGAGAAAGATTCCTGATTACTAAGCACGGAATTCTGAGAATTGCATGTAATGTTTATGCTTTGTACTAACCGTTTTTCATCATAAGACAAGTGGGTAGGTACCCGCAGTTAAAAAACCGGCCAAGTACGAGTCGGACTCGCACACGATGGGTTCCGTACCATCGTACAAGATTTAACATAATAAAATCACGTCTTTTGTATGGGGCCCCCCTTTAATTTTTTTTAAAATTTTATTTTGCCTATTTGTTGTTATAGCGGCAAAATAAATACACACTCTGTGAAAATTTCAGCTGCCTACCTATTATGGTTCATGAGATACAGCCCTGTGACAGATGGACAGACGGACGGACGGACGGACGGACAGCGGAGGCTTAGTAATAGGGTTCCGTTTTCACCCTTTGGGTACGGAACCCTAATAAAAAACGTACGATAACAAGTGTTAAAATAAATGTGTCCAATATTCAGATAATAATAATTCAACAAAGCAAATTAACATTCCATAAATTACATTTACCGGGTAACCTAATTAGGCAGGCATCCGAAAAAACATAATGTGCGTGACTTCCACAAACTTTTCGTTTAGCCCTGAATAGAAGTGGGCCAAGCCAAGAGATCGACGCCCTTTGTAGGCTGATTAAAATATTGTCGAGAAACGCGGTTAAAATCACAATAGCGTTTTTTATTTACAGACAACAAAAGATTTTTTTGTGTAACAAAACATCCAGATCCCGTAATATTATAGAGGAAAAAACGTTGCCAAAAAACTCTTCCTTGCTAAATACTAAATTTGAACAAAGAAAAGATAAACGATCTTTAAATAGCAACGAAATATTTCATCCCTAATAGAATACCCTGCTACTCGTACGTTTTCCCTACAAAACACTAATTTATAATCCCATTGCAATACAATAAAACGTGATCATAGAATATACATAAAACCCGAACGCGATATAAAAAACGATTTGGATCAAGCTACATGGGTGAATGCTTTATTAGAAGCGTGACTAGGAAGAAATAACCATAACCAATGTGTTTACATGCTCCTTCGCTATCTGTCCGGCGAAAAATGTATCTTTATTAGACTTCACGGCTACCTACCTACATAGGTTACTTAAATATGAATATCTGTGTATGTCTACCCTGTGGTGCAGCCAAGGGCCATTACATAAAATTTTGCAATCTTTTTTTTAATATCCTCTAAATAAAAAGTTTGAATTACCATACAAAGTAATTAATTAATTTAGTGTAAAAATAATCTAATGATCCGTAAGAACGTTGTATGTAACTAGCCATGGCCAAGTCATGACCAGGTCATGATATTAGCCTGGGGGTCTACTCATGAAAGCGAAAGGAAGACCTGAGGATAAATTAATGTACTGGCCATTGCTATATCCTGCATAACGAAATAGCCGATAAAACCAGAAAGAGAACGTACCTTCTTACAAAATGTGTTTGGCCCCCTTTATTTTTTAAAATAAAAATTTAGCATTTTTTTTTTCGTTTCGTGAAATTGTCCGTGTCCCTTCAGTTCCATTGGTGTGAAATATAGGAAAGGCCCTGGTCTGGCATGAAATTTAGTTGCGCTAATATTATGATGACAGTCGTTGTGGTATTAGGACATGGGTATGTCCAGTTACAAAAAAAACCCACGCATAAAATGTTTGCTAAAAGTTTCTTTGAAAATAGTCCTAAGAGAAACGGTTAAAAATAGAAATTAAAATATGCAAACATTTTAAGAAAAAATATTTTGCAATATTTGTATCGCATCTTGTGATGCCATTCTCATTAACTTGTCTTATAATTGAAGACGCTAGCCCCCGGTCGCACTTCTCCTGAAACGGTACTGAAGCGATCTAAAAAGCAATATAAATGCTAAAACAGCCTCATATAGACACAACTACAAATAGTAATACTTGCTTTACCCACAGCTTTTTACATAAAATCAACCCCCACATCGTTTTATGAGAGCTTGTCATTCCTTACAAGGTGCGTGCATACGGAATCCATAAGGTAGCCCGAGATGCACCTCGATAACGTTACGATGCGATAAACTCCGATGGCTCGTGGATGCACGAAGATGCTTCAGCAGTTCAGAGGCGATACCATGGCACATAACTCGCCAGGTGAATAGCAGGTGTACGGGCAAAAGAGTGATTTGGCCTTTAGTTGCATTTCGATTATGCCAACGGGTAAATTTTAGTTCAATTGACCGAATAACACGTCGTTTGACAGTTAGCATGGTACGAAATGTACAGCTCGTGGTCTGGGACTTGCCTGTAATGCGAGAGATCTGGGCTCAATTCCTCGCCCTGTTCATGCACTTTCTTTCTCTTTCTGATTTGGATAAGTGCATTTCGTTACGAATCCGAGCTGTTCCATGGTTCGGAAACCATGTAAAACTGTAGGTCCCATTCCCCTACTAGGTGGTAGGGTTAAGCCCGCCCGGGTTGGTAACACCGCATTGGATGAAACCATGGTTGAAGCGGCAATGAAAAATTGACCGTGTTTTCCATCCTGTTTAATGTAACTGTGCTCGTAAAGGGAAGGTCCTGGCATGGCCCCTAATTCTTTCGTGAATGTGGTGTATTGGGCTAATATCATAACGGTAGTTGAGTTGCATTAGCCATTCACATCAGGTTTCATAAAAATAAATGCAAAAAAAACGCCAGATTGAATCAGTCTCTTGCCTGTTCACCTGCTATTCACCCGGCGAGTTAATTTACCATGGTAGCCCTCCAAGGTGAGGGGCGGCAGCTCACGTGAGCCGCCCCGGGTGAACTGTATCGAGCGCTGACAGGAGTCGGGCTTCGTGACGAAGCAACATTATGGAACGAGGGACTGCTCACAGCTTTAATAGACGTTACTTGGAAACTAAGTGGTTATCTGTTTTGCATGAAATACATCGAATAATAGTTCCTGCATGCAAACACGACACGATTATTGCAATTCTACATTAAATTTAGAGGATGTGCAGTGCTTTCTTTCTTGTCTGTTTTTGGTTCGGAACCGTTGTAAAACGTAGGTCGCTTTTTTTTATTAGACCTTGCCGTGGTTACTTAAGAACGGCCCGTAAGCTATGCTCCCCATACAAACGTAGTTTACTTATAATTTGAAAACCACTGTTCCAATTGAATTGATTTTTTATTTCTAACTTCAAGCATTCAATATCTGTGTCTGCACGCTTTTGTTTTTTTTTGGAAAATCTAAACCGAATCAAATAAAAGCAACAAGAAATGTTCATAGAAACTTTGTTTTCGCTGTGTTTTGACTCAGGATACATTACCCGAATAAACAAAGACATGCAGACACAGATATTCATTGCCTGATATTAGATACCAAATATGAAGTAAATTGAAACAGTGATTTTAAAATGATTAGTAAACTACGTTTGTATGGGAGGCGAAATTTTCGGATGCTTACGGGCCCAAGCCCCTGGTGGGCACCATGGCATTTAATAAAATGTCCGTAGCGGAAACAAACGGTTGTTTGTGTGTTACATCCAGTTCGATGCCGTGCTCAGAAAGAGGGGAGGTTTTGTGGAGGCACCAAGTTCCTTAGGGAATGTGGTGTTGCGGGCATTAGGTTTGGTATCAGCCATCAATATCTAATTTTATGTAATCAACTTAGATACGAGGGATCGGCGTCCTTATTTGGCTGTTGTTTTCAGTTTTTCGAACATCAGAAATTAAAAAGAATATGTCTGCCTTCCAGTCCATCTTTCACAGTTATCTAATTTCTAAATCTCACAAAAACGCGATCCGAAAATATAAACATTTTCGAAATATAATTTAGTAAACCGTTAAGTTGAGCGACCATGATATTTTCAACCAAACAGGTACGGGCGTTAACTTTCAAATGTACATAAACACTGGAAAGAAAGAAAAGAAATTCCTAAGTGTATTTTATTACAAGGTTGACGTCAATATGACAGAAATAGATCTCGAATTTGTCTCTATATTAGGTAAATAATTTTTAAAGTAAACTAATGTACTTACTTACAATAAAAACAAATACCGACACACAATTTTTTGGGCAAGGCCTTGTTAACTACATATGTCATAGAAATACCACTATCAAGCAAAGCAAAGCTAAGCTAGAACATGGTAAACTAAAATAAGCCGTACGTTGAAACGTTTAACTACTTATTCAGATTTTTTTTTGATGGGAAGTCTCTAGTCACACAAGTATCCGCTTCTCCTCGCAGTGCCAAACCCGTACCACTCCTGCTACACAGCCAGTACCATTTATTGTCACTTTTATCATTTATCGCAGTCCTTTACATTTGTATACTACGGGTACTCACAACAATTGTGTTTTGTGTTACACAATAACCCGCAATTGCTTGGAACAACTAATAAATTCGGTAGGTAATTGATTTTACTTTAGATGTCCCGAGGAAGTGGGCGTCAGTTGCTTTTAATTCCAAGACAACGAAACCAGCATTACACCCACGAAAACAGTTTCAAGTCCCATAACCAGTGAGCAATCATGTTGTCTCTATCAATTAAAGGATACATTGATACCGTAAATATATCGACCTAAATGGCTACTGACAAATTACTTGAACGCCTGAGTGCTTTCGAACAATAAGATCATTTAGATCTGGAGTCGACGGCAGTTTCTTGGTAATTGCTCTCTGATTCAGTAGAAGTGAGATCACCGTGGAATAACTGCATTTTGTATTTGGATAGGAAACATCGCTGGGAATTCGACTAGACGAGAATATGTTGAGGTGACGGTGGTGAGATCTGATTTTACACCGACGTCAGCAACGCAGTGGACTCGCCCACGAAGGGTTCCGTCCATTGTACAAGATTTAACAGAAAACATGTCAATATTTAGTTTGACGGCTTACCGCGCGTGTGAGGAGCAGGACGTGCTGCTCGACGTTTCGGAGCCTCACATGGGCTCCATCTTCAGGAGAACGTGCCTGTCGCGACGGAGGTAGGCACGTTACTGGATACCCGCCGCCACTCGTACATTTTCTTGAGGATTAGCTACGGTCCGAATTTCGTGTGAAGTGCAAAACACGCTGACTGTGTTTTCCTCGACGTCTGTTATCGGTGCACCTCTCCGAAATCCAGTTTTCAGCTTATTCAGCACGGGTTTTCATATGGGCGAAAGACGGTAGGAATCTTCACCGATCCAAGATGGAGCCCATGTGAGGCTCCGAAACGTCGAGCAGCACGTCCTGCTCTTCACACGCGCGGTAAGCCGTCAAACTAAATATTGTAGTTATGTCCCGCGTAAGTTTTAAAGTAGAAAAAAATTCGTTTTTTGTAAGTGTGGCGGTCAGCAACCTGCCGACGCGACATTTCCTATCCCGCGCCGCCGCACTGTGGGCCGGGAAACAGGCTTCATAGTATTACCACTTTTTTTTCACGAACTTCATGTTATCAAAAAACTTTTGATGCCAATATATAGGGCATCAAAAAAGAAACTCAAAAATGATATTAAAGTTTATATTGTACATGTAATTTATTTTTAAAAAATACCTAAAGTTTTTTTTGTATGGAGCGAAACACATAATGGCGATTTTTACAAAATGCTTAAGACATATAGAGGTCTCGTGCAATATGTCATGAAGTAGACCATAATCCCAATCCGAGTGTGTAAAAACCGTGTGCAGATACGTATAGGTGTAGAAGTTATAAGGGTTAGAAGTTGCCCCTTTTCGTCTAATTTCAGTATACAAATCTTTAAGAGTTTTTGATAACTTCCCAATGTTTTTATACTGTATTGGGTACGGATAAAAATAAATGTCTACGATTTACTCCATTACGATGCATCTGAATGAGGGTAGGTCAACGAAAAAGTGACTTAACACAAAAAAAAAATTTTTTGTATTTTACATAACAGAATTGAATTTCGTCGTGATTTTTTGTTAAATCCAATATGTCTTGTTCAAAAGTGTTAAATAACTGAGTAGGTAACGTAGTTTAAAATAACTTATCTATATAGTTTACTCCTTAAATACACTACTATTGTTGGTTGGGTTGGTCTGATTAGCGAATAGAAATACACTTATTAAATGTTCTTTATAAGTAAAAGAATATTTTCATAAACTCGGTAATTTCAGAAATATTTTACGTAACGCTGAAGTTGTATGTAGTAATTGGTTTCACAACAACAAGTTAATTAATTTATATTATTTAGGCGCCAATCATGGTGATCAATAATTACATCATCTTCTTTTGTTCGAATGGTGCACATAAGTCCATTTTAAATCTGCATATTTGTTATTGCTACTTACGGGGAGGGCACGAACCTGGGTACTGACTGACTACTTCTTCCCCATAGGTAAAGGACAAAGAGAGGATAATTATATTCGTCAAGAGAGCTATCGTGACATGACAGTTCGGAGGCTCTTGAAACATGGGAGAGTGGGCTCGCAGGCTTATTCTGAATCATATTCAGAGTTTTTATGCTCGTTTAGGCCTGATATGTGTCAAATAGGGATCTGAGGATATGAAGAAGTTATTGAGAATATCCTGATTGGTGGCAATCTGACTGAAATTGCGTGTGTAGTACTGTCGGCATTTTCTAAAGTCTTTGTTTCTAGCTTCAGAAGCTTCTTCTGATAGCCTTCCGATCGGTAGGTTTCATATCTTGTAATGCTTGATGATATCACTACCATGTATGAGGATTTTGTGTACGCTAGGTGGCATAGCGTACCACTCGTAAAGCTCTACGTACAGTTTAACCGTTTGTACAGCGTAATTTGCAAATATTTCTACATTGATGTCTTCACCACATGATATGACCCCCCCCCCCCCAAAACGGCAGCCAATCTTTGGATAAGTCTGTGGTCGACCCACGTGATATTGGCAGTCTTTACCGGATCTTCGAAAAATCGTCTTGCCGTATTCCCGGTGTTAGTGGTGCCAGATACCTGCTTAACCAAAGGTCCAAATACAGTTTTAAAATATCGCTGAATTTCGTTTTTTCTTGCTTTAGCAAGGGCCTGGTCGACTGGTCCTTCCGTTCGACGTTTCTTGAAGTCCAACCGATAAGCGATGTGTAGCACACATTCCATGCACCGAATCCAAGCATTCAATGTCGACAACCCTTACTTGTACATATCTGTGTCAGGTTCTTTTTGCAACACTCTCTCCAAGGTGTTCACTTTACCGGGTTTCGCCTTACCGATATCACATGTTACTGTAGAGGTATCTGACAGTTTTGGAGTGATCTGCCATCGATCATTGTCATGTACATGGTGAGTTACTACCGAATAATTTCCAATTCGCGATGGCTGAAGACGATCTACTATAGATTGCACAGCCTCCTTTTCACTATTGATATGGAAGCGGTTTTCATTAGCAAATTAGAAGTAGATTAGCCTGCAATAGTGAGTATAGTTAGGTTTAGGATTATCCCTTACTGATTCGTTTACGCATACTAGCCTCAGTGGCACCAATGAGTACATGAAGATGCTTGAGTCGTCAGCATCTTGGCTAGCTAGTTTTTGGTCGTAGGTACTGAGACGAGGCACCACTTACTAATTAGGGTCAACTGCTCTATAGCGAATTTCCGTGTGATCGCTTCACGGTAAGGTCTAAAAGACCTTGCAGCTGGACACGTGCTTCCAGTTCAGTGATTTTAACACATTGTTTTAGTGGATAGCACTCCACTTTCGCTGTTTGCAGTTTGTAGCACGAATCGTACAAGTCCACGCCTTGCTCGGCAGATGTAGCTCTCAAAGTTCAATATTGAGATTTAGAGAGCTATGCTAACAGCTTTTTCAGGAATGAACTGAGTCGACTTCTTTCCTATTATAAACTCTTTTACAAGCCTAGCTTCACTTGGATGTTTCAAAAAGTACTTGAGCACATCAGCGACGCACTTCTTATCAGTAGTTAAGTCTCTACTCACAGCAGCGAATGCCAGCTCATAGAATTCAAATTCTGCGCAAAGGTCTTTAGTTCTACGTTTTTTTTTGTTGGTAGTGCAGTTAATGAAAAGGCTTACGGGGACTAACCTTACGTTTAATCTAGGTAAAAGGCTCAGCGTACTGTTCTTCTGGCGATTCAGGAACGACGAAGTCATGTTCATGAAAGTTTGGTTCTTGCGCGACATCAATGCCTTGTAAGTAATCAGGCCATGGAATTTCCGACTCCAACCACGCTTAGAACTTGTTTTTGAAGTGCCCGAACGAACGATGTACACTTTCCCACTTCGTGTAAAAAATTAAGGTAAACTTTCTACAAAAATCTTTAAAATATACACGATTGTTACTGTCACATTTAAAGCAACAACAAAATGATCGAACATCACGTCCGAGTTAGAAACAGCATTTTAGCTATGTAAGTAGACAAAAACAATCAAGATTCGTTTTGAACGCCACCATAACAAATTAATCGTGTAATGCAAACTTCGAATTTTCTCACACAATAGATTAAAAATTAATTAAAATTACTCGTCCCACCGAAGTTGTGTCGCAAAAGTAAATCTGTCACTCCACAAGCGCTGAACGAATACTGAACTAAAACTTATTCCCGAATTATAAGGTACATGTGGTCAGTGAGCCCGCTGACGAAAATACGGAGAAATGCGCCGGCCGACACGGGCGAGATGCCACTAATCCTTTCATTATTTCAATTATACGTAGTCTTAATGAGAACTACTTATGAAAGCAAGGGCTAGCCATTTGAAAGTGTACCTTATGTATAAAGACCATATTACTTATATATTTTATGGTTTATTTTAACCACTTCACAAAGAGACAAAAGGTAAGTACCATTATTTGTTGATGGATTAGGATTTATTTCTTTGAATTAAGCTTTTTATGTTCACGAAGTCAGTTGTTATAAAAATACATGGGTACTGTTTTTTTATTCGCTAAGCAGACTTAGACACATAAAGCAACAAAAGTAGTGTATTTATGGAGTAAACTACATAGATAACGTTCGTAAAACAAAACAATTTTTTTGTTAAGTAACTTTTTCATTGACCTGACTCATTCAGATGCATCATAATGGAGTAAATCTTAGACATTTCTGCTTATCCATACTTAATACAGTATAAAAACATTGTGAAGTTTTCAAAAACTCTAAAGATTTGTATACTGAAATTAGACGAAAAGGGGCAACTTCTGACCCTTATAACTTCTACATCTGTACGTATCTGCACACGGTTTTTACACACTCGGATTGGTATTATGGTCTACTTTATGACATTTTGAACGAGACCTCTAGATGTCTTAAGCATTTTGTAAAAATCGTCATTTTGTGTTTTGCTCCATACAAAAAAAACTTTAGGTATTTTTTAAAAAATAATTACTTGTACAATATACACTTCAATAACATTTTTAAGATTCTTTTTTGATGCCTTATAAATCGGTTTCAAAACTTTTTTGATAACTTGAAGTTCGCGAAAAAAAAGTGGTAATACTATGAAGCCTGTTTTCCGGCCCACAGTGCGCCGCCTCAGCGCCGCGGCAGTGGGTCCGAGGCAGCCGCGCCGCACACATGCATTCCACCTCGTTTGCACAATATAAATGTATCAATATATAGTCAAATCGTATGAACGAGTTTCCGTTGCATCCCCTATCGCATAGAGGCATAAACATTACCCCACAACTGGTGACCCCGTTGGAACACGTAAACTGAAAGTGAAGAAGAAGTGAACAGTAAACAGAAAGGATGTATCAAGCGCCGCAGCAGCAGATGAATCAAGGTCCGGCGCCGGAAGCTCCAGTCACGGCGATTGCCAGCCTGTCCTTGCAGGCAAGAATCCCAACCTTTTGGCGCGAGGACACGCGTCTATGGTTCGCACAATACGAGTCAGTGGTAGCAGCGCACAAGCTAGGAGACAAGCAGAAGTATGACCTAGTCATAGGGGTTCTGCAGCGAGAGGACGTCAAACAAGTGAGTGACATCGTGATCAGCCCACCAGAGGACGGCAAGTACGAGGCTCTGAAGGAGAGGCTAATCTCCGTCTACGAGGAGTCCACCACGCAGCAGTTTCATAGGCTGCTCAGCGGACTAGAGCTAGGAGACCAACGTCCCTCACAGTTACTGCGGAAAATGAGGGAACTCGCGTCACAGAATGTACCCGACGACGCCTTAAAAATATTGTGGATGGGCCACCTGCCACCATCAGCGCGAGCGGTGCTAGCGGTATCTAAGGAGACGGAATTGAACGATCTAGCCATCATGGCCGATAAAATCTCGAACATATGGGCAGAAGCCACGTCAACACGGTATCCGCGCCATCGGACGGAAGTCAACGACATGACCCAGTTTCGAGTGTCGACGCGCTGGCGGGCGAAATTGCCGATTTGCGAAATCAAATAGCACGAATGAGCCGCCGCCAGCCGAGCAGGGCTAGCGGGCGGTATCAACGCGGTAGGTCGGCTTCTCGGAACGGCCGCCGGACACCGGAAAATGCAGACTGGCTGTGTTTTTATCATTTTCGATTCGGAGACAAAGCAAGCAGATGCGAGCAGCCATGTAACTATAAAAATCAGGGAAACGGCAACTAGTGTGCACCGCGGCGGATGTGCACACGACAGTCGATAATAACCGCCTTAGCGTCTACGATCGCGACAGCGGTATACAATACCTAATAGATACCGGGGCCAACGTGTCGGTGTTACCAAAGTCAATCCTAGCACCGAGAGATAGGACTACTAGTGATTATAAGTTATACGCGGCAAACGGTAGCGTAATAGAGACGTACGGAGTGAAAACCATGGTGCTTAATTTAAATTTGCGTAGACCTTATAAGTGGATATTCGTAATCGCAGATATTGCGCAAGCCATAATTGGGGCAGACTTGTTAAAACATTATAAGTTACTAGTGGATTTAAGTGGTAAAAAACTAATAGACAAGGTGACAAGTTTAGACACCATATGTACGGTTAAAAATTTGCAAGTGTGTTCGCTGACGTCGATTGGGGAGCAGCACGCGTTTCGTGATCTTTTGGAAAAGTATCCGGACATCACGAAACCAGCATCTTTCAAGGAAACCCCGCAACATGGCGTCGTGCACCACATCGAGACGGTAGGAGCACCAGTGTTCGCACGGGCTAGACCTTTGGCCCCAGACAGGTACATTAAAGTTAAGAGAGAATTTGAACTCATGATGGAAATGGGAATATGCAGACCATCCAAATCTCCGTGGTCATCTCCTCTACATTGTGTCCCAAAATCTAATGGTGATATCCGTCCGTGCGGGGACTACCGAGCACTCAATGCAGTTACGAAACCAGACCGGTATCAGATTCCTAGACTTGGAGAATTTCAGTATCTTTTAGCAGGCAAACGATATTTTTCTAAGATTGACATCACGAGAGCCTATCATTGCATACCGGTGGCCCCAGGTGATATTGAGAAGACAGCCATCGCGACTCCGTTTGGTCTTTATGAGTTCACGCGAATGACTTTCGGGCTTAGAAACGCGGCCCAGTCGTTCCAGAGGTTTATGGATCATAGCGTCCTGCAAGGATTCGATTTTCTGTTTACATACATTGATGACGTAATCATAGCAAGCTCGACTATTGAAGAACACAGATTGCACCTAGAAAAGGTTTTTCAACGCTTCAACGAGTTCGGCATAGCAATCAATCTGAGTAAATGCAGTTTTGGGGAATCGGAAATAGATTTTTTGGGTTTTCACGTTACCCAGGATGGAGTTAAGCCCTTGGAGGGAAAAGTTAAGGCAATCGAGGATTTTCCAAAACCGAGTAATATCGAGGAATTAAGAAGGTTTTTGGGAATGTTAAATTTTTATAGAAGCCACATTCCAAACGCAGCCGGTGCCCAAGCAGAACTGCATAAGTACTTGCACAATACAAAAAAAAGAGATAAAACCGAAATACAATGGACACAACAATCGGAAATCGCATTCGAAGAATGTAAACGCAGCCTAAAGAGCGCGCTCACGTTATCGCACCCGTTACCCGACACCCCTTTGGCTATATTTGCTGACGCGTCTGAATACTCTGCGGGCGCTGTTTTACAACAACGAGTCAGCAATACATGGAGACCGCTAGGTTTTTTTTCAACCAAGTTCAGCGATGCGCAAAAGAAATATAGTGCATACGACAGAGAATTGGCGGCAATTTATTTAGCAGTAAAACATTTCAGATATTTTATAGAAGGGAGAGACGTCATTGTGTACACAGATCACAAGCCGCTGACACACGCACTCAGTAAGAACGTGGCCAGCGGATGTGACACCCCGAGACGAATAAGACATTTAAGTTTTATAAGCGAATTTTGCAAGGATATCAGACATATTAGCGGATCAGAAAATGTAGTCGCAGACGCACTATCGAGAATAGCTGAAATTTATACCCCGACGACCATAGATTACAATGAATTAGCAAGCGACCAGGAAAGAGACCTAGAATTAATGGAACTAATGAAAAAAGATAATCTTTGTTTCAAACTGATCATGTTGCCCAATGTTGGCAAACCGGTATACTGTGAGATGTCAAAGGGGAACGCACGACCATACCTGACCGAGAGACACCGTTACAAAGCTTTCACAGCAGTACACGGGGTAAGTCACCCAGGTGTACGGGCCACAAGAAAACTGATGACAGACAGATATTTTTGGAAGTCCATTAATAGTGAGGTAAATAAATGGAGCAAGGCATGCGTATCTTGTCAGAGATCCAAAGTACAGCGACATACGGTCGCGCCGCTAGGTGAATTCGCGAGTGTTGGACGATTCAGTCATCTTTTTTTTTTTTTTTATGTGACTGGACATGGATGGCTAATACCACAAGTTCTATCATGGTATTAGCCCAACACACCACATGGGAACTAGGTGCCATGCCAGGACCTTCCTTATATTGCACGGCTACATTGAACTGGATGGAAAACACGGACAATTTTCATTGCCGCTTCGACCATCGTTCATCCAATGCGATGGTACCAACCCGGGCGGGATAAAGCCTACCACCTAGTAAGTAAGGAAGGGGACCTACAGCTTAACGTGGAATCCGAACCACGGCCAGCCTCTCTCAACGGTCGAATGGTCACCCATCCAAGACCAGACCGGACCCAACGTTGCTTAACTTCGGAGAGCGATCGCCGAAGTGTCGCGCCACTGGGCCACTGAGGCTTACACATCGACATAATTGGCCCTTTTCCGCCCTGTGAAGATAAAAGATACTGCGTCACATACATCTGCAGAACAACCAAGTGGATAGAAGCAGTACCGATACGCGACATTACGGCGGAAACCATCGCGAGAGCAACGGTAGATCACTGGATTAGTAGATTTGGATGTCCGGAGAAGATTACTACGGATCAAGGTACCCAGTTCGAGTCGCAACTATTTCGTCAGCTGACAAATAAATTTGGAATCGAAAAAACTCGAACGGTCAGCTGGCACCCGGCATGCAATGGCCAAATCGAGCGAGTCCATCGGGGCATAAAAGCAGCCTTAATGGCAAAATGCACGAGCGCCGAGTGGGCCCGCGAATTGCCACTAATTTTGCTGGGATTGCGATCGGCCGTTAAAGAGGATATCGGGTTTAGTCCAGCACAAATGACCTACGGAGCGTCTTTGAGGCTGCCAGGAGATTTTTTTGTACCGAGCAGGCCACAAAGTTTAGACGCCGACTATGTACAACGCCTAACCACCACACTCGAATCGCTGAACCCATCGCCCAGAACGGCCCACGGAGAAAGGAGAACGTTCGTTCACAGCGACCTGCGTACGTGCTCGCACGTGTTCATCAGAAACGAAATAAAGCGTTCCCTCACGGCTCCCTACCAAGGTCCGTACAGGGTATTGAAGAGGCAAGACAAATATTTCGACATTGAGCTACCGAACAGGAACACGCGAGTGACAATAGATCGATTAAAACCAGCGTACCTACTCAACGAGGACACCATCGAGCCAGAAAGGCGACCCCCCTACCCAGTCCTCCAACGGACAAGTCCCGACCACGAGGAGACACCGCAATCGAGAGTTGACACCCTGCCGGTACAAACCATGACGAAAACGGGGGACCGCGAGGCGAGCACACAAGCACCGACGTCAGCTAGAACCACACGGGCAGGGCGACTAATCAAACCACCAGTGCGTTTCGCTTAACATAGGGCGGGACGTCCGTGGGCGCCCAAACAGTGGCGGCTGATACCGCGATAAATAAGTGATATAGGAAGTGATATCAGTGGTGCGGGCTGGCGTGAACGACGTTACTCTGCGCAGCTCGCACATTAGATTAAGAACAGTGGTGACAGTAGGAGAGCCCGAACTGTTAGCAAGCATAGTTTTTTTTTGAAAAAAGGAAGGGGTTGATGTGGCGGTCAGCAACCTGCCGACGCGACATTTCCTATCCCGCGCCGCCGCCTCAGCGCCGCGGCAGTGGGTCCGAGGCAGCCGCGCCGCACACATGCATTCCACCTCGTTTGCACAATATAAATGTATCAATATATAGTCAAATCGTATGAACGAGTTTCCGTTGCATCCCCTATCGCATAGAGGCATAAACATTACCCCACAGTAAGTAACTATAGGGACCCCAATTATGATTTTTTTTATTTTACCTATTTGTTGGTAACTATAGCGGCAAAATATATACACACACTATGTGAAAATTTCAGCTACCTACCTATTACGGTTCATGAGATAAAGCCCTGTGACAGACGGAATGACGGACGGACGGACAGTGGAGACCTAGTAACAATGTTCCGTTTGGTACCCTTTGGGTACGGAACCCTTAAAACCAAAATCTCTTTTTAGGGTTCCGTACCCAAAGGGTGAAAACGGAACCCTATTACTAAGCCTTCGCTGTCCGTGCGTCCGTCCGTCTGTATCTCATGAACCGTAATAGGTAGATAGCTGAAATTTTTACAGAGTATGTATTCATTTTGCCGCTATAACAACAAATAGGTAGAATGAATAATAACGGAAGGTCCCATACAAAAAACGTTATTTTTTTGTGTTAAATCTTATACAATGCTACGGAACCCTTCATGTGCGAGTCCGACTCGCACTTGGCCGGTTTTTTAGTTTTAGATGGTGATTATAATGTTTCAAAGAGTAGGTAGTTACAAACAAGTAGGGTGTAAGAGTATTAGTATAGCGAATAGTCTTTTACCTTGCTACATATATGTTTTATGTGTAGGTATAATTTTAAGCTATTTCGAGTGTTTCGGGTCTTGAACAGGTAGTTAGAAATGGCAACAATCATGAAAAGGCTCGAAATGTTTTTTTCTCTGCAATGCTTTAGGTGCTAAGGAAGTCGTGGCAAAAACAATTTTAAGGGTTGCCATTTAATCATAGCGTGGTTTATATATTGTACATACTTCTAGTCGCAGGAACATCAAAAGATTAATGATGGTGGGATGATCAGCTGAATAAAGGCCACTAATTCGGTGTCTGGCACCCAAAGCACCACCAACTTGAAAAGTTTCGCTCACCGCAGTGACTATTTGATTCTTACAAAAGAACGAAACCATATTGTGTCCCAGTAAGCTAATCCATTTTCCGAAAATAAACGCCGTTACTGTCAGTGGGATTCAGCCATTGGTTTCATCCATGCGCATTTCACCATTTAGATGCAATAAATCGTGAAAATGGAAAATTCAACGGGAAAGTACTGCGCTTCCTACACAAAAGCTGATATATAGCAATGTTGTCTGATGAAAGCTCAAACTGAAGGACGATTTATAGCTGGGTTTCTTAACCTTTTTGTAGTCCTGGTCCCCTTGCGGTATTTCAGAATTATTGCGGACCCCTTCCGAACTCACTTGAAAAGAAACAAAATAAGACATTTTTAAATAAATTACTCTATATATATTACCCCAGAAAAACCTGCCAAAAGCGAGTCGGACTCGCACACGAAGGGTTCCGTACCATCGTACATGATTTAACTCCAAAAAATCACTAGTTTTGTATGGGCCCTTTAATTTCTATAATTCTACCTATTTGTTATGGCGTCAAAATAAATACATACTCTGTGAAAATTTTAGCTGCCTACCTATTACGGTTCATGAGATACAGCCCTGTGAGAGACGGACGGACGGACGGACACATTTTGGGTACGGAACACTAAAAGTAGAGACACGTAATTATTTGAATCGTAATTATTGTCATCATATAAAACCCTCACCACTCATGCCACGGGCCCCCAGAACTGATCCCACGGACCCCCGAGGGGTCCATGGACCCCCAGGTTAAGAAACCCTGATGTATAGGGTATTAGTGGAGGTTTAGTCCAAACGTTCACCAGGTGTTCCTTGGCTCATTTGGAGCAAAAAAGGTAGATATCATTTTGTTGCACGGCTTAAAAAAATTCGCCGTCCCCATATTGCCCCCGTTTGTTCATACCTGCACAAACTCTACAAAATTAGAGTATTTGGAGTCCTAATGTGAAGTCACGTTAGGAAGCAATGCGATCAGTTAATAGGTTACAATTTATGATGAAAGCAAAATTAGCAAAACATTCAATAAAATAATTAACGAAAACGGATGAAAGAAATTTTAATTATGAAGCTTAAAAACATTGACCATCTTTTGTATTAAAACGCAAAAAAGTTTTTACAAACTACATCCAAAAATGAGATTTTTTTCATCTATTCGGGTTAGTCAGCAGTTGGTCGGCAGCGGCAAAAAAATCTGCCAAGTGCGTGTCGAGATAAATATACAGGTTGATTTTTTCAAGCTGTCTTCAAAGGGAAATCCGAAACTATAAGAAATAGCGAAATCTCTCAAAGGATTCGTGTGGCTAATTTCGATAAAAACCGAAACTGCATTAAACGCTGGTTTTTGAAAGAAAAAAAACATAATTTCTTTTAACCTGAAAACGAACTAGTTGACGCATTCTGTATTATTGCACCAGCTAATAGTGCCGCTTATATGGAAAAAATAAGTACCGTGAAGTAAAATGACAAACCGTAGGAAAGGACTCATTTAACAATTGATTACTTAATGAATGTAAGCATGAAATAATATTTTTTTTATTAAAAATAAGCACTTTCCTTTAGTTAGATTAAAATCATTTTCCAATTATTTTTTAATGCACTTTTTGTTTGTATCAAAATCGGCCCCATGACTCAAAGGAGTAGTTTCGGATTTGGACATGAAGGCACACTTGAAAAAATAACACTGTTTACGAACACCACTTTCTTTCTCTCTCTCAGTGGTATGCACTTGCATTACTTCACGAATGAGAGCTTACTTTATAGTTCGGAATTCATGTAAAAAAGACGCAGAGTCAGTCAAGGGCGTGAGTCGTGTTGCGTCTCTCAATCTGCAGCAGTAGAAGTAAATGGAGCGCGGAAGTTGCGCGTGCTTCGGTCATCGTCCGAAGCGAGCGCCGCGCCGGAGAGCAGCCGACTCATTTCAGACATGGCAAAAACCGCGTCTCTATCGGACGGGTGCCGAATCGACTGTTGCCATTCACAGAATATACAGGTGGACGATTCTGGGGCAAATAAGCACCTTTTACCTCTTAAATATTTTCCAAATCCCAAAATAAAATATTTTTTCTTGATCGAATCGTATGTACGCGACTACGACGACAGGCCTCCAAAATATTTTTCTGAAATGATTCTCTTTAGACATTTTTCGCAAATTGTAAAAAGCGCGCTTCCGTAAATGAATTTACGTTAAAAACGCGGCGCTGCACGGTGTTTATTTACTTCTCTCGTTGTAAAAGTCGAATGTACTTCATACAATATAAAAAAAAACGATTGATATAAGCATTTTTGAAGCGGAGCTTTTTTTGGGACGTTACTCGGATATGTGATAGGAGATGACTTAGAACAAGTGCAATGTTGCGAACAAAAGTTGTAATGTTCCAAATTTTAAAAAAGCCGCACGACCGCTGATCTCTCTCAGGACCAAAAGGTAGCATGAGCATTTTTTGGTCCTCCGAGTAAGTGAAGCGGCAGCGACATGTCTACTAAGAGCCGAGTGCACAAAAGGACAAAATATCAAAATCAACGTCAACGTATGATGAACACGTCACTTTGTATGAAAATTATGGAAGGATCTCCATGCGGGTCTTGCAAACCCTAAAAACTTTAAAATCCCCGTTTTTTGGTTCTAAGAGGACGCGAGTGGCAGAATGTTGTCCTCCGAGAGAGCGAAGCGGCAGCGACTTACTGAATCTATATCCGGGGCTAAAGTTATTACAATCTTTAAAATACTCGCACGATCATTTTGGTTCTGAGAGCGCAACGGCAGTATGTGGTCCTTCGAGAGAGCGCAGCGGCAGCGACTTATATACTGAATCTATATCCGGGGCTAAAGTTATTACAATCTTTAAAATACTCGCACGATTTTTTTGGTTCTGAGAGAGCGCAGCGGCAGAATGTGGTCCTCCGAGAGAGCGAAGCGGCAGCGACTTACTGAATCTATATCCGGGGCTAAAGTTATTACAATCTTTAAAATACTCGCACGATCTTTTTGGTTCTAAGAGAGCGTAGCGGCAGAATGTGGTCCTCCGAGAGAGCGAAGCGGATCACAGACTTTAAAATCCCCGCATGTCCTTTTTGGTCCTGAGATAGGGGAGCAGGCAATGTTTGGTCTTCCGAGAGAACGAAGCGGCAGCGACCGCATATTCCGGGGCAACGACATACTCGAGCTATGTACGAGGATACATTTCTCACTATGCGTTATGTTCTTTCCTTCCTGAAGAGCTTTCCGTTTTTCACCCTCGTAGATTCCGTAGAGTGGTTGTATATTGTAGTATATCCTGGTTCAATAAAGAAACTATATAGAAATGGCGGCTTGTACTTGCGAATCGCATGCTATCTCGCTTCCACTATATCGCTGTCTATACTCACACAGTGTAGTACTGACTGCAAAACAAAATATCAAATCAGAGCGCGCAGTGATATGTACTCAGTTGCATTGTTAGGTCGGTATACATGGAGGTGAAGAAATCTTCACCTCCATGTCGGTATAGTGTTTTACTGGTTGAACTGAATAGATCTATGACTTCTAAAAACCGCAGGAAGATTCTTTGGTCGATTCGTCCGCCCCGCCCCCGCCGCCGCTCCCGCTGCCGCCCCCGGCCCCGCCCCCCTTGGTGTGAAGTAGCGTTACCGGCATCGTTTTCGCAGCCCCGTGAAAGTTCGAAAGCCCATGGGCACAATATCCTTGTAAATTGTAGCCTATGTGTTATTCTGATGTATAAGCTATATTATTGTAAAGTTTCATTAAAATCCATTCAGTAGTTTTTACGTGAAAGAGTAACAAACATCCATCCATCCATCCATCCATCCATCCATTATTACAAACTTTTCCCTTTATAATATTAGTAGGATTCCCCTTTATAATATTAGTAGGATTAGGATATAATTTTTCGTACTAAACAGGTTCGTCGTTTATTCCAAGGAATGTGATATGTATTTATGTTTAATCTATCGTGAAATAATACAAAACCTTAAAACATAAATGTATACTTTGTAACAATATAATGCTGACCGTACCGTCCGTTGGACAAGTACAAGCCGCCATTTCTATATGTTTTCTTTAATGAACTGGCTTATATATTGTAGTTCATATTAATCTACCTCACGACAAACGAAGTCCCCATTTCGCGAAGGTTAAAATTTCTTGTGCATCAACAACAAGTCGTAGCTCGGTAACTTTATTGTAATATGTTATCCAAAAGCCGATACATTACAATATGTTATATGTATTAAATTTGCAAGGTATGTATGACTGTATAAAAAACTAATTCAGTCTTAAGTTCTATGCCATTATGGCTGCCAATTCTCTATGACCAATAGATTCGATCAGAAAAAAGCCCACAAAAAGAAGCTAATAATACATCACGCACTAAATATCTAAGTAGGTTGTAATGTGGTGTTGTTAGATATGTAGGCTCATGGAAAACGAGTCCAGACAAATTACCAAAATGATATCTTTCGAATAGCGTGAATGGATTACCGAGAATGGATGGTGGCTGCCACCGAAGCCTACATTACTATACGTACCTAGTTATATTCATACGTATTTATATTGCTTTACTCGTAGATATTAGTAATTATTAGTATATATTTCTTGAATGCCGCGCTCAGGAATCAGGAATCTTTCAGTCGAGAAAAGCGCACAGAAATATTTTCGAAAATTCCGTTCGAATCGAACTAGTTGCTTCCGGCTGACGTAATTGTCGGGATAGCTCAGCAGTAGAGCAGTGGACATGTTATCCAAAGGTCTGCTTCTGATTATTGGCCAGACCAAAAACTTGTTGTTAACAATCTCAATCCGTTCAGCCGTTTCTCCGTGGTTGACTTACAAACATCCAAACATCGAAGTTCCAGATTTGTTGCACAGTAGTAGTAGGATATAGTAGAAAGTAGGATTAATACGAATGAAACAAAGAGATTCATTATCTAGAGCGGTTTTGATGACGAACTGTACAATTTTGATAATTACCTCGATATGGACTCACCAAAAATCTAATGCGATTCCAACACTCGGTTATTTTTATAACATTTATTTTGTATGGAGCTATACAGAATTGGAGACAGCGAAGAGTGAGTTTCTTTGTTGTATTTGTAAAAGTGGCGGTACAATGTAACGAAGCACTCAAGGTTCTGTGGAAGTGGTCTCAAATGCAAATTAGTTTGAAGTACCTATTACGGTTATAAAACAAAAACCTTTCTTTTAATACCATTCAATTTATTTAAAATGGAGCACGGTAATAATCGTTTCATGACTTGATACGAATTCAACAGCACATTATTAGTATTCAATCGTACAAAACCTTTATTCAACCGACTCCAAAAAGGAAGTGATGCATAGTTCAACTGTGATTTGAACGAAAATATCACTCTTCAATTGCAAAATATTGTCAAGAACCAACCCGATCTTTAGAACAAATTGGTTTTGTCTTAATTTTGGTTCTATTTTGAAACGAATAGAGGTGGGTCAAAAGCTGCAACTGAGATGTACATGAGAATTATAACTTTATGCCCTGGAAAGAACATGAAAACGGAGATGTACATGAGAATTATAACTTTATGCCCTGGAAAGAACATGAAAACGATACATCTTAAAATATATTATCATCATTTAAGAATTACCCTAGTCATTGGTAAAATAAACCCGTGGTAAACGACGTGCGCCAGGTTTTAAAGAGGTGCCATGGGCATTCGAAATGTTCGAATGTTCGAAGCAATTCAAGTTGTTATGTGGGGGAAATATTTCGGCAGTTTACTATCCCTAAAAATAAATTATTTCCAGGATTGGTTAGTTCTAATTCGAGATAATTTGGAAAGTGAATGTGCGATTTCCAGTTTCGCGTTTAGTGATAAAAACGGTTGGAGGGGTGGCGTTATGAGACCAGCTTGGCCTTTTCCTCGATATGGCGTCCGAAGTTCAGGTCGACAACAAGAATCCCACTGGAAGGTGGAAGCTGACACCGGCTCCAAAAATAACAATAAATTATAACTACAATAATTGCAATATTTTTTTACTTTTAAGTGCATATTCATTTGTTTTGGAATAATTTTTTTAAGTTAGTTTTTTAGGGTTCCGTACCCAAAGGGTGAAAACGGAACCCTATTACTAAGCATCCGCTGTCCGTCCGTCCGTCCGTCCGTCCGTCCGTCCGTCCGTCCGTCCGTCCGGCGTCCGTCTGTCTGTCTGTCACAGGGCTGTATCTCAGTAACCGTAACAGATAGACAGCTGAAATTTTCACAGATTGTGTATTTATTTTGCCGCTATAACAACAAATAGGTAAGATTACAAAATAATTTATATTAAAGGGGGCCCCCATACAAAAACCGTGATTTTTTTGTTCGATGGTACGGAACCCTTCGTGTTCGAGTCCGACTCGCACTTGGCCGGTTTTTATAATAGCTTATGCTACAGCCGAAACTAAACTTAGATGATCTGTGAATCTAAAAAAGATTCCGACGAATTGAGAACCTCCTCCTTTCTATCGAAGTCGGTTGATAATATTATGAAGGTAAATGGGATGGATATACTATATCGATACATATTTTTTTAGTACAAAATACATGTAAATTAAAAATACTATAAAATTAAGGAGGAGGCAAAACATGACCCAGTATGATGATATCACATAAGGAACCGTTTCACAATTACATTAACTGTATAAATATGTATAGGTAGTAATATTTGTGAATAGTTTACTTTTATTCTGGTAGGTAAACAATCGTAGGATTGGTGGTCATCACAGTATACCTGTAGTGCTTATGATTTGGTATTGCCTGTAGTTTGACTAACTTTCGCCGCCAGCTGCCAAAATAAAATTGTTTGTGACTCCTAGTGGCTCCCCCTTTTGCGATAAGGGCAACATCGCCATATTGTAATTAGGGGAAAATTTGATATTAATGCACTCCAAATAATCGTGTTATCATTTTCAATTCCTAAAATAATGCGCTTTTCTGTTATCATATAGGTATGGACCTATCATAAGTTTGTCCCTTATCAAGAGGGTTATATTGTTCGGAATTTGATGCCAAGCTGTCTCGGTATGCAATGATTCGCTAAGACGTAGGTGATTATTTTAAAATGTTTGCTTATGTATCTTTGTTTAGCTAGTCAAGTATAATTGAAGTTATACAGGATGTTTGGTAGGTCGATGTAAAGCAGGTGATAGGGGAGGTACTTTGGACTGTATGAAGCAAAACATTCCTCAGTAAAAAGTCTTATGGATTTCGAGATAATCGACATTTTCGCGTTTTCAAGAAAAAACACAATAGTAAACATTTTAAATGTTTAACCGAAAATATTGGTGAGGAATCTTTGCCAATAAACTTGGAAAATTGGTGTGACCCATGATACAAATAGGATATTTTGGAGGAAAAATGTGTATATCAATGAAACTTTGCTTATACGTTCATCTTGGTAGTAGAAATGAGGATTTGCGGAGTCCTCCCAACATTTAGTCGATCTTTCTTCTTCTTCGGGCAAAAATAAGGACAGATATATTGTAGATTTAAAATTGTCACTGGCTAGAGACGGTGCTCTAGAGACTCCACATTTAGTATCAGACACGCTTTACACGTTACATTCTAGTTGTAAGACACCCTTGTAAAATGTAAAGCTGACACACTCGCCCCCTGTACATACAACTGATTAGGCAAATAAATAATCCCTGAATCTGAATCTGAACCCAACATTTAGGGCACATTGTACAAACTAGGCGAGTGAAGTGTCGGTTCCTATTATTCTTTAGACTAAATAATCAAAGGTTTCTATGTATTTCTCTGAATCGAAAGAGACCATCCGCATGCTTATAGGATCAATAATTTGCGAGATATGTAGAGATTTGGTTGAAAAAAAACATTTTCATTTTTATTTAACGATACATAGTTTCAAACCATCATTATTAATCCGATGGTGCAACAAATGCTTGTGTGGATGGAAGAAGTCGAATGAGCTTTTATCTACATATTTCAGCTATGAAATATCTCCTTACCCATTATCTTTGTTTACAAGTACTGGTATGAGGAAACATTATAGAAGAAGATTCTCTCATTCGATTGAGCGCGAAAAAGTGTATAGAAAATAACACTTTACTCACGCTAGTGTGTAAAATTGGCTCTGTTCAAAATTTCCCCTCTGCCCATGTCCCCTTGATTCAGAGAAATACATAGAACCCTTTGATTATTTAGTCTAAAGAATCAAAGATAGAAACCGAGACTTGACTCGCCTATTTCTTAAAATAACCCCTACATTTTGGGGCGACACCGCAGACCCTCATTTCTACTACCAATTCGAAGTTATAAGCAAAGTGTTATTGATGGACTGTTAGCTTTTTATCCTTATCCTAAAAATGTGTTTTCCGTATTCGCGAAAAGTACGATGACCCCCAGCCTGCTTCATTGGTCTTTCATAATTATAATAGCATCTATAGTTACCGCTACGCTGACTGCATCTGCTGCGGCGGAGACCGCGGGAAATCATCAGCTTGTCATGGTCATTATCGCAAAAAAATCTACAGTCATACTTCATAGTGGGCGATCTACATTTGAAAACAAAGTTTAAATCGGATTTTGGCCCTTTAAACCCGATTCAAACCACATTTTAAATTGAGTTCGCCAAATAGGAGTATCTAATACCGCTAGGGTTCGAGTAGTGAGGTTTAGATGACGTATCCTTCAATAAAAACGAAATCAATGTTTTATTACAGAAATTGTTTTCGTTTCTTCCCGACTACTTATTTTTTTTTTTATGGAACCCGACACAACTATCGTTATGATATTAACCCAATACACCACATTCCCGAAGGAATTAGGTGCAATGGACAGGTACCTACATTGGAATGGATGGAAAAACGGACAATTTTACATACGCTTTCCAATTGTTTGGTTTCTAACGTCAATAAATACATTAAGTCCGATTTTCACCAAGTGCTCATTTATTTTAATCGACACTTAAAGAGCCTCTGTTACTTATGTGCTGATTATCTTGTACTGGGCATGGTAAGAAAGCCCCTTTAATTTGAGGATTAAGCAAATCAGTACTTGGTAGAAGAGATCCTAAAACGAATAAATAAATAATGTTCTCTAAGTGCGTATATTTTCAGTAAAAGTCGATAACACTAGAGCACGAAACCCTAAACCAGATCAAAAGTCTATCGAAGCTCCTTTCAACAGGCAAACGTGACCGATCAACTCACCATTCCAAAGCCGGTGAGTTCTCGAAGTCCCGAAGAGTTGAAGAGGAAGCCCGGAAGCGGGAGTCGAGGTATTGCGGGAGGCGAGACGGTCAGCGAGGAGACGCGCCCGAGGCCAGAACGGAGTGAGGCGTGTGCGGCCTTCCGCGGCTTTATAGCCTCCGCCCCGCCCCGCCCCGAGCCCCGGCGCACCCTCCGCCCGCCGCGGGCGAAGCAGCACGCCCTGCGGCGTGTGGGCCGGGAGATGGGCCCCTCTTGTCTACAGGGTCCGTCACTCGAAGTGTGGCGGCAGGTCGAGTGACGGATTTTATTTTACTGAATTTAATTCATAGATCAGGAGGCCGATTCTGGGAATTCCGAGTTGACGAGTCAGGAGTGTTATCAGCAGGTTTATTCCTAGCATTCCGTAATCAGGAATCAGGAATCCTGAGCCTAGAAAACCGCTTTAATAACGATTGTCAAAGCGAGTTTTTCGACGGAAAACTTTGATTAAGGTGGCCCAACCTAGCGGCGGGACTAACTCATTCGCGGGCAGGGTACAAAACCGTGCTGTTGCGCTCTGGGACATTCTCTGTTTTAAAGAATAAGACAGGCTCCGTGATGAGGAAGATGTGATATGTCCAGAAAAAAGACATCCTCATCATCATGTCAGCCTCAGTGGCCCAGTGGCGCGAGACTTCGGCGATCGCTCTCCGAAGTTAAGCAACGCAGGGTCCGGTCTGGTCTTGGATGGGTGACCATTAGACCGTTGAGAGAGGCTGGCCGTGGTTCGGATTCCACGTTAAGCTGTAGGTCCCCTTCCTTACTTACTAGGTGGTAGGGTTTATCCCGCCCGGGTTGGTACCATCGCATTGGATGAACGATGGTCGAAGCGGCAATGAAAATTGTCCGTGTTTTCCATCCAGTTCAATGTAGCCGTGCAATATAAGGAAGGTCCTGGCATGGCACCTAGTTCCCATGTGGTGTATTAGGCTAATACCATGACAGAACTTGTGGTATTAGCCATCCATGTCCAGTCACAAAAAAAAAAAAAAATTATAGAAAGAATCAGCGCAAATGCAGCGCCATACGGTATGAATGGCACGAAATGAAGTATGTCCATAGAATTCAGCGCTAACCCAAATTTACATATTTATTTCTATAAGCGATCCGTAAATGCACCAGAATAGGTCGAAAGTGATTTACTAATTCGGGAGTCAGGAGTGTGTATGTAAACTAATTAGAGCAAGAATTGGCCTCCACAACTTTTTTATGCTAGGGGAAGTGGGTGAAGGTGAATGTGCCATCACGCCCCATCATGTCACTATGGCCCACATCTCCTCGTTTTTACCTTCCAAACACCTGATTGTATCTGTGTGAAAGTTTGTAGTTCGTGTTTGTTAATTTGTCGGCTTATTGGCTACTTATTACAAAGATATTGATACAAATCTTTTGGATTTCATGGATATAAGAAAAATCAAAACGGACAGAGGTAGCTCTCAGTTGATTAATGTGCACAATTTCAGTAAAATATTTCTTAATTTGACTGAGGAAACAGTCCATTGGATGGACCGCTATCACCTGATTATCCTCTTAAATAACTCATTCCAATTATTATCTTCAAAATCAACATAAAAGGTTACATAGCCTGGCGAAATTAAAAATGGGCTTTGCCCATCTACTTTTCGACGGCGATTTCGTGCGTGTCATAACAACAAATCACTAGTTCAAGTTAAGGAGCAAAGCGTACGTATGTATGTGGCTAAAGAAACAGAATATTCTGTTTGGAGAAAGATTGGTGACTGATAACACCTTTAAAAATTGAGAATGTCGGTGACCATCTCCTAGTCTAGACAAGCTCCAGCACGCGCCGTAGACCAACGAATCGCTGATTCATCAGCGGGGCATCCTCCGTATATGAACTATTCGAAACAATAACATCAGACTGCTGTTGTCGAGTGGGCTCGCTCTAGAACTTCGATACTATCTTCAGAAACATCACAACAAATCTAAACAATAAGACACACACATCTGCATACGACGTTGTGTGCTATGATCCTGATGTGGTGAACATTTACTGATATGCTACAAACATCCAGAATAACAAGTGTAGATACAGCGCTTAACACCATGAGAGGTCATGAGTTCGGTCCCCGCCCTGTTCTCCAGCAGTTTCATTTCGCTTTCTGAGTCGGATTAGTGCATTTAGTCACGAATGCGAGCGTTTACATGGTTCGGAATCCATGTAAAAGTACCTACTAGGCGGTAGAGTTAAGCCTACCCGGGTTGGTGAAAGAAATGGACGAATCGGAAATTAAACATTTATAAAGGGGAATGCGCCTAATTCCTACGGCAATCCGGTGTGTTTGGCCTGTGCCATGACGATTGTGGTATTAACCATCCATTTCCAGTTACATAAAGGAACAATAATTGTTAACAAAGCAACGTTTTCACTATTCTGAATGTGTGGGGACAAGGGGGGAACGGCAGAACGTCTAATTTGCAGATCGTATAATATCATATTTTAACAAAATTTTAAAACCATGAGCAACGTATAATCGGCAGATCGTATAATATTATACGTAGTGCATGAAAAAGTAAAAAAAAAAATTACTAATTTCTCCATGCATAACGTATAATAGTCACAACGTATAAAATTATGATCTTTATTTAACAAAAAAAGAAAACCATGCATATCATATAATCCAAAAACTTTTCATACGATAAGCGCTCTTATGTTTATACTTTTAAAGTATATTCATTTCTCCACGGGACTTTTCGACCGTCTCAATTAGCGTAAGGTGGCCTTTCGAAATTGTAGCAAATTGTTACTCTTTAAAAATTATCGATTCGTAGCAACTTCAGCCTTAATTGTATCGTTATTAGGGCGCTTTATGCAGTGCATATTCTGGCATATTATACGTTCTGCATGGTTTTCTTTTTTTGTGAATTCACGTTAGGAAATATTATACGTTGTGACTATTATACGTTCTGCATGATGCAAAGAGTTGATTCTATTTTTAAACTTTCATCATGCACAACGTATAAAATTATACGTTGTGAATATTATACGATATGCATGGTTTTGATTTTTCGGAAAAAATATATTTATACGTTGTGAATATTATACGTAGTGAATACGACTCGGGACAAGTCGTTTACTAAAAAAAAACATTTATGAAGTACCTAAGCGCGAAAAAAATCAACGCTGGCTCGACGCTTGCCCAACAAAGGTTTCATCAGAAGCTTGGGAGCCCTACACAAAGTTATTTAGCTGGGAAACATATTTACGTGAAAATTTACATAATCTGCTCCGATTTGACCAAATTCGTTCCGATACCTGGACGGCACGCGACACCGGCCCCCCGTCGATACAAGTCTAATTGATACCCCCGACTGAGAGGCAAATGGTATTTACAACCATCAGGTATACCAGGTGTACGTATGTTAAGTCGTATGTGTGTCTTTCTTGCTACAAAGGTACGCGAATGGCCACGGATATCGTGGCTCTCCGTGGTCAGGGAAGACAGATGCCCACAGATTAAGTACAGATCTGTCGTGAAGTCACAGGAAATCCAACATTTGGAAATTTTAAGAAATGCATTCTTTGTCCATTGGCCAAGGCACAATTTTGCGCCGCGACTGCCATTAAAATACCGAAATCGTCTTCCCCCTAAATCGTTTCCCTACCCCTAACTAAACGTTATTAGATTTTATTTCAATTTTGTATATCACTTGAGAAAGCTTCATTCTATGTCCGTAAATTTTGTTTTTTTTGTAAATATCTCTATTTTTCAGTAAAAAAAATTAGAAAATGAACGTAAAAAAAGACAACTTTTTTCCAATGTTTATTAGCCAATATTTTCCAATCTGAAAGGAATATTAAAAAAATTAAAACATATAGACATAGATTTCTATAATATATTTTAGAATCCAGAGTTTTAAAAACCTAGTAACACATTTAGAGCATGGGAACAGTTATCGCCCGTAGTATGGGGAATTGATAGGGTAACGCCTCTGTTAAGTAAGTAAGACAGATGCTGTACTTTGTACTTTAAAGTATTCGGGAAGATGCACCTAATCGAGCCAAATATTTAGGAAATAATAAAATTCAAGTATGTAGCAAGGATAGGTTGACAGTTTTAAAACCAATTTGAGCTAAGCTATAGCTATTATAGCTAGCTATATACATCGTGGGTTTTAGTTTGTTTTATTTCAATTTAAATACAAATTTAAGATCTATTAAAATAATAATTAAAAAAAAGTAAGGAAATCAGTTAACCTTAATAAAGTTGTTCCTCCAGACCGACTTATTCCGCCACAGTCCCTGGCCACGCAAAATACAGTTTTTATCATTAGAATTTTCCCTTGGTCAAATCTTAGTACATGATTGGTGTGCACTTAAACTGCATATAATGTGTTGAGTGTGTTCAAAGATATGGGCCATATAATAATTTGATCTGGAAGGACATATAGCATAAATGAATTTAAGGAAACGAATTTAAAGCTGACGCCATAGAATCCTCTTGTGGTGCGTGTGTTATTTTGCCTGATTACGCCTGAAACAGATTGTGAGCAGTCTTTAGTTAATCATCAAGTGCTTTGCACTTTTCAAATGTAGTTATTTCCAGTGAAAAAAAAACTTAGATTATAATTTATTCTGGGTTAGTTTTAATGCTGAATAAGATATAATCTTGGCACCATCTCAATAAGCCTATTGTAATTGAACTGTTAGATCCGAATATGGTCTGGAAAAAAAATGCATCGCCCGTTATTAAGACAGACTGTCGAATAATAAGTGAGCTCATAAAATAGCGCAATAAGATGTTAAAATTCCTGGCATGCTTACCTTTCAAAATGCAGTTATGAACCAAAATGATGTAACTAAAATAGATGTTTTTCTCCTTGAAAATCGTATTGTGCAAGAAAGTTGGCGAGGCTGTGAATAAGGAACCCAATCGATAAAAGGTATCGCCGCAATTTTGATTGCGGCAAGGCTTATTTGACTAATCCTGACCTATCTTTAAACCACAATCTACTTATTGTAGATTCGTCTACAATAAGTAGATTGTCGTGTGGACTTTTCCATAATATCAACTGACATTATACCAGTAGCACCAGCGTTACTTAGTGACCAGCAACGTTTAGGAAAAGCAACTTACGCTGTCGGAGGCAGTCCTGAGGCGCGGGTGTCATGGTATAATAGTAGATAGTAGGAGCTAAAGGGCGTGGCTTTCATAGTACGTAATGAGCCATGAAATCTGTTCGGCCCACGCTTCAATAGTCGATCAGATCAAGCGTGGAGAATCTTAAAGTATGCCCTGCGTACAATCGTTGTCGTTTATGAACACTGGGTAATATTTTATGATTCAATGGACTGTATATTTTGTCTCGACATAGAGATGCTGCTAATCATTTTTCTTTTTTCTTACTGCCACCTAAATTATTGCGAACCAGATATGTCAGGTGAATCGTTTTCAATAGATCTTATCCATTTTAACGTTAACTGGACTTATTATTTCCGTTGCTAGGAACATATGAAATCAATGAAGACGAGTCTGCTGAAACCACGGAGATCGACGGCTGAAACCAATAGTCATCTATTGATTTTGCATGTCGAAAACCTTCCGATAATATGCACAACAGACACCGAGTTTCAGTTTAGTTAAGTATCAGCTTCAGTTTCTTTATTTCCTCCATTAGATGTATATTACACATTCGGATCGGTCATATTTAGGGTTCCGTACCCAAAGGGTGAAAACGGAACCCTATTACTAAGCCTCCGCTGTCCGTCCGTCCGTCCGTCCGTCTGTCCGTCCGTCCGTCCGTCCGTCCGTCCGTCTGTCCGTGTGTCACAGGGCTGTATCTCAGTAACCGTAACAGGTAGACAGCTGAAATTTTCACAGAGTGTGTATTTATTTTGCCGCTACAACAAAAAATAGGTAAGATTAAAAAATAATTAAAATTAAAGGGGGCTCCCATACAAAAAACGTGTTTTTTTGTTTTTTTTACGATGGTACGGAACCCTTCGTGTGCGAGTCCGACTCGCACTTGACCGGTTTTTTTCCTTTCGGTTCGATTACTTATGGCGAAGAAGAGCCGACAAGAAACTTCGTCAGGTTGGTCATTGTATTATTATTTTTTCCATTGATAATTACAAACTAGTTTACAGTGATTGATTGATTACAAATATAATAAACATGATTCGTTGTTAATAAGTTGCACTATCCTGATCAGTGTAGCCGTGCTCATAAAGGGAAGGTCAGGACCTAATTCCTTCGGGAATATGCTGTATTAGGCTAATATCAAGACGGTAGTTGTTTGGGAATCAGTCATCTATGTCAAGTCGCATAAAATACAACCTACGTGCTTTATCCCAATGCATTGTGGTTAACCAAATAAAAACGCCGATCGTGTTTTTAATCTTTTTACTTTTTACAGCGGGACTACTAAACATAGTTTTTTTTTATCTATACAAAAAAATATGTATTTATTTATATATGTTTATTGCACTCAAAATTCGGGCTAAAGGTACAACTTAATGCCAGGGGCATTCTCTACCAGTCTACCTTTGGGTATCGTGAGCAGTAGTGCGAGTAGCAGTTATAGAGACAAATGAATTTACTACAACAAATATTATACACAATATACCAACTACTTATATACCTACATATAAATATAAATATACATTAATATAAATATATAAACAATTTATATAATATAGAAACAGAAAATAAAGTATGATACTTAACACTATCACAAAAATTGAGAAAAAAAAAACAAACAAATGTATTGCCAATAGGAATAAAAATTAACTGAAAACTGTGGGGGGGGGGGGGGAAGTAAAGACGTAATTAGGAAAGAAAGAAAGCTTTAAGATTTTTTATGAACGCATGAATAGAGGGCGATTTCGTACTGGAGGAGGTAGCTGATTCCACTGCCTTGCAGCGTGTACCGTGAAGGAGTCGGAATAGGCAGAAGATGAATGCGAGGGAATATAAAGAACCAAGGAGTCGGTTGATCTAAGTGGGAGACCATGTAAACCGATTCCTTAGGTATGAGGGGGCATTGGCGTCATTCAGGGTCATATAGAGGAGAGAAAGAACATGAGAGTTCCTGTGATGACGGATGTCGAGCCACTGAAGACGATCACGAAATTCCGATACATGATCGTATTTACGTAGGCCAAAAATGTAACGGATAAACAGGTATCAGTTATAAAAATGTTGAGTTTTAAAAAAAACGATTAGATATGGCTAAACTTTAAATCCTTTTTTTAATTAATTAGATGTACAAACAGGAACAGACATTACACAAATAACTCATTGTTTACAAAAGCAGAGGTACCTATTTCCAAGAATATTAATATATTTCTAAATATGATTATCACATTGGCATAAACGTATGAGACTATAGTTTTTTTTTTTAACGTGGAATCTGAACCACGAACAACGAATCCCTTAGTCGCCTCTTACAATATGTGCGGGATGAAATGCAGTGGGACCAGTTGTTGTTCATAATAAAAACTGCCACAGCGTTTGACACCGGAACGGTCATTACCTAGGATGAGACCCAAATTATTTCATACATAATGTATTGAAATATTGTTTTTACTCAAAAACCCAAGAAGACCTAGATGGTCGATCGCTGCTTAGAATCAGAAGCCGCAACCCACACGGTTCCGAGATTCATCACCGCTAATGATTTTGTAGACGTGATTTGACTCTCCTCGGTCGAATCGTTGAAGAATTTTCCGACACCATCTCACACGAGCCTCCTTGTGATCTTCGGAAAGCGAAAGAGGTATCATGTGAAGGGGTCCAACGGCAGCCAAGATTTTTTACACCAAGCGTTTTTTACAGGATCTTATCATTTGTTTTCCCTAAAATGCCTTATGATGCTTTAAGGTGGCCCAACCCGCTCATCTCCCCATACAAAAGGGGAAAGAAGATCACGCCCATATTTCTGGTCAGAGATCCAAAATTTTGCTCAAAATAGCTTTATTCGATCGAACTAGATGTCTGATGACCATTGGCATTGTAAAATTGTGTTTGGTTTCCAAGTTATAAGGTCCGAAAGTTCGAATTTTTCGCGCGTTTTATACAATAACTTTGGAGGTAGATTACGCAATGATAAAGTAAGAACATCGTAAAAAGATTCAGTCATCAGACATAGCTTATTTAATCAAGATTTATGATCTATTTGGTTTTTGTTAATTTTTTTACTACAGCGGTCATGGTTTACTTTTAGCTATAAGTCGTTTTGAAATTAAAATTTTCGTAAATCTTACCAAATCATACACTATACAAATGTGTCTTTAAAAAAATGTAATAATATGTAGTGAAACGCCTTATTAAGTCCAAATAGAACTCCATACTAACAATGGATTGTTAATATTTTTGGATTCCATTATTTACTTAAACAATAATCATAATAAAAAAGTCGATTTTTCACATTAGAAATTTGTAAGTATTTTGATCGCTAGATATAAGTAAAAAGAGCAAATATACATAAACAAATAATTCCATTTGCTTTTAGATTTCTACATTTAGTCAAACATTTTCGGAAATTGATACCTTTTTAACAATTTATTTTGTGAGGAAAAACGAAACATACATAAACGAAAATAGGTTGATCGCTAGAGTCAAGGAATCACATATTGAAATAAAGCAGCTTGTAATCGTCAGACTTAGGTAGTTTACTTGGGGTGTCTCGTCAAACTGCGATTTGGCTAGCACCAGGGCCTTACTTCGATGATTATTTGTTTCGCAGAACGATGTTATGTTCAGTAAAGGTGGTTTTTGGACGCTCTTCAAGATATTTGTCATAAGGGCTGGTATTGTTTCCAAATTATACATACCGGCGGTCGACGGTTCTCAGACATAGGGCGTCGTTATTGACCACCGAAGTCGCCTCCTCGAAAAATTTAAGTCGTGTTAAGTAGTCCTCCTCGAGAGTTGTAGAGAATTATTGCATGAACATATCTTAGAGAAATCATTTTCGTACGCAACTTAAAAACTTTGAAATTATATTGTTACTAAAGAATTTCACTAATCCCTTACATTTCAATTATTTTGGGCTTCTTAATTTAAAAAGTTTAGAACGCTTTACGTTGCTATATGCGACATTGAGGGTAAAAATATATACGGCATAGGTACTTTACAGGAATGATGAATGTTATTAAAAAAGATGGTATAACATTTTTATTTGAAGTGCTGTTTTACATACATATTTGCACGATGTTTTATAGCAAACTAATACAAGACAATATCTATTCATAATACAAGATGTAAGAAGAGGTACAAGAAGAAGATGGGCATGAATAGGAAACTAGACTATAATAATAAAGGAAGAAAAGGTTAAATCGTTAAAATGTAATGAAACCAAAGAAACAATTATGATAAAACATGGGACAACATTTTACAAATGGACCTTATTAGACTAAGCTCAGTTTTCACCAAGTGTTGATTTATTTTAATTGACACTTAAAGGGCCTTTATTACTAAAGTGCTGATTATCTTATACTGGTATTTATTGCGACATGGTATGAAACGCCCTTTAATGTGAGGATTAAGCAAGAGGATTTAGTGAAAGAGACCCTTAGCCTGGACATCACCAAGTGCTGATGTATCTTAATCGACACTTAAGGGGCCTGTATTACTAAAGTGCTAATTATCTTGTACTGGAATTAATTTCAAGTCTTTACTATGTGTCGATTAAGTTAGTCAACACATGGTGAAAAGGCCCTTTTCGTGAATCGGCTAATGATCATTTGTTAAAGGGTCTTTGTTACCATCTGGTAATCAATACCAGTGCAAAATTATCAGCAGTTTAGTAATAAAGGCCCTTTCAGTGTCGATTAAACAGCACTTGGCAAAAGCTTGAGAGAGCTTAGAAATGAATGATGGTGTATTTAAGCAGCAAATGCACACTAAATAAACCAATTTTGGTCAGTGAACTTAGCAAACCACACATCTACAAGTTCGCTGTTAAGCTTAGCTTAGCATGCTATCAATTAGAACAAATTCAAAAGCGTTGAGCCTCAGAAACAGCTTGGTCTAAAAAGTTTATCGAAGGACGCTTGCCTAAATATTAGGCATACTCTACAACTAACATTAAAACGATTCACGGACGAACTGATATTCCACCAGTACACATTCTTTATGGCTTTCATTTTATCTAAGTAGAGAGATAGGAGTGCACAATTTCTGGTTAGTATTATAGTTATGGTTCATAGATCTCTCTTCTTATAGATCTTCTTCGGGCGAAAAATTAGCACGGAAATATTTTAATTTTAAAATTATCCCCAACCAGAGATTGTGTACTACACGCTTATATTATTTCCTTAATATACAACAGTTCATTGTTCTTTGGACTAGCGTTTATTTTTACACGAAAAGTTCACTCCATTGTCATGAACACGACACAATATTTCACTAGAGTTGGACACTATTTTTCTGTAATCGTTTTGATGAAATCCTGCATATTATATCCAAGCAATTTTCCCGACATCTTTTACTTCATGGGATCTTGGTATGACATCCTAGAAGACATTTACAGGGTGTTAATGGAGTTTTGGTCCAAGTGCTAACCATTGATTCCTTGGTCCATTTGGAGCAATAAAGATATTGTATGTAAACTTTTAATTAATTATCAGTTTTTGAGGAATTATTATTTAATTAAGATTTAGCGCGGGAAAAACCACGGAAGTGTGAACATTTGCCGGATGAACTAATTACCAAATCAATGATACATTTAAAATATCCCTTATCCATTACACAGAGATGGATGTACAATGTAGATAGCACGAAACACTAAGACACCATTACTGCTTGTTCTCAAAGCAGCTTTTGCTGCGTTGCCAGGAAGGAATCGGACAGTTTTGTGTAGCAATATTGTTTTTTTTTCTAGATTCACATGTTACCAATCTTTTTTGCTCCAAATATGCCAAGGAATATCTGGTTTTCGTTTGAATTGCGTCGTGTTCGTCGTGTAGACATGGGCAGAGACTCTGTGAGGGATTTCAGCTCGTTTTCGACGGCGTCAGTCGACATCGCTCTGGCGGCCGGTGAGGAGGTAGTCGTGCGAGTTGCGCGCGGTGAAGAGGTAGGGCGCGGCGGGCGTGGGGCAGCGGAAGGAGCGCATGAGGTGCGGGGGAGGGGATGCGCTCTTCCTCCCCACCGGCTCCAGCAGGTTGTTCCACACCAAATTCGCGGCTGAAAATCACGACAGTCACATTAACACCGGAACGTCGACTACATCACAATTTAAAACCTCAAATCTTGCTGCCTCGTTTGATTGATCGTTTTCAATGATTCGATCAAAGAACAAGTGTGATTTGACATTCTTTTTCTAGGAATTTCAGGAAGGAGGAATTTCAATAAATGTAAGTCTTTTTAACGGTTCCTTCCAAACGATCAATGAAACGAAGAAGTGTGATTTAGCTATTCCAAAACTGTTTTTATTGATAGACATGGTTAATTGCTAGAGTATATGTAAATAGGCTTGTCTCTTCTGCGATAAGTGCAAGCAGTCGTGTTGAAGTAGAAATACTGGGTGACGCACGAGATACATATAAGTGGTATCTCACCCACATGTATCTCAAGTAAATTCTTCTGCGAGAAGTAGAAATAGTCATGCGTGTCGTAGGAGTGGTGGATGACGTGTGGGAGACTACTCCCATGGAAAGGCACATTCAGGGGAAGCAGCACACTTAGAAGATATGTAGAAACAGAGGCGGAGGATTACCGAGAGCGTACCCCTTCTGCGAGAAGTAGAAGCAGCCATGCGTGTCGTAGGAGTGGTTGATGACGTATGGGAGACTACTCCCATGGCAAGGCATATTTAGGGGAAGCAGCAAACTTGAAAGATATGTAGAAACAGAGGCGGAGGATTACCGAGAGCGTGCCCCTTCTGCGAGAAGTGGAAGCAGTCGTGCGTGACGTAGCTGTGGTGGATGACGTGTGGCAGCGGGCCCGGCGGTGGTGGGTCCGGCGCGTTGAACAGCTTCATGAAAGGCTGCAGCACCACTGTGAAGTCCGGCCGCGTGTCGTACCGCCCACTATCCACCTGTTACCCATATTAGTGGTGGGAGGTTTAACGACGATCATCTCTGTCTTCTATGGTGTCACCGACATATCCGGGCCCGTTGCAAGTAAAAAGGGTTGCAAGCGAGAAATAGACAGGTAGCTTTATCGTGATCGCAGCCGTTTTGGGCTTTTCTCAACAAAAGTCTTCAGATAGCCTGCATGCAATGTGTCACTTGAGAACAGCCGATCATGCCAGGAAGACAGTTATGAGACTCGGTACCTATCTATCTCATCCATGGATATCTTACTTAATGGAGTTTGATCATGTGTTTGGTTGGCACCACAAAATTACTTGAGAATGAGAGAGAGGCGGAACCTTGATGGAGAAAAAATATTTGTTCTAAAACCCTTGTTGTTGGCCCTTAGGAAGCCGCCAAAGATGTCAGACACACACATTTTATTAATAGCAACGATCGAAAATCTTAATGAGCGAAAACGGACCAGCAACTCCTCGGCCCGCTGGTAGAGTCTCGCCATGTGTATCAGCTGCTCGAGCTCGCCACCGCCGCGGTGGAAGCACGAGCAGAACAGCGCGTGCATGAGGCGGCACATCGGCGAGCGGCGCACGCGCACCGACACCGAAACGTCTGCAACACGCCGCGCGTCACGCGTCACAACACGCAGCAGCGTCGTGCTGTGACGTCGGTGGGCTAGCTTGGGCTGATGGCATCCAAGGCAGATCCCAAAAAGTCGAACAAGTGCGAGTCGGAGTCGCAAACAAGGGGTACCTTATTATGCCAAAAAATCACGTTTCTTGTCGTCTTAGCGTCTACCTATTACAGTTTATGGTAGACAAACGAATGGACGGATAGCAGAGACTTAGTAATAGGGTTTTATTGGTACCCTTTGGGTACGCAACCATAAAAAAAACAGCCAATTCCGTTTTGGCTGGATATAATGTGTCCTTTTTATGTTTCATCATTTAGTCCAGTGTCAACATTGTTAGTAGTTTTTGCTGAAAATCTTTAAATACGCAATACCGGTGTGCGTGTGTTCGTAATAATTCTCATCCTAAACGGCTTGACAGAATTTTATGTTTTTTTTTGTACTTCATCTATGACATCTGGATGATTCCTATCTATCGTTCGGCCGAGTAGGTTACGCTGTTGCCGAGATCTAGATTTTTTAAACTGGCTGTTTAAATTTAACAAGCCCGCGAAGGTTTCTGATCACAATGTACCGGAATCCGTTCCGGTAAATGTCCAAAACTAAATTCACCCTAGTGAAAATTCAGCTAGAGTTTTATAATAATCGTCACTGAAACAGAATTTTACTAAGATCTCTTAATGTTACCATTTTATTGGACAAAATTTGTAATTTTAGTGATATTTATCAATTTACCTGACATTCTTATTCGTACACTTGAGAGAGTTATACAATAAATACATCAGTTTGGGAATGATGTTTCCGGGACGCATCTGATGTGGGGTAAGTGCCGTGAGCGTAACTATGAGAACGGACAAACATCTTTGACATTTAACATTTCTCGACGGGTCTGTTACGTCACACTTGTGGTTAAATTAAATCACCGGGGGTGATGACGCTGTGCCCTTCTGACAAAGACGGGAAACGTAAAATGTGTGCATATGATGCAAAGAACGGTTTGCCAAAGTAAGCAAGTAAGCCATCTGTTAGCCACGGTCGGTTAAATGAGTGATTTAGCAGCCACACGTGTTTCCAAGCGTGTGCAAAGTCGCCCGTAAAAGTGGCAATAATCCAAGCTGTGAACGCAACAACCGCGTCGTAACGAACTGTCAGGCGATGGGCTGGTCAGACACGTGTTCTGATTAAGGGTAACGTGCGACTGAGCGGCGGTTATATCGTGTGACCACAGATCGTGTGGCCTTAATAAGTTGTCTGGGATTCGTGGAAATATGTTTGTTTATGGAATCTGAGATGGGTGGTTAATACTAAAAAAAAAAAAACTTATCCAACTTAGAAAGAGAAGAGAGTCAACCATATGATTTCGGTACTCGAAACTCGGCAAATGAAACTTTGCTAAACATTTTTGTAATGTGCAAAATCGTGCTGTCGAATAAGACCATCCCATCGTGTTGGTACCTGATCATAACGATGAAAAATGTGAAAAAGCTTCGCTTCTTTCGGGTGTTTCAAGGACACCTCAAGAACTTTTTTTTCAGAGGTGTTTATTGAGCGGCCCTTTACAGATTAATGTGTGAAACCAATACTAGCGTAAATACATTGAAGTTTAATTTCTGTTTAAAAATTTGTATACTTTTCTTTTTATTTTTGTTAGCTCGACACACTTAAAAACATTTTCAATACATTTACGCATGACAAGGAACCCATCTGATGCGCGAGGCCGAATCGCACTTGCGCGTTTAATTCGGTTAATTTTTTTCAGAGGTGTATTTATTGAGCGGCCCTTCACAGATTTTTTGGATTTACAAAGTTCAACTTAAAATAATGTGTGGAATCAATACGAGAGTAAATAAATTAAAGTTTAATTTCTGTTCCTATAGTCGTATACTTTTTACTTTTTGTTTGCTCCACACGCTTAAAAAATTTGCAACACATTTACGCATGACAAGGAACCCATCTGAAGTGCGAGGCCGAATCGCACTTGCGCGTTTAATTCGGTTCATTTCCTTTGTTGTATTCACAATTTCGTGGTAAACCGCGCGTTGTATGTGTGCCATTGGGTTACATCAGTCGCGGCAAGAACACAAGCGAACCACACATAGAGTAAGAAAGGACGGTAGTGCGGCGTTCGAAACCCTCCGTATAGCTGCAGCGAAGTTACGTTTCAGGCTGGAGTGCTAGTGAGTTAAGATATATCTATTCTTTGTTTTTATTTTTATTTTTTATGCAACCTGACATGGATGGCTAATACCACACAACTACCGTTATGATACTAGCCCAATACACCACATTACCGAAGGAATTAGCTGCCATGCCAGGACCTTCCCTTTATGAGCATGGTTATATTGAACTGGATGGAAAATAAGAACATTTTTTCATTGCCGCTTCGACCATCTTTTCATCCAGTGCGATGGTACCTACCCGGGCGGGCTTAAACCCTACCACCTAGTAGGGAAACGGGACCTACAGTTTTCCATGGATTCCGAACAATGGAGCAGTTCGCATTCTTGTCGAAATGCACTATCGAACACAGAAAGAGAAAGAAAGTTGTGCATGTCGGGGCGAGGAATTAAACCCAGACCTCTGGTACGCTAGGCCAGTCCCCGCGCAACTAGGCTACGAGCCGCTCACATATAATCACATAAGAAGAAAGAAGACGGACACATCTTAACAATAGGGTTAACGTTAACCAGATATGATGGACTCCGGCTTTAGTTAACACTCTGACAGTAACGCCGGCCGGTCAGTTAGTTTACGAATTCGGGAAGCACCACATCGAATGTCCGTTGCAGTAAATGGTGTCCTGTGTAGTTCTCACTTGAGTGGGTTAGAACATCAGGAGTAACCACTGAAGAGAAAGGAAGGAGAAGTGAAATACGGTCTATATCGCGTCTGCGCCGTTTGGCCAAATTGGCCATATAATTGTATGGGAATCCGGCGGTGCGACGTATACCATACAGGCGAAACATCGCCACCGCGCGTGAATGTGATCTAAAGTGCCAATCACACCAACCCTGTAATACATCTGCGACTATGTTTGCATGTGGCATGAACGTTTGAGTTGGGCTTTATTTTTATTTTCTTTATTTATTTTAGGAAATACAAACAGAGTAACATAAAAATCTTAATATAAGTGATAATATATTGCTTAGAAAATATGTTAGTCCAGCTTCGTGTTTCATAAATATGGCAAAAGTTGGAGGACGAAGGGGTATAATATGTATATTAAAAAAAACAGCTATAACTTATGTTTTATATTTTATATGCAAGCAAGCAAGCTACTGTCGATATTGATCTTACACGGTAGTTTTAGAAAATTGGAGAGAGGGGGTCCTATAGTAGGTGCGCTAGATGTCATAAGTCCTTCCTATGCCGACTCCCGACTTCAATATCCGACTTCAAAAAAAGGAGGAGGAGGAGTTCTCAATTCGTCGGAATCTTTTTTTTTATGTTTGTTCACCGATTACTCGAAGACCCCTTGACCGATTTAGAAAATTCTTTTATGTTGTAATCCTCATATTAGGGGTAAAAGAGGCCAAAATTAACACGGCGAACACCACTCATGTTGAGATCTCCGAAACCAATTATTATGGGAGTAGCCGAATTCGTAAACGGATTGACTGGCCGGAGCTACCGTCTCACTAAAACGTGGCTACTCTGACGGACTGATGATTTCAGTCGCCAATTCCGTCCTTTCTTGCTCGATGGTGCCACACGACCATCCCGGGGCTCTCTTCTCACGAGAATATGCGTGACTCTCCTGCACGAATGCTGACTGACTCCTCTGAGGCGTTATCACCGCTGGGAAAATGGAATGAGATTGCATTGGACCAACCGATTCGATATTTATGTTTGTGAAAGTTTTGTGATTGAGATGGATTGCATGCAGGTGTTTACAAAAATCAATATAAGTTGAGTCAGATCTTTTTATATTGCGCGGCGTATGGCGTATGCCAAGCCCTCACATAAAAGGCGCCCGACGACGCCCATGCGTTTTCAACCTATAGCGGGGGCTGCGAAAACAATGCAGGCCCTCCATGTTTGAAGGACCCTAGGTTGTACTTTGGGGATATACCTCGGATTGCATCAATTCACTCTAAAAATTTAATACAATAAGAACCAAAATATCCTAAAGATCCTTTATCTATAGGGTCATAAAACTATGGAATTGACTTCCTGCCGAGTTTTGTCAAAGTGCTCGCTGTGTGAAGAACTACCTGGCCATCCGGCATGGTAACCCCCCATGAAACTTCGAAAGCCCATGGGCATCGTCGGGCGTCTCTTATATGATGAGGCCCTGGCGTACCGCGTGCCGAGCTTAACATAAAAACATATTTACAAGAAGCCTTTTACCTAAACCAAATTTTCAATAACTTCAGATCTTATGTATCTGGGGGGTTGCCATGGTAAATTAAATTGCCAGGCGAACAGGCAAGTGAGTGATTAATTCTGGAATTTAATTGCATTTCGTACAATGCTAACTGGTAACTTTCACTTCACTTGGCCGAATAACGTGTCATTGACAGTTAGCATGGTACGAAACGCAAAAACGTCAGATTTAAAAACTCTATTGCATGTTCACTCGGCAAGTTAATTTATCATGGTAGCCCTGGTGACTGTGCGGATTTAATAGTTTTATGATAAAACCAGTCAATCTGGCTGGACCGCATCTCTCTATTCACACAAAAACTATCACCGACTGTTGTAATGTTGTCTCACAATTAGCATATTAAGTAAACGTCGTTTGTATTTGACGATACTGCCATCATGCGAGTTAACTGCTCGCCGGAAACAATATTACAATGACACATAAATTGGTGTTGAGTAAGACTTGTAGGTATTATGTGTTTAGCAGTCAACATGTCTGTAAAGTAAATGGTTAGTTTGAAGTAAAACCGTCGGTAAAGCCTCGGTAGCCCAGTGGCGCGACGCCTTGTGATTTGATAAGTTGGGTGAAACACCTCTGAGCGCGGTGGGGTTTTGGATGGGTGACCATTTTCAACCGTTGAGGCTGGTCGTGGTTCGGATTCCACGTAAAACTGTAGATCCCCTTCCTTGCTTACTTGGTGGTAGGGTTAATCCTGCCCGGATTGGTACCATCGCATTAAATGAACGATGGTCGAAGCGGCAATGAAAATTGTCCGTGTTTTCCATTCAGTTCAATGTAGCCGAGGAATATAAGGAAGATCCTGGCATGGCACCTAGTTCCCATGTGGGGTGCTAGGCTAATATCTAATGGTCAGTTTGGTATTAGCCATCCATGTTCAGTTACATAAAAAAAAAACCAGGGGTTGGTAGTGAAAATAAAAAAAAACAACTAAATATATTTTTTTCATATTAAGCAAGTACGGTACTTTTTTCGACGAATGTGATATGTGTGTAGAAACGTCCGTGAAGCAAGGACACATTAATTAAATAAGTTCTATACTTTAAAAAGAAATACATTATAAATATACTGCCTGACTGGACTTGAATCGGCAAACAAAAATCTTATTGCGAAAAAGGATAATTTATTTAAGTCAATCTAGGAATGGTTCCAGTGTCTGATTCCAAATACGACTTTGGGATATATACGTCTTGTAAAATCTTCTTGGAGTTTTTAAAAGGCATTACATAAAACGATTGCTTACGGTGAATGAAACCATCTTGAGGAAAGCCGCTAGTTCGGCGGTATTCTTGCTGCTTGTATTTTATTAGAGGATTTGCGAATGACAAAAAAAATGGTCGATGCAAGGATTCTCAATTTGAAATGCTAAAATAACCCTCCTTCTTGCGCACCCGACTGCGCGTGAAAAGGTAATGCAACGGTTTTAAAGTTTATAGAAGACTGCTTTTGAAACACCGCAAAAAGAGGGCCCAGCAATTCCGGCTCAAAACGAGGGCAGGAGGATCCAATTTTTTTAAATTGGTCGAAGTGAAATTAGTCGTTAATCGAGGACCCCACAGCCCCCCTGCATGCTCGGGAGTGACGATGTGAAAAAACGGTTTTAAATTTTTTTTAACAAAGTTCAATCACTAATATGAGTAATATTAATTAAAAAAATATATGAAAAGACCAGCCTTGAGATATTCCCTACTGATGAAAATAATAAATATTCAAATTGGTTAAAAATTTGCGGAGATATCGAGTAACATACGTACAAAAAAAAACAGACGAATTGAGAACCTCTTCCTTGTTTAAAGTTGGTTAAACCCCGTTTTAAAAACATTTAACAGACTTCAATCACTAAGAGTAGTAATATTATTTTTAAACATTTATGAAAGTACCACCCCTGAGATATACCTGATAAGAAAAAGAATGTTTCAAATCGGTTGACAATTTGCGGAGGTATCGAGTAATATGACATACAAAAAAACATACAGACGAATTTTGAAGTCGGCTAAAAATATGAATGGTCGAGTCGTCTCACCGAGCACCGGCACCAGGTTGACGAAGGTGCGCGGCAGGTGCGCCTGCAGGTAGTCGAGCGCGCGCGCGAGCTTGCGCGCGTGCGCCGCCGCCGACCACGCCACGGGCGAGTGGCACGACGCCGAGCAGAGGTCGTTCGCGCCGATGAACACCGTCACCATCTTCCAGTGGCGCTGCACGTCGACGTCGGGCGCGGCGCGCATGCGGGCCACCAGCACCTGTCGACGAGCGCAAATCTATATGCCTCTCGCCACAGTGGCCCATGCATCTTCCGCTACTTCTGGCAACCACACTGTGGCCAATCCACAGAACTTTTTAGCGTTCCGTACCCAAAGGGTGCCAACGGAACCCTATTACTAAGCCTCCGGTGTCCGTCCGTCCGTCCGTCCGTCTGTCACAGAGCTGTATCTCATGAGCCGTAATATGTAGGCATGAATTTTTCACAGAGTGTGTTTCTATTTTATCGCTATATCAACAAATAGGTAAAATTTAAAAATAATAAAAAAATAGGGAGGTTTTTGTGTTAAATCTTGTACGATGATACGGAACCGTTGTTAAATCCAGTTTTGTATGTAACTGGACATGGATGGCTAATACCAAACTGACCGTCAGATATTAGCCTAACACACCACATGGGAACTAGGTGCCATGCCAGGACCTTCCTTAAACTGATAGGCTGCATTTAACTGGATGGAAAACACGGATCATTTTCATTCAAATATCCAGAACCCAACCACGCTCAGAGGTGTGTCACCCAGTTTATCAAATCGCAAGGGTCGCAACACTGGGCTACCGAGGCTAGCGAATAAAGAAGAAAGAAACAAAATACATTTATTGCATTGACGTGTAAATAAAACCCCTGAATTTCGGGAGTATGAAAGTACGTAAGAAAGTAAATCATTCCTTACTAGGTGGTAGGTTTTAGGGTAGGGTTGAAACCATCGCATTGAATGAAACATAATTAAATCGGCAATTAAACTTGTGCATGTTTTCCATCCAGTTCAATGCAAATGTGCACTTTAAGGAAGGCCCTGGCATCGCAGCCAGTTCTGAAGTGGCTAATATCGTGACAGTAGGCCATACATATGCAGGCCAAGAAAAGTCACATCAGATAGAGATTTCTATGCCAAAACATTTTAACATTGGTATCTTTGAAAGTCTTGGATTTGGCTGCATGTTACTACTATCACTTTTCTGCGAAGCGGAAATTTTAAACAAGATATCGACAAAAATGCCCTTAATAATGCAACCAAAGGTAAAACTATGCAAAACGTATGCAGATTACAAGACGTACTGCATTCATTCCACGCAGTATCCAAGCACCCATGAGCGAGACGCGTCCGCCTTGGCGAATGGCAATAGGTCGCCATTATGAGATAACAGGCCAGGCAAGCAATTCCGCAATTAGCGATAATTGGCGTAAGCTTTGCGGTAAATATTTAGGCGTCTCCAAGTCTTTCACGCCTTTACATAATGCAACGGTAAACATCGAGCAGCGACAGCCCTTGCACTGTTTTATGTTGTTTAGTGTTGTGCCAAGTTTATGAGCTTTGGTCAATGCTACGTAGGAAAGTTTTACGCAACTTTCAAATACATGTTGCCAGCAACTTCAACGAGACATATATCTATTGTACAGCTCGTGGTGTAGGGGCTAGAGGACTTGCCTTTCATGCGGGAGGTAATAGGATCGTATCCTCGCCCCGGTCAGGCACCACTTTTATTCTATTTCTAAATTAGATTAGTGCATTTTGTCAAGGTTGCGAGTTGCTTCATGGTTCAGAACCCATGTAGAGTTTTAGTGTCCCTTTCCCCTACTAGTTGGTAGGGTTAATCCCGCCCGGGTTGGTACCACCGCATTGGATGAAACTATAGTTGAAAAATTGTCCTTTCCATCGAGTTCAGTGTAGCCGTGCTCATAAAGAAAAGGTCCTGCGATGGCACCTAATTCCTTCGGGTATGTAGTGTATTGAGCTTATACCAATGGTAGTTACTAGCCATCCATGGCAGGTTGCATAAAAAAATATATTTTAATAGAAAAAAGATGAATGAGATATATTGTATTAAAACGTACCGGAATGCGATTAAAAGTGAAACGTTCTAGGAATTCCTTCTGCAGTAAAGTTTGCAACCGAACGCTACAGTGTATTACCACATCCTTTATTGCGATTGGAGTTTAATAGAGTCACCAATGGTTTTGATTTACGAGTGCCTCACCGAACTTTCTCCAGCATAGCGAGCTCCCCTAGACAACGTATTGCTTTTCTAGGATTTTACTGCTAGGTGGGCATCTTTATTGTAGCTCGGCAGTAATAGTGGAACACATCACCTGCCCGAAGTCGGGAATCCTGTGTATTGTCATTTAAATACATAACCTCAAGGTCCTTGCATTCGGTGACGCTAGGTTCGGGTCACCTCACCTCTGCCCTTAAAATATGATTAAGAGAGGCGATGGCTGTACCCGGCGTGATGCTCGTGAACGGGTTCTGTTATGGGCTCTACTCCAATTGGAAAAATGTTAGATGACGGTACAGTCTTTGCAAAAAATGAATGTTTGTCGTGAACACAGCATAAATATTTTGATATTGGTAAATTTAGTGTTTTACCTGTGTTTTTTTCCTATCATCCATACTATTAATGTTACAAGGAATTAAAATAATTTATTTACACAAACAAGTACCAATGACTGCAAGCCGCGGAAAGGCGATTTTGGAAACTTGGACTAAGTGGACGTTGACAAAATTTCCAACGAAGTTTCTTGCCTTTTCCTCTTCGCTGTGATCGTTGAACTGGCTAATGATAAAATATGTCAATTCCGAGCGCAGTGTGGGTGCAAAATTATTATTATAAGAAGTGCCCGTGAACATTCAACTTATCTGCGCCTTGTAAAGGAGCCGTTTTTGTGGTCAGACGTGAAATACTGACTTTTGAGGACTCCTAACTGTTTAGAGGCGAACTTGGCTTTATCCTCGATTTGGCATCTGAAATCCAGGTCGAGCCCAAGGATTCCTATGTGATCGTCAATACGCAGAGTTGTACCCTGAACACGAGTACTCGGAGCTGCACTAAACAGAGTGCGCATTGAACGCGCGAGTCTGCCTTGCTCGCGTTAAACAAAACCATGTTCTGAAGACCCGATCAGAATACTTTTTCCGGGGTATCTTCGAGCCTAACAACGATGCGCCTCCTCCACTTGAGCCCGGCTTGTGGATCGGTGACTGGTACACCTGAAACCGTGCTATGATCGCGTACCGATCGATCTTGCGCAAATTGAGCAGATAATTAATTTCCAGCAGAAAAAGGGTTCAACACATCACAGAACCTGGTACGTCGACACTCACGGAGCAACCACCGCCAACCAAGACTTTTATGATGCGGCCATGCAGCAAGTCGGCGATCTAGTCACACAGGTCGGGTGGAGTGCCGTAGGAGGGCAGCCTGGAAAGCAGTGCCTTGTGCCAAACCCGGTCAAATGCTTTCGCAATATCCACCTTGATAGGCATCGCCCATATCATGGAAGAAGTAAACTAGAAGATCGACACCACAGATGAACTTATCGGCTTGTTGTGGATGTCGTCTGATCTTTTTTCCCATTTCTGGCCACCGCCGTAGTTACGAGTGATTGGCCATAGGAAGAGATTATTTAATTGCAAATTTGTGGTCCGTTGGGTAATTGGCAAAGACAAACAAAGAAGCTTGAATGCGACTGGTCCGAATGTTGACAAGGCCCGTTCAGCTCGATAGCAAAGTAAATACCGCCGGGTCGTGCGACAACCAAACAAATAGCTCTCAAGCCTTGTATTTACATTATGGAGGAAAGTCTCGATTTTTTCTTTAATTTGCAACGATAAACTTAACAAAAAATGCTTTAAATGATGCAGCTTGATTTTACGTAAGTCTTGTTTGGCGACGATTGGATAGTTGGTTGACTTAGAATATAAGCACAGTGCGCTAGTTTTTTATGTTCTAAAACATTCGATGTTATAACTCCGTAGTATTATGCAGATAATGTTGATTACAAGTAAAGTAAGTGAACCAAAAAAATTGCTACCATCCCATTGGATGAAAAGATAGTCGAAGCGGCAATGAATAATTGTCAGTGTTTTCCACCCAGTTCAGTATAGCCGTCCTCATGTCCTGGCATGTCCCCTAATTCTAATTAAAGTATTTGTGTGTTATTAGCCATCCGTGTCAGATTGTATAAAAACATCTTCTCTTTTCTCAAATGCTGCCAACCCAGGCGGGATTAATTTTCCTTACTAAGGACTCTATTATTTCTCTAATTTTTCGTGAAATCCCAACTACTGCAACCCAGAATCCAACCGCGTGTAGTGTTGTTCAATCTTTATTATCGGATAGTGGTGTCGCGCCACACAACTCCTGAGAGTGAACATTAATTCAACGATTTAAAAAGTAATTTAAGCGGTGAAAAAATTAAAAGATGAAAATTATTGCCTTGGTTATTCGAGATTAAATTGAAAAAAAAAAAGTTAGTAATAATAATGAATTGACAAAATATATTTTATTATGGTTCGGTAGTAGGTAATAGTAGGTATCCATCCAGAAAGTGGCCTTTGTTTGAGCAGGTTTTATTTGATCAAAAACCGGGATAGTTTTTATGAGACATTTTAACATAGTACCTCTCATCCGGACCACACGTAACCATCTCGCGATTAGGAGAGCTATTGGACAAATATACTCTACGAACTAGAAATATTGTTTACATTTTATTTTGTAGACGCTGTTTGTATGTTGAAAAAATAAAAAAATCGAATTAAAAAATGAAAAAGAAAACCGCTAGATAAATTGCCACTGTAGTTTAATCTTCCATTTTCATAAAAATTCACGAGCACTGAACGAAAATAAACGATGCGAAATAAATAAGACATGCCGCTACCTTGGCCTGCTTGTAGGCATCCTGATCGGAGGCAACAGGAAAGGCTACGTTGAGTCGCGAGCCCCGCTCGAGCCACTCGCCCGTGCCGGTGGAGAAACCTCGCAGGTCGGGGTTGAACTCCTTCAGGATGTTGGGCAGTGTCAGGTACTCGCGCCAGCTGCAGTCGCCACCTGCAGGCGCAGCATTACTTGTGATGACCCGTTCGGTATGGGCATTCATACTTATTTTATGTATTGGAAAACTAACAGCTTACTTACAATTAATTTACAAAATGGACAATGTAATTGTCAAAAGTCAAAAACATGTTTTCACAGATACAATTTTCAATTTGAGTAGACTGCTATCTAAGCGTAAAAAAACATTATTTAATCTAAACTTAAATTAAGCATGGAAATGAGCATTTATAATTGAGCGAAGGTTTTAATATTATGTATTTACAGTGTGAGGGGGTGTGAGTTGGTGTCAGGGTGATTAAGGGTGTGTGAGGGTGTGTTAGGTTGTGTGAGTGTAAGTGTGGGGCATACTATTGGGCAAATCATAATTTTGTTAGGATAATGAATGAAGTAAGAAAATTTAATCCTCAAATACTTTGTAAGTTTTTGATTTTGGTAATGTCTGTTGTAGATTTTACGCTATTGGTTATAGGCATTATTAATTTCTTTACCGTTATTTCTTTTCCTCCTATTTATTTATTTGTTCATAAAAAAATTGTTTTATTTTTTATTATGTACCTTGGTAGATTGCATGCCAATGTTCTGCAAATGTTACTCATGAAGTACGGTGCTAGGTATACATATAATAACTGTCCCTTTGTATCCTTACGAAAAAAACGCGCAGATCGGCGTCGAGCTTCGGGATGATCCTTATGGATTTTTGGCAGTATCAGCTACCACACCACCCACACCCACACACCCACACACTCACGTACACTTTTGTAACTCACCCTACCTACACAAACATGCGCAGGTAATGTAATGTATACTACAATGTATTTTCACTTGTTCTCCTTTTTTCTCTTTTCACGCATTTTATACTACTTACTCATATTAATCTACAAAATTGTAACGGTAATTAGAGGAAATCTGTAATTGGCTTTAGTTTAAGGTAATATTAATTTTAAAAATTGTACTAGATATGTAAGCTGTTGATTTCCCAAATAAAATAAAATACACAGTACGCTAGCTACAGTCGCCACTTGCAACCGAAGTATAAGGTGTAATGAGCCGTCCGCTGTAGGCATGAATCTATTATGGAGAAGAAGCCGCACAAGTCGGGGTTGAGTTCCTGCAAGATGTTATGCAGCTTTGAAAAAACGCAGAAAAGCTGTGAAGAGCCATCTCAGCGTGAGATATTCGCGCCCGGTGCTGTTCCATTTGCAACTGCATGCAGTTTCGGGTGTATTAAAATTCCGCTGCGGACCGGTGCTAATGAACAATGTGATTACTGGTTCGTAGAAAAGAAAGTAAGAACCATGCCTTTTTGTGTGTGAACTACTTGACCTTTGTCAATAAGTAGCTGTTGAATGCTTCGTAAAGAAAATACTGAATTTATAAAAAAGTCCTCAGAATAAATAACTGGTTGATATTACACGTGTGTCAGAGGATAGTAGTTTGCCAATAAACCCAGCTCTTAGGTAATGCTAACAGGTTCGCGACTTGCGCCTTAAAGAGGTTTGTTACACCCACAAGCCATTTGTTGAACCTTTCAATGAATCCAATTATTTTACAGATAAACCATTAGCTGTACGGCGAATGATAACTTCAAAATGAGAAATATTTTATTTATTTAAGAATTATAAATCTTCGCAGAACAAACTACAAATAAATAAAAATACTAGCAAAGATTCTATGAATATCACAAAACAATAACGATGAGAAGTAAATAACAGCGTAAAAATGGTACTGAAAAATATTGATAAATACTGAATATTTTTAAAGGGACAAAAACATTTTTAAACTTACATATTTCTATATTATTATTTACTTTTCAATTGGCTAGCCTTTTTTTTTACCTTTAAAGTTTCAATAATAAAGCTTTTAAAAATACATTTTATTCAAAAGAAATGTGATATATGTCCGCGCGTTGAAGTCATTTACATGTCGAGTCTGCAGGGCACTTAAATCTATATTCTGGGCCAGTCCATATGATCCAATGTTCCTGTAAGAATTATATGTATTTAGTTAATACATACATTTGTACCCAAGAACGTTATTCTATGTTCCTTTTGGTTTCAAAGGTATTGCGGAATAACATATATATATATATATATATATATATATATATATATATATATATATATATATATATATATATATATAACTACTGTTTAATCGGTCTAGCCTGGTTTACATATCTATACCTGGTGAGCGAGATCCTTTTCTGTCATATTGCTATCGACCTTGTAGTGAAAATAACTTTGGATGTATACCTCTTGTGTATCCAAATAAGAATATGTGACTATACCTGGCTATAATAATATAAATATTAACTGACCCTGGTGATGAGAGAATTTGCGCGGGAGTTCTGTGTTCGATCTTTCGGAGTTGCAAATGAACATTTTAATTCAAAGGGTCGTTATTTATGATAGTACTGACATGGACTATCCGATAAAACTAACCAGATACGCGTATTTCTATATATTTTTCTATCTAAAGCTTAAGTAGTTTTAATAAATTTATTTTAACTAATTCATTTAATTATTTATTGGCTTATAGACAGGATTGAATCACATTAAAAACGACTAAAACATGTATAGTAACACGAGCTTATGAAACATCACACAAGTAGTAAGCAAAGCACGGCATGTGCTAGCAGTATTCAAAATGAACAAAATGCACAAAACATATATACCAATATAAAAATAGCAAAGAATAGCTAAAGAATAAGATTACAACGAGGAAGTAACAATAAGCGACAAAACTGTTGTATTTGAGCGAACGAACAGCAACAATATAAAAAAATCAAATGAAGTAAACACAAAATAAATAGATTTTTCTAACAAAAAAATATTTTGTGTTTATCGTAAAGAAAACGGCACAATCAATTATATATTTTTTTGAAACGTAAGTGTTCCTTCTGTATTTAAATTGTTGAAGGATGAATAAAACCAACTTAAATTGGTATAAATACATTAATGAAATACATGTACAAAACAGCAATTCAATTTGTTTGTGTTTTCATTCAGTCAAATAAAATAATAGTCCCTTATCGGAAAACTCCTGCAATTACAACAAGAACTTTAGAAAAGTTTGCCATCCAGATGAGTCTCATCATTCAGTTAACGCAACTGAATGATGAAATGAATGTCCGTGGAAGAAGGGGCAGAAACTAGCTAACCCTCAGGAGAAAAGACGTGATATTATGTATATTTTACGGTTAAAGCCCGAAATATTTTTTTCCTTGAAGTTTATTGAATTTCTGCACTTGGAAATATGTTGAGTGCACTAATTAAGAGGCTAATGAGGTGATCAAATTCCATACATTGGCTCGTGCCTGTTTTCTCGGTAAAATTAAGAAATAATTTTCTGAAAGCATAGACATTAAATAAAATAAACGGAGAGCTACGCCTGAACATTTTTGTTTTTGTGATAACTTAATTTCGTAATCATAACATACGCGTTTTGTATTATTATATTATACAAATTTTTAGAGGGTTTACCATACAATTGAAATTAGTACATTCGATATGGGTATATCTCGATAATCTTAGTTACATTCAAGGAAAAAAGCCTTACATATAATATGTATGTAATGCATAACGTTACCGGCCGCCCAGGAGACGCCGCGGTACTCGACGAAGGCACCGAGCGCGAACTCCTCGAGCGCGCCGCTGCCGGCGACCAGGGAGTCGCCGATGGCCGCCACCACGTCCACGTCGCCCGGACGCAGCGCGTGCACGGAGCGCGGCGCGGCCGGCGAGCGAGCCGCCGTCGCGTTCGCGCACGGGAACGGCACGCGCGGGTCGAGCGCGCGCTGCCGTCGCACGTGCGAGCTGCGCGCCGGGTACCGCACGCGCCACTGCAACACCACACCGGAGGGTCTCGATAGAGAAGCAAGAGTTCGACGGTGTTCGCGCACGGGAACGGCACGCGTGGGTCGAGCGCGCGCTGCCGCCGCACGTGCCAGCTGCGCGCCGGGTACCGCTCGCGCCACTGCAACACCACAGCGGAGGGTCTCGATAGAGAAACAAGAGTTCGACGGTGTTCGCGGACGGGAACGGCACGCGCGGGTCGAGCGCGCGCTACCGGCGCACGTGCGAGCTGCGCGCCGGGTACCGCACGCGCCACTGCAACACCACAGCGGAGGGTCTCGAAAGAGAAGCAAGAGTTCGACGGTGTTCGCGCACGGGAACGGCACGCGCGGGTCGAGCGCGCGCTGTCGCCGCACGTGCGAGCTGCGCGCCGGGTACCGCACGCGCCACTGCAACACCACAGCGGAGGGTCTCGATAGAGAAGCAAGAGTTCGACGGTGTTCGCGGACGGGAACGGCACGCGCGGGTCGAGCGCGCGCTGCCGGCGCACGTGCGAGCTGCGCGCCGGGTACCGCACTCGCCACTGCAACACCACACCGGAGGGTCTCGAAAGAGAAACAAGAGTTCGACGGTGTCGATGGAGAAGAGACATTAATTTTCATGCGCAACTTGAAAATTACAAAATTATGGTGGTACTAAACAATTTTACTTAACTTTCAATTGAAGACTTAGAATACCGGTATCTGCTCCGGCAAAAGCTCTATGGTTTGTAATATACATATTACATTAAATATAGCGTTCAAAACGATTCAGAAGTTAGGGTTTCTAGGCACACAAGCTATGTCTTGTCTTCATGATTTACTTCTATAGCCAGAATTTTCTTCAGGTGTTTACCCCTTATTGGGCTGCACACCTAGTTCCTTTTTATATTTTGAAAATATATGTATGTTCTGTTGTGTAGGCTGTTGGCAAACCTTATCAACTAATCAAATAAATAAATAAACTCTGAAGACAACATGACAAATCAAACAATACGCTCAACAAAACTGAACGTTAGTGAACTATGCCATCTGGTATTCGAAATATGCGTCCCCTTTAATTTAACCTGTGAAAAGTTGGCCTTGAAGCAGCCGGTTCGTCCGATTGTAAATTTACCGTAGCACGAACGGGTTGCACAATTACGGGTCCAAATGTTATCGCATCGCGTATTCCAGTTTGCATGCAGTGCACATATTCTCCGTCAGCACCGCGCCCCTCCGCCCTCATGCCGCAGCTCACGCATGCGCACGTACAGTCACACGCGCGTACTACAGATGGCAACGTAACATCCAACGATTCTTAATTATATGAAACTTTCTAATTAGGCGCGAGTAAAATGATTATTAGGAGGATATTTGCATGACAATGGAAGGTCCGGAGTTACATAATTATTGGTCTGTAGCGGCGAACTGACAGTTTGGGGGCTGCGACCGGTCGCGTACCGCTCCGTACGATGACGGAATTGTTAAAGATATTGTTTTTGGATGTCCGAACATGGATATTTTTGGTAAGCGATGAAGCATTCATTATTCATTAGGACACGCTGTTTTTATACTAGTGGATGCCGACAGCTTCGCCCGCGTTAAAGTACGACAAACATAGTTGCTTTTTTCCCTGACTTCTCTCATACTTAATTAAAGTAGCATTTTATTGATGGGAAGAATTAAACTATACTTCGTCGATACAAACCGCATAAAAATCGGGAAAGAGCTTCTCAAGTTCTAAGAGGACCGGTAGACAAAAATACAACAGGAAGACAACAACAAAGAGCAGCAAAATGACCGCAAAAGGTCAACCAAAAAACAACGCAAAACTTTACCATTCAGCTTCAAAGATGACCCAGAAAATACATCGTCACCGAGCACTACTGGGCCAAAAATGCACGTCATTTAAAAATATTGCGTCGCAAATGTAATGTCAAAAAATCGAGACCATTTCATCCGTCGTTACACACAGTGTGCGTAACGCGATGGTAATAACAATTTGAAAGTGTTTACACCCAAATTCTTCAAAGCTAGAGAGCATTAACTACGGACATAATATTTTCATTTTCTTCCAAAAATGTTTACGTCGGATAGATGGAGTTTTTTCGCCAACGTGCGAATGATATATTTATTAAATGTATTTAAAATCGGATAAATTAATTTAGAAAAAAATCTAGTCGGCCAACACACACCAAAAGCTTAGCAGATATGTAGGTACCTATACCGTGTAGGACGCGTGAGTTCATTACGTTTGAACGGCAGGACTGCAGCCTACTGCACATAACATTATAATAAATCTTGATCACGATATTGCAACGAGTGCACTTGGCACGGATGCAACCATTGCACCGCGCCCGTAGTTTCGATAACATTAACACAAATTCAGTTGTTGCGCGCGCCTCGCAACTATTTCCACACAAGGCGTTGAGCATGCACTTGCACTACATACGAAGCAAGACCTGCTTGCTGTAGTAAGCTACATAACCTATAGGCATTGCAGACCATTATCGCCGTGCCGTGCGTCTCGTCGACGATCCTGAAGTATCCCAGAATTTAGGGACCTCCCAACTCCGAAGGGGCTTTGTGGGCTTTCTCTCTGTTTTATCTACCTATGGTGAATGGTTGACGAAGTTGCGTAACGCTATCCCTCTGTACCATATCTACTATCCCTCAAATGCACCCATTCACTGTCGAACATTTTCGAGAACTAACAGAATCTGTAGGGTCAGTAATTCACTCCCTGCCGAGGTGTTTCCCCCAAAGTACAACCTGCCGTCCTTAAAACATGGTGTAAAGAAGCACCTGACTAGCCGGTTGAAAAAACATCTATTAGATTAACCTTTGCACTGCAGAAATCTCAAAGTAAGAAGTGGTTACATTCTGTCCTGAATTGAGATTCTAAATCAGCCAGTGAAACAAAGTAAACAATTAATGTGAAATGCATACGTCTAAAGGACATTTTGTATGTTTAATTGGTACTGAGAACTAGAACAGCTATGTTTCTGAGTATTTTTTTTACAATTGCTATCGGGTGTGGGTTGTTACAAGCATTGGCGTAGCCAGGATTGGGAGAGGCAGGCCTGACCAAACATTTTATATTTTCGGGTGCTATTAGGGGAGACAACAAAACTGCTCTTTATTTATAGGCGGTTTATAATGATGAAAAGAGCTTATATCGGAATTTCGTCAAATGCCTTGATATCAGAATGTCAGTTTTGCATAGTTCTGATCAACCATGTTCAGGTGGACTGGTGGCTTAAGGTGGGCCATGCCGCTCAACTCCCCATACAAACGGGGAAAGAAGATTACGCCCATATTTCTTATCAGAGATCCAAAATTTTGCTCCTAATAGCTTTATTTGATCGAACTAGATGTCTGATGACCGTTGGCATTGTAAAATTGTGTTTGGTTTCTAAGTTATAAGGTCCGAAAGTTCGAATTTTTCGCACGTTTTATACAATAACTTTGAAGGTGGATTAAGCAATGACAAAGCAAGAACATCTTAAAAAGATTCGTCATCAGACATAGCTTATTTAATCAAGATTTTTAATTTATATGGTTTTTGTTAGATTTTTTACTACAGCGGTCGTGGTTTACGACATAACAAACGACATAAGTCGTTTTGTAATAAGAATTTTCGTAAATCTTACCAAATCATACACTATGCAAATTTTCTTTTTTGTGGAGTGGTTGCATCTTCCTCATCACGAACTTGTCTTTTTCTTTGAAACAGAGAAGGTCCCACAGCGCAACAGCACGGTTTTGTACCGTGCCCACGAATGAGTTAGTCCCGCCGGGTTAAGCCACCTTAACGTGAAAATAAAGAGAAAAGACCATTGAAGAAAAATTGTCGACAAGAAAAAAAAATTGAATCCAATACTTGACGTTATTGAGTTAAATTGTCAATTGAATTTATCTCCCCAAAAAATCTAAAGTAAAGTATGTAGGAAAATGAGACCTACGCCATTTTGAAACGATGTTTTCTTAGCAAGGAGTGATTAAGTTTTCCACCCGAAAGGAAAATTAATAGCGATTTCAATGAGTGTGTGCGGTGCGGTGTGTGTGACCGCTAGACCGCGGACCTTACGAACTCAGATGCGGTCTTGCGGCTTTGAGATAATACGTGAGTAGCATTGTCAAAACACGTGAGCATCTGTTGCTTATTGCTCACGTATAATATTAAGTGTGTTCGCAGTGAAAGCCATCATTAGTTTAATATCTAAGCGATAGCAACATAAAAGTGGATGTGCGTTGTTCTGTGCGACAACCTATTACTTATATTTCGTAACTTATTATGTATTGATGTCACTTTCCGCTATTCTTGACCCTTGGAGTGAGGAAATCGGTAGATCTATTGATTGCTAAAGTCAATAAAATATTTCAACTAATTTATTCCAATTAGTAATTTGTATGGTAAGCGACACTAAGCGTTACGCGTAGATTTATCGGCTCTGTCAAGTCACATAAGAGAAAGGGGAGTTGCACATATGTAGATGCATTGTAGCATTTTATAGGGTTTTTTAGATTCGCGGTCTTCGCAGTTTAAATTGTTCCTGTTTCGCATCAAAACATATTCTCATATTTTATAGATGAGTTACCCCTAATGCTTTTTTATGTTAAGGAGGCCCAACCCGCTCGACTCCCCATACAAACGGGGAAAGAAGATCACGCCCATATTTCTTGTCAGAGATCTCAAATTTTGCTCAAAATAGCTTTATTTGATCGAATTAAATGTCTGATGACCGTTGGCATTGTAAAATAGTGTTTGGTTTTTATGTTATAAGGTCCAAAAGTTCGAATTTTTCGTGCGTTTCATACAATAACTTTGAAGGTGGATTACTGAACGATAAAATAAAAAGAGATTAGTCATTAGACCTAGCTTGTTTCATGAAGATTTATAATCAATTTGGTTTTTGTTTGATTTTTGACTACAGCGGTCGTGATTTACTTTTAGCGATAAGTTGTTTTGTAATAAAAATTTTCGTAAATCTTACCAAATCATACACTATGCACATTGTCTTTTTTGTGGACATGTTGCATCTTCCTCATCACGGAGCCTGTCTTTTTCTTTGAAACTGCTCCCAGAGCGCAACATCACGGTTATGTACCGTGCCCGCGAATGAGTTAGTCCCGCCGGTTGGGCCACCGCGGCATATGGAGTACGTCAGGACCCACCATGACGGCCGGGCAGGTGGTGATTCACACCACGTCGGTCGTAATTTGGGGGAAAAGAGACGAGATATCGTTCATTCCATTTCCGACCCTAGAGATAAAGGATCTACAGGATCACTTGGTTTTTATTTTTGGAACTTCGACTGTTAATTTGTGCATTTTCTTCCTGTTTTGCGTTGAGCGAAGGTACAAAGAGGACGTAGGGACAGCGTTATGCAGATCCGACGAGCATTCTCCACGGTAAAGACGATAGATGACAGAGAGAGACCCTGCATCCTTTCGGAGTGGGAGGGTCTCCAAATTCTGAACTCAATGTGCACATTGATGTACACACTGACCAGCCTGTCCCATATTTTGGACCGAGAAGCGCCGTTGAGAAATGCCAATCGGTAAGTGGTCCTCGAATGTTTTGATGGAGCGAACTCCGCGATGCATATTGATGGGTACGAGGAAGACGAACGGTGTGAACGCTGACTGACTTGCTGTGTAAAAGACTACATTCTGCATGCGTAATCGTTTGACGCTTGGGTAAATCTTTTATAGGCAGGCATTTAGTCATGGCTATGTTAGGGCGCGGTCACACCGGTGCGTATTGTAAGTAGGAGCTTATGCCGTTAACCCGACATAAACAGCAGTAGCTTCACCCATTCGTGTGTTCCGAGCTGCATTTGTGAGATTGTGCAATTAAAAATTGATCGCTTCTGCTAAATAGTTTTTGAGGTCACCAGCTTAGCATTATAATTCAGTTATGCACAAAAGTATTATATTAAAGCGATACTTAATGACTGAGAATGTTTATCTTAAAAATAACATTATTTGAAAGCAGAAAAATCTGAACTACATATTTGCACATTCGTTTACTGAGTACCGTCATACTGGATTTCGCGTCGTAGGCCTGTAAGACGTTACCTTAAGGCGCTAGGACTAGCCAACTACTCGCGCCATACAAATGCACTTTTTAACAAATGTAATAATATGTAGTGAAACGCTTCAGCAAATCCAAATAGAACTCCAGACTGATAATGGATTGTTAATATTTTTTTATTCCATCATTTATTTAAATAATAATAAAAATAAAAAAAGTTGATTTTTCTCATTAGAAATCTGAAAGTCATTCGATTTCTAGATATAAGCAAAAACAGCATATATGCATAAACAAAAAATTCCATTTGCTTTTAGATTTCTACATTTAGTCAAAAAAGTTCGGAAATGGACACCGTTTCCGCAATGTATTTTGTATAGAAAAAGGAAACATACATTAACGAAAATCATTCGATTCCTAGACAAGGAATCATATATTGTAAGGATGACACTTATAATCGTCAGACTTAGTTAGTTTACTTGGGGTGCCTCGTCTAACTTTGCGATTTGGCTAGTACCAGGCCCTTAAATCACTTAATTTATATTCAGAATATCCCATTCAAGAACGTTAACAAAATCCGACATGAGAAGTAACATGTATTTTTATGGTATTGATCTTAGATATTATGTTAGGAAGTTGCTCTACATTTGATATTTTTCACCGGCTCTGAAGGTGTGTCACCAGATGTATCCGTTTACGAGTATCCAACACTCTTCTCTTACGTGTTTCAGATATCCCAGTTGTAGCAACCCAACGGTACCTTCGTAAGATGGGAAGATGCGTTTAACGTCCGAATCTCTGACGGCTAATTACATTTACCAATTGATTGAAGTATTGTCAGCACTATCAGCCCAGATAAGCTCGGTTTCACTTTTTTATCTAAGTCTTGGTACAGCAACACTGAGCGCGGTTAGGTTCTGAAGTGTGACAGTTTTCAACAGTTTTACGTGGATTTCAACGTTTGGATTCCAATTAAAACTGTAGGTCCCTTTCTTACTTTACTTGGTGGTAGGGTTAATCTCGCCTGGGTTGGAATTGAATCGTCGCATTGAATGAACGATGGTCGAAGCGGCAATTAAAATGTTCAGTCTTTTCCATCCAGTCCGATGTAGCCGAGCAATATGAGGAAGATCCTGGCATGGCACCTAGTTCCCATGTGGCGTGTTAGGTTAACATTATGACATGGTGTTAGCTATCCATGTCCAGTTACATCAAAAATACCAAAAATCGTCACAGCACCTGTTAATTTGTGAACAGTTAAAGCTGTGCAGACACACAGAGCCCGACTTTTTATCGAGGGAAAGTAAACTCGTGCAACCACAAATTACCAAGCGCCATATGGTTTCAACCTTGATCCGTATGTATTCTGATAAATGTTGGGAAATAATTACACTGCTATGAAAACAAAACCTAAAGGTACATATGTGTTAAAGAGACATGTATGTATAATAACTTCACTAACAACATCTTATGCAGCTCATAGCTCAGGGGCGGGTGGACTTGCCTTCCATGCCAATCGTCATGGGTTCAGATTCCGGCCCGTTCATGCACCACTTTCTTTCTCTTACTTTTTAACCGACTTCAAAAAAGGAGGAGGTTATCAATTCGTCTGTATGATTTTTTTTAGTTTTTTTTTATGTTTGTTACCTCATAACTTTTGCCTGGGTGAACCGTTTTTGATGATTATTTTTTTAAATGATAGCTAGTGCTTCCCAAGTGGTCCCATTTTAATTTGGTTACGTTCTGACAATGATATCCATGAGAAAATCATAAAAGTCTTAAATTTGTATTAAGATGTGCGCGACAAATGGACGAATAACGCCAACCGATTTCGGTGATTCTGTTTTTATTGTAAAGGACGTGTACAAATTAGTAAGTGTACTTCAGATTCACTAAATAAACAAAAAAATAACCAAGTCGGTTCGACTCAAAAAATAACAGAAATCGTAACTACAAAAATGGAAATTATTTTTTACTTTTAGTGCTTTTTCTTTGAAGTCGGTTATTTTTTTTGTTATTTTATTTTATTAATTTATTTAGCAGTCATATGGTAGTAAACTACACTTGAAATTGTCATTTATAATATTCATCGTTAAAATACATTGCGTCTAACAACACACAGAACAGAGCAGTAAATAGAGCGTAATAAATAATCTTAAATAATTAATTTAAACAACATAAATATAAATTGCCAAAGTTTAAGGTAATTAAAATTTAGGTGCAACTGTAGGTGTAAAAAGCCCTTGTCATAATATTGTGCAATGTTAGATTATTAACACAAAAATAGATAAAATACATTACATACTGAGTTGTCATTAATTTCGTTACTAATGCGAGCTGTTCCATGGGTCGGAATCCATGTAAAACTTAGGTCCCCTTCCTAAAGGGACGAGCTTAGCTCTAATAGCCTAACATAGGTAATAGGATTAAGCCCGCCCGGGTTGGTACCATCGCATTGCATGTAAAGATGGTCGAAACAGCAATGAAAAATTGTTCGTATTTTCCATCCAGTTCAATGTAGCCGTGCTCATAAAGGTAAGATCTTGGCATGGCAACAAATTTGTTTAGAAATGCGATGTGGCGCTAATATCATGATGGTGGATGTTGTATTAGACCCATGTCTAGTTAAATTTAACTAATAAAAAAACTGCAAAAACCATAACTGATCTTCGAATCATGATAATTGTAATGCGTAAAACAAAGACAGAATTTATTTAGCATCCGTGGTTTGCTACGCATTCACCGAATTATTCTGTATGCGTAATTCTTCGCAATTCTGGAGAGGGAGGACTGGAATTACAACCTGGCTATTCGACCCTTATGAATATCAAATAATGACAGTAAATTTATTACTGTATATTGTGTACTGTATATTTCACTTACAGGGGATATCGCCCAATCACACTACTCGTATATCGCTGTGGCTCCAACTTTGATGTCGACAAAGCCAAGATACATTTCCTGTGAAACTGTCTATCAGAATTCTAACGTCTCGGGTCTGTCGAAACTGCTTATTAGAGGCCGACCATTAAACAATAATTGCTGGAACTATTCACATAATGTTTTGTTCAAAGCGTGAGAAATTAATTCAATAAGGCCTGGATATAAAAACGATTACATATTTATGGCTGGTTCATTATTGAGCATACTTATTAGTGTTTATTGAGTTCGGTAGCTTACGGATGTAACCCAAGAAATTGCTTCACCGGTAATGCGATATTGTACATAGTAATACAAACATGTATATTATTAGATAGGTTGATAAGAAGGTTCAATCAAGAGCCCGATTACCGCTGTGGCCATTAAAAACGGTTTTTGTGTTTCCACTTAGTGGCTTTTGTGAACCAATATATTTTGGTTTAATTTGAAAGGAAAGTAAGTATAGATCGAAAATAATATGCCACTCAGCGAGTAAAGTGAACAGGCTCGTAATTTTGTACTTTTGACAGCAAATATTATACGTATGTTCACGGATTACACGAAGACCCTTGGACCGATTTGGAAAATTATTTTTTTGTTCGAAAGTACAAAAAAGTAGGTACTTTATAGTTGGTCTCATATTTTTTTATCAAAATCGGTTTAGTAGTTTGGTACTTAAATACAACAAACAACGAACTTTCGGAACCACTGAACCCAGAAATGGGATTTTTAACCGACCTTAAAAAATTAGGAGGATATTCTCAATGCGTCGGAGACTTTTTTTTATTTACAGTAGCTTTCCTTTAGGATGAAATTGGTCAGTAAGAGAGGTTTTTTTCCATCACATTTATAAAATGATATCGTTTGAGTGGCGGCCCGCATTTTCCGCGGGTTTTAAACGACTTCTATTCAGAACTTTGGGTGATACGTTCTCCACGTGGCTTGTCCCCATAAATCCGTGAAATCTGGTTGTATTGCAGGACAATGCATATCTATCAGTCGATCGGTGAACGTCTGCTTCAGTTTGTAGGTTGTGAATCGTGCGGTATGTATCATTGTTCCTGCCTGCTCTTAATTAATTAATGCCGTACAAAAATATCTTATTCAACTGTCTAAATATGCCAAGGAATACCTGGCCAATGTTTGGACCGTTAGTATGTTAACACCTAGTATAATGAAGGACGGATCGATTGACATCTGTGGAGCCTGTGGGCAACCACGTGAGACCTTCCTTCACATAACTACCGGTGGTTCAAACCTGTGAGGGCTGAGTCCCTGGAGTAGCACAATTAAGTGGGCGAAATTGTTCAACTTGTCTTTAACAATAGTCTGCTTGACTCAGTGGTACCATATTATAAATACATAAGTAAAGTTGTGGTCTCTTGGTACTTAGCTCTATTGGAATATAAAAAAATCAAACAGATTATGTAGTTGTAAAAAAAAATCCAAATTCAACGACATCTTCTTTTTAGACCTAACATAATAATACTACATGTTAAGGTGGCCCAACCCGGGGGCCCTAACTCATTCGCAGGCACTGTACAAAACCGTGCTGTTGCGCTCTGGGACCTTCTCGGTTTCAAAGAATAAGACAGGCTCCGTGATGAGGAAGATGCAACATGTCCACAAAAAAGACAATGTGCATAGTGTATGATTTGGTAAGATTTACGAAAATTTTAATTTCAAAACGACTTATAGCTAAAAGTAAACCACGACCGCTGTAGTGAAAAATCGAACAAAACCCAAACAGATTATAAATCTTGATTAAATAAGCTATGTCTGATGACTAATCTTTTCAAGATGTTCTTACTTTATCATTGCGTAATCCACCTCCAAAGTTATTGTATAAAACGCGCGAAAAATGCGAACTTTCGGACCTTATAACTTAGAAAACAAACACAATTTTACAATGCCAATGGTCATCAGACATCTAGTTCGATCAAATGAAACTATTTTGAGCAAAATTTTGGATCTCTGACAAGAAATATGTGCGTGATCTTCTTTCCCCTTTTGTATGGGGAGATGAGCGGGATGGGCCACCTTAAAAACATAAGTTAAAAACGCAAATACTATATACTTAGAACTAGCCCACGAGGTTACCGCCATGTGGCGTGCACGGACCACCATGTTGTGGCAATTATTTCTACGAACGGCGTGGTCCCAAAATTAATGGCCAAACATCTTGAACGTTTGGATATCGATATTGGGCTCCGAGTTCAGATGCAAAAAGCGGTTCTACAAGCTACAGAGACGATTTTCGTCTCTGTAGCTTATAGAACGCAGATGAAGCCTTTAAAATGCATTCTTAGGTTTATATTTATTAGCATTACTATTTGTGTAGTGTGATGTTAATTTATATCCATATGTAATGTTTGAAATAATATGTGTGAGTTGTGAACAATATTAAAATCCAGCGCCTCATATTTTGACAAAGATCTAGCACCTATAATAAGTTGTAATCCTAAATACCTATTACATGAGTTTGTGTGAGATTTAAGCATCTTGGTAGTTTTCAAAGTTGTAGAATTGGATTCAGTGAAACCTCGTCAAGATTTACTTTGTCGCCTCACTTCTCCGCATCACGTAACACCAACGGATGTACTAAACTGGGGTCGTTTGTTCTTATGCCGAGAATATACTCACACAATTCTGCGGTTTCGAGAGTCTATGAGAGACAACCGCTGGTACCGGCAGAGGTTTATGTAGGCCGACTTACACCAACGTCGCTAAAAAATTCAGTGCTTTTGATTGTACCACAGACGTTGAAAGATTACCGATTTGACATCTGACAAGGCACCATTTTTTTGCAAAATTCCCTAACCTTGTAATTTACTCTAAATATTAGTGAAGGTAAAAATAGTATATTTTTATAAGTCAAACGGCCACTTATTGGACTTTGACCCACATACGTTTTCCTTGGGTGATACGATACCAGACTGCCCCGAGCGACTAAATGTACTCGAAAGCGCCAAATACGGGGTGCATTTGGCGCTTTCTCGCGAAAACACAATCAACGAAGCACTATACTAATTGGTTTGCGGACGAATACATAACTATCGAGCTTATTTAAATTACTTTTGAAGAATCCCAGGTTGAAGAAAAGCACTCGCCGGCACATAGTTTCATTCTCTGGGGATGCGGCAGACATACGAGTTTGAGGGTTCTCAAAAGCCTGACGTCGACAACAAATTGGTGCTAAGATTATCTGCAGTGTATGCTCTGGATAAGGGTTGGATAGGGTATAAGGGATGCAAGTTCCATAGAGCAGCATCGATGGTAATAGCTGTAAAATAGACCATGTGCCCCTACAAAACGTCTGTGGCTCAGAGAATCCAGGCCATCGGTAAGTTTAGGGCATTCAACAACAGCTATACAGGCGCTGTATTGAGACCAACGGCACCAAACGGTACCAGAAGTCTTTTTAGATTACCGCGGACGTTGAATATGACTGAAAACTTACGGATTTTCACGCGGCGGGAGGAGACATTCTCCAACGTTTCGAGCTGCTCATTCAGCCCGTTGGCGGATGTAGCGGCTGCCTTCTTGACAACGGGCTGAACGATCGGCTCGAAACGTCGGAGAATGTATCTTCCCGCCAAGTGAAAAGCCGTAAGTTTTCAAACAAGTACTAGGAGTGACTTCCCAAATGTGGCTACAGTATTTCACAACCGGCCGAATCTGTAATTTGTACAGTACGTAGTTACGCCTTGAAAAGAAACTTTCGCATAGGTATAGGGTCCCCATTTTGGAGGCGAGTTTAGCCTTGGACTCAATAAAGTTCCGAAAACCGGCGGCTTTGGAAATGTTGAAGCTCACTAGGTCGAGGTGCTCCGAGACAGGTACGATATTGCCTTGAAAACTTGCTCGGAAAGGGAAGGGATCACCCTTGGCAGAAAAAACGCAGCGTCTTGCGAAAGTTGAAGGCGACTTGAAAATGTAACACTACGTGTTAAAATTGAACTGAATTTTCAATTGAACGAATCAAACTGATACACACTTCAACAGATTCTTTGGTTGGATACAGAGGCAGCCGATCCCTTCTTAATTCCATATTTTACTCAACTACGATACATTAATACATATTATATTATTATATATATTGTATATTGTATATATTACGGTATATGTATGTTTATGGAGTTAATTTTTTTTTCTTTTCAAATTCTGGTGTGTCACCTACCTACAGATATTTCTATTGCCTTTCCTTATCACCCCAAGGGTTGACTGGAAGAAATCACTCTTAGTGATAAGTCCGCCTTTGTGCAGTATTGTTGTTTTGCTGTATGTTTTCTCTGTAATTGTATTTTTGTTTATGCACAATAAATAATTTATTCATTCATTCATTAATTCACTGGGTGATGCCCGTGACTCCTTTATGTGAAATTTTATGTGGTGGTCAGCATAGAAATCTGAAGTCCGAGTGTGACTTTGACAGCTTGAAAAAGTAAAACCACAGAATATCTAGTAAAAACTTGTGCAGAGTCTTACGTTTTTACGGAACTTCGAAGTTCCATAAACGCCAGTTTATGTGACAACTGGGACTAGCAGCTCAGAAATCAACTCCAAACGTCGGCTTAAACGAGTAAGCGATTTATAACACTGTCTTTTCGAAAACATTTTAATAATAATTTGTAACAACAGTGAAAGTCTAACTAAACAAACATCCGATGACACTTGTTGGTATTACAAATGTAGGCCAAATTTTCTTGCTATTATTTTCTTCAATATTCACTAAAGCTACCTATCACAGGTACTATCACCTGTGATCGGTAAATTTCGTGCTTTCGTAAACAAGAAAAATATTCGAAACAAGTACCTGCTTATAACAACGGCGTACATACCTTATATGTACGGAATACGATATTCCATACCCTCATACTGAGTCAGCCATTCTAAGCAAAACCGTGTTAATTGGGAATACGTTGAACCCGTCTAGGAATTAATCTAAATTATGATATTTTAGCCTCCCACTTCAGGATCCCATATGAAAAGACCGGTGAAGCGTGAACGTGTACACCTGACGAGGGTCCCGTCACTGTGCCGTCACTGGTGGCTACAGAAATCTAGCTTTTTCTCAAAAAGTATCTCGTTTTGAGCAAAAGTAATTAGTTGATGGACAGCTACATAAGGGTATCTATGTATATTGGTATGTTTTTATTTTTAAACAACCGTTAATTAGTTAAGCGTTAAGGCTGTTCCGACCCAAATAAAGTTGTTTGCACACATAACGCAAAAAGTATTGCACTTTAAGCCACGAATTCATAATAAAAGTTTAATATAGTCATATTACTTGCAGCAAAAACAATTTCACAATTTCAGGATTATTGGTTCTGTTACAATTTATTTTAATACGATTTTTATTTAACAGCGCGATCTAACGGTGTAAAACTTCTAATCGGCAATTACAACGAAACCATTAAACCTGAAATTGTGAATATGTTTTCGCTGCAACTACTATGGCTATATTTAATATTTTTGACGAATTCGTGCCTTTTTGCGTTCTGTTGTAAAAAAAACATTTTATGGGTCGGGACATCCTTAAACGTTAATTCGGGACATAAAAAGTTCGACCGACGGGCACCAGAGACAGACCATAAGGGTCCCATTTTTCGCTTTCTGCGACGGAACCGTAAAAAGTAATAAATATAATTATTGGTTAATTTTACTAAATTTATTGAGATTTTATTCGTAAAGTATGGTGCACAACTCTTGGCACGTACCTTATGCGTATCTCGACTGAGGTTGCCAACCGCATGGAACATGTCTACTTACCATTATGGATGGTGAAAATGCGGTTATGTCATTGATTTATTGGATACATTATGTAAGATGGTGACACGTTTTCTATCCATCATTGTAACCAGACTGACAGTGGCCTTAATCATATGCTGTTGCCTCTGTTCGATGTTCTCAAAATTCTTAATAGCGCGAGGCGTATATTTTGATAAGTACAGTCACGTATTTTCCTGTCCTCACTCCAGAAATAGAGACCAGTTTTAATAGAGCGGCTCGTAGTCTAGTGGCACGGGGACTTGCCTAGCGTACCAAAGGTCTGGGTTCAAATCCTCGCCCCGTTCATGCACCAATTTCTTTCTCTTTCTGAGTTGGACAAGTGCATTACGTCTCAATTCGAGCTGTTAGATGTCGGTCCCATTCCTTGTTAGTACCATCGCATTAGATGGAAAGATGGTCGAAGGGGTAATAAAAAATGTCCGTGTTTTCCACCCAGTTCAATGTAGCCGTGCTCATAAAGGGAAGGTCCTGGCATGGCACCTTAATTCCTTCGGGAATGTGGTGTATAACACTGGGCTAATATCATAACGGTCGTTGTGTAGTATTAGCCATCCATGTTGCATAAAAAAAACCTACTATCGTTGAAGTTGGATTGAAAGTCAGTTAGGAATTCATTCTCTTTCCAGTTTAACGACATGGAAAAACCTACGCTCAAAGATTTAGTCACCTACTTAGATTTAATATCTAAGAACTATAAGAATTATTATTAATCACTATTTTAAAACTTACGCGGGACATAACTATAATATTTAGTTTGACGGCTTACCGCGCGTATGAAGATGGAGCCCATGTGAGGCTCCGAAAAGTCGAGTAGCACGTCCTTCTCCTTATACGCGCGGTAAGCCATCAAAATAAATATTATAATTATTATTTAATTATCTACAACTTATAATTATTATGATAATTATCAATGCTACAGTCAAGTAAAGGTCTCGATACAACCCTGGTTTCGCAAATAATGGCGATTCCTAGGGGAATGTAGCAGAATGGGAATTGGAAATATTTACCGGGTACATGGCTGACGCTATGGACTTGGGATCAGCCATGACATGAGAACTTGGGATCAGCCACAACATGGGAACTTGGGATCAGCCATAACATGGGAACTTCGAATCAGCAATACATGGGGACGTGGTAGCATCCTAGAAATTCCTTGTATTACACGTCTACATTGACATTCGTGAAAAATAAGGCTAGTTTGTTTTTCCTCCGACCGCACCCAGGTCGAATATGTATCAGACACAATGAATGAAAAATAAATATTATAATAAATCAGAAAAGGTATTTACAAATTGATATTCGCATAATATACAGGATGTCGTAGTGGCGTAATGTAAAAATACGGTTAACGTGACGTTAACTATCCATGCCCATACTAGTCCATAATAAAAAAAAGATAATAGACAAATTATCCACTTGTCTTGTCTCCCTAATATTACTTCATCATGGAGTTTCGTTAGTTGAAAAACCGGCCAAGTGCGAGTCGGACTCCCACACGAAGGGTTCCGTACCATCGTACAAGATTTAACAAAAAAAAAAGACGTTTTTTGTATGGGACCCCCCTTTAATTTTTATTATTTTTTGATGTTACCTGTTTTTGTTGTTATAGCGGCAAAATAAATACATACTCTGTGAAAATTTCAGCTGCCTACCTATTACGGTTCATGAGATACAGCCCTGTGACAGACGGACGGACGGACGGACGGACGGACGGACAGTGGAGGCTTAGTAATAGGGTTCCGTTTTCACCCTTTGGGTACGGAACCCTAAAAATGGTTAGATTTGGAACCTTTTTTCAGGATGGGCCAATGATCAAAGTCCAACCTAAAGTAGGCTGCTCCATCGGGTTACGTTGGGCGTTAGGATGTGGCTCTTCTAGAGTTATGCAACGAAGCAATGTACAACCAGCTTGATGACAGCGGGGAAAAATTAAACGCAAGAGGCCCATTACTGTGGGACAAGGAGTGCGGGCAACCTGTTACGTGCGGTGCTGGCAAGTGCGGTTGCATAGCCTGCGTCTGCGCATAACCCGCTTCGCTGATGCCGAGTACCTCACTCGCTCTAACTAGGTCATACGCGGCGCGCTGCCCGGAAACCGGTTCGGTACAGTTCGGGAGCACAGCGCGACAGGGGAGAGAAATATTAATAACATATACCTGTACCTAGCTGTTGCCCGACGCTTCGCTCACGTGAGTTCCGATTTAAAGTTCGACGAACAATAATCGGCTTTTATCAGTATTCTCTTAACCCCACTGCTTACCCCTCAGGTAATTTAGATTAATGGTACGTATCCTATGATTGATATAATTAATTAATCTATGCGTAGATAAACCGCATGAAAATAGGATAAGCGGTTCTCAAGTTATAGGTACAGGCAGACTAAAGGATGGGTTTTAGGAGTTGTGATGTTAACCTCCGCCCAAATAATGCCGTGAGTAGAAAGCAGTTTAATCTTTTAAAATGAACAGTAACCACGGTAATCTAAAAACTTACTTAACTACCAAGGGTCACCCAAATCGGTGACATACATCAAAGAATAATTAATAGATTTAATTCAATTTGCTTTACATTTATGTTCAGTGGGATGGTGGTTCCTAGTACAAAAACGCAAGGAAACATCAGTAAGAAAATCTTATCACAAAACCACCAGAATGAAAAAAGCATACCTATTCATTTTACTAGAGGTATATAATTCGATAATTCAGCATAACGGACGACATGCCAAAAATCACAGCCACTCTTGACTAGCAAGCGAAACTCGACTGTAAACTTATAATATTTCTGGACTCACACCGTTAATATACAACATACAATGAGAAATAAGAAAGACAGCTTAACTGGTCTGGTGTAGCTGCAAGCCCCCTTTTGTGTCCCGTGCCACCCGTCCCTCGACTCTATGTGGATCGAAAACGGCAAATGCCGAAATATTCCTGCTTTTTACCACCTATAAATTGTGTTTCAGGTTCGGTTCCTGGTTTCCGATCCTGTGCTCCCCGCACCCCATTGCAGCTCCAGAGGTGCTGCGCGCCACCCGATCCACATACAGTCGAGAGACGGTGGCGCGGGGCACTAAACGGGGCGCGCACCAATCTTATTTCTTATTGGATGTTGTACATTAACGGGTGCAAGTCCAGAAAGAATATTAATTAATATTAATTGTTGTTTTTTTGCGTTTGTTGTAGATACAGCATAAACCTAGTATAACCTTTGGTGAGCTGTTAAGGGAAGCATCAGGTGAGTAATTCACCAAAACATGTTTTATCCGCCGCATAAGCGTGGAATTTCACAGAAGTAATGCCAAAAGTGTATTAGGGACAATGGCAGCCTCTCATAAATTTTATAAAATTTTCTGCTTATAATTTAATTCCATATTGTTCTATTCCCTATCACACGTAGGTAGTTTGTTGTATAAACACGAAATAAAATTAAAATGAACTAAAGCTATCTTAAATTAATATTAAACAGTCTAATATCTAAAAGTAAAATTTAAAATAAAACTAAAACTAATAGGTAGTTTAGCTTATATTGAGATCATTTATGTGTTCAATAATTACTCTTTCTGCGACAATCATTACTACCTACTATAATTATTTTAAAAAGCCCCAGATAATAAGATTTTGGTGATTTATCAAAGGATATGAATGAGTTCCGTCATTTTTCAAAGTCGCTTTTAAGCCGAACTCTACCAATTAGTTGCGGTAACCAGTGGTTAAGCAATAGCTCCTATATAGGTACTAGTATTGCTCCGATCTTGGCCTTAAATAATCAAGCGATTTCATATCCTAAATGTATGAATATTTAAAATTAATTAACTGATATCACATGCTTATGTTCGTGTACAGAATCAGTTAAATTGCTTGCGATTATAAGGTTGTAGTGCTTTCGTAATAACTTTGATGGGCAGTCAACCTTTGCGTCCAACGATAATATTTCCATACATATATACCTACCATCACGCCGCTTCTTGGCAAGGGGTATATAGAGATAATAGAGCGTCACATGGTACGATCAAAACATATTAATCATAGCATATCAAAACATGACATAGTAAATATTATTAAATTTGAAAGTTTTAATGTATGAATGTTATGTTTGGATGTTTCTTACTCAATCACGCAAAAACGGCTCAACGGATTTAGATGAAATTTGGGGGGAAACAGTTTATTTCCTGGATTAACACATAGGATACTTTTTATCCCGGAATGATGTTAGGTTGCTGTAATATTATAAAAAAACGGAGTTCCTGTAGTCGGTATCAATTTTTAATTTGCTACAAATATGTACCAAGGCCTTTTGGAATATTCTTAATCCATGGAATAGTCCTTTGGGTTACTTATTATCCAGGAAATAATTCAGCCCGACATTAGTTCAAAACTTCATTGACCCGATCGGACAACGACGACCTCAGCTAGTTTCTTATGTTTTATTTTATTATATTTGGTAATTTCACAGTCCTTTCACTTATACCAATAAACACAAAAATAAGATATAAATTAGTAATTTCCAATTATAGCAACCACTTTAAAACATGCAATAAGCACGGAAACCATAATAAAATTAATATTGAAAAAATGAAATTGAGCAAAAATCCAAGAACAAAAGTTCAAGTTCAATGGCAAGATAAGTCCAGGCAAACATTTCTTCGTCAACTGAGTTGTGGATTCCTAGAACCAACTGCCACAGTAGGTGATAAGTGCTAAAACAGTTTTAATACCTGCATAAATATAATAATAATAATAATATAAATATATAATATTATATTATAACATACAGGATGTTAACGGAGGTATGGTCCAAAAGCTAGCCATGTAATTCCTTGACAAAATTGGAGCAAAAAAGGTAGAAGACATTTTGTTGCCCAACTTAAAAAAAAAGTCATCCCCATAATTTTTTGTAAATACCTGCACACAAAATGTATGGGGAGGACGATTTATTTTTCAGTCGTACAAAAAAATGGTGTCTACCTTTTGTGCTCCAAATAAGCCAAGGAACACGTGGTTAACGTTTGGACCATACCTCCGCTAACAGCCTGTATAATAACTTAAGAATTAATACTTATGATTAATGATAAGATTGCTCCAAAATAATAACTCGATAAACACGCTTACAGCTGCTAATGTCATAAACCAATATGTAAACTACAATAATAATATGATATACAAACGTATACGTACCGTAAAACGATCTCGGAGCTAATCATATTAAAGAAGGCGATATATAAACATTTCGTCATACATTCGTCCTACACACCCTATACTCGATTGTCTTTTACCAAATCTTGCTTCAGTTGTCAATGCGCTCCAGTTTCATCTTTAGCAACGATATCGACTTGACGAAATTGTTGAGCAATTAGACCTTCTTCCACATTACTAAACTATCTAGATTATGCAAACAATATTTTGCCTTGAATGGATTATTAATGTCAACGCTTCTTTTTTAAGCCACGTAAACAAGTTTCGTAACAAAGTTTACATACGGAATATACACTCCTGAATTTCATTGAGCCCCGATAGCACAAGGGCTATTTCTCATTTTGCTCAGCTTCCCAAAGAATTAGACTATCAAATGCAAAAACATTTTTTCAAATCCGACTGGCAAATCCAGAGATTGGCGCGTTCAAACAAAAAACAAAAAAAAACAAACGAATCAATGTTCAAACACCGCATAGAGCTCCTTCCATACTGTTCATACAAAGTGACGTGTTTAATTATACTTTGACGTTGATTGTTGGTCCTTTCGTGCACTCGGCCCTGAATCCGTTGATTACTTCCGAACTATTCTGGTCCATTTACGTATCGTTTATGGAAAAAGATATGTAATATTTCGCTAGCACTGAATTCGGAGACGCATGAATTTTTTTCATTTAATGTCGCTCTTTGCTTGTGGCACTGCAATGGATTAACAGAAAACCAAAGTAATGCCCAAGTTAATTCCGCTCCTGAGAACACTCCTGATTCATGAACTCGGAATTACTAGAATTGACCTCCCATGTTGAAATTTTTGCGGGCGCGGTAGCGGGGAGATGGGGCGCTGGCGCCCCCGCAACAGAGATCAAAATATTTGGGGGGCAACCACATAGGCACCAAAGATAATACTAATCGTTTACATACTTTGAATTCCTCTGCGTGTCGGGTGGGGCCCCTGCACAGTTAAATAAAATTTTAATATATATTAACGGTCAGCACATTTATTTAGTTGATTTATGTAGCATGTTTCATAATTTCCATGGTTCGGAACCCATGTAAAACCCCCTATCTCTACTAGGTTAAGCCCGCACAGTTCATACCCGGTGTCCGTAATTTAAATCTAGTTCAGTGTGGCCGTGCTCATAAATGGAAGGTCCTGGCATGGCACCTAATACATTTCAGAATGTGGTGGACTTGGCTAATATAATGACGGTATTTATGTGGTATTAACCATCCATATCAGGTACCAGAAAACAATTTAACAAAAATGGCTGCATTTAGTTAAGTAAACATTATTTGTATTTGACCAAACTCTATCCAAAACAGGGCATTAAGTTGCGACTTTTGCACGCTCTACTGACTTACTGTATGCCAAATGTAGATGTAGAGCCAAATGAGGTCAAAATAATGATGTTAAAAAGGTTCTTTATTTATGCGTGTATGAGTATTCCATGAAGGGCCTAGTCGCGTGCCGTAGTCTTCCGTCTGCGGCACGATCCGAAAGACGGCTAGGAAGTAGTTAGGCACTAGAGCCTCCAAACAGTGCTCTAGGTAAAGAGGGTAGTCTATATTATGTTAGGTTAACTAAGATAAGTTGGATTGCTCCCACACTTTTCCTGGCAACTAACTTTCTGTTACAAATGTGTTTTGTTAGGTTGATTACGTAATTTAAAATAAACTAAAGGGCGAAACACGAAGTAACTAAGCTAAATTTTCTACTTTACTTATGTACTTAAGAACAATTTTGAATAAAGATATGATTTAAATCAAATAAAAACGTATCGAAAGGAGTTGCATCCAATCTAACTGAAGCAGCTCAGCTCGCCTCCGCCACCGAGTTCGTGCTGCAGTTTCTTCAACTACCCTCACTTTTAAGTCAATGCTAGGGATGTCTCTATTCACAACATGAACATCGGCAGGTTTTTCAGCACTCGAACCACTATCTCTCATCTTTACTGTCATCAGATTATTTAAAATTTACTCTATTTCATAATGCAAAAATGGCAAACCTCTAAATCACTATATTTATTTCTAAACTTAGCTATATTTAAAAAAAAAATAAACGTCAGCCTTTTATTGGCCTCCGAGAATATTCAGTCTCAGGATTGGTTCCGGTGAAGGCAAATATCGTGAGTAATCTTTCAGCCCCTGACATTACGATATTATTGAATCTAATGTTTCACTGTACCTCACTAATTACGAACGCAGTTCTAGCACGTTCGCCTTTTACGTCCCTATGTGCACCCAACGCAACAATTTGTCGCGAGTGCGGCCGCTTCACAACGGATTCAAACGGACTGGTGACCAAGTCTGACACTTGGAACTTTTACCAGCTCAAAACACCTCATGTGCATGTATACCTGTATATTACATCTGTCTCAAATGTTAACAACGCGCGTGTGCAAATGTCCGTTGTAAATATCTCACCAACATAAAGATGGTAGCACGATTACTTATTCTGTGACGGTAGTGAGTGTGAAATGGTTCTAAATGAGTAAAACAATTTGTACCGTGACTTTACGTGTGTTTCGAGTTTCTATCACTTCTGTGATCTGTGTTTCCTATACCTAACCTATTAATAACTAGTGACTATCTGAGCTGCAGACGTCGCGAGTCTTCCTTTTAGAACATTAGACATTTTTTTTTTATTGTTTTCTTTTTAAATCTGTTTAAAAACTGGCTCGACTAAAAAAACTCTATAGAATTATCATCATCAAATATAAGAGGAGAACAGAATTTTTGCCCAATCTGAAACGGAGACGCTTCGCTCGAAATTCGCTCTCGGTCTTTAATTTAAACAAGCTTGATAGCTGCTGCAGTCTGTACATCCGCTGGTATGGTGCCTCGCTAAACGTGGTTTTGCGAGGTGAGGTGGATTTGGCTTTTCTAAATACCTTTGGTCTCTCAGTATAGCCACCCATTCCGGTTTTTCATAAAATAATACTATTGTATTTTTTTCGCGTGATTTTTGTGACATACGTAACTACTTAAATTGCGTGTTTTATGTTGACGTACCGACGCAGGTTTAAACATGTTTCGTGAACGGCAACCTACTTATATTATTTTGGTCACAGGCAACGGGCGGCTAGGAGATGTCCCGACATTAGTCAAAGAGCCTCCGAAAAAAGTGACTTGTCCGGCGATGCTGATTTTACAGATGAGTGCAGACAATACTTACGAGGTCATCGAACAGGCCAGCGGTCGCGGTGTCATTGACGGAGTCGAGACCTGCGCCGGCACTCAGGAGCAGCGGGAGCAGCAGCGGCGCCCACATCGCACCACCATGGCGACCCAACACGACCCCACGACCGCACACCCTCAGTCAACAACACACACCACTGCTTGCCTCGGGCACATATACCGGTCGCCGTTTATTTGTCTTCGGTGTTCGAAATTCAAAGCGAATCCGTTACGGCGACGTTGTTTTGTTTAGGTGTATCTGGGCGATAGACAAATTTCAATTTCAACACAGAGTTCAAATTAATGAGTGTATGAGAGGAACCAAGACATTTCCTTCGAGTGATTATCATCATAATGATTACTTATTTATATCACGTTTTAATTAGAGATTCACTGATTTTAAAATATCCTATTGATAAAGCTATTTAAAAAATAGGGTAAAAATAGAGACGGATTTTCGCGGCAACATACCCCGTCGGCACGCGAGCAATTCTGTGCCCGAATTGTGTTGTGTTGGCGCGTCGGATCGCGGCGCGAGAATGCGCGCGCATGTCGCACGGCGCGCATGCGCGGGACGAGGTAGACGGATGCGGCGCTCACGGGGTCGGTCGGGAGGCCCTTGCGCAATGCCTGGGACTCCGCCCGACCGAGCCCTCTACGTGGAATCAAAGATAAGATTGGGAAATGCATGAGGTGTTCTTTGCGCAGTAAAAGTGGAGCGTTGGTTTAACCACATTTTGAAACAAGTGACGCTGTGGATGTCACAATGGGTCCTTGTATTTAAAGAAATATTCACGGATATTGGTAAGATATGGACATAAGCATGGGCGGAGATCGACGATCAAAATGGTTCATAACGAAATGCACTTAACCAATTAGAAAAAGAAATAATGTGGTGAATGAACTCGAAAGTCCTCGTGCCCCGAACACCTGGCAACTAAGGCGTCCTTTGGGAATGCGCTGCGTTGGGCTCATATGACGGTGGTTGTCATATTGCGTGCCCATGTCCAGCGTGAACCGTAAATTATTTTCTAACAATCAACAATGGTTGATAATAGATAAAAAATTCAGCAATTCACTAGGTTTTTTTCTAAACTATAACGAACTTTTTTTTTATGGAACCAGACATGGGTGACTTTCTGACTATAGGACCTTCCCTTCATGAGCACGGCTGCATTGAATGGACAATTTTTCATTGTCGCTTCAATCATTGTTTCATCCAATGCAGTGGTATCACCCGGGCAGGCTTAACCCTACCAAAGAATGCTGTAAAAAAATTCTCGAATGATATTTGTATTCTAATTAAGTAGCAAATATTTTAACTTGGATAACATACAACTGTGGTCTAATAAATAAATTATTACCTATTACCATTTTTCAGAAAATCCAGTTGATTGATAGCATTCTATTGAACATAAATATATTCTTGTTCCATTGAGTACGTCATTTATTGTTTCAAATAACAATTCAATACCTAATTCTATGGCCGCGCCATAGAAAATTATACATGTGCTAGATTCAACGAGAAAATAACCTCTTTTTTTATTTAGTAATTTTACTAAATAAAATTGCTAAATTACTAAATAAAATAAAGAGGTTTTTTCTCGTTGGCCAGATTACACTCATATTAGTTCGTTGACATTTTCGTAAAGACAAGATTGGCGTGAAATTTAAAATTTCACTCATATTTGGCTATCTTTAAAAATAATTTCCGAACTGCAAATTTTTTTTTTGTAATAGTTCCTTAGCCCCGGATGCACGAAGAGACGGCTAATTTGATCAATGTTCAAACACGTCACTTTTAGTAAACCGCATGGTGTTTCTTTCATGCTGTCCATACAAAGTGACGTGTTTATTCATACGTTGACGCTGATTTTGATGTTTTGTCCTTTCGTGAACTCGGCCCTTAGACCCTCACCTACCGGTCCCAGCTACCAGCATATTCTACCAAACCTCCCAAAAGGTAAAATGACCATAAGGAAAAGAGTGACTTTAGATTTTGTTATTAGGGCTGTCTTGGAGTCACAGGAAATCTCAGATTTGAAAATTTTAAGAAATTAATTATTTGTCCATTGGCCAAGGAATAATTTTGCACAGCCCTGAATCTGTTTGAGAAAAGTATATAGCAAGGCCGTGCTTTTGCTCCAATTGGCGGGGGCATTGAGTGCCCCAGATTAGTGGCAAATACGGTATTGTCGATTCTGTCAGTTAGAAAACTAACAATTCGAATCCAAGTACTTTTCGGACAACCCCACAAGGTTAGCGTAGAATTCGGTATGCCTAAATCCGTTACCATAGAATACCGACAACGAACTAAAGTTCATCTGAGTCAAACTGTCAGGGAGCTGTCATGTGTCAATGTCTGTTGTGTCAGCCGATGGCTGGACTAAACTTCTGCTAATCGCGTGTTCTATCTACCAGCAAGAAATTTCGTTGCAGACGATGGCGTACTTAATCCAGCCAGACTACGTGCGTTACTCGTGTTCGTGTGGAAAAAATAAACCGATAACTCATCTCTACTTCTGTCGGCATTGCCTCAAGATCCGCTGCGGATCCTGCATCTGCCATGAGGTCAGTATTCATAGTTTCAGTATGTCACTGTCGATGGTATTAAAATGCCAGTGGGCTGGTCACGTCAGCCGAAGAGACGACGACCGTTGGAGTAACCGTATCCTACACTGGCGGCCGTGGACAGGCAAACGAAGTGTGGGAAGACCACCCGCCAGGTGGGAAGACGACATCAAGTGCGTCGGCGGAAAGCAGTGGTTCCGTACCGCTGAGGGCCGGGAGGACTGGAGAAGGATTGGAGAGGCGTATGTCCAGCAGTGGACGCAAACACGCTGACTGACTGTCAGTCATGTCAGTACATGTCAGTACATGTTCAAACACGTAACTTATAGTGAACGGAATGGAGTTCCTTCCATGCTGTTGTGACATGTTTAATCGTACGTTGACGTTGATTTTGAAATGTTGTCCTTTCGTGCATTCGGCATAGAGGTGAAGAATGTATGGAGAAATAACTTACATACAACGAGCGCGCAAAAATGATGCCACGCTACTTAGTACATTATATCGTCGTACACATTTGTAGCGCAGTGATGAAGACGGAGAAAAATTCAATTTGAAGTCTCCCAAATTGTTAGGTAAACTGATAATGATAAGAATTATTTTTAAATAAACCAGCAGGCCGTTACGTCATGCTTCATTCGTAATGATCTATTCAGCGAGAGCCGAAAGCAAAGAAATGTATGCCGAAACAAAGGCCAAATTCCTCCGGCGGCACAATTGACGTGTTGACACTTTTTTAGTTTCATCCCTTCTCCTGTAAATTCTTCACCTCCATGGCATTCGACCCTATATTAGCCTATATGTCCCGGTTTGAGGCCCGTCTCTGCCTTGCGACCAGTTTACATCAGCATCCTGGTTTTATGAAAAAGATTCCAAAAAAGTCCACTCCAGTGAAAAATACAAAGGCAGCGTGGGTGAATAATAAAAGTGGGCTAATGTTTGGTATTTTAAGTCTACCCTGTGTAAGTAACTGTATGTAAGTGTACAGTATATTTCTTAAACATTAAGTGCGATGTATGTCTCTCTTTTATTTGGTTTGATAAAAAATAATTAATATGTTGTTGGCTGTTACAAAATCAGTTTCCATTACATGAATTAATTTAAAATTATTATAACATATATATATATAGACATGCTATCAAAACCTGTTTGTTGATTAATAAAATATCATCAATTTAATGAAAAAAGCAAAATAAATATTTTTTCTCGAATGTAATGTAAATCACTAATTTTCCAAGCTGCACTCAATGTCTAACATCACACAGCATGCTTGTTGGGACTGGCACAATATTAAATAAACAAAAATGAAAGAAATAGGATTTTAGCCAACATTATAACAGTGCCTTATACCTTTGCCGTTTTCACTAACCCATTCCCAAACCCAGTCCAAAACCTATCCAAGTCCCTCCTTTAACAACAAGATATGTTAACTTTCAGGCCAACATGAACTTACAGGCAAATGTTAACCATCAAGTCTCATACCAGTGCATCATTTTGAATTAGATTTCCTATTTCTTGACGTTTAAGTCAGTTGTTGAATAATTTCCATAGTATTTGTGTTGTTTTGTTATGTCAGTATAGCAGCCCTGCTATGTCGAAGGTTTGCAAGCACAGAACAGGGCTATGCCCAACATCAATTCTTACCCTATTTAGTCACTGCGCTGAACCCTTAAAATTAATTATAAATTTTAAACATGCCTCCAGGTGGACTCCCACTACTGCGCGAACTGTCTGGAAAACATGCCCTCGTCGGAGGCACGGCTCAAAAAGAACCGCTGCATCAGTTGCTTCGACTGCCCGAGCTGCTTCCACACTCTGTCAACACGCGCGACCATGTCCTCTCAGCCGCGCGCGCCACCTGCCGAGGGTGGCGAGCCAGCGGAGCCCAAGCAGCCCAAGAAGATGTACTACCTGTCCTGCTTCAACTGCCGGTGGACATCGAGGGATGTCGGCATACCGGACCAACCCGTAGGTGAGACGTTGAGCAATATCTTTCTGAGTTGCAGCATTTCGTCATGAATGGTCCATAATTCGGAAACCAAGTATTACATTACATAAGACATCTATTATTTAAGCTTTTTGAAACCAGTATGCCACCACTCTTTGTTTTAACTGGATTTTATTGCAAAGCATGGTGCCTACGCATCAAGTGGAAATGTGTTCATTTATGTTCACAAATTGTTTAAAAGTTATAAAGATGTCCGGACACTCAACTTAAGCAGCCACTGGGTGAGAGGGCATCTTATTCCAGTTCTTGAAAAAATAAAACGAAAACAATGTCTATTGGTAGATTTTAGAAGAAATTCAAAAAAGCCTATTGCCACTAAAACAAGTGATATTGATTTTATTTTTTATTTCTATAAGATCTGGAATAAGCTGGCCTCTCACCAAGTGCCCGCTTGACATTGAGTTTCGGGACAACCTGTATAATGGACATAATACCCAAACATGAACACAACAGCTTACGCTGCTTGTTCATCGAATAAATAAATAATAACAACATCAACGAAACAACAAGGCTTCTAATTCCAGTTTGATTTTCATAGCAAGTGTAGGCATTAAGTTTATGCATACGGTGGTTGGTTGCAGCATCGGGCGGATGGCCGGAGCGCCTGAATAAGTACGCGCAGCGCGTGTCGAGTATTCATGAGTACTACAAAGCGCTCGCACTGCAGGAGAAGCAAGAGAAGCAAGAACGGGAGCGCAAGAAGTTCGGATTACGTGGAAAATACCACACACTTACGGTATCAGCTCTCATATGTACCACACATAGTATGAATGGCAGCATGACTCAACTGTAAACTAAAACTATTAAAAATACTGCTACCATAAAATATCCAAGTAAATAAAATACTTTACTACAGTACCTAGCAGCATAGTAGTAATTTGACTAGACTGTTTTCTTATTATCCAAGATTACCTCAACCGAAACAACAGAAATTGGTTATTTGCCTACCATACTGCAGCTGCGTCCTGATACTGCGTACCAGAATTGGTTTATTTGCTATTGGTTTACACCCTTTTAATGTGCATAGGTAAACATGCTTTCTGTCGGCCAATCTCTTCGCGTTTACTAGTCATAGACTTGCACTGATCAAAATATCAGTGATCATCCTGCTGATTACTGTAGTTTCGTAATGATGCATTCCTGCACTAGACTTAATTTCCACATATGTATTATCGTCCGTTTGGACTTGATAAAATAGTGTGATTTTTTTCTGAGCATAGTAAATTTTAAATTAGTATACTTTTAACTTCGTTACGCTCAAGCTGAATGGCTCAGCAGTGGAAGTTTTGTCTGGTGGATTACATATCGCAGAGACCAGACGTTTCTGCTTCCATAACTGCCTCTTTCTATTGTAGTTACTGCTAAATATGTATTTATAGAACTAAGCTAATTATATTTTTATTGTGGATTTATTTTTGGCAAACATGAAGCAGCGGCACCTAAACTGCAATATTTAAAGATAGTTGTAGTAGGGATTTGTCTAAAAACCAGCTTTGTAGTTTTCTGCGAGACAGCTGAGATTGATCCCATTTGTCACACATTTAAGATGTCTACAAGAGAATGCAATGTTTAATTGTTTTTAGTTTAGTTTTTCATGTTCATTACTCGTTTGTACTCATGTGTTGTGCAAATAAATTGTCTTATTCTTATTCTTAAATAAATTCCCATGAATGACATGCATTACAATAATTATTGGGCCTGAAAATGCCCATAAGCTTACAAACATAGCTAGGAAGTCATTTGAAGACTACTTTGCCCACTTGCTTGATTGTTTGCGTCTTCTAACAGTATTCCATCAATATCTGTGTCTGCACATTTATCTTTAAAAAAATAAACAAAACCGAGCGAAATGAGAGCAAAACTAAAATCTTCATACACATATTGGTTTCTCTAGTTTAAAGTAGAATATTTTTTTCAAAAAAAGTGAAATATCAAGTAACAATAATCGAGTTACTTAATAATTTGAGCAATGGTTTTAAATAATTTCCTAAATAGGTATTTCTGGGGAGCGAAATTTTCTGATGCCTTATGGGCCCACCTTAATAAAAAAATCTTGATTAGGACAAGATCGGCCTGACGGGTGCGATGGCTCGCAACATTGCGGGTCTCAGCTCCAGTGACTACAGCTCCTTAACTTCGTCCAAGTTCACGCACGCCGTGGCCAGCGAAGTAGTCAACGACCTTCCTGCTGACATTTTCACCAAGGAAGTAAATCTCAAACAAAGTAAGTGTTTTGATCCGACCAATGGTCTTTCTCCTTTGCTAATTTAAATACAGAACTTGTTATCACTGAAGGCTTATTTCTATCTAAATTTAAGAAGATGGAGGATTCTCGCACTGTAACTCGTTCAGTGTAAAGAATTTTGCATCCATAGACTCGTTACATAGGTATCAACAGGTTTACAGGATTTACCCCACCACCTAATGAGGGGACTTACAGTTTTAAGTGGAATCTGAACCACGGCCATCCACAACGTTGGAACTGTCACCCATCCTGACCGCGACCTCGCCCAGTGTTGCTTAAACTCGATGATTGAACATCAAGGCTGACATTGTTAAATTGGCAATTGCAATTCAATAACTGATCTGGTTTACAAGCCGATTTCTATAAACTTGATAAATGTGTGTGCAGTAACCAACATGGCGCAGCGGCTAGCTGTGGCAGAGTGGCAGCCAGCGACTGTGGACCGTCTTCACCCCATTCCCAAGTTGCTGAGCATCAAACGCTCGCAGCGCTGTCGCTCGTGTGATCACAACCTCACTAAGCCGGAGTACAACCCGGGCTCCATCAAATTTAAGATCGAGCTGTTGGCGTAGTGAGTTTTTCGTAATTTGTGTGGTAATGTTTGATTTTGTTTTACGGCTTTTAAAATTCATGAGTGTACTCGAATGAAGAAACAACAATTTAACAAACAAAATAATATTTACGAGCTTGTTGTTGATGAACACTTGGAGTTTTTCTTATAATAATTCTTTGTACACAACGGACAATACTATTTGGAGATGCAAAACGCCATCCCTCCGTCATCATTCTACCATCCCTTAAAGCGGTTAAGGCTGGGAATGCATCTGTTCACTGTCTGCAATACTCCAATAAGAATGGTCCTGTTGAGCCTTTATCTAAATGGTCAGAGACCTGTTGAAACAACCTGAGCCTCTATTACGACTGACACATCACTATATCGCTTCGATAACCTATTTTGCTAGCTTGCACTTACACTAGCATTTGAGGGAAATATGAAAATCCATGGGCGGGCACTAGTGTAAGCACGCGAAATCGATTATCGAATTGATTTAGTGATGAGTAGCGCGTATCTCGTAACACGACTGGAGTCCTTCAAACATGTTGTGAAGAAGCATTTTGCCGACTGGTTTTTTAAGGCCCTCAAAAATTTCGAAAGACAATGGAGTCTGGTGCATCTTAGGTGAGCGCCTGAAATACATCATTTTCTCCGATTTACTTAGAAAAGTATGTGAAATTGAGCATTTTCTAATTGGCGTAATGGGAGTATCTCTAAATAATCTTAATTGTTTCCATCTTTGTCGACTCATAAGGCTGCATAAGAATACATTTAAATTAATTCAAGATGCCCATATATAGTTCTAACATTTCTTGAATTTGTTTCAGCTACCATGTGCCAGAAATAAGAATAATATCATGCGAACCTCTAAAACCTGGCAGTAAATCCGCTTTACTACTCAAGTTTTCGAATCCGACGGGATATGAAATGACTTTCCGACTTCTGCCACTCAACGCTCAACAACCTGAGACCGCTGAAGTGGAAGTCGAAAAGAGCGAGGAAGAAGAATCTGAAGAAAAAAAGGTATGAGAAATTGAAACAGTAAGTTAAACAATATGTTCGAAACTTAACGATTCTGAGGTAGATAACTATCTACGTTTGACTTCCTCTTATTAATAAGCAAACATGTCGGACGTGCAACTTATTTTCGCCCTGGGAATGGCATTGATTTTGCATCAAATCTTTACATGAGTTCCGAATCATGGAACATACCACATGGCAACTAGGTGCCATGCCAGGACCTTCCGGCTGATGGCCGCTTCGACCATCATACATTCAATGCGATGGTACCAATGCAGGCGGGATCAACCCTACCACCTAGAAGGGGACCTACGGTTTTACGTGGAATCCAAACCACAGGCAGCCTCAACGGTTGTAAATGGTTACCCATCCAGAACCCAACCGCGCTCAGAGGTGCTTCACCCAGCTTGTCGAATCGCAAGGCTTCGCCTCACTGGGCTACCAAGGCTGGCGGTGTGATTTGTGAATATGATTTAATTTAAGGTCAAAAAGGACAAATACCCCCTCACCACTTGCTCACCCTCATCTTCAGGAAGAGCCGGCGAAGGTGTGCGAGCGTGTGGGCGAGGTGATAGCGAGCAACGCCGAGCTGCAGGTGCCGGAGGCGCGGCTCACGCTGGCGCAGCGCGACGACGCCGCCGAGTATGACGAGGACGCAAGCTCCTACAACGACCATCCAGAGTATGTACATGAGCCAACTATTGAGTTGCACTATCTGCACAGGATGGTGCCGTGGCAGGAATGGGGCTCGCTAAACGTCGGGTGGCGGGCATCTTGCACTACTGCCTATCTTTTATGTATTTTTAATCACTTAAGCTATAGATTTCTTGACTACTTAACGTTAAACGTTTTTGGAATGTGCATAAAATTCGTTTAAAATTCACATGAATAATGGATTACCCCTGCCTCCATATTACCTGTCAAGCCTGTCTAATACCGCCATTGAAAATAGAATGTTCAATTGTATTTTTTTAGTATATTTGTGTACTTGTTAATTTAAGTCATTTAAAATAATACTATGCCTAATATTTTTACGAAACTGTCGACGGAACGGTCAAAGTAAATAAATAAATAAATAAATAAAATAAATAAATGCTGGGAGGCATTGTCGATGCTGCCGCTTTTTCTACAAAAAAATATTTATTTTATTTTATTTTATTCTATTTGGGAAATCAACAGCTTACATATCTAGTACAATTTTGAAAATTAAAATTACCTTAAACTAAAGCCAATTAAATCCAATTAAAATTAACTTCTGTAATCTAAAGTGTTATCATTCACTGCCTGTTTGTTATTTGGCATTCGGCACCCTACACTTGAAATTGTAAAAAACATTGGTATTTTATACATGTTCATACTATACATACACAACAGACACCGCTTACAGAGTGGTTTGAGAGTTTGATATACAAACATTTCGTCGCACTCGGGACATACAGGCGTATCTCACAATTATAGCTTTTATATAGATATATAGAATACATATATTAATTTATTTGCTCTATTATTTATGTTTAAACTCTTAGCAAAGCCTGTTAAGAAGGTTATTTTTACAGCATCATTGCAGTAAATTAAAATTATATACACAGTATTCAGTAAAATATGAAATAAAACAGAGAAACTATCACTTTTTCAACTCTACTGAAAATTTAATAAAAATGAGATACGCCTGTACATCCCGGGTGCGACGATTTATGCTTGATAATAAAATTCTAGCTGCACAAAATCAAAATTATATATTTTTTTTTTGTAATGTTATATTAACCTATCTATAAGCAAAACGACTCGATGAGTAAAATTAAAAATACATTAAATTTAAGCCTGGTGCTGTGGCGCAAGTCCAACAAGATGGCTCTGCGGCTTTCGGTGCTCGTGGCACCGGACCTCCAGAGCGGCGTCGAGGTGACCAGCGGCTTCCTCGTGGAGTACTCGTACACGAACACGGTGCCGCCCACTGCCGCCAACCTGCCGCGCCAGCCGCAGGAGCACACGCTCACTGCGGCTGTGCACGTCGCACTAGGCAATGTCGCCTGTTGACAATACTCCGTGGAGCGGTAGTGGTGATTCAAAGTTATCCCTATTTCGGCCTAGCTCTGATGGCCTTCCGTGTCTCACTTGATAGGAGAATTTGGGTAAATTTTCGGTTTGTGATGTTCACGTTTTCTATGCACAGGGACTTTATTTTAGATTGGTTTGTAGATCTCTTTTCAAAGGAGAATGGGTAATGAGTACCAAATTAAACGTGTCTCATTTAAAAGGTTTTCACGACTATTTGCTTAACGTCATTTTAGTGCAAGGTGTTTATTAAGAATACAGGAAGGCGCTCCAGCTGTATTCTTTTCTGAATTGAGAATCCCTCCGTCCCCAACCCATGGGTTTATACACCCGCTACTCGCAAACTTCGGAAATCCGAATTTCTGGATCGAATCGACTAACATTATTGTCCGATTGCACTCGAGTACACCTCCGCTACTTAGTCCCATAGCAACATTTGATGTCCTCATCCAGACCTTCAAAATGAGTCATATTTAATTTGTGTCCGCCCCAGGTACTCTGCCCATTAATTTAGTCAATTCTCCTTTAATAAGGCACAAGTGATAAGAGGTGTATGGTGTACAGGAGTCAATCGAGAGTGGATTGCAGAAACAAAAAAAAAAAAACTACCCTGCACCGCTGCCGCTTATCTTTTATCACCCATTGTGTCCCCGTAAATTTTATGATCTCAATTATTATGTTTCTACCATGACACATGGTTAAAAATTATGCAGTTCTTTTATCATCGAGACTACTTCATAGCATTTTGGGATCAATATCATTCTAAAATGAATCATCATTTGAGCTATAATAAAATGGGGGAGGTGCTGCTTGTGTGGAATAATGCTGATTTAACGGTAACCCTTGCAGCTTAACTATGTTTACAAAGCTGTCTGCAAACACGCTTATTTTCGTATGTGTATTATTTATTATTTAAGTGTAAAGTAATTTTATTACTTATCGTATGTGTATATGATGCATATTATTTTAAATAAAAAGTAGTTAACTTAAAAAAAAATCGTGAAAAATATCAAATCGTCGCACTCGGACGTACAGGCGTATCTCACAATTATAGCTTTTATAAAGATATATAGAATACGTATATTAATTTATTTGCTGTATTATTTATGTTTAAACTCTTAGCAAGCTTCTTATCAGGTTATTTTTTACAGCATCATTTGCACTATATTCACTAAAATATTAAAGAAAACAGAAACTATCACTTTTTCAACTCTAATGCAAATTTAATAAAAATGAGATACACCTGTTCATCCCAGGTGCGAAATGTTTGTATTAATATGTGTACATAAATATAGGTGCCAAGGGAACAAAAGATGAGAAGTGCTGAATTAAAACGATTTTTTTGTTTCTTAGTTTTCCATAAACTGAAGCATACTGCTTACATTTAAATTTACCGTGCAATGTATTCATCTGTGTAAGCAAACAATATGTGCCTAATTATTAGAATCGCTAGAAAATGCTTATTAATTGGGTCAAGGTGCATGATAAAACAAATAACTACTTGCAATTAATCTTACTTGTGTGTAGGTATTAAACCAGAATAGATAGTGGAATGAATTGAAGCAGGTAATTTTTGTAAAATGAAATTCTTTTTTAAATATTTGTTTTAACACTACAATTCAAAATACGGCAACCAAGCAATATTTAATATCATGAAAAAGGATAACTACACAGAAAAATATTTGCTGTGGAAGTGGGAGCAAGTATTCTTCCAACTAACTTATTTTTTATACCGACGAGGTAAACTGACAGGAGCTAATGGCACTTTGTCAAATAATGTTGCAGTTTTTGAGGTAATAGTAATGTATATTTAGTTCCGTTCACCTCCGTACACCGCTGGAATGAAGGGTTCGGGTAAATAAACAATATATTTGTAAGCGTCGTAGACAACAAGGCTAGTTGAAATTAGTAAAATTAAATATTCCAATGGCTAGTACATTTTTTTATTTGAAAACCTTATCATGCATGGAACCCTATTATGTTCAGTGAAATCATTGCCACTACATACGATTCTTAGTTTTTACCAATGCTCATTCAATTTCTATGTCCAAACCTGAGCAGCCCATATTTTTTTTTTAATAAAACACACAACAAGTAATGTATTTGAAATTTAATAAGTATAAGCATAAGCATGAATGTAAATCTAACTTCCAAAACAAATCCATGAAGAGTTGGATTATGGAAAATTTTGCACCTGCTTACACAACTGGCTTTGAGAAAATACTTTCTATAACCTAAATTTCACAATTGAGACCATTATGCATATGGGTGCAACATGATGAAGAAAATTTCGTATTTAGTACCAAATAGATTTACCACACCTAATTATGTGAAAATAAAGTATTTAATTTGAAATCATTTTCATAATTTCAGGTTTATTGGCTATTATTGTTTATTCATCATCGTAGACTGATTCGAATCACTGCACTCGAATTTATCATATTTTATCATTAGCCAGATCAGCAATTCCAGCGAAGAACTGGCAAGAAACTCAGCTGGATTTCTTTTCAACGTTTTTACAAAAGTATTTGCCACTGCTTACGATCACAGGTAAAAACACTAAATTAATACGAATTTACGAGAATCAACAATTCAGTAACAAGTATGCAACAGTTCATGACAAAAATTAGTTCATTTGTAAAGACCATGTCTGCCATCTAACATGTTGCCAATTGGAGCAAGCCGGTCCCCACAAATAGTACAAATTCACGAGCATCACGCCGGGCACAGCCATTGTTTGTTTGTTGTAAAAACCATTAGAAGTCTTATATTTTTAGATGAAACCATATTGTTAATAGACCCATCTTACTTTTATCTTGCAGTATTCAATTTATAATTATTATATTACATTATTACAACCACACCAATACACCTGAAATTCTGAGATTTGGCAGCAATGACTATGCCTATATTTAACATTTATAATTAATTGGTGCCTTAGAGTCCATTACTTTTTGGGTGTTCAACCAACTTTGTGTGGGTCAGACAGAACGCAAATGTATCCAATCACGATGTCTACTTTTGTTTGTTGAGTACTCTTATTGAAAATAACTGTGACATTATGTAATGTGACTTCAAATTTTAATTACAATATGTTAAAAGTCACAGAACAACAGTCACAGTACATTTCGATTGTGATACCTGTTCAAGTAAGGTTACATTTTGAGTCTATAACTAAAAATTAGTAAGTTTGTGTAATCGGGTATAGGCCATTTTGACTAGGGTACCCTTAAATTACAATAAAATGTATGTTGATGTAGATTTTCACTGCTGTTCGACATAATAGGTTATCTTCATGGAGAAACAGTTTTAAGCTTATTTTTTGCAATCGTTATTTCTGCCATTGAGTGAAAGAATTAAGCCCAAAATTGTATATCTGAAATGTAATTATTAAAACAAAGATTGCCCTGAAAAGAGATGTATTCGTACTGTAAATTGGATGTACTGTGTGTTACACAACATGTATATACAGGTTTTGTAAGCTTTTGCAGTGTAACTTTCATATTTAGATTGCTTCAAATTTTTTACCACATTGTAAACTAAATTCAATAAATTCCATTCATACAAAAATACACTAATGGCGATTGTTTTATTGAATGGGGAACTTGAATTATTAAATTTTGATTGAGAAATTTTCATGAATGGACTGGTGTAATCCTAAAATTATAATCAATACTTATAGTAAATTACAGCTTTCTACCCTAAATATATATAACAATTTTCTTTATGAATTTAAATATTTAAATGCCTCTGTCAATCTATCTATACCATTATATAAAGAGGAAAGGTTTGATTGTTTGTGTATTTGAACCGAATATGGTATGAAACTACTGAACGGATTTGAAAAATTATTTCACCGTTGGAAAGCTACAGTCTATCCGAGGGACATAGGCTATGTTTTATCTTTAAAAAATTAGGGATCCTTACCAAAACTCCGATAACGTAACCCAAGGTGCAAAAAAATTACCAAGAATGTTCCTTACATCCCTACGCAGCAGCCGTGTGCCTTGATAATATTTTGTCGCTTGATGATAATTAGTTTAGTAGGTAACTACGCATTCAAAACGCTCTTTTCAGAACTAGACCCATTAATATATGTTGTACATTTAGTTATCCTAATAAATAAGTGACTTAAATAGTTTTTATGATTTTCGATTAAATACTTTTTAGATGTAGGTTATAGTAGTAGTTGTAGGTAGCTAATAACAGTTAAACATGTTTGAAAAATATTACGGCTTTTCACGCGACAGGAAGATACATTCTCCAAAGACATTCTCAAAAGCCGTAACATTTTTCAAACAGGTATAACGACCGCGGTAATCTCAAAAGTATCATAATAACATTTAAGCTAATTATTTAGTGAAAAATAAAGCAACATCAAATAGTAATACTTAATGTTTACAGATATACAGTGTTAAAAAGGCTCACTTCTTTTTAACACTGTATATCCGTAAACATTACAGTAGTACAACAGTGAAAATCTAAATAAACAACATCAAATAGTGTTTACTCCCTGGCTTTAACTTAATAAATTATTTATTTAATGGCTTTTCTTTTGTGGTTATGACTTTTTTACAATAATTAATAGTATGAAAAATACATAAAAGTAAAAAATAAAAAAAAATAAAAAAAAAATATTCACAAAATTTGTTATTTTTATTTCAAACATTTCAATGTAGGTATATGCTCTTTTTTTAGGAACTCTACGTTTGTGTGTCATTGTGTCAAAATAATATTTATTAAATTATATTATGCCCGTGCAAAGCCGGGACGGGCTGCTAGTAATCAATAATAAATTAAATCAATATTAAAAATGTCTTACAATACAACTCAGTGCAAGTACACGTCAAATTGTACTAAAAAATAATGGTCTCTGAAACACGTATATTCTACGTCTAACTAAAACAATACTGCTTCGAACATGGTCAAAGCAATCACATCATTGATTCCAACGTCACCATAGCTGCATCCGACAACATAAACTAATCATCTCCAAAGTCCTTATTCTTAGACTAACTAAAACAACTCTCTACTTCGGACTTGGCGGAGGCAATAACATCATTCATGCCGACACCATCATAGCTACATCCGACAACAGAAAGCGGCAGATTATGTTGCACAATGTACCGCCGAATCCGGTCTACCCGGTCATGGTGTCCCACAACATACTGAGGGATGCACTTATGTAGAATGCTGACGTGATGTGCTGCTGGGGTAGCGGTAATTTTCAGTACCGTCTTGACTTCATTCAGAGCGATGTCAAGTATCGTGTCCTTGGAGGGGTTCTCTCCTAATCTTTCATTAAACCACTTTCCGCCTATCATGACTGTCAACACAGTCCCATTCTGGTCGGGCAAGCAACACGAGTCGAACACGACCCCGAGGATTTTTGAATTTTCTATAGGCGGTACCAAAAAACCAAAAGCTGGCTCCCTTAAGTAATTCTTTTCATAGTAAAGATTCACTAGGCCGACATCAACAAATGGTATTTGGGCAAGATTTACAGAGAGCTCTGGATGTTGTCGTTCCACTAATTTTGCAAGTTTGTATGCAGGTATTGCGCTATAAACATGATTCACAGTCATCTCAGTTATGTCGGGCCCTAAGTTACCTTTTAAGTACACCGTGCCAGAATCTACAAATTCTATGTCATCCACGGGACTGTTAAACTGAACCGAGACATTGTTATTAATGAGGTGATCTTTTAAGGCAGTAGGAAGCACTTGTAACCCTCCTTTAATGGAATACACATTCCACTTTTCCTCTTGAGACCTCACTGCCAGCTCGCTGAGTGGAAGGTAGCTATCGTCTGTCTTCCTTTGAAACATATTGCTAACCATTCCACGGAGAACACCGCCGTGAGTTTGTTCCCATTCAAACAATGACTTGAGGAGGAATTTGACTGAAATCTCTTTAGCGTCACCGGCGCATATCCCGCAGATCATGGGCGAAATGGCATAGTCGGCAATTTCCTTTCCAAAGCGACGGTGCACAAAGTTGTAGATGGAATCGTCACGTAATGATTCGTGGGGCTGCTTCAAGTCGTTGAGAAGAGCGTAGATGAGCGGTTTAGTGAAGGGTTTGTTGGTAAAAAAAATGCTTTTTAGGCTGGAGGGGAGAGTGTGGAGCTCATTGTTGACGCAGATCATACGGTTCTTGGCGGCGGGGTGATCGCGCGGTATCGAGGAAACGTGTTCTCCGAGGCCGAGCTCAGCGATCATGTTCAGCGTGTGAAGTCCATTGACGCCTTTAGGTCGGATGGTGCGCGGGCCTTGCTCGAAAAGATAGTCCGGGGTCTTGATAGAGCGGATCCATCCGCCGCAACTGTCGGCGGCCTCTAGGAGGAACACTTTCATGCCAAAATTGAAGTTATTCCGAAGTAGGTAGTAGCCGGTCGCCAACCCGCTCAGGCCGCCACCCACAATAGCAGCCATTCTCCCTCAGTTCACTTAACGCTCACTTGATTCAAGCAAAGGAATTACAAATTATTATTATAAAGACACAAGAAGAAGCACTTGAATGATTCGTCGAATAACTCAAAACAAAATCAAAAGTAAACATGCAATCTATCTATGGTAAACTTTAGAACAACTGATCCAACTGACATCTGTCATTTTAATTTTAATGATTTTTTTGTAACTTTTATCCACACGGAAAGGCAAGCGCTCCAGCTATATTATAGCCCTTACCTTTCCCAGTCGTATTCAGAGAGAGCCTGTCAAAAGTTAGTACGAGATTAGCACCGGACTGACCATACAAAAACTGGTTTAGTCCGGGATATTAAAGTTAGTCCGCCCACTCTGAATACGGCTGCTAATTATTAAAAGACACATATATTTTTAGAAATGTAATTTCTCAAAACTTCATATCTCAACGCCGATATTTCCGTCGTCGCCGTCGTCGTTGTCTTCCTCTCATTTCTCTATAATCGTTGTTTCGATCTTCTGTGCTTCGGTAATAAAAATCCAGAGTGGTTAATGTAAATTAAAAATAATAAATAAATAAAAGCGTGTTCTGGTTAAAGGCTCACCGCGCATGAAGAAACTTTTAGAGAGCCGACTACTTAACCAAAAACAATCGTTGCGGCCTTGTTGCCGTATTTATTCTCGTATAGTTGGAAAGTGTGAGCTAGCTAGACATATTTCTGGACAACTCCGACTCCGAACTGTTAACTCGGTTCAACTCAACTCACTTGACGCATTTAGTTGAGTCTTTTACCGTTTTTGCCATGTCGTCTATGTCGTCGGTAAACCGCAGGTATGAGATGTACTCACCGTTTTTATGCATGCACGTATTTAATTACGTATGTAGGGAATTTCTAAACAGTTTTGGAGCTACGACATTCCCCTGTCGTACCACCTCTGCACAAATGCATTGGTTTCGTTTTCTGGTCAGGCGACCTCATATAGACGTCTAGTGGTAGGTCACGTTGAGGTGATGACCCCAACCTGTGCCTGTAGATTTGGCATCGTTGCAGATATTCTACAACAGCCCAGATTTCGATAAAGACGGAGAATGTATCGTAGTCCACAGATGCCATTGACTGCCGAATAGTATAAATGTATTCGAAACCCGGCCTGTTCAAGGGCCCGGATTTAACCGACCCTTCAGCGAGACGGTTCGCCGTAACGATCGAGAACAGCTCGTACAAACGGTATCACCGTAACGGCCACACATTTGATTTAAACTACATACATTCTCATTACATATGTCAATGTCTACCGTGGCATTTACCACCGTACACGTAGCTTAGGAGTAAATATGTAAGACCTTTTGTTCCAAGAATGATTATATTGCCCTTCATGTCGCTGCAATGGGAGTACAATACAACAACAGCTTTAAAAAGTTCCTGAAGAACTTTGATGCTTGGTTGCCATGAAGCCTATTAAGAGCTGGAGAGCTAAGTACCATGGTTGACGCGATTTTTAGTTTTTTTGTATAAAGTATAAACTCAAAGGCCTTCATCACATACCCGTTCCCCTTTTTAATGAACAACCGGTATGGGAATGGCTGTGCCAAAAGACCAATGGTACGGAGAAAAGCCCAATTCACCTCACCTCGTGAAACCACGATCAGCAAGGCACCATACCGTCTCCTCCGGAAACAAAGCATTTTGGCCTTATACTCGGTGTGCACGCGGCTTTGCCCGCGTTAACGTCCGAAAAGCAATGTTTTTCAAAACATCTCTCATATTAAACTCCACCCCTCAGGTAATTTAGCGTGGTGGTAAGTAACCTTTAATTTATGGGTGCACCAGTGTGTAAGTCTGCACCAGTACCCAGTGCCAGCACCTGGAGGCATCGTGATCGTTGAGCCGAATCAATTGAATTTCAAAAAGTTTATTCCAAACATAGATTAAAGAAGAATGGATAGATTGCTGACGTCATACCAGTGTTGAATAAGGCATAATAAGTCACAGTGGCGTTGCAATTCACATTTCAGAATATATCAAATAGAAGCCAATGATTATCGAAGACATTACTTAATGAATAGTTAAAATGTATCGTTTTCATCACGCTTGCCTGGGCAACACGGAATCACGCTTAGTTTAATGACGGTATAACTAGTTCTGGCAGTGATGGGAGATGGCGCTGGTTAGAAATGTCATAGCACCAGCGGAAATAAGCAGTTTTCGGCGAATTTTGTAAGCTGTATGACGTTAGCTATCTATCCCTTGTCCATTAATCCATGGTTCGAAGAAACTCTACTCTCGAACTAAATCGGCAATACATTTTTTATAGACGTTTTTCTTGGGACTCTTTTGGGCGTCTGCAGAGGTTGTGGTGATGATTGTTGATTTAAAAGTTATATACATGTGTGGTCACTTTTTCTGATCGTGCATCGGTAAAAGTATCGGAGATGTTAGAGTAAGTTTATCACGATGTAATTTAAACCGTCTTAAAAACATTTAGAAAGTTCATTAAGTAAGGTTTCTAATCTTGAATAGGTTAATCATTATCTATATTAACTCGTAGTTTCGAAAAAGTTTCAGTACCTTCAGTGCTTCGTACCGTTAACGAATGTGCGCGTCACAGAAATCAGAGATAAACACAAGATGCATTAAAAAAGATCAAGGACATTTAGAACTTTTTTTTAATTACTGGATATAAGAAGGTGAAAAATCTAAAAACATATATCTCTGCCATTTCATGACTTTAGTCTTCTACAGTCGTATTCAGAGAGCATCTGTCAAAACTTAGTACGAGATTAGTACCGGACTTACCATACAAAAACCGGTTTAGTCCGGCCGATTAAAGTTAGTCCGCCCACTCTGAATACAGCTGTAGATCTTAAATAGGACCACATCTACAGCGAAATGCAGAAAATGTCTATTAATTTTAGGACAGTTTCCGTTTGAGGATTCTATCTACGTGCCGTGTACATAAACTGCATAGGGACACCCAAACTACGCACGTCACATAAATCAGGGGTTTGCACAGGAGTCGCCGCGGTGAATGGGCGTACTTTTGCGCTGCAATGAATAATAATAGGCGCTCGTCGTGGTGCGGCACAACTCGGCGCAACTTTCGCAATCCGTTTACAAGTTTCTGAGCCCAGCGCCCGACTCGCGGCGGACCCAATTTGACTTCCATTCAGCCGGAAGATTTCCGAATCAAACTCTACGTGAATACATTATTGGTCTGACACTCATTGTTTGCCAAACGCTCGGTCCGGTCCAAGCGAGCAATTTTTGTCAATCATTTCATTAATTTGTTTCTTAGGTTATTCTGGAGGCAATCATAACAACTTTTACTGGTAACTAATTTCGAAACAGGAACATGTTGATTCTGTGTCTGATTCTGTTGACATTTGTGTATTTAATGTTTTGTTAGCTGTAAGTTTTCCTTTCAATAAATAAATAATGAATCTACGCCTGAAGATACGAGCATGCATACTGGTCCTTTTCATATGTGTGGTCAGATGTTTGGTGGGTCAGATTAATGGACGGATCATTACTCGTTAGAAGTCCTCTGTGTCTCCGCCATTCCTCCCTGGGTGTTGGGTGGCTTGCCGTAGCAGACACCAGCTGCCCATTGAACATGGCGGGAACTTATACAATCTTAACAAAGCAATAATTTACTGTTTCCTACCTCGCCGTCCACTATCTTGGGTGGTGAACGGGATTGCTACGATTTTTTTAAATATATTTCTTGTAGTGATCTTATCAAAGCGGGTAATGATCGTCGTAAAAAATTACATTTTTTCCGCTTACATTGCAAACGCATTGTATTGTACACATTGAAAAGGTCTAAAGAAAACTCCGCGATGGTATATCTCTTATGGATATCCCACAAAAAAAAAAAAAATTGTCGTTTACTTTTTACGACAAATAATGGCTAATTTTCGAAGCGATTTTACCCAATACAGCATTAATCCTTATCCAATTAAATACCTTTAATACATTGTTGATTTAATATAGATCTATATGGCCCTATACAGCATATGATTTGAATGAATATTTTTGGAAGATATTACAGATTTAAAAATTGCGGGACGTAGCGTTTGCGGCGGTACCGGCCGGCCGGGGCGGCGGGAGCATGCCTGTAATAATTCAAAAAATTTTTTTAAATGATATTATGCCCGTGCAAAGCCGGGACGGGCTGCTAGTATTATAATATTTCACTAGTTTTGTGCGGTGAAGATTCCGGCACGTGCAAATAACATAATTGGGTCCATGGGAATTTCTTCCCATGTCTGTTGTTAGAGGTGACTAATGCTGAGATTTAAAGACAGGTCTTGAGACGATTCTCAAGTATTGAAATGGGCATGTACACCTGCCACTAGGAAGGTTCGCGAGCACATTCTCCGTGAGCTATCACAGTATACCGAACTCTATAATTGAAATTAATGTTTCCTTACAGATCGTAAACTTATTCATTAAATATAATTGATTCAAAAGTCACGTTTTGTTCGAAGTTAATAGAGGCTTTCTATTTCCACAGAAGTAATGATGGCAATTATATTTCGGCCGTCTGCATTCGCTTGATGTATATCTGGTACGCTTGTTCCAGCATTTGGTCTATTTTCGTTTCTGGGAATTTAGCATCAGAACGTTTATATTTTAGGCTTCGAAATATCGTAATACATAATAGTTCCCGTTCCGCCTTGGAGAATATGCAACGACTACATAAAGGGCAGTTATGTAGTCGTTGCATAGTAGTAATGAAAGAACATCTATGAAAAATTATCGGTCCTTCCAGAGTGCGGTGTTTTGGGCTAGTGTCATAAACGTGGGTGAAATAAGTAAGTAGTATGTATGCACACGAAGGGTTCCGTACGATTATACAAGAATTGACCCAAAGAAATCAGGTTTCTTTAATTTTATTTTATCTATTTGTCGTTATAGCTGCAACAGAAATACAAACTCTGTGAAAATTTCAGCTGTCTCTACCTATTACGGCTCATGAGATAGAGCCCTGTGACAGACGCACGGACGGACGGACAGTGGAGGCTTAGTAATAGGGTTCCGTTTGGCACCATTTGGGTACAGAACCCTAAAAATGCTTGTTCCTAATCTATACTAATAATAAATCTGTAAGGGGTGTTCGTGGAGTAAGTTGCTTTGTTTTCTAAGATACTTCGTTTGAAGACTTTATGTATGATACTAAGACTAAATTGAAGATTTTTAGAAATCAGTTCTGTATGTATGTATGTATGTATGTATGTATGTATGAATGTTCCTCCATAACTCTTAAACCGATCATCCGAATTCGATGAAACTTACTACACGTATATGTTAATACACGGGACACAGGATAGGCTATATATAATTCAGTTCCGCTTACGTTAGGATGTAGCTGTCATGCAAACCGAAATGCCCCGAGGCGGCGGTTTGGGGGGTAATCACTATATGCCTTTATTTCTTGGTTTACTTCTTCTAAGCAACGCAATGGACTTTTTGATACGATTTTCATTAACATAAGGAGCGATCAACGAGCAAGGATTGCGTATGTAATTTTTAAATATTTAATACAAACCTTAAGAGAAAAATTAAAACTATGTACTTGAAAATTGTAGGTGTTAAAAAGGCCTACAGACAATTCCACGATATCATGTAGGTAGAGCGATAACTTCGAACCACTCGCCCGATTTATTTGCGTATTCTATCAACGTATAGCAACTCTGGGCGCAGTCAGATTCCGGATGGGTTACCGTTTTCGATGTTGAAGGTGGCTGTGGTTCGTATTCCTAGGGTTAGTAAGGTTAATCCCGCCTTTGTTGGTTTTACAGTAACAGTCGGGCGGCACATACTTTTAAAATTCGCTCCCAAATGTTTACGAAGCTCTAAACGAGAATATGTCGATGTTTATAGTTAAATCATGCCAAATCGGTTCAAACGATTTTGTTGAATTTGGTAGATGGATACATAGTCCTGGACCATCCTTTTGGTGGGTTACTTTTTATCCAGGAAATAATTCAGACCGAAATCAATCCAACAGGACATTGATCCGAGTGGAGCCGGGTACCGCAGCTAGTTATTACAAAAATATCTTCAATCCGATAGGACCCTACCATTAAGTCAGTCAGTCAGTTAGCCAGCGTGTTCGCGTCCACTGCTGGACTCTTGCCTCTTCAATTTTCCTCCAGTCCTCCTGGCCCTCAGCGGTCCGACGTATTTGATGCCTTTCGTATTGCACCCGAGTCCCCATCCTCCAGAAGAGCTAATGTGATCCTTACGATTACAGTTTTAGGGACTGAACTCTCCCGGCATGTCTAGTTGCAAGATGGGGGAGGCTAAGGCGAATTTGGCATTGCAAATGTACTGGCGGGAGGCTGGCAGCTGCTTAGAACACAAACTGTGAGAAGTGATTATGATTGTGCGGTTGCAGTTCGAAGTGAAGTCTTGGACACATCTGCGATTGCAATCCTCTCTATTGTTCCAAACAAGGCAGACTATTTGTTAGACATTATTTTATAAAACAACCGGTCAAGTGCGAGTCGGACTCGCACACGAAGGGTTCCGTGACAGTATATCTAGACAGTGGGTTTGGTATGAGCCATCCATATCCAGTCACATCAAGATTTTATTTTAATTTAAATATTCCGTTGAAAGTGGTTGCCCACTGCATTTCTTCTAGTGCCTGTTGTAAGAATTCGTAAGGGATTCGTTGTTCGGGTTTCGGATTCAACGTTAAACTGTAGGCCTCCTCCCTTACTTCTAGGTAGGGTTAATTCCGCCCGGGTTGGTAGCGTTGCATTGAACAAACGATGGTCATTGTAGCAATAAAAATATCAATGCATTTGCACATGAGGAAGGTCCTGTCATGGCTCCCAGTTTCCATGTGGTGTGTTGGGCTGATATCAGGACAGTAGATGTCGTATTACACATCCATGCTAACGGTCCAATAAACAGTGGAAAGAATAACCAATGAAATTAAATTCCAGCTACTGAATTGTAACATGAATACTTTAGGTAAGTGTATTCCTCGCGACCCAATTTGCATACCCCCCTATTTGATCACATTAAAATCCCACATCCGTAAGTCTAATCACCCAAAATAAATTAACCAGGCGTTCTAACGCGTCCGCATGGACCAATAAAAGAAAACCGCCCGGCTAATGCTGCAAAAAGGCAGCCATCGATGCAATATCGGGTGTAATAAGGAGGCAGGCTCATATTGTGACGCTGCTGCCTCTGCCTCCGCCGCTGCCGCCGCTGCCTCAGCCGTGCCGCCGCTGCCTCCGCCGGCAGATGGTGCTAATGACGCTCCAAATCGATTACACATTCTCGCCTTCGGGTCATTATGAGCCTCGTGTTTGTGATCTGTTTTACCCTGACGCACTCTTTTAAGGACCACTGCACGCCGCGTCCTATTTTTGGAATTTGAGGAATCAATTTGGTCTGAAGCTGACCTCGGGGATTCGACAGAATTATATAGGTCATACCCAAAATCTTTATTTATGGAACCGCTCATGGATGGCTGAAGGACATAAGACCGGGAAGAGTGCCGAAATCATTTGTATTTTTGTTTTGTTTTTGACAACTTTTGACTCTCTAGGTCTTTGATTCCCTCGAAACCACACTCACTGTCACTATATTAGCTTTCCTTAAATTACTAGGATACATATTGACTGTACAGGAAACACGAACAACTTTAATTGTCGCTTCGACCAATTTAAAATGGTACCTACGGTCGAAAACGGTCACTCATTCAAAACCCAAGCTCAGAGTTGTTTCACCTCGATTATCATAGTACAAGGCGTCGCGCCATTGCCCTACCGATCAATCGATCCCATGCATAGCCAGTAACATAAATGGCAGTAACACATCCAACACAGCGCAACAGAAACGAAAGTTCTCAATCTTATTCACGGTCCACTTATTTATTAAGCCACTTCTTCCCTCGCCGCCTCCCCCGGGGCCACGCTCCGGAACGTAGAATCAATTTAAAACCGCCGCGTATTAGAAAATATCCTCCAGCCTCTTGTCGGCGGCGGATGTGAGGCGGCGGCGCGCAACTGATTTAGCGCCGTAATGTAAAAATCACACTGCCGCCCGCGCCGACCGCTGGGGAAATCTCGTGCGGGCAGGCAGCGGAAACGGCATTGAATCAACATATAAATAATCTTCGAGGCGAGCGATGCACTCGGAAAGGACCGCCTGACAACGCACTGTGCTTCGCTGTTCCGGAAAATACAGAGCTCGAGTACACGGCCATACGTATACGCACACAAAGTCAACTGACGGATGAGACCAAAATAGTTTCATATAAATTGTGCGTGGAGTGCACAATCTCTGGACATACAATAATTTTCAATTTTCAAAAACATCTAAGGTAACAAATCTTCCCCACGCAAGCTCGAGAGTATGAAGGACTCTATCTACAAGATTGTTATTTTATGTAACTGGACATGGATGGCAAATACCAAACTGACCGTCAGATATTAGCCTAACACACCACATGGAAACTAGTGCCATGCCAGGACATTGCCGCTTCGACCATCGTCCATTCAATGCGATGGTACCAACCCAGGCGGGATTAACCCTACCACCTAGTAAATAAGAAAGGTGACCTACAGTTTTACGTGGAATCACGAACCACGGCCAGCCTCAACGGTTGAAAATGGTACCCAGCTTATCGAATCGCAAAGCGTCGCACCACTGGGCTACCGAGGTGTTCCATAATGTAGGAATCCCCGGGATTTTATTAAGTCCGTAATTTTTATGATTCCTTTTGGATTTCGTAAGGCAATGGATCCACTGAACTTTGTCCCGTGCATGTCGTAAGAGCGAACAAAGAAATGTGTCGTTCGTGGTACACGTAAAACTGTAGATCCCATTCACCCGCTTAGTAGATGTTGCAGCGCATCAAAGTTGAGAGAAAGGCTTAGGTAATCCAATAATTTTGTCTATAATAACCACTTAATAAAAAAAAATCTTTTTTTTTCTCAAATTACTAAGATGGGTTTTATAAAGACATTTCGAATAATCAGATATCAGCGTTTAGATTACCTCCAATGCTATTTTACTAATTTATTAGAATATGCTTAAATTATTTGTTCTCCCATTCCTGACAGTAATAACCATTACATATATTATGATTTACTATACTATGTATTAAAGGGGAGGGGATAGATTGCTAACACTATAATAGCCAGTACCGAATTGTACCAGTGTTATATAGGGATAATAAAAGTCCGCAGATGGCGTTGCAATTCTCATTTCAGAATACATTAAATACCAACCAGTGAATATCAATGATGTTTTTTATTCAAAATGACATTACTAAAATTATAGTTAAAATGTAACGTTTTTATCATGTCTACTGTGACGGAAGATGGCGCTGGTTAGAAATGCCACAGTACAGCGAAAATGAGCAGTTTTCGACGAGTTTTGTACCTTGTATTACGTAAGCTATAGTCAAGCCTTACACATTCGTATTTGTTTCATTACTGGCCGCCCTGGGCCATGGCTCCATACAAATTTGGTCATTCCCCTTTGGTATCAGGTAAAACATATCTGTGTCTGCTGTTTTGTGGCTATCACGTATCAACTAAAAGAGCAAAGAAAAATTGTATTCATATTGTCCATTTCCATTTTTAAAATAAACATTAACGTGCAGGGAGGGATGTACGCTCTATTTCTGTATTCTATCGTTTACACCAAAGAAAATGCTCTTCAGAGTTGCATAATACCAACCCTCTAGGCAAGTTCAATGCTGTTGACATTTTGACATTCTCAGTAAGAATCTCATTGTAAATTATTTATTTAAAAAGGTCGGTTTTCACAGCCCGTGTGAAGTTTCGAAAACAAATTAATGCCAACGGTCCCAATGGAAGAGCTATTCATTTTAATTTAATTATATAGTTTTATATTCTCTGTATTTTATCTCCTTATTTCTGTTTATCCTTTTATCCTATTAAAAACATACATACCGCAAACATTTAAATTTGGGAACAACATTGTATTTATTATTACACACTCAATCAGTTTGTTATATTAATAATCGAGTTTGACAAGTAAATGATATGAAATGAAACGCACTTTAAAATGGGGAGCTGATAGTGGCTGAAACCTTGTATAAACTTTTGATTTGTTAATTAAAAAATGGGTTGTCGGATTTTAACAAGTTAGTAACTTATTGAAGTCTCTAAAGCGCATTTTGGAAGTACACAATTATACGCTTAAATTGCAATAAAATTTAAAGCTAGAAACAAAGAAATTACTGCAGTTAACTTCTTGGAAAAGGCGAGAAATCACGCTTTGTCCTAAAGAGATGGTTCGCTGCAACTAGGGGCTTGAACTATGAATACGTCCGCTAATAATAGAAGTTTCCAGAAGTTGGCCTGCAAGTCCGCCGCAGTTGTCAGACACGCGAAGATGGACTATTTTGTTGTCTTGTAGAAGGGATATTAATGTTACTTTGTCCACGGCAGACCATTGTTTTGTCAACTATGTAACTACCGAGTCGAATCAACAACGTTTCACATATTACCAATACGTACTGTATTTTTTTTTAGTCTGATCCCCCAGTCCGATTTGTCACCTACATTGGCGTTTACGCTAAACCTTTTGACTGGCGTTTTTAAATGTATGGAGAAATTGAAGAGCGCGCGCAACTAACATTTCGTCTGTTTGACGAAACTTGAGTCCGAGTTTGAATTGACAGCGCAGCCTGCCTACTCGTCGTCGCCGTATATACCACAGAAATCGGAATATTCCGATTTCTGTGGTATATATATACGTTGACGTTGCCGTTAACGCCGACTCCACGTTTTCATACAAATCGATAAAGAAACATTAGTCTTCAGACATAGCTTATTTAATCAAGATTTATAATCTATTTGGTTTTTGTTAGATTTTTTACTACAGCGGTCGTGGTTTACTTTTAGCTATAAGTCGTTCTATAATAAAATTTTTCGTATTTATTAACAAATCATACATCATGCACATTGTCTTTTTTGTGGACATGTTGCATCTTCCTCATCACGGAGCCTGTATTTTTCTATGAAACAGAAAAGGTCCCAGAGCGCAACATCACGGTTTTGTACCGCGTATGAGTTAGTCCTGCCGGGTTGGGCCACCTTAATAAGTCACTACGTACGCTAATACGCTAATACTGACTGGCACCATTCACGAGGTATTTTGGTTAGGACCGATTTAGCTGAACTAAACCTGCAGCGGGCGCCGCGGCGCTGTTGGCGATACCAATTTGCGCGGCAAATGTGTAGTGCGGGCTCGCAATCGACCGAATCGTTTGCGAATTGATCGCAGAGCTGTACGAATTATCCATCGAGTTGTCAATTGTGAGTTCGCGAGTAAGTGCCGCGAAGACCGATTACGTTAACGATTCTGCTGTGGGAAAGAAGAGCGGTGAAAACTATTTATACTACCGTAGGAAAGAAAACCGGCCAAGTGCGAGTCGGATTCTCACACGAAGGGTTCCGTACAATCGTACAAGATTTCACGTTTTTTATGATATATTTTTTAATTTGACCCATTTAATACACTCTGTGAATATTGCAGCTGCCTACCTATTACAGTTCATGAGATACAGCCCTGTAACATACGGACGTACTGAAGGACAACGAAGGCTTAGTAATAGGGTTCCGTTGGCACCCTTTGGGTACGGAACCCTATTTTAGAACTATCGACAGTGAATGGGTGCATTTAAAACGCAATAAAACGCAATTCGATTAATAAACCAATGGCGTACCATTGTGTTATTATGAAAGCATTGACATGAAAATACTTTTACATGCTATTACGGATAAATGCATTTTGTTACAAATATGAGCTGTTCGATTTTCGGAACCCATGTAAAAAAGCAGGTCCCCCTCTCGTATTAGGTGGTAAGTAAATGAATACCGACCGGGTTGGTACCACCGCATTGGATGAAACTATGCTTGAAGCGGCAATGGAAAAAGACCGTGTTTTCCATCCAGATCAGTGTGAAGGGAAGGTCCTTTCTATCCAGTTCAGTGTAGCTGTGCCCGTAAATGGAAGGTCCTGGCATCGCACGTAATTACTTCGAGACTGTGGTGTATTGGGCTGATATCATGACGGTAATTGTCATGCATGTCAGGGTCCATAAAAAATCGGCCAAGTCCAAGTCGGACTCGCACATGCAGGGTTCCGTAACATTGCGCAAGATTTTACACAAAACAATTAAGTTTTTTGTATGGGACCCCCTTTAATTTAAATATTTTTAAAATTTTACGTATTTGTTGTTATAGCGGCAAAATAAATACTCTGAAAATTTCAGCAGCCTACATATTACGGTTCATGAGACACAGCCCTGTGACCGACGGACGGACGGACGGACGGTGGGACGGAATGACGGACGGACAGCGGAGGCGTAGTAATAGGGTTCCGTTGGCACCTTTGGGTACGGAACCCTGAAAACCAAGGTTGCACGAGCAAACTTTAGGCTTGAGCGAATCTAACGGGCATTAGACGAAAATTGACCTTTATGATATGTTATTTGGCGGCAACGGCTGCGATGGTGCATCGGAAGGTTCCACCCTTCCTCTTTGTGTCCGCCATGTTCTGTTGTGTGCAAATTGCATCGGCTTGCATACGATCTGCATAAATCCATTGATGTGATTGGCAACCACGGCGCGCGGTATCGACCGCACTCGACGGCGAACGCTTAAGGTGGCCCAACCCGGCGGCCTCAACTCATTTGCGGGCACGGTACAAAACCGTGCTGTTGCGCTCTGGGACCTTCTCTGTTTCTAAGAATAAGACAGGCTCCGTGATGAGGAAGATGCAACCTGTCCACAAAAAAGACAATGTGCATAGTGTATGATTTGTTAAGATTTACGAAAATTTTAATTTCAAAACGACTTATAGCTAAAAGTAAACCACGACCGCTGTAGTCAAAAATCGAACAAAAACCAAATAGATTCTAAATCTTGTATAAATAAGCTATGTTTGATGACTAATCTTTTTAAGATCTTCTTACTTTATCATTGCGTAATCCACCTCCAAAGTTATTGTATAAAACGCGCGAAAAATCCGAACTTTCGGACGTTATAACTTGGAAACCAAACACAATTTTACAATGCCAATGGTCATCAGACATCTAGTTCAATCAAATAAAGCTATTTTGAGCAAAATTTTGGATCTCTGACAAGAAATATAGGCGTGATCTTCTTTCCCCTTTTGTATGGGGAGATGAGCGGGTTGGGCCACCTTAAGGTCCATTCACACTTGCCACTTTTGAAATTGAAACGCTTATTATTCTACAAAGATGTCGCGCAGCAGAAATCTGTACAAATCAAAACCAATCCGATATATTTTTCTTGAACATTTTTGAATATGTTTTTTCGTATGTTAAATGAAGTTTTATTTTGCATTCTTTTTATTTAAAAATGTTTCATGTTAAGCATTTAATATTCCAGTAAATAAAAAAGATTGTTAAATTGAAAAAAATTGACGACCACGCACTGGTTAGATAAAGTTGTTGGCATAATTGAAACCAAATATCTTTAGAAATGTGCCTTTAATTTTTGTATGGGCCGACACGAAAAGTATACCCTCCTAAACCACACCACAATGGTCGTTCGTAGCTCAGGGGCGCGTGGGCTTACCTTCCATGCCAGAGGTCATGGGTTAAAATCCCCACCGGTTCATGCATCACTTTCTTTCTCTTTCTGAGTTGGAAAACTGCATTTTGTTAAGAATGCGAGTTGCCCCGGTTCGTATTCCATGTAAGTGGGAGGATTGAGACGGCCCAGTTGGTAACATCGTATTAGTAGAAAAGATGGTCGAAACGGTAAAGAAAAATTGCCTTGTTCACCCAATTTATGTAGCCGTACTCATAGAGGGAATGATGGTGTGGGTGGTATTAGTCAACACATAAACAATCGCATATAAATATGTATATGATATAAAACGCGCTGTGATAGGTTGAAATTATGACAGTTGGCACAATTGTTTCTGTCCAGTAATATAAAACGAGGACGTTGCTACCACTATACGACCATTGATACGACTTCGTAGCCACTATTATAGGAAACCATAATCTTTTTCTTCTAGTCCATGGGCATGTTTCTTAGAGCCATAAGCTTGTTTAGTGTTAGAAACACCTTTAATTATTTTGTAATTGTCACTGCTTTCAGAACACTGCAACTATATGGCAAATCAATCAATTCTATTGATGCTGTTTGATGTAATTTTAATTTATGTGACAAATATCCTGACAATTCTATTGATGCTATGAATTTAATATTTATTATTGTATTTCAACTGTTACTATATTTTATAAAATTTTCTATTTTGTGCTAGCATTGCTAATTTTGTAAAAAATTTAAGTGTAGCTATAGTTAATTTTAAAATCTAGACTTAAGTGAGCCTCTTGCCATGATATTGACAAAAAATGAACTTTTTATGCTTTCATGCTATTGTATTTAATTTTAAATGTTTTGACGATTCCAAGTGCTCCCTGCGTCCCAAAGGAGGATTCATAAATACAAATACAAATATAGGCTTTCTGATTACTACGAGTCGACTTCTTACAAAATTAGAAAATTTAAAACTTGCTGCTGAAATTTTGCCAATGCGGTATGGTGGAAAACTGTTACGTCTGAAATCACCTTTAGTTTGTGCTGAATAACATATCAATCATAATTATATTCGCTTACAATATCTACTGCCGGAGTTTACATGGAGGGGAGAGGGTAAAGTCACCATTGATGCTTACTACTAAGTAATTAGCCTCGGTAATCAGACAGTGCTGAACGCTTCGCTTACCTAACAAAATACGCCATTACTGTGCTATTGTAAAATAATAAAAAATACACACAACTAGCTGAGGTTCCGCTTTGTCTCGTGGAAAATGTTCTCCATAATCATTAACTCACTTTTCTCACTCACCCAAACTTTCATCGCAGATGCCTTTTTGAGGTACGCATAAACAACAGAAAAAATTGTTTATAAATTTAGCCATCCCGTTCATCCCTTGGGGAATTAAAAAAAATCCCTCCTTAGTGCAAATCCATGGCTTCAAAATCATTGGGCCTCAAGGAATATTTCCTCCAAAATTTTAATCTTTATGTAGGTCCACAGGCTGTTGCCAGTCGGTCCGTCCATGCAGTCACAGTACAATATTATAATCGTAAACAAAACACTATTATCATTAACATATTCTAAACTTAAGGTGGCCCAACCCGGCGGGACTAACTAAATCGCGGACCTTCTCTGTTTCAAAGAAAAAGACGGGCACCGTGATGAGGAAGATGCAACATGTCCAAAAAAATTCAATGTGCATAGTGTATGATTTGGTAAGATTTACGAAAATTTTAATTACAAAACGACTTATAGCTAAAAGTAAACCACGACCGCTGTAGTCAAAAATCTATCAAAATCCAAATAGATTATAAACCTGGGTAAATAAGCTATGTCTGATGACTAATGTTTTTAAGATGTTCTTACTTTATCATTGCGTAATTCACCTACAAAGTTATTGCATAAAACGCGCGAAAAATCCGAACTTTCGGACCTAATAACTTAGAAACCAAACACGATTTTACAATGCCAACGGTCATCAGACATCTAGGTCGATCAAATAAAGCTATTTAGAGCAAAATTTGGGATCTATGACAAGTAATATGTGGGTGATCTTCTTTCACCGTTTGTATGGGGTGTTGAGTGGGATGGGCCACCTTAAAAATGCCGAATCATCATGGCAAAAATCTGTATACTTGATATAATTTCATGGATATTATAGAACTGACATAATATCCTCATCCATTTAAATGATTTCAGGGAATTAAGTGAAAGTATATTCAATTTTTTTTGAAAATAACAATTTTTATTATGGGACTTGAAAAGATTAAAGATGCATTGATTACTTATCTATATTTTTTACTTGTAACGGTAAATATTTGACAATAATATTATGTCTTAAAACTTTTATTACGAAAGCTTATGAATATTTGACCAATTTGAGAACACAAAGCACCAGAAACTTACAGTTTGTATCTTTAATACATAGCTAGATCATCAATCTACATATTTAATTTTTTTTATTGTCGAAATTCGTTGTGGTTATTTTTAAATATAATTAAATGTTATTTTCTTTCGTCCTTATTAAACTGAACGAAATCGGTTTTTATCATGCCCTTAAGCAGGCCTCTAATAACATAATTTATATTTGAGAGAAGAAAAAATGTTTTTTGTTTCCTAAAATAATTATGCAGAAAGAAAGTCGACCCCAAAATTACTTTTTTCGTCTTCTATTTAATCACTCAAATATTGAAAACTCTTAAAAAAAAAAATGGCCAAGCAATTCGAAAGGCGTGAATTAAAAAAAAAGGTAATATCCTAAATGATATACGATATTTTGTACAAAAAAATTGCTACAAAAGTTTTCGCGCGTCGGAGGCGCCGAGGAGATCAAAGGACAACTCGAAGCAAATGAAATTCGCGCGAGTCGCGTCACGTCCCTCCCGCGCCTTCCCCGCACCCTCCACCCTCACCCCGCGCCGTCCCCTCTCTGAAAATATTTCGCAATATTCACTTTAAAGCAAATGAGAGACGCTTCTATATTCAATCGTGACTTCAGAGACATGACGGTTTTTTTTATTTGAAACATATTTAAACGTGTACCTGGATAGTAAATCTTGGGGCGCGAGGATAGAGTTCGGATTGGAAACGCCGAGCGAATTAAAATATTCACAATCGAGATATTGCAAGAGTTTGAGGGAAGGCGATTTGAAGCGTCGTTCAAGAAAGTTGGTTCGTTCTAATGCATTATGTATGCTGCCTATATTTTAATTTCGACGAAATTTTCCATTTCAGATTGGTACGAGGAACGTATTCTCGAACATAGTTGCATAAGATTATATATTTATTGATTTTTAATTTTCTAAGAATTCCCTCTCTCCGCTACTCGGAGCTATCAGAGTGACCTAAGCTAAGCTCTTAACGCTCGAATAAAATCTCATCACCTCGTCTGCGCAGACTAGGGCTGTAATATAGTCGTCACTAAAACGAACTACATACTTCCTTTTTACGTCTATTTGAAACATATTGTATGGAAGTAATGTAATTTGTGACACTAGCTAGTCTTACTTCCAGTAACTTCCAGCTCCAGTCTTAGATCCAATTGCGATTATTTATCTCGACCTTCTTTCTCCCTACCTATCCGTCAGTGAATACTTCATAGCTCTCTCCATTAACAACCTTAGCATAGATCTTGCCAGGTCTAGATTCTTCATGATACTATGCATAGAGAGATACTATGCAGAGAAATACTTCCCCGGTCGCCTACTTGTTCCGTCGTCCACAGCAAAGGATTCTTGAACACATGTCATACGCATTTCCAGGCAACTAAAACTTTTTTATGCAACCTGACATGGATGGCTAATACCACACAACTATCGTTATGATATTAGCCTAAAACACCGCATTCCCGAAGGAATTAGGTGCCTTCCCTTTATGACAACGGCTGCACTGAACTGGGTGTAAAACACAGATAATTTGTAATTGTCACTTTGACCATCTTTTCATCCAATGCTTTGGTACCAACCCGGGCGGGCTTAAAGCCTACCACCTAGAAGGGGAAGAGTTTTACATGAATTCCAAACCATGGAGCAGCTCGCATTCGTATTTAGTCACGAATGCGAGCTGCTCCATGGTTATCCAACTCGGAAAGAGAAAGAAAGTGGTGCATGAACGGGGCGAAAATTTGAACCCAGACCTCTGGTCTAGGCAAGTCCCTGTGCCACTAGGCTACGAGCCGCTCAAAAGGAAATCGCAGTAGTTATTTACTTTAAAGTAGTGGTCTGTGTGATGTATGTGAGTTTCTCGTGGAACCATAAGTTAGAAGAATACATGTATGTCCTTTCTAGAAGTAGTACAGATTCCTGAAGGTATCTAGCGGTTCTTATATTCCGGGAGGTCACGACATTTTTGGTCATGATAAAGTAAATGGCTGAATCTGGGTTCACATGTTAGAGACCAACCCTCTGATGCTAAATATGTCGGTCTGCCTGCGCCAAGTGGTTGCGTTGTCTACATTGGCTATATAAAACGGATGTTAGTATGTACCTGCTGATAAATATACCGATTGTTTAGAAATATTGATACCTATTAATTATTCAAAAATAACCAGTCGGTTTGTTAATTAACTACTTAAATATACCTAAAGTTATGTCTGTAACCTAAATCGCCTATAACTACTAAAAACGACTAAAGATTTGTTCAGTTTTGGTATTACTAAGCAAGTATGTACTGGTACTTTCATGCTTCGTTATTTGTAGCTCTTTACCTTATCATACTTATTTTTTGTCGCCATAACTACTTTTTCAGGCGCCTTATCTACGTAACACAACCACTTGGCGCAGGCAGACTGACACATTTAGCTTCAGAGGGTTGTACTTTATCCTGTGAACTCAGTTTCAGCCATTTACGTTATCGTTACCATTTTTGTCGCGACCTCCTAGTCTATTAATTTAATAAGAATTGTTTGGTCCTCTATTTGAGCCAAACGGTACGCATAAAGTTAGTTGATCCCTTCTAAGTTCGTGCAATGGATTTACCGATAGCCTCTCTGATTATTTAGAGGACTCTATCACGGCGGTATGAATTGAAATCTGAACAGGAATTGAAATTTAAAAGAATGCCTCCACGACACCCCTGTGGGTAAATAAATCTCGTCCCTCGTTCCAGGTGGATTGACTTAATTACAATTCGACCAAAGTGTTTGATCGGCCCGAGGGAGCGCGACCAAGGAGAAGCGAATAAAAATGTATAGTGTGATTTCAAATATCTTATAAAAGGAAACAAAGAGAATATTCATGAAATCGAGACACGTTTCACAATACCTCTGAGTGTGTTATTGGTAAGCTTCTCCTAAGACTGTTATAAGTAAGGCAACCTTTTACCTTTTGATATGCATTATGGATGAATTATGATTGAGTTATATTATTGAATATGGATGACCTTTTGGATGAATTAACTGTCAAATTTGTTAGAAGGATATTACTAGGTAATTAATATAGTTTTACGAATAAATCACGCGAAAATAACAGAGCTTATAAATATTTTGCAACGATTACGATTTATTGTTTGTATTATGGCGGATTTAATCACCTAGTAAGTCAGCAAGGGATCCCACAGTTTAACGTGGATTCCGAACCAAGAAAGACAAATCCCTTAGTCGCATCTTACGAAATGCACCGGAATTAATAAACTTGTATTATTTTTACGAGCTGGAACCTACTCAGAAAAATTCCCAGGTAATGTCTCTATTTTTACCTGACTGCGCAAGAAGGAGGGTCATGTTGTTCGAGTGTATGTATGTATGTATTTATAGCTTTGACTTCATCCTTAAAACATCGTTCCAAGTGTCCAAACATCTTTTGGTGTCATCAATTATTTGGTTTTTGCTATATATTTCAGTAAAATTTAACGAACAAAGAAAATCCTGATTTGTAATTTTTTTATTTGAGTAAAAACCGGTATATATAGGTGTGCCGAGGGACTTAGAGTAGCCAAAATGACCAAACTTCACGAAACCACGCTCAGCGAGGCACCGGTTGATTTGCAGACTGTAGTAATATGCTATCCAGGCTGCTAATTGGAAGAAGTTTTAAAGAAGGCACCAGGAGAATAATTATTCGTTGGCAATCACCTGGAAATAGCTTCAATTAAAATATATTAACTATAACTCACTACACTACACTCACACTAGTATTTACTCACTAATCTATTGGTGGATGTAATTTTTAGGTTTCCGTACCCAAAGGGTGCCAACGGATACCTTTTACTAAGCCTCCGCTGTCCGTCAGTCCGTCTGTCACAGGGCTGTATCTAATGTACCCATAATAGGTAGGCAGTTGAAATTTTCACAGAGTGTGTATTTATTTTGCCGCTATAACAAAGAATGGGTAAAATTTAAAACTAATAAAAATGAAAAGGGGCTCCCACACAAAAAACATGATTGTATTGTGTTAAATCTTGTAGGATGGTACGGAACCCTTCGCGTGCGAGTCGGACTCGCACTTGGCCGGTTTACAATTATTCTCTTAGTAAATATAGTGCAGGATGTAACTATTTTTAAATATTACGGCACAATAATAAAAATGCTAAATCGAGGCATTATTTTAAATGCTTTCCGTCTGAATCAGAACGACGCAGCCAAATGTACACCATTGAAGGTGTTCTTTAGTGTTGCAGCATTTAAGTTCAGACCCAGGTAATTAGCTATTCCAGTCGGCCGCTTATCCTTTATCCTCACCGGAGAAGGGTAAGCTGTGACCAGCGAGTCTTGGCGTGCTCTCTCCCCAGGCCAATCTCACTGTTAGTTCGTCTTTATGTTCATCAGTCGCGTCAAAATAAGGTGGATGCCCTCAGAGACGCTTCTGGACGCTCGTAAATTACTTACACTAGCCTGAATTCAGTTTAAACGAAGCACTTTTGAGGAGCTTTTGAAAAAAATGTGCTCTTAATTCGAAGACTAAAGTCATCAAAACAGTTTTAATGATAGAGTTAAAACTTGTAAATAGTCTCATTACGTAAATCTCACGTTTTGTAAAGGCATTGAGGAGCTCCGCCCGCTACATTTCTATTTTCTAAGAAAGTTTTGTAACAAATGCGAAATGCTGCATGGTGACGTCTTTTCCACCCAGTTCTATGTAGCCGTGCTCATTAAGGAAAAGCCCTGGCCCTGACCACCAAATTCCTTCAGTTAGGCGGTGTGTTGGGCTAATATCATAACGGTATGTGCTCCATTAGACATCCATCTCCGTTTAAATAAAAACAACTTGCTCGCACACCGATATGCTTCAACAGTTTCAATTATTTAATGCAAATACTTCACTTTTTATGAATATGTACTCACGTTTCACATGGATGTTAACCAAATGTATCTAATGTTAGCTACTTTTGGTTCACTCAGACAACATACCAGGATCGTGATCCTCAGCAACTCAACTGCGCATTTCCGTTCAATAAATCGAGCAGAATCTGCTCCGGGTGCGGTTGCGTTCTTGATGGGTCACCGTTTTCGAACGTTGAAGCTTGTCACGGTTTCGATTCCATGTAAAATTGCTTTAACTTAAAAAAAAACTTTTATTTAATAGGTGGTAGGGTAAGTCCTGTTGGTACCATCGCGTTAAATGAAAGATGGTATGTTTAAAATGTGTCCGTAATTTCAATGTAGTCGCGCAAAGCAAGGAAGTGCCCGCAATGAAGTTTGTTTGGCCATAGATTAAAGAGGAAGGTATAGACACCTCATGTCATGCAACGTACGAAACTCGTCGAAAACTGCTTATATTCGCTGGCACTGTGACATTTCTAACTAGCGCCATTCCCGTCACTGCCAGAACCGGTTACAATGTCATTAAACTAAGGTTGATTCCTAATTTTGCCTAGTATAGGTAGGCGTGATGAAAACGTTACATTTTAACTAAACATTAAGTAATGTCATTGTAAATATTTGTTTTTTATGTTAATGGGTTTCTATTTAATGAATTCTCAAATGTTAATCGCAACGCCACCTGTGTGTGTACTTTTATTATACCTATTCAACACAGTCATATCTGTCTATCCTTTCCTCTTTAATCTGTGGTTTGCAAAGGTGTGGTATTCTGTCAATTTCCATAAAAAAATCGCCTGCGGCAATACGTTTGTGTGACGGCATGGTAGGCTATATATCCGTTTGAACAACAAACCCGTCGCCCACCGAGCCGCTGCGTGCCCGCCCGGCGCGTCGTCGCAGCCAGCGTGTCGGCTTGTTCGTTCGCGGTGCTTCAAGTAGCTCAGGAGCTGATGCTGCTTCGCTTCGCAGCTATATGTTCATAATGACCATATAATTGCATGGGAATCCGGCGGCACGTCGTATGACAAATAGTCGAAACAACGCCACCGCGCGCGAATGTGCTCTAAAATAGCGTTCGTCACGTCCGTTTCCACCTACACAAACCCTCTTATACGTCTGCGATTACGTTTCCATGTGGAATGTACGTTTAATTTGGATTGGTAGTGTTTGAAAATTGGAGACAGCGGGTCCCATTAGTAAGCTTGCTCGATGCCATATCTCCTCTCTCTTTATCTATGTGCTCCGCTGTACCACACTGTCGAGCAATTCACGTGGATTGAAACGTTAGCAGGTTTGGTTGCAGGCGGTGAGCGTGCATTACAGCCCTGGTATCTGCCTGGAGAACAGGGAGTGGACTTCCTCCACGTTACACTCGCCATTAAGAGGACCAATGCAATATGCGGAGGCGCCAAAACCTACCGAAGACCTACGAGGATATGGATCTATAACCTAAAGGTTGGTCACTGGGAGTGCTATATATGCTGAAGGGAAAGTCGTAAAGCCTGCAAAAAATATACTCTGTCAAGCAATCCGGCATCACACTGGAGATATGGGAGTCAGCCTATCTGTCGTCCCGAGCGGGTTGAAACGTCGTCGGCAGCTTCGGTGGCGGGCGGTGACCGTGCACTACAACTCCGATACCCAGCTGAAAAATATGGGGAAATCGTCCACGTGGCACTCACCATTAAGAGCACCAAAGCTATCTGCGGAGACGGCAAGACATACCGAAGACCTAAGGGGCTATGGTCACACCACATGGACGCCCATATGGACGTTCTTGGGATATCCCAGGGATTAGGTTCTTCCTTTACCTATAACCTAATCGGTTGGCCATTGGTAGCGGAGGGATATGCAATAAACAGCGAAGGGAAGTTAACTTAGGCCCTTCAAAACATCTTCTGTCAAGTAATGTTCGGAAGTGGCATGACCTATCGAATGCCTACGGGACTATAATCCCTACTGGACGTTTTCAGGTGTTCAGTGGGTATACCGTTTACCTTTGCGTATAACCTCACGGTTGGACATTGGAAGCGCTATATAACAAATAGCGAAAGGAAGCAGACTCTAAGCATTAATATCTCCTGTCCCTTACTATTCAGCCCAGTGGCGCGCGGCTTGCGGTTCCAAAAACGTTGATGAAGCAACTCTGAATGCGGTTGGGTTCTAGGTGTGTGGCCGTTTCCTACCTGGGTTTGAGAGGTCCTCGACAACGACCATGGAAAAAACTTAAAAACTTACACGGGAATTGCGTAAATCATGTTGGCCGGCCACATGCTTCTTCACAACATGTTTGTCGCCTCTTACGACATGCAGTGGACCGATTTGTATTGTTTTTACGTGCTGGAACCCACACATAAATTCCCATTTGATAACATATTTTAATTGCTGCTATTACTTCATCATGATGTAGCGGAGCGACCGCTGGCTCCCGGCGCGAGCGCACTGGTGGTATCCGCTGTGCATTTCGACCGGGCGAGGTTTAAAATCTGGCCAAAAAGAGTCGTTAGGTGTCCGGCGTCAGGCTGCGAACTCTGATGTATGGCTGGCGATGTGGCTTTGCCGCTGAGTCGATTTTTGTAAGAAATTTTATGTTCAACTTTAAACTTAAAGGGCTGGTACGTAGCACCCGTAATCGAAGAGCTGATGTTTGAAGATGAAGCGAAAGAGGTGTGCTGCAATCGCACCGTATGGCCCTATATCATCTCTGCGTACCCCACCGGGAAAGCGGCGTGAAGGTATGTATGCACATAATTTGTTGATAAAACTGAAGATTGTGTAAACATTTGAGCACGCCTTCGAGCGTTACATTTAAAGCATTAGGTACAAGGTAAATCGCTCTGTATAGCGTGGTTTCCATTATGTTTTTTTTTGTAAGGAAACAGTCATTATCGACAGAAACCTGTAACAAGAATAACTTTATAAATAGAGTGCAAGGCTGGACTTGAACCAGCAAGCAAACCCTTCGCGGGCAATGAGAATGCTACAAACTCTCCACGGCGACTCGGTTCAAAAAGGATGTCATTTTGATCTTTACAAGCGTTCGTTGAACATTAAAAGTTTGTGCTAAGCTACAGTCAACCAAGAATGTAGAAAAAGAATGGACAAGCCCGGTAACAGCGTCGCTGAGTATTTGCAAGAAGATGCAAACGGCATGCATCCAACCGATAGTAAAGTCGACTACTATTCGGGCGTGACTCGTTGATGTATATAATGCTGATGATAAAGCGATCATGGCTTGTGCTGTGTAGGTTTCAACATGTAAAAAGAATCAATCGGGCCCACTAAATTTCTGCTTGAAAGCCGACTAAGTGATTCTTCGTTCGTGGTTTGGATCGAATTGGATTCCTCTTGTACCTTCCATACTGACGAGGATTATTCTCGCCCGGGCTAGTATCACCGAGTTGAATGAATGCTCGTCGAAGCGGTAATTAAAATTTCGTGTTTTCCATCTAGTTATATGTAGCCGTGCGGATATTAGGAAGGTCCTGGCCTGTAACATGTAACGTAGTTCCTTTATGGTGCGTTGGGCCAAAAACATTACTGTAAATGTGGTATTAGCTATGTGACATAAAAAAAACTGCCCATGTGCGATTCAGACTCGCACCACACAAAGGGTTTCGCACAATCGTACAAGATTTAACACAAACGAAATCACCTTTTTTGTGCGGGGTCCCTTTTTATTTTTTATATTACTTTTACATTATTCATGTTTTATATTATTTATAAGGATATTGTAAACGCGGGAAAATAAATACATACTCTGTATGTAATTTCAGCTGCCTACCTTTACGGTTCATGAGATACAGCCCTGTGACAGACGGACGGACGGATGGACGGACGGAGGGACGGACGGAGGGTTGGACGGACAGCGGAGACTTAGTGATAGGGTTCCGTTGGCACCCTTTGGGTACGGAAACCTAAAAATGGTGATGCTTTTAGTGATACCGAACTATGAAAATATATCGTTTATTAATTTTTAACGTTTTGAGGTCAACATTAAAATTGTATGAAGTTTTCGTGGATTGTGTCGTACTGCCACATTATGGAACAGACTGGGTTCGGTATAACTTGCGGGTCTCCGACACAATTCCTCGCCTAGACGCTGGCATGGCACCTCACTCGCAGTATGAACCTAGCAATGTCTAATAAGGCCTTTACGTTACGATTATGTGTTCTCCGGATTGAAAGAAAAAAAAGATTTTGTCAATGCGGAACGCCAAATCTTTAAAAAATATTTGAGATTTTAGAATAAAATAAGTCGATCTATGGCCGCCATCACGTCGCGTCCGGCATGAGCTAGTAAATCTAAAGGACGCGATATTTACAGTTACAGTAGCACGTCGTGAAAAATGTCGCTTTAAAAATTAAATGTTTGGGCGAGCGATTAAACAACGAGTCGCCGATAAAATATGTCTTTATTTACACTAATTTGCGCCCGTTTCATTACGGATTGCTGACCAATGCAAAGTTGTTTTCTTTTGCAATTGCTGAATTTAGAAATTTGAAATTTAACACGAATGCTGCTACGACTCTATTCTTCGACTTCATGCAAACATTGTAATGTTCAGAATAGCAGTTAATGTCCGTAACTGTCAGTTAAATCTTCTATTCTGACAATTTGGGAGTCAAAAATGGCGGAGAGCAGTAGGATAATTTTCACTTATTTGGAATAGATCAGGTGGTGGAAGTTATTGCTGTTTTTAGTCCAGTCTTATTTCTTAAACGTCTTTCTCTCTTTGGTTATTGTGACCTTACTTATTTTTTTTATGTTTCCGTTTTTTTTTCTTTTTAATCCATAAATATATCCCACAGTGAGTACCAAAATTAAGGTACAGTGTACCTGTTTCACTGTTTGGTAATCTTTCTATTTTTCAGTTATTGTTTTCTCTTTGATTATAATTTTATATAAAAAAATATTTTTTAATAAAATATTATAGTGTATGTGCCCAAGTAATTTTCATGCAAATTAGGTTGATTGGGTAATATTTACTTGTAAGAAAGCTGTGTAGGCCTCTAATAAACATGTACACTCTTAATTTATTATTTTTAGTAATGCACCTATGTAACTCTTTTGTCTATAATGTTGTTGGCATACCAAATAAATAAATTAAAAAAGTATATCAATAAGACGAAATAACTTTTTTGAGCCATGTAAGATTCAAGCGATCCTTGATAAACATTCCATTATAAACTTTTGTAACCTTTCTACGACTTTCTCGAATCACATAAATCCTAGGATTTAATTTGGAGATATGCCAGGAAGGCTTACGCAGGAGCCACTATTTCAATAAATCCGCGACACCATGCCTAGACCAACCATTCCACACGTCAACGGTGAAGCGTTGAACGATATCACAACCCTAAGGGAGACGCTATCCTGGACCTCAATTATTCAGCCGGCATTCACTGAAGGCGAGGCGTCGGAGAAGGCACGGAGATACAAAGAAGGGGATCCATAAATTCTCGAAACATTTCCCTACTCGAAAAAACACTTGCAACAATCAAACTTAAGTCGGTATAAATCAACGTCAAGAAATCTCCTCCCGCTCCTGCGGCCCGCGCCGGCTCGGGCGCTACGGCTCGGACGGACTCTAAAAAAACGAAAATCCCGCTAATTTTACGTTGCGCAGAACTTTTGCGGATACAATCCCATTCATAATGTTGTAAATGGAAAACATTGGGTATTTGTCAGCGATCACACTCAGCTGATCAGTTTATGAAATTTGTTGGATAGTCAGTCAATTTTACGAGGCGATGACGATAACGATTTAAATTAAATGTCAATTGCGCATCTTTATAGAGCTCCTAGACATTGACACATATAATACGTAGGTGGAATCCATCGTGAAGCGAGGACGCGTTAGTAAAAGTGAACACGGTTTAAAATAAGTAAGTACTTGAAAGGAAAATTGTACCTAACGCAGGTTGAGCCGGCGGCTACAAAATGTTTTCCGAAGGATGATTCCGCAGACAAAACTGGAAACTTACATAAATAAAAAAATGCCGGAAATTTCGCGATAGCACATCTTTCAAATGGGCAAATGAAACCTGGAAATCGTTATTATGTTTACTTTCTGAATCACCTCGAAATTTCGCCATAAATAGTGCGGTGTCACTATTACTTATTATGTGGCGGAGTGCTGCAAAGATATAAATTACGTACATAATTGGTATGAGTGCGGATTCCTAATAATACGGTAAACGAACTTTATCGAATTCGCAATTAGTTGCGAAAGCTTGGTTACGAATGTCTGCGGCATAGGTTCATAGGCGGGGAGGATTTTCAGTTATTTGAGAAAGGTCCTGGCATTGCATCCTATGAGGTGTGTTGGGCCAATATCATGACAGTATTTCATATTTAATATTCCAAGTTCTTTATGTAAATTAAAAATACTGGTTCCTTTTCAAAGGTAAGAAAAATACGGGCGGATTCTTTTACCGCAGTTTCGCTCACGAAAAATATGGAAATGTCGCCCATTGCGGCCCCGCCGCAAGGTGCGCGGGCAAGTTCCCCGCGGGGCGAGTTGCCAGATTTATTGCAGTTAGCCCAGAGTTGCCATCTTACATCCCGACCCGCCGATATTATGACAAAACGTCATCCCGGCTTAGGCGGCCAAAACCAACGGCGTCCACCCGGGCTAATGGCTTCAGAAGCTGTAACTTTGTTTTGGAGTTTCCCGTTTGATATTTACGAAGGGTCAATCTGGGCTCAATTTGTCACGGTAGTTGAGTAAGGGCCGCGATTAGCTAAATAGGGATCCGGCGCGTTATGCGAGTCTATGGGATGAAAATGCGAGTGAAGAGGCCGTTAGAGCGGATTAGATATCTTTTAATGTTCGTCTCTTATTGTTATTTTTTGAGAGACACTGCAGAATTTTTGGTACTAACTCATTACGCATGCCAAAATGTATTTCGCTGTAATTTGAGATTGTGTGATATTATTAAAATTTTCAATTGTTCCGATCATACCCGTTCCAACATTTAATTTGTTCCGACCAAATATTTTTTTAGTAAATCATTTTTTTCGTACTAAGCAGGTACGTCGCAGATTGATTGTTTAAGATTCTACTTACATACATTTTTTTAACGTTTCATCTGTGTTAGTAGGCGGCATTGATTACGGGAGGAGGGAATATAGGAGAATTCTAAATTATGGGTTTGCAGCAGATGGCGAAATTGGTAGACGCAATACCCGCGAATGGTATGTTTTGTTGGTTCGGGTCCAGCCTTGCAGCATATTCGTAAAGTAGTTCTTTTTACTGGGATCTTTCTTTAACCAATGTGTCCTTGCTTCCCGGTCAATTATACATACATACATATCACATTCCTTAAACAATGTTTCGCTCATATTTATAATCTGATTACGATGTTTCAACGTAGATTGTTTCCTAAAGGTTAAAAATACCTTTAATAAAGGTTCTTTCGAAAGGCTTTAAATAATATATATTTTGATGACGAGTACAGAAAAGTGGGGAGTTGGAGAACCAATGAATGATGAAATATTCATGAACCATTTTTCAGAGCAGTCTCAAAAAAGGAAGATGGAACTGATATACCCGGTTAAACTAAAATAACGTTCAATGACTTGTTATTTACAATGTATATATTATTCTTCTGAATATTCTACTATTCTGAATAACTATAATTCACTAACGTCCTAAAGAGCAGGACCGATTTAAAAACATATTTTGTGGCCCCTTGATGGTTTGGATTCACATTTGGACCCGCTGTGGTCGAGATCCAGAAATTACTTTGGAGTAAATTTCCAACACGAAATTGACCGGAGCGGAACTAGGGACCAAAACTAAAAAGTTTATAATTTAAGTCGGGTGTTATTGAAAACTTTCCTAAATAAAAAAAAATCTACGGCACCTACGGCTGTGAAATTAAATAGAATATTTTTAATATTTCGGTATCATTTCTGTCACTTGGTTCCAACCTGCAAACTGACCTCGTTTCATCATTGTTACGAGCCCATGAACACGTGTAAAGCGATGCATAATTTATTGTGCAAATTATTTTATCTAAACATGTAGAATAAAGCAAAACGAATGTTGGGATTTTTTAGTAAATCTCAGATGTAGAGTGAATCATCAAGATTTTTAGATATTTTATACGAACTCAGAACGGAACTATACATATGTGTGAAATCGAATTTAAAATTTTTGGTTGGTTTTGTTTCGTATTAATAGGTATTTTTAATAAAAAACAATGTATTAGTTATCCTTCTGGTATCTGATCATTCCAGAAATATAAATTGAAATCTAAATCTTTGAGTCATACACAGATAGGTGAAAATATTCTGATTGTATAAGTTAACGAAATGTGCCTTAATAAAAGTAAGAAAGCGTTTGCATCCTTTCGCTCTCAATCATTCGGCTTGCCCTTCCAGTGAAGCGACGTAATGGAACTGCAGACCTATTCCTGAAATTCCGTAATCAGGAATCCTGAGTCTAGAAAACCATTTTTATAGCGGTTTTTAAAGCGATTTTTTCGATGGAAAACCTTGATTCAATTGAAACACTCTGCTTCGGAATCAATTGACAAAATCGCTACAAAAGGGATTTTCTTGACTCAAGATTTCTGATTACTGATTATGGTATTCCAGGAATAGGCCTGCTAATGTATTGTAAGAGTTTCAGGTGTATTCAGATAATTCTTTCTCTCGCCGAGAAAACTGTTTTTTTTTCTTCTAGTCTAAAACATAAACACAATTAAATTAATTCCCAGTCTCAGTCGAGCTTCAGCCTTAGCCATTAATTTATCAAGCTAAAGCTTTGAGGCAAACAAACAACATGGCTCCGAGCATTCGTTAATTAGTCGGTCGGTGTAGCGCTTCACTCGGTCGGATCGGGGGGTTGGATCTGAATAGGTGGAACAGACTGCTGCTGCACCTTGCTGCCGGCCCGACGATAGGCGAATCTGTTCAGTCCGTCAGACAGGGGCATTAAGCCGCCGAGTGGAGGCCGCCTGCCGCCGTGGTCACCTGATTAATGACGAGGCCGCGGCCATCTTGGATTACTCTCGAGCCGTATTATCTCCTTCATCTTTCAGCGCCCTCTAGAAGCTGCTCGCCGTAATGAAACGCCCGCCGGATTAGTTCGGAATAAGGTCCGCTGGAATGCCTCCGAGGCGGTGCCCTTTGGCCTATGAGACATTTCAATGCGCTTGTAGTGCTGTCGTTTAGGCCGAAGACGGTATCAAAGTTTCGTAATGGGGGTGAAAATGGAGTACATAAATAGACATAACTCGCGATTGCCAATATTGCCTAGGAAGCTTACATATATATGTTTCTTTAGCTCCTCAACTATAAACGTATAGATTAATCTATTTAGCTGCCGTGCTGTGTGGGTTCCGGCACGTAAACATAATACAATTCTTCATAAAAAAATCTTCCCGTGCTTGCGTCGTTATTGATTCGGAGTTAAACTGTAGGTCCCCCCTCCTTACTTACTAGGTGGTAGGGTTATTACCGCCTAGATTGGTATGACCGATGAATGAACGATATACGAAGCCGCAGTGAAAATATAGCTTTTGCAATAAAAGGAAGGTCCTGGCATAGCACTAAGATCCCATGAGGTGTATGGGGCCAAAATCCATAGCCATCAATGTCCAGCCACAAAAAAAAAATTCACGGCCCAGAGATATTTCAAAGTATTTAAATACCTACGTATATTCATCGGAAGAAGCGTAGAAAAACTTCTACAATATTATAAGTTTTCAGTGTCCATAATGAAACAAAATAAAAATTCATTTATACAGTTCGAATTTTAATTCCTTCTTTATGATCATCAAAGTCAATAGTCAGATGAACAATCGCGAGTCTTTTCCCCGAGGGTCGGAGAGTGACAGGCTTGAGATGTGATTCTGTCCGATTGTCTGGGAAAAGTCGGGGGATAAAAAAATAATTGATTGGTTTTTGTTTGGATAAAGAAGGCCGATCGGTCGCCGGGGCGCGGGCGCGGGCTACGTAGATGGCGCGCGGGCGGCGGAGATAAGACGCCTCCTCGCCCGCCCGTCTTTTGTTTCCGTGAAATTCTTAGCGCTCCTACGTCCGCATTGTAAATAAATACAATCTACCTTTGTGTCTCGGGAAATTGGGTGAAGAATAAAGATAAAAAAAAGTGAAACTCATTACAGCCCTGATGGCTCAATCAATTCACAGTATGTGAGCGCTGAGTTTCTTGTTTTATTTTTATTTTACAGGTTAAATCTGAGCATCAGAGCGTTAAATTCATTAGTTTACAAAAAACTTAACAATTTAAATTTATTTATTTCTGTCGCTTGTGTATGGGGTGTGTGGGACCGTATAGTGGTTCCATCCTGTTATTGTCTAGTTCAGTTTCTTGAAATCTAGAAAAAAAATTTGGAACCTTGGACTGAATATAGCTGGGAGGTTTTTAATGTTATTAAAAATGCCTAGGCTTTTCTGAGCAACTTTTGTCTTTCGGCACGGGGTGGCTGCACCGGTTTTTCTTTTAACAGTGACGCAAAGGTTGGTAGAAAAAAGTTAACAAAGGCAACATTCGTCCACACTGCATGACGCCTATATACAATCTCTTTCAGTACTAAGCTTTGCAAATAAGAATATAATAAGGGCAGGTGCACCATCCGTGTAATTAACGTTTTATGTCTTAAAAAATAATATGGAAATTTACAACGCAATGTTTTCGAAAACGAGCCACCTGGGGCCAGGAGAACCTTGTCGCCTTCAACGTTCGTAAGATGCAGTGCTGTGTTTTCTCTACCTTTTCCGTTCGCTTCCAAGGCAGTGTCGTACTTGCCTAAGAGGACTTGGACCTACTGGGCTACAACATCTCCAAAGTCGTGGGTATTCGGAGTTGTATTGAATCCAAGGCCAACATTGCATGAAAGTGGGGATCCTATACCGTCGTAGAAGGTTCTTTTCACCGGTGTAAATACTTCTTTGCAAATAACAGATTCGCCGGTTATAGAATACCTTAGCATATGGGAAGTTAGTCCCCTGTATCTGTTGGCGTCTTTGGGCTTAACATAACTTCTCAAATATAATTTAAACAAGTGCTTTCGCGAGGCGAAGTAATTAGGCTTTCCTGGGGAACATTTGTCTGTCTGTACCGGTTGTAACAAGGGATGTAGTATATTTTTAATCAGGTCGTGAAAAAATTAGAAAATATTGAACCTTTTAAAAACATTTCAAATAATAATGGTTTGAATATGATATTTCATTATGCTTCCCGAATTTGGAATCCTTCACCGTGGGTGGTCCGACACGCACTTGGCCGTTTTTTTTCGGAATTCGTTTATCTTTTCACAAGAGCAGATATCAAATCCATTGAATTTGCGGAAGTACATTGATTATAACAGTGATTAATTTGATTATGAGTAACATTTCATCACCATCAACAGTGTTAGTCTGTCAGTCAGTCAACGTGTTTGTGTTCACGGCTGGACATACGCCTCTCCAATTTTCTTCCAGTCCTCCCGGCCCTCAGCGGTACGGAACCACTAGTTTCCGCCGACGCACTTAGTGTCGTCGTCCCACCTGGCGGATGGTCTTTCTACACTCTGTTTTCCTGTCCACGGCCGCCAGTGTAGGACACGGTTACTCCATCGGTCGTCGTTTCTTCGGCTAACGTGGACAGCCCACTGCCGCTTGAGCATGACAAAAGTGTTATATGATGTGAAATTTAGATTTCAGGAACTTCTTCTGGAACTGGAAAAAACAATAATACATGTATTTCTTATTTTTGTTTTTAATACTAGTCTTAATATGTTGATATTAAATCGCATGCGGTCACTCCGTGGTTCGCAACCAATCTAGAACTTTAGTTACCATTTTCTACATACTAGATTGTAGGGTTAGTACGTGCCCGGTACATTTCATGCAGCTCAATGTCGCCGTGCGTATAATGGTAAGGACCTAAGGCATGGCACCTAATTCCTCCGGGAATATCATGTTAGCTCATGTCATGACAGTGATTGTGGTAAGCCATACATGTGTCAATTAAGACTAGTGGCAGAGCTGTAGACCTCGCGAGTCTGTCTTTGCATTAAAATTTAATAAATGTTTACCGCGCAACTTAAAACAGAATCAAATTATTTTTATTGTATTTTTCTACTTACCCAAAGCTTTAAATATTTTTAGTGTTTGGTAGTAAACAACAGTTTTGTGACATTAAAATAATTTTTTTTATTATTTAAACTGATTCGACAAAATAAACCGTAATACAAATATCGAAACTGCTCACCAAATTTCACAAAAATCTTTTGAGAAACGTGACTTGTAGGAGAGAACGGCCTGACAGGCGGACAGCCGGATGCCGGACAGACATACGAAAGCATTTTTGCCCAAACTGATACGGAGAATGCTCGGGATTGGTTCGGTCGAATAGGGAAAAATTAAAAACCGTTTAGACAATAAAACATACGCATTACATGATTACAATGATGATATCAACCAACCAATCAATTGCATATCCATACGATAATCACAATATCACTTCAAGCTCTAAATTATGCAAATCCAAAACAGAGCATGTTCACAGTATGAAGTGTAGAGTAGTTCATTAACTATGGAGTGAGGTAGTGGGCAAGTTAACTATTGGCCTCGCTAGGCCAATAGTAAATCACTTGCTTACACAACTATCGATTGTGAAGCTTCTGCTTACAGAACTTGGTAAGGCAGTTGGGTTACAAAGTAGTTTAGTGCCTTGTGTCGCGGGCTCTGTGTACTTGGAGCTCGCTGTTTAAGATGCCACGGCGGCAACACACGGTTGCAGCAGACTTCTCATTTGGTGCATCGGAAGTGGGTGTAGACTGACATTAGTGTGGCACCTTTACTTTACTTTTAGATAATACTGAATAAAGAATCGCCAGTCGCATACGGAATCAAAACATTTATAATCGATCAAGTTTTTTCTGTACGTGTTTCGTGATCGAGAAATAAGTCCGTATTTATCGATCACGAAACACGTGCAGAACATTGTTTTTAACTGTCGCTCAATCCTGAGTTATGTTTCAACTTTCAAGTCTCTATCTCAGCAGGAAGTAGTTTATATATATATAACCATATTTGTACTGAAGAGAGGGACAGGCAAGAAAGCGAGTTAATATAATTACCAAATGTATTTTTATTTTATAACACACTATCAAACCTAGATTTATCGATTATATTTTTCGGGAAAGATATTACGTTTGGTTTTTAAGTAGCTACCCATTAATATTTACTTATTTTATTTATTATTATAAGCATCTGTAAAATACCTAGTATAAGAAGATTTACAAACGAGAAGATCGATGTGTTTCCCGCGATACTTTATTTTTTTGATGAAGAAAGTTAAGCACAAATACACACAAATAAATTAGGATGAATAAGTGGCAGCTTTTTTCTCTTGTTATTGCTACTGAGACACCAAAAAGGGTCACATCTTGTTTTATGAAAATTCAATTCTCGGGGGTCAGGAATCGCACCTGTGGTGCTTTCCTAAATATCCTTTTAAAGTGTTGTTTTTTTTTTGTACAGAAATTCAAATCTTTAAAATATTCAAATCTTTTCATAATACAGTCGCTTGGCTCTGCAAATCTACATCTTGCATAACGTATTATCTTTTTCTTACTTCTTTATTCTTCCAAGGCGAATATTTTTTCACAAGCATATTCTGGTATTCCTTATACCAGAATATGCTCACATTTCAATATCTATCTACAAAATTTGGTATGTTGGTCGTCTTTAGTATGTCAAGTTAGATATGTTCAATAATGCCTGTTTGATTTCTCTAAAGTAGGTAGTAATTTAATTGATAGGGTGTGAAACCGTTGGTGCAAGAAACGGCGGGCGCCGCTCCGGTGATCAAAGTGCCGGCATTTCGGCTCGAGTTGCACCAACTTCCTATTTACACTGTCCCTCCCCTACCCTCGCCGCCCGCCCCATCTACACAGCCTCGACTGTACAACTTTTCAGCGCATCGATGCGGCGTGGCCTGGGTGGGCGGAGGCCGGCGGACTTAATTATGTTGCTACGTCTCTTCAAAACCTACTGTCTTTATATTGAGGCTGAATTTTGCAAGTATAAACTATAAGAAGTAGTGAAAAAACTCAAACGAGTCGTGATGCCGATTTTGATAAAAAGAAGTCATTAATCAAAGATGTAGCCTCGTAGCCTAGTGGCGCGGGGACTGGCCTAGCGTACCAGAGGCCCGGGTTCAATACCAACTTGCACCACTGTCTTTCTCTTTCAGAGTTCGATAAGTGCATTTCGTCACGAATGCGAGCTGCTCCATGGTTCGGAATCCATGTAAAACTGTAGGTCCCCTTCCCCTACTAGGTGGTAGGGTTTAAGCCCGCCCGGGTTGGTACCATCGCATTAGATGAAAAGATGGTCGAAGCGGCAATGAAAAATTGTCCGTGTTTTCCATTCAGTTCAATGTAGCCGTGCTCATAAAGGGAAGGTCCTGGCATGGCACCTAATTTCTTCGGGAATGTGGTGTATTGGGCTAATTTCATAACGGTAGTTGTGTGGTATAAGCCATCCATGTCAGGTCGCATAAAAAAAAAAAAGTAACGTATCCTGTATTGCACCAAAAAATAGCGTCACTCATCGCGTCCTTGGACTCGATTCAGCGTTGAGCGGTCCGTCTTATTGGGAACCCACAACTCACCGCTGGCTTCGAGTCCCTGAGCCATAGACTGTTGGTCGGGTGGCTCTACTGAGACTTTGCTCTGTGGATCTTGAATCCCTTATTCCTCCCCATCGTACCTATAACCGGAGCATCCGCCCAGCAGAGAATCAGAGCGGTTGACATTAGGCTTTTGAAAACGAACCGTTTCTCAAACTCATTTCTTTGCTGCACCGCCAGGACATGGAACTGTCTGCCGGCGGGTGCCTTTCCTTATAACTGTAACTGTAATAAGCTCAGCAATAATCCACTAATTCGCTGGTATGGTGCCTTGCTGAGCGTGGTTTCACGAGGCGAGGTGTGAGGTCCTCAGCACAGCCAGGCATACCTGTTTATCATTAAAATAATTTTGGGAATAAATTCTGAGAAGTCCAAGTTTAGCTATGGTTGTATCCGGTTTTTCACGCCCACTGACTGAGATCCAGATTTTTACTTACCGTTTAAATAACGAACCGGGAACCTAACCTAGTTTTTAATTTAATGGTTGAAATGTTTTCAGAGTGCTGCTTTGTTAACTTGTAAAAAAAGATAGAGTGACTCGCACAATACTGAAACATCTTGGGTTTAAAGTAAGTTGTAACAAAATGTTCGCACATAAAGAGCGCCATGGGTTACATTGTACGTATGTCTCGATTGCCCCGAAGTTGCTCGATTTTCCCGGGAAAGCCTTTTATTGCGCGGCGACGCTAACATTGAGAGCCACAGTTACTTTTATGTGCCGAAAACTTTATGGGTATTTAAGCAGCTGAACCACGATAGCGGCAAAAATCATACACTCGCAAGCGGCGTTGCTTGCATGCCAGTTAAAATGTTCCAATCAGTGATTGATTAATCATTACGGTTCCACTTTTTGTCTCCCGAGTGCCAGGGCTGACGTCGGTTGACCATTGTCAAACTCGGAATAATTAATGAATATTATGGATAAAATTATATGCATGTGCCTCAAGAGAAGGTCCTGGCATGGCACCTAATTCCTTCGGGAATGATTGGGCTAATATCATATCGAGCCATCCATGTCAGGTCGCATAAAATAAAAATTAACTTGAGTGGCACTCACTACAAGGTCGACGTCAACATGACGGAAAAATATCTCTAAATTTGTCTCTATTTAAAAAAAAACCTACAAACTTTGTAAAGAAACATGACAATGTGAGTGTCGCAACCACAGAAATCTGAATTATTAACTAGAACGGTCAAGAAGTCAGCTTAGTATGGAAACCGAGCGTGTCAAGCTTGGCACCCACACAACCACATAAAATACACAGATGTCTCCCGACGCGCGGCGCAACCATTCGTGTGGGGCGCATCCACCTGCGTCAAACACATACATCGAAGTGTCGGTGCGCGGGTAGCGCACTACCACCTTCTCAGGTCACCCGTCGGCGAACGCGTCGAGATGGGGATTGACGAGTATCGATAATTGTTATTTTTACTATCGATACAATTAATTTCTCATAATAATAGATAGGTAGTTCTTTTGTTTCGTTTTCTGCGTTGTTAGGAAGTAAAATTACCAGTTCAATATTTAAATTATGTCACGGTGCAATGAACTGTTTTAATTCATACCATATGGTAGGAAAATTAGAGGAAAAAAAAAAACCTTTTTTTCTCGATTTTAACTAAAAGTAAAATTTAATTGTATTAACTTGCCATATAGCTGTATTAAATTAGCATTAAGAACACTTGAGATTCACTGGGCTTTTCTACAACTAAAGAACTAAATATATCAACAGGATGTTAACGGAGTTATGGCCCAAACGTTAACCAGGTTTCCCTAGGCATATTTAAGGTGGCCCATCCCGCTCATCTCCCCATACAAAAGGGGAAAGAAGATCACGCCCATATTTCTTGTCAGAGATCCAAAATGTTGCTCAAAATAGCTTTATTTGATCGAACTAGATGTCTGATGACCATTGGCATTGTAAAATTGTGTTTGGTTTCTAAATTATAAGGTCCGAAAGTTTGAATTTTCTGCGCGTTTTATACAATAACTTTGGTGGTGGATTACGCAATGATAAAGTAAAAACATCTTAAAAAGATTAGTCATCAGACATAGCTTATTTAATCACGATATATAATCTATTGGGTTTTTGTTAGATTTTTGACTACAGCGGTCGTGGTTTACTTTTAGCTAAAAGTCGTTTTGAAATTAAAATTTTCGTAAATCTTACCAAATCATACACTATGCACATTGTCTTTTTTGTGGACATGTTGCATCTTCCTCATCACGGAACCTGTCTTATTCTTTGAAACAGACTTGAAGCGACTTTTGTCGCAGAGCGCAACAGCACGGTTTTGTACCGTGCCCGCGAATAAGTTAGGCCCGCCGGGTTGGGCCACCTTAAAGCAAAAAACCGGCCAAGTGCGCGTCGGACTTGCACACGAGAGGGTTCCGTACCGTCGTAAAAGATTTAACACAAAAGAAACAACTTTTTTGTAATATGTGTAATATTGAAATTTTACCTTTGTTCTTATAGCGGCAAAATAAATACACACTCCGATCGATATTATGAATTTCGTTATCAAAATGTACTCTGTAGCCTAGCGATAAAAGCGACCGCCTGTTTTTACTGGACAATATGCAAGTAATGAAAACTTTTTCTAACTAAAACATAACTGTAATAATAGAAACATCGATAACGCTAATTCTTGGTGTCATCACTACCTACTACCCAAATAAGCAAAATAAACGTTCAAACGCACTCAAATTTCATATCGAAATAACCATAACACTGAGAAATAAAATCGATAGCACTCATTATTTGTCACATCACTACCCAACGCGACTGCGTTGGGTAGTGATGTGACAAAGCGGAGAAATTATTTCGAAAAATGATTTAAATATACAAATAACTGTTTTAGAATTGGCTTACCTATGAAATGTGATGCCATTGTTTTTGTAGGACACGTTCTCGTTTTGGTTTTTGCAGATCCGCACTGAACAATTAGGCATTTCGACAATATTCTGGACAAACGCGCGCGCGCCGCGACCGGGTACGAACTGAGCGGCCGGCGTGACGTCACGTTTGCTTATAACCAATTTTGGGTATAAGGCCGCCACGGAAATCGCGCGCGTCGCCCGTTCTAGTTTAGTATATTCCGATTTCTGTGGTCGCAACCTACAAACGAGATCGACTAATGATCTCAGACTGTCGGGGAATGCCTTAGGCATGCAGTGCTACCATTGTGTACGATTTTAGTGCAATAAACGTGTTTTGATTTGATTTGAACTATTGGGGAGTGTATGTCTGTGGTGGTCTGGCTCAGCTGACGGACCGCAAACTTTCTGCGCCGTAAAAACGAATGCATCGTTACCACAGTTGCGTCACGCCGTTATTAAACAAACAAATTAAGCGAACAAAAGGTTGCGTCCGAAACACAGAAAAGATAATAAAAAGCGAAGCCGCCCGAGCGGGCTCGCTTTTTATTTTTCATAACGTTTAATCTCTCTTTTGTTTCCTACAATTGCGGTTGACAAGAGCTATGCGAAATAATGCCAATTTATTTTTAACCCAAATGAAGGATGATGAATACGAACCTTAAAATGAATCAAGAGAACAAAAAATGTGACATTTATGGCACAGTATCTGGGCGGGAAATCACTCCCACATTCAACTAAACTCACAGAACATAGTCCAACGCTTTGACTTTGTTTGTACGCAGAACCTATGTAAGCTTTGCACATTTTTCGCAACGAACTGATTTACCTTACTTTAGTGAACTAAGCCCCAAGTATTTACCGCAATAAGTATTTTTTTTTAACCAATGCATCAACAACCCTTCATCCTTAGCTCTGCTCTCATGCACCTCCACTAAGCTCCTATCCTAGGATGAACTAGGACTGGTTTTCGTTGAGTTTAATACGAAATTTAAAATAAAGTTTGAAATGGCTCCTGGATTCATCGTTGTCCAAGGTAACATTGATTATTAATTATGATACTTTTGAGGTTACCGCGGTCGTTAGACATGTTTGAAAAATGTTACGGCTTTTCACGCGGCAGGTAGAGATATTCTCCGACGTTTCGAGCTCTGAATGATTAGCTCGAAAGTTTATTATTAATTTATTATTTTAGATGCAGATCAATTGTGAATAATAATGTTAACAATCAATATGTAAATAGTCATGCTTAGCAACATTAATAAATATTCACTTGTAATAATACATTTATATTTACTAGTGTATATATAACTAATAATAAATATACATCCGCTCGGGTCAATCTAACTTTGGACGAACTTTTTGATAATCCTATAGGAACCCAAACTTTTTTCGGTTAAGATGTATCCTATGTGTCAATTCAAGCTATAATATATCTATGAGCCAAAACTGTTTTTGCGTAATTGAAGAAAAAACATGCAAACATTCACATTAATAATATTAGTAGGATTATAATCGACAAAGTCAAGAGTAACTTAGACTATAGACATTCTCCCATCCCAAAAAAAGATTTATGTATTAGATTTATCATTAATTATCTATTTTTTTCATAAATTAAGGCTAAATATGGAAACGATATGTTAGGTTAGGTGACACAATCAACCAATGTCCATGAAATATAGTTATAAACCTACGAGATTGCTTCAAGAAAAAATATAGAACAGTGAATAGCAGTCTTCATGACATCAATTAATCACCAGTTCATTAAATCTGGTGTTCACTGCGCACCAGCTCCCGTGCGTGGCGTCATTACCTGCGGTGACAGTTCGTCAACTCATTGCGACTTTATAATGGAAGCCACTTTGGGAAATTGCTATATTTTACCGAGCACATACCGAAGGCGCGAAAACTTAACACCAGGAACAATGTAAAATATTATTTTAACCCATTTCCTAAATTATGTGGATTATGACTTTGTTCAATGCCGTCAATGAAAGTTAAAGATATCGTATAATGCATTAAGAAAAACAATAAACACATTGTAATATGTTACAGAGTTTCTGAATTGAGGATTAAAATTACTTTCGCTGGTATTCGTATACGGTTTGTACATTTTATTAATTCATAGAAATGGAAGGCTAATATCACGTCACCTCTTGAAATAAACCCATCTCACAGTGTACCCGAGGGAGCCAGGTGACATGCCAGAACCATCCCTTTGAGCACGACACATTGGACTGGTTTGAAAACATGGATCATTTTTACTGTATCTTCCACCGTCTTTCGTATGAATTAGGGCGAGCCCTATAACCTAATTAGTGAAGTTAAAGCTATGGGTCTCGGACCATGTAGCATTCACCTATTTGAAGCTGAATTTAGATATTTAGAAAAAAATTCAGCTGAAGTCTAAATCGTAGTTGTAAGAACATGTTAAAATTAAAATCCGAAATCCGGTTTGTAAGCCCAGCTCAACAAAGTATGTCGGCTAGGCAGGAGCGTGCTGATAGATTAACGCGAGCATACCTAAATTAAGAATGTGTGTACTAGGCTTTATGCACGTAAATGGACTATTGTTTAGGGCTTTTATTGTATACGAGTATTCATCATCTATAGACAGTACACGATTTGTCATGTTTTATCATTTGCCCGCTTAACAAATCACAGCTAATAACAACTGGCAAAAATTTTACTAGAGTTTTTTCAACGTGCGGTTAGTCTATGTTTACAAAAGCGTTGGTCAAATACGTAAAGAAAGCAGTTATAATGGTTTTTAAATATCCTACTTGTATCGCATAACTTTGGAATAAACACGAAAGCAAATAATTGTATAAGCAATAAATGTATTACATTTGCCAACATCCATCTTGCATTGTCATCTCCTTGGCGTATAGCAGCGGCGTAGTACTGCCTCAGCGGCGGTAAAGTCAGCGCGGCGGCGTACTGAGCCCTGGCTTTATTACATGGTAACGAAAATTATGATAACATCAGAAACGAAGCCTTGCGGCCGATAGGAGGCATGCGATGTGGGGAACACGCAGGCCTACACAAATAATTACTGCCAACCACTGGAAAATCGATTAAAACGCCACGGAACATTGTGTGGTCATACCGGGGGTAGAAACATTATAAATGATAAAGACTTGTTAATTATGTTCTAAAACTTGGTAACAGAATTAGTGACATTCAAATATTTTCATATTTTTAGGTTTTAGAGATTTTCATTGAATGATGTAAGATATAATGTAACCCAAGTATAAAGATTTATTGAATGCAGTAGATTTAGAATTAAATCGGCGGCGAATAGTATCTAAACGTAAGTTTAAGAAAGCTAGTTTAAAGAACACTTTGGTAAAAATCTATATTTTTTTTTATTCATTAGGAATGAATAAAATCTATATTCACGACCATTCAATCTCCACTCTTCATGCGTACACTCTAAAGATGCGTAGCATATGAATTTTGTATGAAATCTCTAATTGATTTCCCGTTTCTAGTTTAATAATTATGTACATATAACACGAATGCTTACGTTGAAGGAAATATCGCGAAGAAGCCACTTCGGTGGTGTTCGATTTTCTAGTAATGGCTGGATGATACAGCTATGGGCTCACTACTCAACTCACTTTGGCGTATGTATTTATTAGGCAAATTCTCACATCACGTCTAGGTATATTTAAGAATGGAATCTGTGTTGGTTCATTATTTAAGTCACTTCATAATGGTTGAAAAGGAAACATTTTTGTGGAACACGTTTGCGCGTCTCTTGGTGCCATTCTTTCTATTTAACTGGACATGGGATAGCTAATAACTACAACTATTGTCACAATTACAAAATAAGCACTTATGTACATGGTGGATGGAAATGTGGATGGAAAACACGAACAATTTTTTTTCACCATCTTTTTATCCAATACCAATCTTTCATACAATCCAGGTATCAATCCGGGCGGACTTAACCCCAGTAGGGTAAGGGAAGTATTATATGATTTTCGAACCATGGAGCAGGACAAAATTCCCTTACCCAACTTTTGAAAGAGAAAGTGGTGCATGAACTAGGCAGAGATCAATTCCCTGACATCTGGCTTGGAGAGTCATTCTCCGCGCCCCTAAACTACGAGCCGCTCGATAAAAAATTACCACTGTTACTGAAGCAATAAAATGTAAAAAAAAATAAGCTTTGGTAAAACATAAAAAGGAATCCACGTCGAAGAGGTGGAAAAGCGTTTCCACATAAAGATTTTTTTTTAAATTTCATTATTACGTTGATTTGAAGTTGCCTTATTCGCAGAAGTTACCCAATTATTCCTGAAATAAAAGCAATGAAAATAATGGATGAGGAGTCACGTGTTACGATTTTATCAAGTTTTATTTCGTTTTTTATCGCACCGTAATAACACACGCCCGTTGACACAGCAAATGGAGCGGTGAGAAACACTCCATTGTTTTTGGCGCTTTCATTTATAAAGTTCGGCTGATAATTAGGGTTATAATAATGTGGCTTCTAAAAAGAATGTTGACAGGCCATAACGTGCGCCGGTGCGGTGCTGGGCGGGGCTGCGGGGGAGCGGAGGGCTCGCATAGCGGCGTGAGGGTTAGCTTGCGTGATTACGTCTGAGGCCGTAGTCCCAGTTGTCGTCTAAATTGGCGTTTACGCCAAACCGATCGACTGGCGTTTTCGAAAGTATGGAGAAATTGAGGAGCGCGCGCAGTGGGTGTTAAACGAACTAACATTTGCGAGTCCGAGTTGGATTTGACAGCTTACTCGAGGTTGCCGTGAATATGTCGACGTTGCCGTTTACGCCGACTCTGCGTTTTAATAAAAATCTGAAGTCCGTGTTTGCCTTTGACAGCTTGAAGAAGTTAAACCACATAATATCTTGTAAAAACTTGTATGGAGTTTGACGTTTTTACGGAACTTTGAAGTTCCGTAAAAACGCCAGTTTAGGTGACAACTGGGACTAGCAGCTCTGATGCAAAAGTGACCTGGCGTTTGGGATGGCAATTTGCTGATTTAGCCTTGGATTTCTTAGCCACTAATCGCGGCTCGTAGCCTAGTGGCGCGGGGCCTTGCCTTGCATACCAGCGGTCTGGGTTCAAATCCTCGCCCCGTTCATGCACCACTTTCTTTCCCTTTCTGAGTTGAATAAGTGCATTGCTTTCGAATCCATGTAAAACTGTAGGTCCTCTTCCCCTACTGGGGGTTTAAGGTGGCCCAACCCGGCGGGCCTAACTCATTCGCGGGCACGGTACAAAACCGTGCTGTTGCGCTCTGGGACCTTCTCTTTTTCAAAGAATAAGACAGGCTCCGTGATGAGGAAGATGCAACATGTCCACAAAAAAGACAATGTGCATAGTGTATGATTTGGTAAGATTTACGAAAATGTTAATTTCAAAACGACTTATAGCTAAAAGTAAACCACGACCGCTGTAGTAAAAAATCTAACAAAAACCAAATAGATCATAAATCTTGATTAAATAAGCTATGTCTGATGACTAATCTTTTTACCATGTTCTTACTTTATCATTGCGTAATCCACGTCCAAAGTTATTGTATAAAACGCGCGAAAAATTCGAACTTTCGGACCTTATAACTTAGAAACCAAACACAATTTGACGATGCCAATGGTCATCAGACATCTAGTTCGTTCAAATAAAGCTATTTTGAACAAAATTTTGGATCTCTGACAAGAAATATGGGCGTGATCTTCTTTCCCCTTTTGTATGGGGAGATGAGCGGGATGGGCCATCTTAAGCCCGCCCGGGCTTTCCATCCAGTTCTATGTAGCCGTGCTCGTGGAAGGTCCTATCATGGCATCTAATTTCTTCGGGAATGTGGTGAGTTGGGCTAATATCACGATGGTAGTTGAGTGGTATTAGCCATCCATGTCAGTTTGAATAACAAAATGCCAGATTTGCTCTGCAAACTTTAGCCCTTTGCAATAGGGGAATTTTGCGCCAAATCACTGTCAATATCGAACTTATAGTTTTTTTATGTAACTGGACATGGATGGCAAATACCGAACTGACCGTCAGATATCAGCCTAACACACCACATGGGAACTAGGTGCCATGCCAGGACCTTCCTTATATTGCTCGGTTACATTAAACTGGATGGAAACGCGGACAAATTTCATTGCCGCCTCGATGATCGTTCATTTAATGCGATGGTACCAACTCGGGTGGGATTAACCCTCCCGGGTGGGATTAACCCTCCCACCTAGTAAGTAAGGAGGAGACCTACAGTTTTACTTGGAATACGAACCACGGCCAGCCTCAACGGTTAAAAATGGTCACCCATCAGAGGTGTTTCTCCTGCTTATCGATTCGCAAGGTGTCGCACACTGAGCTACAGAGGCTGACGGAAATACGTAACTTTGCCGGCGACGGATGAAGGAACTGAACGCAGGCAGCTGAAAATGTATGTGTGTCGGTATGTTATTTTCCTTTTGCATTGAGGCGACCCTCTAATCCGATAGAAACTTTGGTTTAACTGTTGGTCACAGGTGCGATCGAAATTGTTATTATTGGTTTCTACTCCCGCCCGTCCATACTCTATGCCTGTAGTCAACTGATTCAATCGAGGTGTAGCAACATCAATTTTTCTGGCTTCCATTTGTGCGCATGCCAATTGGTTTATGTAAACAGACAGGAAACCCTACAACGGGTAATTGATGTGAAACTTCGAAAATTTGCAAATTCGTTCCTTTCACAATATTTATTCTAGTGTATAATGCCTTGCATCATACCTACTGAACATTGAATTTTGATGGGATTGCGAAATTGTGGGTTAAACATTAGTTAAACACGCCTATTTTTTGTGAAAAACCGGTATATCCATATATGTAGCTGTGCTGAGAGACGAAAAGTACTCAGAAAAGCAAAATCCACCTCACCTCGCCAAACCACGCTCTGCGAGGCACCCTACCAGCGGAGGTTTTGCGGACTATCGCTGAGCTATCAAGCTTGTTTAAATTACGTTTGAATGTTTCCTCAAATGTATAAACTGGGAGTCTTAAATATAAATTTGAGGAAATATATCCTCCGGCAGACAGTTCTTCAGTTCAGTTAGACAATGAACGAATTGTTTGCTAAAAACTCAACAAACACCATCAAACAACCACTATGTTCACCGGATATGGTTCAGGGCCTGTATTCTTGGCAAAACTAGAACGTACAAAGTTTTCACTACTTTTTCGTGTTGCCACTGGAGTAGTGCCTCGCTTTAAAATCTTTGATTGCGGGGACGCTAGGTTCGGGTCTCATCTTTCCCTAATATATGGTTGACAGAGGCGATGGCTGAGCCCGGCGTGAAGCTCGTGAACGGGTGCTGTTTGTGGGGACTGGCTTTCTCCAATTGGCAACATGTTAGATGGCGGGCATAGTCTTTACAAATAAACTGATATTTGTCATGAACTGTTGCATATGATATTAATTGTTTGTACTTTATACTTTTGTAAACTTTGACTAAGTGGACGTTGAAAAAAAAACCAGCGGAGTTTCTTGCCAGTTCTTCTTCGCTGGGATTGCCGAACTGGCTAATGATAAAATATGACAAATCCGAGTGCAGTGTACTGTCTATGGATGATGAATAAACAATAAACAACAATTCAGTCATTGCGGATTCAGTAGAGTTAACAGTAATGTCAAAGTAAATTCTTCTTCTGTTAACTCTACTGAATCCGCAATGACTGAATGCCAAGAATACACGTCCAGGCCGAATGTTTTCTCTTCCCAATACTCAAATGACCGTTTTCAGTCGATAGAGAGAATTTGTGGCGAGAACAGAATTAAATCTTTTGATAATTGGATTATTCCTTGGCCTGAGTATATTCTTTCAAGGCCTACTTTGAAGGTGATAGAATACATTTAGAAAAATAAATAACATTTTGTGATTTATTGACATTTTCCTGGTACTTTCTTGGAATAATAGTAGGCTTTATGGCTGATATACAGTTATGATACATACAACTATATCAACCCGTTAAAATGAATATAAATAAATTACAGAATCATTTCAATTGCAAAGGAGAAATAACTTTCCTTGCCAAGTATCGTTTGTTATTTGGAAATCAATACCATTCGAGCCGAATTAGTTGAATGTTTGTCTATACACATCATTATCATTAACAAAGAAAATAGAAGACCCCATTCGGGAGAAGTTTCCAAACAAACGCTAGCAGTCCCGCACCTCTATTGAAATTTCCATGAACCTTCAATCTCCCTTCAAATAAAGGGTGAGCGGAATGAATGGGGATACACAATGGGCTGTCTGTCCGTCTATAGAGGCCCATACGAGTGCTTGCTACATTCTCATGTGGCTGGCCTACCGTCATCAAACAACGATCCGACCGCCACACAGACTAGAGGCTAGAATGAGTTTTACTCTAAGTACGGTTCGTATTACATACTTAGCGTTTAAATACAAGTTTACAGCGTTATATGTTCAAGATAAATTACTTTTTGACTCGGAAGCGATATTGTTCATCACTATCTCTTCTTTAATAATAAAACAGTTTATGTTTTATTTTTGTGGTGTAGCGGCATTGCCTGGCTTCGCACGGGCATACAAACAATATCTCATATGATATGTATTGAAGAAAGAGCCCAGTAAAAATAAATACTTTACGAATATACTGCAAGCCTGGACCCGAACCAGCAAAACATACCATTCGCGGGTATTGCGTCTACGAATTTCGCCACCGGCGAAATAATCTTAAAACTGTGTTAGTAGGCAGCATTAATTAGGAGAGGAGGGACTGTAGGACAATTCCGAATTATGGGTATAGAGTGGGTGGCATAATTGATAGATGGAATGCTCGCGAAAGGTATGCTGCCGGTGCAACACCCGCTTTACAGAAAATGTAAAAGTAGTTTTTTTAACAGTTTTCTTTCATTAATTAATGGGTCCTTGCCTCACGGTCGATTCCCAATGCACATCACATTCATCATTTAGTTGACTTCTATACACGCAGTGAGCACCGACTTGTGTTGAGATTTTTTTTATGTAACGAAATGGATTGCTAATACAAAACTGAACGTCAGATATAAGCCTAACACACCACCACCAATGCCAGGACCTTCCTCATTCGTTTTTTTTTTGTTGTTTTTTGAATAAACAAATTTTCTTTCTTTCTTTCTTTCTTTCCTTATATTGCTCGGCTGCATTGAACTGGATGGAAGACACGGAAAATTTTCGTTGCCGCTTCGGCCATCGTTCATTCAATGCGATGGTACCAACCTCGGCGGGATTAACGCTACGACCTAGTAAGTAAGAAAAGGGACCTACAGTTTTACGTGGATTCCGAATCACAGCCAGCCTCGACTGTTGAAAATGGTCACCCATCAAGAACCCAACCGCGCTCAGAGGTGCTTACCCACCTTATCGAATCGCAACGCGTCGCACCACTGGGCTACCGAGGCTGACAAGCTGAGGTATCATGGCAACATTTTGCTAACACAAATAGCGGAGCGGACCGAGACTGTTGTTCCGTCAAGGAGCAGTCACTGACCCAAGAGTCCTTTTGTTAGGATTAAATTGGGACCTTTTTAAAGGGCTTTTACGTTTTAAAAGCGTTAACAATTGTTGTTATTCTGTTCAAGTGCGACTCTTATGTACACTCGTGCGCGCTGTTGCCGAGCCAGACCATTGTCACCGCTCGGGTACACTCAAAAAAGAAATTGGAGTTCGAGGCGGCCGTGGAAATCGCATCAAGTGGCTTAAACGCGATGGAAGGAACCCATTGACATTCCAAGTTTTTTATTTTTACTTTTTTGACAGTGTCCTCTGATTTGGTTCTGGCTTCTGCGAATTTTGAAAAGGGTATTCGAGGAAAACTCGGAAAAGCATTGCGATTCGACTGAAATGTCAGCTGGACATTTTTCATTTCTTGTGGATATTAAATTACAATACTTCACTTTCATAAGATTTTCTCTGCTTTACGACTTCGAAAAAAAGAGGGGGTTCTCAATTCGTCGAAATCTTTTTTTTTCTCTTTTGTTTTTATTACTTCTCCATTTGTAATAAAGTCGGGTTCCAACGTCGATGTCCGACGGTGCAAACAATTCACACTAAAATGGATTGCTAATTTCGTTGTGTAAATAGGAAACCAACCAAAGTATTCACTTTTGGTTTCAAGAATGTAAATAATAAATATTTCGTTGGGTACATTTATAATCTAGTTATTAAATAGATATTTGCAGTTTTTCAAATAGTCTTGAACAACCATAATTTACAAGTTACAGCATGTTACAGCTCATATTATTGCCTTCAATACAGTGTGGAAACTTTGATCTGTCTCTTACGACGCTCGATGGTGATTGAAACATTTGTGGGTTTCACATTGTGCCCATTCTAGACCAGGAGGTGGCGACAATAATGGTAACGATAACGTAAATGGCTGAAACTGGGTTCACAGGATAAAGACCAACCCTCTGAAGCTAAATGTGTTGGTCTGCCTGTGCCAAGTGGTTGCGTTACCTAGATAAGGCGCTTTAAAAAGTAGTTATGGTGATAAAAAATATATATGATAAGATAAATGTCTGCAAATGACGAAGCATAAAAGTATCCGTGCATACTTGCTTAGCAATACCAAAACTGAACAAATCATTGGTTCGTATCATTTATCATTTCGTAGTTATAGGCGATTTAGGTTACGGATATAACGTTAGGTATATTTAAGTATTTAATTGAACAATCGACTGGTTATTGTTGTATAATTAATAGGTATCAATGTTTTTAGACAATCAATATATTCTTCAGCAGGTACATACTAACATATTATTTATTAAGCCAATCTAGATAACTCAACCACTTGGCACAGGCAGACCGACATATTTAGCATCAGAAGATTGGTCTCTAGCATGTGAACCCAGATTCAGCCATTTACCTTATCGTGACCAAAAATGTCGTGACCTCGCGGAATATTCTCACATACCCGTCAGACTTCGCGACTTTGTAGGTATTTGCGTGTTTGTAAGTCGGGCTTATGAAACAAAGTGAGTAGACGGTTTACAGAGCAGGAGGCCAATTCTGGGAAGAGTTGAAGAATCAGGAGTTTTCTCGGGCAGGAATTCACTTTGACATTACGTAGAGTTTTTATTTATGCGTTGTTTATATAACTGGACATGGATAGCTAATACCAAACCGACCGTTTTAATATTAGCCTAACACACCAAATGGGAACTAGGTGTAATGCCAGGATCTTGCTTATATTGCTCGGTTACATTGAACTGGATGGAAAAAATGAATGGTATTCTGGTAATCGATCGCAGCGCTAGACGGGATAAGTGGCACGAAATGAAACATTTCCATGCGTTTCCGAATTCAGTGCCAACGAAAAATAACCAATCCATTTCCATAAGCGATGAGGTGATCATGTTCCATATACTGGTTTAGGCTGAGTCCTCAGTCAAATTAATAAAGGAGAATGCCCATTACAAAACCGCTAGCAGTTAGCATGTACACCAATGAACCCACTTTACTTTCATTCCTCGCATCATATAAGTAAAAATGTGTGACATTCAGTTTTTTCTATAATGGGGATAAGTCGGTAAACACTGCTAAAGATGAACTTTGAGGTTATTTCCCACATTGTAAGTACCATCGGTTGTGGATATTTATTTGCTAGACAACTTTAATGATTGTTGCTGTCACAATGGTTACTTACAGGGCCTCATTACATAAGGTATGTGTAGAATAAATAGTCGTAACTGAAACTAAGACTAAAGAAAAGTAGTACTTTGTGACTTCACTTTGACACATTTTGTATGGCCGAAATCTCAAAGTAATGCAAAGTGACGTCACAAAGTACTACTTTTCGTTAGTCTTAGTTTCTATTACGACTATTTATTTCAGCCTTAGTTTCTGTTACGACTATTTATCTCAGCCTTAGAGATTTCGTCCGTTCAAACTGTGTCAGAGTGACGCAGAAGGCTGAGATAAATAGTCGTAACAGAAACTATGACTAACGAAAAGTAGTACCCCATTATAGAAAAAAGTTGAATTTACAGATTGTTGCTTTTATGATACGAGGAATAAAATAAAATTGGTTTCATGTCTGTACATGAAAATTTCTAGCGCTTTTCTAGCCCATACTGGAATGGGCATTCTCCTTTACGCATTTAAGTAAAGTTATCAAAAAAATCAAAACGTACGTACGCTGCTACATTTCAGAGAATTACTTCTTAATTTGACTGAAGAAACAGGTACGATTCATTGTATGATACTTGATCACCTCATTATGCTCTTGAATGCTCTATTTATTTACTGATTCAGCAAGATTTAGGAGTGTGTAATCAGTAAGTAAACTAATCAGCGCAAGAATTGGCCTCCAGTCCGGCGGTCGAGGGCGGCGCGGCGTGGAGGAGGCGGTAGCGGAGCGGTGCTGCGGTGACGGATCACTCGGTGATCAGAGCACTTGACTGAGTTCCCAGCGCGCGCCCGCACGCGAGCCTGTGTAGTTCGCGGCCCCGGGCACTACGCCGCCGTAGCTGAAAAACCGTCCTCTGTCACCGCACACTGTCACTAGTGGCGTTCTAAGCTGTAGACCTCGTGACACCGTTTCATAAGTTTTGACCGATTTTAAAATGTTTTTAATTTTTTTTAAACTGACTCGAACGAAAAATTCCATATAGGTAATTATCGAACTTGTTCACAAAATTGTAGGAATAAAAATTTAAGGATTATCTTCGGAATCTTTGCATCTCTAGATTATTTATTCATTGCCAAAGCATATTTTGGCCAAGCATTTTGTACATAAAGCTAATATTTTTAGTAGATGTTCTGTGGTTTCACTTCTTCAAGCTGTCAATGTCAAACTCGGTTTAAACGGCAAAGTCGAAGTATTTATGGAACTGCGCGCGCTCTTCAATTTCTCCGCACATTTGAAAGTGCCAGTCGATCGATTTGCCGTAAACGCCGATTTAAGTGACAGCTAAGACTAGGGTCTCAGTTTAATGTAGCTGCGTAATACAAGGAAGGTCCTGGAATGACACCTAGTATGGCAAAGGGTTAGGCTGAAATGACATTAGGTGTGGTATTAGCCATCCATGTCCTGTTACATAAAAAAAATCGGTCAAAAGTAAAATCAGCGGGCTTATTTTTGGTGAGGTATAGCATAGTGGTACTAGCGACTTAGCGATTCTAAATAAAGTTGTTCCGTGAAGCACGCGATCCGACGACCCTAATCAAGGACTATCGTTTCCCCCCCCGCCTCCCCGCCACCACCGCCACCCCCGCCGCCCCCGCGCCCGACCGCGCCACCCGCCCACTTGTCACTTCCTATTAATATTGTACGGAATGGCACCTGACTGGATAAAGCGCCGACGACGTAAACTAGAGGCCTGCCGGCGCAGGTCAAGCAAAAGCTAATTGCCCAGCGAAGCTTAGCGGTTGATAGAGAAGAAAGTTTTTCAGGCGGAAAGCGTTTTCATGTATTCGTTGGGATTATATTGTTTGGTCGACTTCAATGTTACAAGAATTTAAATAACATTTCTACATTTGAGAATGGATAATATAGAATTACTTATACTTTCTATCTAGATCCTCTAGACTAGATCTTTTATCTTTCGGGTTGGTAAACTATGGACTAGACTTCCTGTCGAGGTATTTCCCCATAGTACTACCTGGAGTCTTTAAAAAATGGTGAGAAGATGTACCTCGCCGGCCGGCATTGTTTTTCGTAGCCCCCGTGAAAATTCGAAAGACCATGTCGGGCTTAACATAAAAAATGAAACACGGCTCTGCCAAATGCCCACATTTTCAGTCAATATTACATATACATCTATTTTTGAAATGCCTGCCATATCTGTTTTTTATGGATTTTCTTCACCATATCTGGCGTGGTCACTTCATTTGGTCTACCACTGCGATGTTAGTCTTGACAGCTCGTACGACCCCGTCTAAACTCTGCCACCCAATATTTTATTGTCGTAAACGATGGAGCAGACTCCCTCTCTTGGAGTCTTTCAGATGAAAGTATTCATTCACATAACGGTGACAATTTGTATCAATGTTTAACACTTCAATGAAACAAAAGAGAACAGCATTTTAAAAATTAAAATTTAATTGAATTTATACTTTCGAACGAAATCAGTTATTTTTCTAATAGCAACCGCCATCTATACGCCAGGTCGGGTACTTCTGGGACCACTCTGGTCTAGAGCATTGGACATCCGTACGACTGAAAAAAATAATCTTCGCGGACCAAAAATGTTTCTGATTCTAACCGACATCGGGCTTTAACCGTAATCCAACAACGGTTAAGGAGGAAATAACTTAAATCCTATGCAAAAAGCATGTAGAAGCACCCCAACCAACTGGCCTGAACAGAAAGAAAAGCTCCCCAAGACCTTTTATAAAACTCAATATATAAGATCATAGAAGCATATGGATTAACCACTGGTATAATACCATGCAAGTAAGAAAGGCAATTATGAACTCTAGCTAAATGTCTATATACGCAGCTGGTAATTAAAAAAAAGATTAAAAATAGATGCAACAACAGACATCCACTTATCACAGCAAGTCGTGCACTTTGTTGATTGTATAGCAGTTGCCTATTTGGGCAAATACTCAGCGACATGGTTGCTGGGCGTGTCTCTAGTCCATTTATTTTTAATGCTCTTTGTGGATAGAGCGTGTGCCTCCACCCCGCCGAGTTCATTCGATGCCGCTGAGCCGCGCGCCGCGTCGCAGCAGGTCGGAGTGTTTAGTTTCGCGACTCCGACATTAGCGTAACGCTTCTTGCTGTTTGTGTAGCCGAGCACACGTTTACGCTGCGCCGAGTTTGCGTCACGCAGAACAATATTTACCGTTTCAATTTGGCGGGAGGAGGCCTTCCATTAGTTCAGTTTTACCGTTAAAAGGTTTTTCAAGAACCGAAACTGGAAAGTAAACGTGTTGATTTAGGGACTTGTTGAGTACGTGCGTTAGATTTTACATCCATGCGCAAGGGAAATACGCCGAGAAAGGTTAAAGAAATTGGCATTGAATAATTTTATATTCCGACGTTTCTCTATTTTATGCGTTCAAATACATAATCAGTAAAATTCACAAAAGGAGAACAGCTTCGTGGGAGATTATAGTAATTACTAAGTAAATTAAGTTGGCGCTAATAAGCACTCATCTTTTGCCACTTTCAGGCAACTATAATGTATTGTTGGTTCATGAAAATCCGGTTTGAACAATGAAAACATTAAAGCTACACTCGGCCCTTCAAACTTGAAATGTCAACGGGATTTGAACCATAACAAGGTTACATTGGATATAAGGTATTTAGTTTGGATCGGCTCGTGGCTTACCTGAACTTTCCTTCCATCCCAGAGGTTTGGATTCAAATTCCTGCTCCGTTCGTGCACTTGTCTTTCTCTTTCTGAGTTCCATAAGTTCACTTCGGCACCGGGTTGTTACCATTGCGTTGGATGCAAAGATCTTCCAATCTGCAATGAGAAATTGCCTCCTTAAGAAGTGACAAACTAGTAAAAAATAGTGCTGGGAAATTAAGTCAGTTTTTCTTTAAATTAAATTCAATTAATTGATGTTTTTAAATATATTTTTATTAAAGCTTCCTTGGTTTATCTACCTCATAATGACAATTGGTAACTAGGTATTTAACCCCAAATTTCTCCAACAACTTTATTTATTTATGTACACAAAACAGAATATTCAACACAGAATACCATAAAATAAAACCTTGTCAAAATATGCTGAGTATTATCCCAATAAAATTCTGACTATAGCATGCTCAGCTGTGCAACTATTCCATCCCTACCTATGAACTGCCGTTGCGAAACGCTTGTTAATTAAATCAACATGTAGTATATATATATGTACATAAACATGTGACGTGCATGTACATAACATACCGTTTGTCAGCCTCGGTAGCCCAGTGGCGCGACAAATGCAAATATCGACACAAGCTATCAAATGCAAAAAAATATACCGACTGGTAGTTCCAGAGATTAGCGCGTTCATCTTTATTAAATTAATACAGATTTATATAAAATTTTAATTGATATCAAATTTAATGACTATTTGGTTTGAGGCATCGAACACTCAGATTTGGAATGTACTGTCATTGATATAATAACACTCTGTTTCAAGATCCTCTCAGGAGACAGGGCGGAACGTTGGGTGAGGCGGCGTGTCGTATGTCGTACCTACGCGGAGTTCACTCGACGACGAAACAGTAGCCATTGCAAATTATAATACATTGCTTGGATTAAAAACACAAAAGTCTCTCTTATTTTATTTGATTAAAAGTCTTGCCTCAAAATTTCCCTAAGTTCCAATTAGTAATGCTAATTATACAATCAACCCTTTTAAATCGATTAGATGGTTCCTCATTTATGTATTTGTTGATTTATCTTATTGGCATGTAGGTAAAAACCGGCCAAGTGCGAGTTGGACTCGAACATGAAGGGTTCCGTACCATCGTACAACATTTAACACAAACAAATCAGGTTTTTTTGTATGGACGTCCCTTTAATTGAATTTTTACTAATACATACTCTGTAAACATTTTAGCCGCCTACATATTACGGTTCATGAGATACAGCCCTGTGACAGACGGACGGACGCTTAGTAGTAGGCGGAGGCTTAGTAATAGGGGTCCGTTTGCACCCTTTGGGTACGGAGCCCTAAAAAGAAGGATTGTGCATATAAAATGAAACGGTGTCATTGACAGGCGAAGCGCGAGCCAAGCGTCACTGTTTCAGCTTGGGCAAATATGGTTTCTGATGTCCGACGGAGATCTCCTCTGCAGGTCGCATTTCTCAACCGATTCTCGTAAAATTCTGTGAGCAGGTTTGATAATTACATCGAGTTTTAAAATGGCGGAGCGTGATCTATTATTTAACTGGACATCGCTGGATTATACCACACCCACCGTTATGAAATTGGTTTTTGCAGCAATTAGGTACCATGCCAGAACCTTCCCCTTATGAGCACGGCTACATTGAACTGGGTCGAAAACAATGAAATATTTTTATTGCCGATTCGACCTTCGTTTCATCCAATGATATAGTACCAACCCAGGCGGGCTCAACCCTTACATCTAATAGGGAAAAGGAACCTATACGTTTAGAATGATTCCGAACCATGGAACATCTGGCATTATTAGGTACTGTTAATGTTGTACTAATTGATAAAATTGTACTCTTGATTCCACACATACCCCAAAGAAACGTTCACCGTTGACGCCATTATAGTTCAAAAAAGTGAAAACGTGGCGATATCGGTCGATTGGGGGTCATGTAACAGCGAAAATGGAAGAAATTCGTTTGTATTGGGGCGGCGCAGCCACATTTAACATACAGTGGCGGTAGCGCCAGCGAGTGGGATCGCTTACAAATTAGCTTGCTCGATTGTTCGATATCTCGAGTTCCGACGACACGTAAAAACATGTTAGAACTCACAGGACGAATTTGGTGCAACACGCATTCGATGTTGCGCGTCCCGTATTCGTGTTAGACGTTTTCCACTAACCTTTGCTACTCCTGGCCTTTCACGCTCGCTGTCATCATGCAAGTACGTGCAGCCTTCCAAAACCTTTTAACGCGAGCATTGATAGAAGAAGGCCGATGAAAAAATATCTTTTAATATTACAACAAAGGGTTGGTGAAATTATTTGCTTCAGTGCCCCACGTGTGCCCCGCGGTACCCCGCACACACCGCCCCACCTCCGCCCCGCCGCTGCCACCTCCAAAGCGAATTAAGTCAGCCGCGAGCTCGGTAATCTATGTATTCGGGACTCTAAATACATAAAGGGTAGTTAATAGAGCAAATTACAGTTGCTCGTTTGAAAGGTTCCTACGTGGTACGGACTAGTACAGGAGGCTCGGGGGTTCATACACGCCTTATTCGCTCGTTGCTCACACCACTTTACTCTGTATCCCTAGGTTGGGGTTAAGCTATTAACAAACTGGTATAAGGAGGAAATTTAACGCACGCCATGATATATTCGATGGCGTGGAACGTGGTTCCGGTTGGGGAAGTCTCGGAATAGCATCACATGTTCTAAATTTAAATTTAAAGTGATGCCCGTTTATATCGACGGGGCTGCGGTTTGACGTTATTCGTTCGTTCAATTTTATTGCTATTTGCATACATTGTATTGTCGTTACTGACGGGAAACCTTAAATTTGGGAATCGCACACAAGGAGAGTTTCAAGACGAATATGAAAAATTCAACATTCATATTTTATCCGAAGATTACATTAAATAACATTAGTAGCAACTCCACATAAGGCATGCAAAGAGGGATCCACAAAGGAAATTCGCTGTATTTTTATCAGAACATAAATCTAATGCAAACAAATCTTATATAAAGCTAAAGAAAATAATGTGCTCCGGCACATAAGAGCCAACGAAGCCTTAGGCATAAACTGTCTGTTCTACCTTACTCAGATCGTAAAGCAACCGTATTTAACTTTTTACGCTTCGTTTCTCAAATCTTCAGCCAGCTTGATCTTTCTTTTGCTATCTAAAATTTCTTGTACGAATCAATTATAATTTTAACATAACATATCAAATTGAAATTCTCAAAGTTGTTGTTCATTGGTAACTCTGTTACCATAGAGAGACATTGAGCAATCTGCTATGTGCATTGTGGGTTTAGGAATGTAAAACTTTCACTCACGGATCACTGCATTTCTTCCTGTGCATTTCCTAAGAGCCGAATAAGAGATTCGTCTTTCATAGTTCGGATTCCAAGTAAAACTGTAGGAAGGAAGGGCTCCTTACTACGTGGTAGGGTTAATCCCACCCGGGTTGGTGCAATTGGTTTGAATGAACGATGCTCGAATTGGTAATGGAAATTGTTCGTACAAATAATAAATATCATAAGTATCGTATTAACCACCCATGTCCAGTTACATAAAACACATGTTTTTGTCGGCACCCGAATGGTTGAATAAGTTTGAGTTTAATTCATAAAAAAAATGCCATAACCTATACGGATGTGGCTAAATTGGTTATTCGGTTACAGTAGCTTATTGTATTTTGCAATACGTAATTAGCACTGGAAGATTGTATGATTTTAGCCTATTAACAAGGGTTACTAAATGTATACGACCGAATTCACTGTCGCGGGAATTTTTAGGTATAGTTTTATAATTTGTAATGGTTATAAATAAAAAATCCACAGAACTCAAAGGCTCATGACCTTCCAGCGCATTGAAAATGACTGTATTTAATTAGGGCATTTAAAAATCAGGGAAAATGAAGCTCTATCAAAAACAGTCGTCTTGATGACCAACATGATGACAAATGACCAGATTCTGAACGAAATATGTGAAATTACCATAAAAGTGTTTCTGAAAGGAAAAATAAACATCTACCCTTAATAATAATGAGCCTATTGAAACCAGAATTGTATAATTTTGAAGCCCTGTAGATTTATTAAGGACATTTTCTTTCGATTTTTCTTTTCCTTTTTGAGATGTGTTAGATTCTTTAAAAAAATCCTAAAAAAGGTAAAACGTTTATTTTAATAAAAAAAATGATTTGCAGCATTGTATTTTATACTTAATTTATATTTACTAATATTGTAATTTATCAATCTAAATAATTGAGGACGCTAGACCACGATCGCGTTTTTCTTGTAAATGGATAATTTTCGCTTCAATGGGATATGAAACGATCGAAAAAGAATTTTACATGTTAAGATGTTCATGAAATAACTTATTACCGGTTTTTTTTCGCCCGCGGCGCGGCCGAATCGTCTTGTAGATAGACGAATCCAAAAAAACACCTAATGGAGGAATAGCTACGTTTTTCTGGCCGCTTTCAATGTAAGCGATAGAGGGCCGCGCTGGCCTGGCTGCGCGCCGCCCGCCCTGGCAGCCGGCGGCCCTGGGAGCCGGCCTGGTAGCAGCCACATTTACAGAACACGTTCGCTTTGACTGACGTTGAACCAGTCGGTGCGATATTGGAGAGGACCACAGTGTAGAAGAGTGTGATCACGACAATAGAAGCCAGCGAGCAGTACCGACTGCTGTATTTGTTTATTGAACATTTGAAATGTTCCTCTGCTCTTCCACAAATAAAAAAAGGATTAAATGAATATGTAATATTTTTTTAATTCATTTGGATCGCGCAGAAAATCAAAAGCGTGGTAATAATTTTGCTTTTACTTTCGTCGCAAGATTAAATTATTTCAAATGTTTTTAAATGCTACAACGTATTTCCATAATTTAATGTTTAACAACGGCTTACCGGTGATTAATTTAAGTTTACGCGCGGTGCGAAATGTAGTAATGTTTCTACCAAAGAAAACACCGGAAAGCCGTTTTAAAATCTTTTATATTCCGGCTACACTGAAAAGAATGATTATGTAATCTGAACACGAATGGCTATTACCACATCCGCTGTCATGATATTAACCTAATACACCGTACTACCGAAGGAATTAGGTGCCATTCCAGGGCCTTCCCTTTGTTAGCACGGCTATATTAAACTGGATGGAAAACAAGGAAAACATTCATTTCCGTTTCGACCATCTTACCATTCCATTAACTTAATCAAAACATATACAGTCATATTCAGAGAGGACCTGTCAAAACTTTGTACGAGATTAGCATCGGACTGACCGTACAAAAATCGGTTTAATCCGACCTTAAAACGCGTACTAAAGTTAGTCCGCCCACTCTGAACAGAGCTGCTAATATTTAAATTGAATCGGATATACGGCTTATCACCTTCACACAAAAAAATATTTACTATTACATTTGTTGATATTTTCACTATCGAGTTCTCATTAAAAATAATAAATGTTGGTTTTTTAATTTTCTAAGGTGATATTTTCGAAAGAGTTGAAGCTTCGTAATTTCATTATTTTACCATCATGGTATAAGAAGCTAAGGTAGGCCAACTAAACATCGGGAAGACGATATATAAAAGATAGCTGGCCCAGAATGGACACACACTGCAAAAGACAGGACAAAATGGAAAGCTTTTGAGGAGGCCTTTGTCGAAGGACAAGCTGTAAAAGAAAAACCGGTTGCCGATATAAACAATTAGTTAAAAAAAATGTTAAATATATTTAGATAAAATGTTAGATTATGAATGTTATTTTAGTTTCAGCAATAAAGGATTATTATTATTATTCACAGTATATATTTATTAACAAATTTTACTTTTACATAATTTAATACAACAAAAGCCTTAAAAATATAAACCCAAAACTTATTATTATTAATTTCTTTCGCGCTGTGACATTGTGTACAGACGCCATGTCGACACCTCAAGAGCTAAATGGATGTTGCACAATATGTTGTCTATGACTGGGTACACTATGACGGCAGCGAGGCCATTAACTAGCCATCACGTGACCGCGCCCGCGCAAAACATACACTTTTTCAACTGCACTTTTCACGTTCCCACGCCAACTTCAGTTTTGAAACTGAAACTTTACACTGGTGGAAGGTAAAACGCTATAGTTGTAAGCGTGGTTTTTTTTATGCAACCTGACATGGATGGCTCACACAACTACCGTTAATATATTGTCCCAATACACCGTATTTCCCCCGGAATTAGTTGCCATGCCAGGACCTTCCCTTTATGAGCACGGCTACATTAAACTATATGGAAATTTCATTGTCGCATGTTTCATTTCATCCAAGGCGATGGTACCAACTCGGGCGGACTTAAACCCTACCGCCTAGTAGGGGAACCTACAGTTTTAAATGGATTTCGAACCATGGAGCAGCTCGCTTTCGCGCGGAAATGCACTTATCTAACACAGAATGAGAAAGAAAGTAGTGCATAAACGCGCGAGGATTTGAACCAAGACCTCTGGCATACAAAGCAAGTCCAAGCGCTCGATAGTACTGATATACGCTTACTTTAGCAAATTAAAATAATTTTAATGATTGAAAAGTGGGCTCTGTGTCATTCGTCCTGCTTTCGACGAATGTCACGACCAAAAACCTTTTCTGGTTATTCTGCCCTGCATATGGGCCTTATATGTAGTTACCGCCTTTTTAATAAGGAGAGCAGTATTTTCATCATATGAATACAATGCCTCAATGTAAATGTCGTTGGATAACCTCAAATCATTCCACAAAATAAACAAAGCGCTGTCACTCATACATTTAAAAATGTTATGTAATACTTATGAAGAACCCCGTTAAAGTTACTCTTGGAAGCACGTGGGTACCTATGTAAATTGTCGCACAACATTTAAAAGCTTAATCCTGTGAAGCTTCGTCATGTTAAGTCAAACGTTGCCTCGAGCGGTCTGAAGCGGCCTGAAGCGGCCTGAAGCGGCCTGAAGCGGCCTGAAGCGGGGCGAGCGGGAGGTGCGGTACTCGTAAAACTGCGCCGCCCAGCCTAGCACCTACCGAGCGGCTAAGCAGCTTACGCTGCGCTGAAACAAGACGAATTCCCAAATGCAGTACAAGCATAATTTTCACAGGCAGCCGGAAATAGTGAAGATGAACGTTTCAACCATAGACCGGGCATAGCGCGCTGTGCTGACAAGACGAACAAAGTGTGGGAAAACTCAAGTACCAATACCGCCAGTTAGAAGGAGATAAAACACATCTGCCCGATGAGACAACTTCTCAAATCGTTATCAGTACATTGGAGTTTCTTTATGATTTCTCTAGTTTTCCTTAAAGAGATCTGTGACCTGTGCATTGATAGATTGTTAAGGGGAGTAAAAACTCGGACAAAAGCCCTTTTTTATGGTAACCCATTGATTATTTGTCGATCAAGTTCTTAGCTTTTCATCAATATTTCAAAGTAAAACTTAAAACGTAACTTCAGATCATTATTTTGAAGCTATATAGCGATTTAGATTTTTTTAAATAAAATGAAGGAATTTCAGTACATTTTGTATGAAACAAATTCGGTCTCATCCGTCAGTTGACTCTGCATGTCTTTATATTTTAAGCCTATGGTTTCAATTCAGATTACTTATTGTGTGATTGAAATTAGTTATACAACTGACGATGAATTATTTTTGTATGAAAACTTAACACGTAGATCACAATTTTTTGCATAATGTCAGCTAAAAAAATTCTCGAAGGATTAGATTAGGTGCCACCAGTATTTTCCTATTATATAAGCACGGTTGTGTTGAACCGAATGGAATTTATGGAAAAAATTTAATTGCCGCTTCGACAGTATTTCATCAAATGTGACGGATAAATATATATGTATATAGGTATATAGATAGGTATGTAAATAAAATTCGGAGGAAAAATAGGTTTTGTAAACAGATTCATCCTAAAACCTGTTTCTGTACAGTATGTTTTTTTTAATGTAGTTGAACATAGATGGCTTATACTAAACTGACCGTCAGATATTAGCCTAACCTACTATGTATGAAGGTACGTCAGTAATCATAGAAATGAATGTTAATTTTAAGGTAAGTATAATTACCTTCATCAATCCGGTCATAAAATAAGGAAGGTGAATTTGGAATTTATATCGCTTTTCTAAATAATGTTCTTACATTAACCTTCACGACCGATATGTACTTGCGGGTAAGCGATGCGCTTGCTTAGATTCTGCCGTAGTTCGTGCCCATCTTGACACGGGCATAATCAGAACAGTGGCAGATCTCGATGTAGATTCAAGAGTTCCACTACCCTCGTTGCGTTGGCGTTGCCCGAATCAAATAATGTATTGTATTGTAGCAACGGTCTCATTGCAAAACCAAATGTGACGTTACTCTTTTGTTTCAATATACTACGTAAACAAAGGGAGATTTCTCAAGAGTGGCACGTGTTAAGACACAAGTTACTAACACTAACACACTGCAGGCAGCACATGTAGGTACACACCTGAGCAGGTCCTTGTTTGCTGTATGCGGTTACCGTGAGCGGCGGAATTGGATTTTAATATTTTAACCGTGGCGCGTCTTGTTTGTGTATAATTTAGACAATGGTAAGTCGTTAAGCACACCTCCAGTACCCGCGATCCTGTACGCCGAGTGCCAGGGGCCTACTGGATTAGATTCAGTGTATCTTAATGCTGCTTTAAGATTTGTCGTTGGCTCGTGACCTTGGCTCCATAATCTCGCTAAAGCCGAGAGTAACGTCGTAAGCACACATATATCGGGGGATAATGAGGCATTCTGTATGCGTTATTTTGTCTGAAAGTTGTTTGTATGCTGACATACATTGGCGACAATACTTTTAAATGGTGTCGGTGCGGCGACATGCTATAGGTAGGCCAATCTAAGGTGTAAAATAAAATAAAGCTTGTTAGAAAGAGGCATAAAGCTATGTGGCTTTAAAGTCTAACTTTTTATGTTCCGTACCCAAAGGGTGAAAACGGAACCCTATTACTAAGCCTCCACTGTCCGTCCGCCCGTCCGTCCGTCTGTCCGTCTGTCACAGGGCTGTAAGAACCGTAATAGGTAGGCTGCTAAAATTTTCACAGAGTGTGTATCTATTTTGCCGCTATGATAAATTAAAGGGCTAAAAACGTGTTTTTTGTGTTAAATCTTGTACGATGGTACGGAACCCTCCGTGTGCGAGTTCGACTCGCACTTGGCCGGTTTTTATTTAGAGGATATTGAGAAACTATATTATTCAACTTTTTTATTAATTTTAATCCTAATAATCATTTCCCAAATATATGTAGTGCCCATGATTAGTAAATATTTTTACTCATAGCATATAGTTACATTAAAGTAGAACGTGTTACATGTATGTACAAAATAAATCAATACTGTTGTTAGAGCTAATAAACTCAAGTGTAGCGTATGATTCGGAGAGCACACGTCATGAAAGGCCAAGCAACCCTTATCCCCGGTAGGATAAATAGCGTTATTAAGAGGGCTAGAGTTGCCATCATTTGTAAAAGAGAGTAAATGTACCATAGTTGGTGGGATAGTACCTAGTACCGAGACGGTAAGGAATAACGAAATATTTTTTGTGCGACCCGAGGTGCGACAATTTATTCGCTCTCATTGAAACCCAATTAAAAGGGTATTTGATGCCCAGGTCAAAAGGGTTTCCTACACAATACTGCAATTGATTTACTTTATCCCATGCTAATAAAGGGAAGGTTCTAGCATGGTACGTAATTACTTCGGGAATGTGGTGAATTGGGCTAATATCATAACGGTCGTTGTGTTGTATGGAGTGCAAGTTGCATAAAAAAATCCATAGACTACAAAATCACCACCGTGACGCGAATTTTCGGCAAGAATAATAACCGGTCGAAGATAAATCCTGAAGGATGTTCCGACCCATACAATGTTTTTTTTACACAGAACGCAAAAAAGTATTTCACTTTAAGGCACGAATTCGTCAAAAATATTAAATATAGCCATAGTAGTTGCAGCGAAAACATATTCACAATTTCAGGTTTAATGGTTTCGTTGTAATTGCCGATTAGAAGTTTTACACCATTAGATGGCGCTGTTAAATAAAAATCGTATTTAAATAAATTGTAACAAAACCAATAAATTGAAAATTGAAAATGAAACTGAAATTGTGAAATTGTTTTCGCTGCAAGTAATATGACTATATTAAACTTTTATTATTAATTCGTGGCTTAAAGTGCAATTCTTTTTGCGTTATGTGTGCAAACAACTTTATATGGGTCGGAACAGCCTTAAGAAAAAAATCAGAATCAGTCTGAAGATATTGTCAGCTATTATGTTTTTTTTTTAATTGGTGTCTCTGGATGAATAAATTATGGCTGCGCGTGGGTCTCTGAATATATCATATTGTGACACAAATAAAACTTTTGGTTCATTTAAGCTCTAAATGCTTATGGTAAGCGGAGAATGACAAAAGATTCTCCATAGGAAGCAGAAGGCGCAACTTTTACCTTCGCGATTATCATACCGAGAAGCAGATCATAATATCGAAGTCGTACCTGGAATTCCTAACGATAAATAAAAAAATATAAAACAATTAATGATACTTTTACTACATCTATGTTGTTCAAACGTTATGTATAGATTGCTAAGCATCGCATTAACCGTTAGACAGTACACCGTTAGGCCTGAGAAAAAATTTGAACACATTTTATACAATTCAATACAAATTCATATTATTGAACCAATAATGAAATTTTAATATTAACCTAAAAAACCGGCCAAGAGCGAGTCGAACTCGCACACGAAGGGTTCCGTACCATTGTACTGTGTAAATTTCAGCTTCCTACCTGTTACGGTTCATGAGATACAGCCCTGTGACAGACGGACGGACGGACGGACGGACAGCGGAGGCTTAGTAATAGGGTTCCGTTTTCACCCTTTGGGTACGGAACCCTAAAAACTATCAAATTGAAACAAAATACATTATTAAATTTCTGAATGCAGTTAAAAGAAAATACAATTTCCAAATTAAAATTCGGGCTAAATAAATAAATATTAGAAAAGACTCAATTAAATTATGTTTCATCATGAGAAAATCATTTTTGGCTTGTGAAATAATTGTGGCTATTCGGCGCTTTATTGAATTCAAGGCCAAAATTGCATCGCAGGAACTGGGGAGCCTATACCGTTGCTGAAAGTTTTGGCGAATAGCATTTGCAGTTGAACCTACTATTTAACCGTGCATCGTCTTCCCGATTGAGAGGTCAGTGGAGGCAGCTGAACTGTCAAACAGCGGGAAGGCTGCGGTGAGCGCGGCCGCAGAGTGAAGTGATGCCAGTGACTCATCCCTCGGATCTCTGCGGCCCAAGCTCCGGAGGCCTATTCCGTAATCAGTAATCAGGAATCCTGAGTCTATAAAACAGCTTTTATAGCGGTTTTCGAAGTGATTTTCTTGAGGAAAATCTTCCGGAGCATAGTATTTCAAGTTAAATATAGGTTTTATGTCGAAAAAAAACGATTTGAAAACCGCTATAAAAGCGGTTTTCCAGATTCCTGGTTACGGAATCCCAGGAATAGACCTGCAGACTGTGGCTTCCACTGGAGATAGCTTGGGTTTGGGCTCGGCAGCAGAGGGTAGGTATGTGTAGTAGTCCTTATATTGAGTTGACCGCTAACGCTAAAACGGAACAAGCAATGGGTAAGATTCGATTTAGTCTATATGATTTCATTTTCTTTTATTTGTTAAAACTGTTTTGGTGGTCAAACTACACTAAGTTACGTCACAAAGATCCGCGGATTCGATCAACCGAGTAAAGAAGAACCCGCAAAGAAACTTCACGGGTTTACATAATTTATTTTTTCCGTCCACTATGAATTACACACTTAGATCTAAATGCTACTGCGAAACAATTCCTTGGTAGAACATATTAAGGCAAAGAACAATAGAAACAGAAACCCTCAGTTTAAATTACTTACAACTAACAAAGTATTTTATGTACAATCTCTTTATTAGATAGGCAGGAACTAATGTTAATGAAATACATATTTAATTTAGACTTAAAGATAAAAAACTTCTTCTAAAAGAGCCGGAGCTCCAGCTGTGCCTAGAATACTGGCGGTGTTGCCTCTTTGGATTTTGAGGCTTATATGAGGATGAGTGCCCCGGACCTGGGATCACCAGAACTTTCATTTAAAAGTTTGCCTAACGTTGAAGCAAAAGTTATCGCTTCTGGTGACCATGAGCCGAGTGTCTCGACGGCGAAAGCTAAAAACTCAAAGGAACTCGCCACGCAGCTGTATTTTTGATGTTTATTTGCTGCTGCCCTCTCAGCTGCAGCTCCGGCCGCGCGAGAAGTGGCCTGAATGTGGGACGGCGCCAGAGTATCCACACAGGTGGCGTCCCACGGCACTAAGGTCACCCCGTAATTAATGTAATTTATAGCATTACAAGTATTCTCTGGTACCTATGTCACGTGTATAAAGCCCTCTTCAAGTTTGATACGAATTAAGTGTATCAAGTCAATATATCTTGTATAAAATAATTATAAATATTAAAAAAAAAATACTACCAGCGGAGTATTCATGCCAAAAATATCTTACAATTATGTATGGTACAGTTAAGTACTTGTCTTATTATGATATTTAATCGCAAAAGAGGGCTTTATCGGAAATAGATTCGCTTATATTATAGTATACTTTACTAAAAGAACTGATTTCATTTTATTTTTAAATTCATTAAGGGGACAATTTCTCATTACTGCAGATAATTTATTGTACAATCTAACACTATTGTGAATCTCTTCGAAGTTTTTGCTCGTCTTGGACATTGTATGTTAAACTTATTTCTAGTATTGTGGTAATGTATGTTAGAGTTAAGAGTAGCCGATTCTATAGTTTTTGTTTGCATAAACTATATTTTGATTAACCAAAAAAAGAGAAACGCTTTGGTATGTTTGAGTTAACGTACATCATTAGAAAAAACCGTCAACATTACATTATTTATTGCTGCTCTGCCATCAGAGAGAATCGGATCCTTCGTGGTCTATAAAATTAGCCTAATCTCACCCAATTTAAAATTGCACGTTCATATACGTGAAATAAATGGTTTAATTTTATTTTAAGTTACGCTTGCATTAACAAGTAGCCACAAAAGGTCCGTGTTTTAATACTCGCCGTAATGATATTACCCCAACAAATCGCATTCCCGACGGAATTAGGTGCCATGCTAGGACCTTCTCTTTATGAACACGGTTACATTGAACGGGACGGAAAATACGGCCAATTTTTCGACTATCTGTTTATCCGATCCGATGGTACCAATCCAGGCGGGCTTAAACCTTACCACCTCGTAGGGGAATGAAATTCGAATAACGAAATGGACTTGTGAATGAAGAGAATGGTGGATGAACGGGGCGGGTATTTGAACCCATGCCTACTGGTATAAAAGGCAAATCCCTGCTTTAACTAAGCTGCTAGCCGCTCATGCAAAAAAAGAATCCAATTAGATTCATTGTCAACAGCGTTATGACTATATCCCTGTTATTTTGGTCCACAAAGCCAAGATAATATCGACGTTGGCAATTAATTTAGTTAATTCTGTTAAGATGACGTCACTGCAGCCTGCCTCTATCCGCATTATCCCTGCCGTCCCAGTTCTCTCGCGTCGGAGGCTGCCTAGCCTAGCCTAGCCTACTCCATCCCTAGCCGAATTCTAGTTGTTTCTCCCTGTCAGCATTGAGAATGCCTCGGTTCAGAGCCCATGAATAAATAATGCAAATATTTTGAACATGGTTACAAACATGAGTCTTTCTCAATAATTTTATAGTAGTAGCAAATAAAAACAAATTATCCAACATTTTTCTACAGAATATTATAAACGACACTAAATGAGAAACTAAAAAGCTTTTTTTAAGGATCCTTACGTGATATGACGTCATGATATTAGCCTAGTACACCACATTTCGGAAGGAATTAGGTTCCATGCCAGGACCTTCCCTTTATGAGCACGACTACACTGAGCTGGATGAAAAACATGAAGAATTTGTCATTGCCGCTTCAACCATAGTTAGTTTTAAGTCTGTTTGTTTTCCTGAACAAAATATATTAAAAAATAAATCTAAAGCGGTGGTACCGACCCGGGCAAGCTTAACCCTACCACCTAGTAGGAGAAGGGGACCTACAGTTTTACATGGATTCCGAACCATTGAACAGCTCGCATTCGTAACGAAATGCACTCAAGGGAAAGAAAGTGGTGCATGACCGAGGCGATGATGATTCGAACCCATAACCTCTCGCATGAAAGGCAAGCCCTCTAGCCCCTAGGGATGTTGTGCTAAATCTTTAGCACAGTATCACAGCAAAGACCACGTCACAGTAGAGATTTTCATAATAGTTATAGTAGGTAAATATAAAATCTAACCATGTGCGAGTAGGACTCGCACACGAAAGGTTCCGTACCATCGTATCAAATTTTATACAAACAAAACGCGTTTATTGTATCGGAGTACTATTAAATTTTAATATAATTTTAATATTTACTATGTGTTGTAATAGCGGCAATAGAAATGCACACTCTGTGACAATTTAAACTGTATACCTACATATTATGGTTCATGAGATACCGCCCTTTGACGGGCGGACGGACGGATAGCAGAGGCTTAGTAATAGAGTTCCATTTGCGCCCTTTGGGTACGGAACCCTAAAAAGGCTGAATTATGTTGTTGGCTTTTTTCTGGCGCTACGATGCAATGGCGTGCGGAAGCGGGCGCCACGGAACGCGATAACACTATTTAACGTTTGTCTACGGAATTATGAAAGGATTTTCCAGTCGTGGCATGACTCCCGCCTATTTGACGCCCCGTCCACTGCGGCGTTCCCTTCCACCGGTGCACACAGTATTAAAATGGTGGAGCATTTACAGAGAAACGACGCGGCCGCTCCGGTATCGAGTCGGAGTGAAACGGAAGGAGATTGATGGAGCCGCATGAAGAGGGTTACTTTCGGGGGCGAGTTGTGCGATCAAATCACCCCCGATGTAATCTGCTACCAATTTTCCAATGCAACGATTTGCGTGATTGTATGAGCAAGTCAACAGTCGATAGCATACAAAATAATATTGTGGCTAATAAATTTGGTGAGCTGTGTGGGTTCCGCTACTTTAAGAAATGTGTGTTTTTTTTTATGTAACTGTACATGGATGGCTAATAACTGACTGTCAGACATTAGCCTCATGGAAACTAGGTGCCATGTCAGGTTTTTCCTTATATTGCTCGGCCACATTGAACTAGATGGAAATCAAGGAAATTTTCATTGCCGCTTCGACCATCGTCCATTCAATGCGATGATACCAACCCGGTTGGGTTTGACCCTACAACCTAGTAAGTAAGGAAGTAGACCTACAGCATCCGAACCACGGCCAGCATCAACGATTGAAAATGATCACCCATCCAGAACTCAACCGCGCTCTGTAGTCTGTGTAACCGCGCCCAGCTTATCGAATCGCAAGGCGTCGCACCACTGGACTACTGAGGCTGCTTGGTGGTGCCACTTTATCTATTCCTGTGCGTGTCGTAAGTGGTGTCCAATCGATTTGTCGTTTGTGTTTAAGATTGCACGTAAAACTGTAGGTCCCCAACCTTACTTCCTAGGTATTAACAGGTAAAATCTTCCAGCCCGTGAAAAGTTGTGAAAGGCTTACACCTAAGAGTCGTCGCAATAAACTACAATGTAAGCAATTCTTTGTTCCGAGCCCAGTATGAATCAGAACAAATACGTAATACAATAAAATTCCCGATCTGAATGAGCGTGTGGTGTAGAAACAATATTGTTATTTGGCTCACCGCAAAGCAGGACGCGGCTCGGTGGATCCGGATTATTTGATTTTTAATGCATGATTAGTCTTGTACAACAAAAATTACAAGTGTTAAAGTTAAAAAACTATTTGTACTTAAAGTTAGTTTGACTGTGTGAAGTGTGAGTACTCTCGATTCTATTGAAAGCTGTAACATAACTTTATGCTACAAAACTTATACATGATTTATTAAATGATAAAAATATAATCTCACTGTGGTTTTCTAGTTGCTTGTTGATAGAGACCCGATAATATTATTTGTATTGATTTATTCAAACATTCTAAGTAGGCATGTGGTATTTTCGGACATGACAGTAGGTCTGGTATTAGCCATCAGTATCATGTTGCATAAAAAAAGCATTCTACGCTTGGGTAAATTATATTTGACGATATTTTTTTGACATAGTAAAGTTGTCGTGTATATTGTTATATCGTATTATAAGTTAATAATCGTCATATTTTTTTTAAATCACTCGCTTGCCTGTCCAACTGCTGCTCTGACCTAAAATAGCTTAACCTAATGTGACCTAACCAAACCTAATTAGCAAATTAATACCTACTAATACCTAAAACATTGTATCAAATTAAATTCTAAAACAACTGCCCATAAAATATATCCCTCGTATTTCGGGATAGGTAACAGATACTAAGAAAATAGAAAGAAAAAATCTTTGTCACTCACAATGAATTTTTTTATTGTCCTATTTCATGGTCCTCATACATTTCACGTAACAATTTTTTAATGGTTTTCTTAGATTGGAAGAAAACCTTCAATTAAAGGAAATCAATTAATACAAAAAATCTGTATCCAAGGAAAAACCCGCCGATGCCGTGCCATATTTCCGTGTCTGCGAGAGCTCCCCATTTTTCCCAATATTCTTAGACTGATATCATTTCAGAACGATGCTCTTTCGGTATAAGAAAACGCCTCCATCGTGTTTTTCCGGTGACATACTTAAGCAACGGGGTAGATCATTCCGCTTGGGAAATCAAGTCGGTATTGCTCTGTTACCGCGTACCTCTATGTGTTGTGGTGCGGGTCGCTCTGTGTAACGACATTGCATTGCTTTCTTTCTTTACTAAGCGGACGTAATATTTGACCCAATGGAACGAGAAAGACGAATGAAAAAGTTCGATGCGGACATGATTGCAGATTTATTGTTATAATAAGAAAATGTGCTTTGTATATAGGGGAAAATCGATCTAAGGATTATTTCACAACTTTCTATAGTATTTCTAGACGAAGGTTTGCTCCAAAAATTTTTTTTGAGATAATTTTTTATTACTACACGGTGTTATTAATTAATGTGTGTGTTTTAATTAGGCAAATGAATATTATTTATTAATTTGAATACTTAAACTCCAAATAAAAAAAAAACCGATGACAAATATTTTTTTATGTGCAAAATCATTGATGAATCAGTCACTTATTAATCTATGGCAATATGATGAAGGGGAAAACTTTTAAGAGAGGAACAATACAAATCTAGATAGTGCGTCACATGCTTTCATTTCACTGTAAAATATTTTATGAAAAGAAAAGACGAATGAATGCTTACAAATAAACCTAATTAGAGAAATGAAAATGCTTAAGTAGTGAGGAAAGGTACGTTACCTGTGCCGTTTCACAAGTAATTTCTTGAACGTGTAAAGCCTGAGTCGTAAAACGAATTTAAACGGCATATAAACAAAACAAACAGGTTTGGTGTGGCGTGCGAGGCGCAATGAGCTTGAGTTATGCGGCCGCGATTAAAATACTCGCCGCCCGCCCGCCCTAGCCAGCCGCCCGCCCTAGCCAGCCGCCTACCGCAGCCAGCAGCTTAGCAGACGGAGCGGATTTCACTGCGAGTCTTATCTTTACATCAAAATGTATCTATTTATTTATATGAATAAAATGGGAACAACGTATAAGAGCGCACTTGCCGACTGCACTACCTCATTAGCTGACAAGGGAAAAATCGTGCTATCGCTCTTTGGAAAAGTCTCTGCTTCAAATAAAAATACAGGCTCCGTTATGAGGAGGACCCAACATTTTAACAAAGCAGACAATGCGCATAGTGTTCGATTTGGTTAGATTTACAAAATATTCAATTACAAAACGTCTTATAGCTGCTCGGCATGATGAATTAGTTTTTTTTATATGTTCTTTATTATCGTTGAGAAATCCACATCCAAAGTTATTGCATAAAGCACGCGATAAAATCGAGCTTTCCTACCTTAAAAACCAAACACAATTTTACAATGCCAATGGTCCGGGTAGACCTGAATTGGAAATAAAGTTCCGCCTCTTCTTTCTTTTCAGATTAAGAGAACTCGTCGGTAACTAAAATGTATCATTCAGCGAACACGATATTATGATGGATGTTTGACTACCGAAATGCGCGACGATTGAGATCGCGCGACCAGAATGCAGTTTTCCGACTGTCACTACGTTAGCCAATCGCGCTACGCGCTGGCAACACCTTCGCTACGCGAGGTTTCGTGAGCTCCTATTGTCCTCTCCCTGTGCATATGCCCGCGGCTTCGAACTACAGCGTAACAAATTCGGCGGGGTGAGTACGCTTCCTAAACAATGGATAAATGTGCCTCAGTACCGACTACGCCGTGTGCAATAGGCCTTTAGTCGTGAGCCTCAAGGCTCACGGCTACCAAAAACAAGCAGGCAGGTGCCGCCGAGAGGCGCACGAATAGTTCGAAGCGAATGTGAGCTACACTTTTATTTGCATGCTTGACTGAGGTACACTATCTGTACGTAAGTATATTACCTAGATGTAGTTATGCAATGCTGGCCAGGCTTTATGCAGGCGTGCTCCGAAGGATCCGAGTGATGAGCTTCTTTGTGCAAGAAGGCACTTGTTTCCCTTTATTGAGCTAATTGCATTATTAGCCTTCCTATAAGACTAGACCTGGAGCTCAGTTGGATAGAGCGGGGCTTGGCCGACAAGCACGGCATTGCCCACCGGAAAACCGTAAGTTTTCAAAACTTACGGTTTTGAAACTAACGATGATGTAAATCTAACGACTAAACTAGCGACGGTGTTAATCTAAGAACATATGCGGGGATAAATAATTGTAGATATCACATTAAAACATTTTCATGTCAGATGTGGCCGAGGTATGAGAAATTGATTATAATGTTTTATGGAATGAATTTTATCTTCGGTAAATGTGTATGTCACTGAACTCATTTAAGAGGAGGCTGAAAATATTTCTTAAAAAGTTATAACTTCATTATGCCTACCTATTCTTGGTTTGAATATTTATTAGGCTCTCGCCACAGCATCCGAGAAGCGAAGAAAACAACAAATTGTTGTGCGTCGTTACTCTTTGCAGACTCGAGATTTTCCATTCCGACTTTTATTCCCCACAAAAACACAAAGAAGACGCGGAATAAAAATGGAACGTCATTCCATGAGAGAATCCCTTCATCGTGATAAAACCGGAGCGACGCTAGCGGGCGGCCGCGGTAACTAGCGAACTCTTGTTCTTTTTGAATAAATAAGTATAATCTTCATAAAATTGATTTTAAATCCAATGTGCTGTTTTTTAAACTATTTGCAATCGCCCGCAGCGGGCGGTTAGCCTGCAATCGTAGACGCTTGCAAAATTCCTATCCAAAAGTCATTCAATGTCAAAGTCATTCAATACGAAACTGCATTTTTAGCGATAGCCAAATGCTGCAGCAGTTGGGTCGCCTTCATAAAGTCCAAAAAGCATAAGGTCCAAAACCCAGAACATTAAAAAGTATGCATGTTTCGTATGTATGCTCGTATAAAAGCATATAATGTAACCTAACCTAACCTAATTGAAAATATCCGTATTTATTAGTGTTTTGGTCCTTGTGCTTTTTGGAGTTTATGATACTTATTATTTTACGTTTACGGATAAACAGTGTTCAGCTTACTTCTTTAGCTCGACGTTTCGAGCTAAGTATGTTGTTAATATGTCGAACAAGAGTGAATATCTAACCAGACATATTTATGATGCGTCCCCAGCAATTTGGTATCGATCGTTTGAAAAATATGTCCGCCTGTCGTTTAAAATGTCTTCAATGTAATTCAGTTATTAGCACCTCTTAATGGATTGAAAACGCTTTTCCGTCGCTTCAGTAAGACCCTGGTGCGACCGGGGGCTAGGAGAAGCGATCGAAAAAGCATTTTCAACGCTAAAATATATGAATAGTTTAATGTTTACTCCGTAGAGACAATTAAGGTGGCGGTGGGTTGGGGATCGGGGGAGGCCCGCCGAGTGCCCGGGAGTATCAGGAGCGGCTCCCTATTGGCTTTATTAAATCAGATTCAAAAAAGTTGTTCCATGCTAATTGGACTTCCTTGTAGTTGGCGCTAAAGCGGCGCCTGGGGAGGGACGGGAGGGGGGGGGGGGGGGGAGGGACGGGAGGGGGAGGGCGAGGAGGGAAGAGTTGTTAGAGGACGAACAGGGAGCCAATTTGGAATCACGTTTTCTTTTTGCAGTTGTTAAGCAAACCTATCGTCTCAAGTCTTAGCCTATTGGTTCGGGGACTTGCCTAGCATACCAGAGGTCTGGGTTCGAATCCTCGCATGCACCACTTTCATTCTCATTATGAGTTGGATAAGTGCGTTTCGTCATGATTGCGAGCTGCTCCATGGTTCGGAACTCTAAAAACTATAGGTGCACTAGCCTCTACTAGGTGGTAGGGTTTAAGCCAGGCCGGGTTGGTACCATCGCATTAGATGAAAATATGGTCGAAGCGGCAATCAAAAATTGACCTTGTTTTCTATCCAGTCCAATGTAGCCGTGCTCATAAAGGGAAGATCCTGGCATGGCTCCTAATTAGAAGACTTTCCGTCGCTATGGGATAAAGTTTGGCGAAAAGGTATTTTTTTGTTTTTATTTTTGGTGTTATAAAAATGTGTAAATCCTTCACGTACAGCAAAATTTTGCATGAAACGTTCATCGTTTATTTCCCCCTTTAGCTATTCATGTCCTCGAGTATCAGAAAACAGTTTTTGGTCTGCTCATTCATCTAGATTCAGATTGATGTACAGACAAATGATTATTGTGCTCATTTTCAAAATATTATTACTTCGTGTCATGATTTGCTTTCCATGCCAGAGGTCATTGATTGGACCCCCACCGCACCACTTTCTTTCTCTTTCTGAGTTGGCATTGCACTTAGCATTTGTTCACAAATGCGAGCTCTACATTTCCAGATTCATTTAAGACTTCCCCCCATCCCTTTCCCATACTCGGTGGTAAGCTTAAGCTCGCCCGGGTTGGTACCATCGCATTCGATGATATATGCTCGAAGCGATCATAGAAAATGTAGCATTCGTAACGAAGTTCACTTATCGAACTCAGAAAGTGAAATAAAGTGGTGCATGGACTGAGCCGGGATTTGAAGCCATGTTATTTCATATTTCAAATTCTTTATTCAATTGAGCATTTTACAAGTGTACAATACATAATTGTATACACTTAATACTATAGAATACGCCGCTGGCATGGAGAGCAAGTCCACGTGTCCCTGAGCTACGCGCAAAATTGTATTTTAATTTCAATAGTTCAGTATCCTATACAGACCTAACCTCTTTAGACAATGTGAATGGAATGTAATTACTTACGTCCTGTATGTTCTAATTGTGTATTTGACTTTAATTGGGGCTAAACTTGACATCATAAAATATGATATTTATCATTAACTTAGCTGAGGGAAGTTACATAAATAATTGAAGATTTAAGTATTATTGGGTTTTGTGTTTCGCATCCAATTACTGCCTGACAACAAAACAGAAAGCAGTCTGAAAGTTAGAGCAAACTCTTGTAATTAGTTCAATTATGGAGAAACATAAAACAAAATAAAGCAAATCATTAACGTTCAGAAGGACTCGTGAAACTGTTCTTTGCTCAGTTCAAGATTTTAACGACTTCTGGGTAGATTGGTTTGTATACCACTCCACATGAAAAAACTATTGGTAAGTCAACTTAAGGACCTGTTGACAGCTAATGGAGATCGATTCAATAAATCCTCCTCCTTTGAGCTCGGCTTACGGTCCGGTGACTGGTGTATCTGGCTAGCACCGTACTGTTATCTGCGTAACAATCAATGTCGCCAAAATTGAGCGGATTTATAATTTGCAGCAGATAAAGAGTTGAGAGAGGACAGAGGCCTGCGGTACGCCGGCATTCACTGACATGGCGTTGGAGCAACAACCGTCAACTAAGACCTCTGAGAGAGCCTTATAAGTCTAACTCTTGTTTCCTTTAGTAACACGCATTTTTTCCCGAGTTTTTTTGCAAATTAGGTACACTTATGTAGTTGTGCAACCAACTAATTACTTTTGCTCAAAACATCATCCATATTAATATTATAAATGCAAAAGTAACTCTGTTTTCACGCCTAACTCATTTAATGTCCAGAAATAATTCCGCATAAAATCAGTTCAAAACGCCATTGACCCGAGCGCAACCGAGTACCTCAGCTAGTACTTTATAAAAATAAGGTAGATTTTTGAAGCGCTTATTTGGTACGAAATTGCAAAACAGTCGTCGTCTTGAGGCCCCACTTCCATGTCCAGCAGTGACGCACCTGAACACGTTCGCGCTTGACCGGTTTTTTTATCTGACTAGTATTTTTAACCAGGTCATGACATAAAAAGGTCTAAAGGGCCGTCATTTGATCTTTTTACATCCGTTGATGAATATTGTCAAAGCCATTATGCATAATTGCTCTGATTGCGGTGGTTCCGAAGTCTATGTAAAATTTCTTATAGACACCATAAAAAAAGTATTTTATTTAATGCAACCTGACATGGATGGCTAATACGTAACAACTACCGTTATGATGTTAGGCAAATACCCCACATTCCCGAAGGAATTAGGTGCCATGCCAGGGACCTTCCCTTCATGAGCACGGCTACATTGAACTGGATGGAAAACACCGACAATTTTTCATTACCGCTTCGACCACCTTTCAGGGGAAGGGGACCTACAGTTTTATATAGATTCCGAACCATGAAGCAGCTCGGAATCCAACTCAGAAAGAGAAAGAACGTGGTGCATGTACGGGGCGAGGTTTTGATCCCAGAGCTCTGGTACGCTAGGCAAGTCCCCGCGCCACTAGGCTACGAGCTGCTCTTGTACATAATCCACTAAACAGTTCCTTTATAAATAATGCAATCTTCGGAGTAGAATGGTGTCACCAAAGCTGATCTCTCCGTCTGATCCTAAGTTATATCGACTGATAAAGGCCCCAGTCAGCCCGATGCTAAGTTATTATTGTTATTTTCGCGATAAGCCCGAGGAGGCAGCGCGGGCAGGTACTTCGCCCCGGGTGTGCGTCTTAAAATATTTAATTAAGCTGAAATAATATTAAATTTCATTATTACATTACTACGCTTTGATTTATGCGTCATATCTCCGAGTAATTAACTAAATTAAAGGCTATAAATTAGTCTACCCTGCCGTTTCGCCCCCCTTTCCGTTGCTAATAACAAATCGCTTTTATTGCAATTTTATTTCCCATTATTAAGAGTTGCCTACCTGAATCGGTGGAATACCAAATATTTATTTAGTCAGCAAAATTAGCTTTTAATATTAATACAATAACAATTTTGAATATATTGAATTAACATAAATTAATAATTGCAAATCAGCAAAAAAACATATATTTATATACCAAGTGTGACTGATTAAAAAACTAAAAATTCACTCTGACTTTCAATTCTTCTGACTTCACCGCTTTTTTCTTCTTTTTGTTACGAATATTTATTTCAGCCTTATTGTTCGTGACTTGTTAACATTAGGCTTCTGAGAATGAACCGTTTCTCAAACTCATTCTCTGCCGTATCGCCAAGATATGGTACTCTCTGCCGTCGGGTGTCTTTCTTAAAACTATGTAAGTCTTTAAAAGTAATTTTAACCCGAAAATTCGCTGGTAGGGTTCCTCGCTAGGCGTGGTTTCGCGAGGTGGGGTGATTTGGTTTCTCTGAGCACCTTTGGTCCTTCAACTTCAACCCCTTGCCGGTTTTTCATAAAAAAATTGGAAGAAAATATAAATAATAAAAGTGCTTGCTGATTGTACAAAGGATTTAAAATCTAAAGAAGCACCCGTTTTTTGGAATGAATACGCACTTTTAATTAACTCTTTTCAGGCAACATTTGAATAAGGATCTATTTAGAAGTTAGCAAATTAAATAGACAGTTAATTTTCTAGGTACCTGCTCAATACTACGCTTTTTGATGAATTTACAGCTCCTTAAATATCCAAGAGCTCCTACTTTCAACGTAACGAACCTTTGAAGTAAGAAACGTCTACAATTTTAAGGTCTAGTGATTTCGACTAACAGTTTGATTAACAGTTTGTTTTGTAATTTTGAGTTATTAATTTTGGCATGATCTTGAGGCTACATATTTTTTTTTATATTTTGCGTCCGCTGATGTTGTTGAAATTATTAAAATAAATTTTGAAATGATCTGTTTCATTAGATGTGATTCATGCAAAGCATACAGGTTTCTGTAATATAATAAATACCAAACATATCGGCTTTAAAAACATGCTCGAGATGTACAATATTTCTTTTAAAGATTGAGTTATCATACATTTACTTTGAGATTGTTGGATGGACCCTTGCCGCGCCCTGGTAATTTTCCCTTCAGGAGCGCTAGGCAGGATGCCGATGAAACGTGCCAGAAAAACAAAGTATTGCCGTTTTTTATGAGAAACCACCACCACCTTGGCAGTAAATTCAGCTCCCATTGCGTGCAGCCAAACGGCGGGATGCTCTTATGCAGTGATTGTATGCAAGCTTTGTATTGTGGTGTAATATATCAACCTCTCTGCCACCCGCCTACGACTCCGCATTGACAAAACTGTATTTTTTCTTTATTATTTCTACAACTTATTTCTATATTGGTTTTTATTAGGGTTCCGGACCCAAAGGGTGAAAACGGAACCCTATTACTAAGCCTCCGCTGTCCGTCCGTCCGTCTGTCACAGGGCTGTATCTCAGTAACCGTAACAGGTAGACAGCTGAAATTTTCACAGAGTGTGTATTTATTTTGCCGCTACAACAACAAATAGGTAAGATTAAAAAATAATTAAAATTAAAGGTTTTAATTCTACATTTAATATTAACTTAAATGTTTCACATCTCTCGGGCGTCCCGTGACGGTTAACTTATTTATCGATATTTTAAAGTAACTGCATACCTGTTAAAGAAGCGAGAGTAGCATGCCATGATCGAACCGCACGGCGCGGCGTTCTTTCAGCTTTGGCTACCCCTCCGTGGAAACAGCGTGATGTTATGTTTGTCTGTGGATAGATTCATTCCTTTAGAATTTCTTAAACAAGACATCCGATAGCAGTCTTCTTGAAATCGAGAGATTCATCAGTTGAGCAAAGTTGAAAATCAATATCGGCTGGATGTCAAAACTCACGAGCGAGCTCGCATTGACCGTACGAAAAGTTATTATCTGAAAGTGAGCCCCCCCCCCCCTCCCCCCTCGGAAGGGTGTATCTCGGCTGGCGGCGCGGAGGGGCGCGGGGCGCGGGCGGGGAGGCATGCAGGGCCCTCGTTGCCTATCTTATTTTTAAGACGGGCAGGTAATAAATCTGGAGGGTGGGGCGGATCGAGTTTGCTCTCGCAACAGATTGTGCTGTCAAAAATTTCCACTTTTCAACTCTTTCAAGTGTCTCGCGCTGTTTCTCGCTCCGGCGTAATTTTCAGGTCCCCGCGTAAGGCTTTGTGTGAGGCGGCCTCCGCAGGAAGTCGGCAGCGCATTGTCGGAGTCTGGCTCTCCGGAGGAAGCGGGGCGCTCGCTTTTATTTTCGTATTTTCATTTTGTTTGAGGCTGCTCTTCGTGGACTCATTTAAATTTTAAATGACTACAACTATAACTACTTGGTCAGAGTTTTGTTCAATAAAAATCAGTAAAATTAGGCGGAAAATATGTACATTTTTTTTTTCACCCGCTTAGTTCTATTTATGTAACGTAGATTCAGAATGATATTTAAATATGTTAGCCGTGAGCAGAACCTATTATGCTATACGAATAAACATAGGGAATTATTCGTAAAGTTCGTTGACACATCATTTGTAGAGTTGAAATGATGATGTGGTTGTCTGACAAATAAAAGTTAAGTAAATTGAAACACATTTAATAAAAAATATATCAAAATAAAAATAAAATTAATCAATAATTCTTGTATATTTAATGCATACGACATTACGGTTACATCATTAATTTGAGGTTATGTTGCAAATGTTTATCTTGTGTTATTCAGGTAACATGTGATACCTAAATGCTTCCTATACAAAACCTTGTTTAAGATTATTTACGGCTAGCGACTGCATTTTTGTCGTAATCGCTAAAATCATATATTAATTAGAATAGGAAATCTATAAATCATCGGTTCTCTCAAATTGTAGCCCGCAGGCTAGTGAGTTCCTGTGTCGGTGACCACGGGTTCAAAAAACATGTTTTGGATTATTTTTATTGATAGGTTCTCTAGTGCGGAATCCAAACACTAGAATCGGACTCAAGGTGGCTTCTTACTTAAGATGTATATAATAGTTTGTATGTGTGTTGTGTGTCCTGCTTATAACATTTTAGCAATCCTAAAAAAAAATCTAACATTCGGTACGCTCTTTCTGATATCGTAGAGATATTTTTGTCAAATAATAACTTATCACCCACAACTACCTCTAGGTCTCTAATGTAAGTATTTCTTTCTATGGTCACGCCATTTCAGATATACCAATAGTTAATCTAATATCTAATAAATAATATAAAGGGGAAAGTTTGTAATAATGGATGGATGGATGGATGGATGGATGGATGGATGGATGTTTGTTACTCTTTCACGTAAAAACTACTGAATGGATTCTAATGAAACTTTACAATAATATAGCTTATACATCAGAATAACACATAGGCTACAATTTATGTGCCCATGGGCTTTAGAACTTTCACGGGGCTGCGAAAACGATGCCGGAAGCGATACTTCACACTAGGGGGAGAGGAGCCGGGGGCGGTGGCGGGGAGCGGCGGCGGGGGGAGGGCAGACGTCGTGACTGTTTGGTGTCCGTTTGGCGAATTTTCAAGGCACTAGCGATTTGTAAAACTTAGTACATGTACATTTAACTACCCGGGAATTAGGATTGGCTAAATAGAATTCAGTTCCGCTTACGCTAAGATGGGGCTGTCATACAAACTGCAATGCTATGCACGGCTCGGCTTTGCGGCGGCAGCGCTTACTTTTACTGAAGTACGGCTTGGTATTTCCTGCAACTTTAGGACTACTTGGCATCACGCTAAATCGCCGGAGGAGCGACCAACAGAATAAAATCCTTGAGAACCAATTACTCGATTTAGATGTGCATTGTATCTACGTCTAGCCTGATTCTACTAAAAACTTATAGATTACATAATATAACGCTTCATTACCAGAAGGGTAAGTAGTGAGTCTTAAAGTCTTATAACATGCGAACCACTTACCTGATTTATATGCGTATTTTATCAATGTATAGCATCTCTGGGAGCAGTCAGGTTCGAGATGGGTTACTGTTTTCGATGTTGAGGCTGGCTGTGGGTTGGAGTCCACGCAAAACTTACCTACGTTACACGTTACTTACTAGGTAAGCAATGTAGCAGTGAAAGTGCAGAAAGGTTCTCGCGGCAAATGTTTTTTTTTAAATAGCCACCAAACGTCAACGAAGCTCTAAATGGGAATTATTGGATGTTCCTCATTAAATCATGCTATTTCGGCTCGAACGATCTTGATTAAATTTGGTACATGGATACATTGTCCTGGACCAGTTTGACCCTATTTTGGACCAGTCATGTGGGCTACTTTTTATCCATGAGATAATTTAGCCGACACTAACCCGAGCGGAGCCGGGTACCGCAGCTAGTAACGTTATAATTTAAAGATTGAAAGCTGATTAATGAGTAGATGTTTTATGCAACAGGGCATGGATAGTTTATAACACACCTACCGTAATATTAGCTTAACTCACCCCATTCAGGAAATAATTAGGTTGTTTGAATAGGATAAAAACATGGACAATTTTGCATTGCCGTCTCGATCGTCTAATATATCTAATAAATAATATAAAGGGGAAAGTTTGTAATAATGGATGGATGGATGGATGGATGGATGTTTGTTACTCTTTCACGTAAAAACTACTGAATGGATTCTAATGAAACTTTACAATAATATAGCTTATACATCAGAATAACACATAGGCTACAATTTATGTGCCCATGGGCTTTAGAACTTTCACGGGGCTGCGAAAACGATGCCGGTAGCGCTACTTCACACTAGGGGGAGAGGAGCCGGGGGCGGTGGCGGGGAGCGGCGGCGGGGGGAGGGCAGACGTCGTGACTGTTTGGTGTCCGTTTGGCGAATTTTCAAGGCACTAGCGATTTGTAAAACTTAGTACATGTACATTTAACTACCCGGGAATTAGGATTGGCTAAATAGAATTCAGTTCCGCTTCCGCTAAGATGGGGCTGTCATACAAACTGCAATGCTATGCACGGCTCGGCTTTGCGGCGGCAGCGCTTACTTTTACTGAAGTACGGCTTGGTATTTCCTGCAACTTTAGGACTACTTGGCATCACGCTAAATCGCCGGAGGAGCGACCAACAGAATAAAATCCTTGAGAACCAATTATTCGATTTAGATGTGCATTGTATCTACGTCTAGCCTGATTCTACTAAAAACTTATAGATTACGTAATATAACGCTTCATTACCAGAAGGGTAAGTAGTGAGTCTTAAAGTCTTATAACATGCGAACCACTTACCTGATTTATGTGCGTATTTTATCAATGTATAGCATCTCTGGGAGCAGTCAGGTTCGAGATGGGTTACTGTTTTCGATGTTGAGGCTGGCTGTGGGTTGGAGTCCACGCAAAACTTACCTACGTTACACGTTACTTACTAGGTAAGCAATGTAGCAGTGAAAGTGCAGAAAGGTTCTCGCGGCAAATGTTTTTTTTATTTTTATTGCCACCAAACGTCAAAGAAGCTCTAAATGGGAATTATTGGATGTTTCTCATTAAATCATGCTATTTCGGCTCGAACGATCTTGATTAAATTTGGTACATGGATACATTGTCCTGGACCAGTTTGACCCTATTTTGGACCAGTCATGTGGGCTACTTTTTATCCATGAGATAATTTAGCCGACACTAACCCGAGCGGAGCCGGGTACCGCAGCTAGTAAATATTATAAAGGGGAATGTTTGTAATAATGGATGGATGGATGGATGGATGGATGTTTGTTACTCTTTCACGTAAAAACTACTGAATGGATTTTAATGAAACTTTACAATAATATAGCTTATACATCAGAATAATACATAGGCTACAATTTATAAACATATTGTGCCCATGGGCTTTAGAACTTTCACGGGGCTGCGAAAACGATGCCGTTAGCGCTACTTCACACCGGCGGGCGCGGGGCCGGGGGCGGGGCGGGCGGTCCGACGGGGGCGGGTGCGGGGAGGGGGGGGAGTAAGGCTTGGTATTTCCCGCAACTTTAGGACTACTTGGCCAAATCCTTGAGAACCAATTACTCGATTTAGATGTGGATTGTATCTACGTCTAGCCTGATTCTACTCAAAACTTATAGGCTACATAATATAACGCTTCATTACCTGAAGGGTAAGTAGAGAGTGTTAAATTCTTATAACTTGCGAACCACTAACCCGATTTATGTGCGTATTTTATCAATGTATAGGATCTCTGGGAGCAGTCAGGTTCGAGATGGGTTACTGTTTTCGATGTTGAGGCTAGCTGTGGGTTGGAGACCACGCAAAACTTACCTACATTACACGTTACTTACTTACTAGGTAAACAATGTTGCAGTGCAAGTGCAGAAAGGTTCTGGCGACAAATACTTTTTTTAAATAGCCACCAAATGTCAACGAAGCTCTAAATGGGAATTATTGGATGTTTCTCATTAAATCATGCTATTTCATCTCGAAAGATCTTGATTAAATTTGGTAGATGGATACATTGTCCTGGACCAGTTTGACCCTATTTTGGATCAGCCATGTCGGATACTTTTTATCCATGAAATAATTTAGCCGACACTAACCCGAGCAGAGCCGGGTACCGCAGCTAGTTATTCATAAAATACATAGCCTATGTCCTTCTTCCAGGTCCAGGCTATCTCTATACTGAAATTCATCAAAATTGGTACAGCAGTAGGCGTGAAAACGTAACATACAGAGAGACAGAGTTACTTTTGCTTTCATAATATTCGCATGGATAACATAGGTATAGTTCAAGGATTAGACTCATCCAAAAGAACAATGACGGTTGATGCTTCTACTGATTCTAGCAAGTGCTCTTTGACCCAGGACTACCACGATATCTTGACAGAACTGTACGCCGGGCGACCTTGTAACCCTACCGGTCTTGTTAATATAATTGGCTTGTTGCCTGAGCGATATTCCGACAACCTCGTTAGCAGCTATCTCGCTGAGTCGATGAAGTTCAAGAAAATCAAGATAAACTCATCATAACTTTAGTAAAAAGGAACATTTTAATGCATACGGAAGGGTATTAAGACATATTTAAACCATAAAACTTTACAATCCCAAGTAAGAGAACGTTTTATTATTTTTGACAAGCAAAACTATGTATGTGTTGATTGTTCAGGAAATATAACATGATTAATATTGTTGTATTCTAAGCTAGAGAGCCTATGGCATGTTAATGTTTAACAGTTGTCAATCCGGATAAATCCACGTTTTTAAAATGTAGACGCCGACTCTTATATAACTTGAAGAATTCTATATGTGGATGTATTCTGGATGTGATATAAATTTTGTATATCATTTGCCGGCTTACTCAACGTTGCTGTAAATACGTCGACGTTACCGTTTACGCCGACTCCGCGTTTTCATACAAATCGGAAGAAGTAAAACCACAGAATAACTAGTAAAAACTTGTATGGAGTTTGACGGTTTTACGGAAAACGCCAATCGATCTGTTTGCCGTTAACGCCAATTAAGGTGACAACTGGGACTACAGGCTCTGGTTTCTTCGATATTTCAGAGTTGTGGAAGAACTCCAGGGTGCTTCATGTTCATGTTCATGATTTTCACGCTCAATTAATGTACGCTTTCCGATTATTCAGAAATTAGGTTATCCAGAACTAATAACATACTTCAAACCCCAACTTAATTAAGTCCGAATCAACCTAAGTAAATTTTCGATAATATATTAAACTAAAACGATGTTTTGTAAACCATTTTTTGCTAATGTATGTAAGAAATCATTATTAGATCATCGAGATTGAGCATTACTTTAAAAAATGCTCCAGACTGGGTGCTTGCCAATGTAATGGTAGGCAAATAATAACATGAATAGATCGCACTCACGCATGTTCTGTGGACATGCATGCACGTTGTTGCTAAGTACTTGGGGGATTACTATGGTGAATTAACTTGTCGCATGAACAGAACAGAACTGAGTAATCAAATAAGACTTTTAGTTGTATCTCATAATATGGTAACTGTCAAACGAGGGGTTATTAGGCCAAGTAAACTGTTTACCAGTTAGCACGGTACCAAATGCAACTAAATATCAGATTTAATTACTGAGTTCACACGGCGAGTTATTTTCCATGGTAACCGCACAGGTATACGTAATTATATAACCAAAACGTTACTAAAACGATAACTACCAAAAAAGTTTTGATCTATGATGATTGACATACGTTTTTATGGAAGGTTCGCACGGCCTATTTATTGCACAAAGCTACTAGACTGACGGAGTCCCAACATGATTGAGGTCGCCTTTGTATCACACAGAATTTGGAGTTGCATCAATCGTTGCGGTTAGCGACAAGCTTTGTTCGGACTATATTCGGTTATATTACATACAAGTTATACAAATATTTTTAAAATGTTTGTGATATTCGTTGTTGCTATAGTGTTACTACTAGTGTGCTACGAAGTGTTTTATGACAGGAAAGCAAAAATTTACGGGAAAAAAATACCAGGTCCTCCAATATATCCTATTGTAGGGAATGCGCTCATGTTCATTGGTTCCAGTACACGTGAGTAAACCAGCATGATTATAAAATACGTTTAAATATGGCATTTTCTGTTACAGAACGTAATTAATTATTGCAGTAGATAAGATATCAATAAATTGTTATCAAATTAAGTAAATTTTGTTTCTCAGTAGTTTTAAGGCAATTTACCTAATTGTTGTTTTTGTAAGTCTAGATTTCTATTTAATTTCGAGATGTATCTGTTGGCTATGAGAAAAATATTTATTTATGTCAGCATATCACAACTCAACAGACTACCGGGCCTTTTTTAAAGTAAACGCTGAAGTCTATGCCGTTGTTGATTTTTAAATATTTTATTTTATTTTCTTTGGGAAACATACAGATACAAAGCAAACATATAAATAACAGCAAAGTTTCCGCACATATGTAAAAATACGTTAAATAGTACCAATAACAAGTTTCAGGAAAAGTACACAAAATATTAGAAAAAAAAAAACGCAATAAGATTCAATGACCAAATTAAAACCAGAACTAAATATATCTAAAACTAAAAACATGTAATTTATTTTCTTTCAGAGTTCACCGACACAGTTGAATATTTGTTTCGTGAGTTCGACGGGAGGGCGAGGGTGTTTCTAGGCACATCATTATATGTGTTCGTTTCTAACCGGGAAGATGTTGAGGTAGGTAACTGACTTGAGCATGAAAAACCATGTATCAACTACTTTGAAATTGCGTAGTGTAATGTCTGGGTTCCGGTACGAAAATAATACAAACGGGCCCACTGAATTTATTCACGTGCATTTCATAGGAGGCATTGGTCCAATACATGATCCGTTTGATGATGATTATGAGAAACAGTCCCAATTGGGACTTAGGGAGTCCGCTGTGTTCCGGCGTTCATTTTATGTGTAGGCATTAACAAAAATGTATCACGAGGACCAATTTTTGTTTAACTTTATTGCTCCAAATATGCCAAAGAAAAAGTGGTGAACCTTTAGACCATACCTCCGGTAACATCTTATATGAGCACGGCCACATTGAAAAAGATGGGACACACGGAAAAGGTTCCATTGTTGTTGCAACCATTTTGTCCGTAATTTTGTCAATAGGTGATTGTTGTCTAAACTATGATCTGATTTCAGGCTCTAGTTTCTAGTATGGAATATATCGACAAATCTGAAAACTACGATTCTTTGAAACCCTGGCTAGGAGAAGGCCTACTAACCTCGACAGGTAAATACACTAATTGACTAAGAATAAACAGCCTAGCGAAAATTTACCCGGTGTAGGTTCACTTGTTATCCTGAGCTTTGTCGCGCATGTGCAGTGTTCCATCTCCTTATTCGCCATCTGACATCAGATAAACATAAATTAAAAGGGCCCGATTTGCTGCTAATAATTTGTGTTGTGCACAAATTATCGAACGGAACGATTGTTGATAATTCTTATTCTACGACGCATTGAAATATTTTATAACTGTTTGTTAATTAGCTAGTTACTGATTTCCATATCTTTTTTACTAAAACATAACTCTTATATTTGACCTCACTACTAGCCCCTTACGTCATTAAGCATGATGGTAAGAACCTAATATTTTGTGGAAAAATCAAGCTATGCATGAACATTCTTGTTGATTGAACATGTTGGTCTGAACTTGGTTCTCAACTTAGAAGCTAACAGACAGAAAGACATAGAGGCACCAGACGTTGTATTTGATAGTAGTGATATTGTAGTTGGATGTTGCCTTCATATCTGTTTGCCGATGAAATTTTGTTTCCGTTTTTGTAATGTGTAAAACGATTCCTGTTTTATGATATATTATACTATATTCTGCAGCAAATGAGCAACTAATGACTATAAAATGAAAAGGAAAATGTTATATTTCCTAGGTGCGCGGTGGAAGAAACACCGCAAATTCCTGACGCCCACGTTCCACTTCAGCATCTTGCAGGACTTCGTGCCCGTGTTCGAGAGGAACGCTGAGGTCTTGGTGCAAGTGCTAAGTGCGCGCGCCGACAGCGGCCGCCCTTTCGACATCTATCCGTACATCACGCTTTGCGCACTTGATGGCATCTGCGGTTAGTAATATTCAACTATCTCCAGGACTTCGTGTCCGTTTTTGAGAGGAACACTGAGATGTTGGTGCGAGCGCTAAATGCCCGGGCCGGAAGCGGGCGCCCTTTGGACATATATTCTTACATTACACTCTGCGCACTTGATGGTATCTGCGATTAGTCATATTGGTGCAAGTGCTAAGTGCGCGCGCCGACAGCGGCCGCCCTTTCGACATCTATCCGTACATCACGCTTTGCGCACTTGATGGCATCTGCGGTTAGTAATATTAAACTATCTCCAGGACTTCGTGTCAATTCTGGAGAGGAACACTGAGATGTTGGTGTAAGCGTTAAATGCCCGGGCCGACAGCGGCCGCCCTTTCGACATCTATCCGTACATCACGCTTTGCGCACTTGATGGCATCTGCGGTTAGTAATATTCAACTATCTCCAGGACTTCGTGTCCGTTTTTGAGAGGAACACTGAGATGTTGGTGCGAGCGCTAAATGCCCGGGCCGGAAGCGGGCGCCCTTTGGACATATATTCTTACATTACACTCTGCGCACTTGATGGTATCTGCGATTAGTCATATTGGTGCAAGTGCTAAGTACGCGCGCCGACAACTGCCGCCCTTTAGACATCTATCCGTACATCATGATCTGCGCACTTGATGGCATCTACGGTTAGTCATATTTAACATCCTCCAGGACTTCGTGTCCGTCCTCGATAGGAACAGTGAGGTATTGGTATAAGCGTTGAGCGCCCGAGCCAACAGCGGCCGCCCATTCAACGTCTAACATTACATTACGCTCTAGGCATTTGATGGTACCTGCGGTAAGTTAACGAATCTTCGGAATAATTAAAAAAAATAAAAACGCATAGTTTCTATCAACAAACATAATTTCGTGAGCAGTTTTGAACTAAGATCGATACGAATCTTACAGATGTTTTTAAAACACATTCTAACTTAATTCGCAAAGTGTACTGATCAATCCAATGGACGCTCAAAAGTCTCATGACTTTGACTGAAAAGCAAGGATTAACAAGGAATAGAAAATAGAAGGACATTCGTATGAGTATATCGAAAACGATAAACCGATGCCTAGATACAAACCGTTAACGCGTTAGTTTAGGTTAGGTTAGATCTTTGCTAGGTTAAGAGCTTTGGGTTATTTGAAGATAAGAGAGAAGAACATATAATTATATGATTCTAAAGATGGATATGAGGTCATTTAAGGTAAATACAGTTCAGAAAAGCCACCCAACATTTGAGTAAGCAGTTAAAATAGGTATATGGCAGATGCAGAAATCTAGTAGGCGGCCAAACTTGTTGAGCGAGTATTGGGTGAGGTCAAGATAACGTAAATTAGCGCAATTAAATGCCTATAGAAAAAACAATACTTGGATGTTATTATACTAGAAGTGGAATACAATTATGCAACTTGCTTGCTTCGATAAAATATAGTAAATAACTTTCGACGAACGTCTACCAAATATTTCATCCAATATCAACAAAGGTTCATTGCAGTAGATTTCTAGATAAGAAGGTTACTTATAATGCTGTGGTATAAGAGCTTAGTGACCTTTAGTACCGCTACCGCTACCTCTCGGCACAATTTTGTTTGCAGAAATGTCAGTCTGAATTAAGAAAAAAATTACCTTACGTCCTTTTTTCCAAAGTTGACTTACATGTCTGCGAAATTTAATTAAAATCTTTTAACTGGGAAGATAGAACAAACAGGCAGGCTCACTCTCCTCCCTTCCCTTGATAATATGTCTATGGCCTTGCCTCCAATATTTCTTACATGAAATTAACCAACAGGCAGGCTCACTCTCCTCCCTTCCCTTGATAATATGTCTATGGACTTGCCTCCAATATTTCTTACATGAAATTAACCAACAGGCAGGCTCACTCTCCTCCCTTCCCTTGATAATATGTCTATGGCCTTGCCTCCAATATTTCTTACATGAAATTAACCAACAGGCAGGCTCACTCTCCTCCCTTCCCTTGATAATATGTCTATGGCCTTGCCTCCAATATTTCTTACATGAAATTAACCAACAGGCAGGCTCACTCTCCTCCCTTCCCTAGATAATATGTCTATGGACTTGCCTCCAATATTTCTTACATGAAATTAACCAACAGGCAGGCTCACTCTCCTCCCTTCCCTTGATAATATGTCTATGGACTTGCCTCCAATATTTCTTACATGAAATTAACCAACAGGCAGGCTCACTCTCCTCCCTTCCCTTAATAATATGTCTATGGACTTGCCTCCAATATTTCTTACATGAAATTAACCAACAGGCAGGCTCACTCTTCTCCCTTCCCTTGATAATATGTCTATGGACTTGCCTCCAATATTTCTTACATGAAATTAACCAACAGGCAGGCTCACTCTCCTCCCTTTCCTTGATAATATGTCTATGGACTTGCCTCCAATATTTCTTACATGAAATTAACCAACAGGCAGGCTCACTCTCCACCCTTCCCTTGATAATATGTCTATGGACTTGCCTCCAATATTTCTTACATGAAATTAACCAACAGGCAGGCTCACTCTCCTCCCTTCCCTTGATAATATGTCTATGGACTTGCCTCCAATATTTCTTACATGAAATTAACCAACAGGCAGGCTCACTCTCCTCCCTTCCCTTGATAATATGTCTATGGACTTGCCTCCAATATTTCTTACATGAAATTAACCAACAGGCAGGCTCACTCTCCTCCCTTCCCTTGATAATATGTCTATGGACTTGCCTCCAATATTTCTTACATGAAATTAACCAACAGGCAGGCTCACTCTCCTCCCTTCCCTTGATAATATGTCTATGGACTTGCCTCCAATATGTCTTACATGAAATTAACCCATGACGTAATAACACCACATGGTCGCTATTTCAGGTGAAACAGTGTTTTTCTATAAGTTTTTAATTATGGCAGAATCATAGTTTTTCCATGAATTTATTGTACATATTTATATTTGTATTATAATCAGGGAAATAATACGCTTTATAAGTAAGTATATGTTTTAATCACAATGAACGTTTGGTTGCAGAGACAGCAATGGGAGTGGCTATGGGAGCCCAGACTGATTCGAACTCGGAATATGTCCAAGCGGTTGAGAAGTGAGTTTTCCAAGACGGCATAGCATTCTTCACGTTTACACCATCTTTAATTCAATGCCGTGGCACCTATTGTACCATCTTGAAAGAAGGAAATGGACTAGGAAGCCATTTATTCAATGATTTATTTCCAACGAGTGCGTTGTTAGTTAAATGCAGGTTTAAAACTAATAAGAAAACATAAAATTGTTCACACCAGCAAGATTCGAATAAGCTATTTCTTATACTTTTGGATTTGGCCATGAAGGCACACTTGAAAAATTCGCCCTAGATAGTTTTATGACTGTGTATGTTGGGTTTTAAGACTCAAGTAAAATGTGCTGTTACATAGATTTTTTTTTCAGCGTGTCACGCTTGACAAATTACCGAATGCGACACTTCTTACTTCGAAACCAATTCATCTTTAACTACTCGCAAAACAAAGTAGAACAGGACAAAGCTTTGAAAATTCTTCACGGTTTTACTGAAAATGTCATCCGACTCAGAAAGAAGCAGATAAAGGAGGAGGGAATAACCCTGAACAATAAAAACGAATTAGGTAAGTGTAAATACGTATATCTTACCTACGGAATAATTGTTAACTCGAAAACCCATGTAAACTCGAATATAGCTAGCCCATAGAATTTTATAAAATTGCATTTAACATTTTAAAATGTTAAAATTCAAAATCTGTTTGTTTTATCCAGCGATGTTATATCTGTGCTCAGATGTCTTTATATTGACTAGGCCTTGGCTTTCAAAGCTAACACTTAAAATAAAAATAAAAAACATTTGCGTCATTCCTCATTAACTCGCATTAAATAGATACGCTTTTGACCGGTTTGAGCACAATTTATTGGTGCGAATAAAAAACATTTTTTTATTCGTTTTCCTTTCGAGAAACCTTGTAAAACCATGATACATTCTAGTATTTTTATTTGAGAGAAAAAAACAAATATCTTTCGTAGTGAAGTGTGGTGTCTCTCTACCCAAATGTTCCCACCTGTTAACACAAATCAACAGAATTCACGCCTAGTTACAGCACCCTGGTGGGTTACCATGGTAAATTAATTCGCCGCCTGAACAAGCAAGCGTAACAGACTTCAAGTGCTTTCAAATTTACCAGTTAACGTGGTACAAAATGCAACTAAACGTCAGATTTAATCACTCGCTTGCCCGTTAAGCCGGCGATTTATTTTACCATGGTAATCCCCTTGATTACTTGCAGGAATTAAAAATAGAACGACTTTCTTGGACATGCTCCTGCTATCTGAGCTAGACGGTGAACAACTGAGCGACGAAGCTGTGCGCGAGGAGGTCGACACCTTCATGTTCGAGGTAAAATCGATTGATTTTAATATCATTAAGTACATACTATGAAAGTCATTGGTAACAATAACAATATATACCATTTGAATCACACATATTCACAGACATCTCTAAACCAAGAACTTATAAGGACATTTCAAAATCTAACGAGATTTTCAAAGGATGTACAACGTATGTTTCGATGTTTTTTTTTGTAATTACCGTCGTATTTACGCTGATTATTTCAGGGGCACGACACGACTACTTCGGCAATCACCTTCACTCTGTACTTGATCAGCAAACACCCAGAAGTGCAGCAGAAGCTGTTTCAAGAGCAGGAGTCAATCTTCCAAGACGACTTCTACAGAGTTGGCACATACAGGTACGGAGCGCTTCGCAGTGGATGCCACAGTAGGTATTGGCATTTGTTAGGAAAATATACGTGGGTCAAAGTCCATTGTGTGGCTGTTACGGTGATGCCGTTTGAATAACAACTTTTTCTATGTGAACTGTATTCATGGAATGTATGCAAAGATGCAATCGTATTCATAAGTTATAATAATACTAGTAAAATATAGGTTGGCCAATTGTATGTATAGGTAAGAATTTCTTACGCTGTTTCTTTACATTTGTTTTTACGCTATGGAACACCGGTTGAACCGATGCACAAAATAAAGCGAAGGTGTCGGGCAACTAAATTCGTGCAAAAACAACGGTGATCATTATGTTACATAATATTAGTGAACGCGAATTCCAACTCCTTATTCAAGCTGCTTGGCTGTATTTGATATATATTATATTGGTAGACGGATTACTACCGTAATTCTCGCGATATATTCTTTTGGGTGCAAAATATTTTTTAAATATAAATATTTTTTATCGAAACAAATTTTAATTGAGATTTTAGTTCTTTTACTATAAATTAACTTTCATGTTTAGATTTGTAAATTAGTTTTATACATTACTAGCTGAGGTACCCGGCTCCGCTCGGGTCAATGTCGTTTTTGACTGATTTCGGGCTGGTCAAGTTCAGCCTGCGTTTGCAATGTAAGCGGAAAAAATTTAATTATTTACGAAATCACATTAGAAACCTCAAAAATAACAGTATTCCTCCACCATTTAATGGATATTATTTTAAATATAAACCTTCTTCTTCAATCACTCTATCTATAAAAAAAAACCGCATCAAAATCCGTTGCGTAGTTTGAAAGATTTAAGCATACATAGGGATATAGGGACAGAGAAAGCGACTTTGTTTTATACTATGTAGTGATTGAAACTATGTATCGTGTATTGTGAGCAAGGTTCACAAATAAAAAACAAAAATCGGGCGAGATAAGGTTCCCAAATTTTCGATAAGAAAAAAAAAAACGATAAAAAGTTGTACTCTTTTGAATTCGATATCTGCACATTTTTTAACCGACTTCAATTCATCGGAATCTTTTTTTTTACTGTAAAATATGGCCTGAGAATTTCCGCCAGTAAAATCACTGTATATGAGCATCAATCTTCCTCTTAGTTGGTTTAATAGGCTACTGTCAGAAAATCCTGTTCATAAAAACACATACATGCTTCCAACGTCTTCAATTGTCTATGAAACTCATCATTATAGAATACAATTCAAATGTGAAGGTCAATGTGCAAGGGCATTTTGAGTTAGTGTCTTGATAAGAATATACTTATGAATTCACCACTGTTTTTAAATGTGTGGTTGCAGTGACTTGAATGAAATGAAATACATGGATCTGGTGATTAAGGAAGCACTACGACTGTACCCTTCCGTGCCGTTAATAGGACGATGCATCTCGCGTGACACTGTGATTAGTATGTATTCTTTTTTTCTGACTTGCATTCTATATTAAGCATCTATAACTTGATAGAACGATTTATTGTTGCCAGCCTTCAAGGCCAGGTTCAATCATAAAACTCTACACAGCTATGCATAAAATAATGATTGATCTACTAAATATAGTTATCGCAACATCCATGTGGAGACGGAGAGGCTGTGCAGATGCTTCCTCTAGTTGTCATTTGGATATTGTTTGATAATGCGATTTCTTGTGTCTGAGGTAAGTTTGGCGCCCCAGTCAGCCCTCTTTTGACATACTGACTAGCTTCTAGCCAGTGTTGTGTTTTAATTGGCATGTGGAAACTAGCAGCTATATCATATACCTACGCAGAGAGCGCTTCGGTCGCTACTTCTAGATAATGGGCCCGCCCATGTTTGTACCATCGCGTTGGATGAAGACATTGATCGAATTGTCAAATATTTAGTGCCCAAGTTTCAATTCAATCCAATTCAATATAGCCGTGCTCATAACTGGCATGGCCAACTATTTCACTGCTAATTCGAATGCGGTGTCTTGGACTTATATCATGACGGTGGATGTGGTATTAGCCGTCAATGTTCAGCTCTAGAAAAATGTGGTAATTCAAACAGTTTTAATATTATGAACCTAGACAAAGAATATGTCTCCGCTCCAGAGCGTTCGATTAAACGCTAAGGCATTGTTAAGGCCCTGGTACTAGTCAAATCGCAAAGTTAGACGAGTCACCTCAAGTTGACTAACTAAGTATGACAATTAAAAATGTCATTCTCACAATATATGATTCCTTGTCTAGGAATCAACCTATTTTCGTTAGTGTATGCATCATTTTTCTATACAAAATACATTGCGTCCATTTCCGAACTTTTTTGACTAATGTAGAAATCTTAAAACAAATGGAATTATTTGTTTATGCATATATCCTGTTTTTGCTTATATCTAGAAATCATATTACTTTCAGATTTCTAATGTGAAAAATCGCCTTTTTTATTATGTATTATTATTTAAATAAATGATAGATTCAAAAAATATTAACAATCCATTATCAGTCTGGAGTTCTAATTGGACTCGCTGAGGCGTTTCACTACATATTATTACATTTGTTTAAAGGTGCATTTGTATGGCGCGAGTAGTTGACTAGTCCCAGCGCCTCAATGGCGACACGCAATATAGCTTCATCTCTTCTTGGCAGACGGCATGGAGCTGCCGGCCGGCAGCACGGTGATCGCGGACGTGTTCCACCTGCACCGCAACCCAGCGCTCTTCGAAGCGCCGCTGGAGTTCCGGCCCGAGCGTTTCGAAAGTGACCGCGCCACCCAGCGGAACCCTTTCAGCTGGGTTGCCTTTAGCGCCGGTCCCAGGAACTGTATCGGTAAGGGCTATTTCGAACGCAGGATCTGTATTTGTAAGTTGCACTTAGACTGCAGGAACTTTATTGGTCAATGTTACTTAGGCTGAGATAAATAGTCGTACCGGAAACTAATGCTAACGCAAAGTAGTACTTTGTGACGTCAATTGGCATTGCTTTGAGATTTCGTCCATACAAAATGTGTCAAAGTGACGTCACAAAGTACTACTTTTCGTTAGTCTTAGTTTCTGTTACGACTATTTATCTCAGCCTTAGAGGCTAGAAATGATATTGTGTTATTATAAATCAGCACCAAGATGTAATAGCTTAATGCGTAAGGTTAACTTTAGATCAATTCTTTGAGATTCACGAAACTACGAGATTACGGTTCAGTATGTTTCGATATCTTAAAATCCGATAGAATCTCGTTCAGTATCTTTCCATATGAAATATATACTACTCTTTTTACAACTTCAACGATTATGTATCTTGTCATTAGTCAATGTCATTTGCGACACTAAGTACATAATGTATACAGCAATTCACTCAGCCAAACACGTTAATATCTACCACTGTTGTAATTCAGTACCAAATTGAATAGGTAATGTGTCTATCGTCGGTAGGTATATTGTTTGAATATTCTGCAAATGGATCGGCACAGCCGGTGCCGCATCTTATCATTTGAACAAAGGTCTTTTAAAATAAATATCGACCACGGTTGTATTCCGTTACTAAAATTCTCGCTAAAATTATGGTAATTATATTTTTTGCTAGAATCTTTCGCTCATTTCAAGACACCAACATTATGGTGTATCATGTTGGTGTCTTGAAATGAGTTGGTGGTATCATGGAACCGAATCTTAAAATTTTAACAAATGCTAATATATTTTACAATATAACTAAAAACTTGAGAATTCTTGTTTTTTTACTTTTTTTTTATTATCCTTTATGATTTCGGCTATGAAGTTTGGATGTCTCAATTGAATCGGTGAATCTGCCGCGAGTCTTATAAGAAGAGTTTTTTAGATATGATATAGATAGGCACGACAATAGTTTTATTAACATTCTATTAGTGTAAGAGGTGCACATAAACTTTAATACTGTGAAAGCAACATGCCCACACGGGCAATTTATCCAAGCGTGTATGTTTATTGCCCCGCGCGAATGAAATGCTCCCTTGAACCCGCACAGAGCGCCTAGGTGTTTTACTAAATTGCCCTTAGATAACGCACCAAATTGCGTATCGTTACCGCACCGCCACCGCCACCGCCACCGCCACCGCCACCGCCGCCTAGGCGCTTTGTGGCGGCGCCGAAGCGAGCGAGCGATCAAGGAAAATGGCATTCAACCTCGTGGAGTATTGAATTTCTGTGATTAAATTACTCCAACAATGGCTGCCACTCGTATCAATCCGACTGAAATAGTCGTACGATTCAATGAAGAAGGCCAGCCAGAGCTTTTTACAAATGGCGCCATGATAGATTGTCTCTGTCATAATCGTTATTTCTGTGCTTCTGTGACATATTTTCCAGCGATTTTCGTGTTAGATTGTTCAAAATACCGTTCATGCTCGCAAGATGGAGTTTACATTGATTATTTGTGTTACTTTTAAAGAAAAAACATTTTTTACACGTTCTGGGCATTGCAATAATGTAAAAAAAAAATGTCTATTTATTACAAACCCATTTACCGAAATTAAGGATTATATTTTATACCGATATTTTATTGTGCTTGGGCGCATGCTACTGACATGGTAACTAGGTGCCATGTCGGGAGCTTTCTTATATTGCTCGGCTACACTGAACTGGATGGAAAACACGGACTATTTTCATTGCCGCTTTGACCATCGTTCATCCAATACGATGGTACAAACCCGGGCGGGAATGACAATACCACATAGTAAGTAAGGAAGGGGACCTACAACTCTAAGTGGATCCGAATCACGGCCAGTCGGGCTCCCATTCAGAACCCAACCGCTTACGAAATCGCTAGGCGTCGCGCCACTGGGCTGTGGTCACATTTCACTACGGGTTGAACATGATTAGGAGAGTGACGTAAATGTGCTTGTCTGCGAGCAGGTCAGAAGTTCGCCATGCTGGAGCTGAAGTCGACGCTTTCGCGGTTGCTCCGTGCGTACGAGCTGCGCAACGACGCCGCCGCCACCGCCTCCGAGCCGCCGCTCACGCTAGAGCTGATCCTCAAGCCGATGGACGGCATCCACCTGATGATCTTGCACCGCGCCACCGCCGTGCCGGTGTCCGTGCCGCCGCCCAAGAGCGTGAAGCTTAGGCAGCGCGCGAACGACTAAGGCACGCGCTTATTGTTGCTGCAATGGTTAACGATGACTTATTGCTGAAATGGCTAACGATGACTTATTGCTGCAATGGCTAACGATCACTTATTGCTTCAATGGCTAACGACGATTTATTTCTGCAATGGCTAACGATGACTTATTGCTGCAATGGCTAACGATGACTTATTGCTGAAATGGCTAACGATGACTTATTGCTGCAATGGCTAACGATCACTTATTGCTTCAATGGCTAACGACGATTTATTTCTGCAATGGCTAACGATGACTTATTGCTGCAATGGCTAACGATGACTTATTGCTGCAGTGGCAAACGATGACTTATTGCTGCAATGGATCACGATGACTTATTGCTGCAATGGCTAACGATGACTTATTGTTGCAATGGCTAACGTCAACGAGTAAGGAATGTAACCAGTACTCATCTATATAGCGATAGCGTCATCATCATACGAAATCATCGTCAACGTACGATTAAACACGTCACTTTGAATGGACAGTGACGTGTTTGAACATTGATTAACTCGGCCGTCTCTTCGTGCAATCGGGGCTAAATGGCGTTCTGTGCGTATCTTGCGTATCGTTGGAACTCGAAAACATCAGGAGGGTTACCATGGTAAGTAAAATCGCCAGGTGAATAGCAGATGAACAGGCAAGACTGTGATTCAATCTGACGTTTAGTTGCATTTCTTACTATGCTAACTGACAAATGACGTGTTTATTCGGCCGAGTGAACTGATTTTTTTCAGTTGGTATGGTACGAAATGCAGCTAAACGTCAGATTTAATCACTCTTTTGCCTGTTCACCTGCTATTCACTTGGCGAGTAATATACCATGGAGTGAGCGAATTCGTAAGCGATCTCTTTGTCCAGGGCTACCGGCAGTATATGTAAAAGTGCCTACACTGCCGCTTTACGAATGAGTTTCGATTGACACCGCCGTCGTTCTTTACTAGTCGGCTGAAGTGTTCAAAGACGGCCCATTTTTTGCCGCCCGTTTTGTCTTTTTGTGTTGTTTTTGTCATTATTTTTTGCAATGAATAATATGTCGGAAAGCTGTAGCTTTATAGATACGCAGTATTCATTCACGGTATTGGGTACTGGAAAGATTTGCCAACATTTTCATGATCGTTGCTCGTGAAATAATTGTAAATATTTAATTTTAATAGTTCGTTAAGAGGTGAAGGTGATTTAATTTTTTGTAAAAAAAAAATTAAAGAAGTTAATGAATGAATTTCGAATGCAATTTTTTACGTTTGTTCCTTACATTCAATGTTAAAATCGGCAGTCGAGGGCATACTTTAGATGAGCTAATGTAAAAGTAAGGTTTAAATAAATTTCAACGTGAGCTTTAAATAACTTCTAAATAATTTCTTGTTTGCTGACAGAGATAAAAAAACATATTTTAAGGGTTACCCTGCCGACGTTGTGCCGAAAGGACCCTAACCTCGCACTGGCCAGATAAGGAATAAGCGTCTCACGCTCCTTAGCGCTCCGGGGTGATGGATCCATTTCACTTTAAACACGTCACATTTTCAAAAAAGTGAATTCCATAATGTGACATAAAAAGTGGCATGATTGATTGGTGATAGATTTTTAAGAAGAACTATTTTTAACTCTACACGAAAGTGACCGTGTTATCTATCTAGTTCAATATGCAGCCGTGCAGATAAGGTCCTGGCATGCCACCTAGTTCTCAAGATGTGTGCATGATATGTACAGTAAGTGTGGTATTAGCCATCCATGTCCAGTTACATAAAAACAATATGCCATTTAGACATTGGGTTAAGTACCTGAGAAAGTGTCATCAATTAGCCAACAGGGAAAAATAGTGTTAACTCTTAGTGTTGGCTTCTCTTTCACTCTCGCGGTAAATGGAATGGGGAAGAAAACTCAAAACTTATTGTAGATGTCGCTTGAGCGACCTCACCTTAGAAATGTCAAAACTGTCATTCCTCTCAAGTTTTATTTACGAGTTTTCAGAAGCAAGATGTACTCCATGATGCAGTTAGAATAAGGTTTGGAGGAAAAGAAGATTTTTTTAAGTCTTCAAACCAATTTTAATGCAATAGAAAGTTAATAGACCATCACAAGGTTTGAAATGAAATATTATAGGTTATGTTGTTATTGTGTTTTTTTCTTTCCTACGAATTCATCCGCTTAGCATAATTTGAAACAAATATTTTTCAGAATAATAACAAAAAAATTCAGTCAATTAAATTACGTAGGTTAAGTAAATCGAAAAATTTAAATGGATTCTGTTTTATTTTGTATGATATCTGACAGTTTTGACAGATATTTTAGGTGAGCTCGCTTAGACAGCACCTATCGTGATAAAGTAGCAGTTTTATTCCCCATTGTATCTACATACCTTTGTCACTCCAAGGCCATCAGACGTCAGTGGCCTGCACGCGTGCATCTTAGCAGTAACACGATTTGTCGGAACCAGTATTTTACAATGCCATATCTTTCCCTTTCTATAGCTGATTCAGACTCACAAGTTTTGTACATTTAAGGTGGCCCAACCCGGCGGGAGTAACTCATTCGTGGGCACGGTACAAAACCGTGCTGTTGCGCTCTGGGACCTTCTCTGTTTCAAAGAAAAAGACAGGCTCCGTGATGAGGAAGGTGCAACATGTCCACAAAAAAGACACTGTGCATAGTGTATGATTTGGTAGGATTTACGTAAATTTTAATTACAAAACGACTTGTAGCTAAAAGTAAACAATCTAACAAAAACCAAATAGATTACAAATTTTGATTAAATAAGCTATGTCTGATGACTAAACTTTTTAAGATGTTCTTACTTTATCATTGCGTAATCTACCTCCAAAGTTATTGCATAAAACGCGCGAAAAAATCGAACTTTCGGACCTTATAACTTAGAAACCAAACACAATTTTACAATGCCAACGGTCATCAGACATCTAGTTCGATCAAATAAAGATAGAATTTTAACCTTGTTTTGTGACTGGCAAAGTATGTTTGTCAATTTATATTTGCTTTTAGAGCAAATAGAGCAGGCGTATTGTATCTTTTTAACACGCTTTTATTAGCTTGGGTTGTATCTATGTATGTATCTATGTAACGGAATCTTTGAACTTAATTTTCACCAGCTTCCAGAAGTCTGATTAATTTGAAACTTTGCATACGTATCAAGGACCGATGACAATGCAATAATTTCATAACAGTTTCCCATTATCCTTATTAGGACCGCCAGGATTAATCATTAACACGCTTTTATTAGCTTGGGTTGCATGTATCTATGTATGTAATGGAATCTTTGAGATTAATTTTCACCAGTTTCCAGAAGTCTGATTAATTTAAACTTTGCATTCTCAGCCTCAGTGGCCCAGTGGCGCGACACTTCGGCGATCGCTCTCCGAAGTTAAGCAACGCTGGGTCCGGTCTGGTCTTGGATGGGTGACCATTAGACCGTTGAGAGAGGCTGGCCGTGGTTCGGATTCCACGTTAAACTGTAGGTCCCCTTCCTTACTTACTAAGTGGTAGGGTTAATCCCGCCCGGGTTGGTACCATCGCATTGAATGAACGATGGTCGAAGCGGCAATTAAAATTGTCCGTGTTTTCCATCCAGTTCAATGTAGCCGAGCAATATAAGGAAGGTCCTGGCATGGCACCTAGTTCCCATGTGGTGTGTTGGGCTAATACCATGACAGAGGGTGTGGTATTAGCCATCCATGTCAAGTCACATAAAAAAAAACGTATCAAAGACCGATGACAATGCAATAATTTCATAACAGTTTCCCATTATCCTTATTAGGACCGCCAGGATTAATAAATTCTTTTATAGATCCTCTGTAGTGGAGTAAAAGAGACAGAGCTAGCGCGAGATCTGCGCATGCCCGCACTTTCGGACTTACTCTTTCGCTCGGGCACTTGGTACTATGGAGTGTAGAGACTCTGTACACTCCATACTTGGTACAGTACAACGGAGGCAAAAATGTTTTCAGGATAATTGCGTTCTCACCTTGTTCATTCTTTATGCAGAGCTGAACCCTAGAAAATGCGAAGCAATATTCTCGAAATTAACCGCCGATAGGACAACAGAAATCAAAAGCCTTTTGGAAAAAATTACACCGGGAATCAAAACTCTAACTGAAGAGAACAGATTCTTCCTGGGCGCCCCGTTGACGGAACAATCCACAACAACGCTTTTAGAAAATAAAACCAATATGTTGGAGATATTCACAAATCGCCTTCGTGCTATCCAACCTCATGTCGGCTTACATCTCCTTAAATTTTGTTTTGGTATCCCACGATTCACATACTTTATGCGCTGTTGCCCTTTATGGCGCAATACAGAAGCACTAACTAAAATAGACGCTATTGTCAAAAAAGGCCTATCCCAAATAACGAACATTCAATTAGAAGGAAATGCTTGGATACAAGCCTCTCTTCCCATAGGCTTCGGCGGAGTTGGCATACGATGCACAAAAGATGTTGCACTTCCAGCATTTTTGAGTTCCGTCCACAGCAGTTTACCACTCGTGGGTAGTATTCTTTCACCATCACTTGGCTGTGATTTCGAGGTGGACTGCTTGAACAGGGCTATCGAAGGTCGGAAATCCAGGTGCCCAGAAGAACCTATTCCAATCCGTCTTAAACTCCAAAAAGCCTGGGATTTGCCGATTATAAAATCTATACACTCTTCCCTCTTGATGAATAGTGCTGACATTGACAAAGCTCGCATTCTAGCATCATCAGTCGCCGAATCCGGGGCGGGGGGCCTATCCATCACCAAGCCTAGGCACTCTGCTTGACAGTAACACTCTCAGAATTTCAATAGGCCTTCGAGTCGGTGCTAGATTGTGCCATCCTCATACGTGCGCCTGTGGTACCAACGTTACCGAATGGGGCCACCACGGTTTATCATGCCAAAGGAGCGCTGGTCATTTATCCCGCCATTACAATATAAATAACATTATAAAAAGAGCACTGGTGACAGCAAACTACCCCAGCATCACCGAGCCCCCAGGAATCAGTCGCTCGGATGGTAAACGCCCGGACGGGGTGACCTTAGTGCCGCGGGCAAGTGGAAAGGCATTAATATGGGACGCCACCTGTGTGGATACTCTGGCGCCGTCCTACATTCAGGCCACTTCTCGCGCGGCCGGAGCGGCAGCTGAGAGGGCAGCAGCAAATAAACATCAAAAATACAGCTGCGTGGCGAGTTCTTTTGAGTTTTTAGCTTTCGCCGCCGAGACACTCGGTTCATGGTCACCAGAAGCGATAACTTTTGCTTCAACGTTAGGCAAACTTTTAAATGAAAGTTCTGGTGATCCCAGGTCCGGGGCCCATTTTGTCCGGCGAATAAGCCTCGAAATCCAAAGAGGCAACACCGCCAGTATTCTAGGTACAGCTGAAGCTCCGGCTCTTTTAGAAGAAGTTTTTTATCTTTAAGTCTAAATTAAATATGTATTTTATTAACATTAGTTCCTACCTATCTAATAAAGAGATTGTACAACCGAACATAAATTTTTAATCTATTTATTTTACGGGACAAAATTTGGTAAACACCAATGCTTTGAAATTACAGTCGATAAGGAAGGAATTTAATACGATCAAAAAATTTGTAATTATAAAGTCTTATTGATTGGAGTACAAATAATGCATATGAATTCGAAAAATCGAACTAAAAAATGAAAAATAAATAATAGTTTAAAAAAACTAAAAAAACACGCTTTTATAGCTAACCGAACTAAAAAATAGAAAATAATTTTTAATTTTAAAGAGTTTATATTACAGTAGTAGAAGATCGAACAATCAATCAGAATTTATCACCTCAAGATAAAATTATAATAAAGTTTCAGTTATTAACAAAATAATTCAATTCAGAGTAAAAAGCGTGGGACGCATTTTACTACTTTTCATAACTCTCCTCTGATCGACAGTTGCAAATAGAATGATTGTTACATTTACTTTATCAAGCACCCCACGCTTTTTACTCTGAATTGAATTATTTTGTTAATAACTGAAACTTTATTATAATTTTATCTTGAGGTGATAAATTCTGATTGATTGTTCGATCTTCTACTACTGTAATATAAACTCTTTAAAATTAAAAATTATTTTCTATTTTTTAGTTCGGTTAGCTATAAAAGCGTGTTTTTTTAGTTTTTTTAAACTATTATTTTTTAAATGTTCAATTTTGCATGATAAAATAAAACAATAAAAAATATTTGCAACAATGCAACAATTAAATCTACAATATATTAAAATGTAACAAACAGAGATCCTATAACAGAGATGCTATGTTAATGAATTTTGAATTATTTTGTATACTAAATTTAAAGAATAGTGATTAACACTTAAGGATGGCCGCCGCGAGTTTCTTCCGGTAGGCGACGGTCCTGAAGCGACGTTTTACAGTTCGGCCTGTCAAACGTTAATTAACGGCCGTCGTCGGCTGCGATGATTGTGATTGCCAAAAAGGCCAACCCAGCAGAAAGCTGTGAAACGTACAAATAATAATAAGAATATTGTATACATAGACATAGATCCGTTTTAGTTTCATTATTCTGATTGCACCACAGTTGCTCCTTGTGACTGGAGTGTGCCCCAAGGCATTAGGATCTAACCCACATAATTAGGATTGGCTAGAGACGTCTATCTACCTTCACTAGCGTGTCACTGTGGCGACACTATAAAACGATTAAACCAATGAATTCTAATAGAAACTCCAAAAACGCTTTTGCCGTCCAAGACGAATGATTAATAGTGTATCTTGATATGGATACGGAGCATGACTTAACACACTCAGTCGTATTATTTTAGGTTTGTAAACGTAACTTCGATGGTTATATCTGACGTAGTGGCAGTATCTGGGTCGCTTCTTTGTATTATGTGTACTTCATTCTATTTCAGGGAGCTTATTTAGATTATGTCAAGAAATTTTGAATTTTAAATTTTAAATCGTTTCATTGGCTACCAGTGCGTTAAAACATTAAAAAAGTACGCTAGTTACTCGTCAGAATATGCTTTGAGCAATAAAGCAAGTGCATATTTTGATCGAATATGTCACGTAATGTTGTCACGCCGTTTAAAAATCACAGTAGATTTCATATTCCCTATTAGGTTTTCGTGAGCTTTATTTTGTCTTGATGTCTTTAGTTGTTTGTCGCACTGGTAACCAATTAAACGATTGAAAATTTAAATCACGAAAACCTAATAGGGAATATGAAACGTACTGTAATAATGCTTAGAAAGCGTGACATCAATACGTGACATCGATCGCCGATGCACTTGGTTTGTTGCTCACAGCATATTCTGACGAGTCGCTATCATATTCATCGAGCAATGCGCAATGCGTCACCCAATTTAGCCAACTGTCAAGTAACGCTGCAAAAATACTGGCCGACGCGATATTGCAAAAACTGTCGAAACTCGCGGTGGTTGAACAATTTCGTGCTGGCTCGGGGTCTTTGATTTGCAATTTAATTCACTCGCTGTAACGGTGATGTGAACGGTTCTCAGGAAAGCGTATTGTATAAAATATGTTCACGAATGCATATGCATTTTGGATCAAGAGAATGTTCACGAAGGCTTTGGATTATTAATTAGTATAGTTTTAAAGGGATAAACAGCAAGACCACAATAGCTCCCATATTTATTTGATATGCCACTATTGAGTTTCAAGGGTGGTATATCTATGTAAATGAACAAACTTTAGCCAATGGGCTGGATGATAAATAAATAAAGCTTTATTTATCATTATATACTAATGGAAAAATATTATTGGCTAGGTCATAAAAATCACTTAACGAACCGGGATTTAATTCGGTGTACTCTAAAAATCAAAGGCAGACGGGAAAAGTCTGAAAAACTAGAAAATTGGCATTCCGAATATTGTTTTTTTTTCTAAATTCATTCTAAAGGAAGGGATTTTTATAATGTTTAAAATATTAAGACACATTAGATGTTCCGAGCGTTGGTCATAATACCTTTATAGATTTTTCAGTAGGCGGTCATGCAAATACATTTCCTATCTGAGTGAAAACAACGATTGCTCCCGAAGGTTCTTTACGAATCAAATATTTCCTTTTTTTCTTCTAGATCGATAGCGCAATGTATCCGTCGCCTTATTACCCCGAGGCGCGGCGTCTCCAAAGCAAATATTTTTCTTCCACATGAAGGTGGGGGTTATTTTTAACCCCGGCTGGATGCCTGCTTGCTATTTCGCCTTATTGTTTTCAATACGACAGGAATAGTGTGGATTAATAACGAAATTATTATATTTTTTTGGAACATTATATGGATGGCTAACATCACACAACTGACATTATGATATTAGCCCATATACCACATTCCCGAAGGAATGAGGAGTCATGACAGCCATGTTCATAAAGGGAAGGTCCCTTTATGAACATGGCTGCATTAACCTGGATGTAAAACACGGACAATTTTGGGTTGCCACTTCATCCATAGTTTCATCCAATGCGGTATCGCCATACCAACCCGGGCTGGTTTAACCCTACTACCTAGTAGGGAAAGGGGACCTACAGTTTTACACGGGTTCCGAACCATGATACAGCTCACAATCGTAACGAAATTTACTTATTCACCTCAGAAAAAGAAAAAAGTATTGCACGACCGGGCCGAGGATTTGAACCCAGATCTCTCGCATTTAAGGCAAGTCCTCTAGCCCCTAGACCACGAGCTGTATAGTTGTGACTAGATATTACCGTTTTTATATTTTTAACACTGAGAAGAGTGGCTAAGGCCTAGTGTAGTTAAAATAGCTTCTCAAATTATTGAAATTGATAAAATTTCGTATTTATAAAGAAGGACTGTACACTGCGGGGACCTACCTTGCGTGTAGAGGTGTTGTGTTTAAATTCCTGCCCGTACGTTTACCACAGTCTATTTCTTAGTTGGGTAAGTGCATTTCGTTATGAATGCGAGTCGTTCCATGGTTCGAAATCGATGTTTATCTGCAGTTCTCCTTTCCTTACTAGGTGGTAAGGCCAAGTCGGGTTGGTACGCAAGGTCATGAACATAAATTTGATACTCAAAAATATTTCGGGTATAAATCTTTTCAAAGTATTCACCATGAGCACGTATACACTTTTCCATAGGGTTAAACGACTTGGAAAATACCTCTGACCACTCTTCTAGACACTTCAGAAATCTCAAAATTATAAGCAGTTAGCGTATCTTCTTTGCTTTCAAACGTCTTGCATTTCAATTTTACTAAAATTTTAGCAAATAGGTAAAAATCCCTAGTGTTAGGTCAGAGAAATATGGCGAGTGAGGTAGGATAGACATATTTTAATGGAAAAAGTCGTATGTTCTGACAGACGTGTGTGGCAAGGCATTGTCATGGTGTCAGAGTAGGCGGATTCCAGACTTCGGCCGCTTTTCACACTAAGGGGGCGTCCATAAAATACGCGAGGTGTTTTTTTTATTTTCTGTCCTTCCCTCCCCCCTTGGTGAGATGTCGTGAGATTTTATTCAACCCCCTCCTCCGTGAGATTTTTCAGAATGTGGGCTTCTTACGTAAACGCGTTGGATTGTTATTGTAAAAAGAAAAAAACTTTAATTTTGTTTTGTTTCAATCAGAGAAAAAAATGCGTGACATTTGTCGAGACCCCCCCTCTCCCCAATGTGAGATTAGATGAGATTTGACTCGACCCCCTCCCCCCCTTAATCATCTCACGTAATTTATGGACGCCCCCGAAGCTGATAATACTCTTGGGGCACATACCATTCAGAGTAACCCGTTCTTTGATCCTCTATTTTTTTTTGGCATCAACTCTTTATTAGTGTACTCAACAACAAATATTAATAATAAAAGTAACCAGTCCAGAAATCGAATAATCTTGAAGGCAAAAATAATTTCGGAATTTAACAATATAGGTACAGTACTAGCGACCCGGCCCAGTTTAAAAATAAAATATAAACATTGGAGCTTGACCGGGCAGTTTGCTGTAAAAGTTGCGATTTTCATAACCCAGCAAAAAACAATTTATACTACAACAAATAAACTACTAAAGATGACAAACGAGTTTTCTGTACACTTCTTGGATTCATGCACACCTTCAAAACGACCCTAAACGACCGATCAAACAACACAACTCAACCCTATAGGTGCAATAGTTTAATTAATTTCACGGAATACATTTTGAAATGTATTCCGTGTTACGCTTAGGGCCGATTTTTTAATCATCAGACAGTTCTTAACGGTCCGATAGCACAAACTTACGTTTGTCAAAAGACAGATAGTAATTACCGGAGTAATCTCTGCAATCACTATTATCTTTCTGTAATTTTACTAATAAAAATATGGACTTACTATAACGGATGGATAAGCAGCGGCGGAAATAAAAAAAAAAAGCTATCTGACTGATTATCAGGCTATTGAAAAATGTGCCCTTAGAAACTCTGCATACAAAAACAATAACGTGGTTGCCAACCCCACGACGCTACAATCACAGTTGCCGCGCAATTTAAAACGTTCTATAATTTTTTGAACAGACGGAGTATTGATTGATTGATTGAAAATTATTTATTGCGCCACAAAAAAAAAACAATTTACAAAAGAAAGTATAGTGCAATAACAACATAAGTGGGGCGCAAAGGCGGGCTTATCCCTCGAAGAGATTTCTTCCAGCCGACCTTATGCAATATATGTATGCAATGTATTAACTTTATCATAAAATACCCAAATGCGGCTAAAATATACATGTCAACCTTTCGACGGCGTACACCGATGAAGCGGCCAAGGTTTAGATATAGAAACCAATAATAATTCATTTGAAAAATAGCATTTGTTCGATACGGATAACGTAGCTTTCCATTGGTGAAATATTTTTTAGAATTGCTTCAAATGTTCCAAAGTTGCCCTGTACAAATAAAAAAAAAGAAATTACCTCTTTATATAATAGTGTAGATAACACATTCGTTAAAATATAATTTATCTTTGAAAACTATTGTATTACATTTTACAAGCATACCCATACATTCTTGCAACGTATATTCTAAGCTAAAAGCAGTGCAGGTACATAGGGCAGGTCATGCCTGGCACAGATACCGAACACTCAGCAAACATTGACTCAGAAAAAATGAGCCAATATCGTATATGTTTACTTTGAAAATGCCGAGCGAGCCTTAGATCCACGTTGACTTTTGTCTTCAGAAATGATGTACTACGGAACTTTGTTTTTTTTCTTCTTCTAAAATATAGAATTTCACAACGGTACAGGAAGGATACATGTTTTTGCTTCTATTTAAAATTTTAATTACAATTCACTAAAAAATTACATTAAAATATAAAAACTGCCATTAAGATGGCTCTTCCCGACCGATGGACGAACTTGTTCGGGGGCACGACACAAAATGGTGCTATTGTGGTCTGGGAACTTCTCTGTTTTAAAGAAAAAGATAATCTCCGTGATGAGGAGAATGCAACATGTCCACAAAGTAGACAGCGCATAGTGTTTGATTTAGTCATTACAAAAATAATAATTGCAGAACGACTTAGAGCTAAAAGTAAATCACGAACGATGTATTAAAACATTTTGTTCATGGAACCAGTTAGGCATGATGACTAACATTTTAAAGAAGTTTCTGTTTTATCGTTTATAGCTGTTTTGAGCATAATTTTGGATCTCCGACAAGAACTATCTTATTTCCATGCTTGTATGGGGAATTGACCGGGTTACACTCTCTGTGTGGCTATGCTTACGTATTGTATGTGGTATTCACGAGCCTGACAATCCTATACTGCGAGCGTAATGGGCGCTTTCCCTCTACAGAGAGGGCAGCTACTAAAACAATTCAATAACGAAAAGTATTTTTTTGCAAATCATACCCATACGTCAAATGTATTTTCACTCAAACGACAAAATACTCTCTGACGGTTTTATTGGGTATATATTAATGTGTATATCTAAATCAACTTGACGATATATTAAAAACAATATTATTGGTATATTGCTCTCTCGTATCCGTTGTGGGAAAATAAATTATGGAAAACAAAAACATCGCAAAACTCGTAAATCATGCAAATATAAAACATCGATTCGCCAAATCTATTTACGTCAAGATGGAGAGAGAAATTTATCATTTTGTGTTTTGAATGTTCTTTCAATAGCCTAGTATTTTCATATTCTGGCTTTGAACTAAAAGCCTTGATACCAATTTTAAAAATTGCTTTTAAATATAGCTTTGATTAAATTCAATTTGTAAAATGTGTAGTGTGTATGTAGTCAAGGGTGGAGGACCTTGCACCACATTTTGATCTCTTGCTGAGTTGAATTAGTGCATTTCGTCACGCATGCAAGCTATTTGAAGGTTCGGAATCAATGTCAAACTGTAAGTCTTCTTCCCCTTCTAGGTGGCAGGGTTTAGTTGACCGGGTTGGCACCATCGCATAGTAAAAAAAATATGGTCGAAGCGGCAATGGAAAAATGTTCTTGCTTTCCAATAGCCGTGCTGATAAAGATCAAATAATTAAATGGTACGTAATTCCCACAGCAAGCCCGTCAGTTGGGCGGCAAAATCATGAGGGTGGGATTGGTATTAGCTATCTATGTTTGTACGTATAGTAAAAACGTACAACACTCTCACACATTTTCAAACATCCAAAAGAACGCCCCGCTTTCATCTATCATGATAAAAACATTGCTATCGAACCAGTTTTAAGAAATTGGTTGCGTATATTTTTAACACATCGATAAATTGCAAAAGTGATGTGAAGAGGCCGTTTTTGTAAGCGACATTTTCAATACTAGAAGGTACACGGCTCTACTCAGGTCAATGTCATATTGGGTGGATGTTTATTTATTTTACTTTATTTATTTATTTATTTATTTACACAAACATATGCAGATAGAACAGTTTACAAGAACTTAATGTCGAGTTAAAAGATGAAGGATTACTTTCTAATATGGGAAAAAGTGTGTGTTTTTTCAAATTGTTACTTACTATGTTTAATATTCCATAATTTTCTTCAATCAAAATATTCTGAAGAAATAAAATTCTGTTTTTGCTATCGGATTTTGCATTAAACATTTTCGCACGAATAATGAACTTTAAAAGCAATTTTATCTTTTATTGTTATCACAATACCACAATGTCAATAGCACTAGTAGCTTTATAATCGTTAAATATTTATTTGAAATCTGATCAGTGGTTTTAAATTTCACCTCATATAAAGGGGTTCCTAAATAAATGTACACATTAATTCAAAACTTTTTTACCTCTCTAAACTTTAGTAATATTTTATCAATTACTTCTTGTTATGGTTATCCGTCATGCCAAATATTATTAATAAAATATGATCTGTTTACTTCTAATACAGGACAATATATTACCTAAAGTAATTTACGGCCAAGGCTAACTAAATAATCGTAACAGAAACTAAGACTAACGAGAAGTAGTAATTTGTTACTTCACTTTGCATTTGAGATTTCGCCCATACAATATGCTTCAAAGTGACGTCACAAAGTAACATAGGTCAAGCTGAATCGCACTTGTATTTTTCCTGTTCTGAGGTAGTTAGCTTTACTGAGGTCCCGATCATGGGTGATAAAACATCACTCACTTCAGATAGGGACGGTGAAAATTACAGCTCCGGTAGAGAATATGCAGTGGACACCATCCACGTGGCATTAGCCATTAATATTAGCGAGGGATTATGGCGAAGCAGTAACCTTCACTGAGCTATGGTCCCGACTAGCGTTTTATGGCGCGACGTTAGTAACTAATAAGTAAGATCCATAAATGCAACAGAATAGGTCGAAGTTGCTTACTAATGTAACGGCGTTTTTTATCTACTGATGATTAGCTTAATCGCTACATATTAAGGGCCTTTCTTAGCAGCTTGCAATCAATACCAGTAGAGGATAATCAGCACTTTGGTAATAAAGGCCCTTTAAGTGTCGATTAAAATAAATCAGCAATTGGTAAAAACATATTTTCGTAAGGTATTTTTTCGTACTAAGCAAAAACGTCGTTTACACGCTCGATTCTACATGCATAATCACATTTGTTGAAGTTGTTTACTAATTCAGTGAGGAAATACCCACTCCTATGGGTATTTCCTTTGTTAACAAATTAACGCATGATTGGTCTCCCAGTTTCTTTGGGAATGCGTGTGATGTCGAAGCAAAAAAACTCTATCGCGCCTATTAAAATCCTGTTATGCTAACATTTAGCTGTAATCATTATTTTCTCAGAAAATGAAGCACAGTTTTAAACATCAAAATGTTGACTCTGAAGGCCTGTTCGGTTCCTTCGCGGACAGCAAACAGTCGATGCTGTCGGGCAGGAGCCCAATAAAAGTTTCCTACCGGCGCGTCGCAGCCCCGCGGTGACGTGACGGACGGCGGCGCGGGCCGTGCTCGTCGGGCATAAAATTAAAAGTTCCGAGCGGCTACTTCGCACAGGCCAAAAGGCAGGAGCCCTGAAAACGCTGCCTTCTACCGCTTCCTTTGTAGCGACGGAAAGTATTCTGCCTTTACGTCGCGATCGGGAATCCGCTTGTGACAGCGGAGAGGTAGCTTTCAGTGTGAAAGGAAAGAATTTCTGGAATTTCGCTATGTTACGCTCTATTGAATTATATTCAATCTTTATCGCTCATATATGTATACTGACGAGTTCTATATGAGATTTTTCGCGTCTGTGCCTTAGTAATCTCTATCATTCTATCTCATTTCGAGAAATTGTTTTCTTATTCTTCTTATAGACTTTAGCAAACGCTAGCAGCCTTTATCTTCTCCAGCCTTTTGCTGTCCACTGCTAGACGTAGGCCTCCCCCTGACTCCACCAAGTTGTGCGGACTTCTGTTTTCCTTTGCCTGATCTGGTGACCTTCTATCTGACGTTTATCGTCTGACCCTACTCCCTACTTTAACAATCTGAAATCAATTGTGGTGGCAGTAAGTATACAGTTGACTTTGGGTCAGATGCATCGATATGTCGGATGTGACAGATTTTCGACTCAATAGAGCATGAAATACATGCATGACTTTGATATTTTAGCCATTTACATTTTATTCTAACTCTGGCACAAAGTCTTGGAACTCTATCCAATAAGCTAAGTGCTCATTACAATTTAAAATGAAAATGGACGTACCGGGAAATACTTACGTGCAGATTTAACTAATTTTGACTCAGCTTCATACTAAATTTAAAACGTATCGAGATGGTAAAAGTTACGTAAGTGGGGGGAACAAACAAAATGTACATGAATATGTTGCAGTAATATTGTCAAAGCCGTAATATTAAAAAGTTACGAGTAGTAACGTTGTAAAAGTAGTAATATTATTAATTATTATCAATCGCTTTTACTCTTACGATATCACAATAAAAATATTTCTTTTGCCTAACTTTAATTGGATAATAAAGTTCTGTTAGGTTAGGTTATAAAAATAGACAAGATTTAAAACAGTAGGTTAGGTTAAGTTAGGTATACCTAACCCATTTAATTTAAGATTAAACATTTAAAAAAAAAATATGTTCATTGTAAATATATCGTACTAGCTGCGGTACCCGGCTCCGCTCGGGTTAGTGTCGGCTAAATTATCTCATGGATAAAAAGTAGCCCACATGACTGGTCCAAAATAGGGTCAAACTGGTCCAGGACAATGTATCCATGTACCAAATTTAATCAAGATCGTTCTAGCCGAAATAGCATGATTTAATAAGAAACATCCAATAATTCCCATTTAGAGCTTCGTTGACGTTTGGTGGCTATTTAAAAAAAAACATTTGCCGCGAGAACCTTTCTGCACTTTCACTGCTACATTGCTTACCTAGTAAGTAACGTGTAACGTAGGTAAGTTTTGCGTGGACTCCAACCCACAGCCAGCCTCAACATCGAAAACAGTAACCCATCTCGAACCTGACTGCTCCCAGAGATGCTATACATTGATAAAATACGCATATAAATCAGGTAAGTGGTTCGCATGTTATAAGACTTTAAGACTCACTACTTACCCTTCTGGTAATGAAGCGTTATATTATGTAATCTATAAGTTTTTAGTAGAATCAGGCTAGACGTAGATACAATGCACATCTAAATCGAGTAATTGGTTCTCAAGGATTTTATTCTGTTGGTCGCCCCTTCGGCGATTTAGCGTGATGCCAAGTAGTCCTAAAGTTGCAGGAAATACCAAGCCGTACTTCAGTAAAAGTAAGCGCTGCCGCCGCAAAGCCGAGCCGTGCATAGCATTGCAGTTTATATGACAGCCCCATCTTAGCGTAAGCGGAACTGAATTCTATTTAGCCAATCCTAATTCCCGGGTAGTTAAATGTACATGTACTAAGGTTTACAAATCGCTAGTGCCTTGAAAATTCGCCAAACGGACACCAAACAGTCACGACGTCTGCCCTCCCCCCGCCGCCGCTCCCCGCCACCACCCCCGGCTCCACTCCCCCTAGTGTGAAGTATCGCTACCGGCATCGTTTTCGCAGCCCCGTGAAAGTTCTAAAGCCCATGGGCACATAAATTGTAGCCTATGTGTTATTCTGATGTATAAGCTATATTATTGTAAAGTTTCATTAGAATCCATTCAGTAGTTTTTACGTGAAAGAGTAACAAACATCCATCCATCCATCCATCCATCCATCCATCCATCCATTATTACAAACTTTCCCCTTTATAATATTTATTAGATTTAAAAGAATAGGTATTGTTTGAATTCCCGATACCGATGACATTTTTAGTATGATCAAAGGACGCTGGCTTTCTGCAATACCTTAATGGAAAAGAAAAACACAAATTATGAGATAAGAAGCCTACAAACTGGCGTCCTCAAAACTCGGAACAAAGGGTGTCATCTCCTAATGGCGTTTCTTTTTTGTCGCGGGACAAAATAAATGTCCTGTGCTCTTTTTTAGGCTCGACAAATAAATGGTGAAGTCGATTTGTCGCCAGCCGCGACCGACTGTTGCGAGAGATCATTTGTAGTCGTCTCATTAATACGACACGTTCCTCGGTACTGATTCACTTTCACTAGAACCTACTGTGCTCTACACTAATTGGTTTGAACAAAATAATGAACGGCAAAACTCTGTTTTGTGTTTGAACTGTGTGAATTCAGATATTGAACTGTAAATAACCAATTAGTCCGTTCATTCAGAATCGTTATAAACATAAAGTTTTTAACAGATAATAATCAAGTAAATTAGGGCCACCTTATGTGGGATTGCGTACTTAAGCATCTATAAAGGAGCCCTTGCTGAGGGACTTTGTGGTCTGTTTGTCTGTTTGCATGCACCTGGACACAGCCGTCTCTGTATCTTGCGTCAAGCTCTTATTTAACTTGCTTCGTTCTTAAATTTTTAAAGTTCAAATTTTCTAAACCATTTTTCTGTATTATTAATAATATATTTTTTCTGTATTTTTTATGGTTGCAATAGGAATTAAAACGTGCTTTCAACAGACTTGCTTTCAAACTCTATGATTTCTCCCTTACTTTAATATACACTCGATCTCAATATTTCTAACATATTTTTGGTAATCCAAATACTGAGGATATAAAACGCGTTTTGATTCCGGCTACCGCTCCATACCCATAATACATACACTTTAATTTAACGCTTCACCTGCGTTACGGACAGTGACTGAAAAATTAGAACATTCAAACATATTGCCATCACGCTCGCCATCACGTCACGTGCAATCTTCAATCAGACACAAAAGCGTCTCTAGGGATAATGTCTTACTCATCTACACGCATGATCTCAATATCTCTAAGAAATTATGGCTATAGAGCGGGTGGTAAAATTAGCAGACACAAACCCTGCGAAAAGTATCCAGTCTGGCAGTATATCATAAGTTCTCTCACATGCATTAATTAACCCTCCAAAAGCCTCCAGTAATTTTGTTCTATGCAACCTGACATGGATGGCTAATACCACACAATTACCGTTATGATATTAGCCCAATACACCACATTCCCGAAGGAATTAGGTGCCATGCCAGGACCTTCCCTTTATGAGCTCAAATTAATCTTTATATAACCTGACTTAATTACTGACTGAATATTAATAACTCTAATTGTCAGTTTAAAATTACCTATATTTTCTTTTAAGTAAACTCACACTTCGGGGCAACTTAAGAACGGCCCGTATGCTATGCACCCCATACAAACGTAGTTTACTAATCATTTGAAAACCGTTGTTCCAATTAAATTGATATTTAATATCTAATATCAGGCAATAAATATCTGTGTCTGCACGCTATTGTTTTTTTGAAAAATCAAAACATCAGTGGCCCAGTGGTGCGACACTTCGGCGATCGCTCTGCGAAGTTAAGCAACGCTGGGTCCGGTCTGGTCTTGGATGGGTGACCATTCGACCGTTGAGAGAGGCTGGCCGTGGTTCGGATTCCACGTTAAACTGTAGGTCCCCTTACTTACTTACTAGGTGGTAGGGTTAATCCCGCCCGGGTTGGTACCATCGCATTGAATGAACGATGGTCGAAGCGGCAATGAAAATTGTCCGTGTTTCCTAGTTCCCATGTGGTGTGTTGGGCTAATACCATGACAGAAGGTGTGGTATTAGCCATCCATGTCCAGTCACATAAAAAAAACAAATGAAAGCAAAAAGAAAATCTTCAATACTAATTTTGTTTTCTCTGTGGTTTGACCCAGGATACATTTACCGAAAAAACAAAGACTTCCAGACACAGATATTTGTAGCCTAATTTTAGATACCAAATTTTAAGTAAATTGGAACGGTGGTTTTCAAATTACATACCAGTAAACTATGTTTATATTGGAGGCGAAATTTTCTGATGCTTACGGGCCCACCTTAATGAATTACCATATGCTCTCTCCACACTCTCGATTTTTTTTACGTTTGCTTTGGCCGACTTGGCCTCTCCAACGCATGCACAGATGCGGTATCCATTCGGTCATTACCTCAATCCTCCGTGGGTCAGACACAGCCCGTTTCATGTTTAGCACCCATCTGTCATGATCACCATCCATCATCCACGCGGCACCATGGTGTCTTATGGCTTCTGGAGACAGGAAGGTCACCCTCAGATCACCGTAACTGCAACGCATCATCGTTTTTCATTCGCCATAACTCAAACCATAAAATCCCGTGATATAATAGACGAAGCGTGGGCGTCGCTATGGGGGGACACGGAGGGGCAGCTGCCCTTCCTCAGAGCTTCATGTCCTCTTGACAGTACCTACAAGTCATCATGTCCTAACGCCACTATCTCTTCTAAATTTCTTACGGAACCCTCAGTGCGCGATTCAGATTATTTTTAGACTGCCCACGCTCACAGGTCGGTTTTTACCGTAATATACTGGAGAGCTTGCAATAAATTAGGGATTTTTGTGAATTCTTAAGGGGCAAATCATTACATGACATAAATAGTCACAAGGTTATCTATACAAACGCTCTTACTTGATATCGGACACACATATGCAACACCATTGATCAGGGCGGGACACGCATGTAACAAATCTTTACCATATTTTGTGTCTGTGCGTTCAGAAAAGAAATCAATGAGACTAACCCACTTCACCATTATAGCACCATCATTTGCGTGCAGTCGGAGCGTGAAATGGAGTAGAAAGCATCGCATACTCCGAATCGTGGTAGTCGTCACGAAACTCGCTCGTTAGCCGCTTCGCCTTGCCTCCCTGCTAACCACAGGGAAAATATGACGGATGCACATTCGTTTCTAGGTTAACGCGAGACATTAATTGGAAGCAAACTGCTCAGACCAGCCAATTAGGAAAGCTTTACTAGTTTTCCTGTCGTCCTAAATGTCCGGGCCGGTACTTTATTCGCGTGAAGTTATAAATTGATACCGCTGCTTGTATGAAATGTCTTGTTTTACGTAAAGCGCGACATATGGGGTACACCAAACTTAACAAAGATGCTCTGACTCTCATGGGTTTTGGAACTTCGCTGCGAAAACAATGCCTGCCAGGTTCTCCTTCGCGTTGCGTTTTATGAAAACTATCATAATTTGGGGGAAATACCTCGGCATGAGTGCCTAAAATATCTTTTATAAGCTATGTGGGTAGTGCATTTTTGCATTCCGTGCGAACGCACAGAAATATTCCGATATCTGTGCTGTGGCTTGTTGAGCAATCAAAGGTTTAGGAATAGCTTTACCTATGCTGCTCCAAAGACCAATCTACCTGGTTAAGATAAGATAAAGAGCCGAAAAAGAAACATGCCATACAACCACTCGCATTTGAATTGATTGAACACAGCATGGCACTGTATACATTCCAAGGAGCTAGCCAGGTACTTATCTGATCCATCCTTCAGATTCGAACAATACTCTGCCTTATTTCCGCCTAAAATACTCGTACTGAAGCATCCTGTTGAGGAGGAAGAAAATGGGGTCCGCAGTTATGTAAGATAATTCTTGGAATTCCGTGCTCGGGAATCAGGAATAATTCAATCGAAAAAACCGATTTAATTATGTCAAAACGAAAACCTTGAATAATTGAAATACCGTATTCCGAAATCTTTCCGTCGAGAAAATTGCTTTGACAACCGCTTTAAAAGCGGTTTTGTCGACTGAAAGATCCCTGTTACCTGAGCACGGAACTCCAAGAATAGGCCTACAGGTCACGCGTCTGAACAACAGAAGAATCTGCATGTCGTCGTCTACACACCGAGTAGTAACCTAACAGATTTCACCAAATACAATAAAATATAATGAATGCTATGAAATAATAGCATAACCAACCAAGTGAATTCATTATAAATTACATGAACAAATTTTATTTTGAAAGCATTCTACGAAATTTGTACCAAAATTAATATTTTAAATTCCAATAATCCGTTATGAAAGCCGGGAATAGTTTTAATACCATAAGTTCAGAGCCGAACTCATCCGAAGTTGCGCGTCTGTCGGCGGCGGGGGCCGCGCGGGGCGGGAGGCGACGCGGCGGAGGAACTCGGAGCTGAGTAGGCACCGCAGGGATAAGTACTCTAAAGTCCTGAAAAGGACACAAGTTTCCAAACGAAGGGAGCTCTCGCCTAGTCATTATTGGACCTCCGGCGCCGGAGTCGAACAAAGCCAGATCTCAGTCGACAAAGGGATACTCACCATGTAGCGATTTTGGGAACCCAGGGTTAAAATAACTAACGGTGCGATGTACGGTTCACAGCTCGAGGGGCGTGGACTTGTCTTCAATGCCAAAGGTCGTGGGTTCAGTCCCCTTCCCCTACGAGGTGGTAGTGGAAGGGGTACCAAGCCTACCCGGGTTGGTACCATCGCATTGGACGAAAATAATTATTGAAACGGCTCAGACAAATTGTCAGTGTTTTTAATCTTATTCAATGTGCTAATATTAACATCATGACGGTTATGTTTGAAAAATTTTACGGCTTTTCACGCGGCAGGAAGAGACATTCCCCGTCGTTTCGAGCTAATCATTCAGCCCGTTGTCAAGGAGGCATCCGCCACGTTCGTACGCAACAGCGTCTGCATTTTTCAAACATGTCTAACGACCGCGGTAATCTCAAAAGTATCATGACGGTTATCTGCCATATGGATGGCTGATAACATTGAACATGCTGAAACAACGCATTGAAAATATGGCTGCGCATTAGCCCAGCTACATAAATTCCTTGTGAATTAACTCATTTTTGTATGTGAATCTATGAGCAGAAATTGCACGGGAGAAAAAAAGAGTTCCGTAAGTATGATATTTTTTATGTTTTTAATGTAACCGTACATGACTAATACCAAACTGACCGTGAGATACTGACACAACACATGAACTGGATGGAAAATACGGTTGCTCGCAACCCAAGGTTTCTCGTGTCGGAGAACATGGTGTTCGATACCAGATAGCTTTCTAATACGAATTCGAAAGCAGTGTTTTAATACGAATGTAAAAAGGTTACCGCAATGCTGGGGTCATATACATATATCCCACGCTGGAGTGAGTATTTACTCAAATAACGTAAGCATCGTAATAATTAGCTTTAGCACCAATTATTGAGTTGAATACTTTTAAGGACTCAAAAGTATGTTTTCCTTCAAATGACAAGAAAAGTATCTTTGTATATTTTTTCCCACCGAAAATGAAATGCCTATCGGTATGGTCTAACGGGGTTCCAGTTAGGTTAGTTCATCTAGTATAAGCCGCGGCGCTAGTATTGCGATATGTTACTAGGATAGCTTTTTTTGAAGTCACTCTATATTTTCGAACATAATCCCATGTAGATTAAACCCCCTAGTATCTAGTACCCCATAGTACTGCCGCATTTGCAATACCGCAAAGATGGTCTTAGCCACATTAAGGAATATAGGTACCTACGTTTTTTTTTCTATGCAGTTAATTCTAGTATAGGTTTGGTATAACCTAGTTCCTTCGAGTACATACGAGTTTTATTAAAAGCCCATCCTGACCTAACCGACAGACAAATAAGATATTTCGAGAGAACTGAACTATTCAGAAATGTCGCTAAAAATTTATGCAGATTATATCTGACACGTTGCTTGCACGTACGTACAATGTACTTCGGCCGAATTCGAGAAATAGTACGAAACCCGCCGGTAGAAGTGATTTTAATTAAAGATGCAATCGAACAAAAGGCAGCTTCGCCTTGATCTCTGAGTAGCCTCACCCTGCTCGACAACTCGACAGACACTATTGTGCATCGGCAAAGATGAAAAATATATATTAGTTAAATACATATGTGTACAGATGTACATATGTTTCACTATTATCTTAATGTAATTTAGCTAATAAAAATGTCGGCTTACTACAACGGATGGATAAGCAGCCGCGGAAATATATTCGTCGAATATTTATCTGGCTGTTTATCATACAGACAAACAGTCAGATAACTATTCGACGGATTTTTTTACGCTTCTGCTTATCCATCCGATATAGTAAGTCCATGAGTGTATTAGTAAAATTATAGTCAGATAATTCTAAAAGAAGGTATAATTCTCCGGCAACGACTATCCGTCTTTTGACAAGCGTGAATTTGTACATCAGTCCGATAAGTACCCAATTATTCAATAAGGATTGAAAAATCGGGCCTAAATGAAGTACATACTTTTGTAATTTCCAGAAATAAAAACTTTAATAATTACCTAATTAAAGTGAAATAACAACAATGAATCGACTTTTAATGAATCATGTTCATTTGATAAATTGAATTGCATTCTCGCCACATTTCATGGAAGAGCAACCCGTATCGTTGAGCGCAGACCGCGGAGGAAGGAGGTAGAGAGGAGATGGTATAAGCAAACTGGGTCTGTGTCCACCAAGTGGGTCTCTACGTCACAGCTCACTAAAAAGGCTTGGCTTAGCGTCATTCGCGAAATGGCGCTGGCGGTGTTAGGTTGTGGGACAATATTGTGGTCTGCGGCGCAATTTTCGGCGAACAGTTGATTACACGGTGAGATTATGGGTAAAATGTTGCAAAAATTACACAGGAAAAAATATTTTTATAATTTAAGTCAATATTCGAACATTGTATCGATGCTCTTGCTATTTGCTAATAGAGGGCGCGCAATCATTTTCTTTGTACGGTAAGAAATCTTGATCTCACGATGCAAATTTTAATGATATTATTAAATCAAAATTATTTGAAACTGCGCGAATGGATAAATTTAAAATTCGAAGGTTTTTTATTGAAGCAACCAACGGTTAAATGCAAAAGGCGCCATCTAGTGGTAGTCTTGTAATAATTAAGAATAGCTCTCGGAACAGCTGCTATCAGAATACCGGTTCTACCGGTAGATGGATTTAGCAAAAATAGGCGGTGCATGACCCTACCATGAAGTGTTTTCCCCCCGCTTCCCCTCGCACATGTGACGCTGCGTTTTCTAGTAATATGAGTTAACAACATCTCCTCTCTACCTCTCTCCTCCGTGGCGCCATCCTACCCATTAGTAATTATTTATATTGGATCCAGAAATATGAGTGGTTCAAAGCCTAGTCGCGCGGGGACATGTCTAGGATACCAGAGGTCTGGGTTCAAATCCTCGCCCCGTTCATGCACCACTTTCTTTCTATTTCTGAGTTGGATAAGTGCATTTCATCACAAATGCGAGCTGCTGCATGGTTCGGAATCCATGTAAAACTGTAGGTCCCTCTTCCCCTACTAGATGGGATTAATCCCGCCCGGGTTTGTACCATCGCATTGAATGAACGATGGTCGAAGCGGCAATGAAAATGGTCCGTGTTTTCCATCCAGCTCAATGTAGGCGAGCAATAAAAGGAAGGTCCTGGTAAAGTTAAAGTTAAAAAGTTAAGTTAAAAAAAATCAACGATTGCCACTATTTTCAGAAAAAAAATCTATTAAGAAAAATAAAGGCCATTACAGAACGAGCGACAAAAGTTTCAGATAATTATGTTCGTGAATTAAACACAGTTTGGCTTTTCACAAATCACATGAGCACTGACAGTAAATACGGGAATTACCACAGGGGCTCATACGTCATGTCGTTGGTCACCGTCGACCTTAATTAGCTAATTAGCTCATTCATTTGTTTCGATGAGGTTTAAATTTTTTTTGTTGCTCATAAAAGATTAAAATTAAATAGATTGCCACCGGAAAGGTTATATTTGGTGGTACCGGACATTCATAGCTAACGGTATTATTGCATACACCGCGCATTCACGAAGGAATTAGGTTTCATGCCAGATTGAATGAAATTGAACTTTTTTAATTAACTTCCGAACCCTACTTCCTTTTTTTATTTTAAAGTTAAATAAACACAAGAATCGATGAGAATCCACATGTACTCGTACGTGCATCTATTACTTTTAAAAATATTATACAGCCAAGAAAAAATCACAATCTGTATTTTTAGACAGTAACTAGGTCGAAAACTTGAAATCACTATCTTCACTAACTTCTATCATTGGCTTATCTGTCTTCTTTAAATTCAATATTATGAAGCAATCACATAATTTCTATCACACATATCTCTAGACTAGACTAACATGATTTAACATTTAATTCGTTTGTATACATAATTTACCATTAAAAAAAACCGGCCAAGTGCGAGTCGGACTCGCACACGAAGGGTTCCGTACCATCGTACAAGATTGAACACAAAAAAAATCATGTTTTTGTATGGGAACCTCCTTTAATTTTTTATTATGTTACCTATTTCTTGTTATAGCGGCAAAATAAATACACACTCCGTGAACATTTCAGCTACCTACCTATTACGGTTCACGAGATACAGCCCTGTGACAGGCGGACGGACGGACGGACAGCGGAGGCTTAGTAATAGGGTTCCGTTTTCACCCTTTGGGTACGGAACCCTAAAAAACGATAACATGTTAAGCCCCATATAATCAACCAAATATGAAACCATACCGATGCGCTTTCTTGCAAACTCTGCTTATCACTTCGCATCTCGACTTTTCGAGATGCGAAGGCATTTCTGCCGGAATGAGAGCCGTGTTTTGTACCTGAGCGCTCTCAGGGCGGATTGCTCGCGCCCAGCCGCCCGCCTGCGCCATTGTGTTCCGACCTCACCGCCCGCGGATCGCGTGTTCTTTCAGCTGCGCTGCTGGATTTAGCGCTCCTCTACGTTGCTGCTTTCGCTGCTTTGCGCTAGCACGACTATAAACTACATATTATGTACCTATGAAGAACGAGATAGATTCTACATTAAACATGTTATATCTAGGAAAACAAATTATTGAAAGTGTTTTTTTTTTATACAATATATCTAGTAGTAGGCTTTATGATTTTCTACCCTTCAACTAACTACCGCTAGGCATGATACCAAAGAATGACAAGTGATCAAAAATTTCACCTTGGAGCCAATTATTTACTTGAACTCGAACCAAATTTACGTTATTATTACTACTTGGCAATTCTTTAATCCTTAAATCGGCTTCGATCTGACCAGTTTTTTTGCAATGTTAAATGAAATGGACGTGATGTATGAATCTGCTTTAACAGAAGCCTATGCAAAATAAACTAGAACAATCTACTTCAAGCTGAGTTGATTACTTTACGAGTGGCAGAAATTCCACTCAGGAGCCTGTTATTCGGTTCAGATTGGCAAGATGGCGAATTTTTCAGCACACGGTAAATGTAATCTGTAAGATCCTGTAATTCTTTAAAGAGACGACATTGTCTGACAGAGAAAACAATATGCTTAACCCACGGAGGAGGGAAGTAGAGGAGGAAACGTCTTGCCTTGTTGCATAACCTAAAATTAAAGTATTGTACAATAATTGGAGGAATTTCGGGAGATGATTCAACTTTCTCATGTTCCAACTTCATGTTCAACTTTCCATGATGTGGAATGGCTGACCCCCATCATGGGAACAAGATGCCATGCTAGGAATTTATTTTGATTGCATTTTTTTTATTATTTAAGCATTAATTAATTAATGATAAAATATGACAAATTCGATTGCAGTGTTCTGTCCATGGATAATAAGGAAGGAGATGTGGCACCGAGCGCGCTTACTATGGGCGCTCGGATTCTCTAAATTTTCAAAAAGTACCAATTCAACGTAAACGTACATGCCACATGTAAACATAGTCGCAGACGTATTGTAGGGTTTGTGTGGATGGGAAATTACTTGACAAATGCTATTTTAGAGTACCTTTGCGCACGATTGCGATGTTTCGACATTGTGGCATACGAAGCGCCGCCGCCGAATTCCTATACAATTACATATATGGCAATTTTGCCCATATAGAGGAGACGCGATCCACTTTTCTTTCCGTTCTTTTCAGTGGTGGTATGATGAATAAACAATGCAATACAATACAATGAGCTGGATGGAACAAACAGATAATGTTCTTTATCGCTTAAGCCATGTTTCATTTATTTGTGGTATTGTTAATGTATGTAAATCTGAGTAATTAATTTAATTGCCGATTATTTGATTTAAAATACACTTTACAAAAACGGCAGCAGAAGTGAAGCAGCAAAATCCCAACTCGAAAACACAAGATATAAAAGAATATACAACCAAATTATGAGTTCTTAGCTTCTGCTGTTATAACTCTAGGCATATAGAGTTCAGATGCCAAAAAAAACATTTAAGAACTGGGCACTCCTTTAATTGAGGCGTCTGGAGATCATCGTGCCCAGAGCTACCTAAGGCAAAAGATAATGCAGGGACAATGGCCATTGTTCAGATGGAATACTATTTCTATGTAAAGCATCTATCATAATTGTAATTGTGTCGTTTTGTTACTATTTATAATAATAAATGTATTTATCAGTTAAAAAACTAAACGGTATTTACAATATTATAATCTAATTTTTCTATCGATTAATTATTGGCTGTGATCGATATCCTCACTTTACGGAGCGATTGATTTATTTGTTATGCATCCTGACATTGATGGCTTATACCACACAATTAACGTTATGATATTAGGCCAATACACCCCATTACCGAAGGAATTCGGTGCCATGCCAGGACCTTCCCTGTATGAGCACGGCTTTTCATTGCCGCTTCAACCACCGTTCATTCAATGCGATGCTACCAACCCGGGAGGGATTAACCCTACCTCCTACAGTTTTTCTTTTTTTTTCAAAGCTATTTTGCCCCGTTATCAAAGTAGTATTGATATGTGTAGGCTCATTTCAAAGTGACGATTGCAGCGATTTGGTAATAGGCGAAACGTAACCCGTATTAAGCCTACTGACTGACCCTATTATAAAAGTTATTAATAACTGAGTGGTTATGTGAATTCTAGGGGTCTTCCTTTTTTTATCTCTAAAAGGAAAGAAGTCACAAATACTACTCGACTAATAAAGGAGCTGGCCGCATGAAACATGAAGAATCCATCATACGAAATGAAGACCTGCAACCCAACATTACAGGTTGAGATAATTGGCTTCTCACTGCCGCCGACGCCCCAATCTCCCTGCCGCGGCCACCTCCCTCCCGCCCCATCCAGTACGAGGGGGCGGGACACCTCCGCCACAGAATACATGCTTGGCGTAACAGAACCCACACTAGACTACAGAGGGTGGGCGCGAAGCGCGAAGGGTGTGTGACCGAGCGCCTTGCCGCCATTTGAAATATGGATCGCCAAGCTGCCGCGTGTTGCGTCGTAACGAGTTTACACGAATTGTTACAAATATCTAAGGAGTGCTCCTTTATACAGGACTTACACACAATTACATGGTCACAAAATGTATGCATTGGCCGTCACAAAACCTTGTATTTTTAATGTGGTTTTATTTCGAAGTTTGTCATTAATTACTGTTGTTTTTATCATAATTTTGATTTTAAAAAATATATGGTATTTGTTTTTTTTTGTATTGTTTATTTATCATCCATAGACAGTACACTGCACTCTGATTTGTCATATTTTAACATTAGCCAGTTCAAAAAAAAAACTCACCGAAGAAGAACTGGCAAGAAACTCTGCTGTGTTTTTTTTAACGTCCACTTTGTCTAAGTTTAGAATAGCATTTGTAATTTTTTTAACTTTAACACAGGTATAACAATAAATTGCTCACAATTCATGCCGTATGCATTAGTTCATAACAAATAATATCAGTTTATTTGCAAAGACTATCCTCGCCAACTAACTGTTGCAGCCAGTCCCCACAAACAGCACCCGTTCACGAGCATCACGCCGGGTACAGCCATCACCTTTCTCGATCATATCATATTTCAGGGAAAAAAGTGACCCGAACCAAGCGTCACCTTAAAGCGATGCACTGCTCCAGTGGCAACAAGAAAAAAAAAAGTTGTATTGTAATGTTAAATGTTGCCACAAATAATTGAAATAAATTTTAATTATACACTCTGAACTTACGGACAACCTGAGCATAGCTTTGCGCATCGCCGCCAATTCAAATACGGCAAAACACACAGGTAAGTGACGCAGGCCTGCTGTGCACAACCTCAGAGAGGTAAACCACAATATAATATCAAAAGCTCTTGCAACAAGTCTTACCTACGATGATACTCCAAGTTATTAAAAGGTGTATACAAAATCATTGTTAATATGGTATAAGATAAATCAGTTTCTGTACATAATTCATGTTTTACGAACTCTTTCATAATTTGATATAGAATTTTCAAAACGTGTTGATCGAGGATAAAAATGAACCAATTAAAATTTTAAAAAGCAGTAAAATATATTTTTTTTTCTGACTATAGAAGCAGATTTACTGTGAGCGTGTGTTAGAGAGAAAACGACACTCAAACTAATTTTCCACATCGGCTCCTAGCCTAACCGAAATGCCACCCTATTATCGTGAAGTGAGCTCTCCTACTTACCTTGCCAGACTTCATTTAATTCCCCAATCTCGTTAGGAATCTCGAAATTTGAAGGACAGGATCGTCTTTAAATTGTCAAGTATGCGCGGGATAAGGCAATTTATTTAAGGAACTCCTTAAATTATTTTTTAAAGCAAAAGGTATTTTTTAAATGGAATTGGAATATAAATATCTCTTTGTGTAAGTGAAAAGGCCGTTTTCAGATAACAAAAAAATATGCTGTATTACTAGTTAGGTTAAGAATTATTTTCAAAGGTCATACGTATGAAGTCTAGATCCCGTATCAAGTGACATATCGTGCCAAAAACTGTTTGAGGATATATTAGCAACCGGGTGTTACTATTGTAAGAAATTAGAAGAAGGCGCCATATGGCTGAATAGGTCCAATATATTGAATACTAGCGGCCCGCTCCGGCTTCGCACGGGTATGAAATATATCTGAATGGCTCCCGCCGCCCCGTCCGGCCGGTACCGCCGCAAACGCTACGTCCCGCAATTTTTAAATCTGTAATATCTTCGAAAATATTTATTTAAATCATATGCTGTAATGGGCCATATAGATCTATATTAAATCAACAATGTATTAAGATATTTAATTGGATAAGGATTAATGCTGTATTGGTTAAAATCGCTTCGAAAATTAGCCATAATTTGTCGTAAAAAGTAAATGACAATAAAATGTTATTGTGGGATATCCATAAGAGATAGAAATATACCATCGCGGAGTTTACTGTAGACCTTTTCAATGTGTACAATACTTAGTACATTATTTTGATAAATCTCGTAGGGTTCAGCCTGCGTTTGCAATGTAAGCGGAAAAAAATATTTTTTTACGACATCACATTGGAAACCTCAAAAATAACAGTACTTCTCCACTATTTAAAGCATGTTATTATACATATAAGCCTTCCTCTTCAATCACTCTATCTATTAAAAAAAACCGCATCAAAATCCGTTGCTTAGTTTTAAAGATTTAAGCATACATGGGGATATAGGGACAGAGAAAGCGACTTTGTTTTATACTATGTAGTGATTTGACAAATCTCGTAGGGTTCAGCCTGCGTTTGCAATGTAAGCGGAAAAATGATTTTTTAAGCTATTGCATAGCTTCTATCGAGGGCCTTGAGCGCGGGGACCGAATCCAGAAATTCCGTAACGAAAAAAAACCTCACGCTCCCCACTCCGACGGGCACGGAGGTGTGTGCCGCAGTGCAATTACGAAGCACAAAATTGGGTGTAGGTTGCTGTACTTACAGAAATATGACAGCTTTTGCGATTACGAAATCGATGCATTCACAAATGGTGCGGCACTCAGCGCTACCCGCAGTGCGATTACGAAGCTCGACATGACGTGTAGGTACCGCACCTACCCCAAATTGACAGCAAACGGACGGCTTTCGATTACAAAATATGTCAGTTTTGGGTACTAACCGCACTTAATTTCGCACTTCGTAATCGCACTGCGGTTACCGGTGCTTCCATATCGCAATTTAGCTGTTAAATACAACCAACCTCCCCCGTTTCGTGCTTCGTAATCGCACTGCCGCAGCAATTAGGTCAACTCCATACATTTCGCGTCGAATCGCTATTACGAAACGGCAAAGAACTGTCAAATGCGGGGAGGTAAACGCCTATTTCGTCTGCTCGTCTAGTCAAGTACCTCAAAAGTTGACCTATTGTCGACACAGATTGGTCCGTGCTGGATGTAGGTGGATGAAAAACGGCTTCGTAATCGCGCTTTAGAAATGACGGGGGCGCACCTACACGTACCGCGGCACCATCCTCAAATTTTGCGTAATCGCACTGCCGGTAGCGCTACTTCACACCAGGGGGAGCGGGGCCGGGGGCGGCGGCGGGAGCGGCGGCGGGGGCGGGCCGGCATAACTTGATACAAAATGCTATGCAATAGCTTTACCGCGGCAGTCCCCGAGTGCCACACGTCTTTTTTTATGACATCACATTGGAAACCTCAAAAATAACAGTATTTCTCCACTATTTAATGGATGTTATTATACATATAAACCTTCCTCTTGAATCACTCTATCTATTAAAAAAAACCGCATCAAAATCCGTTACGTAGTTTTAAAGATTTAAGCGAACATGGGGATATAGGGACAGAGAAAGCGACTTTGTTTTATACTATGTAGTGAAGGTCGGTTAAATAAGGTGGAACTTATTCGAACATGGTTACTTATTTGGATCTACTAGGCTCGCAGTTGAGTGACTTTTCCAACTATTTGGCGCTATTTACACCACATACTTGTAACGTTTATGTCAACGGCAAAAACGAACAGTAAGTTTATTACGAGTAACGTTTTGTCATCTAACACTCAATTGCTCCGATCTTAGATTTCGCTAACTTACACCATTGAATAAAGTATTTAAGTGGACGAACATTTACATATAGTATTAAATGTTTCTGTAATATTTCTTCGCTTGCATGTCGTAAGAGCCCACTAAGGGATTCGTCGTTCGTGGTTCGGATGTCACGTTAAAATGTTGGTCTTACTTACTAGGTCGAACGATGGTCGAAGCGGCAATGAAAATTGTCCCTGTTTTGCGTCCAGTTCAATACAGATGAATGAAAATCCAATATAAAAGGAAGGTCCCCATGCCATGCAGCACCTAGTTTTCACGAGAAATGTTGGGTTAATATCATGTCAATAGGTAGGCCATTCATGTCCAATCACATAAAAAAAATCTACACTTATATTTAGTGTATATCTCAAATGCTTTATTCAATGGTAGTGATAGGCGATACTTAAATTGTAACAAGCCTTCTGATCGGTTGAATATTTCATTGTCTTTTCCGAGAACAGCTTCTTCCGCGGCGAAATCTTGTTAATTAGAAAAGTTATGTAGGATTCCACTTCAGTTACAAGGTGACATCCCAAACGGCACGTTGACCTTTATCCGAGGCACCAAGGTCATGTCGTATACACGCTTTCTATGGACTAGGTCTCTTATCTCGCTAATAGCACTTTAAAGAAAATGTTTTACTGATGAAATCGATTAGGCCCACACATAAAATCTCTATCAGCTATTTGGCAACTAAAGACGACTAGGATTATAGTAAATTCAACTGTGATGACAACTTTAGCCCTAATTTTAGGCCTACAGCAGTTTTCAAAGAAACATCGTCGAACAGAGATCTGAACTGAAAGGAATTGATGAATTTATAAACGGGTCACAAGTTTTTTTACAAGTAGGTAATTGTTCTTTTGCCATTAACTTTGGTGTTTTAAGTTTATCGATGGTAGCCAGGATAATAAGCCATTCGTTTATTTGTTTCTTGTCCTACATTCGGTGTACATACACTCTTGGATTCGTCATTTCTCAAAGACTTTTAGATTACCACGGATGGAGAAGAACAGATAATATATAATACTAGCTGAGGTACCCGGCTCCGCTCGGGTCAATGTCGTTTTGGACTGATGTCAGGCTGTAACCCAAAGGGCTGGCCCAAAAAGCTAGTCCAACTACTTTACTAACAGAAGATTAAACAATGTATATACCAAAAAAAACTGGATCGAAATCCGTTAAGCCGATGTGGCATAATTAAATAAGAAAACATCCAAATACTCCCATTTAGAAATTCAGTGGAAGGAATGTACTTGAATATATTGCAAAACATTGGGGCCAATTAATTAATTGTTTTTTAAAAGCATTTGTCGCCGCGCTGCGACGATCCTGCACTGGCACTACTACACATTGCCATGGACGGAAAACACGGACATTTTTTACTGCCGCTTCGACCATCTATCATTCAGTGCGATGGTACGTAACAACTCGGGTGGGATTAACCTTACAACCTAGTTAGTAAGAAAGGGGAGCAATTTTTTTACGTGGAATCCGTACTACAACCAGCCTTAACATCGAAAACGGCCACCCATCCAAACCCCGACCGCGCCCATAGGTCCTGGACGTAGATGCAATCCACATATTAATCGAGTGAGTAGTTCGTAAGTTATGAGCCTTTAATCGCACCAGTTACCCCTCTCGTGATTAAGAGTGATGTACTCTGCCAATTTCCACATGCAGGAGCAGTCCACTTATTTTGTTATAAATATGTAACCCTCTTTTCTCACTCCTCTGGTAAGTTAGCGTGATGTTAAGACTGAGATACATCCTCATCTAAATCGGGTAATTGGTTCTCATATTATAAGAATTTCATACTACTGGTCACATCTCTGGTAATTTAGCATGATGGTTAGTAGACCTAAAATTGCGGAAATAAATCGAGCTATACGTAGGTACAATTATGTAGCATCAATAATGGATGAACCATACAAATTGTCATCCCTTATATCACCCCCTTCATAGTGACATATAAATTGCATCGTTGTAATCAGATTTGTTCAACATTGTGTGAAGAAGCACCTTGCCGGCCAAACAGTGCTCGACTGATCATCATAACGCTGTCCCTCCGTCCCCTTTCTACAATTGCTCAACGCAGAACAGGCAGGCAATGCACCCATTCCCAGCTGACACTTAAAAATAAAAACCATCCGATCCTTTTGATCCTTTTATAGGGTCGGTAAACTATGGAATCGACTCCATACCGATATATTTCCCCCAAAGTCCCCCGGGGTCGTTGAAACATGGGGTGAAACAGCACCTGGCCGGCCGGCATGGGTTTCGTATCCCCCGTGAAAGTTCGAAATGCCGCGCTTGGCTTAGTACCTACTAATCTACCAAACAAAAAATAAGAAACCATTCAACTGAAACCGTAATATCTTAACAATACGCGTTTAAACAATCGACCTAAAGAGCCCAAACAAATGCGTGTAGCTAGGAACGGCTGTCGCGAAGTTAGCATACCGCGCGGGTTGGTAGAAAGAATACAAATAATTTACGTAAAAAATCTCATACTAATCCGTGCACCACACGACCACGGAGCGCCACTTGGCGTCTTGACTGAGGCGGCGCGCGGTCATCGCGGCGAGACATTCGTTCGGCAGCATTGCCGATGGCTCCCCGAATCACGGGAAATTTGAGGTAATTCGGGGAAAATGGTGGGGAATGCAAGCGTTGGGAAATTTGCGGGGAATTGGCCAATCCGTGGGGAATTTAGTTTTTTGGTCTTTTTATTTACCTTTTTTTCTTTGCTCATTCGAAAAATATATCGAACATTAAAGCAATCGGGGCAACTTTGGATTTCATCTTCTCCCGAAAGTTGTTCGGACGGCCGTCGACTGCACGAACTTTTTTTTTGGTCATTCGAAATTTTCGATGAAAATTTGGCTCCCATTCCGGATTTTTACGGAATTCCGGGAATCCTAAGAACGTTTTCGGGGAATTGGAGGAGTGGTTATCGGCAACACTGGTCACCGTTTCGCGCGCTCGCGCTTCGGCTCGATTCGGCAATACTCGGTCCTCGTCGGGTGGCCACCGCCGTCACGGCCCTCGCCGCGCTATGATTTCGTTTTCGCTCCGCGCCCTCTGACTATTTTTCTTTTTGTTCGGCTCATAAGGGTCGTTACGTGATGTTCAATAGCTTAAAGCCTTCCTTAAGAATTAGGCTATCGAATGTAAAAATATGTTTTCAAACCTGACTGGTAGTTCCAGAGATTAGGGCGTTCAAACAAAAAAACAAACAAACTCTTCAGCTTTATTATATTATAGTATAGATATAGATATACCAGGAGTAAAAATACGAAAAAGTACAGTTTTGAAGCGCCCGTTCCAGTTGGATAATTATACGTTGTTGTAATGGATCAATGACCCTTGGAAACTCTGGACCGTAACGATGACTGCTAGGGTCTGAGAGCACCGAACCCCGCAATCAAAGATTCTTTAAATAAAAGTTTTTTATCAAAAATCCTTACCAGCAATAGAGCCCCAAAGATCGGCCAGCAAGGGTTGATTAATTTTATGAGACCCATGATGCATGCTTGGCTAATGTCATGAAAAAAGAACATTTTGTATTTTTTTTTAATTTTGTTGTCGGGTATCCAAAATGCTACAATCAAATTTATTTCAGAACAGTATAATTTCTGCATGTTCGAAAATAGCAAAATGTTTTACTTGAATTTAATGTCAAATATTATACTTTTTCTATGTTTGTATAGGGCAGTGACATATCAATGCCGGTAAGCGTTATGTTTGAACTAGTCACTTTGACGGCTAGCCGAATAAATGCACCTATAGCTAAAAATTAACCTCAAAAGGTCCATGACAAGAAATAGCATGTTTTAAAAGGCACAATTCTTATTTCCAATTTGAGGTTTTCATGTGACCAGACGTTAGACAAACATGGTCTAATGTCAGAAATAATTCCATGACATTAGCCCTTAATAATGCACAACCGAAGAAACTGTACATTAAAAATATGTAAAAGTTCTAGATATCCGAAGCTTCGAGTAAAGTTTACTTCCAAAAGTATACATTGCATCAGCGTTAATTGAATCAGTAATAAAAGCCATAATTCGAGAAACTTGGACACAGCTTCCAAGCGAATTGTAGCTACTAAATTGGTTAAAATTTTCCCGATGGCTGTTCAGTTTACGAGTCTAATTTCGCTCGGAGGGAAACTTACTGAGGCGAACGCCAGAAGTACTCACCGGCACTTAACGAAACATGCCCATGAACATTTCGGTAATTTTATACTAGAAAACTTTGAGGAGTTGAAGGAACACATACAGCAATTAAAATTATGGTTTAATGTTTGTTAACATAGTGGTTGACGAATATGGTTATTATGCCTGAGACTGCGGGCTTGAATCTCTCTTTCTATATGAGAGATTGAATTCAAATATGCGTATTAGCCTTGCTTAAGAACCCATGTAAAACTTTAGATCTTCCCTACCTAGGGATTAGGGTATAATCGGCCCGAGTTGGATTGGATTAATAATGGTCGAATCGCAAATGATAAAATTATAATTGTTTGTCATTCAGTTCAATGTAACCTGGCTCATAAAGAGAAGTTCCTAGCATGGCACTAATTCCTTCGGGAATGTGGTGTTTGGACCAATATGATGACAGTATGCAATAAAAAAAACACAAATCAAGCAGGTTTCCCAAAATAATCGGTAGTATTAGTTTCAATGTTACTGCGACCTGTGAAGATTTATCCTCTTACTCCAATACCATACTTTTGCAGAAGCATGTGGGCGAATTATTGATTTCCACTTGCGGAGTGTTACAAATTACAAACATTTTTAAATATCTGGAGATGCAGTGAAGTTACAGATACTGTCAAAGAACGTATTGGGGATGCAAAATTGGCGCAAGAGGTATGCACACTGCTGGAGGACGCTGCGGAGACGGCCGAGGGAAGGCAAGTTGGCGGCTGGAAGGGGCAGCCAGGTGCTAACATTATTTATTCTTGCTATTCCTCCCCCCCTACCCCCGCCCCTCCGCCGCCGGGGTGTTAACTTGTTAACTCGCGACTTCCGCCGCTTTATATGCATGTGCATTTTTTCATAAGGCGATCGCGATAGAGAAAACTTTCTTGCAATGCTGCAGCAAAATGTTCATGGCGACTTTGCGTCTGAAATGTCTGCGTAATTCAGATATAAACTCATAAAAACAACCTAAATGAATATGTTCTTTCTCCAGGGTCGATTGAATATAAACTACTTCAAATATGTACTTTCATGTTTTTAAATTGCATCACAATATTCTATCCAATCGTAATTTTGGAAAGTTTGGATTCTGTCATGAAAATCAAACTGATATCCATGCTAACGAAATGCAGATGAAACTTTAAAAATAAGGTTTGTAGGTATAATCTTAAAAACTGTGTTAGTAGAAGGCATTGATTAGGGGAGGAGGGACTGTAGGAGAATTTAAAATTTGGCGAAATTGGTAAACGCAATACCCGCGAATGGTCCTTTGCTGGTTCGGGTCCAGCCTTGCAGTTGCAGACCAAGAAGTTCTAGTCCAATTAAAAATACAGGGTTGTAAACGACCACCAGTCCTTTTTGTAGTTCATATAAAACTCATTTGAAGAATGAATAACCAATTATGTGACATTGTTAAATTCGCTAATTCTACTAAAAACGGTTCATAAAAATGGCTATATTAAGCGTAACAAAGCTAATATTGACTGTACTGCACTATTGCACGTGCGAGACGAGTGAAACAGTTCTATCAACTTAGGGATATCAACAAGTGACGATCTTAGAAATAATTAATTGTAATTTTAAGTTAAAGTTAAATTAGTTGTAATATTGTTACGCGGGTAGGGTGCAGATTAAAGAAGAAAACACCAATACTCAACAATCTTCCTTTATTTCAAATAATTCACAAATACAATTTCACACTAGGTTAATTCAAACACTAATTTGCAAACTATCACTCACTTCACTGATTCATTTCAGAGCTAGTTCACTTTTCTTGGTATCGCTTACTGTCGCTCGTTTCGCTACCAAAAATAGACTGCCGCCCTCAGCGCCTTGGGCGCCTTTTATATCGGTGGAGCTTCTTTCCAGAACACTCCACCGATTTCTAGGCGCCCATGTAGGGCAGCAGTCGAGAACAATCACCCTCGAGACATTACTCGAAAGTTCGAGATTTGTTTCTGAAGTCAGCTCATCATGTGGTCTTCTCACACCCCCCTTGTTTTAGGCGGGAGTGGGGTGACAGTTCCGGGGCTATGCCCACTACTGTGGTCTCTTCGCTGACCATTTCAATGGCCAGGTCGTTGGCTGGCCTAATTTAGGCCTTAGTCGGTCTCGTGTGGATCCTTGGGTACGTCGGTGTGATCATCTTCGACAGTGACGAGGTCGCGCGGGTACCGCTTGCTGCCGTCCGGAGGTCTCGCATGCTGGGGCGTCAGGTCCCGGATAGCCGGGAAAGGTGACGCATCTGCATGCGCGAACATTGCAGTGGCCAGACGTCCAATGAAGGCGTCCAGCGGCTCTATGTGGAGATCCCTCGCTATCGTGGAGTTCCGAACGTAGCGCGGAGCGCCAGCGATGGTGCGAAGGCTCAAGCTCTGCTGGGCGCGGAGGCGCTGACGTTGCGTCTCCGAGACGAGGGCGTACCAGGCAGGTGCTGCGTACGTTAGGCGCGATCTGACGTACGTCTTGAAGATTCCCAGCTTCGACCGCAGGGGGAGCTGGGAACTTAAGACGGGTTTCAGCTTCGCACGTGCTACTCTGGTCTTGTCGATAGCAGATTTCACCTGCGGCGTCATGGAAAGGTTCCGGTCGATGATCACACCGAGGTACTTCGCCTGAGGGGTCCATGTGATGTCTTCACCTTGAAGTCGCAGTAGGGGGGAAGAACCGAACGACCTGTCACGATAGCTTGAGTCTTCCCGACGTTTACCGACATGCGCCATCTCGAGAGCCACTCTGGTAGAATGGCAAGCTGGCGTTGCATTACTAAGGCTGCGTGCTTGGGGCTCATCGACGTCGTATAGAATGTCGCGTCGTCCGCGAACAGCGCCAGATGGACTCGTGCGACGACTGGCACGTCGTCGGTGAACCATGCGTAGCACGTTGGCGACAGGCAGCTGCCTTGGGGGATTCCTGCGCGGATGGGGTGCATGTCGGAGACAGCATCCTCTACTGCGACTCTAAAGTGGCGGTCCTCGAGGAAGGATCGGATGACCCTCACGATCCTGCGTGGCGCCGGAGACTTTGAAAGTTTGTACAGCAGGCCCGCATGCCAAACCCTGTCAAATGCTTTCTCCATATCGAGGAGTACTGCGACCGTGTATTCCTTCCTATTGGAAGCCACAGTCATATGGTGGAGTACCCTCGTCAACTGGAGAGTGGTGGAGTGGTGAGCTCTGAAGCCGAATTGCTCATCCCGCGGCTGGACAAACGGTTGTAGGCGGCTCAGAAGCAGCTTCTCAAATACCTTCGAGAGTGTGGGCAGCAACGTGATGGGCCGGTAGCTTTCCGGCTTCTGGATGTTCTTACCCGGTTTGGGCAACACGATGATCCTGCCATTCTTCCACGTTGCAGGGAAGTGGCCCGTGCGAAGGATACCGTTGTATAGCCTCGTTATAGCGACAATAGTACGAGGCGGCAGGTGCTGCAGTGCAGCGTTTGTGATGGTATCCTCGCCCGGGGCCTTCTTGGCGTTGGTGCGGCGGATCATGCGCCACACTTCCCGGGGACTGAAGAATATTGGGTCCTCTTCGGCTGCTACCGGTGCTGTAAAGTACTCTCGAAGGTGCTCCTCCACCATTTGGACGTGGCTTGCGTCGTTCGACGGGTTTGGCGTGAACTGCGTCTCCAAGCAGTTCGCGAAGATCTCAGCGCGGTCTGCTGCACGAAACCTCAGCGTTCCGTCTTCGGCTAACAGTGGCTGGACGGGATCCTTGCTTCCAGCGAGCTGGCGGCATAGCTTGTGCACGCTGGGCATATCATCAGTGATGCTAGCGATATGCGCGTCCCAGGCTTCGGCCGCGTGGTCGGTTAGGCTCGTCAGCTAGACGAGGCGTCACTTTATATGGGACGACAGTGATGCAATAGCCTGCGCAATGGAATAATACAAGTAGCGCCATCTACTGAGACTTGAAGGAACCATTTGGCGCACTTTGGTAGTGTAGCAGCGCTATGTCTTCGCAGCGGGGCGCGCTCGTAACAATATATTATACAGACGTTGAAACTTTCAAGATAAACGCACATTAGGGAGGACTGCCATTTGAATAAAAAACAAATTTAACAAAAAAAATAACCGACTTCAAAGGAAAAGCACTAAAAAGTAAAAAATAATTTTCATTTTTGTAGTTACGATTTCTGTATTTTTTTGAGTCGGCGTCAGCCGGGCACGCGCTGCGCCAATCAAGAGAACCTAACCTAACCTAACCTAACCTTGGCTGACACCGACTCAAAAAATTACAGAAATCGTAACTACAAAAATGAAAATTATTTTTTACTTTTTAGTGCTTTTCCTTTGAAGTCGGTTATTTTTTTTGTTAAATTTGTTTTTTATTTGTTTATTTTTAGTGAATCTGAAGTAAACTTACTAATTTGTACACGTCCTTTCCAACAAAAAAAGAATCACCGAAATCGGTTGGCGTTATATTGAGTTATTCGTCCATTTGTCGCGCACATCTTAATACAAATTTAAGACTTTTATGATTTTCTCATGGATATCATTGTCAGAACTTAACCAAATTAAAATGGGACCACTTGGGAAGCACTAGCTATCATTTAAAAAAATAATCATCAAAATCGGTTCACCCAGGAAAAAGTTATGAGGTAACAAACATAAAAAAAAAAAAAAAAAAACATACAGACGAATTGATAACCTCCTCCTTTTTTTGAAGTCGGTTAAAAAGGGTAGGTCCTCGTTTATACCCTATACATTAAATAAATGTTTAGTAAGTCGATCAAGTAACCAAAGCTCTAGTTTTCCCGTAGCCCGTACGGCAGCCAGCATTGTTTATGTTGCCATAACTTGGCGCGCGGAGGTAAGCTGCACCTGACACGTTTATTCGCCGACTCCAGCTCTCACCACGCTTTTTGCCGTGTTTAACCTGCAGCTTTTTAGTCGCTTTCTTTCTGCAAGTTTGGAAAGTCTCCATTTGTCCAAGATTAAGGCGAAGTGCTTAAAAGCAGAAAGCTGTTAAAAGATTGCATCTTGTAACAGAAAGATGTTCTTCAATCGAGCATATCTATTCAATGGATTGTATACCTATGTACATACTTAAATCATTAAAGAGTTTAAGAATTCGTGTGTTTTAAAATTTTTATTATGGGCTGATTAAGCTAATCAGCACATGGTGAAAGATAACCTATGTTCAAATTGCAGAAAAAGTTACCGAAGTTAATCATTATCAAAACACGTCAGTTTTAGTGAACCGCATGGAGTTGACCCAGCTCCCTTCCATAGTGTCTTTAAACGTTGGTTTTATTTCGTCTTCTTTCCAAAATCTTCAGATCCATCAGAGCTAAATTATACTGAATCCCCTTACAGAAAGAAACAACAAAATCCTGCTGGGAAAAATACACTAACTTAAGGCAAACTTTACTTATTTCTATGCCCTGTCCACAACATTATAATATTACAAATCTTTAGTTTCTCATGAAAACAAAAGGCGACGAGCTCAATGTTTGTCTACTTAAAACTCTGTACCGTAAACACATACAATGCAGCATTGTTTGAAACGTTTTCTCAAACAGTCCAATATTTACGAAAAACTTTGTTACACAGTGGAATTAATTGCATTTAAGAACAGTCCTCTGGATATAAAATGGAAAGTAGAGCCATGTATTTTTAGGTAAATCGCGGCTTACGCGAATACCTAATATGGAAGGGACCCGACGGCGCCCATGGGCTATCGAAGTTTTACGGTTTTTTTTTGTTTTTATGTTAAGCGCGGCATATGGCGTACGCCAGAACATCTTAAGGTGCCCGACGACGCCTATGGGATTTAAAATTTACAGGGGGGCTGCGAAAACCATGCCGGCCGGCCAGGTGCTTCTTCACACCATGTTTGAAGGACCCTAGGTTGTACTTTGGATTTGTACGAGCCAGGTGGATTGTAACGGTGCTGCACGATTTACCGAGCCTACACATAAATCTGGTATTTCCAATTTTAGGACTGTTGACAGCGAATAGGTTGTTACCCTGCCTGCTTTGCGTTGGGAGAAGGATTGAAGAGGATAAAGGGATGGTGTTCCAGAGAATTAGAGTAGAGACGATAAAATACAAAAAGAGACTGCATCCCTTCGTATTTGGAGGGTCTCTGATATCAGGGTTGTCGAAGAGATGTGCGGCACGACGTTATATCGAGTTCAAGGAGCCAAGATGTACTTAGCTGAGCCGTCCCACTGGTGCCAAAAATACTCCATGTTAGACCTCATCTACGCCTTGTAGCGGGCAGGTATTTTGGTCTGGGGTGAATCATAGTCTACCCATGGAGGTGAGGAAATTACTATTTATTTACTAATTACTAATTATTTCTTCACCTTCATGAGTCTACCCCGTTGAGGACTCCCAGGTTTTTTGGAAAGCTTGTCCCCAAGTCCAAGTCATCTGTCAGGTCGATACTGAGGATCCCTATGTGGTCGTAAACACGCTAAGTTGTATCCTTAATGGTTGGGGCTGCATTGAGCGAAGTCCGCTTAATTTCTTAATATTGTTAAATTGTAAATAAACAAAGGTCATTGGGGAGAATTTCCCCGCTTTTCAAAAATCTGTGTACGCAAACAAAACCATTTTTTATTGTATTATTACGGGAAAGCATTGATTATACGACGACCTTTAAGTGGAATTTCTTTCACGCGCAGCATTCAACATCGACGTTTGGCATTAAGCCTGATTTAATATGTGAGGCAAATATGGTACACGCTTCGGGTGTTCCCAGCTGTAATAAAGAAAACAAATCCGTTTGTTTTATTGAGGTCCAAAACAATATTAACTGGAATGTAACATTGCGTTCACAGGCGACATTAAATTTTCCCGCGCATGTTGACACAGCCGAATGAAGGACGCCGGGGGCGCGAGCGGCGGCGGGTTATCGAAACGTTCGGCCGGCAAATGATTGCGAACAATCACAAGCACACATCGTCAAACATTTTACAGCGCGGCCGGCCGGAGCGTAATGCCACTCCGTTCCCAAATTCCCCACACGACGTGCGACGCGGGAGCCGAAATCAAACAGGATCGAACGGAATAAACTGAAGCGCGAACATACTCGCTAACTCGCAAATAGGTCCGAGAATCCTAAATAAAGTTTGCTGGGACCGCTTCCTCGTCTAGTGAGAATAGTGTGGCTGAGCTCGGACTGCTGGTAGACGATATCATCGATTATGTGATGATTCTTCGTTATTCATTATCGCTGTCGCGTTCGGGATAAGATAATCATAATCTCTTTCTTTAATACATTAATTTGTTTCATCATCTTTGGGCGCACCGATGCATTATCAGTGATTAGGATAATTAATGTATGCCCTTCACAGCTATAAAATGTATGAAACTAACGACAAAAAATTTTTAAATTTATTTTTGCTGCCAATTTGACAGCATATCGGGGACATACACAACTGTCTTACTTTTTTTTTAATCTCCTTTTTTAATTTTTTAAAACCAAACCAGATTTCCATATCAAATTTCCATCAAAATGTATTATCTGTAAAACGAACAGTATATCTTTCAATATGAACGCGTATATTTGTAAAAATAGAGGTACTTATTTTTGTGAGTTAAGGGAAACAGATCAGATTGTTACTGATGTAACACATATTTTTTTTGATAGTAGGATACCCCTTATCCGAAAACATCAAAAATCCGTGGTTTCTATTACCATTTATTAGCAAAAATGAATCAGCACGCACGCAGAAATAGCTCCGCCACTTGGTCCCAAAAAACCTTTAGTCGTAGTAATGTCGTATATTGGTCGCTTGACTCAGGTAAAATTTATTGGAACGCATCAAACAATCCTGATTTATAAAAGATTTATAACTTCTTACGTACCGTATATATTATGTAACTTATTGCAACCATTTCTTTAATAGCAGCGCAGAATCGGTTAGAATTTTGTTGAAATTTGCATAGAATTTACAACGTTTACCTGTCGCATATTACAACGCGTAGATCCAAACATCCTTATTCGAGGCACACAGATTATCTAAATTATAAAAACCTCAATATAAAGCAATGCTTTGCTTTGGTTAGCCCAATCGATGAAGCGTAGCGCGGCCCCGCAGCTTCCCTAGTATTTACAATATCGGTTGGGTCCCGAGAGCCGGAGCGATGAAAGAGTGAATACTGCAGCCCTTCCTCGCTATATAATTAAATAAAGCTGCCCCACGTTGACCCCTGGGGTCGGACCCGGCACGGCCGAGGCCAATCGAGGCCAGGAACCGCAAATTACCCAAATTTATCGAGACCGCTTCTTTTCGCAGGCATTCGGGTCGCGTGTAAAAAAGCGGTTTGCGGTTACGCGGGCTATTTAGCCGATTGGTGGTGGATTTCGGTGTTATTTCAAATGTGGTTATTTGAAATATTATTTTAAAGCGGAAACACGACAGCCAGAAATGCTGTTGCCTCTGGAGAGTTTATTGTTAACACCTAGAATTTTCAAACGACTGGTTATTCGAACTTCCCGCCCGGAACCATTTGCACATCACAATTTGTCCCTTCAGAAAGAGACTGCTATTCAATGTATGCTGATTAATTTATAACGTAACCCGATGCTCATATAAGTTAGTAGTTATATATTAGCTGTTAATGGAGGTATGATCCAAACGTTAACCATATATTCCTAGACATATTTGGAGCAAAAAAGATAGATAACATTAACTTAAAAAAAAAAACCTCCCATACATTTTGTGTTGGATATTTACAAAAATATGTATCTAGGGAGGATGATTTTTTTTTCGAATACCAAAATGTTATCTAACTTTTTTGCTCCAAATATGCAAAGGAATAGCATAAGGAATTGGACTATACCTCCGCTAACGCCTTGTATAAATGCTACGTGCTTTCAATTAACTGACGTGCTGTGGTTCATTCCGCCTGGCCTTGCGATGCAGCAGGCTTTGCGATGATCGCTCTGTCGCTAGGAATTTCGTGCTATTATCTCAATTTCGTGACATCACAACTCAGTAGCCAGAAGCGCTAGTAAAATACGTTGCTATATTTTGTCCAAAATTACATAAGCCTACTGTGGTACTGTAATCTATGTTTTTCTCTCCATTAAATAGCAAATTCGTCAAATCCAGCAGTCCTTGCTGCAAATTTTTGCAAGTGTTTTAAGTTTTACAATTCAAGTTATTACTGATCCACTCTTTATTATTGATTTTGTAACGAGTGGTGGGATGTGTCAGAGAAGAGAGATGAGCCGATTTATGTTGGCATTTTGTATTACGAAAAAGCATGAATAAATAAATTAATTAATTAAACTAACTATATTCGATATTTTGAGCTATATCGATGGGAAAAAATGTATACTAAAGCTGTTTCCGCATTTTCCCATCCTTTTTTTATTCTACTAGATGTTTCCAGCCAATATTTATATTTTTTTCGCCATCCGTTGACATTCAATAAGCACACTATAAAAAAAGGTCAAGCGTAAAAAGTTCCGAAAAAAAAAACACCAGATGACTTTTGAAGTTTTTTAACGTATTTCCTAAAAAAAAACCTTGAAAAATCGCCCAATTTGGAACCCAACCTCATTTTGGAAATATCTCTTTTGATGTACTCCTCAATACCTTTAAACGATGCATACTCGAGTAGTGACCGCTCTTGCCAAGAGATTGGTTTAATAGTTTGTATACTGTAGGTATAACGTACAATCCCTATTTTGGAAAAAGGGCCAATTTTCATCAATCCACGCAAACCGCTTAGACCAATTCCCATCCTTAATCTTACATTCACAATTTTTTGGCTGGAATCCCGGTAGCACTCAACAAGTGGGAGCCGTTGGTTGAGAGCTGCAGCTTTGTACCCGAGGGCATACCGTCACCGTGTCGGCGCCATTTTCGTTGGAGCGCTTCAAGCGCTTGGCTCCTGGGACTGCGCTAATAAGCCGTTTCTGCTCCGAAGTTAAGCCGGAAACCAAGCGCACCTTCACTCAAGCGACAATATTTAACGCTATCACGCTGACCAAGGATATAAGTCCGCAATTCGTGACGGACTTGACGCAGTTTAGTCGTTACGAAAAGGGTATTATCCCTAATTCCAGATTACCTCGATAATCGGATCGTATGGAATCGTAACCTAAAATATAAGCCATTCGACGCATATTTATTCTGTTATTGATATAAGTTCATTTATTTCATCCATATTAATGATATTGATACCGCTTTAGTGTAATTGACTCATAATGACACCTAACAATGCAAATTTATTCTGATCAGTTAAGCTTAATTCTATTGATATACCTAGTTACTGCATGTGATAAGTTAGCCGTTTTATTATTTCATATCTAAATTCAACAAACATCAATATTAAGACAATTTTTGATAACATTTAGTAATAATAAATTAAACAGGGAATAATATATTATAAAAAACTATTTAAAAAATATCTTTCATCGCAACACAACTCAACCATGATTATTAATTTATTTTGAACACTTACTTCCTTTTTTTTCAGGTTGGTTGAACATTGGATACCGATACAGGAAAAATATTTATTGGAAAAACAATTTTAAAAAAGTAAGAAGTTTAAAACTCTAATTGTACGCACCCTGGCAGGTCGCACTTCACAAGCGAAGGATTTGCAATGCCCGGTAACCTCGGGACGTCACAGTGGGCCACTAGAGGAGTAGGAACAGCCACCTACCTCCAGCAGCACCAGCTTCAAGGCGTCAGGTCCCGGGACAGCGTTCCGCGACACAGCACTTCGCCCAGACGAGGCGGGACGACACAACGTGGTCAGGCGCGCGGCGGGTTGCGGGCGTGGAGCCTTACGAGAGCTCCACGGTGAAAGTTTGCGGGGACGCGGCGCATGCGTGCACCATGCGTGACAGCTAGTAGGCGAGCGCGAGTGGTATAGGAAAAACTTCGGATTGGATTGAAATGATTGTGAAGTGCAAACTACCCACCTAGGTTACCCATGCCACATTGGCGTTAACACTAATAATATATTGAAGATAGCAACACTGCTGACAGCGCCATCTATATAAATGATTGCAAATGCAGTGGCGCCCCCTGTCTTCGGCGCGCGTTCTCGACTACGGTCGTTCGTCTGTCCCACACTTAACCTAACTGTTGTTTTTTTGAGTTTATGGAATAAAGTAATGGTAACTTCTTGAATCGAACTACTTTTTCATATTTAAATTAAAGATTAGTCTAAACGTATAATATATGTCAACGTCCATAAAAAATTTTACACCAAGCCGTTATTTTTAAAGAATTGAAACAACAGTAAGTTGCCAAAGCGGTTATTTTATTGAATAGTTATTTATTATGTTCACATGTCCAATGAGATATAATACATTTACATACTTACATTCAACCATTGAATTACTATATACTACGTATGCATTCAACCAAGTCATAATAGGTTTGCAACGTTTAAATATCTAAGCTAAAACTAAGGCGGACTGACACCAAGACATAAAACAGTAAATTGTATAAGCGACTAGGTTGCACTTCTGCGTGAATGTAGCCTTCACATTCATATAGTACATTACAACGGGCCGTGTGTGTAGGCAAATTGCATCTTTAGTTGATTTCAATTGTGTACATTTAACATTTCAAAAACACTTAAGAGCGTGATAAGAGCCGATTTACTTAATTTTGATGAGGGCGTAAGTAAAATAACATTTAATTATATTTAAAAAATAACACAACAAATTACGAAAAACAAAAAAAGTGAATATGTAGATTGATGGTCTAGCAATATTTAAAAGATAAAACCGTAAGTCTAAAACGTTGTTTTTTGTCCTAAAATTAGACAAATATAAATTTAATTTGATAAAAAAAGTTTGAACACAAAATATGAGAGTCATAAATTTTCCGTATAGGTTTCAAATATAGCTAGACCATCAATGCATCTTTCATATTTTTGAAAATACACAATAAGTAGTAGTTATTTTCAAAAATAATAAAGTTTAGTTTCAATTACGCCCTTATGGAACTGAATGCAATCAGGTATTATCACGCCCTTAAGCAGTAAAGATAATAATATAATAACACTTTTGTATAAAATTAACTCAAGAACGGCTCGTAAGCTATGATCCCTATACAAACGTAGTTTACTAATCATTTGAAAACTGCTATTCCAATCAAATTGATATTTAATATCTAATATCAGGTAACAAATATCTGTGTCTGCACCCTTTAGTTTTTTTTGAAAAATCCAAACCGAATGAAAGGAAAGCAAAAAGAAAATCTTTAAACGATTTTTTTTCTCTGTGGTTTGACCCAGAATACATTTACCGAAAAACAAAGACATGCAGACACAGATATTTGTAGCCTAATATTGGATACCAAATTTCAAGTAAGTTGGAACAGTGGTTTTTTAAATTATTAGTAAACTACGGAGGTCAAATTTTCTGATGCTACGGGCCAACCTTAAGATATAAAAGTAAGAATAAAATAAAATTATTGTTAAGTTTAATTTTATATTTCATCAGAATCGTGTATAAAATGTAGTTGAATTGCTAAAAAAGAGGCGTTGGTGGATGCCCGACAGAACCTAAGGTTCTACGAATGTTTTGGTGAAAGTTAAAATGAAAGAAGTGGCGCATTTTTTGCGCGCATAGTTTTCACCGTTCCCAGGTTCTATGCGAGAGGCAAGCGAGAGCGACACATGAACTTTCGTTACCTTTTAATTACATATTATAACGTGCACAAGCTCAGTAGCGCGTTTAGGTAAGTACACATTAGAACATCAAATTGCCATTACCTATTACAAGTTCGACTGTTCGATGTGAAAAAAGTTTAAGGCTGTTCCGACCCATATAAAGTTGTTTGCACACATAACGCAAAAAGTATTGCACTTTAAGCCACGAATTAATAATAAAAGTTTAATATAGTCATATTACTTGCAGCGAAAACAATTTCACAATTTCAGGATTATTGGTTTTGTTACAATTTATTTAAATACGATTTTTATTTAACAGCGCCATCTAACGGTGTAAAACTCCTAATTGTCAATTACAACGAAACCATTAAACCTGAAATTGTGAATATGTTTTCGCTGCAACTACTATGGCTATATTTAATATTTTTGACGAATTCGTGCCTTAAAGTGCAATTCTTTTTGCGTTCTGTGTAAAAAAAACATTGTATGGGTCGGAACATCCTTAAGGGTAAAATATTCGTCCCATCAAGAGGTAGATTGGCGCTTCGGTACTAACAACCGTTGTAAAATAGCTGATTATATCCTGAATAGCTCTCCAGTTAAAATATCTCTTTAGAATAATACGCAACTTCTACATAGATGTATCACTTATGTTACTAGGTATACTTTTAACAACAATAATGCATTTATGTATCCAATTAAATATGTTTAAGATTATTTAAGCGAATAAAAAACTGCGAAATTAATTTAAAGTAAACTTTACATTAAGCTAGTACGTTAAGAGCTGATAGAGGCATGCCATTTTGTGACGACGGCCTAAGAAAACATGGCTTTTCTGCTAAAAAAAAAAATTGATGTCATGCTACAAGACCTTCACAGTCGAGTTGCTAGTACGCGGCACCGACGGAATTGCGGCAATGGTAGTAATTAATTGCAAAATTCAAAATTTAAATATGAAATAGGAACCTGCTTCTAAAATCTTTGTTTAAAGCATGCGTTCTATATTGTACATTGGGACACACCTATATGAATAATTGTTCCATTCGAGTTTAAATATAAACTGTAAAATTTCATCGGGTAATAGAATGTTCATTGCTCCGGCAATGCGAAAGGGTTCAGTTGTCGAATATTAACTATCATTCTTATTTTAAGAGCATACATAGCATTTGATCTCACTCTTTTTTGACGTGAGATGCCAACATAATCCAACATATTGCACGTGAGAAATTTTGCACAGCATCAGGTAGGTATATTTAAACATGACAGGTCAAAAGTACGGTCGTTACAGTAGAAGATATGTAAGCTCGCCCTTCCTCTGGAAATTGGCTGGAACCTTACGGGTTTCCTACATCAAGATTGGCTAACTTACATACATCAGAACATAGAGTTCGCTGTTTTTAACAGTGAGGCTGATTGTTTTGTGTATGTAAGCGCAAAGGCGCATTCACATGATGAAGCCGAGATTGGAGTACTCGTTGACCTTGGGGTGTTCGTCGGCCACCGTGATGACAGATCCGGAGCGGTCCTCCGGGCGCATGGAGCGCACGGCAGGGGCCCACGCCGACGTGGGGGTGAACAAGCTCTTGCCGCGCTGTCGGTACAAAAAACGTTCTTATTTTAAAATGTATTCCATTAAAAACAGCTCTGTTTAGGGCGTTGCGTTCAGTTTGTAGGTATATTAAAAAAAAAGCCTATAAGCTTTGAGTAGAATCAGGCTAGACGTAGATACAAACCATATCTGAATCGGGTATTTGTTTCTCAAGTAATGAGTATTGTATCCCACTGGTCGCACGTCTGGCGATTTAGCGCGATGCCAAGTGGTCTTAAAGTTGCGAGAATAAAACAAGAATAAGAATAAGAAACGTTTATTATTGCATGTAAAAAATCATATGACAAAAATTACAAGCCATGCAAATATAAGCTGATTAAACTATTACATTTATACAATATAATTTAATTAATATAAATATAATTACATGTATATACATAGCCTAAATTAAATTAACAAGGTGCAACAAAAGGTCTAGACGCAGCATGTGACTAACAGATGATAGTCGCTGATTTTAAGCCTAGCCTGTGGCAGTAACTGGCAAACTATTTTCAATTTCATAATAATAAATATAAAAATAATGTAAAAACAAATTCTTTGTTCAGAGAAATAAAGACGAAATAACATTATTTTATATGGTCATAAAACAAGAAACTAAAGAAGCTTAAACTTAAAATGATGTTTGAACTTAACAAATTACTAATAAAAGGAATGATTAAAAAATTATGAAAAACAAAACAAAACAAAAGCATCAGACAAAGCAAGCTTAAAAAAAAACCAAATAAACCAACACATAAACAATAACAAGTGTAAAATGTTATACAATACAGTATTGCGAATCCTGCACATAGGTATACATTCTTGCAATTATACATACACAACTTTATTTTAATTCAATTTTTCTTTTGTATATCAAATAAATACAATTTAATCTTGGTTTTAAAACTTTTTAGATAGAGAAATACCATTCCTTACAATTAGCATTGAAATCGGATTTGTGGTAGCAAATGCCTCAATATTTTTGGATTGATGAACCCTAACTTGATATCGTTTAAACTATTATTTTGAATGATATAGTAGTGTAAAAGTTTTTTTTTATCTAATATTAAATGGAAAAGGTAAGAAAACAAGCTTCGCAAATAACCTATATTTTTTTAATCATCTGATACACATGATATCACGAACTTTTGCGTAGGCGTTTTTAACACCTACAATTTTCGAGTACTTAGTTTTCATGGTCCTCTTTAGGTTTGTATAAAATATTTACGTCACCTGGTTGGTTCCGTCAACCGTATTTACGTCAACCAAAGGCAAACACTTTTACACGATCGATTATTTGAAAACCCTTTCATCCTAAAGTCAAATAAAGTGAAGAAAATTTATGAAAATACTTTGTTTTGCACACATTTGCGCGTTGGGGATTTTGATCTCGCAGGACACCATCTGATTGCTATACCACTGGACGCGACTGACGCGCTCGCGATTGGTAATGGGCTTGAGTCTCAACTCAACGCCTTCTACTTGGCAACAAACTTGGATGCGAGCGCTACCCTTGCGACCATTCAATCAACTGATAATAATAATTCAGTTGCCAACCGACGAAAATTCAATTTCTACACTGTCGATTTATAATCCACCTCCATCAAGGTGACCGCTATTGAGTCAACCACGACTCTTAAAAATATCACCTAGTAGTCAGTTGGATACTCCAAGAATATCCTCAATTCGATGAATTTATAAACTATCCGATATTCTCTTGGTTTTTTGATAATTGTCGACGTTTCGTTAAAAATACCGTTTCAATTGTGCAGTCGTTCGCAATGAGACGACTGACGAAAGAAACTTGTGGATTGTCAGTCAATCATGTCTGCGTGCATGTGTCTGCTCGTTGCAGGCAAGTATGTACACGTATATTTATATTTTCGTGTTATGTTGGTTTTCGCGACGTATACGCGGCGTTCGTGGCGTCATGACGATTTAAGAATTTTAGAAAAGTACTAAATTCTCAGTCCAAGTACAAAAAACTCAAGCGGCTGCGGAAACTACATACAATGATTACATATTCCAAACTGTGCTATCGTATCCTTTCAAAATGACATCAAGTAGTGTTTTAGATAAATACTGTTGAAATATTTTGGAGTTACAATTATTGTTATTTTTGACAAACTTTAAACTAACTTTTATTTTTGACACTTGACAACCCCCCTCCCGTCGCGACGCTCCTCGCCAGTCAAGAGAAGCTTGGCTACCTTGGCTGACACCGACTCCAAAAAAAACAATACTTGTAACTACAATAATTGCAATTCTTTTTTTACTTTTTGGTGCATATTAATTTGTTTTGGAATACTTATTCTTTCAAGTCGGTTTTTTTTGTTAAAATGTTTGTTTATTTTTTATTTTTAGTGAATATGAAGTACACTTACTTATGTGTACAGTCAACCAAAGGTTAAAGGATACACTTCCGGTTAAATGTTAGGGTTTTGTTTACTCAGTAGATAGTAGACATCCTCAACTATGTTTGAATCTATACTCAACACTATAATTGTTTCCAAAAGTCAAAGTATTTCGACTGTTCATCTTTTCATTCAACCGGATGTGTATCCTAAACTCTTTGTTCGACTGTACATCCTTTCCAATAAAAAAAGAATCATCGAAATCGGTTGGCGTGATATTGAGTCATTCGTCCATTTATCGCGCACGTACTTAATGAAAATTTAAAACTTATATGATTCATTTCCGGTGTAATGCCACCAAAATACGTGACTATAAAAGCCGACAATACTATAGCCATTCTACATTATGTAAGTCCTTAATTCTGTTTAAAACCGCAGGATTTAATATTTCAGTCCCATATCGAGAACCGTAAATCCGGCCATTCGGAGGTAAAACACAAGTTCCGACCAAATTCAATTCGCTCAGAAACTTTTAGGGCTGGGCGCCTCAACATTTTCATAAACTTTTGATGAAGGCAGTTCGGCGTACACACAACAGTGCCTTTACGCGGCGGTCAAACACCATTGTTTGCAACTGTGGCGGGGTGCGCGGGGGCGGTCGGATACCCGGATACGGCGCGTACCCTCGGTGCTACGCGATCACCTACGTCATCGAGTATAGGTTCCGGCAGCTAACTAGAACCTCGCACCCACGCGACACACCCGCGCACCAATAGGTGTGCCGAGAGTACAGTAGTTTTTTATGTAACTAGAAATGGATGGCTAATGCCTAACTGAGCGTCATGTGTGAAACCGAAACTAGGTGCCATGCCAGGACCTTCCTTATATTGCTCGGCAACATTAAACTGGATGGACAATTTTCATTTCCGCTTCGACCATCGGTAAATCAATGCGATGGTACCAACCCGCGCGGGATTAACCCTACCGCTTAGTAAGTAAGGAAGGGGACCTACAGTTTTACGTGGTATCCGAACCACGGCCAACCTCAACGGTTGAAAATGGTCACCCATCCAAAACCCAACCACTCTCAGAGGTGCTTACGCAGCTTATCGAATCGCAAGGCGTCGCACCACTGGGCTACCGAGGCTGACCCTCCAGGGTTCTAGTCTATGCCGGTATCTATACCTCATGACAAATGCTACATATACACAAACAAATACTATTATTAAGTAGGATTATATCAGACTTATTGATTTATTTACTGGATATAACTTAAATTTACGATTTTTTTTTGTGTGACTTGTTTCTGGTACCTGCTCCTGGTAAGATTTGGGTACAAAACCAGACAATTCTGCATGTCGCTACTGGCATTTTTTCTTATTGGTATGATATTGGCAGCCTTTGATATTAGTGAAGAAGGATGTAAAGCTAATAATGTATGGTCCTATAGTATATAAATATTTATATAATACATTTAAAAAAAGTCACAAAATTTAATAAAAAAACGCTCAAGCGTAGCGTTGGACTGCATGAAAAAAGCTCAGCTATCAGCAACACCAGTTTGGCATAGAAACAAATATTATTTGACTATGACCAACATTAAATACCGATGGATATTTCTACTATGTCCTCTAAGTGAAGGCTGACAAAGTCATTGCAAATTTAGAACGGAGGTCAAAAAAGTCGGAAATGCCCGGACTGGTGGTAACCCCGACATCTGCGGGCATTGAGGAGCGAAATACAATTTAATAATTAATAAAACAGTCTGCCTACGTTTGGTTTGGGTACTCAAAAATCGTACTGAAGATGCCAATTTCTTTGATCAGGGCAATAGAAACCTGGTATGCTAATTAATTTGTCGTAAACTATTCTAAGGCTCACCCCCTGTAATAGCACGCTTGAGGTATTTGATGATGAATTGCCGTTGGATCTCATATACTTCCAATTTGATATATTATAATAGTATTAACAGTAGAGTTCTACATGACCAACAAGGGTCAGGGTGAATAAACTCACACAATACTCGGGAAAACCGATACAAATATAGACTAGGAGGTCGCGACTAAAATTGCAACGATAACGTAAATGACTGAAACTGGCTTCACGGGATAAGACCAACCCTCTGAAGCTAAATTTGTCAGCCTGCTTGCCTGTTTTAAGTGGATACATGATAAGGTAAATGGATACAAATGACGAAGCATGAAACTACCAGTACATACTTGGTTAGCAATACAAAAACTGAACGAATGAGCAAGCACATTTCGTAGTTATAGGCGTTTTAGGTTACAGATATAACTTTAGGTATATTTATATATTTAATTTAAAACCGACTGGTTATTGTTTCATAATTAATAGGTATCAATGTTTCTAGACAATCAGTATATTCATCAGCAGGTAGGTACATAATAACATCTATTTTATATAAGCCAATCTAGATAACGCAACCGCTTGGCACAGGCAGATCGATAAGATGTGAACTTAGATTCAGCCTTATCGTAACCAAAAATGTCGTGACCCCCCGGAATATAACGCCAGAAGTGAAACAATGGAAATCTCATGTTTGTAAATACAAAGAACAGTGGAACCGAATATGGATCGACCCTACCTCGTATAAGCGAATTTATTCGGATAATAATAAATAATCGGGACTTCCTAGACAGCTTTGCGAAAGTTCCAGAATTTATTTTGGGGCTCAAAACTCCCGTTCACGGACGCTCAACACGTCTATATGCGCGAGACTAGGCTAAATTAAATAGTCGTAACTGTAAGTAACGAAAATTAGTTGTTTCTTGCGTAACTTAAAATAAATTGTTTAAGAGACACATTGTTTCCTTTGTGCATTGAATACAAATGTATATATTTATATGTGTAAATATTTATATGTACCTATGTGTTAAGCCTATCTTATCTACGTTTATTTTATCAATATGTATATATTTATTTTTCTATATAATTTTAAAAATCAATTTTAATATTATTTCTGTTTAATTATTATTTAAGGTTTTTAGTTTTTGTTTGCCCGCCACACTGCACCTCTCCTACGTCTCTAAGGTTGAATGTTAGAGATTGCCTCATGGCATTATTTCCGCCTTTTTGTTAACCATAATAGCTTAAAAATAAAGATTGTTTTCATTCCCTTTCATTATTTTGACACTAGGTGGTATTACATTTAGTTTCCCTCAGTTTTAGTTGCGACTTGTTATCTCAACATGGCAGCATGCGGTTAGGAAGGATATGGCTAGCAAAAGATACTCGGTCGTCTCTTTCCCCTCTGTCTACACCCCACCTATGTTTTGCAACGATTATCGCTAACTGCATGTGCTAGCATTTTATTTACAACAAAGTCTATAGGTGCCGCCTTCGTACCAAAAAAAAACGGGCCAAGTGCGAGTCGGATTCGTACACGAAGGGTTCCGTACCATCGTACAAAATCTAACACAAAAAACACGTTTTTTGTATGACCCCCTTTAATTTTTATATTTTTTTATGTTACCTATTTGTTATAGCGGCAAAATAAATACACACTCTGTGAACATTTCAACTGCCTACCTGTTACGGTTCATGAGATACAGCCCTGTGAAAGACGGACGGACGGACGGATGGACGGACGGACAGCGGAGGTTTAGTAATAGGGTTCCGTTTTCACCCTTTGGGTACGGAACCCTAAAAATTAAGGTGGGGTCAGGACGTGTATTCTTGGCATTCAGTCATTGCGGATTCAGTAGAGTTAACAGAAGAAGAATTTACTTTGACATTACTGTAAACTCTACTGAATCCGCAATGACTGAATGCCAAGAATACACGTCCAGCTCATTTAAGCAGGGGCTCGGATAATAGAACGTCGGTTAATAGGCCCGTCCCCGGACGGTTTGAGAAACACATGAAATCCGAAATGATTTTTTTTTTCTCAGAAATATACAATTTCATATTTATATGCTTACATTAAGTTTGCAACATTGAGCGGGGCCCGGAAGATAGAAAAAAAAATTAAAATGTATAAAAAAATATATATCTCCTAAACAAATATTTAGAAATGGTATTATAGAAATGTATTTGTTAACTCTTTTAAGGCGTAATGTAACGGTGAATTTGCAACAATTTACTAATTACGGAAATATATTAAAAAAAATGTTTTTACTAAAAAAAATCTATGCTGAGAACCTTACTTGCTATGGCTACCTTTCTTTCTAGAATATGTAAACAAAATTATATTCTTTATCCTGTAAAGTTTTTAGAATGTTGCAAGTCTTAGAACAGTATTTTTTTTTAAATCCAAACTTTCTAATGCTATAAACGGTAAACAAAAAATCAGAAATAAGATTTCCGTCATTCAGTGTTAACTTAAATCAATTGTGAACATTTCCCTAATTTTGCAACATCGCAAGAAGTCCGAAACAAGGTAAAAATGAATTAAATCTGCAAGCGTTTTACAGGTGCCGCTCTCACAGGTGTATTAGTTGCGCAGCCATATGCAGACATTTATCAGTTGTAATTGTATGAGTGAGTAGGCAGCGGCACGGGGAGACGGACGGAGGCCGCTATCGCCGGGTGGTGCGGGGCGGGAGTGGCACGTGCGTGCGACAGTTACATGTGTAGGTACTTTCGGGTATTACGTCTTGGAAGACGCAATATCCACGAATGGTATTTTAGATGGTTCGGACCCAGCCTAGCAGTATATTCTTACAGTAGTTATTTTACGGGGCTCTTTCTTTATTTCATATGTTCTTGCTTCACGGTCGAATAATAGATATTTATTTTATTTATTTAGCATGAGTGACCCTTGCGAGCCGTGCACATTTTATAACATAAATTAATGATCTTAGAGTTTATAATAACAATTAATTATAAATACATTATTAAAATTCACTATACATTTTCAATACATAATCTGGTTCAATAAATGTCAATATTAAATTATTCTAAATTACAATTAAAATTATTGAAAAATTCTTCTATATTATAAAACGGGTTACTTAACAAATATTCTTTTAAATTAATTAAAAAATTGGTTATTGTTAAAAATTGTTTGATGGAAATAGGTAATGATTGTAAATTTTTACTCCAGTATAAATCGATGAATTCTTAAACAATAAAAGTTTGGGCCTCTTGGTCGAAAACTGTCGTTATTTCTTAAGTCATATATCTGCAATTCCTTCACTTTATCGAAGTATTAGTTTTTCTTATATACTCCAATGCATATTATATTACAGTCATGATTTTTAGGGTTCCTTACCCAAAGGGTGAAAACGGAACCCTATTACTAAGCCTCCGCTGTCCGTCCGTCCGTCTGTCCGTCTGTCACAGGGCTGTATCTTAGTAACCGTAACAGATAGACAGCTGAAATGTTCACAGAGTGTGTATTTATTTTGCCGCTATAACAACAAATAGGTAAAATTAAGAAATAATTAAAATTAAAGGGGGTCCCCATACAAAAAACGTGTTTTTTTTTATACATTTTTTTACGATGGTACGGAACCCTTCGTGTGCGAGTCCGACTCGCACTTGGCCGGTTTTTTATTTTACGTAAAGGGGTCGGCAACTTTCATCATATTTGGCTCCACAAATAATTCGTATAACTTTCTTTTGAAGGATGAGAATACTTTTTTTTGCATTACAATTGTTTCCCCACACATCTATTCCGTACCTTAAAATCGATTCTATATAGCTAAAATCAATTATTCTTAAAGTTGATATGTGCACAGTGTTTTTTATTGATCTCATCGCATAACATGCACTGGCTATCTTCCATACATATCATAATATAACATACATATCACACTCCTTGGAAAAAGCGACGTACTTGTTTAGCACGAAATATTATCCCTGTTACTAATAAACCTAGATCATCAGCTGAATAGTTATACAATGTTTTGTCCTTTGCATTGACAGGCAGTTTCTAATTCGATAGAAAGGGACAAAACATTGTATACCTATTCAGACGATGATCTGGGATTATTAGTAGCAGTGTTAATGTACATATTTACTGGAACTGCCTGGTTTAATATTTGTTCATAACGATATCTTAATCAAAATTTTAATATTTATACGATCGTTTTTGTTTGAGTCGGTATTGTAATGATTTTTTTAAAGAACTATAAATGGATGGCTAATACCAAACTGAACGTCAGATATTAGCCTAAAACACGACATGGGAACTAGGTGCCATACCAGGACTTTCCTTAAATTGCTCGGCTACATTGAACTGGATGGAAAACACGGTCAATTTTCATTGCCACTTCGATCATCATTCATTCAATGCAATGGTACCAACCCTGACGGGATAAACCCTACAACATAGTAAGTAAGGAAGGGGACCTACAGTTTTACGTGGAATCCGAACCACGGCGAGCCCTAATGGTCTAAAATGGTCACCCATCCAGAACCCAACCGCGCTCAGAGCTGCTTACCCAGCTTATAGAATCTCAAGGTGTCCCACCACTGTGCTACCGAGGCTGACAATGATAAAAATCTCTTAAGGGTGGCGTAGTTTGTCTTCGAAAGAGTATTTACTACTTCACGTTTCATGGTAGTTCGGATTAAACATAAAACTGTAGGGGCTGTACTATCGCATTGAATTAACTACGGTCAAAGCGGCAATGAAAATAGACGATATTTTCCTTCCATTACAATGTAGCCATGAAATAAAAGAAAGTTCCTGACATGGCACCTCGTTCCTATATGTTGTTTTTGGCTAATATCATGACACTAGAGGTGATTATAGCTAAAGATGTACACTTTTTTATTTTGTAATTTGCTGATTTTGTAAGATTTAAGTGGGGTTATAGTTTATTTAAAAATCTAGACTTCCCGCTCAACTCCCCATACAAACGTGGAAAGAAGATCATGAGCATATTTCTTATCAGAGATCCAAAATAATACTCAAAATAGCTTTATTTGATCGAAATAGATGTCTGAAGACTGTCGGGCATTGTAAAATTTTGTTAGGTTTCTAAGGTATAAGGTCCGAAACTTCGAATTTTTTGCGCGTTTTATACAATAACTTTGGAGGTGGATTACTCAACGATTAACTAAAAAACCTTAAAAAGATTAGTCATCAGACATGGCTTGTTTCATGAAGATTTATAACAAATTTGGTTTTTGTTAGATTTTTGACTACAACGATCGTAGTTTACTTTTAGCTATAAGTCGTTTGGTAATAAATTTTTTCGTAAATCTTACCAAATCAAACACTATGCGCATTGTCTGCTTTGTGGACATGTTGCATCTTACTCATCACGGAGCCTGTCTTTTTCTGTGTAACAGAGAAGGTCCCAGAGCGCGATAAATCGGTTTTGTACCGTGCCCGTGAATGAGTTAGTTCCACATTCGTAAAGTAAGGCAATGTCTTTGATGTGTCCGTTGGTTCTGCATTAATAACATATTTGTTGAACAAAGCGACGTATGTAATTTTAGTACTAAAATTTATATTTTATTAAAATATTTGCTTATCCGTCCTGAAAGAAAATAATAATAATAAAGAGTTTACTTACACCCATTTTCACTACCATCAGCTACAAAAATCCCAAAGTTATCTTATGGTTACACCATGCGAATATGAAATCTAACTGAAAGTAAGCTAACGAATTTCAGATAGCTGGAAATAGTGAAATCAGGGGTTAGTGGAGTGGCTGCTCTATAGCCGAAAACCTTTTTCTTCAGCCACTGGCCGTATTTACTTATTTATTTATTTATTCATACAACAATATACCTAACATTACAGCGTAATGGCCAAGGCGTTAGGCAATTTATAGATAAAGTACACACCTTATTTAAAATTTATGCAGCTTCAAAGTAAACAGCAACTGCCTTCTGGAACTCGGCCAGAGTGCAAGCATAGATGTCTATTTTTTCAGATATATCATTTAGAGCTGTAAGCGCATGGGTGAGCGGCGCGTGACGCAGCATGTTGGTGCGCGAGGAGGGCAGCGCGAAGCGAGGATGAGAGCGCGCGCGACTGTAATTTTCTGGGGCGAACAGATTAACACTCTCTAGCACTGAAATATTTTGCACGTGTCCAATTACTAATTTAAACACATATTTTGTTAACTGCGATTCGGATAAATCAGATAAAAAATATAATTATTTTTATAAAGGAATCTCAAAAACTTTTTTTGCACTCTTTCAAGCATGGCAGTATATTAAGCCTCATGAGGGTTCCATATCATTGCATTGCATTCTAGCTTGCTTCTCACAAATGTGTTGTACAGGATGTTTACGGCATCTGTACTGCGCAAATGGTACGTTTGTCTCAATACAACACCCAGGGTCCGAAAGGAGCTTTTGCATAGTTTGTCGACGTGATCATGAAAAAAGACAATTTGGTGTCCATGATGACACCTTAATTTTTCTGACTTGTCACTCTCGAAAGCAAGACATCACCAAGTCAATTTTGGTATTGAATAGGCTCTCTGGAGTGACTCAATGTCAATATAGCGCACTTGTCAGTGTTGAAATAGACCTATCGCCAGTTATCGCCCGTAGTATAGGGAATTGATAGAGTAACAACTCTCTTTAGAGGTTTTTATGCTAGTGTGTCGAGATCAATCTCGTTTAAAAAAGGCCGAGAACTCGCGAAAACGAGATCTTGCGAGATCGGGATTGCATTCTTGGTATTAATCTAATCTAATTAATAATCTTGCTATATCTCGCGGAGTTAGGGTGGTTAACCTTAAAACTCAGAAGGGAAAAATAAAAATACTAATATTGAGTCAGCGATTTACGTTTGTTTATTACGATACGGGGTCATATCAAAACTTCTTGTTATGTTTTTCGCTTATCTGATAATTTTTTCGTCGGTTGAATTTCTTGAAAAAATTTTTTTCCTGGTTCAAATCTCTCTATTATTTCAGATAATGACTATGCGTGGCGAAATCGGTAAAAAGGTGAAATTATTAAGGCGAACAATTTATCATCCAAAATAAAAATATAGATAAAACAAGCATACCATAAGCATACTAAGAATGTTAAAAATAAAAAGACTAGATTCACGGCCGGCATCCCGTCAAAACATTCTTAGTAATTGCCAATTATGATCGCATCAATTCTATTCCATTTTCATCTCAACACACCGCATTTACGATGGAATAAGTGCCATGGCAGGACCACCCCTTTTATGAGCACGGCTACATTGAACTGGATGGAAAACATGGACGGAAAATGCGTATGAAGGAACCAACCCGGGAGGGCTTAACCTACAGTTTTTCAAGGATTCCGAACCATGGAACCGCTCGCATTAATGACGAAATGCATTTATCTAACTCAGAAAGAGAAAGATAGTGGTGGATGTGCATTGTGGGGATTTGAACCCAGACCTCTGTAGTGTAAGGCAAATCCACCCGACACTGTGCCACGATCGCTCTATCGCAAATGTCCACAGCCATTCTGTATTATCAACAATGTAAATCAATTTACACATGAAAATTGCTCCCGAACGAACACAAAATAAATGCGGCGATGTTTAGGTAGCAAGGCGGGGAGAATCTGTCGAGCCGACCGGCCCCATCCCCCCGCGTCCACCGCAGTCTTCCTAGCTATGTTTACACGCGCTACACTCACACAGAGAAGTGGCTTTACGTCGGTGTACGAGTGAAAACTGGTAATTATAGTAATGTTTTAATTGAACCTAGTTCCGGACGATTTGTATTGTTGCAAAATTGATAGCATATTATTGAAAGATAAAACTACAAAATGAATGATTCAAACCGCATTTCGAATTTTTTGTTTAGCTTATATTCGAATCTAAAAATTATAAATGAAAAAAAATGTGCTTCTAAGTTTTGCAACATTTTAAATTTCTCACAGAACATAGAGATTTAGGCCATTTACATACTCCAGAAAATAAAACTGAGTTAGCAGTATTTGCTTTGCAGATATTACGGAAATAGTACAAAAAAAATATATTTACACAGTTCCGTAAATAATAAATTGTTGCAAATTTACAGTTATATTACACTTAAAATTAGTTAACATATTCGATTTTGAAATACCATTTCTAAATATTTGTTTAGGAGATATCTTTTCTTAAACATATTTCATATTTTATTTCTATCTTCCGGGCCCCCCAAAATGTTGCAAACTTAATGTACACACATCCATATGAAATACTACGTTTCTGAGAAAAAAAATTGCATTTCGGATTTAATGTTTTTCTAAGTGCTGATTTAAGTCTAAAGTTCCTGGAGTATAAAGCTGACTGTACTGTTCTCATTTGTGTGGGCATACGAAAGACTCCTAAAGCCATTCTACTTCTTATTTTGATTAATCCATTCACCGATGAAATTGAGCATTGAGGGATAAGGAAAAAAACAAAACATAAAAAAATACGTATATAGGAGAGAATGGACAGCTTCGATAAAATAGTTGTAGGAAGAAAACGAAAAGAGGCCACGGTGTTAGCATATTAATAAGATTGTAAAAATAGTTTAAAATAGTAGGTGCTACGATATTGTGAGCATAATTATTTGATGGTTCAGTTGTTTTTGCGTAAACTTGCATTTTGCATCACATTAAAGCACGCACGTAGAAAAGAAGACTATCGGTTCGGTGTATAAGTTTGTCGCAAATTCTTTTCTCGCTTTCACAGTCGCTTTCTTATCCGTCTGGTCGGTATAAATTTTGCAATCGATTTTAAACTAACTTCTCGATAGAGACTTGAAATTATGTAAAACTAGCTGCGGTACCCGGCTCTGCTCGGGTTAGTGTCGGCTAAATTATCTCATGGATAAAAAGTAGCCTACATGACTGGTCCAAAATAGGGTCAAACTGGTCCAGGACAATGTATCCATGTACCAAATTTAATCAAGATCGTTCGAGCCGAAATAGCATGATTTAATGAGAAACATCCAATAATTCCCATTTAGAGCTTCGTTGACGTTTGGTGGCTATTTAAAAAAAAAACATTTGCCGCGAGAACCTTTCTGCACTTTCACTGCTACATTGCTTACCTAGTAAGTAACGTGTAACGTAGGTAAGTTTTGCGTGGACTCCAACCCACAGCCAGCCTCAACATCGAAAACAGTAACCCATCTCGAACCTGACTGCTCCCAGAGATGCTATACATTGATAAAATACGCATATAAATCAGGTAAGTGGTTCGCATGTTATAAGACTTAAAGACTCACTACTTACCCTTCTGGTAATGAAGTGTTGTATTATGTAATCTATAAGTTTTTAGTAGAATCAGGCTAGACGTAGATACAATGCACATCTAAATCGAGTAATTGGTTCTCAAGGATTTTATTCTGTTGGTCGCTCCTCCGGCGATTTAGCGTGATGCCAAGTAGTCCTAAAGTTGCAGGAAATACCAAGCCGTACTTCAGTAAAAGTAAGTGCTGCCGCCGCAAAGCCGAGCCGTGCATAGCATTGCAGTTTGTATGACAGCCCCATCTTAGCGTAATCGGAACTGAATTCTATTTAGCCAATCCTAATTCCCAGGTAGTTAAATGTACATGTACTAAGTTTTACAAATCGCCCTCACGTCCCCCCCCTCCCCCCCCCCCCTCCCCCCGCCGCCGCTCCCCGCCACCGCCCCCGGCTCCTCTCCCTCTAGTGTGAAGTAGCGCTACCGGCATCGTTTTCGCAGCCCCGTGAAAGTTCTAAAGCCCATGGGCACATAAATTGTAGCCTATGTGTTATTCTGATGTATAAGCTATATTATTGTAAAGTTTCATTAGAATCCATTCAGTAGTTTTTACGTGAAAGAGTAACAAACATCCATCCATCCATCCATCCATCCATCCATCCATCCATCCATTATTACAAACTTTCCCCTTTATAATATTTACTAGCTGCGGTACCCGGCTCCGCTCGGGTTAGTGTCGGCTAAATTATCTCATGGATAAAAAGTAGCCCACATGACTGGTCCAAAATAGGGTCAAACTGGTCCAGGACAATGTATCCATGTACCAAATTTAATCAAGATCGTTCGAGCCGAAATAGCATGATTTAATGAGAAACATCCAATAATTCCCATTTAGAGCTTCGTTGACGTTTGGTGGCTATTTAAAAAAAACATTTGCCGCGAGAACCTTTCTGCACTTTCACTGCTACATTGCTTACCTAGTAAGTAACGTGTAACGTAGGTAAGTTTTGCGTGGACTCCAACCCACAGCCAGCCTCAACATCGAAAACAGTAACCCATCTCGAATCAGACTGATCTGAACCTGTGTTGGTCGCTCCTCCGGCGATTTAGCGTGATGCCAAGTAGTCCTAAAGTTGCAGAAAATACCAAGCCGTACTTCAGTAAAAGTAAGCGCTACCGCCGCAAAGCCGAGCCGTGCATAGCATTACAGTTTGTATGACAGCCCCATCTTAGCGTAAGCGGAACTGAATTCTATTTAGCCAATCCTAATTCCCGGGTAGTTAAATGTACATGTACTAAGTTTTACAAATCGCTAGTGCCTTGAAAATTCGCCAAACGGACACCAAACAGTCACGACGTCTGCCCTCCCCCCGCCGCCGCTCCCCGCCACCGCCCCCGGCTCCTCTCCCCCTAGTGTGAAGTATCGCTACCGGCATCGTTTTCGCAGCCCCGTGAAAGTTCTAAAGCCCATGGGCACATAAATTGTAGCCTATGTGTTATTCTGATGTATAAGCTATATTATTGTAAAGTTTCATTAGAATCCATTCAGTAGTTTTTACGTGAAAGAGTAACAAACATCCATCCATCCATCCATCCATCCATCCATCCATCCATCCATTATTACAAACTTTCCCCTTTATAATATTTACTAGCTGCGGTACCCGGCTCCGCTCGGGTTAGTGTCGGCTAAATTATCTCATGGATAAAAAGTAGCCCACATGACTGGTCCAAAATAGGGTCAAACTGGTCCAGGACAATGTATCCATGTACCAAATTTAATCAAGATCGTTCGAGCCGAAATAGCATGATTTAATGAGAAACATCCAATAATTCCCATTTAGAGCTTCGTTGAAGTTTGGTGGCTATTTAAAAAAAAAACATTGCCGCGAGAACCTTTCTGCACTTTCACTGCTACATTGCTTACCTAGTAAGTAACGTGTAAGTTTTGCGTGGACTCCAACCCACAGCCAGCCTCAACATCGAAAACAGTAACCCATCTCGAACCTGACTGCTCCCAGAGATGCTATACATTGATAAAATACGCATATAAATCAGGTAAGTGGTTCGCATGTTATAAGACTTTAAGACTCACTACTTACCCTTCTGGTAATGAAGCGTTATATTATGTAATCTATAAGTTTTTAGTAGAATCAGGCTAGACGTAGATACAATGCACATCTAAATCGAGTAATTGGTTCTCAAGGATTTTATTCTGTTGGTCGCTCCTCCGGCGATTTAGCGTGATGCCAAGTAGTCCTAAAGTTGCAGGAAATACCAAGCCGTACTTCAGTAAAAGTAAGCGCTGCCGCCGCAAAGCCGAGCCGTGCATAGCATTGCAGTTTGTATGACAGCCCCATCTTAGCGTAAGCGGAACTGAATTCTATTTAGCCAATCCTAATTCCCGGGTAGTTAAATGTAGGTACATGTACTAAGTTTTACAAATCGCTACTGCCTTGAAAATTCGCCAAACGGACACCAAACAGTCACGACGTCTGCCCTCACGTCCCCCCCCTCCCCCCGCCGCCGCTCACCGCCACCGCCCCCGGCTCCTCTCCCCCTAGTGTGAAGTAGCGCTACCGGCATCGTTTTCGCAGCCCCATGAAAGTTCTAAAGCCCATGGGCACATAAATTGTAGCCTATGTGTTATTCTGATGTATAAGCTATATTATTGTAAAGTTTCATTAGAATCCATTCAGTAGTTTTTACGTGAAAGAGTAACAAACATCCATCCATCCATCCATCCATCCATCCATCCATCCATCCATTATTACAAACTTTCCCCTTTATATTATTTATTAGATTAGATTAGATTGATGATTGTTACGTCGTCTCGTTTGTTGTACGATGATTGCAAAATTTCATTAAATACGTTTTTAACGTTATACGTTCTAAATTCGACTGTATTTTTTATATTTGTTACCTCAGAACTTTTGACTGGGTGAACCGATTTTGATGAATCTTTTTTATAATATAAGTCTTAAATTAAGTATGTGCGCGACAAATGGACGAATAACTCATTATCACGCCAATCGATTTCGATTATTCTTGTATTAGAAAGGACGCACAAATTTGTTAGTGAACTTCAAATTCACTAAAAATAAAAAAAAAATACAAAAATTTTAACAACAAAAAATCGACTTCAGAGAAAAAGTAATCCAAAATAAATTTATATGCACTAAAAAATAAAAAATATATTGCAATTTTAATAAATTATATACATATAATAATAAATACTTTTCCTTTGAAGTCGGTTTTTTTTTTGTTAAAATGTTTGTTTTAAATGAACTAGTTTCTTGAAATGAAAAACGTAAGGCGAAATAGAAAAAGCGAGGGATATAGAGAGGAACCCCACATTTTTCGTTTTCTTCGAATTAGTCTTTTTGTCAAACGTAGTAGAGTAAAAATATCTTCCTATCTATATATAATATGTGAACGATACTTGTATATTTTTAATCATTGCGTCTTTGCAACAAGAACATTCGATAAAAGTGAGTTGTATCAATGGATTCACTTTACTTTGTACCAGTTCGTATCTCAATGGCTAATGGCACGTATTATTAGTGAGGTGGATCTTGACCTCCACCACGACTTTTAAGCGCCAGTGGCTGCGCAGAAATCAAGTCCTGCCAACAATGTTATGTAACGACTGTTCCCATAATTCCGGCGGATGATTGAAAAGGAAGCAGCACTCACGTAGCCCTGGTAGAGCGCCCAGCACACGCCGACTGGGAACAGCACGAGCGTGGAGGCGCCCACCGCCCAGCCGAGCAGGTCGGCGCCCAGCGGGAACTCGTAGTCCTCGTACGATGGCGACGTCCAGTTGGACAGCACGAAGATGAGGATCGCCTGTGACAATGTCAAGTATGAGTAGAGGGCTAACTGAATTTTTCCTCGTTCGACAGCGTTGATCAAGCAATCGTGCGTGGTTCGGATTTTACGTAAAACTGTAGCTCTTATTTATGAATTACTAGGTTGTAGGGTTATTCCTCTACCATAACCGAAAGCTATTCAAACATCCCTCTTGCTACATAAGGAATCATTTGTGTTACATAATTTCTTAACGTAGGAATTTATGATGAGGGAGCAGACAAAAATTACGCCAGACCTTGCTAGTTAGAAGTGGTACTTCTTATGTTCTAGCGTTGACGTATGCAACGCGTATGCATCTAGAGTGACGAAGTATTATGATGCAAGTACGAGTGAGCGTGTTGGAATTGAGTGGTTTGACTTGGAGGTTCTGAAGTCAAATGTTCGCGTTTGAGCTGCAGCGGCTTAAGAAGTTTAATTTTATTAAAGAATAGCTGTAGGGTACCGGCTCCGCTCGGGTCAATGTCGTGTTGGATTGATTTCGGTCTGAATTATTTCCTGGATAAAAAGTAACTAGTCCAGGACTATGTATCCATCTACCAAATTTAATCAAAATCGTTTGAACCGATATGGCATGATAAAAATCGACATTTTCCCATTTAGAGCTTCGTAAACATTTGGGAGCAAATTTTAAAAGCATGTGCCGGCAGATCATTACTGCACTGGCACTGCTACATAGAAATTGATACAAAACCAACAAAGGCGGCATTAACCCTACCACCTTCTTTACATTTACAAAGTTTTATGAGGAATACGAACCACAGCCACCTTCAACATCGAAAACGGTAACCCATCCGGAAGACTGCGCCCAGAGTTGCTATACGTTGATACAATACGCAAACAAATCGGGTGGTTGGTTCGAAGTTATCGTTCTACATGATATCGTGGAACTTTCTGTAGGCCTTTTTAACACCTACAATTTTCAAGTACATAATTTTCGTTTTTCTCTGAAGGTTTGTATTAAATATTAAAAAAATTACATACGCAATCCTTGCTCGTTGATCGCTGCTTATATTAAGGAAAAGCGTATCAAAAAGACCGTTGCGTGGCTTAGAAGAAGTAAACCAACAAATAAAGGCGGATAGTGATTACCCCCAAGCCGCCGCCTCGGGGCATTTCGGTTTGTATGACAGCTACATCTTAACGTAAGCGGAACTGAATTATATAATATATGGCCTATCCTGTGTCCCGGGTATTTAAATATACGTGTAGTAAGTTTTATCGAATTTGGATGACCGGTTTAAGAGTTATGGAGGAACATACATACATACATACATACATACATACATACATACATACATACATACATACATACAGAACTGATTTCTAAAAATCATCAATTCTTAGTCTTAGTACATACATAGAGTCTACAAACGAAGTATCTTAGAAAACAAAGCAACTTACTCCATGAACACCCCTTACAGATTTATTACTAGTATTGATAAAGGTTATTACCGCGCTGCCAATGGGGACGACGCCGGTCCACACGATCTTCCAGTACCACTGCGTCACCACGCTGAGCTTCATGTTCATGGAGGCGATGTCGGTCATCGCTCGCCTGATCCCGTAGCTCCACGCCACCGCTATGCACTGCATTCAACAAAATATAGATTTGGAGTATTTCTAGAGACAACGGCAATAGGCCGCGACCATACCTGTTATGTAAGCAGTGGCAAATACTTTTGTAAACTCAGACTAAGTGGACGTCGAAAAAAAATCCAGCGGAGTTTCTTGTTAGTTCGCTGAAATCGCTGAACTGGCTAATGATAAAATATGACAAATCTGAGTGCAGTACTGTCTATGGAAGATGAATAAACAATAAACAATTGAGTACATCCAAAATCTTGATATTAGTCACCAACTGCGTGGACACTTTCGATCCCGGCAACATTGTGTTTGTGTTTGTGTGGTAAGGTTTTTTGAGTAAATTGTATTTAAACTCAGAACAAATGGTCTGTCTCCTTGAAAATACAATATCCTTCAAGATCTTCAGCTCTCAGTGTATCTAATTTATAAAAATACTAGCAGCCCGTCTCGGCTTTGCACGGGCATAATATCATTTAAAAAAAATATTATTTTGACACAATGATACACAAATAAACCCTTTTTACGTAGAGTAGACATTGAAATATTTAAAATAAAAAAAACTTAAATATTATTATTACATGATTATTAGATATTAGAGCAATAATAAATTCAAAGTGCTATAGGGAGAACCGCGGCCTCCGACGCACTATTTATAGGCCATGGAGGTGTTATAGGCACGCTCCCGCCGCCCCGGCCGGCCGGTACCGCCGCAATCGCTACGTCCCGCTATTTTTAAATCTGTAATATCTTCGAAAATATTCATTTAAATCCTATGCTGTAAAGGGCCATATAGATCTATATTAAATCAACAATGTTTTTAAGGTATTTAATTGGATAAGGATTTATTGGTTAAAATCGCTTCGAAAATTTGCCATTATTTGTCGTAAAAAGTAAATGACAAAAAATGTTATTGTAGGATATCCATAAGAGATAGACATATACCATTGCGGAGTTTTCTGTAGACATTTTCAATGTTTACAATACTTAGTACATTATTTTGATAAATCTCGTAGGGTTCAGCCTGCGTTTGCAATGTAAGCGGAAAAAATATTTTTTTTTACGACATCACATTTGAAACCTCAGAAATAACAGCATTTCTCCGCTATTTAATGGATGTTATTATACATATAAGCCTTCCTCTTCAATCACTCTATCTATTAAAAAAAACCGCATCAAAATCCGTTGCGTAGTTTTAAAGATTTAAGCATACATAGGGATATAGGGATATAGGGACATAGGGATATAGGGATAGAGAAAGCGACTTGGTTTTATACTATGTAGTGACGTGTGGTTTTTATAGTATTTATCAGTATTATGTATTTTCTTTTATTGAAGATTGTATCGGAAGAACATTAAAATTAGGAGATTAATGGGCGATAAATTGAAATGCTAAAATTTGATTAAATTCCATTTTAGACACGGCGAGAGAACCTACAAAATAAAAATCCACCGATAAAACATGGTAAATAATGTATTCTGAACACAAATGAAACCAACACCACGAAATAAGTAAGTCCTTTGTCCATTCGACGCGGAGGGACAAGCCTTTGAAAAGTGACACTTACGTTATTTACGTAGAAGCACCCGTTGATTAGGGAAAAGGACCAAATGGAAGACAAATTCCATTGGGATTCAAAAAGAAACACTATCCAATGAGCAGAAAACGAACGAACCAATGAAAGGTTTTTTATTTCAATTTGGGGTTTATGTCTATGCTTTTCAAGCATCCAGCATACAGTCAATTTGTATCAGTAAACACCAATGGTTCGTAGATAAATGAATAAATAAATCACCTGTGATTGAGATATACGAAATATCTATTATAAAGGCTTACGGGGGAGTTATTAACTGATTATATTCAGTTCGATTAGGGCGTTAGTAAAAAAAAAAACATTTTTTTTATTTAAAAATTAATTTCAACGAAATTCGACAATTGAAAAACTACATTTGTAGTTTAGCCATAATTAAAATTATTAGAAAAAGTAATAGGGAGCCTAGGATATATTTAATTATATACAGCTAAACAATGTTTGGTGTCGTTAATTTTAAAAACCATTAAATATGCTTTCACTTAAGCCCTTTTGAAACTGAATGAAATCAGGTGCTAAAATATTACAACAAATACATAGTGTCGAGGTTCTAACTTTCATGACATCAAGTAAGTACGTATGTTTATTAGAACTTCAACAATTGTAGGATAAATTAAAAACAGGTAACGTGGGGATATACATATATGTATAAGAGGGTAAGACAAATACATAACTAAATCTATTAGATATATTGCATGATAGATACAATGCGGCCATTATAACAGTTTATTCCTAATAATTTTGTAAAGGTTTAAAAGTACAATGCTAGATTTTGTATTGAAGGAAGTGCTTTTTTTTATTCGTGCGGCCATCAAACAAACTTAGTTTTTTGTTAAGAATAATGTTACAAACAAAACTACATGTATTCCCTTAGGAATTCGGTGTCATGCCAGGACCTTCCCTTTACGAGCACGTAAAGGGAAGGTCCTGTTTAAGAGCACGAGTCGTTTTAAAAAAAAAGTTTTACATTTTGTTTTATTGTGACCACGGGTATTAGTCATCGTGTTAAATGTAAACATTTTCTTTAAACTTTGGACTGTCATAGTCCTCCACTCTGTCGTTCTTCTAGAAGATCCTTCTAAAACCATCAGAAAAGTGACTTGAAGTGAAAGGCTAGTTAACGTTTATGAGGAGAATAGACAAGGGGGCAGTTTTTCAACCAAACAGTCTGGATAAGTAGACGCCACAACGAAAACACTAAATGTATAATCGTATGTAATTGATGAGCAAAGGAGGAGCTCGGAGCAAGGCTTGAGGAGCAGTTATCTTACCTTAACCATGCCAAAGTGTAGGTTTACCTATGATGCGGCGTTCCATTCGACCAGCGTGAACAAGTAAATGTATATAAGGGGTGCTTTTTATCATTTTCATCGTTTCATCAACCAATTCCCGTTTGATCTAAGAACGAATGCAAGGATCGGCAAAGCTTTCGCTTCATTGGCGATAAAATTGTGTTTAATTTTCAAACGTTTCTAAGGAAAGGTACGAAGAATATACACGTTTGAATAATCAGTGAACCACCATATCTTTCGCCACGTGGTTGTAGCCGCTCTGTGCAAGGAAGCTGTACGGTTTATGGTGGGTGTATGGTTTTCATGATATATATGTTCATGACAGGGATTTACGAAAATTCCTAAACCTAGCATGACGTCTCTGAATGAAGCTTTCGAAACGGCAGCTGCCAATAACTAGGTGATCCGGCCACCCGGGCCTTTATGCTCTGTTGGGCGTCGGCTAATGCCAATAAAAATGAAATGCCTAGTTAAATCATCAATAAGATAAGCATGCAGTTTTTTTATTTATTTCAGGGCTTGTTACAACAGCGATTTCTACCAATCTTTGTTGTCAGATGCAATCTTTTCCTTTCGTTTTTAACGGAAATGTGTGATGTCAATCAAAGAACGGGTTTTAATGAATCGTCAAAAATTATCAACGAAATGACGAAATGAGATCGCAAAGCTATCTTTTAACGCAACCACGCCAATGAGTAGGTCTATCGATGATGCAGTATTCCAGTCAAGCAGATAGGATAAGTAGACTCGACAACAAGATCACTTAAATGTATGCCTTATAAAAGCGTTGAGCAAAAGATACAAATATTGTTTACCTCAGCCATGCCAATGAGCAGGATTGCCCACGATGCGGTGTTCCAGTCCAGTAGTGTAAACAGGTACACGCCACCGCTGAAGCACATTGGGAGGCCCAGTATAAAACACGTAAAACACGTGAATCCGGTCACCTGATAAGAATAAAAAAAAAACATTATTTATTTACTTTGGCACATTTAGGCAGTTATCAACACACACACTATAACAATTCACAAAAGCTCCCTGGCTCTCGTAATCCTAGTGTATTTGTTTATAGATATATGAAATATTTGAATCAGTACTGCGTTTCGCGTATATTTATGCTGGCGCCGAGATGCTCACTACGTGATATATTTATTATAAAATATTTACGTAACTAACAAAACCTTCGTGCTATGACATTTACAAATTGAGGCTATGACGCTAACCTCGGTTAACCATCGGTTAAGAATAAATAGTTATATGTATAGTTTCGACTATTACCTGGTGTATGACCGTAAAACGGTTTCAAAGCTTTGCTTATATTCTTAAAAAAAAAAGTGTTTGCAAAAACCTATTTTTTAGGTTTTTACTACGTTTTCAAGCCGACGAGCCACGCTTGGAAACTATGAATGATTTAGACAATTTTATTTTTTGTGGTACAAGATCACATATTTTAATATCTAGTGAATACGCGTGAAAAATATATTAATTTGCATTACAAAATAGACTGTACAGATCAACAACATAAATTTCGCTTCACAAAGATGAACCCTAACGCTGTATGCGTACGTAGGTCGCCATAATCGTTTGTTAGCTGAACGCTGAACTTTGGAGTTTTAAATCATTTTTTGTCTTAATTTAATTTCAAACAAGAGACCCCTTGCCAGACCGATTAGACGTTCTTCGAATTTACGTAGAAAACAAATAAGGTTTCATTAATGGAATCGCGTGACGTGGCGAAGCCGTTGTGTCATGCTCGAGTATCGCCACCACTCATGCCACTGCCTCACCCGCCTCGTGGCTCCCCCACCCCCCTCCCGCAGTTGCGCAATAACCACATTTTTATTCTATCCACACAATAAGTTGCTTTCATTACGGTTAAAGTATACGTTTGATATTTATAAAACGGGTGGTTTAAACAATTTCACTCGTAAATAAGTTCGTCGATGCTTGTGGCCGTTCAAAGATACTCAATTCTTACTTCTATGAAAACATTATAAATATTTTGAAATATAAATAAGAAATTTGTGTTGATAAGAAGCAAATTACAAAGTTACATTACGTTTGAAAAATAAAACTCATAATTTACTAATGAATGATAATTTTCTAAATTAAAGTGATTAATTATGATCTTAATGCAAATCGTGTATTATGAAATATATTTATTGGAATCCCATACCGTTTAAGAAAATCACCAAATGCTTGAAATTTTGCAGTACACTTGACTTGCATAGTTATTCAAATATGCATCACATAAAAATAATAGAATAACAATACAGATGATATGAAGACCAAATAAAAAAATCGAAACAATCATGGGTTAAGAAACGGTTTGCATTAATCGATTGGACTTTAATAAAGAATGTGAGCTATCCGAAATATTCATGTTTTAACGTGAATCTGTTGAAATGATAATTGCCGACTGTCTGCCCGCCCCGCACCCCTCATCCACCATCCCCTTGCTCGCGCCCGTCCACATTCAATTAGTCGCCTGCTTCAGATAATAAAACAATGTCCGCTGAAAATGTCACCGTGCATTCATCGCATTCACAAATATGTATATATAAATAAACTAACGACACACGTTACAATCAAAATGATAAAAAGTGTAGTTTATTATGACTAAGATGATTTTTGTGATAGTGATAAAACTAACATTAAACTATACAATTAAAGTAGTTTTTAGTGTTCATACAAAGAGAAGGCAGTGAGGGGTTTTTTTTTATATGAACATTAGAAACGAGGCTAATGGTAAAATATGGCGAATATGAGGCAAATATGAGTGCATTGACACTGACTAATGAATCTATACTAATATTATAAATGCGAAAGTAACTCTATCTGACTTTTTGTTACGTTTTCAGGCCTAAACTGCTGAAATAATGTTGTTGAAATGTGGTGCAGAGAGAGTCTCAATCTTGAGAAAGGAAAAGGAACATCTAACACAAAGGGGGTGAAAAGGGAAATTAAATTTTGTATGGGGAACTAATATAACATTAAATGTTGTGTTCAGCCCGACATTCGTCCGAACGACAGTGACCCGAGACGACCCTAAACCTTGTCAAATTTATAACCAACATTTTTAATTATTAATTTTTAAGGCTTCAGAAAGCTTGATTCTATGTTTTTTTTAATTTTTTTTGTTAATTTTCTGTATTTTTCAATAAATATATATTTTAAAATGAAGTTAAAAAAAGACAACTTTTTTCCAATAATGTTTGGCCAATATTTGCCAATCTAAAAGGTATATTAAAAAAATAAAACAAACAGACGTAGATTTTGACAATATATAATATATTAGAATCAGTTATCACGTAATCAGTAGTATGGGGAATTGATAGGGTAGGTAACGACTCTCTTAAAACAAAATCCTAATATTTTTCTTGTATTTTTCTCACTGTATTAAGTAGCTAACGCTTTAGGTCTTGTCACGAAACCAAAATAAAATTTTTGAAAATTTCTCGAACTTGCTCCGTAATTTTGAAAAATTTCCAAAGACTGAATCAACAAAAAAAAGTTCGACCTGTAGAGCAAAATAGCCGGACGCAAAAGATACAAAAGCATTTTCGCTCAACTTGAAACGAAGATACTATGCTCGCGCTACGCTCGGTAAGTTAAGAACGGCCCGTAAGCTATGCTCCCCATACAAACGTAGTTTACTAATCATTTGGAAACCGCTATTCCAATTAAATTTTTGTTCAACTAGATCAGAGTACTGCCATTTCTGTTATTTGTATTTTTAGTTCATTTTTAGCTTTCTCCTGGGTTGAAAATTAAAATATTTCATATGTACTACTTGTGGAACACGGTGCTGGATATGTTTAATGATTACTTTTTCATATTCTTTAGTTTAGTCACAATTCGTATCTGTTTGTGTACCCTTATCAAATAAATAAATAAATAAATAAATTGATATTTAATATCTAATATCAGGTAACAAATATCTGTGTCTGCATGCTTTTGTTTTTTTGAAAAATCTAAACCGAATGAAATTAAAGCAAAAAGAAAATCTTCATACGAATTTTGTTTTCTCTGTGGTTTGACCCAGAATACATTTACCGAAAAAACAAAGACGTGCAGACACAGATATTTGTAGCCTAATATTAGATACCAAATATCAAGTAAGTTGGAAGAGTGGTTTTTAAATTATTAGTAAACTACGTTTGTATGGGAGGCGAAATTTTCAGGTGCTTACGGGCCGACCTTAATATTTCACAATGAAATATACTTTCGCGGGGCAGTGCTTTACTTTGACGCCTCGACTTATTTTACTGGAAGTAATAACAAACAGTTAAATATTTTTAACAGTTAAGTTGTTTGTGTAGATTTTTAGTAACTTGGTCATAAGTTATAATAAAAAAAAGAAACAGACGAATTGATGACCTCCTCATTTTCGTCGAGTCAAGTCGGTTAAAAAACGTCAAGAGGATGAGTCCCGCACATGAAGTGAATGAGTCAAGGAAGATGTAGATAAAATCAAAATAAATCGACATAAACGTGAGCGACTGTACAACGTGCTCGCACGACATTTTTGAAACAAAAAATATACGTGTGGAAAACAGAGGGAATAATTTAAATTTTAATAAACTACTTAACTGAATTCATTTATGTGAATTATTTCGAAGCGGATTCATCATTCGCATGATTCCTAATTGGTTTCAATGACAGGGGAAATAATACAGAAAAATGTGAGAGCAGAAAATGTTTTGCCTAAGTAGGTGTATGACAATCGAAGTTACACATAAATGCGTACACCGATCGAAATTGGTGGCCCGCACTAGTATTCTTTATTCTTTATTCGGCATTCATATGGTAGTACACCACTTAAAAAATCACATTGGTATTTTATGGAAGTTAATACTATAAATAAAAACAGACACCCCCTAAGAACGGTTTCGGAGCTTGAAATACATTAATTATGCTCGATAATAGAATTCTAGCTGCACAAAATCAAAATTGACTAATAATTACATATATCAGGTGTAAAATGCCCTTGTCAGAATATTTAGTAGGTACCATGTTAAAATATAAAAAAGGAATAGGTAAAAATATTTTAAGAAACAATTGTCAATAAAATTAATTATGTGAAACGAAACTGTATCCGAACTCTCAGAATAATAGTAAAATAATGTCAAATAAGATCAAATAATATAGTTAGTATATTAAATATGTGTAAAGAGCCCTAGTCAGAATATTTTTTGTAAATGTAAATAATAATAATAAAAAAATATAATTAAGTATTTCAATGCTTTGTATAGAATAGTATAGCTAGGCTGTAAAGAAGACGGCGAATAATGCTTTGTATTTCAATGCTATGTATAGCATAGTATAGCTAGGCTGTAAAGAAGACGGCAAATAATGCTTTGTATTTCAATGCTTTGTATAGCATAGTATAGCTAGGCTGTAAAGAAGACGGCAAATAATGCTTTGTATTTCAATGCTTTGTATAGCATAGTATAGCTAGGCTGTAAAGAAGACGGCAAATAATGCTTTGTATTTCAATGCTTTGTATAGCATAGTATAGCTAGGCTGTAAAGAAGACGGCAAATAATGCTTTGTATTTCAATGCTTTGTATAGCATAGTATAGCTAGGCTGTAAAGAAGACGGCACATAGTGCTTTGTATTTCAATGCTTTGTATAGCATAGTATAGCTAGGCTGTAAAGAAGACGGCAAATAATGCTTTGTATTTCAATGCTTTGTATAGCATAGTATAGCTAGGCTGTAAAGAAGACGGCAAATAATGCTTTGTATTTCAATGCTTTGTATAGCATAGTATAGCTAGGCTGTAAAGAAGACGGCACATAATGCTTTGTATTTCAATGCTTTGTATAGCATAGTATAGCTAGGCTGTAAAGAAGACGGCAAATAATGCTTTGTATTTCAATGCTTTGTATAGCATAGTATAGCTAGGCTGTAAAGAAGACGGCACATAATGCTTTGTATTTCAATGCTTTGTATAGCATAGTATAGCTAGGCTGTAAAGAAGACGGCAAATAATGCTTTGTATTTCAATGCTTTGTATAGCATAGTATAGCTAGGCTGTAAAGAAGACGGCAAATAATGCTTTGTGATATTTTGTATCAGTTAAACGACAAAGTTTTGCTAGTAAAGTCACTAGGAGGAACGGAGTGTACAAGTCGTTACACATCACGAAGTTTTTCTTGTAGTGGTTTCGATGATAGTGTGCATCTAATATTTTGCTACCACCTTCTTCATTTGAGTTCAAAGGAACTAAGTGGGGTTCGTCAGTTAAATCAGGTGCACTGACTTTTTTGTATTTTAGTGTTAGATTTAGCTTAAGCATTATATTTTTTTCCAACCCTACTTCTTCTATCCCTTTTTTATTATTTAATAAGTGAACACCGATTGCCGTTGGATTTAGCGTAATCATGAGCAAATTGGTGCTGATGATGCCTCCGGCGTTGGATGCAAAACATGTCGGCCCAGTACGGCTATGCGCACCGGAAAACCGTAAGTTCGTGAAATACTAGCTTCCATCGCTTTTTTCCGTTATTTTAAAAGTGAACACCGTGAATATTTGAAGCATTGTAATAAGATTTGGAAAATCAGTGAAATACGAACCGACTTTTGTGACTGATAACAAAATTTATTCAAGTGACGACATTATAATGTTGATAACTCAATGATTGCAACAAAAAATGACCTTGCATTGATAGATTAATATGCGGAATCAGCCTTAGCTTTCTAGTCTGGTATACGATCGGGCATTGTTTGTTATATCAGATACTGAACATATTAATTCTATGTGTGACATTGTATTTATTTATTTATTTTTATTTATCCATAATATAACATTACAAGAAATAAAAACGATACAGATATTTGACACTTTGGATTTAACCATACCGGTAAGCCAGATTATGCCCATGGTGGAATGGTTGTCAGGAGCAATAGACAGTTAATAGAAAGACGATGGCGTCTTCGATGTTTAGTGCAAGATGTAAATAGTTGCTGAGCTTCCAGTAAGAATATTTTTAAGTGAATTATATATCATGAATGAATATTTATTTGTGGTGTCGTTAAAGTTCAGTTAGAAGGTTTACTCAGTAGGTTGTGAGTTCGAATCCTGCCTCACCCGAGTAGATACCGCTGTAAAACCTCAAAATGAAAGGTGTTAAACCGACCATCCATTTCCGGGTGCGGAAGCGGGGCCACTGGTCGATGATGGCGGTGTTGATGGCCTCGATGCCGGCGAACTGGCTGCCGAGCCCGAGGATGAACAGCATGAAGAAGAAGAGGATCGCCCAGAGCCGAGGCACCGGCATCTGCAGGATCGCCTCGGGGTACGCCACGAATGCCAGCCCGGGCCCGTCCTGTGCCACGTCTGTTTACAATCACATCTTATCTACATTCAACGTTCAAAAACGCGATTTGTGTATAAGTTTTTTAACATATGTAAGGGTGAATATTCATTAACGATTATTTGCGTGACTTCGGTGGCGATTTTTTTTCATGTTTTATCGACAAGGAATGGTTATGTTAAAAAAGCAGTTAAAATTACAATTAAAATGAAGAGAGGAATGCACAAATTTTGACTGAAGACTTTATGAGATATTTATCCATGAAAAAATAATGCGCCACTGAAGTCATCAGTAATTATTACATAAAAATTAGTGGCGCGACACTTCGGCGATCGCTCTTCGAAGTTAAGCAACGCTGGGTCCGGTCTGGTCTTGGATGGGTGACCATTCGACCGTTGAGAGAGGCTGGCCGTAGTTCGGATTCCACGTTAAGCTGTAGGTCCCCTTCCTTACTTACTAGGTGGTAGGGTTTATCCCGCCCGGGTTGGTACCATCGCATTGGATGAACGATGGTCGAAGCGGCAATGAAAATTGTCCGTGTTTTCCATCCAGTTCAATGTAGCCGTGCAATATAAGGAAGGTCCTGGCATGGCACCTAGTTCCCATGTGGTGTATTGGGCTAATACCATGACAGAACCCTACCACCCCCAATAGGTGGTAGGGCCAAGACCGCCCGGGATTTTACCACCGCATTGGATAAATAAATGGTTGAAGCGGCAATGAAAAATTGTCCGTGTTTTCCATCCAGTTTAGTGCATCCAGGTCATGGAATGGCACCTAATTCCTTCGGGAATGTGGTGTATTGAGCTAATATCATAACGGTAGTTGGGGGATATTAGCCATATGTCAGGTTTTATATAAAAAAACTTAGGCCTATCAGCTTCGCCAGTATTGTTTTAATCTATTGTTTTAGTAAAAGTACATTTTCAATATAACTCCCGAAGTTTGCAGATTATTTTCAGTCATTCTTCGTCGTCGTAACTCGAACCGGTTTGTAAATTTAAATATCAACGATATATCCGTGCTCAACGAATGGAAGTAACGAACGAACAGTAGATACTAAACTTAAATCGATTGCTAGGATATGTAAAAAATTCCAAGCTTAAGGCTGAGAAACAACAGAAACTAAGACTAACGAAAAGTAGTACTTTGTGACGTCAATTTGCATTACTTTGGCTGAGATAAATAGTCGTCACCGCAACTAATGCTAACGCAAAGTAGTACTTTGTGACGTCACTTTGATTCATTTCGTATGGACGAAATCTCAAAGTTATGCCAATTGACGTCACAAAGTACAACTTTCCGTTAGTCTTAGTTTTTGTCACCACTATTTATCTCAGCCTTTGAGATTTCGTCCATCCGAAATGTGTCAAAGTGACGTCACAAAGTACTACTTTTCGTTAGCCTTAGTTTTTGTTACGACTGTTTATCTCAGCCTTAGAATTAGTACAGATTAAGTATTATTTATTGTCTCATGAACCATTGAAGATTGTATACAGGTAGGTAGGTCTGTAGGTAAATTTGAAGGAAAAGTTTCACCAAGCGAGAAACAGGTAGACAGCACTTGTTTTTTGTATCAAGCTTGGCTCATTTTCATATTGATCAATTTGTTTGGATTATTATTTACGCTGTGCGACAAAACAAGATTTTTCAAGAAGATTCGATATTTTAAGAATGCCCGTTACAATCTTGGACGCTGACACATTATTCATAAAAATAAGCTTTGATTTCGTGGCGAGCTGCCCCTTCGTAACGTTATCTAATAAATGCGTAGAATAAAACGCTTATAGATTAACATGAGAATACAATATGTTGTGCATTATCAATGTTTGCCAGGTTTACCATCAGACTAATTCTGCATGTACCTAACAATGAATTCTGATAGATAGTCGACATCATTTCGGCATAATGATATCCAAGATTACATTTTGCTATCAGTTGGTCAACAAAAACCACTTCAATATGTGTGTATTGCCTTTTTATCGTTTTCACATGCATGCCACGTGAACCGAACTTTTTATGTTTGGCCCAACAATTTATTTCATTTTTTTTTGTGATTTTATTTTAATCTTATTTTATTCTAATTCTCGCCTTTCTCTATTTGGTTTCTGCGCTGGTGCTTGGAAGGGGAAACTCGGTTCATACCGGGCAGTTCATGCGACCTGTATTCGTAAAGACCGAAGGCGTTACATGCTGGAGTTTATTTTTACTTTAATTATTGGATCATTTATTTAGAAATGATCCAATTCATTACTTCATGGTTCGGCTTCTACTCCTCGTCTGCTAATAGCGAAACTATTTTAAAAGCGAAATATATTAAATTATGATTGGTACTTAAAATAATTACCTGCAAAATTTTGCTTAAGTACATAATCTATTTTTATTTCAATATCATTAAATTGAATAACCTTACTTAAATTATTACCGAAATAATACTTCTCAAGGGTAATCATGAAGCACGAATCAAAGAAAAATCAAACCTCTTTAACATTACATAGATGGTATTTGAATAAATGCTTATAATATCTATACAGAGGCTGCTCGAAAATAGCTCAGAGCCAACGGGAATGAAACTTTCTCAGATTATCAGTGAAAATGTATTAAAATAATGCGAAGTTAATGTTGTCTAAATTAATATCTAAGGATACCCAATATTTCGATAAAATCACAATGTTGAGGCAGGTAGTCAAAGTATTAGGGTTTATTATCGTATAATATGTTTAGGGTTAATTTAATTAGGCCCATGTAGGCAATTTTCAGTTAGCATGAGTTAATAACATTTACCGATTTATGTAAAGCCATTAACTTATGCCTGCGGCACCCAGCTACGCCCGGGAAAATATGCGAGCTGTTTTTTTTTTCAAGGATGTTTTGTATATTTTGTTGTTGTATAAAAGTTGTTTTTATTACAAACTCGAGACATTTGACTTAGTGGTTGGTACTAATTTTTTGGGTAGTCAGATTTTTTGAAATCCAAATTTATACATCGTGTAAATCCGGCACGAGTTCTTTTTGAACGCTTAGTATGAAGTTATTTGGTTGATTGTTGATTTGTTGTTCCTTAATGAAAGTTAATATTTTGTATGTATTTATAAATAATAATTTATAAATACAGTAATTTTATTAAATTGAGGTTTCACAAAAATTTGAGCATTGTATTAGATTTGTAAAAATTTTGGAAAACAAATCTAACACATGTCTGAAGAAAAATAAACTATTGTGACGCCAGCAAAAAGGTTGATATCTCAACTATCTTAGCGAAGGATTAATGCGTGAAATCGGTGAAACTCAATGAAAGTAATTCTAAATTCAAGAACTCGAATTTACTAAATCCTGATTATAAATTTTTCATACATCATTCTTTAACATAGATTGCAGGTACTTTAGGAGTGTTAAATATTTATTTCATGATTAAATAAATATCAATGCGAAAATTTTAAATTTTAAATACGCCCTTGAGGTCAAGACATTTTGCCGTATTTTTCGCGGAAAATAGTTGAAATTTTCCTACAATCTAATTAATAAAAGCAATGAAAAATAAGACGGGGCCAACTGAAGCTGAGCAATCGGACGGCAAGATCGGCTGGGTGAGCGAGCGTCCAGAATGGTGAGAAACAAGTGGGCGGGCTAGTTAGCCCTAACAAGAGTTTCAAGATCGCGTTGCAACGCTTTGTCGCCTCCATTAAGATACATCCATGTTTGAATAGATTTTTGTTTCAAGAATAGGCCAAGATTTCTATAAGAAGATAACCTACTCTTCGAATATTACACCCTGTAGATCTCAATGATTTTGTGGCACCTATTTTTAAACGGCAATTTATCGAATTTTATAGACAATATTGATTACCTTTCGAAATAATCGCCGGAGACCGCCACTTGCGATAAAATCATGCGACGATGCACGTCTCAAGCTAATCAATCGCGATAAAAACAGGCAATGGCCACAATCGAACCGACACTGGATGAAAATGGGCACGATTTGCTTGGAGGAATTGCTGGCCTTTGGATGCATCTGGTTGTCCAAAATATTTTGTGTTCATTGCACTTTTTTAAAAATACTTTTTAATAAAAATATTTTTAAAGTTAAAGTTCTTTTGCAGTAGAAATATATTTGAAAGTCCTTGTAACGACACGACAAGGCGATCATAGTGAGACGATGAGTTTTAAAGATTAATTATCGATATTTAACGACAAATCAGAAGTGCAGTAAAATTTTACTTTTAGCACAGTTTGCAATTGAGCTTTAAAATTTTTTAAGTAAACTTTCCTTCAAAGTTGTATTAATTTTTAATAAAATGGTAATAGGTTTTCACTGTTTCAATTACCGTCAAATTAAAATAAATTTATTCCAGGCTCGTTGTACCCTTTAAATTTCATAACTATTCGTGATAATTTTACGAAATTATGATCGAATAAACATCACAGTAAACGTGGTGATTTGAGCGCCGCCTGTCGATGTTGAGGACAGGATTAACAAGTTTTACAAATTTTAATAGAACCAGCTTGTATGAAAAATATTTATTTGGAGAAACCGTTCTTTTTTTGTATATTTTACGCTTGCTCTGTCCACATTTTTGCTATTAAATGATCACATCGATTTTGTGTCGAAACTTTAAATTCAATTCTTAAATTTCACCAAGCTAAAATAATCTTGAATTTTTTAAAAATAAAGTTTTCATTTTTCAAATTGTTTTTGCAATCTGACATGGATAGAGCTATGTTATGATATTAGCCCAGGAATCAGGAACCAGTATTTCCCGAAGGAATCTGGTGCAATGCACGGCTACATTGATCTGGATGGAAAACACGGCCATTTTTTTATTTGCTGTTTCGACCATGTTTCATACAATGCGATGGTACCAATCCGGATGGGCATAAACCCTACCACCTACAGTTTTACATGGACAGTTAAGTATTTTTAAAGTAATGTGTGCGTATTTATATGAACTTTGGGCTAGTACGTGTTAATAATAAGATCCGTCAACTTCATACAAAACAATTATTCGTCATTTCTTACTGTAATCCGAGAACAAAAACCGGCCAAGTGCGAGTCGGACTTACCCACGAAGGGTTCCGTACCACCGCACAAGATCACCCAAAAAATTCAGGTTTTTTTGTATGGGAGCCCCCTTTAATTTTTATTATTTAAAAAAAATTATTATTCGTTGTTATAGCGGCAAAATAAATACAAACTCTGAGAAAAAATCAGCTGCCTACCTATTACGGTTCAAGAGATACAGCCCTGTGACAGACGGACGGACGGACGGACGGGCAGACGGACGGACGGACGGACGGACGGACAGCGGAGGCTTAATAATAGGGTTCCGTTGGCACCCTTTGGGTACGGAACCCTAAAAAAAAGCGATCGCCCCCTCCCTTCCGACACAAAACCGAAGTACTTTATTTCGACCGATTTCAAATCAAGTTATGCAACTGTCATCTTTCGGAGATGGAATTGAGGAAAAAACTAAAAAAAACCTACGGCCGTTATTTCTTCCTCCGAAATGTTGCCTTTCTTTAGCGACCACCTCGCCGAAATCATGGATATGAACAAAAACTTCGACCTGTATGCTCATAGCGAATACCGCAACGTACCAGTGTACTCATGCGTGAAGAACGAATTTATCACCTGCTCACGGTCGACGTTGGCATCCATCTTCTAATATATGAGCCTGAAAGCCGAGAACAGAGAAAATGGCGAACCGCACGATACTATTATCTATTCATCATAGGAATTACTTTGTGAAAGATCGACCAAAGGACTTGAAAAGAAAGATGATTTAACATGATGTGTACATAGTGTAGCGTAGTGTAGTTTCTCCTTAAGTCCCGAAACAAATTAATAGCAGGAAGGTAGTTTCAAAAACTCTTACAATGTTCGTAATATTCAGTTTGACGGGTTACTGCGCGCGTATGAGGAGCAAGGCGTGCTGCTCGACGTTTCGGAGGCTCCCATGGCCCCAATCGTACGTGCCTGTTCCGATGGAGGTAGGCACGTTACTGACTAGCCGTCGCTCTGCTCGACTTCTCAGCGTTCACGGTAACACTCGTAAATTTGCTTGAGGATTGGCTGCGTTCCGAATTTCGTGTGAAGTGCAAAACACACTGACTGTGTTTTCCTCGACGTCTGTGGTCGGTGCACCTCTTCGAAATTCAGTTTTTAGCTTATTTAGCACAAGTTTCTCTATTTGCGAAAGACGGTAGGAATCTTCACAATTGAAGTTCTTGTGCTTGCTGATTTCGATGGACTCCCAAATTATTCTTGGGAGGTTTCGTTGTTCAAGTAATTTAACCTGATCAAACCTCAACCAGTGCCCGAGTCCCGATTTTGCATGCTCGCACAGCGCTGAATTCGTGATATCTCTGCTCTTAAGGTGGCCCAACCTGCTCATCTCCCCATACAAAAGGGGAAAGAAGATCACGCCTATATTTCTTGTCAGAGATCTAAAATTTTACACAAAATAGCTTTATTTGATTGAACTAGATGTCTGATGACCATTGGCATTGTAAAATTGTGTTTTGTTTCCAAGTTATAACGTCCGAAAGTTCGAATTTTTCGCGCGTTTTATACAATAACTTTGGAGGTAGATTACGCAATTACGAAATTAAATTTTTCGTAAATCTTACCAAATCATACGTGCATAGTACATTGTCTTTTTTGTGGACAGGTTGCATCTTCCTCATCACGGAGCCTGTCTTATTCTTAGAAACAGAGAAGGTCCCAGAGCGCAACAGCACGGTTTTGTACCGTGCCCGAAAATGAGTTGGGCCACCTTAAGCGCCCGTATTTGGTTGGTAATACTTTGGTATATATATAAAACCGACCCATACTAACAGCTACATACATGCGTCTTCATATCATCACCCGGCACACTTAAAATCGGTACCAAAATCACTTTTACAGAGAGCGGAACGTCTTCGGGTACATTACAAATTGCTGCGGAAATTAAATTAATCGAGACAGTTCTGCAAGGCAATGGTTATAAGGCTAGAGACTGGAGACCCAGAAGGAAAGAACGACAACCAATAAAATGAATATGAAGCAAATGATGTGTGATGCTTTTGAGATTACCGCGGTCGTTAGACATGTTTGAAAAATGTTACGGCTTTTCACGCGGCAGGAAGAGACATTACGGAGACGCCGGCCAAGAGGCGGATGCCTCCTTGACAGCGGGCTGAATAATTAAATAGTGTAAATTAAAAGGTAACATAGATGCATATAAGAGATCTGAATCAATTGAAATTTGTAAGGTAAAACATTTTTAGTAAGAACTTTTAAATAAATGTTGTTTAAAATAAACACCAAAATTATATTATAAAGTAACTGTGACATATTTTTCTTGTGCACCTAAGTTAAATCATGCATCTCGCATTATATGGATATGTTTACCCATCACCACCAAGTAGGTTTATTTGTAGAGAAAAACGCATCACATAGGCCTTTCATATAAGCACGCCTAAGTTGAACTGGATGGAAAACAACGACAATGTCCATCGCTGCTTTGACAATTGCTCATATAATGCGATGGTACCAACCCGGGCTTGTACCTGTATCAGAAATGGTTAGCCTGCCTATGTAATAATTGTGTACCCACAGCGGAGAAGATGGTTAAACTCGTGGGTTCTTATATCTAAATCTATTGAAAAGTCCAAACTTACCATCGACGTCCACGCCCATCATCTCAGCCTGGAAGCCCAGTACGGAGAAGATGGCGAATCCTGCGTACACGGACGTGAAGAAGTTGGCAAAGGAGACGATGCACGCGTCGAAGTGACAGTTGTTGTAGAAGTTGTTGTAAGAGGCCAGCGTCACCAGCGAGCCGCAGCCCACGCCGAACGAGTAGAAAATCTGGGACAACCCAAAACAGAAAACAGTAAATAACTCCCAATGCTGAATTAAAATTGATTGTTTTGAGTACGTTCGAAGTATTCTTAAATATCTTAATTAGATGATTTTCTTATTTTTCTTTATAACTTATTTAAAACAGTTTTAACATTACATATAACATTTCAAAAAAAGAAGAAACAAGTTTGTTTCTGGATTTAGAATTCTTATTTAATCTAGTAAACAGATTCTTGGACTGCCTGGAACTCTACAGGAGATTGGTTAGAATGCAATTGATTGAGTCATATCCCTGGAATCTCTAGACCTAATCCCATCGTTTTGTTTCTCAAATTAAATCTGAAAAATGCGTAATCGTTTTGCTTTTGTCTTGTGTCCCACGGCACGTCATGTACTATTTTCTCTTGTTTCTTTGTTCGATCTGCAATGTATAGTACTCTTATCATTAAATTAAATATCATAGTATCTTATCTACATTGCAAGATGACACACCCGCATTTGTTATATTTGCATGACGACCACTTAATTTTGCGAATTTACCTTGTTATGATGTATCTGGTAATGTTGTGAGGTTGACGTTAACGTGCGCGTTAACAAATTAATCTGCAGATTAACGAGTTTTAAAGTAGCATATATATTATATCGGTCTATTTAAACTGCTTATTAATACATACTTTACCATGGGTGCGGAAGAGAAAGAAGACAAAATTGACAACAGTTTGTTGGGTCGTTTGTATATGTAAAGGTAATTAAGTGAAGAAAAAATGGTAAGTGGAACCGTCGTGTCCAGCCTATTAGAACGCATCACGACTAGATAGACGAAGTATTTCGTAAATATGAGATGGGTACGGAGCATCCGTTACCGAAGATTATTTGTGAAAATAAGTGAATCTGTAGAGGAAACGAAATAATTATGCTGCAATCAAATGCAACCGTATGGCGTCTATCATTTCTGTGATGTTGCATGTATCTAAAATTTGCAACTAATTAATTAAATAACGTAATAAATTGTCTTCATGATTAATAAAAACATTATTAATTTATTAATATATATTTAACATTATATTTGTTGGAAGTCTTGATGTGCAGACCTTACACAGAAGAAATAAGCGTAAGCCACTAGCACGTTAGCTGGCCACAATTAGAGAAGAAGAAAAGAAAAAAATCCATTAAAATGAATACATAACTATATTAAAAAAGATATCATATAATGTATATTTACATATTAAATCCAAGGCCACCTGTAGTAACTGAATAAATACATGTTTTAACATGCGTGTGTGCCTAAAATATCCCATTTTGTCAGATAAGAATATCCTGGATTACGCACGAATACACGAATCCAATGAATTGCAGGAATCGGTTATCCGATATTTACGATATTATATTACATATTCTCTTGATAGTTATTTCTGCGATATCAGATCCCAATAATATGCTAATCTTTATTATGACTACAAACATTATCCCATACCTGACTTGCATGAATTTGTGTGATTCATCCCAAAGTCTATTTATTGTTTGAAAATGTTCTGGAAAAAACAAATAATTTGAAAAAAAAACCCGACATGGTAAAAAAAAATTACTTGAAATTTTAAAATTTACGATAAATTACCTGAAAAGAGAGAAACAAGTTAAAAAATTAAATATTTTGAATGATCATAGTTGACAGTGTTCACAAACGCAGTCGGAGGCATCAAATATTCACAATACGTTTCATCATAAATGACCACCTCTTCCCCTAAAATATGGTTGAGAGAGGCGATGGCTGGACCCGGCGTGATGCTCGTGAACGGGTGCTGTTTGTGGGGACTGGCCTGCTCCAATTGGCAACATGTTAGATGACGGACATGACTTTGCAGAATAAACCGATATTTGTCATGAACTGTTGCATACGGCGTGAATGGTAGATTTTTGTGAATTAATATTAATTTAATGTATTGACATAAACGGGTACCAATAAACCGTATTTCTGTAAGCAGTGGCAAACAAATTTGTAAACTTAGACTAAGTGGACGTTGAAAAAAATCAGCGAAGTTTCTTGCCAGTTCTTCTTCGCCGTGAATGCTGAACTGGCTAATGATAAAATATGACAAATCCGAGTGCAGTGTGCTGCCTGTGGATGATGAATAAACAATAAACAATAAAATAGCGATTTTATTAAATATAACGGTGGAGAAAGAGACGTGGTGGGAGAAGAACCAATTTCCTAACTTTTATATCCAAAGTGAGATTGTATTTTCTCGTTCTCGTTTTTACCAATCATCACGAAATTTGCATAGGTTTGCATACTCTTTCAACGGATTTGATAACAAAATATAAATCCTAATAAATATATGTTATAACTAATATTCACAATACGTTCCATTATGAATGACTCGCGATTTTCTTAGTGACACAGATAGAGCCAGAAAAGATTTTTATTTTTATGTGTTTTATATCATTTTTATTTTATTTAATATCCCTTAAAGGTTTCCTTGCTTCATGGTCGATTTACACAGCAATCATTTAAGTTTACAAATTATGGTAGTAAAAAAGTACTTTTTACGGGTTCGATGTAAGCGCGGGTAGAAATGCAATATAGCAGTACCCATGTCGCTTGACACGCGCTTGGTTCCACCCGTCACGCCCCCTACACATTGTCAGCTATCTTAATTAGATTAATTCTCCTTGTGTCTGTTTATGTTTCCACAAAATAATTTTGTCGCGAGAAATAAAAAAGGAATAAGATTGTGCACTCGGCTTTTTCACTCATCGTCTTGCTGAGGTCTTTGTGAACAAGAATGAACAAGATCATTCTTGTTGCTACCTATGGAGGTTCATATTGAAAATCTTGTTCACTATTGTGGCTACCTAAAGAGATTTATTTGAATAGGCTTTTCACTCGTGTTGCTACTTATGGAGGTTTATTTGAATAATCTATCATAATAGCCAAACACACCACGTGGGAACTAATTGCCACGTCAGGACCCAACTCATATTTCACGGCTTCATTAAACTGGATGGAAAATATAAAAAAATAAATTGGCGATTCTACCATTGTTCACTTCTTTTTGCTAAGGTTTGGTTCCCCATGCGAGACATTTTTAAAAGGTATAATAAAAAAGTATGGAGTCCCTGCATGGCTAATGGAGTTATAACATACCTGGGAAGCAGCGTCCCCCCAGACCCTCGCCTCCAGCAGCGTCTCCCACGTGGGTGTGATGTAGAACAGCACGCCCTCGCCGGCGCCAGGCAACGTCACTCCTCGTACCAGAAGCGCCGTCAGCATCACGTACGGGAACAGCGCCGTGAAGTAGACCACTTTACCGGCTGATTGGACCCCCTGTTGTTTAAAGCGATTGAAAAGTCGTAAACAATCCACGAAAATTCAAAATCTATGTCCAATGCGACTAGAGTGCTCGTATGGCTGGGATTCTTAAAGGAATATTTTTTGACTAATTATGGGAGAATAGATTTTATTGGCGTCCTACATAAATTTTTTTTTTTATTTGTACAAAATGTTTTTATTAAAGGTAGATAAAATCATTTTGTATGCGAACGCGTTTCCAAACTGATCCTTCTGGATGTGTTTAAGACAGGTTTTACTTAGGACGGGTTTATTATCCACACGATCTGTTAATCTAATCTTATGTAATTTAGATTAACAGATCGTGTAACGCCGGTGGATGTTTCTGTAGTAAATAATCAATCTCATAATTGAAGAGAGTACATTACATTTAGTTAAAATTAAAGCCCCTATCATACATTTATTATGCCCAATGATCATAATTTTGGGCAACCATTAAACGTTACACGAACAGACAGAGTTTATTAAAACTTAAAGTGATAGTTTTATGTTTTCACAGAAACATTAATGAGCAAGTGATCCTCCACCGATATTGAATCTTACCTTAATGACACATAAGAAGGCTATGACCCATGCGAGGAAAAGGCATCCGACCAGATGCCACTGCAGAGTCCCCCAGTTATCCCACGTCGCGTCACCACGTCCCAGCACGTTGTCACTATCGAGAACACAATTATTTTGTTACCAGACATGTATTAATATCTATTTATTTTGTTTTATTTTATTGAAGAAATCATGAACTTACAATAATACATGCAATAAAATTTTAAGGAAAGTTTAAAACCAAAGGCCATAGGTATTGGAAATTGTACCAAAAAAAATCCTGGAGGCTACGAGCCACTTATAACCCAATAGTACAATCGGGCAAGTATACATATAATTAGCCATGGTAAAATCTAAAGGATCGTTGATGGAAGGACCCATGTTTGAGGTTACATTGGGGCATCGGACGTTTCATTGGGGAATTTGAAGTGAGCTCGACTCGATGCCACCAAATATTTACGTACAAGTTTTTTCGTAAATTAATATTTTTTATAATTATATTAAATTTGAAAATTAGGATATTGGAACTTCTCACACCACTTATTTTCCGGCTCCACCGATATAATCAATAAAATCGCTAGTCATTCACGATGGAATGTATTGTGAATATATGATGCCATGATCATTTATTCACATTTTTTTTATTTTTCAACTTATTTCTCTCTTTTCAGTTCCTTTAATAAGTAAATTTGAAAATTTTAAGTTAAAATTTTTTACGCTGTCGAGTTTTTTATATTTATAAATCAGTTGTTTTATTTTAATATTTTTTTGTTTTTGTCGAGCATGAATTCATCATTTGAATAACCGGCCAAGTGCTAGTCGGACTCGCACATGAAGGGTTCCGTACTATAACACAATATAAAAAAAACGTGTTTTTCTTATTTTTTCAATTTTGCCTATTTGTTGTTATAGCGGCAAAATTAATACACACTCAGTGATAATTTCAAATTCCTACCTATTAACTTTTTGTAAAGCATTTATAAAACCCTTTATTTTCTTACCCCACTCGATAAGTTTTAGGAAAAAAATAATAATACAAACAATTTGGCACCATGATTTCTTTTCATAATTTTGATAAGCCCAGAGTCACTGTCACAATTAAGACTAATCTAATGACACCGTTTAACCTAAAATCCATCAAGCCGCTTAGGCTGTAGGACGTGCCAAAGAAATATACATACATATACTCGAAAAACATAACACTCCTTCTTGCGCAGTCGGGTAAAAAAAAACGGCCAAGTGCGAGTCGGGCACGCACACGAAGGGTTCCGTAGCATTATAAAAGATAGAACACAAAAAAATCACGTTTTTTGTATGAGGGCCGCCTTTAATTTGAATTATTTTTCAATTTTACCTATTTGTTGCGAAAAAATAAATAAACACTCTGTGAAAATTTCAGCTGTCTATCTGTTACGGTTACTGAGATACAGCCGTGTGACAGACGGACGGACGGACAGCGGGGGCTTAGTAATAGGGTTCCTTTAGCACCCGGACCCTAACAAGCTTAATGCTACCACCAACTAGTACGCAGGGTATTATTACGATGCAATATTATTGTGTGTATGTAATTAAACATTGATTATGAAAGTATTGCCATACTCACAGAGACCAGTTGCGGTTTATTTTTTATTTTAGGACTGAAACCATTGATAAAAAATACATACATCTCAGATGATTGCAAGCGTTCAATGACGAATTAATTCCGGTGAGTATTCATGGTTTTAAAAAACGTTCTCTTCGAATATATTAACTTATGTTATGTTAACAACTCTATGTTAACAGCTTCGCCACAATCTTATTTCAAAATCTACAATCATTTCTATGATAGAAGATCAACCCACATAACATAGAGTGTATCTATCAAACTGCTAGATGAAAGTCAAGATTCCCCGTCCGCAGCTGCGGGGAAGTGGGGCGCGGTGCGGAGGTGGCGACTCAGCGGTGAGCTTTGGGCTTAGCAACTTTAAATTGAAATGTCGTTTACTTAATTTCTGCTGCGTTGTCGCCGCGAGTCTGGGGATAAAACATCTCAAGATGCGCCATTTTATCTGACTTTCGAATGAGATAGCTTATTGCGAGCGCAATCGTGTTCCTAACTAATTAACGAGATTCATCTTCATTTACAAGTTTTCAGCTCAGAGATCTTGTTATATCTTCCGCCTCGAAAATCAGCTTACACAAAATAAGTAGATGCGTGAAATGTAAAATTGGTATAGAAAAAAGCTTGTAATGAATTCACGCTTTTAAATAAGTCGCATTAAACAGTTATTTATTGAAGTCATTTTCAGGTGTAGGCAGAAAGTTTCGTTGTGTGTAGTGCTGCAAGCATAAAATACTTAATACTGTATAATTTATTTGTTTGTTTGTATAATACTGTGTTTATTTGTTTGTTTGTTACTTTTTCACGACAAAACGACTGAACGGATGTTAATGAAATTCGGCAAGAAGATAGATTGTATTTTGCTGAATAATATAGGCTGGCTACCTTTTGTCTCAAAAAAACTCTACCAAGGCAACATCTGATTGAGACTTGGGTCGAAGCACGTTTTGTTGTCTGCTGACAAAATGCCAGACATTTGCAAACTGCTGTTATGAAACTGCTGAAATTCTCAAAGACGAAGATTGACGTGATATTGCTTTATCAGAGGAGATCACTAACTGGTTCAGGCTCGGGTTTGTAAGCACGATTCGTTGTCTATAGGCAAAAGGCAGACATCGTGCACACATCATCACTGATGATGCATTGTCGCACGTAAGTATTAAGCGAAACTGCTATTATGAAATGTCAAATGCTACGGGGATATACAACTTACTTGTCGAATTCCTCGGAGGCATGATTTTGTTCCACCAGGACTCCAACTGGTTCTGGCTCGGGGAGAACCACGTTTCGTTGTCTGCTGGCAAGAAGCCAGACATTGGGCATACCTCGTTCGTACTGACTGTGCGTGGTGCTGATGTTATGCCATGTGAAACTCAACGGGGGTAGCAATGACTTACTTGTAGTACTCCTCGAAGGCGAGGACACGCGTAATGTTGCTGTACCGGGGCACCAACTGGTTCTGGCTCGGATCGAAGCACGTTTCGTTGTTTGCTGGCAAGAAGCCAGACATTGGGCATACCTCGTTCGTACTGACTGTGCGTGGTGCTGATGTTATGCCATGTGAAACTCAACGGGGGTAGCAATGACTTACTTGTAGTACTCCTCGAAGGCGAGGACACGCGTAATGTTGCTGTACCGGGGCACCAACTGGTTCTGGCTCGGATCGAAGCACGTTTCGTTGTCTGCTGGCAAGAAGCCAGACATTGGGCATACCTCGTCCGTACTGACTGTGCGTGGTGCTGATGTTATGCCATGTGAAACTCAACGGGGGTAGCAATGACTTACTTGTAGTACTCCTCGAAGGCGAGGACACACGTGATGTTGCTGTTACAGGGCACCGACTGGTTCTGGCTCGGATCGAAGCACGTTTCGTTGTTTGCTGGCAAGAAGCCAGACATTGTGCATACCTCGTTCGTACTGACCCTCCGTGGTACTGACTGTGCGTGGTGCTGCTGTTACGCCATGTGAAACTCAACGGGAGTAGCAATGACTTACTTGTAGTACTCCTCGGAGGCGAGGACTCGCGTAATGTTGCTGTACCGGGGCACCAACTGGTTCTGGCTCGGATCGAAGCACGATTCGTTGTTTGCTGGCAAGAAGCCAGACATTGTGCATACCTCGTTCGTACTGACCCTCCGTGGTACTGACTGTGCGTGGTGCTGCTGTTACGCCATGTGAAACTCAACGGGAGTAGCAATGACTTACTTGTAGTACTCCTCGGAGGCGAGGACACGCGTGATGTTTCTGTTATAAGGCACCAACTGGTTCTGGCTCGGATCGAAGCACGTTTCGTTGTCCGCTGGCAAGGGGCCAGACATTGTGAATACCTCGTTCGTACTGACTGTGCGTGGTGCTGCTGTTACGCCATGTGAAACTCAACGGGAGTAGCAATGACTTACTTGTAGTACTCCTCGGAGGCGAGGACTCGCGTGATGTTGCTGTACCAGGGCACCAACTGGTTCTGGCTCGGATCGAAGCACGTTTCGTTGTCCGCTGGCAGAAAGCCCGATATCGTGCACACCTCGCCGATGCTCATGCATCGTCGCAAGTAGTATGTGAGATCTGCGGCACTGCCGGTGTTGTTCTCGCGACAAGTGGTGTCGTATTGACCACTGTAACAAACTAAGGAACAGCCATGTTATTGACTTGGGACTAGCATATAACTCAGATTTTGATCACTTATAAATGAAACGTCGTAGTTAAGGGCCTGGTACTAGCCAAATCGCAAAGTTAGACGAGGCACCCCAAGTTAATTAACTAAGTCTGACGATTATAAGTGTCATCCTTACAATATATGATTCCTTGTCTAGGAATCGAATTATTTTCGTTAATGTATGTTTCCTTTTTCTATACAAAATACATTGCGGAAACGGTGTCCATTTCCGAACTTTTTTGACTAAATGTAGAAATCTAAAAGCAAATGGAATTTTTTGTTTATGCATATATGCTGTTTTTGCTTATATCTAGAAATCGAATTACTTTCAGATTTCTAATGAGAAAAATCAACTTTTTTATTTTTATTATTATTTAAATAAATGATGGAATAAAAAAATATTAACAACCCATTATCAGTCTGGAGTTCTATTTGGATTTGCTGAAGCGTTTCACTACATATTATTACATTTGTTAAAAAGTGCATTTGTATGGCGCGAGTAGTTGGCTAGTCCTAGCGCCTTAAACCTCACGCACATCCATTTTTATTGTAGAGCTACGTAAAGCTTCTCGTTTCAACGTGCCAACAAATGCTACAAGAGGCTAGTCCGCGGTCAATAGATGGCGCTACTCCTCGAACATGTCAAACATTGAGTCTACTTTACATTACTCAATCTATGATTACACTATCGAAATTTTCAACGGAAATCATTTATATACGACATCCTAATTACGACAAGAGGAGGAGCAGCGTAGCCGGGGGTTTTAAGGCCCACTTTTTTATCCACATATTATAATTGCGTGTTAACACTGATATAATAGGTAATTTGAAGCGAATACAGAGATGGATTATATTTGTATGCAGCTAAAAGTTATACGCTCTTCCAGATATACACTTCAAAAAACTAACGCACGCTGCTATGACACGTAAATATGCATTTCCGTGTTACCATACCCATGTGATGGTTGTTTCAAAATATTTTGTCGCAAATTTCGTCTGGGATTTTGCACCTAAATACCGACCCATACGACTGCAGAGCTGTCTAAATCCAAGCATGAGGATTTGACATTGACTATCTTAGTCTATTCATGTATGTAATTTTGTATACAACCAATTCCTCGAAATAAATCGATATAAATTAAAAACATCATAATATTTTTAAATGAAATGGAAGTTTCTTTAAACATTTCAACATACTATTTCAAAAGAGTTAAACTGGCTTATTATTGAAAACAAATCAAAGCTCCAACTTATTTTGGTTCAATTTAAAAATTTCTAAACTATTTTATATTTTGTATAATAGTCGGACATTCTCAAAATAATGATTAAATAAATATGAGGTTATATACAATAAACCATTAAAACAAATTTCGATCAATTTTGTTTACACAATCACCGACCTAATACGTATTTCCATACACATAATAAATATTATTTATTTACATTTAGCGACGAGTGCGGATCTTACTTAATCCAAAAAGGTTCGAACCCTTCACGTCTTGGTCTTTTTGCTAACCTTAATAATTTATCGGCCTAAGCCCGATTTTCTAAAAACATGTCCAATATTCGGTTAGGCGAGCATGGAAAATATTATACGAGTATTTAGATTTATTCAAAGGCACATTAATGGATAAGAAGATATTTTAAATTATATAAAAGAAATACTTCCAAGCTCTCACAGTTATTTAATAATTTTAATATGTGGCTAATATTTATTGCGCGTGATATCGTTATGTATTGAATGGATACGATATTACCAATATCTCATTAGTTTGAGGTTATAAAACGATATCTACATTGAATTATTGTAATCAGATCTTGAAAAAAATCAGAAAACGTTTTTGGACTGGACATTCGTCGGAAACAGAATTTGAACCGGCGGACATTGGATTCCACGTCAACTGCTCTATCATTGAGGTATCCACAATTATGTCAGCTAACTAATTTATTTATTTTATACCTGAATTGAAAACATATTTCACTCTATCTACTACTAGAGGTCGCTGATTTCTCGTAGTAATCCTACGCAAGTATATCTCAATAATTGCAGTAATAATGTCTAATTTCTGTATTCAAAAGTCGAAAGGTTCGAGTCCATCTTGTAAATAAATTAAATAAATTATAAATATTATTAATCTATTGTAATACCGTGTGGATTAGCATGCTGTATATTATTTATAGAACCATCTAGTGAGGTGCAGACTGGCGTAAATATTTAATACAATTTCAGACAGAATGCGCACGTTACCTGCAAACACTCCTAATGCGGATACACTCATACGTTTATATTCAGTTTCATTAAGTGAGACACTAGGAAACTTCTTACTAGCTAAGGTTGTTATGCTTTCTCATCTCACCCAACATCTTTCGTGTATGTGTTATATACGTTACGTTATGATAAGAAGATACGCGACACATTTGTTAGCTTTGTGGGATTCTATTATTTTTGTGCAGTAAGTGGTGAGGAGGTTGGGTCACGCACGGTCACAGAGTTGGAAACCAAAATTTTCAGTAGCACAACTAGAAAAAAATAATCATGCAAGTTTCCAGCATGTTATAAAAAAAATGTTAAATTTAGACTACAGCAAACAGAGTCTTATCTCAAAAATTAGATTGAAAAATGCCTTCACTTAGAATTAATACTCTAAATCTAGGGATAAAGGTTTAAATAGTGAAACATAAACTGTCATTATTTTATCTTTTGGTGGTAATAGTGCGTGTACGTTACGCAATATTACAAGTAAATTTGATATAACAAAATCTGGGGACGACGACATCAAGTGCGTCGGCGGAAAGCAGTGGTTCCGTACCGCGGGAGGCCGGGAGGACTGGAGTAAAATTTGAGAGGCGTATGTCCGCAGTGGACGCAAACACGCTGACTGACTAACTTGATAAAACAAGGTGAGATAAAAAATAATAGAGCATTGTACACTTAGTTCAAAAGGAGCCTACTGCAAATAAATGTACGATCGAAATAGTATATTACCAAACAGTATATATGCCCATCTATAAACCTATCTAAAAAAACTTGCATTGAAGCAAAAGCTACGCAACTATCAAATCGAAATTAAGCAACGCTGGGTCCGGTCAGGTCTTGGATGGGCGACCATTCGACCGTTGAGAGAGGCTGGCCGTGGTTCGGATTCCACGTTAAGCTGTAGGTCCCCTTCCTTACTTACTAGGTGGTAGGGTTTATCCCGCCCGGGTTGGTACCATCGCATTGGATGAACGATGGTCGAAGCGGCAATGAAAATTGTCCGTGTTTTCCATCCAGTTCAATGTAGCCGTGCAATATAAGGAAGGTCCTGGCATGGCACCTAGTTCCCATGTGGTGTGTTGGGCTAATACCATGACAGAACGTGTGGGAGACGTGAAAGTGGGAGAAGAGACGAAAGTATATACATAAAAAAATATCTTATATGTACATATGATAAAGTTTTAGGCCATGCTTGCTTTCTCGTTTCATAAAGCAGTGTGTTGACGTGATTTAATAGAATATAGCCGCTATTCCTCCTCGTACAAAGGGGAGGAGAGATCGCGGAGGCCAGGCTAGCTGAGCTCGCCGAGTGTTTTATAATTGCGCGGTGGAGGGCACTACGAATGCATGAACATTTTTTTGTGACGGAGAATGCTGCTGGAAGTAGTTTCTTGCTTCTCTAGAGAATAGATAATTGAAATTTTCATCTTTCAGAATAGTCGGGATAATATTTCACGAAATAATTTACTATTCCGATTCAAATGGAGGAATCCACGAATCCCTTAGTCGCCTCTTATTACATGCGAGAAAAATATTGTAGTTGGCCCAATTGTATTAATTTTACGTGCTGGAAACGACACATATATACGATACATACATATACATGAAACGAATAGAAGACGAAACAATTACGAAACAAATTTACAGAGCAGAAGTGAGTGGAAGTGTCGTACCCAGGTGGCCTAGAAGAACGTACCATGACCAAATCGATGTAATTGTTCGTAAAAGTCTGGTATATAGCACCCGGAATCATAGAGCATGTATGAAAATATGTATGTCTGTAGATGAAGCGAAAGAGGTGTGCTGTGATCGTACCGTATGGCGCTCTATCATCTCTGCCCACCCCTCCGGCAAAGCGGCATGAAGGTATGTATTGTATGTATGGCATCTACACAGCACAAATATATTACTAATACTAATTAGTCATTATAATCACTAGCCGATCTCTCAGAAAAGGAGCGAGATGGATTAAAGCATTATAGCGCATACTTTACTGTTAACTCTAATGAAGACAGTATTTGTGTACTCACAGTCAGTGTTGAATTCGTTGTCGCAGTTGCCCCACGCTGGTGCCCATCCAATAGACACAATTGTGTAGTACAGCGTCCACGACACGATGATCATGTAGTAGATGGAGATGATGGAGATGACGACCAGAGTGCAGTAGCCGAGCCCACTGAAGAAGGGTGAGATGGAGGAGAAGGCCTTGAGGGGGCCCAGCGCGGTGTACTGTCCCACGTAGAGTTCCAGGTAAAATATTGGCAGTCCGATGAAGATCATCATTAAGAAGAAGGGAATCAAAAATGCACCTGAGGATAAACGAAATTGTGGCTTTACCAGTGAAAAGTATTCTTAGGTAATAATAATGCTGTCCGAGGCATAAACTTCTCAAAAAGCTCACGTTAAACACAGAAACCCAGAAAATAGAAATACGAAAATAAATGACCATGGTTTGTGATCCTAAATCTGTATCAATTACCAAATGTGCATCATGGATGCACTATGATTCAACATCAGTCGTCAACTATCATAGCAAACGTGACATAATGTCTCGATTCATAAAAATATCAACATTTTCGATGCCATTTCTAGCCCCCGAGCACCGATATTCGGTCTCAGAGTTTCTAGTCGTCGACTGATATCAACATTGATTCGCCCAATGATATTTTAGACACCCAAATTGGTCTCTTGTTCGAGAATGAAAGAAATGAAGGGAAACTCCTCTCTGTCTCCTGTTGCATAAACATGACTGGACGCTAAGGCAAAAGGCCTTGCTTTCGTTGCCCCACCAACCCTTTAAGGTGAAATTTCCACGGTTTATCTCTCCTCGTCTCACTTACCTCCTCCATTCCGATAGCACAGGTAGGGGAAACGCCACACATTTCCCAGGCCGACCGCGTAGCCCAGGCATGCGAGCACGAACTCCACCGGGCTGCCCCACGAGCCACGCGCTGCTTCATTCTTGTCCGGTTCCGCCTTGCCATTCATCTAAGCACAGCAAAAATACATCACACATCTCACAAACTCATTAGTCACCTCTTATGGGTCGACCCACACACCACGATTATTATCCATACTAGTATTCCTCTCAGTAGAAGTATTAGTATTAGCGGTAGTATTAGTCCGTATACGGAAAAAAAGGACGTACTCTATAACATTAAGTGCTTACAACGAATTATTGCAGGCATGAAAAAAATGCTATACTGACTAAATAATTTGAAATATAAAAAATTAAATATTATAAATGCAAAAGTTACTCTGTCTATCTGTCAGTTGCTTTTTAACCTAACGTAAGCCGCTGAACCAATTTTAATGAATTTTCGTACAGAGACAGTCTCGACCTCGGAGAAGGACATTATGATACCTTTTGTGGCGAAAATGTAACTCAAAGGGGGTAAAGTAGAGAATAAAAGTTTGTATGGGGAACTAATATAATAAATCGACCTGACATCAGTCCAACACGACATTGACCCGAGCGGAGCTGCTTTTAAGTAACAGCCACGATTTTTGTGTTTTTCTTTAATTGAGTAAAGTATTTTTTTCCCTCATGTGTTCTCTTTGACAATAATTTTACTAAGTAAATATACCTTTTCGTACTAAGCAGGTACGTCGCTTATTCCAAGGAATGTGACATGTATGTATGTATAATCGACCGTGAAGCAAGGACACATTAATTGAAGAAAGAGCCCAGTAAAAAGAACTACTTTACGAATATACTGCAAGGCTGGACCCGAACCAGCAAAACATACCATTCGCGGGTATTGCGTCTACCAATTTCGCCACCTGCTGTATACCCATAATTTGGAATTCTCCTACAGTCCCTCTTCCCGCAATGAATGCCTCCTACTAACACAGTGTTTAAGATTATACCTACATACATTGATTTAACGCTTCATCTGCGTTGCGGACATTGACTGCAAAGATTGAACAATCAAACATATTGCGCAATACCCGCGAATGGTATGTTTTGCTGGTTCGGGTCCAGCCTTGCAGTATATTCGTAAAGTAGTTCTTTTTACTGGGCTCTTTCTTCAATTAATGTGTCCTTGCTTCACGGTCGATTATACATACATACATGTCACATTCCTAATAATTTTACTAATTGGTCTATGTCAACATTTTTTTAAGGGTTTACTTACTGTATTTTTTCTGGTTTTATGTATTATGTTTCCTCACTCACGACAAACTGCTGTTGCTCTACCCTTATGTTAGTCGTAAGTGTGTCCGGACCAGCGTAAAATCAGCGCTGTAGTTCACTCATCAAGAGAGACCTGCAGCACAAAATGCTGAGCTGGCTCCTTTTTTTTCTCCACAAATGTGTATTTTGCATTTTGTAAGTGTTCTCAGTTGTGTTGAGAAAAAATAAACGTATTTTCTTTCTTTCTTCTTTCTTTAATTTTAAATTGACTGCAAAATGCAGAGATATAAGCAAATGTTGTCGTGGATTTTGGAATATCCATTCCAATTCCCTGGTGGCCCTTGTTATAAGTAATTAATTAAAAATGATATTTTATCTACTAAAACTCAGCTTATTTGTTTGTAAATCTGGTTGCTATGAATTAATCTCTTATATATCTTTTAGAATTTAATAATCTTGCGGTGATTCATCAATATCACTAGGTGCCTTTTTTTTAATAATCTTATCTAAGAACCCAAGGCAGCATTGCTAATATAAGCGAAAGACGTGATTAGAAGAAATTAACAGCCGATCTAAATTTACCAAAATTTTGAATCAATCGCAATTGATTCAAAATTTTGAATTGAAAGAAAATAATAATAAAAACTCACAGAATATTAAAAAAAACAAGAATTACTTTAGTCTTTTTTTATTACATACATCTTTGATTAAAAAAAACTATTATTCAGCAGTGAAAATAAATATGCATCGAAAAATAAAAATACGACCGCTTAGCTCCGCCTTCACAATAAGTAAACTAAAAAGTCATAAACATATTTTATTAAAGTGGAGCGCGGGGAGATACGAGAGCAAGCCTTTACTAAACTTAAACTTTTATTGCTGTCGGTGGAGAGTTTTGTGTAGGCAACAACACTATTTATAGATCCTTATTCAATATTTTGAACGTACGTTTTGTTCACGTTCTACATCAATAAAAAAACACTTCTATCACGGCATTCGTTAATCCAATAACATTATTTTAACATTTTTTTTAAATGATTATATTTTATTTTTACCATTCATATAAATGAAACAATAATTTAAATAAAACAAGAACTTTTGTAATGTAATTTAACACAATTTAAATTAAAAAAAAATTGTAAATGCTCTACTTTCATTTATTAGTTTTTAATGATCAGTTTCTAACAGAAAAATGCAAACAGTGTTAGGCAAACGCAAGAAAGTTAGGATCGCCTGCATAACTATAACATAAATAAATAAATAACGCAAATGTTCTTAGGCTTGCTGAACGTCTACAGTTGGAGATTAGAGACTTAATATGTAGGCCCAGTGCGGCATCGGAAACGGGTGCAAAAACAAACAAATGCCATCATTACCAACATCGTCTTCATCATAACACGCTGGAGCCAGCCCTAGGTTGTCTCTTTTAGAGATTAAGTATCATTCGATTTGCAAGAAACGAGTGAGGCTTCTCATCGTCGAATGAACATGAGTTCGCGCGTTGCTCATTAACGTAGTTTCCGCTTAAAAGCGGCGCAAGTATCATGGGTGAATATAAAAAAACCTAGCATGCATGGGTGCCTCAGGCAAGTCATTTATGAGTGCTAAAAATAAGTAGTTTCCGCAGGCAGACCCTTATGGAACAGAATAGTAGAACGGAAGAATCCTTGCCAACTTGTGTCTCTTGAATACGACGCGAAAACTGTGATGTGATTTTAAGGTGTCGAAAAAAGGTCCTATGTATTGTATTGTATGTTATTCTTCCTTTGGGACAGTTAAGGATGTTCCGACCCATACAATGTTTTTTTACACAGTACGCAAAAAGTATTGCACTTTAAGGCACGAATTCGTCAAAAATATTAAATATAGCCATAGTAGTTGCAGCGAAAACATATTCACAATTTCAGGTTTAATGGTTTCGTTGTAATTGCGGATTAGAAGTTTTACACCGTTAGATGGCGCTGTTGAATAACAATCGTATTTAAATAAATTGTAACAAAACCAATAATCCTGAAATTGTGAAATTGTTTTCGCTGCAAGTAATATGACTATATTAAACTTTTATTATTAATTCGTGGCTTAAAGTGCAATTCTTTTTGAGTTATTTGTGCAAACAACTTTACAGTCGTCAAAATCTATTCCATGGCACGAGGCTAACTTATGGCCTACTAAGTCAAAGGCGCGAGATAGGTCATAGACTATAACTGTAACCTAGTTTTTCACACTTTAGCTGCTGAAGTACAGCCTTTAGTAAATTTGATTGATATCTATAAAATGGGTAATTGTCGGTGAAAACCTTTGAAATTCGAATTCTTTGACTCAATTCAAAGACCTGGGAGAAGATAGGTATAATGGAAATGGTCTGTAGGTTGTTATTTCATCTTTTTTGCCTTTTTTCTTAAACAAAGGTGTTATTTTCACCTTTTTAGGGAGTCTGGATAGACCAAGCCTGCACACAGTGGTTGATCACGTCTAGTACATGTATTATATATGACATTACAACAGTTTTGAGTTATTAATTTTAATAGTTATCAGAGCATCTAAATTTACATATTATCGAAATTAAATTAAAATGTTTTGGTTAACAAAATTCTTATCTCAAAAGTAAGTTGAGTATCAGATACTAAATGACTACTTTAAACATAAGAAGACGTTCGCCTATCTTATACTTACAAATCATTCAGCAACAGTATACACGATATAGTTGGATGCAAAGGGCATATTTCCACATCCGATCTACTATCAAGCATGCTTACTCAGTAAAGGGGGGAACCAAGTTAGTTGAATTAAACTTTTTGCTGCTATCCAACATTTGAATAGAACGTAGGAGAATGCAGCTCCTCCACACCTTGCACCGTGCTTGCACATTGTGCCAAAACGCGAACACTGCATGCCACGCGATGCAACGTCACGCCATCCTTCTGCAGCGAAGCAGATTCTAGTCAGGATGGCTTTAGAATGCGCCGTCTTCATAGTTATTGTTTGAATATAAACTTATCAGAAGTTGACATGAGCAATTTTTTTATAAAAAAAATATGTGTATTTTCAATACGTGCACTAACCCTGTTTCTATGGATTTTAATTGAAATATTGTTAAGGATAGCAATGTATTGGAAATACATATATTTAAGTCAGTTCGTTGCCGATTGTGTACAGTTTGATAAGGATGCAAGTAAAACAAAATTTAATTTAATTAAAAAAATAACCACTACGAATTTCGAAAATCTAAGAAGTAAATTTGTAGATGGACGGTCGATCTTTAATTTAAAGATAAAACTGTAAGTCACTGCTGCTTTGTGTTCTTTTTATAATATTCAAATTTTTTAATAAAAAAAATGTGAACTCAGAATATGAGCGTAAGATGTTTACGTTTTAAGTTTCCAATATAGCTATATCATAAGTGAATATTTCTTCTTGTTGAAATTCCTAAATAAGTAGTAGTTATTTAAAAAATATATAAAATATGGTTTCACAATATGGACCCGAATGCGATCAGGTGTTATCATGCCCTTAAAACTGATTAAGAGAGAAGAGAGTTGTCCCTCTTGCCATTCATTTAAAGCAGCTGTTCAATAAAAGCATGGCACCTAGGTGTGTGTTGAGCTAATCTCATGACAGAAGGTGTAGTATTAGCCGTCCATTTCCAGTCACATAAAAAAACACACCATAGTAGGTAAAGAGGTGTAGGTGATAGAACAGTATGGAGGAGATTATTAGGCGTAATATATAGTAGTAAGTAGATAACTCAATCATTTAACCACCGCACTGGCAAGAGTTTGATCCCCATTAACACATTTCACTTAAATGTGCTCATCCAAGGCAAGCAGACGGACGGAGTTTGCATTGCAGCGGCATCATGCCACGTCTCGAGAACATTAGGACTGAGGTGTCAGTAGTCGGCGTGTCGTTAAAGCCACACCTGTAGGCAAACTTACTGCATAATGCCACGGAATAAGTAATAGTGCCGGCTGGATCTCGAGCAATCATGCGCCGACTACGCTTCACGACTTGACGGATCGTACAGTCAAACGCTGCGGGTTCAAGCGGAGGAGCGGGAACATGCAAAAATGATTTGGTAATAAGGAAATGTATACTGTGCGTAGTAAGTAGAATATTCGATATCTGTACAGTAATAATCTGCACATCGCAATACGATTATTTAATATGCAGCTTTAAAAACGCCGAAGTGATATTTAAGTTTCGTCCGAATTAGAACTGCTGTGATGCTGGAGATACATCTAGCTAAAATAATCAAACAGCTAGACTAATAGTTCCTAAATCTTTGGTAATTATTGTAGGTTTGTTATATTATTACTGATTATTTTCAAAATCGGATTACAATGCTTCGATGTAGAAGTCGTTGGATATCCTCAAATAAATGAGATAACGGTATTATCGTATCAATTAAATTAGTAAAAAAATATCCTTAATTTGTATACTAACAAAAACCCGACCAAAAATGGTCTTGCGTTTTTTGTCATTTCAGAATCGTACTAGGTAGCCTAAATATTCGCAAAGGGAAGTGACTTCTTTTGTGTTGCGTTTTTCACAGTAATTGTCGAAACAACCATTGTGCTACGAATCTTCATCAGCCGTGCGACCTCATTCCTCAGTAATGCGCCAATTTGGCGCCTCCGTCGCAATGCTGCACCGAATGCTACACACATCCCCACACACCCTTACTCACCCTGACTTACACGCACTCTTACACACACTCGCTCACTCACACGCGCCCTCACCGTGCGGAATTTAAAAAATTGTCGCTTGATAATATTTTGTCGCTTGACGAATTAATTTAAAATTATAATTAAAAGGATAGACAATATTATACGGTAAACCAAAGGAAAGTGTTGTTAAACTGAAAAAAAAACTGATTCAAATGTTCAAGTATTTATCTAATACACGTACCTTCACTAATCAAATTAACGAATGTATTTTTTTAAATTTTGTTATGGCCTTTAACCGCTACTATTATTTATTAATATACTATGCCGCTACTTTATTAATATTATATTATTATTTGAAAAATTAATTTCCGCACACGGATTTACTTTACCAAAGGGCTTGTTTGAATTCCCCGATGACACATGTTATGATTATGAATACTTATCTATAAAAATGTTAACAAAAAAAATAACCGACTTCAAAGAAAAAGCACTAAAAAGTAAAAAAATATTGCCATTTTGTAGTTACGATTTTTGTTATTTTTTGAGTCGGCGTCAGCCGGGCACGCGCTGCGCCAATCAAAATAACCTTGGCTACCTTGGCTGACACAGACTCTTTAATATCTGGGAAAAGAGGGACTAAATATCTGGGCTGAATTGTGGAAAGTTTTCGGCTCGGCGAAGAAGGCGAGCTCAGCTTGTGCGGCGGCGGGACGGACGCGGGGACAAACGACCGAGGCGAGAACGAAGTTCTCTAGCGTTGTCATCGGGTAATCGAATCAACCCTTCCACCCTCCGGCCAATCAGACACCCTTGGGTCCGACCCGCCGCCGCCGCCGCCGTCACCTCCGCCGTCTCTGCGTCGCACACTCGCCTGGGAGCGCCAGAAGTCATATTGTGTTTATTAATATGCTTATTTGTAGCGACCACACAGCGAGCGGCCTGATCAGTTTTCCTTTTCCCACGTGAATACGGATGACACTTGGGGGGTTACCGCAAGAGGGTGACGTTGACGTTTGAGTTTTGTTTATGCACCTTGAAATGGATGGCTAATACCACACAACTACCGTTAGGATATTAGCACAATACACCACATTCCGGAAGGAATTAGGTGCCATGCCAGGACCTGCCCTTTATGAACACGGCTACATTGGACTGTATGGAAAACACGGTAAATTTTTCATAGCCGCTTCGACCATCCTTTCATCCGATGCGATGGTACCAACCCGCGCGGGCCTTAACCTTACCACCTTGTAGGGGAAGGAGACCTACAGTTTTACATGGGTTCCGAACCATGGAGCCGCTCGCATTCGTGACGAAATGCACTTATCCAACACAGAACTAGAGAAACAGTGGTGCATGCGAGGATTTGAACCAAGACCTCTTGTATACTAGGCAAGTCCCCAAGACACTAGGCTACGAGCCGCTCAGTTGCATTCCGTACATTGCTGTCATATGACGTGTTTTTCGGCCCAGTGAACTGAAATTTTTGATGAAGCTAAAATTGAACAAGTGAATTGAAGACGGTACGAGGGTCCTAACTAAAGGTTTCTGTAAATCACTGTTTTCATTGACAGTCCTTCACTGGAAACCTTGGCAAAGACTTCCGCGTGTTAGACCCCTTGACCGGATGTTGTTTTCGGTAGCCCGCTAGAGTAAAATGTCTCCCCTGTCACCAGTAGTGTATCCGTTAGAGACGAGACGTCGCTGAGGCACTCGCACCCACTATTCCCCTTAATAGATCTTCATTTTTCGTAACGCTTACACATTTAGACACGCAAATAAGTTTCATTTTAAAATACTTATTTGTGCGTGGAGGCCATGCGCGAAATAAGTCAAAAATCGTGCTGATCATGTGTAGATAGAAAAAAAAATGTTTAATTGACCAAGAGATAAAGTATGATCTCAAATTAAAAAACCGGCCTGGTGCGAGTCGGAATCGCACACGAAAATTTCAGCTGTTTACCTATCACGGTTAATGAGATACAGCCCTGTAATAGACGGGCGAACGGACGGACAGTGGCGGCTTAGTAATAAGGCTCCGTTTGGAACCCTTTGGGTAAGGAACCCTAAAAACAACAAACACAAGCAGCGTTACGAGAGATCCGTAGCGTACTGCCCCTGCCTATAGTATACTAGCATACAGTATCTTACGCATTTACCTACCCCCTCGCCCCCCAATTTCTACCCGCCCCGCGGCGCCGCCTGCCTTTTGATCAATAGTGTATTCTTTTGGGGCCCTGGTAACGTCTGACAATTTCAAATCCGCCAGCAAAGTACATACATTCGTATCTACAAGCTTTCTATTCAGTCGTCGCAGTCAAATAGTTCTTACTTTTTGCAACACCGGAAATATTTGGAGCCATTCGCCCAAACGGTGTTTTCTCCTATGCATCTTAATAATTAATTAAAAGTCGGCCCGTAAGCATCAGAAAATTTCGCCTTCGATTCAAACGTAGTTTACTAATAATTTAAAAACCACTGTTCCAACTTGCTTAATATTTGGTATATAATATTAGGCTACAAATATCTTTGTTTGCATGTCTTTGTTTTTTCGGTAAATGTATTCTGGGTCAAACCACAGAGAAAACAAAATTGGTATGAAGATTTTCTTTTTGCTTTCATTTCATTCGGTTTGGATTTTTTTTTTTAAAAAAGCTTGCAGACACAGATATTTGTTACCTGATATTAGATATTAAATATCAATTTAATTGGAATAGCGGTTTCTAATTGATTAGTAACCTACGTTTGTATGGGGAGCATAGCTTACGGGCCGTTCTTAAGTTTCGGTTGTGAAAGCAGCATGAAATAGGCTGGGACAAGCTAAAATTGTTACGTTTTCTTTTAAATTTATAACTTAAGTTTTAAACAATTAAGCAATTATTTCTCCCTATAAATAATACAAGGAGTTAAACAAAAGTAGTATGACGCCCTTTCAGTTTTGAGTTCACATTTCTGTAAAATTTGCATATTATGTATATTATTAACTAAGAGTGGAGGGCACAATCACTGGTTAGTAAGATATTTCATTTTTCTTATTCAGTCGAAAAATAAGGACGGTAATCATTTCATTTTAAAATTATCCCTAAATAAAGATTTTGCACTCCACGCTAAGGAAAATGAAATAAAATAAAATGTTTATATTCAGCAGTGGATATCTGGTTTTATCGTGACTCAATTGAATTGCATGAAGATCGGCGAGTTAATGAGTCCTTGATTTATGGTCAGACCTATCTAATCGAGAAATCCAAAGAAATTCGTCAGCGATTGTAATAGAGTTGTGATAAGATTAAGTAAGTCTTTATCTGATGTAATATCGTATAAATTGTAAGCATACACTGAAAAGAGTAACCGGCCAAATGCGAGTCGGACTCGCACACTTAGGGTTCCGTACCGTAGGAAAAAAAATCAGGTTTTTTGTATTATTAAAGGCTAATATTATAATAATATAATAATAAATAATACCCCTTAATTTTTTAAAATTTTACCCATTTGTTGTTATAGCGGCAAAATAAGTACGCACCCTGTGAAAATTTTAGCTGCCTATCTATTACGGTTCAAGAGTTACAGCCCTGTGACCGATGGACGGACGGACGGACGGACAGCTGAGTGTTAGTAAGAGGGTTCCGTTAGCACCCTTTGGGTACGGAACCTTAACAATTCATTTAATTTAGTATCATACTAGTAGAATAGTATCATGTTGTGATATCCACTCGCTATATTTTAACACGATAATTTATGTCTGTTTATAATTTAAAAACCGGCCAAGTGCGAGTCGGACTCGCACACGAAGGGTTCCGTACATCTGTTACGGTTACTGAGATACAGCCCTGTGACAGACGGACAGACGGACGGACGGACGGACAGCGGAGGCTTAGTAATAGGGTTCCGTTTTCACCCTTTGGGTACGGAACCCTAAAAACCGATAATCTGTCATGTGGGTACATAGCTGGTTCAATGCCCTCCCCGTTTGAGCTATACTTTCATTCTCTTTGATGAAAAACATGGACAATATTTCATTGCTAGCTCGAACAATTTTTCATTCAACTCGATGCTGGTAAGGGAAGGCGACCTACAGATCCACATGAATTCCGAAACATGGAACAGCTCTCATTCGTGACCAAATGCACTCATCCAACTCAGACAGAGAAATAAAGTGGTGCATGAACGGGGCGGGGATTTGAACCCAGACCTCTGGAATGCAAGGTAAGTCCCTGCACCACTAAACTACGAACCGTTAAACAGCCTCCAAGATCGAGTATGAAAATGTTTACTATTTATCCCCTTGACCAATCACTACGGTAATGCAACACGCTTACCAATGCTTGTAATCTAAAAATTTGAGTCGGAAAAAGTTTTTATGTTACTGTAGCGGAGATATGATGAACAATTTAGGAAAAAAATCCTTTTGACCAATAAAAAAATAAATTAGTGATGGTGTGTCGAAGTCTTAAATAGTATAATTATTTTTCTTTATTCCACCCTTCTAAAGTTTATAATTGTGTTCCCGATAAATTTTGGGACGGGAGTATTGAAAGTGTTTAGAATTAGAAGCTCATAGACAAAATAGCACGTCAGCCGAAGAGACGACGACCTATGAAGTAACCGTGTCCTACACTGGCGGCCGTGGACAGGCAAACGGAGTGTGGGAAGACCACCCGCCGGGTGGGACGACGACATCAAGTGGGTCGGCGGAAGGCAGTGGTTCCGTACCGCTGAGGGCCGGGAGGACTGGAGAAACATTGGAGTGGACGCAAACACGATGAATGACTGTCAGACAATATCACTAAGATATTTTGATAATTTAATGTCTCTATGTTTCATGCCGCATAAAGAAATTTATCACGAAACAAAAAACATAAAATAAAACGTGTCTCTTTGTATGTTTGTCCGCTAATAACCGAGCTAAATTGAATTTGTATTGTAATTCTCATTGAATACAGGCCATCGACTGTATCGACCATCATGCTAAATGATATAAGGGGTGAGCAGTTGGGTTATATGTGACTGAAGTCGGGGAAACTTATCCGTCAGACTTAAACGCGAGGATCTCCTAACAGTAGACATATTTCAAATTTTCCCCATGTATTCGGAAATTTGGTGATGTTTATTTTTCAGGACCATGAAATATTAAAATGACTTATTATTTATTTTGATTTTAAGAACTTATTGAATAGGTGGATTAACTTTAATTCTTGAATATCTTATAAATCTTTCAGTGGAAGTAAGAATAGGAACTTAAATATACTATTTAAAAGAGAGAGTACATTTTCAAACATTATAAGCCTAAATTTTGCAGCCCAATTAAAACTTAGAAAACATTCGTGACTGGGAATTAAATAAAAAAAACTAAGCGTACCTGGCTCATAGTGTAATTTTCACCAGCCATTCCCAAAAACTGTATAAGGCGTGATCTTGAAACTGACTCTCGTACTTTAGGTTACACAGTTTCTGAGATCGAGTCATGTGCAACATCAGTAAATGAACACGAAAATTATTTAAAAAACGTTCTACACGCGAGACATCCTCGCTGCACCGAACAGGTTACACGACTGACCAAAAGAAAAGATAAAATGATAAAAAGGCCATATAAAAACTCGAATTTATCAGGCGATATTCGATAAAACGCATATCGCACTATCCGCTCATTAGAAGCTATGAACTGATTGCAATACCTATCAGCGTTATTGTTACCCAAAGGTTTCTCATTAACTACAGAGATTATTATCGCAATACTGATTAGCGTGTGACATATGCACAAAACACCTAAAAAATTAATTAACTCATTCCAACTTACCCTTCATTTCCATTTAAAATTATCTAGTATAATTGAGAATATTAAATGATTTAATGTAAGCTTAAAACCATATCGATTCTTTATGAAATGCAAGCAGGCACGACCAATACTACACTTAGCCTCGATTGCTCAAAGAGACGTCACTTTTTAACCGACTTCAAAAAAGGAGGAGGTTATCAATTCGTCGGAATCTTTTTTTTTTTTATGTATGTTCACCGATTACTCGAAGACCCCTGGACCGATTTGAAAAATTCTTTTTTTGTTCGAAAGGGTATACTTTCTAGTTGGTTCCATTTTTTTTTTATCAAAATCGGTTCAGTAGTTTGGTACTTAACTATACCAACATCGAATTTCTTAACCCCGCGAACCCAGAAATGTGATTTTTTAGTTACAGTAGCTTTCTTTTCGGGTGAGATTGCTCAGTATTAGAGGTTTTTTTTTAATTCAACTGTTGGGGGTATTCAAGGGGGTAAAAGAGTGCAAATTGTACACATTTCTATCTCTAGAGCCGCTGAACCCAGAAATGTCAGAGTATGTTTTGTTTTAGATGGGAATGCTTAAGAAGAAAATATTTTTGGAAATTATACTATTAGGGGGGTAAAACAGGTCAAAATGAACACATTTAGGCGTAAACCACTAATATTGAGATCTCTGAAACCAATTATCCTCGAAACTTAAAATTTTCAGTGACTTCTTGTTAAGACGAAAAGGCTCGCTCAAAACGGATTTTACAAAATTCAACTGTTAAGGGGGGATAAACGAGGCCGATATGTACACATTTTCATACAACTTAAACTTACGCAAGAAACAGACTATCCGGAACGATGTAAGGATGAGAAATTCAGAAGCTCAGCGGTTCCGGTCATTCGATGTTTTGTCTTTTTAGGGTTCCGTTCCCAAAGGACACCAACGGAACCTTATTACTAAGCTTCCGCTCTCCGTCCGTCCGTCCGTCTGTCACAGCACTCTATCTCACGTGATCTCATCGTATCAATTATCGTACGTATCAACCGTGAACTCATGAATCCAGATAGTTACCGGTCTACCTTTCGTCAGAAATGAGATTTCTCAATGGTTTCATTTCTGCTAATGCTCGTTCATTGTATTGTATTGTATTGTATATGTATGTATATCTTCTTTCCACTTTGTATGTGAAGTTGAGCAGGAGGGCTCGCCCACCTTGAGTCAAAAGTTACGCCACCACTAAAAAGCAAAAAATAAAATATTTTTAAATAAAAAAAGGACCGCCTTCAAAAAAACTGGAACTAAAAAGCAAAAAATAATTGGTTACTTTTAATTAATGTACGAAAAGCTATTTTAATTCTAACTAATTATGTACAATTTCTTAATTTTTAATCATCTTTTGAAGTCGGTGCCTTGGGTAGACGTTCTTTAAGGGCTGCAAGTAGTTAGATTAATATCACCTATGGCTAATAAAGAAATGTAAGTAGGTAGCTACTTACATTTACCTACTTGAACAAAACACAAAAACAAAAATTAAATAAACAAACAGGTCGGTTAAACGTATGGAAGTAGGTATTTAGGCAAGTACTTTGTAATTTAAATATGCCTTATACTTAAACTAAATACCTAACACAGTAAAACAAAATATTTACAAGAAAACCCTACGAACAAATCAATATAAAAACAACGACCACTTATATGATAAATATTTAGGTAGGTGTAGCTTGTACTTTTTTTTCTACCTAAATACCTACATAACAAAAAAAAACAAATATAAAAAAGAGCAGAAAGCTCTCAACTACGTGTCAAAACGAGTGTGCGGTTAGTACATATCTCACCAATTTCGGCAGAAATCGTCTCGTTCAGACAACGATGTTGCAGGGAAGTACCAATCAACACAGAACAGCGAATTAACGTACTCCTTCACCAGTGCGCGCCTTTATAAAGCCAAAAGTACTAATAATCGTTGAAACCCAATTTCAGTACGCTGCGCTGTATCGATATCAGCTTGCACGTAAACCAACGCTAAGGGCATCTCCAGTTAGACGAACGGTTGCTTAAAATGCTCTGTGGAATGACGATGTCTGTGGACCAATAATTGCTGACTCAGGTTGTTTACGCTCTCGTAGACTTCGGGTGTGTTCGGCTGAAATAGTGTCTGTTCGGTCAGCAGCGTGCGAAGCGAACTCTACCCAAGGCACCGACTTCAAAAGATGATTAAAAATTAAGAAATTGTACATAATTAGTTAGAATTAAAATAGCTTTTCGTACATTAATTAAAAGTAACCAATTATTTTTTTCTTTTTAGTTCCAGTTTTTTTGAAGGCGGTCCTTTTTTTATTTAAAAATATTTTAGTTAAACGCATAGAGTTCCATACTGTCCAGACAAACTGACGTGTTTAAACATACACGTGTTGATTTATTGTCCTTCGTGCACTCGGCCCTGTCCATATTTCCAAGAGACACCCAGAGAGGATACAAAAACATTTCTCAACCTGTTAATACATACGTAGCCGAATATTCAAAAATTCATACATTGATTGTTTTTTGTGGCATTTTAAAGATGATTTGCTCTGTCTTATCACTGAGAAGGTATATTTCTCTACCCGTTAAAGAGATTAAGATTCTGTACTGCAGTACACTATGTACTTACGATCTTTATATACTTACATAAACATTTCAATACATATACAAAGTGACAGGCCGACGCTGGTGAGTTGGTAGAGTCACTATCGTTGATTGGTATTATATTTTCAGTCGATAGCAACGAAAGCTATGGTGATAAATCTAAACTCCAAGAGCGTCGTATGCGCGTTTGCGAGAAGCTAGGATCGGTCTGGTCAACGGGGCGGATTATACACTTAATACCTCAATTAGTACGGAATTTAATTATAATATCCTTGTACTTTAGTAGCCGAAGCGGAAATAAATCATCTGGCGCAGCTGCTCTCTGGAGGCGAGGCGATGTGCCGAGTGGGAGCTAGGGTTGCGTTCAGTGGCGGATGATCCGCTCAGAATGCAACCACTTTACATTATGGAGCTCAGATCGCCGTTGTTACATAAATTGCTGTTGGTTTGGATATTCAAGTTCAATGAGTAACAGAACGATTTAAGGCGCTAGGACTAGTCAACTACTCGCGCAATACAAGTGCACCTTTAAACAAATGTAATAATATGTAGTGAAACGCCTCAGCAAGTCCAAATAGAACTCAGACTGATAATGGATTGTTAATATTTTTTGATTCGATCATTTATTTAAATAATAATAATAAAGTCGATTTGTCACATTATTAATCTGAAAGTAATATTATTTCTAGATATAAGCAAAAACAGAATAAATGCATAAACAAATAATTTCATTTGATTTTAGATTTCTACATTTAGCCAAAAAAGTTCGGAAATGGACACCGTTTCCGCAATATATTTTGTATAGAAAAAGGAAACATACATTAACGAAAATAGGTTGATGCCTAGACAAAGAATCATATGTATATTGTAAGAATGACACTTCTAATCGTCAGCCTTAGTTAGTTAACTTGGGGTGCCTCGTCTAACTTTGCGATTCGGCTAGAACTAGGGCCTTAAGGATGTTGCGACCCATACTATGTTTTTTTTACACAGAACGCAAAAAGTATTGCACTTTAAGGCACGAATTCGTCAAAAATATTAAATATTTATATTACTTGCAGCGAAAACATATTCACAATTTCAGGTTTAATGGTTTCGTTGTAATTGCCGATTAGAAGTTTTACACCGTTAGATGGCGCTGTTAAATAACAATCGTATTTAAATAAATTGTAGCAAAACCAATAATCCTGAAATTTTGAAATTGTTTTCGCTGCAAGTAATATGACTATATTAAACTTTTATTATTTATTCGTGGCTTAAAGTGCAATACTTTTTGCGTTATGTGTGCAAACAACTTTATATGGGTCGGAACAGCCTTAATAAGATCTATCCGTTTTTTTCGAGAAAATGAATATCCTTAAAGTGCTTAAACAACTAAAAGAAAGCTTTAAATATCAAAATCTTGCTATGTCATCAGTAATATTTATTGCCAAAAATACTCGAACTATCTGACCTACCCGGCTTTGCTCGGGTCGATCCGCATCGACCAAGAAATTATCAGGTGTTAATCTTATTTGCATGCATGTACTAATTCATGCATTTTAAGTTGCTGTCCCTGTAAAACAACCGAAACAATTTTACAAATTGTATGTATGTACTTATTTAAGCATTTTAAGTTGCTGTCCCTGTGGAATAATCAAAACAATGTTATAAATTTGAGATATTTTAGTCATTTTATTGAAGGAAAATCAAAGGATACGTATTATATTTATCAATAAGAGCTAACTTCAACGTATTCAAAGTATTGCTTACAACCGTAGAGGACATGCTGTACAGTAGTATGGGAAGTAAGAATTAATTACAAACAGAAATTTAGTTACATGAACGGATAATTTACATAAAAATAGTAAATTAAAAATTAGCTTTACCTGAAGATTATATGATACAAATAATTAAATGCTACAATACAAAATATATGTGATGATAAAATTTTACTGTACTCAAAAGTTTCTTCAAATGCAAAAACGACCAGGTATGTAAAATATTACGATTACAAAGTCGTATTTAAATAATGGTGATGCTTCTCTACACTATTGGGTTGAAAATCCGTTGCCATACACATGTACATGTGTTCTGATTTTTCGACTCTTGAAATGTCTGCGATGAAGCGCTGAGCGGAGTCACTGAAGCGGCGGTAGTGTTCAGTGAGGTGCGCAGAGACGTCGATACTGCGGAGGCGGAGGCGGCGGTTGCGGGGCGGTTGCGGGGCGGTTGCGGGGCGGTTGCGGGGCGGTTGCGGGGCGGTTGCGGTGGCGGCAGGAGGCGGTCGCAAGTAGGTCAGTACGATTGATCAGGCGCAGTGCCCGTCCGATGGCTGCGAGTCGAGGGCTTAGTGCTTGTACTCCACTTTACACTACCATGGCTCAACTGAAATGAAGATTGATGGCGTGGCAAAAAGTAAATACAGTACAGAGCATCGATTTTATGAACTAATTGTGGGACATGGGTGCACGGATAATCGTATTTTTTTTTAATTAACTTTGATGCATCTATGAATACAAATCTTAGCATGTATTAAACGTTTTATTACGTGTACTTAAACTTCGGTAATGTGGTGTAGTGTATTGGGCTAGTATCATAATGGCAGTTGTGTGGTGTTAGCTATCCATGTCAGGTTCCATACAAAAAAACTGGGTTTAAGAAATGCTTGATCTTAGTCTGCCGAAGTAAGCCTGCACGTTTACGCGCAGCAGATCGCGGATTTTATAAGGACGTAAAACTTTTTTGGCTTGGTTTAGGGTTTTCGGAAAAGCGGCCGTTCGTATAATCCGGCCAATGATCGTCAGTCTACTGTACATTTAATAAATTTTGATCCTTTCATCAGTAAAATTTAAATTTAATTTAAACACGTTTATTTTCACCTAGCTAATGTTTCCGGCTTTGCTGGGGTCAAATTCGTAAAGTTAAATATTAATTTTAACACGTTTATTACCAACTAGCTGAGATTCCAGGCTCCGCTGGGATAATTTTCTGTTTGGACAAAGGCCCGAGTAGAGCCTGGTAAAATGCGCCCTCGGCCTTTATCACTTCCTTTTCGCTTAGCGTTTTTTTCTTTTTGCTCGGCTCATAAGGATCGTAATGCAGATTTCAAATAGCCAAACCCATCTCGAGAATCGGGCTATCAAAGGCAAACTATGTTTTTCAAATCCGACTGGCGGAACAAACAAACTCTACACTATTATGATTTAGTATATATGTTTAAATGAACAATTAGTTCCTATTTTATTGAATTGATAATCAAGTGGGCACAGCAAAATCTTTATTGGAAATATAAATTTACATTACATGGAATGTGACATGTATGTATGAAGCAAGGACACATTAATTGAAGAAAGATCCCTATCCATCCTTGCAGTATATTCGTAAAGTAGTTCTTTTTACATGGATCGTTCTTTAATTAATGTGTCCTTTCTTCACGGTCGATTATTCATACATATATGTCACATTCCTTGGATAAAGCGACGTAAATGCTTAGTATAAAAGTATATTTTGAAATATTATTTATTTGATAACATTAATAAATAAAAAATTTAAAAACATGATAAAGAAAAAAAACGGAGACACAAGGGTTAAGTATATTTACTTATTACATTACATATTCTACGTACGTACCAGACCTTTACGAAGTATTATATCTATTTTGTCGCGGTACGTTCTGCTATACCACCCAGGTACGACATTTCCGCGCACCCATTCCTTCCATATCCAAACCATCTCTTCACAACATATTTTTTTCGATTAACACTGCTGTCTTACCCAGTCATTTCGAAAATTGTCAGCTACTTTAATTCTTCATACTATCCTCAAGGAAACAAACAACATCACCCTAGACGTCACACATTGGACTTTGACCCACATTCCTTGCAAATGCCAATGCCTACTGTGGCGCCGAGGGTGATGCGTTCTGTAAGTTACTTTTGTTTTTACTATTAACAAGCTCGCTTCCTTACAAAAGTGTAGGCCTGGTGCCTATACTGCTATAAATCGACAACCTAGCTGTAGGCGTAATCGCCCGACTTTTCATAACTGAATTTATTGCGCCGTTTACTCGATTTCAAGCAAATAATTATGATCGAATTACATTTATTCTACCATTTTGTTTAACAGAAGGGCTTTCAAAGTTTTCATAGTAAGTTAGCTACTAAGACTACTTGGTAAGATTTTATTTACCCGCCCGAAAGTGATACTGGGCTGCTAGCTTGGACTATTAACTGCATTGTCGGCTGCTACGGAGTGCACTGGAGGTTTTATTGCACAACTTAGCTAGCTTTGTGCTCGCTGGTGAAATGAGTCGTAATTCTTTTAACTGGATATTTGACACGTGCAACATAATGACATGTAAATGTGAATGTTCGAAAGATTCTCGGGTGAAATTTCGAAATATTTTATGGGTCTAAAATGAGATTGTTTTATCTTTTTACTGAAACAATATGAACTTTTGGAATATTTCCACTACTTATTATTATTATATATTGTGTATTTTTTTCCTTTGTCATTCTGATAACTTGTAAGTAATAACATGGAAAAAATGCCTTATTTGGCGATATTTTCTATCGACCAATGCTTTTGATTGATTGATTGATTGATTGAAAATTGTTTATTACGCCACAAAAAAAAAAACAATTTTCAAAAGAAAGTATGCTATAGAAACGAAAATAATTAATTTCGTGCCAATATAAATAAAGATAAATTTATTATCAATTTTATTTTACATTTTAGCTTGGTGAGTTGAGTAAAATAAGAGAAATTAACGAATAAATAAATGTATATCACGTAGTACGGAGCCAAAAATGTTTCGATAAGCTGGACATTTTTTCTATTTTATAATATATGTATACTATAATTTACTGCCTTAAGTGGTTTTGAGCAACACTTGTTTTAATGAATGTGGTATGTATGCATGTATAATCGACCGTGAAGCAAGGATACATTAATTAAAGAAAGATCACACTAAAAATAATTACTTTACGAATATACTGCAAGGACCCGAACTAGCAAAACATACCATTCGCGGCTATTGCGTCTACCAATTTCGCCACCTGCTTTCTAAACACCTGTTTTACTTCGCTATACCACCTCTGAAGTCAGCCACGTTCCAAATCAAAATCTACGAACGGTACTGGACGGTCATAATTTAAATCAATTTCCTGCAGCTGGTTCCAGGAAAGTTCGTAAAGCACAATTTTCAAGCTATCAGGATATTATAGATTATAATGTTTTCTCCACCCGCCGCTTGCAGTAGACTTAAGTAAAAACCTGTGATTACAGATGGAAGTGTTACTTTAGATACATTTTAGGGTTCCGTACCCAAAGGGTTCCAACGGAACGAGTGAGAGTACAGGCGACACAGTGACGATACAATGTGAAGAGAGTTGACTTGAAGAAAGTATGCGGAATTAATTTAACAGACAAATTTCGAAATGACTGGGATAGAAAGCAGTGTTAACTGAAAAAAAATATTGTCACGAGAATCGGTTAGGGTGTGTCAAGATGGTTTGGACATATGGAACGAATGGGTGACTAAAGAATGACTAAACAAATTTACAAAGCAGAAGTGAGCAGAAGTGCCGTGCCCGGCACTAACCGCTAGCAGAACTAACCGCAACCAAGTCGATTTCAGGTTCAAAAACGAAAAGTTCAGGTACCTGGCTACGGTAATCGTAGAGTATGTTTGCAAATATGTCTGTCTGTAGATGAAGCGAAAGAGGTGTGCTGCGCCTATACCATATGGCGCTCTATGATCGCTGCCTAACCTTCGGAGAAAGCGGCGTGAAGGTACGTATGTATACGTAGTTTACTCTACAAGTCTCTGGAAAAATAAAGCGGGTAGCGGCTCGTAGCTTAGTGGCGCGAGGACTGGCCTAGCGTACCATAGGCCTGGGTTCAATACCGACATGCACCACTGTCTTTCTCATTCCGTGTTCGATAAGTGCATTTCGTCACGAATGCGAGCTGCTCCATTGTTCGGAAACCATGCAAAACTGTAGGTCCCCTTCCCCTACTATTTGGTAGGGTTTAAGCCCGCCCGGGTTGGTACCATCGCATTGGATGAAAAGATGGTCGAAGCGGCAATGAAAAATTGTCCGTGTTTTCCATCCAGTTCAATGTAGCCGCGCTCATAAACGGAAAGTCCTGGCATGGCACCTAATTCCTTCGGGAATGCGGTGTATTGGACTAATATCATAACGGTAGTTGTGTGGTATTAGCCATCCATGTCAAGTCGCATAAAACAAAAAACAAAAATTTTAATTTTCAAAACAGGATTACGTCCGAAACTATATTTTGGTAAAAACATATTAAAATTTTTGTTTTTTTTTTTTGGGTTGCACCTCGAACTCTCTTTATAATAGTGATGGCACGTCAATGAAGATTTTTTATTATTCAAACTTTTGTCCATTTTTATCCAAATACACAAGACAGGTTGTCGAAACTTGACAGACGTCGGTTTTGTCGTTAGTTAGTCTGAGCAAATGGGACTCCAAACAAAGGGTCCCGGGTTCCGGCAGTGGACGCTGTCCGGAAGTTGGCCCGGGCCGGTGTTGGCGGCGGCGCGGCAGCGGCGGCGCGGTGGCAGGCGGGCGGGCGGCGCGTGCTCACAAATTAATTAGCGAGGACGGGTAGCTTTAATATTTTCACGGAAGTTGTGCTTCGACGCCGACGCCGGCGCTAGATCCGAGTCGGCGTTGGCGCGGCGCCGCGCGTGTCCGGCGCGCCACCGCCGCGCCGGGCCGGGGTGGCGCTGAGCCTACAGCCCGCGCCGCGCCGACTACGCTGCTCACTCGGACAGCGCGGGCTAGGTCAGTCGATTGCTAAATTGTTCTTATTGTATAAAATTGTACATGAATTGTATTTATTTGAATTCAATTGTACGTTAATTGTATTTAATTGTAATTTTATTGTATTCAATTGTACAGTCATTGTATTCATTTGTACATTAATTGCATTAATTTGTACATTAATTGTATTCCATTGTACTTTAATTGTATTCAATTGTAAATTAATTGTTAATTAATGATATTCAATTGTTGATTGTTCTTTTTTTTTACAGACATCTACGATATTTGATACAGAAATCGGTTTTTAAATTATTCTCTCAATCCATACACATGTATTAACAATTTGACATAGATTAAGAAAATAATAATTATGAATCGAATATTATATGGCAAACAATTGGATTGATTTCTAAAGTTGTAAGAAAAATTATATTGCTGTATTATTGAGTCATTCATGGTGACTGGACGTGGACATTGGCATGCTTCTGTTACATAAATATACTAGCTGAGGTACCCGAGGGTCAATATAGTTTTTGACTGATTTCGGGGTGGTCAAGTTCAGCCTGCTGCGTTTGCAATGTAGGCGGAAAAAATTTAATTATTTACGACATCACATTAGAAACCTCAAAAATAACAGTATTTATTCACTATTTAATGGATATTATTATACATATAAACCTTCCTCTTCAATCACTCTATCTATTAAAAAAAACCGCATCAAAATCCGTTGCGTAGTTTTAAAGATTTAAGCATACATAGGGATATAGGGACAGAGAAAGCGACTTTGTTTAATACTATATTATGTAGTGATAGTGCAATTAGTGCAATTGTAGAGTTTCCGCAATATAAAAACTCCTTACTTGATCGTAGCAGCACTGAACTGGATAGAGCACTATGATAGTATTGCGTTGCCGATTCGAGCGTCTTTCCTTCAATGCGAGGGTGTAATGGATTTACACATTTCACAGACATAACACGGAACGTTAAAGAATACCTGCAAATCACTAAATCTACGAATCCGATATCAAGGTGGTTACAGAATTTTATTTAAATTTAGTTAAAAATGTTCCAGTAGGTACTGATTCAATTCAGTAATCTAATAGAATAAAAGTTATTCTTTTAATTATAGTAAATTATGTCTTCTATCACTTCATTTACAGTTTATAATCATTGGTTAAAAATACTAGTGTGATTTCTTTTTTCTTTTTTTTATGCAACTTGACATGGATGGCTAATACCACACATGTGCCATGCCTGGACCTTTCCTTTATGAGCACGGCTACATTGAACTGGATGGAAAACACGGACAGTTTTTCATTGCCTCTTCGACCATCTTTTCATCTAATGCGATGGTACCAACCCGGGCGGGCTTAAGCCCTACCACATAGTAGAGGAAGGGAACCTACAGTTTTACATGGGTTCCGAACCATGGAGCAGCTCGCATTCGTGACGAAATGCACTTATCTAACTCAAAATGAGAAAGGAAGTGGTGCATGAACGGGGCGAGGATTTGAACCCAGACCTCTGGTATGCTAGTCTAGTCCCCGCGCCGCCACTAGGCTACAAGCCGCTCATAAATATTAAAGACGAATATTAAATCACACAGGTATTTTCTAACAAATCGTTGAAAACGATCAACGAAACGCAGTGTCATCGCCAGTTTATTGGCGAGAAGTCAGTTCAAAGTGGTTTTTGCCTTCGCCGATACCAAAGAATAGCAGATGTACTGTAAATGTGCCCAAAAACGAAAAGTCATCCAGCATTTTTTTCAACAACACATAGTTCTTGATCAAGGATGAAATAACTGTTTTCAATTACAAGTATTTTATTGATCAAAACTATTATATACAGTCGACATTTGTTCAATATTATTTTGACTATAATTTCAAGACATTAAAAATTCGCTTTCCATCCTCGAATACTAAAAAGTAAAAAAAACTTATTTTTTCTAGTGCATACAACTTAACAAAGCCTAGCTGGTCACCGTGGATTGCCTGGAAGACATTAATTCATGGTTATTATAAAATGCATGACAAGAAAATTAACGAATACGTTATACTATTAATTGAATACTCATAACATTCATTTTTAATCTTCCTCGTTCCAAAAAAGATACGGTGAAAGGAGGAATTCTTATTTCTCATCTCGATTTAATTTGAAAACGTTTGAAACCTTTTGAATGCAAGCTTTGAAGCCAATCGAAATATTTTTAATTGAATGGTCTCGAAATACTTCTGTGAATGCTTTCATAAGATCTTGCTCACTTTACCACATTTATTTGCACATGCATTTTTACATGCGATAAGGATACACATTAGGGATACCCAGAAGATGCACTTGAATCCTCTGGTCGTCTTTACACTTATCACGCGCCTTCCGCAATGACATTACTAAGTGCAGTCGATCATAGCGACAATATTCCAAATCTATTTATAATAAAAACGACAATCGGCCAGTGTTTCACAATAATTCCGAGCGATATTCCGAGCGGAATCTCGTTCGGAAGTTCCCATCGGAATTGTCTCTGTTTGGGAAGAAAGGTTTTACTCTATCTAAACATCACGCTACTATAAAACGAAAACACCTAATTCCTGACGCAATAAATCCCCAGTGTCGCGAAGGAATGAACAAAGTCCACATGCACACGTTCGATGCACACATGTACTCAAACATATGAGGCACTTCCCACTCTCCCCCGGCGGCGGCGTTCCATTTGCGATAAATTGGACGTTTTCTCGGTAATTTCCCACGCGAATTGGTCACGCTCTTTTGAACACACATCCATATTTTTCTGTACATACATACACCAATATTCCTTTGAAAAGCAATATCAATGCAGTCTAAAATAATGTTTACTCTTCCGTACTAAGCACCTATGTAATTACTTTTTAGGGTTCCGTACCCAAAGGGTGAAAACGGAACCCTATTACTAAGCCTCCGCTGTCCGTCCGTCCGTCCGTCCGTTCGTCTGTCACAGGGCTGTATTTCGTGAACCGTAATAGGTAGGCAGCTGAAAATTTCAAGCAGTTTGTATTTATTTTGCCGCTATAACAAAAAAAAATTCAAGGGGCCCCATAAAAAAAAATATTTTTTTGTGTTAAATCTTGAACGATGGTACGGAACTCTTCGTGTGCAAGTCCGACTCGCACTTGGCCGGTTTGTTTTATGGATCTGTGCTAATACCACCCATCCTGTTATGATATTAGCGCAACACGCCATGCATGGAAATTAGGCGCCATGCCAGAACCTTCCTTAAATTTAACGGCTAAATTGAACTGGATGGAAAACATTGCAAATTTTCATTGACGCTTCGATCAATTTTAATTCTATGCTTACGGTTCTAGCCCGAGCGGAACAGGGGGTCCACTCAGGGTAAGAGTGAGTTCGAATTCGTCACTAAATATCAACTCACTTTTTTAAATAGTTAATGTTTTCACATTTCTTGACCATCATTGCAGTTAGTTAAAAATCTGGTCTGTCCCGTAAATACGTTGGAAGTATAAATAACGTTTCGTTATTTAAATAATAATATATTTCCCAGGTATTTTTAGGTTATCTCACTCCCGAACTCGAACTCACTCTTACCCGAATGAGGCCCCCCCATTACCCCCAGGCCCCTACAATTTCGTTCACCTCTGGACCTACATTTCTGCATTCTTGTGCACCTGCGAGAAATGTATGTGCACAACTTTTTCCAAAAGTGGAATTTGAACCGACGGTCAAAACGGTCACCCATACAGCATCCGACCGCGCCCAGCGTTGCGTAAACTCGTTTTTCCAACGCCGACGCTTTGCGCCACTCGGACTCGGCTGAAATGAAATGTATGTAATTTATTCACGATATTTAACAATTGTACAGATTCAACCTGTCAATGACCCAATATCAATGTTTTTTTTTATAGACTCTTCTTGCATGATAGCTTATCACAACTTCAATGCACTATTGTTTATCTCAAACTTTTAATTAAGGGCGTGATAATAGCCGATTGCATTCAATTTGATAAGGGCGTAAGTAAATCGACATTTTTATACCACAACGAATTTCAATTATCAAAAAAATATGTATGTAGATTGACGGTCTAGCTATAATTTTAAGATATAAGTGTAAGTCTCTGGTGCTTTGTGTTCTCAAATAAGACCAATATTCGTTAACGCTCGATATTTTTTTAATTCCAAAATAAGTTGTACCTAGTTATTTATAGAAATAATTTAATATGGCTTCACTTAAGCCCTTATGGAACGGAATGCAATCAGGTGTTATCACGCTCTTCCTTTTTAACCGACTTCGAAAAAGGAGGAGGTTATCAATTCGTCTGTATGTTTTTTTTATTTTTTTTTTGTTTTTATTTCTAGCCACGTCATAGATACACAAAAGTATCGTGCTACTTCCCTTAGAGGGGTCGGCAGGGATGATAAAGTTCAATATTGTAAAAGCAGAGCATAGTTATTTCGCTGAGTCTTCAGAAATACATCTTTAGCCCGGATTTTCATAACAAAGTTCGATGGTCCGTTTACTCGGTTCCCAGCACTATTATTGTAATGTCTATAACCACAGCATAGTCGCCATCACATAGATTGCTTCCCAGACACATAAACTCATTCACTTGTTCTCATCACTCACAACAAGTCACTGGTTTGTCTCGCTAAAAATATAATCGATAAAAATCTTACTAGTACTTATTTTCATATATCGTTTATGACACGCATCATCACCTCATAAATAAGGAAGGGGATATACATTATGTACATTATATTCCGAACAAAGAACGGCGAATCCCTTAGCCGAATATGATTTAACAATGAATGAATTAATAATTTAACTTAGAGTAGATATCTAATAATTGCGCTTCTCTATTTAGTATTATATCTACGTAACAGTCATTTTAACATTTTAAAATGGTATCCAGACTAATAAGCCAAACATATTAAATATTCTTCCTAGTCTATGTTTAGTATTCATAATATTACTTTGTCTTAAATCTACAGCAGTTGATATTATTTTAAGAATCTATTAAAAACAACAACAATATTCTAAGAATCCATAAAATTTCAGTATCTATGGGTGTACGTTTCATAATTATCATTTATCAAACGTATTCTATGTATTTATTATAATTTCGTTTCGAAATTGAATGTAACGAAATAAAGCCGATTGATAGAATCCAAATTAATTGGAATTCCCGAGATATCATCTAATTTACCTTCTCGTGCAGATAAATTCCATCGATATCGAGTATCAACGTAAACAAGTCTATCGGAGTCAATAGTCTTACATGGATACTGTTGATATGTCGGCACCGATCGATTAAATACGCAAAATGATTGAATAAGGTGGAAAGAGTTGAATCAAGTCGAGTTGGTTGGAGTTAAAATAACCTTAACCTATTTGATTTAAATATTGTTTATATAGATTTTTTAAGTCACCTTCTTGGGAAGGTGACTTAGGAATGGGCCTAGGCGAGCGATACAAATGGTTTGATTCAATCATTTGGCTGATATATATATGGCCCGCCGGTCATACATATAATCGCTCACCCAAATAATAATATGGCGCAAGCGGTATATTACATGCATAATTTAGTTTAATTGTTCTTTAAATTATTAAATAAAATAATATAGCTTGCCACTTATGAATTTTGAAAATATCGTGTAAAGCAAATTTATTTAATAAAAAATTCTTTTTTGAAACTTTCTTTCTCATTAGGACACGGAATGCAAAAAATATCATATATTTTTTTTAACTCGACTGGGATCCAAATAATCAAGCATGGTGTTTGGTTTTGCGATTAAGCAAACCATTCGGGATGTTTTAAAATTAAAAAAATACGTATTTCCATTTATTTTATTTTGTAAATTAGTAAAATATTATTACCCGATTTATGATAACGTTACACTTCTATAAATTATGTTTCATTTAGCTTGATTGTATGTTCCTATGCGATACTAAGCCTGGTTTTCACCAAATCCGGATTTATTTTAATTAACACGTAAAGAGCCTTTTTTACTAAAGTGTTGATAACCTTGTACTGGTATAGACAGCAAGCTGCTACGAACGCCATTATTATTACCCAACCGTATAAAACCATAAACCAGCTAACCCAACCTAATTTGAATTTTCACATTGAAACGATATACATGACAAAAATAACATCTTTCATATAAAAATAAAAGTGTATCTACAGATATATTATTTTAATCTTGGGCTGGAGTGCACTTTCTCTGGTTAAGGTTATGTTAAGATAGGATAAGACTGAGGCTACATTTGTCCTAACAATAACTAACATTAACTTTAACCAAAGATGGTACACTCCAGCCAGTTTATCCGGGCAATCATCCGGTTACATAAATGCCGAATTAATCAGAGAACAATAAATCTTTTGATGTTAATTATCCAGCTCATCTCAGAATAGCGACTTTAACTAAAACAATATGTAATTCAATCTCCCAAGACAGGAGTGCCCACATCAAACGAATAGGCAGCTTGGAATGTTATTCATCGAGTGGCTCTTAACTGGGGCTGGAGCCCACACACAATGAGTCGACTGCGCCCGCCAGGTATGAGCTCTAATGACGCCATGAATGGGATCAGATTTATCTCGATAAAACGTCTACTGTTCACTCGCATAAGGTACGGGCTACGTACATCTGATCAGTTTGTTACTTCCGTAACATGAAATGTTAAAGCAGGTAACATTTCGTATGTGTATTGGGTTTTGGTGGTTTTTTTTAAAAATCAGTTGCTAAAAATTATCAGTGGGACTGACTTTAATACCTTCGTTCTGAGCTGGTAGTCCCAGTTGTCACCTAAGCTGCCGTTTAGGGAAGTTCAAAGTTCCAAAAAACGTCAAACTCCATACAAGTTTTTACTCGATATTCTGTGGTTTTACTTCTTCAAGCTGTCAAAGTCAAACTCGGACTTCCGATTTGTATGAACGGCATAAACGGCGTAAACGGCAACGTCGACGTATTTACGGCCACGTTGAGTAAGCTGTCAAATCAAACTCGGACTCGCAAATGTTAGTTCGATTAACTCCCACTGCGCGCGCTCTTCACTTTCTCTATACATTTGATAACACCAGTCGATCGGTTTGCCGTAAACGCCAATTTAGGTGGCAGCTGGGACTATGGGTTCTGATTGGATGCAAACATGTGTTAAACGTATCGTTTGTCACGTTAGATTTATATACTCAAAAGGTGTTTTTAATTGCATGTGAGAACTTCTGTACCATTAAGTTTATTTTTTTTAAATAAAACTAACCAGAAATACTAAAAATAATTTAAAACGGCCAAGTATTTATTGTGCTTCATAGGTAGTTTTATCATATTTTTTAAACAAACAAAACATTGTCTGATTTATGAAACGAAAAAAATATATAAAATTATTGTTTTTTTTATGATAAGAACATTTTTAACAGATATGAAATGAATCTTAAAAAATATGATTTAAAATTACGTTGTATATATTCTGTGCTATGGGTGTGGTATAAGCCTCCCAAAAAACGTGTGGGTTTGCGCTATTTGAAGCCGCACCTTTAACGTTCCTGCGCTCGCCGTACTCTTATTACTTTAAGTACAATGGGCTGCCGGGCTGATGTTCGAATTCAATTTGTTGAAGGAAGACGTATTAAAGTACTCCGCCCTTTGTCGAGTAAAAAGTGGGCATGACAACGCTTTATGTTTGGAGAGCTTTTGTGTATTATGCAAAGTACCCGGGAAGCATCTCCTCTTCAAAGGACCCGTTTTGGTTGACATTTTTACTAGAATTGTAATAACTATTTACTTTGGAAGATTTTTCTTCCGATTGAGAAGTTATCTGATTGATTGACAATCGTTTCGTAATGTTTACTGTCAACTTGGGTCTTATTATGATTGTGTACTATGGTGCTCTTACCAAATACATTGGAGTAATTTTAGTGAGGGTGGAGCGATGTTGGAAATATTGTGTTATTGTGTGTATTGAAATATATATCGTGACGAATAAAACGGGTAAAAATAAAAAAAAACAATAAAATATTTTTTCTTATTAAAACGGCACAATCAACTTAATTTATTTAAAACGAAGTAACAAATCGAGTTGTATTTAAAATAATTACAAATATAATTTTCATGTGAACTCATTAATTGTCTAGGCACAAAAGTAGCCAGAAGTAAAGCACGAATTGCGGGCAGTTTTTTTTCATATTTTGCACGCAAACTTGATTGGCTGGCGAAGCTAGGCTCGCAGCGGCAGCCAGTCAATCAAGTGCCGAGTCTGAGCAGATAAACGGTGAAAAGAACGGTGCGCGGAGCTGGCGTCCGAAGTGCTACTTTTGGATCCGGCTAATTTTTCGTCGGATGCGCTCCGTGTAGGCGGACACGATGTTGCTCAGCAGGGGCAGCGATGACGAGCGTTCGTCGTCCTTGACTCCCACCTGCACACAATCGGTGATTTAGAAAACACCTCAAATAACTTGCTAAAACCTTTGTCGAACATAGATATTTTAATCCGATGATTATATTGATAATTTTATTTCAATTCATTTGTAAATTCTACACATACAATTCATATAATATAGCCGAACTAGGCGGTGTCGCCCGTGTCTTTTAACTTAGACTTTTACAAACTTATAATAAATGCTTATTACAATGAAAGTTACAAAATAGTTAACTAACCTTAAAAGTGGTGGTGCCACTTAAAAAAAAAGATAACGGAAAACAGAGAAAGTCAGCTATCCAAAAATATAGCCAGATATGTAGTTGGTGCCTATTGACAAAAAAAAACTGTAGGTACTTTTTTATCTCTAGATGTAATTGTAACTATTTGTAATATTTAGTTTAGGATTTAGAGAGATATTTATTTAAAAATAAATATTATATTTACTATACCTTATTTAATTACTTACTAGCTAATACAACTTAAACATTTTTTAAATTGTAATTATCGTCATTTTCGTCTCTATTTACCGCGGTTGTACCAAGATGCCACTACAATAATGCGTTGTAAGACGACATATTTTCTTCAGGTACGTATTGCATCCGATTTTTTTATGTACATAGACATTATTATTATTGCAAAAGTGTTTATAGGCTAAATTCAAAAAACCTTACAAGTAACGGTTGCTTGTGCCGTCTTAAAAGTCAACTGCGTTGTCATCTTTTCCCTAGACTTTAGCGGTGGGTTTAAATCATTATCATAAAGATGGGCAAAACATGAATACAAAAATGGACTAAAGTTGATGTCGGCAAATGTGTTACGGGGTTTTAAAAATCATCGATTCGGGTAACTTCAGAGCCTGGCAAGGGGTGCTTACGAATGGACGCGGTCTAAGCCTAATTTTCGGATATGCGTACCCGCGATTGCTATTTCATTTCAGTAATTTTCTCAGTTATTGGGTAAATATGTGTAATGAAATGTGTTGACTGTGTGAATACATCAAAATGTATGTGATGTGTAAGTTCTGGCTGATTTCTATGGGTATCACTGCTTTGACAAGGAGTGAAGACTGAAGAATCAACCATTTAGGCATAACAGAAGTAGGTACTTGTAATAACATTCGTAAATCGGAGAAACTATTAAAGGAACTGATTGAAAAATTAATGTCAAATAATACAAAATCACACGAAGGGTTCCATACCATCGTAGAAGATTTAACACAAACAATCTATTTTTTGCATGGGGCCCATTTTAATTTTACCTATTTATAATACGTACTTTGTGAAAAATTCAGCTGCCTAGCCCTGTGACAGACGGACGGACGGACGGACGGACAGCGGAGGCTTAGTAATAGGGTTCCGTTGGTACCCTTCGGGTACTGACCCTAAAAAGGTTGATGACACCTACTGAGTGCAAACAGATTTGAGTGCTGGTACGTATATCCGACGGTAGAGCAATGTTCACAAAGTAGTTCTGTTCTAGAATGTTTATTACAGAAATTACAACTCGACCTCGTAACAGATCTGATTCCTTGTGCGTCTATCGTGAGGTAGAGCCGCCTCGGTGGCCAGTACTGACGCGGTATACAAATAGCCGTTCCACTCCAGGTATTCTCGCACAAGCTCGTTGGTGAGTTTTACTTCCGATGACGGCTCCGGGGGTTGAAGACTGTCCTCACTTTCCAGAGTTTGCTGATCTGTCAGTGCTCGAGTGATGAGAGATCTCATCTAAAAACAAATTCAAATGCAGAATGTTTGGAAATACGATCAGTTCCTTAAAACACGATTGACCAGGCTGTTCATAACGAATTATTTTAGGTAGCAAACTCTTTGGGATTTTGCATTGGCATTTTAGGTTTGGTGTCTATTTCGTTAAGATCCCAGAACAATGTTGGACTCAATATGAAGGAACTCACAGTCCGTTATTGGAAATGTCGAATATGTAAAAATTGCTCATTCAAGAAGACCATCAAAGGCTTCAGAGGAATTGGAATAAAATAAAATTCAATACATTTTGCACGTATTTTTAAGTTTGAGTACATTCATATAGATTGTTAACATAAACAAAACCGACGAAAGTGAATTTTAAAAATGTTTAAAGGACGCGCTAAACAGCACGACTTACACAAATAAAGTCTTTCCTAGTAAACAACTACGTCGTTTTTTTCAACGAATGTGATATTTATGTAGAATTGACTGTCAAGCAAGACCAGATTCATTAGAAAGAGCCCTGTAAAAATAACTGTGCTTTATGAATATACTGCGCTGGACCCGACCTCGAAGACTGAAACATATCATTCGCGGGTATTGCGTCTACCGATTTCGCTACCTGTTGTTTACCCATAATTTGGAATTTTCCTACAATCTCTCCTCCTATAATAAATGCCTCCTAATAACACAAGGTTTAAGATTCTACATACATTGACTTAACGTTTTACGTGCGTTGCGGAAATTTACTGCAATGTAAGTGCAGATTTCGTGTGTTTAAACGTTCAATCTTTGCGAATATGTTTGAATGTCCAATATTTTCAGTCAATATCCGTATTACAGGTAAATTTTGCTAGCATGGCAGAATTTTCTATCGCACCTGTAAAACAGTGTTTTGTTCATGGCAGGAAATCTTGGTCTTGAAACTGCATGAATTGATACACCCTTACTCCAAAACACATAATCGTACATAATTGTTTTTTGAAACTAAAAATGGATGGCTAAAACCAATCCTACGGTAGGTTCGGTTCTGATTATATTAGGCCAATACACCATAAGGATGAAACATTGATTGTTGTTCATAGTTTAAAATATTTATACCCTGGAGTATGTTATTTCAAGTGCAGCTAACTGCTTTTGATACTGTAGAACATGTCAAAATTGTTCTATAAGTAAAATAACAATAATTCATACGAGATTACTAACTCATTGCGAGATTACATTCACAATTTTGCTATAAGTTAAATAAGAATAATTCATACGAGATTACTAACTCTTTTAATTGCCTATGCGCATGGAGGTGAAGCCTCCATGCCTATGCGACCATCTTTCATGAAATGCGGTGGTACCATCTCGGAAAGATACAACGTAGACTGTTAAGGACAAGACGGAACACAGCTCAGGGGCATGGGGCATTCCCCGCCTCGTTCAAGCACTATTATATTTCTCTTTTTGAGTTGGATAAGTGCATTTCTTTAGGGCGGGCTTTTCGCGCGGGCTGTTCCATGGCTCAAAATCCATCTTAAACTGTACGTCCTCTTGCCCTCCTAGGTGGTAGGGTAGATATTCGTAAGTTCTTCGCAGTTAAAATATTAAATTTAAAATGTTCAAAATAACCTCAGCCTGTAGTTTGTTAAGGTGCCCGCCTTTAGTTAAGAGCTCCTTCAGGGCCTCGACGAGTGCAGTTTCAGATGCCATCGCTAAGATGTCCAGGAAATATATTTTTGTCTCGCTAATTATTTTCAATTTATTTTAGTCACTTATGACAGTTGAAATTGATGAAACTAGAGATACAAAAAAGTAAGAAAATAACAAGAGAGCTCCGATTCAAAGCTCCCCAACAAAATAAATTCTTATATTGACGATATTAATTTGTCCATCCACCAGTCATGCATAAATATTATCAAACTGTTTATTTTATGCAATCGTATAAAATGTTAATGAATAAAACAAAACGTTTATTTTCACACTAGGGTATACAAAACGCGTTTCCATATTTTTTTCTATTTCCATTTGCATTTCAGTTACTGACAGTTGTCGTACCTACCTAAAAATATTTGTGTTAAAATCTGCAATAACCATGGAGGTGAAGAATGTAATTTCTTAAAAAAAATCCGTTGCATAAAATATATTCCTTTTCCAATGTAAAATAAAGTAGTAGAGATGTCAATGTAATTAATTTTTTATTGTAAAATACGCAATCGATTTTCTTATTATATAGTTTTTAAGTTGACCTCGGTCAAATGATGGCCGTCATTGTCAATTCATTGACGAATGTTTAATATGCCAATACTCTCGTAATTATAGAACATTTCTGTAACTCATATATTTAAAGAAATTGTGCAGCACCCAATCTAGCAAAACATCATGCATTAACAATGCTTTGCTCGCAACTTTTAATGTTTTGCTCGCTAATAATTTTATCTGTCTGGCAATTTGTAAGAAAACAACACAGGACGGCTCTTGATAAACCTATTTTTCTGCGCGTTCTCCTTATTAATAACACAACTGATATCATATTTCAGCCCAACATAATACATAGGAATTATATGACATGCCAGGACCTTCCGTTTATCACTTGGCTACATTGAACCGGATGGAAAACAAATACAATTTTCATTACCGCTTCGACCATCGTTCATTGACTGCATTCTGTATCGTCAGACCTGGCCGGGGTCAACCCTACCATCTAGTAAGTAAGAACCGGGACCCACAGCTTAACGTGGAAACCCATTAGATTTGTTTACGTCTCGGAACCCCCACAACACTAATTCCATAAGGTCTGTTTTCATTTGTATTTTTTTTCGTGCAGATTGCTGTACTGTACAGTGTTATTCATTGTTGACGATGTGGTTTTTGCCATGGAGATGAAGAAATTACAGACGCGAAAACGACCACATGCCACTTCTCCTTTATGTTCTCTTCTGTGGGCTGAGCCATAAAATAAATGTTTACTGTATTCGCGAAAAAATCGACAGTCCGACGATGTATCATACCATAGAAATAGTAACAGTGAATTATCGCTACACATTTGCTTCAATATTCCCATCGCACTCTACATTGATTTAAAACCGTTTCCGTGTAGCGAAACGTCTGCGAATAAAATAGATACTTGCCCTCCGCTCGCGGGCGATGCTGTTAGGTTGATATATTGCGGTCGAGGGATTTATTGAAGTAACACACATTTTAGAGAAACGTAAAAGGAGCCAAGTAAGAGGAGCCTCGCCCTTAATTATAATTGTGACTAAGGTTAGTTGGACACCTGATTCTGCTTGCACAGGGTGGAGACTTCACTAGTTTGATACAGTATCTAATATACCTCACTTCTTATATTATATTTGAGTTGCACGAAAATTGTTCAATATTGAGTTGCTTCTTTAGGCGCGGTTGGGAACTGTTTTACCGTTTTTCGTATTTTTCGTTTGTAACGAAGTGGCACGCGCCGATGTAACACATAATTTATTTGAATATAGTTTACATTTTCCCCCCTCGCGGCGCTTCTATACTGGTCGTTTTGACTCAGTTCAAATTTTTCTGAACGTTTCAATTCATTCATTCGATTCAATTCATTTACACCAAAGATAACTATAACTTCTTATGTGCGTGCGTAATACATTCGTCCGATCCGATCTTTAAAAAAAATGTAGGTATCGAATGTAGGTGAGAAAAGATTCTTAAAACTGGCATCGTTTTTAGGGTTCCGTGTCCAAAAGATGCCAACGGACCGTCCATCCGCGCGTCTGTCAGCGGGCGTCTGTCTCATGAACCGTAATAGGTGGTACAGTTAAAATATTCATAGAGTGTGTATTTCTGTGGCCGCTATAACAAAAAATAGTAAAAAAATATATATAAGGTGGCCCAAGGAACATGATTTTTTTGGAGTGGTACGGAACCCTTCGTGTGCGAGTCCAACTCGCACTTGGCCGATTTTTCAACACCAGCATTATATTGACAGCGTTCATTGTTTTTCTTTCTTCCCGGCGGGATCGACGACCTGTGGTGGATATCCCCGGAGCGTCCCCCGAGCCGCCACACTCGACTCCCACCAAGTCCCCGCAAAGAAAATACGCAACAAGAAGAGGGAAATATTTTTTCAGTATCGGAATCGACGATAGTTTCGACTAGAAAAAGCACTTAGCCAGCTTATTCTCTCCTCTGCTATTCTATCTCGGTCGGTGTTTGTTGATGGAAGTCCTGAAACAACAATGTTTAACCACAACGATGTATTTTTAAGTAATAAATTTCACGCAATAAATAGATTGGTAGTAAATATCCATACCATTATTATAAGTGCGAAAGTACATGTGTTTGCCCTAAGCAGCTGAACAAATTTTGATTAATATCGGTATAGTGATAGTCTGGACCTTGGAGAAGGACTTAGGTGACCTTTTGTGGCGAAAATTAAAGTCGAAAGGGGTAAAATTGAGGATGAAAATGTGTATTGGGAACTTATGTCCAGGAAATAATTCGGCTCGACATCAGTCCAAAACGACATTGACCCGACTTTATGTTATAAAGTTCATTACTTTCATTGATAAATCTATTTACATGTCCAAATCACAACCAACAACGGAATCGACTATTCAAGACCTGCAGGTCTATTCCTGGCATTCAGTAATCAGGGATCAGGAATTCTGAGTCTAGAAAACCGCTGTTGTGGCGTGTCAAGGTTTTCCGTCGAAAAACTCACTTTGAAAATCACTACAAAAGCGATTTTTTAGACTCAGGATTCCTGATTACTGAATGCCAGGAATAGACCTGCTGGTAAGAAATTGAAAATGAGCTGGGTTTCCATGCTCGTCTATGGATTTTTGTCCCAGCAGATGCAGTTTCTTAGGTTTGAGAAAAGTTAAGCAATTGTGGCGCGATTAAATAAATCCGGCCAAGTGCGATTCGGCCTCGCACACAAAGGTTTCCGTAGCATCGTATAAGACTTAACACAAATGAGTAATCAAGATAATGGCGGCCCCCTTAATTTTTTTGTATTTGTATGTTTTCTATTTATGGCTTCAATAGAAATACACCCTAAGTGAAAATTTCAGCAGTATAACTATTACGGTATATGAGACACAATCCGCTAACAGACGGACGGACGGACGGCGGAGGTTTAGTAAAAGGCTTTCGTTGGGACCATTTGGGTGAGGAACCCTTAAAAACAACATCCTCAAACTTGGAAAGAATCAGTCGTTATTTAAAGAAGATAATAGAGTAACATCGAAGGATTTGTTAAAATGATTTGGACATGTAGAGGGAATTAGTAACGAAAGACGAACCTAATTTACATATCAGCAGATAGTGGAATTCTCATACCTTGACGACCTAGGAGCACGTACAAGTCCGATGTAATATTTCGCAAAGGTCAAGTTCGTTGCACCCGGAACAAAAAAATATATGGCTCAGAAGAAGCAAAATATTTCTACTTCAATGCTCTATCATGTCTGCCTAACACTCCGGAGGGCTGTCGTGATGGCGTGCATGTACAATGTATTTATTTTATTCATAAAAAGTTCCAGGTTATACATTATATATGTTATCTCCTAAACTAAACTAAGTTTGTATTACAGGAGATAACCTAAAATAACACGTTTGGTAACATGCCTACACAATCTCAACATTAATAATACTAAGAATACTGAGAATAATAGATGTTATTTTTATGTGTATGCATAATTGGTGTGGAGAGACAATAAAATCGAAGTTCTTAGAAATTAATCAATTTAATTTGTAAGTAAACCAGGATAAGCCGTGTCGGTTACGCGCAGCGATTGGCGAGTTTGTCATCTCGCCCTACACAAATCCGCCCCGATCTCGCCTACGCGGGCGGCGAAGGGCAACACCGGGGTAGCCACCCCTGCTGCCTCTTCAGTCGGAATGCGCCACCTCCGCGGCAGTCGCTCTCCGCTCGCCGCCGCGGACGCTCGCGTCGCGTCGCCCCCGATTGGACTCTCTGGAATTACGCGAACTTAGCTTGAGAGTGCATGCAGAGTTTGTGATGGATAGACTGTGTCGTGATAATCGTATAGTGCTGTGACGATTTTTTCGTTATCTACTTGACATTATTCAGTGATTTGAAATTACTTTCCCAATTTAAAAGTGATTTTCATGGACCTCGATTAAATATTCAGGTAGGTTGCAATTACTTTTTCGTTTATGTACGTAATGATTATGATTTTGTTATATTTACCCGAAAGATAATAAAGAAAGTTAAAACATAACTGGGAAATAAGAATAACGTATTGTTCACATTTCGTGTAGTCAATTGAAAATTAAAATATGATATTGCATTTTAAATGTCTTCGCACCGAGGTTTTTAAAAAAATGTTCTTAATAAAATACTATAATACTACGAACTCCTTTCTGAAATCAGCAATGCTTCATTAATATCTTTTTAATAAGTTTACCTCATTAACTTACAAATAAACATCAAACTCATTTTGGTAACATTTTCGACTGCCTAATCGGTTTATGCAAAGAAATTATTTATATAATAAAATATAGGAAACGTAAAGATGGCGGCGAGGAACGAAGCGAGGACGCCTCCGCCGTGCCGCCGCCGCCGTGCCGCCTCCGCCGTGCCGCCTCCGCCGTGCCGCCTCCGCCGTGCCGCCTCCGCCGTGCCGCCGCCGCCGTGCCGCCGCCGCCGTGCCGCCTCCGCCGTGCCGCCTCCGCCGTGCCGCCTCCGCCGTGCCGCCTCCGCCGTGCCGCCGCCGCCGTGCCGCCGCCGCCGTGCCGCCTCCGCCGTGCCGCCTCCGCCGTGCCGCCGCCGCCGTGCCGCCTCCGCCGTGCCGCCTCCGCCGTGCCGCCTCCGCCGTGCCGCCGCCGCCGTGCCGCCGCCGCCGTGCCGCCTCCGCCGTGCCGCCTCCGCCGTGCCGCCGCCGCCTTGCATGTAACTCGGACTGTTTTTTCAAAAGAAAGGATCCAACCATATAAATTTTTTAACGCATTACTGTTAAAATAAACTTTACCGCATTATCAAGTTAAAATAAACTTATACTAATTTATGACAACTGCTGCGTGATAAAAAAAAACATTTATGAAACCTGATATGGTTGGCTAATACCATATTAGTCCATTAGGGTATATTAGACCAATGCAACCACATTCCCTATGGAATTAGGTGCCATACTAGGACCTTCTCTTTGTGAGCACGAGTACATTCAATTGGATGGAAAAAAAAGTATATTTTTTCATTGCCGCTTCAACCATAATTTCATCCAACCGATCACATTCGTAACGAAATGCACTTATCCAACTCAGATAGTGAAAGAAAGTGGTGCATGATTATTTAAAAAAATATTATTTTTTATTTTTATTATTTCAGGTTTTTGGTAACTGTTAGTCTTGATATTCAGGTATACCATTACGAAAATTTTATGTATTTGTTATGTTTATATTTATCTATATATATATTTTTATAGGCAGGGCGTTCGGCATATGGACTGACACTTTTCTTTTGTTGGCAAGTTGTAAGGTTTTCACCCTTTATACTTTTGTCAGATGTCACGTGGTATCGACTTACGATAAATTTTTTTCTTATTTTTGATGATTTTTCCGCATGGTGAATGTTTTATAGTGACATGTAGTGTGCCGTTGGAAAGGGCGAACTTTTTTGAAGAAAACTGAGCTGTGAATTGGTGTTTTTTTTTCAATAAATGAAGAAATCAAGATTCTGTCATATTTTTCTCATCCTAGGGACTTTGAGAGGTCATTAGTCATTTTCATGGTATTGCACTCATCAAATGATATTTTTTCTACTTACATTTAAGTGAAAATAACAACGTTACCAGGGCTTAAATCTGGTAACTCCAAAAAATCAAAAAGCGATTTTATCGAATTTCTAAGGGATTTGATACCTACAATGGTGGCAGATGTAAATATTACAAATACCATTTCATCAATTCGCTCACCAAACGGATCCAGGCAACCGATCCAATCGCTTAACTTGTTTGCTAATCTTAGCAACTAAATAGATGAACTGGGAGAAAGTTGAACTTTGAAGAAACTCAACAGACTTTTTAATCAACCGGTTAGGTTAGGTGAGGTTAGGTAAAATTATAGAAGATGCGTCGTGCGTGCGAGTATTTTAACCATGATTTTAACATCGTTTTGGATCATTTAAAATAAATATAAATAAAAAAAAATTAACGTTTTAAATGATTGTGAAACTGTCATAACTGACTTTTCGTTTGAAGTGTCCCGAACATATTTTTTTCTAAAGATTCGTTTTTATAAGTACTTTTTTGGGGCTTGCGTATCGGTTTTCATCATTCAAAATTACAAAATAAAGCCACCATTTAACAATTAGAGACGACAGTCAACTAAATGAAATGCCGCTTCAACCACGATTCATTCAATGCGGGCGGTATTAACCCTATTCCACACATTAAGTAAGAAAAGGCCCTACGTTTTTATGATATACGAGCTATACTTTCTTACGAACACAATGGAAAACAATGAGGATTTTTCATTTCCGCTTCAACCATCTTTTTATCCAGTGCGATGGTACAAACCCGGCCGGGCTCAACCCACCTCCTAGCAGGGGAATGGACCTACTTCTACATTTGAAGCATTGTAATCGGATGTTTAAAATAATCTGAAAAAAGTTTTGGTCGTGACATTCATCGGAAGCGGGATTCGAACCAGCGAAATTAATGAGATAACGGTAATGTCGTATCCATTACATATATAAAATTCTCAATTGGGACCTACAGGTTTACATGGATTCCGAACAATGGATTACCTCAACATATATCCAACTCAAAGGAGAAAAGATGGCGGAACCCATGACCCACGGAAGGCAAGTCACCCTGAGCTACTAGCCACAAAAAATGTATCAAACCTTTGGAAAACCCTTCATAATATAATTTCGGACAATGTAGATTATTACAAAACTTCACACAAGAGTACCATAAATCCAAAGCCGGAAACCAATCAAAAGTATCCGCGTCTGAGCTGCGCGGGGGCGCAGCGGCGGAGGCGTCATGGCCGCGCCCGTTGCAAATCGAAAAAGTGCAATTTATCAGTTTACGTGTTAACGAGAAGTTTGACCCAGATCTAGACAAAGCGAGTGGTGCAGCCTTCGCCAGCCAGCCGCAGTCGCGCCGAGTGGCGCGGGTGATTCCATCGAGTGCGACTTCGACCGTTGACGCTCGCTTGGGTTCCCATTTCAAGTGAAACTGATTAGAATGAAACATTTCTAGAACTGGATAACATTTAAATAAAAACATTTGAATTAAACAAGTTTGACATGTGATTGACGGGAGGATTGAAGCTCTGGCTCTTTGACAGAAAAAGTGTCGGAGTAGCTATTTCTATGACGGGAAAAAAGGCGGACATATTTTCCCGTGTGGTTCCTCATCCGCCAAGCGCAAGAAACATACCGAACGGTATAACAGTGCTCTAAAAATCTCTCCAAAAAAAATTACATTGTTATAAGATCGTATTGGTGTTGAAATCACTGAAGAGAAAGGAAGGAGAGGTGGCGTGCGGTCGATATCGCTTCTCCGCCGTATGGTCTAAGTGATCATACAGCGTGAGTGATGTAATTGTTAATCTGGCGGCGCGTCATATGCCATGCAGTCGAAACATCGCTACCGCGCGCAAATGTGCTCTAAAATGCGTTCCTCGTAGTTCCCACCCACACAAACTCTAGAATACGTCTGCGACTATTTGCATGTGGCATATACGTTAAGGTTGGATTGGTATATTTTTAAAAATGGAGACACAAGACCTCACAGTAGGCGCGCTGGATGGCATATCTCCTTCCGTTTTATTTATGGTTGAAATGTTATTTCACACCGTTGAATTTCTTAGCACAAATTATATTACATTATTAAAATGTTCTTTCAATGGCTCTCCGCCTAGGCAGTCAAGTAATGGGCACCCCAAGAGCAATAATTACTACATGAAGATTCATCGTGTTGCAGGCGATTTCTCCGAAAGGTTCATAAAAAAAGATCTACCATCGGGTTAGTCTTAAACTGTCATTGTGAGTTGATGGCAAAAAGGATACACGAAAGGAAAATGTCAAGTCATCGCTTGACATTGTGAAAGTTAAGCGCGCTGAGCGAAATCTCCTGTTCGTATGCGTTGAGTGACATCCTTTATGTTGGCAATATGGAGATAAGGAGCTGGAAGCGGTTTTGATTAACATTTATCCCGAATACTATGCGTTTGTTGATTAGTAATTACATTTCAATCGTCTAATATAGATATGTTTTTATGTACATATTCATATGTTTACGATAATCGCAAGTGAACAGCGGAATAGCTGAGCCCAGGTCAAGTGCCACAATATTGCCCTAAAGCAAACCTGACCCATAGAAACGTGATGGTAACTGTTTGGTGGTCACTTCATGGTGTAATTAACTACAGCTTCCTCAGACCCAGTCAAGCAATAACAGCATTGTCTACTGTGGAGAACTCCGAACTATGATGACGAATGAAGACGCAGCAAAATAGCCTGACTCGTCAATCGATATTCACCATTATTGCTCCATGACGCAAGACATCACACTAGTCGAGAAACCGTTATAAAAATACAAGACCTGTAGTTAGAAACTAAACGGTATCCTCCGTACACGCCGGACCTCGCCCCAACCAACTATTTCCAGGAATAAGTGCCTTCACCCAGATCCCAAGAGTTTTATCGCAAAATTTTACGTGATTTTCCAATTAGATGACAGAAATGTATAGACAACTAGGGTATACTTTGATTACAGAAACTATTGCGAAGGTATGTCTATCGACCCGGATATCACGAAAGCATCTGACCAGGTCTGGCACAAGGCAATGCTTTCCGAGGGCACTCCTATGGCATTCCACCCGACATGTGTGACCGGATCGCCGACTTTCGGCATGGAACATAAAAGTCTGTGTTGACGGTCGTTGCTCTAAAGCCATTTCAGTGAACGCCGGCGTACTGCAGGGCTCTGTGCTGTCCCCAACCCTTTTCTTGCTGCAAATAAATGATCTGCTCAATTTAGGGGACATTGATTGCTAAGCAGATGACAGCACGATTCTAGCCAGGTACATCAGTTACCGGATCGCAAGCCGGACTGGAGGAGGATAGGCGGTGCCTTGTTGGTAAACTCGAAGAAACCCTGGAAAAGGTTTCCAGGTGGGGTATCCAGAACCTCACAGGAGTACATATTCAGTGTAAAGAGGACACCTTTCAGTGTAGCTCCGACCTTCCAGAGTACAACTCTGCTTATTGACGACCACATAGGAATTCTTGGTGTCGACCTAACGCATGACCTTAATTTTGGACGTCATATCAAGGATAAAGCCAAGCTTGCCTCAAAAAGCTGGGAGTCCTCAACAGGGTGCATCAGTATTTCACGCCTGACCAAAAGTTGCTCCTCTACAAGGCGCAGATAAGGACTTGCGTGGAGTATTGTTCGCATTTCTGGGAGGGCACAGTTAAGTATCTTCTTGTATCCCTGGACTCGATACAGCGTCGTGCCGTACGTCTCGTCGACGACCCCAAGGTATCCCTGAATTTAGAAACCCTTCAACTCCGAAGAGATGTATGGTCTCTCGGTGTATTTTATCGTCTTTACCTTGGAGAATGATCTTCGGAGCCGTATAAAGCTGTCCCTCCATGCCCTTTTCACCACCGCACAACGCGAAACAGGCAGGGAATGCATCCATGCATTGTCGATTTTCCCAAAATAAGAACCCACCGATCCTCTAGATATGTTAACTATACGGTTGGTAAACTATGGAATCGACTACCTGCCGAAGTTTTCCCTCAAAGTACAACCTGGGGTCCATCAAACATGGTGTGAAGAAGCACCTGGCCGGCATGATTTTCGCAGCCCCTCTGAAAGTTCGAAAGCCCATGGGCATGGTCGGGCGCCTTTTTTTATGAGGTCCTGGTGTGCACCATATGCCGCGCTTAACATAAAAAAAAACGGTAATTTGATACTTAAATCAATCATATTTATAGTAATTTCGATGTAAAGTTAGATGTTGGCACCAAATTATTTTCAGAATTTTAGGTTTATTGGTTTTTCGGAAATTTATACCGTATCACCTAATATAACGTCCCCGAACCTAATCTTACATAAAGTAACCTAACAGAATCGAATCAGCTTAAACGATTATTCTTTTGAAAGCATTTTTACGGAGGATAACTGTAAGTTTACGTATATTACAACTTAAGCTAAAAAAATAAATGTAACCAGCTATACAAAGAACATAGCATTATATTTAGTTACCAAAGCTGAGAAACCCAATATTCCCCAATCTCTTGTGACCATGACCCCGGCGAGTAATATTCCCTCCCTAAATCGAGATAATATTTCGTGGAAACCGTGCAGACAGATATTGCTTTCACAATTCCACCCCACTCAGATAACCTTCTACGGGCAAGTTAAATACTGTAATATTTTTTGCGTTCATTACGCTCTGTCACGTATTACAATGGAATAATAAAATCCAATTCCTCAAAGTGGGCCTCCTTAAATACGTTATCCGACAAAGGTACCAGTTCCGCGGCACAGCGGGAAAGATTCCGTTTAGCGTGGCAGATGCATGGGTTCAAATCCAGCCTCTGCGCTAAACTATAGTGTATTTAGTTCTTTACTTTTTATTTATGAATTGAGCAGCCCGTACTATTTATAATGTTTTTTCTAATATTATACATATTGTAAATGTAATATAAATATTCGATAAAAGATCGTCTTTATTGATTTATTTTAATCGCCACTTCAAGGGCCTTTATTACTAAAGTGCTATAATGTATTATCTTGTACTGGTATTGATTGCAAGCTGCTAAGTAAAGCCCTTGGCGAATACGTGAATACAAAATACGTGGCGATTAAGCTAATCAGTACTCGATAAAAAAGGCCCTTATCGTCACCCTTTTTTGTGTTCTTAAGTTTTACAATGCAAAAAAAATATTGAACAGTTATTACATTTTATTTTAACGGTGCCTATATAAAAAAGTTATTAGACTATGCCTAGAAAATCGAGTTATTTGTATTAAAGATGTGAGTGAGGTAGTGTGGGTAGGCAGGAGGGAACAATTGGGTGCCGGCTACCCACAGGGAGCAGTATAATGTTAAATTTGCAATTAATTATTCTATAAACCTGTTTTCAGCAAGATAAAAAAATATTAGATCCACTTCATAGGCTTTGCGTTGGCTTTAAAGACCAAGTATTCTCAAGTAGATGCTCGAGTGTTATCGTTTGCTGATAAAAAAATAAGGAGATATGAGGAAAATACTTTGTGTCTGTATTATTTAAACTGATTCTGTAGTTGCATCCTGTTTTTGTTTAGTTTGCATGAACCCTCCTCATCAGACCAATAACACGGTGAATGTAAATGAGCGAACGATCGCGAAACGCGAACGTTCCGGTCTCCGCTTTAGCTTGGGAAAAAACCGCCCAAGTGCGAGTCGGACTCGCACATGAAGGGTTTCGTACCATCGTACAAGATTTAACACACAAATAAGTTTTTTTGTATAGGGGGCCTTTTTAATTTTTGTATTTTTTATTTTACCTATTGTTGTAGAGGGAAAAACAAATAAACCCACTGTGAAAATTTCAGCTGCCTACCTGAGTCACAGCCCTGTGACAGACCGGCGAACGAACGGAACAGGCAGCGGAGGCTTAGTAATATGGTTCCGTTGGCACCCTTCGGGTACGGAACCCTAAAAATGTCCGACCTGTGCATCTGGCGTTATGTCTCAACCGATTCTCTTGAAATGTTCTGAGCAGGTTCGATAATTATATGGATTTTTTGTCCAGCCAGTTGAAACATTTTCAAAAACGTTTTGCGACAAGCGTTACTAAGGAAGTTGATGAAGAAAATACGAGAAAAATAATAGGATTTATTTTAAGGTGTGCGGTGAACACTCATTCAGTTTTAAGCTAAACAAAGATCGAATCGCGAGGTCTACGGCTCAGAGAGCCACTAGTAGTTGTTTATTTACTACTAGTAATTTAGAGTTCGGAAGGTTTAACTCTTAATGTACGCGGGTTTGTGTACCTTCGTGCTCAGACCATGAAAACATGCGCAGATATCATTTCACGTATTTTTTACCAATACGACTCACATTAATAATTTAATCTAAAACGTAGTTCGAAAAGGGGTCCAAGCGTACACCAAAATATTATTTAAATGCAACTCCTGCAATTCAATGACCAACAGTAATCATTATAATAAAAATAATATAGATTGTTCCTCGCCCCAACATGCACCATTTTCTGAGCGGCTTGTAGCCTAGTGGCGCGGGGACTGGCCTAGCGTACCAAAGGCCTGGGTTCGATTCCTCGACCCGACATGCACCTCTTTCTTTCTCTTTCTGAGTTTCTTCACGAATGCGAGCTGCTCCATGGTTCGGAATCCATTTTTTGCATTATACATTGGTGCATGATTGTATTAATAGAGTTTTTTTAAGAGCTGGATGTCCTTATAACTGCTGAGTGAGATTCTAGGATCGTGCTCTGCCCCATTTTGAGAAAATTTTAATGAATTCTCAGAAAAATATAAATGTTAGAATAATTTGGTCACGGTGATATCATGTTTTGGCATTTGCACATTTGCACCCAAATTTTATTCTGTCTCGCATCAGTCGGATTTTATCGACTGTGATCAACGGAACAGTGAGAGATATCAAATCACTATATGGATTATTCTAGAAATTTCTTCTTTCACATGGAATTTTGAAAAGAAGCAGTTAAAAAGGCTTCTTAAACCTGAAAATCATGTCCAGCACCTATCACAGACCCGGCTATTAAATTCACTGCATGCACAGAGGGACAATTTATATGCATTTGTACGTAAACAGAAAAAAAAACCCAGTCTTATATTAAGAAACCTATTTCTGTATGTTCATATCTAGCTTCGCCATTTGTGGGTGCCCTAATTCCCTAAAAGCACTTACCTCTGAGCTATGATCTGTCACACGTTTCTGTCTCCAACAAGAAAAAAAAAACGGAACACGTATCAAATAGAGTTCGTGAATAAGCGACTCTCTCCGTAAGTAGTGTGCGTACTCAATAAAAAATATTTTCTCCACCCGCGAATATTTCAATGCAAGGCAGGTCCTGCCAGCTTACACGAAAGGCATTACCGTAAGCGGATTCACCGCGACACATTTTCACGCAATTTCCTCCACGAAAATTCGGGGAAACTTGCGAGCACGTGCCGCCCGCACCGCCGCGCCCTCGCCTTTGTTACATGGCTTTTGATGGAGACATCTGCATGACCGTTGACATCACGTCGACATATTATAATGTACTCCTTGAATCATTTACACATTTTCGGTGTTGGTTCCGATTTTTCTAATTGTGTACTAGCTGAGGTACCCGCATTCGCTCGGGTCAATGTCGTTTTGGACAGATGTCGGACCGAATTATTTCCTGGATGTTATATGAGTTCCCCATTCTTCTTTGTTTCTCCTATTTCTTTCATCTTTTTCATCCCTAATTTCACCCCCTTTGAGTTTAACCTTTGCCACAAAATGTAGCCTTTCTCTTTCTCTAAGGTCCAAACTATCTCTATACTGAAATTCATCAAAATTGGTTCAGCAGTCGGCGTGAAAACGCAACAGACAGACAGAGTTACTTTCACCTTTATAATATTGCTATGGTTATGGATAATTTTTACTTCCAAAGCCTTTGACCGTATTTGGCACCGGGCCTTCTTGGCAAGGTTCCGTCCTCCGGCATTCCACCAAAGGTTTGTTCATGGATCACCAGTGGGCCGCTCCTTTTACGTCTGCCGCACCGCCTGGATATGGACCTGCCTTCCGGAGGATTCGCGACGCGACCTGGAGGACCTCTGACGCTTCGTCCAGTCAGATGTCAACTGGATGGACGAAGCATCAACCCACTTATACTTTGCACCTTAAGGTGGGCCATCCCGCTCAACTCCCCATACAAACGGGGAAAGAAGATCACGCACATATTTCTTGTCAGAGATCCAAAATTTTGATCAAAATAGCTTTCTTTGATCGAATTAGATGTCCGATGACCGTTGGCATTGTACAATTGTGTTTGATTTCTAAGTTATAAGGTCTGAAAGTTTTGATTTTATTCAGACCACATCTTTTTGAGCACTTGAATCGGAGAGTGCCAAGTGAATTGTAATAATCTACAGAATTTGAGATAGGTCCGGATCTATTCCATATTTGGTGGAATTATCTCTACAATTTATAAGTTGAGTGTGCAACTGCGAAACGTTTTTAACCGACGTCACAAAAGGAGGAGGTTCTTACATCGCGACATTGATTTATAAAGACAACTCAATCAACAGAATAAACATTTGTCTGAATCAAATCTGATTCTCGAAGAGCCCTCACGTTTTTAATTAAACTAAATAAACTCTGTGACATTTAAAATTTTCATGGCTGTTTTTATAATTGAAAATGGGCGTGCTTTTTTAAATCTCTTAAATATAACAGAAGTTGTAGTTTCTCCAACTTGAATATATGTTAAACTTCTCTTTTATGTATTTTCAAATCAGTTAGGTATGTCTATTTGCCCGCGCTTCACTATCACTAACTCTTATTACATCCAACGTCTGGGCATCTGTCTGTTTTACTGTCTATCTGTCTGTCTGCTTTTCTGATTTTATGCGGATTTTATCTGAAGACATCTTGAATGTTTAATTCTGAATGACTTTCGATGTTATGCACATTTTGCATTTTGTTCGTGTATCGCATAGAGCTTCAATTTTTTTTTCTGAATGTATGTTTACTGTGGCCAAAGAAATATAAATCGTTACACATAAGATAATACATAGTTTCGCGCAGTACGTATTATTATGTTATTTTCAGCATACTCCTTTCTCGATCCTCTTTTCTTGGGCATTGTATCGCTATGCTATGAACTAGAAAAGCCTAATTTATCAAGAGCCATGTCATTGATAATAAGTGCATTCCTTTTTTTCCTAATCCAATTATTTTAGGTCCGTCTTTTTTTGCTCATCCAATAATTGCTTTAATTTTGACCCACCTTTCCCCAAGCGAAATCCTAGATCCGCACCTGTACGGAGCCACGGATATCTCCTATTTACACAGAATCAGTAATATTTTCATATAATTACCTCAACAGAAGAGTGGGTAAATAAAGTTGATCGTATAGTCACAACTTGGGGAGTCTCACTTTAATCTAACATATTATGCTGACACAAAAATTATATTTCCTATCACAATATACGCCACTCCAAAGTGTATTTCGTAGGCTGACTCGTCATGCTGACGAAAACTGTGAGAAAATTAAATTCTGAAAGTTCCCAAGTTCACTTGCCCTACATTAGTAGCGAATTTCAAGCCCAGTCGCGTGTTGGCTGACAAACGGGCTTCGTTATTGCCCCCCCCCCCTACCTCCCCTTTCCCCACCTTCACCCTCCGAGAAATCATGTTCCATCGCTAGGGATTTTATTGAAATCGCTCGAACGTGCGTGCCTCGAAGTTTCGGGGTTGCATTTCGTTAATTTGATTATTCATAAAATGTTTCACCTAAAACTACCTTTGCTGCGTATAATACAAAATACATAATATTCATTTCATATGTACATTATCATATATTTTGAATAAGGAATTAAATGTTTTATTGTCGTTAGAAATATAACTGTACTATTTAAACATTTCAGTTTCATTGTGGTGAAATAAATCATTTATTTTAATTCGGATTACATAATTCATCAGAAGTTGTTAATATAATTTTATAATAAATTATATTTTAGTTATCACGAAATCGAAATATTGTCAAAAACCATTAAGTAAATTATTCTTGCTCATTTTATATTCCAGATGATCCATAAATGTCAGTTCCTTACTTCCCGACTATTTCTTGTTCTTAAAAAATCAAGTGTTGAAGTTTGACCAGTATTTATCAAATATACAGGTGATTTTTTTCAAGTGTGCATTCATGGCCAAATCCGAAACTATAAGAAACATCCCAAAACACTCAGAGTCAAGTCATGGGTACGATTTTGATAAAAACTGAAACTGTACAGCATACATATATGAGCATGCGTATTTTATGTATGGCTATTAATATGTTGAAATTTTTGTTTGTATTTAAATGCAATTTATTTTAACATATAATTATCAATCTTGTTTTTTGCCCGGCTCACTGCACCTCACCTACATCTCTAAGATTGAATGTTAAAAAATACCTTATGCTATTAATGTCCACCTTATTGCCTTTTCCACTGTTCTAAAGGTGATTTTTTATTGCATCCGTTTTTTTACAGTTGCAAAGTTCAAAATTAGCCCCACACTGAAAATGTGTTGGTATAGGCTGATGCCACCTTCCAATCTATCAAACCACTTTGGTACTTTTCCACAATCTTTAGTTCCCACGGTGCCGTGGACTTATCCCACGCCCGCGTCTCCGTTAGATCCCGGGGCTCGTAAAACTTTAATGTTGCCATAATGTAGGGGATTTATCACGAGTTGCCAAAACGGGAATTTATTACAGCAAAAATTGAGGGTACGTGAGCTCGGGCCTGCGGTTATGGATAAATGATAGCTTAATACACAAAAACTGTTGACCGCCCCCGGTGTACCATTCGTTTAGTTTGTCGTTTAATCTTGTCACTTTAATGGAGGATGGGTTATTTAATTGCTCCCATTTAAGTGAGCTCACTGTCATAAAGTTATGGATTAAAATCCTTTTTATAAACCTTCGCACCGCCCAGCTCTAGATCGCACAATTTCACTCCCACCATAATTTTATTACTTTCAGGCGCAGCTTCAAAATGTAACATAATTTTCAAAATCGTTTATCTAAAGTTCTCAAAAGTCATGGGACTGTACATGGTGTTTAATAATTATAGTTACTACCCGAAATGGACATACAGTGTTTGATGAACCATACAAAAGTGAGGAATTTCAATGTTGAAAAGTAATTGTTAATGTTAAAGTTTTGCAATGTTTTTACATTATCTATCAGGATTGATTTCGAGTATTTTTGGTAGTTTAAGCCATCTTTCAAATACTTTATAAACGAAAATAACAAAAAATCCTGCCTTTATCACGATGTACGTAGAAAGCGTAATTGAAACAGTTTGCAAACAAAAAACAATAAACTAACTCACACTTCATTCCTATCACAAAACACCACACTATATCTCGAAACCCCAAGACCTCGGAATAACTTAGAAAAGAATTTGTTTTGCGTAGGTTAGTGCTCAAAATAATAATTGACAGATATTACTGAACACGAAACTATCTATAATGTAAATAAACGTCGTTAATTTCCAGACACTAAGCCTACACCATCATACAAATCTATGTTGTATTATTATATTGCTAGCAATTGAAAAGCAATAGTGTGTCCGGGTGAGGATCTTGAAACGGTGCTATTTAGGAGAAAACATGATAAAAAAAAGAGACGGGTTTCGTAACCTACATTTTCCTACCGTAGACCTGAATTCTTACTCTGCGTCGTAGGCAGCGAGAATGGAAAGTTATGCATTCGGGTATGGTTTATATTTAAGTCTTTGTTCAGTCAGCAGTAGAATACTTGAATCTTACAAAACTTTCTTTTTAAATCGAGGATCCTTTCGATTCAGATAGTTTATCCATGTATACCCTTTTTACGTTGCAACCAGAAATTACAAGTTGTGAAGGAAGTTAGTTTTTAGTGGGGGTGACTATATAGCGTATAATATGAAACCAGCAAATATACTATTTAGCTATTATATTTTTCAGCTGAGTAAATTTAATATTTATTTGAGTGCCTTTAGGTTAAGTTTTCGTATTTTAAAATAGTCCATGCATTCAAGTCACTATATTCTCATTGTTTGGGACGCATTGCAAAAAGCATTCCTCAGACACAAACGTATTTTGGGCGTAGACATGGGGGATAATATATGCATACAATCAATATAGTATAGAAATTCATGTAAAATATGTAAATAATACTCTAATGTGTTTTAACACATAACATAATATTGGTAATTTCATTCTATCTGGATAGACGACTGACGTGGCAGGATCGAGATACAAGTTTAGAAATCTGTACCGGCTTATGGAAAGAAACACCCTTACCTCTATCGTAGAAAACAACCTCCTGATCTACAAGTCTGTGCTTAAACCCATATGGTCATATGGCATTCAGCTGTTGAGTATAGCTAGTAAAATCGATAACAATTGTCTTCAGCGAGCCTAAAACTGTATATTTCGGGCAATCGTGAATGCGCCATGGTTCCCTCAAAACGTCGAAATACACGAATACCTCAACGCACCAACTGTTGCTATATAAATTGAGCGGTACAAGAAACAACATGCAAATCGCCTGGCTTCTCACCCAAATCCACTCGCCGCTGAGCCGTTGGACACTTATGTAAAAACTGGTCAAGAGACTGAAAAGGGGCCAAGTTATATAAATAGGGCAGCCGAGGCACTGGTCTCGTCTCCTGCAAAGGGTACAACGGAACCCTATAATTAAACCTCCTCTGTCCGTCCGTTCATCCGTCATCCCGTCCGTCCGTCTGTTACAGGGTATCTCATGCACCGTAACAGGTAGGCAGCTGAAATTTTCACATATTGTGTATTTATTTTGCCGCTATAACAACAAATAGATGAAATAAAAAATAACAAAAATGAAAGGGCATACAATAAACGTGATTTTTTGTGTTAAATCTTGCACGACGGTACGGAACCCTTCGTGTGCGAGTCCGACTCGCATTTGGCCAGTTTTTTTTTAAAAAAGTGTATGAACATGAAGATTGCATGATTAATAAACATTGCCATACCAAACTAATTCAGGCAAAACTTTTAGTGAATTTAATTAATAAGCATATACATAGAACGGAAACTTGGTCTATTATAACCAACTATAGTTTCAGAAGTAATTAAACCTGTTCTCGGAGTTTCTTTGCCAAGAAACTTTCCTTTATTAAATAGAATGGGCTGTCTAATGCACGTTTGCCATGCTTCCATCCATTTTCACTATTGTAGTTTGTGGTTACGGGTAAACCCATTAGCTCGTAGCCTAGTGGCGCGGGGACTGGCCTAGCGTATCAGAGACCTGGGTTCAATACCGACATGCACCACTGTCTTTCTCTTTCCGAGTTCGATAAGTGCATTTTCATCACGAATGCGAGATGCTCCATGGTTCGGAGTCCATGTAAAACTGTAGGTCCCCTTCCCCTACTAGGTGGTAGGGTTTAAGCCCGCCGGGTTGGTACCATCGCATTGGATGAAAAGATGGTCGAAGCGGCAATGAAAAATTGTCCGTGTTTTCCATCCAGTTCAATGTAGCCGTGCTCATAAAAGGAAGGTCCTGGCATGGCACCAAATTCCTTCGGGAATGTGGTGTATTCGGCTTATATCATAACGGTAGTTGTGTGGTATTAGCCATCCATGTCGGGTCGCATAAAAAAAAACGAGTATTCGAAGGTGTATAACAAAAGAAATAAACAATTAAAGAAATATTTACTCAATTTAAACTAATAAAAAATCTCGAACTCATCAACATTTTTATGATATTGTTCTATCTTTGACTTCTTCCCTCAAAAATAACACCCATGCATATAAAAGACCCTGTACAATAGTTTAAAACGGTTTTAGGTTTTAAGTTTAAACGAGTTAAATGTGTAATAAAAACGAGTTAAATAACAAGAAACGGATAAATATAAGTACGAAGTTGCCTATCTTCCCGTTTGATGGATAGAATAATACAATTTTATTTTTATTTTTAATTTAGATTTAAAAGCGTGCAGTGCGGTTCACATATTACTTAGGTCATGTTTGAAGTAAAAAGATACTCAAATTATATATTTTTTTATCTCATGCATTTTTTCTTAACTGTTTAAAAACTACGTGTAACCTCTCTTGGAGACCTCACACATCGCGATATCATAAGCCGACAGTGCCGAAATCTTCTGTGCCTTCAATCCTTCCAAACCTTCCTTATATCTTTGTAAACAAGTGCAAATCGCAACGTGCTATGGAAGGCCAGAAAGAATATGGTGGGTGAGGTAGGATCAATACATGCCTTTTTACTGAAAAAGTCGAGTGTTTTAGCAGAAACGTGCGCAGAGGTATTGTCGTGGTTCAAGAGAAGGTGCCGATTTCCTGATTTCGGCCGCGTGTCACGTCAAGCTGTAATACTTTTCGGTAATATGGTAGCACCTACTATTCAAAGTTATTTACATTTATCCAGGCATTTATTCTTCTAACACCACAGTAGCAATATGACCCAGTAATAGGAAAAATAGTCGGCCGTTTGTTTCTGTATGCTTCGTGCACGCGACATCGTCAAAGCACCACACCGTCGACTGTCGCTTTGTTTCGCGTTCATAGTAGATGATAGTTATAAAACCATTTTGCGCATCTGGTAGTCTAGTGGCGCGGGGACTTGTCAAGCATTTCAGAGGTCTGAGTTCAAATCCTCGCCTGGTTCATGCACGACTTTCTGAGTCAGTTGTTGCTAGTCATGAATGCGAGCTACTCCATGGTTCGGAATCAATGTAAAACTGCAGGTTCCCTTTCCCTATACTAGGTGTTAGGGTTTAATCTCGCCTAGGTTGGTACCAACGCATTGAATGAAAATATGGTGGAAGCGGAAATGAAAAATGAATTCTAATGTGGCTGTCAACCGACTTTAGGTGTGAAGGGAGTTTTCCTGGTTCCCTGGGTCTCAACTCTCGCCCTTCCGTCTTCGTGACGACATTAAAGTTGATTTTTTCACATCCACAGTGGTTGAACTATTTGATAAGCATGCACCGGTTCGTTCCGTCCGAATGAAGCATGCGCCAGCTCCCTGGTTGAACGACAAAATAAAGCACCACATGGCCAGAAGAGACGCTCTTAAGCGCAAACACAAGCGTTTGCCAAGTGATGAAAATCTCAGTCGGTACAAAGTTGCAAGGAATCTTTGCACGCGTTTATGCAGGGACGCTAAACGTCAATATATTAGGGAATCGGTTGAAGAGTGCAGTCCAAATAATCTGTGGAAATTTCTCAATAGTCTTGGCGTAGGTAAATCCAAAAGCATTATTAACTATAATTTTGACCTGAATTCACTGAATAATCATTTCTCATCCACATTCTTATCAGTAGATCCGATTTTGAAAGCAACAGTCATTAACAGTTTGGTCAGAAATCAGTCCTCTACCTCTCAACCTTTTTCATTTTTAACAGTATCCTGCAGCGAAATTAAAAAAATAATCCTCTCTATTAAAAGCAAGGCTGTCGGCTATGATGAACTGAGCAGAGACTTGATTTTGCCGATTTTAGATGAGTTATTGCCAATTATCTCTCATATTCTTAATTACTCACTAGAGTCAGGCTCTTTTCCACAAATCTGGAAACAAGCATTTGTCATACCACTGCCTAAAATTCCAAATCCTGTAACACCAAACAATTTTCGGCCTATTTCTATTCTCCCTTTTCTTTCCAAAGTTCTCGAGCGCCTTGTTTACTCCCAATTTAATGAGTACCTTTGCAGTAATTCTCTTCTTAATCCTTTCCAATCCGCTTTTCGTACCTCACATAGCACAACTACCGCTGTTACTAAAGTCACAGACGACATACGTTACGCTATGGATAACAGACAACTCACCTTGATCACTTTACTGGACTTTAGTAATGCCTTTAATACAGTTGACTTCGACATACTATTAGCTATTTTATCTTCCATGAATATGTCAAAAATGGGGCTCAGATGGTTTAATTCTTATCTTCATCAACGACAGCAAAAGGTTCGCTATGAAACCCAGTTTTCGGAATGGTGTGACATTAGGGCTGGTGTACCTCAAGGCGGTGTCCTTTCTCCTCTTCTTTTTTCTATTTTTATCAACACACTTGCCGCTATTCTTTCATGCCATTATCATCTGTATGCAGATGATCTACAAATTTACCGACACTTCTCACTTGATGACCTGCATCTCAACATTGATCCAGCAAAAACACAGGTCATGATTGTTGGTAGCGGCAAGCTCTTGGCAAAGATTGATAAGAGTAATCTCCCACCTATCCTATACAATGGTATTACTATACCCTATAGTTCAAGGGTTAAAAATTTAGGTATTTTCCTTGACGAGTCACTGTCTTGGGTTTATCAAACGGGTCAAGTCTGCAGGAAAATATATGGAGCCATGCACACTCTCTAGCGTCTCAATCGCCTCATACCAATCGAAACTAAAATCAAGTTGGTTCAGTCGCTAATTCATCCTATTTTAGACTATGGTGACATCTGTAATCTTAACCTAAACGAGGAGCTTCTAGACAAACTAGATCGCTTGCTTAATTATGGAATTCGTTATATCTTTTTTTTTTTTTTTAATCTAATTTTTTTTTGGAGCTTGGGTACACATAGTGACCATGTCAGCTCCGTTGGGTCTATCTTAAATGACTATCTCCTTCTACTTAGTAAACTGTTTACAAAAATATACAATTATATGGACTTCTCGGAGCATGGCTGGCTCAACATGGTCTGGATGATTCCTGTGTCCATGGTAACAATCCCTAGCTGTTGCCTTTCAACTGCGCCCCTTTCACAATACATCACAATATGATACACATCTTCAGGTACGCCACATATGTCACAATTTGGTGAAGCTGCTTTCCTCATTAGATGTGCGAACTTGTTTAGAGGTATGTGTCCGGAGCGTATTCGAAAGGCAACGACTAGGTATTTCCTTTCCAGTTCTAGCTTATCAAACCAGGGGACTCGTATGGGTTCACTCTGGATGGTTTTGTACCATATGCCTTTCTCCAATGATCTAACGTCGAAGTATTCTTTCCACGAGTTAAAGCTCCGTCTTTTAGCACACGGTAGAAAGTCAGAAAAAAATAGTCTGGTTCTCAATGGTATTCCATCATACGTAGCTGACTTCGCGAGAGAGTCTGCCACATCATTTCCTTCCAAGCCTACATGGGAAGGAATCCATTGGAGAATTAAATTTTTTCCAAAATCTTTAAGTGCGTTTATAGATTTTAAAATGTTATAAGCAAAAGGTGTACTTCGAGTTCCTGTAACACACCGAGCAATGTCTTGAAGTGCGCTTTTTGCGTCCGTGCGCTTTGAGAAATTTTAAACTTAGCTCTGGTATTCGTAAAAGGGTCAAAGAATGCGGCTCCTACACCATCTGTATCCTTTGACCCATCCGTATAAATGTAATAAAAGTTCTTGTATTTCGTATTGAGCATGTGGACACATGCGTACCTTAGTTTGTTTGTGGAAATGTTACGCTTAGGAGTTGAGACACTATCTAGATTAATATTTAGCAAACTTTTTATGTCTATGGAACTAACCCATGTATCCAAAGTGAACATCTCCAAAACTATGTCTGAGTGAATGGTTTCTTCCTTAAATGCATTGTGTGCTAAAGTTAGCAACGGCTTTTTTTTATTTCTCCAATAAGCAAGTTCACTTAGTTCTGTTAGCTCTGCCAATAGGCTTATGGATATGTTATCCGACCATGATTTAGCCTTTAAATAATATTTATATGCCAAATATTGTCTCCGAACAAATAAAGGTTGGATTGACAGCTCGCTCTCCATTACGTGAATGGGTGTACTCTTAATGAATCCCCCAATTATTCTCATGGCCTGATTTTGAATTTTATTGAGCTTATTCATGTGGGTGTCTGCACTGTTTCCGAACAAAAAGGAGCCGTAATCCATTCTGCTTCTGATTATCGAGATATAAAGTCTTCTTAAGTGTTTCGGATGTAAGCCCCAACCGGAGCCAGACAATACTTTGAGAACATTGAGAAATCTTGAGCATTTTCCACTTATTTCATCTACATGTCTACCCCACCTCAATGATCGGTCTAGCCAAAAACCAAGATATTTGACTGATTCTACAAAATTATCTCCACGTCCGTCTATTGTGAGGGTGCACTGTGTTTGTTTTCTACCTCTACTAAAGAGGCAGAATTTACTTTTTTCTGGAGAAATATTGAGACCTAATTCATCTAATAAAGTAACTATGGTATCAATGGCAGCCTGAATCTCAATCATTGATTGGGATGGTTTGTCGCGAGTAATATAAACTACAAAATCGTCGGCGTATTGTGATAAATTTACACCTATTTCACTTGTACAAATTCGTATGGTCGCCACATTAAACAGTAAAGGGGATAATGGGTCGCCTTGAGCAAGGCCTTTACAGGTCTGTCTGTTAAGGATTGTACTTTCTGCAGTTTCGATTTGCAAATGCCTTATTCTCAGAAATTCATATAAATAAATACAATACTTTTTACCAACACCTAAACTATCTAATGTTTCCGTAAGTTTATTAATTTCAATATTATTGTAAGCATTATTTATATCAATAAAGCACGCCAGAGTGGGTTGATTTTTAGAGAATCCTATTAGTATTTGTGCACATAGTCGAGTTGCATTATCTAAACATGAAAATCCTCTACGAAAGCCTACAGTAAATTTTGAAAATGAATTGTTTTTTTCTAGATACCATTCCAATCTTTTCGTAATCATCAAGTGAAATATTTTACATGGACAAGACAATAGTGCGATAGGTCGTAAAGCTGATCCAGACGTTGCGTCTGTGCCCGGTTTGGGAATCGGAATTATTTTAACTTTTCGCCATTGAAGAGGAATCAAACCAGTATTGAAAGCTGTGTTGTATATCGAGATTAATATGCGTTTGCATATGCTAGGGAGGTTATATATCATAGAATATGTTATTCCATCTTCACCAGGGGCTGTATCTTTCTTTTTTAGACAGTTTTCAAGTTCATGTATGGTAAAGTCAGTTTCCAAAACCCTGTTCGTTGAGGAGAAGACTGGATTCGATTTGGGTACAAAGTCCGGAGCTAAGCTATGTATCAACTCTTGAGCCTGTTCCTCCCTAATGAATGCTTTCCCGACACTGTAACCCTTCATCCATCTCATTCGTCTCCACATCTCCGAAGGCGAAATAGTTTCATCGATACTATCACAAAACTCATACCAGCCATGACTCTTCTCCTTACGAATAGCCCGTTGTGCCTCAGAGATACGTAACTGGTAAGTTTCATAATTTTGGGGGGTTGCATTCCGTCTTAGCTGAGCTAAGGCTAAGCGACGTTTTGCTATAATTTCAGATAAGTTTGAATTCCAGTAAGGCTTAGGTAAAAATTTTTGAGAGGGGTCTTGACAGATTTTAATAGATGGAATAAATTTATCCGCTGCTTTGTTTATCTGATAAATAAGTGTGTCATATATTTTTTGAATTTCACTAACTTGCACGTCTCCTAAATTAATATTGTTGAAAACCTTTTCTAAAATTCCCTTGTAACCTTCCCAATTGGCTTTTTTAAAATTTCTTCTTTTTTGGTTTGCTGAATTTTTCTGAAAGCCGAAAAAAAATTTAATGCCTAAATGGTCACTGCCCAATGTTTCGTTTGTAGTAAACCAATTAAATTTTAACGCTATATCCGTAGTTATGAATGTAATGTCCGGAGCGGTTTTCTGTAAATGGCCGCTAACTAGTTTTATCCTTGTCGGGCTGGCGTCATTTATATAAGTATAATTACTATCTGTCATAGCGTCGAAAATCTGTGTACCTCTTGTGTCTGTCTTATTAGACCAACTAATTTGGTGACCATTGAAATCTCCCGCCACTATCGTTCCCGAACTCCATTTTATATCTTTGGTTTGAGGAAGTTTGATCATATATCCACCTATCGTGCGAAACTAAAATGGCTTAATATTCGCCAGAGGCGTAATATGCATGTTCTCTCTCTTCTTTACTTAATCTTAAATGATCCCAAATCACCACTTTATCTTAAAGAACGCTTCAAATATCTCTCTTTTCATGGTGTACCACTTAGGTCTGCAGATAATCTCCTGCTCCTTATTCCGTCACATTCTTCCACTGCTTATTCGGGTTCTTTTACAGTTCACTCAGCACGATTGTGGAATCAATTGCCTCTTACTATAAGGGAAAGTGCTTCCTTGTCTATTTTTAAGGTAAAATTAAAATCCTGGTACTTGACATGTTATAACAATTAAATCAATCAAATATTTTCTGTTTATATAGTTTTAAGTTATCTAATGTTTTCTAAGTGTGATTATGGTGCTTAGTTTTAAGTAATTTATTGTTTCTTGCTACCTCTTAATATATTTTCTAATATTTAGGTTAGCTGTTAGAGATTGCCTTTGGCAATAAGCTCGCCTTTGCATACTATGTAATAGTTGTAAGCAATAAAGAATATTTTCATTTTCATTTCATTTTCATCCGTCAAGTTCTTTCCTTCAAACTTCCTCTACAAAATAAATGAAAGATAAACAAGAAACACGCCTCAAACATTTCAGAAATAAAGTCGAGCCGTACGTTGCACGAAACATACATGAATTAGCCATGTTTTTCTCCAATAACTATTTTATAAAACGGTTTTCTTAATTCATAGGAATATCCTGTAAATATAAAAATTCGAGTTTAAAATAAAGCAATATTTTTAATGCCATAATTTAGATAAGGATTGGCTAAGCATTTGATCACCAAAACTCTTGAATTTAATTGCAATTAATCTGCTTGTCAATATGTATGCAAAATCTTAAAATAGAGGACGTGGTGGATTACACACAACAAGCGAAGTGAATACATACACCTATATAGTATTTTTATTTTGAAATTCGATTCTACGCACATATTAAATCCGTTGATAACTAGAGCGTTATTATCATTAACAATCGGCCACTCTTGGAGCTGCGGTTTCAAACCCTAAACATATTCATCCTCTTGAATAAAATTATACATTTATTAATATCCATTCCGAACAATGTGAGAAATCAGTCTTAAAGGCAGTTACATAAAATTAAGCTCCAGCTCTTTGTTCGTATGTACCATGGAGGTATGTACATCAATGAAATTTCTTGAAGAGTCAAATGTATTTCTGAAAAGTTGGTAGGAGTATTTTTTGAACAGTGTTTTCGTATGAATATAATATTTATATCACGTCGTTTCGTTAATGTGCTTATGCAGGGATTTAGGTAAAGTTAGAGCTGTCATCAGAAGATCAGACCTGCATGCTCATCAAAATATTTTAGTTATCATGTACATAATAGGTCGGGGAAAAAGTCTTTTCGCATTATAGTATGTATGAACTTGTAATAAAATCTCTTTGGCTATACTATTTGTATCTGGCTGGTTTTGGTATCATTGAAAGTTTAAATTTTAAAGAACATAATTCCAAATTCAAATTAGGAAAATGTGTGATTCTCATTTGTTTTTCGTACTGTCAAAATGAGTGAATCTAATGAAGAAATTCGATACATTTTAAAATTTTACTACAAAAAAGGTAAAAATGCAACGCAAGCCGCGAAAAAAATTTGCGATGTTTATGGACCTAGTGCAGTGTCTGTGAGAGTAGCACAAATTTGGTTTAAGCGTTTTCAATCCGGTCGCCCTATTGCGGATAAAATGGATGCCATTTTTGAAAAAGTGGAGCAAGATTGGCATATCAGTAGTTACGACGTAGCTGAAGAACTAGGAATTGACCACAAAACAGTTTTGGCGCATTTGAAAAAAACTGGGTACACAAAAAAGCTCGATATTTGGGTACCTCACGAGCTCACTGAAAGAAACCTAATGAACCGTGTACTCATTTGTGATTCTTTATTACGACGTAATGAAACCGAACCATTTTTGAAGAAGCTGATAACTGGTGATGAAAAGTGGATCACGTACGACAAGAACGTGCGAAAAAGGTCGTGGTCAAAGGCCGGTCAAGCTTCACAGACTGTGGCGAAACCCGGGTTAACTCGCAACAAGGTGATGCTGTGTGTGTGGTGGGATTGGAAGGGCATTATTCATTATGAGCTGTTACCACCAGGCAGGACCATCGATTCTGAACTCTACTGCGAACAACTGATGAGATTAAAGCAAGAAGTTGAGAGAAAGCGGCCGGAATTAATCAACAGAAGGGGTGTGGTTTTTCATCATGATAACGCTAGACCTCACACATCTTTAGCCACTCAGCAAAAACTAAGAGAGTTTGGCTGGGAGGTGTTAATGCATCCGCCGTATAGTCCTGACCTTGCACCTTCAGATTTCCACCTGTTTAGGTCTCTTCAGAATTCTTTAGGCAGTGTCAGGTTAACATCACGAGAGGACTGCCAAAACCACTTGTCGCGGTATATTGATCAGAAGTCCCAATATTTCTATAGCAATGGGATCATGTCCCTACCTACAAGATGGCAAAAAGTTATCGAACAAAATGGTACCTACATACTTTAGTTAAATGTAAATAAACCATATTAAAAAATGTTTTGAATTTTCTTAAAAAATGCGAAGAAACTTTTTCCCCAACCAATATATTCAGGTCTATGTTATTATATTGTAATATAATAATATTAATGCAAGTAATATTGTACTTAGACAGTTGGTAAAATAACAATGTGCTTTTGTGATTATACGAACTTATAATATAATATATTTTCTTTAAATGTAAGACTAAAGTATGAAATAATACCCACCTGATTCGTGACACGACAGCAGTGGGATCTCCATTCTAAAAGATCATTGTCTCTTTGTCAACCACTGAGAACTCTGAACATTCGGTCCTCGGGGGCCAGAAATGGCACCCATGGTTACGTTTACAACAGATGATGTTGATAAATATCAATATAAGCATTAACCGCCCCCTTCGATGCATGCAAATTTTCTAGGCGGAGATGCATTTTACAGTTCTCACCAACCACTATGCGCCTTCACATGCACAGATGACTGAAGGCTCCTGGGATGCCTATTTCCGTGGGGGCGCCACGTACAGCAGGCGGCGGCGATGGCGGCGGCGGTGCAATATCGATAACGTGCAATATTTTATGTAACGAGCTTCTAAAAAGCTTTCAGAATAGACGCGCGCAACGTGCTCCCTTGGGCTTCGCAAGTCTTATTTGAATGCGGAAGTATTTTAAGGGGTGAGGCTGAAGACGTTTTTGTATCGTAAGATACTCTTTATCTTGCATTGTTATCTTCGTAAAATAAATGTGCTCGCTGATTCAATTATGTTGTAATGTAAAGTAAACAAATATCGGTGCTTGGCATGGAGGTGAGGGGAGGAAGTTACATTACCTCCATGTTGCTTGGTGGATTCGTCCGTTTAGGTGGGCTTTCCTGCTCAACTCCTCATACAAACGTGGAAAGAAGATCATGGGAATATTTATTGTCAGAGAACCAATGTTATATTAAAAACAGCTTTATTTGATCGAACTAGATATCTGATAAACATTGCATTGTAAAATAGTGCTTGGTTTCTAAGTTCGATTTTTTCGCGCGTTTCATGCAATAACTTTAGACGTGGATTACTCAACGATAAAATAAAAACAACTTAAAAAGGTTAGTTATCAGACCTAGCTTGTTTCAAGAAGATTTACTATCAAGTTGGTTATTGTTAGATTTTTTATCGTCGTGATTTTAGCTATAAGTCGTTTTGTAATAAAAAAAATCATAAATCTTACCAAATCAAACACTATGCGCATGTTGCATACTTCGCATCATGGAGCCTGTCTTTGAAACAGAGAAGGTCCCAGAGCGTAATAGCACGGTTTTGAACCGTGCCCGCGAATCAGTTGGTCCCATCCGGAAGGGCCACCTCAAGCCCAGCGAACGTAGAAGGACCTTCCATGGTCGCTGCTTTCGCCGTTCTGGCGGACAGTACGGTCAATCCAGACTAAATTTTACAAAATCTCGAAAGTAATCAGTGTAGTCCTCGAAACGCTTTTACTTGTTTCGTATGCCTTGAAAATCACCCCGTACACAAAATCTAGTAAATCTACACCCCTGAATTAGGGTGAAATAGAATGAAAAATATTCGTTTTTTAATGAAGGAACTAGAAGTAGTCGATGCGATTTGACAAACACTTAAAAACTTAATCATCTACAGTGACACAAAGTACTCGATTCATTCCGAGTTAAATGATAAATAATACTATTTTGGAGAATAACGGTTCAAGCAAAAGTATGATCAGAAGAAATATCACAAAAACAATATCAGTTTTGCACCTGAATACGTCACGGGGAAAATATTATTCCATATTTTACCGTCGCCCTACTTCTGGGGAAAGCAAGGAAATTTTCAAACTTTTCCTAAACTTGTTCGTTTAGTTATTATGGGTATGAGTCGTTTTTAGTCGTATCGCTAGTGATATTACAGTGTTATGCTTGCAGAATAGAAAATGAAGTAGTAGTGTTATGTGGGCTTTACCCGGGTCGCCGCAGTAATGTACGACCTTATTGACCATAACTATACATTTTAGCTACCAAAACAAACCCATCAAAACATCTGCGATTATGTTACGGCTTGTACGTTTAAGGTCGGCCCGTAAGCATCAGAAAATTTCGCCTCCCGTGCAAAAAACGTACTTTACTAATCATTTGAAAACAACTGTTTCAACTTACTTGATATTTGGTATCTAATATTAGGCTACAAAAATCTGTGTCTGCATGTCTTTGTTTTTTCGGTACATGTATTCTGGGCCAAACCACAGAGAAAACAAAATCCGTATGAAGATTTTCTTTTTGCTTTAATTTCATTCTGTTTAGATTTTTCAAAACAACACACAGATATTTGTTACCTGATATTAGATATTAAATATCAATTTAATTGGAATAGCGGTTTCCAAATGATAAGTAAACTACGTTTGTATTGGGAGCATAGCTTACGGGCCGTTCTTAAGTTGGGCTGCTAGGTTCGGGTACATTTCCTTTCCTTTTTTATCCGAACTGTTATGCATATGTCGGGGCCAAATGGTTGCTTAAGTTCAGGCCTTGCCAGGATTATATTGCAAGCCGAGGACGATCATTGAATGAAAAAATATATACTCGTAATACGTAAACGTTCGACATATGGATGTGAATGCTACTTTTAGAAATGTTTTAAGTATGCAAAAGATGTCGAGTCATTTAAATTTTGTTTCTTTATCAATATATATATACTAGCTGAGGTACCCGGCTCCGCTCGGGTCAATGTCGTTTTGGACTGATGTGAGGCTGTAACCCAAATGGCTGGCCCAAAAAGCTAGTCGAACTGCTTTACTAACAGAAGATTAAACAATGTATCTACCAAAAAAAACTGGACCGTTGAGCCGATGTGGCATGATTGAATAAGATAACATCCAAATACTGCCATTTATAAATTCAGTAGAAGGAATGTACTTGAATATATTGCAGAACATGGGGCCAATTGATTAATTGTTTTTTAAAAGCATTTGTCGCCGCGCTTAGACGATCCTGCACTGGCACTACTACACATTGCCATGGACGGAAAACACGGACATTTTTTACTGCCGCTTCGACCATCTATCATTCAGTGCGATGGTACGTAAGAACTCGTGTGGGATTAACCTTACAACCTAGTTAGTAAGAAAGGGGAGCAATTTTTTTACGTGGAATCCGTACCACAACCAGCCTTAACATCGAAAACGGCCACCCATCCAAACCCCGACCGCGCCCATAGGTCCTGGACGTAGATGCAATCCACATATTAATCGAGTGAGTAGTTCGTAAGTTATAAGCCTTTAATCGCACCAGTCACCCCTCTCGTGATTTAGAGTGATGTACTCTGCCAATCTCCACATGCAGGAGCAGTCCACTTATGGTTTTGTTATAAATATGTAACCCTATCTTCTCACTCCTCTGGTAAGTTAGCGTGATGTTAAGTAACCCATACGGCTAGACTGAGATACATCCTCATCTAAATCGGGTAATTGGTTCTCATGTTATAAGAATTTCATACTACCGGTCACCTCTCTGGTAATTTAGCGTGATGGTGTTAGTAGACCTAAAATTGCGGAAATAAATCGAGCTATACGTAGGTACAATTATGAAGCATCAATAATGGATGAACCATACAAATTGTCATCCCCTATATCGCCCCCTTCATAGTTACATATAAATTGCATCGTTGTAATCAGATTTGTTCAACATTGTGTGAAGAAGCACCTTGGCGGCCAAACAGTGCTCGACGGATCATCATAACGCTGTCCCTCCGTCCCCTTTCTACAATTGCTCAACGCAGAACAGGCAGGCAATGCACCCATTCCCAGCCGACACTTAAAAATAAAAACCATCCGATCCTTTTGATCCTTTATTTATAGGGTCGGTAAACTATGGAATCGACTCCATACCGATATATTTCCCCCAAAGGCCCCCGGGGTCGTTGAAACATGGGGTGAAACAGCACCTGGCCGGCCGGCATGGGTTTCGTATCCCCCGTGAAAGTTCGAAATGCCGCGCTTGGCTTAGTACCTACTAATCTACCAAACAAAAAATAAGAAACCATCCAACTGAAACCGTAATATCTTAACAATACGCGTTTAAACAATCAACCTAAAAAGCCCATACAAATGCGTGTAGCTAGGAACGGCTGTCGCTAAGTTAGCATACCGCGCGGGTTGGTAGAAAGAATACAAAGAATTTACGTAAAAAATCTCATACTAATCCGTGTACCACACGACCACGGAGCGCCACTGCGCGTCTTGACTGAGGCGGCGCGCGGGCATCGCGGCGAGACGTTCGTCGCCAGCATTGCCGATCGCTCCCCGAATCACGGGAAATTTGAGGTAATTCGGGGAAAATGGTGGGGAATGCAAGCGTTGGGAAATTTGCGGGGAATTGGCCAATCCGTGGGGAATTTAGTTTTTTGGCCTTTTTATTTACCTTTTTTTCTTTGCTCATTCGAAAAATATATCAAACATTAAAGCAATCGGGGCAACTTTGCATTTCATCTTCTCCCGAAAGTTGTTCGGACGGCCGTCGACTGCACGACCTTTTTTTTGGTCATTCGAAATTTTCGGTGAAAATTTGGTTCCTATTCCGGATTTTTACGGAATTCCGGGAATCCTAAGAACGTTTTCGGGGAATTGGAGGAGTGGTTTTCGGCAACGCTGGTCACCGTTTCGCGCGCTCGCGCTTCGGCTCGATTCGGCAATACTCGGTCTTCGTCGGGTGACCACCGCCGTCACGGCCCTCGCCGCGCTATGATTTCGTTTTCGCTCCGCGCCCTCTGAATATTTTTCTTTTTGTTCGGCTCCTAAGGGTCGTTACGTGATGTTCAATAGCTTAAAGCCTTCCTTAAGAATTAGGCTATCGAATGTAAAAATATGTTTTCAAATCTGACTGGTAGTTCCAGAGATTAGGGCGTTCAAACAAAAAAACAAACAAACAAACTCTTCAGCTTTATTATATTAGTATAGAAGTATAGATATATATATATACCTTTACCAATTTAAACCAAATATGTATCTGGGGTATTTTTTTATTTAAATTCTCATAGCTTTCCTAACAATGCATCACAGTTTCATGCAACGAAGAAGCGATATTCAGCTATTTATGTAAATACAGCATTGCTTTTAGCCATTTGGCCCAACATCCTTTAACCATCCAACGGAACCTACACCATGTTGTGCAGAATCGTATTCTTTTACAGGATGTAGGAACTATTAGTACCTTCAATGGCACATTAAAAAAAAACCTGATGTAACCTTGGAATAAATAACACACATTTATTCACATTTATTTTTAAAAATGTCCTACTTTAGAACTTTTTGTGAATGCAGTGCGGTTCCTACTACGAAATACTATGTTTTCATACTAGTATTATAAATCGAAAATTTTAAAACAAAAGGTCAAAACAAAAAAAACCTACTTTTTCGGCATCAATATGTGACCCAAAACAACCCCCTTTCGGGAATGTCGCCTACTTGGGTTAACAACATGTATAATACAACTTACATCTCAGTCAACAATGTACCCTTAAAATATGATTTCCTTCAGAAAGCAACATGGGTCAGCAACATCTGCATGAATACATCGCTGGTATTCTGATACTGGCAGGCATTATGTGATTGTTCTGTTTATGCTGTAAAATAATACTTTTAGTATGTATATAGAACTAATAAATAAGTGTTGAGCTCATATTTTATGTTTTCCCCATCAATATCTGGTGGCAACTCCTGCATAAACTAAGAACCACTTAGAATAAATCAAGCGAAGCGGCAAAAACATACACAATCTATGAGTTCGTACATATACATAGCTAAGTCCAATCTCTTGGAAAAAATTGTTATTAATTTAGAACTAGAATCATTGGAAGGAATTCATTTCTAACGATTAAAAACATTTTCATGGACGACACGAATGATATTACATAAGTACTCCTTGCGAGCACCGATCCTAATACATCAGCTTACATTAGACAACAATAGTCCGCCCCCCTCCCGCGCCCCCCCGAGGCTCTAACTCCGCACCCACGCTACGCCGCTGTGGCTACACATTGTGTATCGGGTTTTCGGAAATTGATCGGGCGAAATAATGAAAATTGATTATGGCCGTATCGGGCCCGCGACTCTGCCGACTCCCAACTTCGCATTTAGCTTGACATTGTGACGGCAATTTCGGAAGTTGCCGCTGGAAAACGTGGCGTCGGAAAGTTTCTAATCATCCCGAATGGCTTTTTAACTTTTCGGCTCCGGAACTCTTTCCGTGTAGGTAACTTTCAATGAAATACTTTTTCTTAGTTGCCTTAACTTCGTAAATAGTCGTTCCGCTGAATTTGGTTTAGGGAATTGTACAGTTTTGAGCCTATATTTTTTATCTTTTTGGACATATTTTTAGCTGCCATTTTATTTATTTATTGCTATAAATGTAGACACCATTTGCAGTTGTCAGGCTTAACACCCTGCTGTATAAGAATGCCCAGAAGAAAACTGGTTCTGTTTACTATAAAAATTATGATGAATGCTTCAATGTAAATGTCGTTGTATAACCTCATTTTAATATAACAGTACCTTATGTCGTATCCATAAAATAAATAAAAATTAGTAGAAATGTCATATTCCACTGACAATGATACATTAGGAATAGCACATGCCTCTTAAGATGGCCCATTAAAAAAATAAGATAGTTTAATGTCCGGTCATATTTTTCCTTTTCAATTTTCTCAATATTATGTTTAGAATAGCTTAAGCGATCAAATTAAATGCCATTTAGTAACACTGGCACAATAGTAATGCAGGAAAAATGTGATCAAGTTATAACACACATTACAACTCTATCATGTCATGTAAGTTATTTTTTAAGTAATTTGAAATTTGAATTTGAAATATAAGTGCAAATAAGAATACTAGATGCAGCGGATTTGCTCGCGAGAAATTTGAGAATTGGTCCAACCAGAGATTGATTTTGATCTTTGGGTACAACACTGTTTTCAATAAACATTCTTTTTTTTTAATCATCATGTTCTAAAATAGATCAAATTTTATTTAATTGTTGTGTTATATTCTGAGCGGCTTGTAGCTGGTTGAAGCGGCGATGAAAAATTGTCCGTATTTTAATCACTTCAAATTATTAGCTATTAAAGGAAGGATTTTGGCATGCCACCAAAATTTTTTGGAAATGCGGTGTTTTGCCCTAATATTATGATGACGGTGGGTGTAGTAATCTCCAGTTACGTTAAACAAAGCAGCAAATTGAAACATCAAAACAAATTGTATAATCCCAGATCAAGGGCATTTTTAATTGTTAATATTACGTCGTAACTAACCAAATATAGTATAGATTTATTCAGTTGCTCGGCCTGGGTGTAATTTGTCTGTTAAAAAATTGTTACAATGTAACTGCATTTGCTTTTACTTCCTCATGGAGATGTCAAAACTCACTCATAAATTACTCAACTTTAAAAGTGTTCACTTCATTACAAAATAAACCTTTTCATATGCAGTTATGTTGGTTGAGATTTTTTTACAAAACCATGGTAGTTCTTCGGTTTGCGATTTTCAGTTCATTGAATGTAACCAAGTGTAAGATTGTAATTTACGCTGATTAAGGATAATTTTTGGGAAAGGTTAGCATAAAATTGAACTTTTGGGATGAAAACGTAGGCATAACAATTTTATAATAAGAGGTTAGTTAGCGTAAACTGAATGGAATTAGGTGGAGAGGGTGATGCTATAGGCAAAAATTGTACTTTTCTCTTTAGATGTTTGTTAAATCTTCGAAAAAATATACTTTTCTTGTACATTTCAAAAGGAGTAAACAATCTCTCAATTTTATGTGTAGAGTTATCTTAAGAAGAAAGTGGAACGGTTTATTTGAAATATTATTTTGGAATGTTATGAAATTGTAATGAATATTAAATTTTGAATTTAGACATTTGGTCATACATTTTTGGGAGACATGTGAAAATGTTTTACCTATTGCTGAGTACGAATTGTGACCATCTTACATTTTGGGATACAATAAATTGAATTGATTCAGCAATGATTTTGGTCGATTTTTTTTTATTTCGATCTCTAGATTTTTTAATAATTGGAAGAAACCCATTCACCCTTTTATTACTCTTTTAGTGATTTAATCGAAATAATACCATATTTTCGTTAATTTGACAGATGTGAAATTGACTTACCAAATAATAATTGTTTCAGCAATTTAGCCATGGGTTGATTGATTCACGATTTATAAGGTATCAAACAAACATATGTAAAATAAAAACATATATAGTAAGACATTATTGGTAAGTCAATAGGGGTATAGTGTATCGTGGGACACTCGACAGAAGCGAAGGATTTACGCAAATTGCAGATGTCACTCGACTATTAAAATGATGGGTCTAGGTCAAAAAGTTCCGGAGATAATTATTAACTTGTTTATTTAAATACAGCAGAAATATTTTGAAACATTGAGTTAGCATATTACAGGGAGTTAGATTTCGATGAGAAAATTCATCTGTATGTCGATGTAATGGGTCTAAGACCAAAAGTTCCAGGGATACGACACAAAGCCGATAGCTAAAACATGCACGGCAAGAGATACATTGGGCTATTATTATAAGTTGTAAAAGAACATAAATTATTTTAAATATAGTTAAAAAAGGCAGGCAATTTTTTAATTTTGTGATGTTGCAACTTTCGAAAATTGGCGGCCACTTTTTTCAAAATTGGAGCCGTTTAGGTTTTTGCGCTCTATGTCGATATTTTTTTCTAAGTTAGGTCCCGATCTTATAAAAAACGTCCCCAAAGAAGCGTCGCATCAAACATTGTATCACAAGATGATGTTTCGGCGTCGATTTCTTTCCCTTCTCCGAAATGTTCGCACCATCGATCGCGCCCGCCCCATCCGCGGTAATCTGCTCGCTTTTGTCAATCCAACAGATTGATACAATGGCGCGGATTAATACCGAAGTCCCGCGCTAGGTGTCTCCGTGGGCGCGGCGGGGTGGCGGGGTGAGGGGGGGGGGGGCGCGATCTGTGAAAGTGGATGTCGTTAGGGCGGGCGTGCAGTCGTTTGACGCGGCGGCGGAGCTGTGATTAATACCGATAATAAATCCAGTTGTAACGTGCTGGATATTACTCGCCCTGGATGCGGCACTTCCTTGATAATCCGACGCTGTCAACGATACTCCCATCGTTTTCTCGTCTCGCTAAGAGTTGATACTTATCTCGAATAGATCGCGATGTTTCTGCAATAATGATAATTTATTACCACATTGCGGAAATTTTGATCCATAATTTTGTCAGTTTAAATGCGTGTGCTGCTATTAGGCAAAGCAAAAGATAGTACTATGCCATTGTAGGCTGGGTCACAATTCCAAGTTGTGTTTCCTCACGGCTTTTTCCTTCACCAAACCGTCACCAATAGAAGAGAATTATTATATTACAACCAGAACTAGTACCAGAAAATAAACACAAAAAGTAATTATATTCTCTCTCTTTAAAGCTCTCTATACTCTTCCTAAGCATACTGTTTAGGAAAATAAATTATATTGTTTAATGTATCACAAAACGTTCTTATCGAAATATTAATTTAACAATTTGAGTGCAGAAATAGCAATAGGTACTGCAAAGGCAAAAGATGCCACCTAAATAGTGTAGACATTAATAACACTATGAATAGAGAGGACAGTGGAGAAAAATTAAAATCTGAGGAAATTCGTTAAATGTTTCAATCTATCTCTTCATGTCATTTTGCATGCATTATACGTTTGTGGAAACATAAAATACGACATTTAGTGTGGCTTTCACATAAAGTTTGAAATAAATAGGCGTCTCTAGTTCAACATAACTTCATTCTTGACAGTCGGAAGTAATACTTCGGATAAGCCAAGTACAAGCTATGTGTATGTAGTTATTTTATCATTAGTGTATTCGGTCCCTGTTTCCCATTTCTATTTTATTAACACATAAATGTATCTGGACGTTGAGGAGAACACGAGCAAACTCAATTTAAAAAACCAAAATATATACAGAAGTTAATGGTAAATGAGTCAATAACAAAATGTTATTATTCTTTGTCAGCAGGTGGATCGTGCCGAGAGCGGGCGGCGAAGGCACTGGCGGCGGGGGCGGAGGGGTGGAGGGGTGGAGGCGAGGATGACGCTGGCACGGCTGGGGGAGTGAGCTGCTCGCCATGAGGACAACGAGTCTCGTCCTGACACTTGTCAGTGTCCTCTCCGTCACGTGCACGCAGGCGAAGATAGGTCGGTGCACGTTCGATATCATCGTTTTAATTACTGCATTTGTGCACTACACGCTGGGTGACATCACCTACGTGTGCCTATTTTTTAATTCATGGCTAAATCGGCCTCGGTAGCCCAGTGTTGAGACGCCTTGTGATTCGATAAGCTGGGTGAAGCACCTCTGAGAACGGTTGGGTTCTGGATAGGTGAAAATTTCAACCGTTTAGGCTGGGCGTGGTTCGGATTCTACGTAAAACTGTAGGTCCCCTTACTTACTTACTAGGTGGTAGGGTTAATCCCACCACAATAGTTACCATTGCATTGATTGAACGATGGTCGAAGCGGCAATGAAAATCGTCCATGTTTTCCATCCTATTCAATGTAGCCGAGCAATATAAGGATGGTCCTGGCATGGCACGAGGTTCCCATGTGGTGTGTTAGGCTAAAATCTGACGGTCAGTTTGGATCCATGTCAAAACAAAATGTATCTAGTTATTTTTTTTTAACAGATATTATTTATTTGTTTATTTTATTTAAAATTTACTTTCAAGGCTTTATTATACTAGAGCATTTCTGAGAAATCGAGAATAGTAAAGATGCACAATAATAGGGCTGCCTGTATTTCAAGGGATGCAGCAAAAGTGAGGCACGTGTAGAACTCCATTGGCTTCCAACTCTCTATTTTACAGTCGATCTTGTTGAGATCTAAGAACTATTATTGTTTTCAAACGTTGTATTTACGTTTACAATTTTCATTATTTATATTATGTTAGCCCTATAATTATGCAACATATCTCTAATACGAATGTGATAGCATGCATATTATGTGAGACTACAAATTACATACCAGACACACAAGGTAGGAACCCTACCCAATTTATATCAATCACAACGTTAATTGGATGTGAGATATAACAGTTGCCCCACAATAACTATATCCTATAGCAATATAGTCATAACATTCCTACCCAGCCACAATGTAGTGCCAAGGACGTTCCTTTAATCAATATGTAGCGTTTTGTAAGTAAATATCCAACCTAATTCTTATATATTGGAGGTGTGAATGTTTGGAGCTTATTCGTTTGTTTGTTGATTTGTTTATTATCGTGTACACACACATTCGTCAATTTCCAAAGACGGCTCGATTACTGCAGACCATGAAGAATCGACAAGAAACTTCGCCAGGATCCTTGTAAATTATAACTTTCAGATAACATTCGAAATGTTTATCCTTAAAATGCTTCCAAATATATCAACAAATACAGTCTTATAGTAATCTCTTTATGTGTATGAGTTGTATGCACGATAAATTACCGTACATTTCTGACCAATAAATTAAACATGATATTTGTGAATCTCTCATCTCTAGAATGTATAAAAAGAATCACTGTTATTTTTATAGGTACACATCAGATACATGCTTAAGGTTGAAAATATAACTAATCAATTAAGGCTCTCAATATTTGGGACCAAACAAATACCTCGCTGAAAACTGTGTTCCAGCAGAGCCGAATGTGACTTTTCACCGGCGGCGGCACAAAATTTATTTCGATTTGGATGCCAATAAAAGTCTAGAGTGAACCATTTTGAGCGCAGTTTTTGCAGTAATTAACGTCTAGCCAACTTCATATGCCCCGAGGCAGCCATTTGCTAATTTATCCTTCCACCTTTTTCGCTTGCCACCGTACAGGAAATGCTTCCATCACACCCCCTTCAATGTTCACAGAAATAGGCAACATTTATTATTCCGTTGGTTAAGACTATAAAAACTGTTATAAATGTTTGAATATATTTTGTATTTAAATGTCGGGATCTTTAAAAAACTATTTCTAGCAAGCCACAAAATGGCTGGTTTTAAATTCATAAGTATTTTAATAACTGTAGGCTTAGATCGAGTAAAAGAGTAAACTTTTGTGTTTATGTTATCATGGTCAATGTAGGGACAATGTCGGTAAGCACTGGTAATTTCAAAGTGACGCTGTTTTCAGACTTAGGCTGAGATAAATGGTCGAAACAGAAACTAAGATTAACGAAAAGCTTTGACACATTTTGTACGGACGAAATCTCAAAGTAATACAAAGTGACGCCACAAATTACTACTTTTCGTTAGTGTTAGGTAGTTTTGTTACGACTACTTATTTCAGCCTTAGTATTGTCTTGCATATATAGTTATTATTGTTTGTCAACTTATCCGCTGCCGCATGTCGCAAAAATATTTGTCAGAGAAATTTAAGGCTGTCGTGAAGGCAGCTGAAATCGAAGATTTGTAAATGAGTCCATTGACCGAAGCACAATTTTGCCAGGCCGTTTCCCTACCCGTAAAAGTGGTCAGATTTGAATCAAAAACATTTGATCGCTTGAGAAAGCTTCATTATGTGTCCGTATTGACTTTTTTTATGCATTATTTTTAGTAAACAAGTTCTAAAACGGTTCCAATGTTTATGGCCATAATTACCCAATAATAAAGGCATATTGTAAAAGAAATTAAACATATATACCTAGATTTTGGCAATATATTGTAGAATCCAAAATTTGAAGAACCAAGCAAAACATTAAGAGTGTATAAACAGTTATCAGCCATAATAGTATCGGGAATTGGTAGGGTAAAGAATCACGTTTCGGCGGTATTCCGCGCTTCCGACCCGCAGTAGACTAGTCGAAGAACATCGCCAAAGACATTCTCTCACGCCGACTCTCACGTGTGTTTGTGCGCTTTCCCCACGGTATCTAGGAAGGCGCCCTGCTTACAAATACACGTAATGCACTGATTAAACACCTTTAAAAAGTGAAGGAAGCGAGATTTTCATATTTCGCTCTTAGTACCAGTACCAGTGTCGTCATATTCGTTTGTATGGGTTTTAAAAGGAAATAATCAAAATAATCGATAAAAAACATTAATAGGTGATAAGATATTTGTGCAATGTTTCGAATATTTAATTGTTTTAATAAGTATTGAACATTTAAGTGAGAATGGTTACTAACTAACTTCAAATCGTTATAGATCCTAAATGATCATTCGAAATAAAAATAATAAGACAAACATTGTTTCCTTTTTTATAATTTTGCGTCTGGTTGGCGCTATTTTGAATTTTGATAACTTTCATGTTACAACATCTACAAATCAACTAACGTAAGAATCGGCTCATGCCTTTGTCTCTAGAGCGCCACAAAGGAACAAACAAACACGCATACACACATAGGCTGATAAATACGTTACCCTCCTCTGCGTCGCGCGGTCGGTTAAAAAGGAACATTATATGTTCCTCACAAAGGAGATCAAACTAATTCAATCAGTCCAGAGAAACTGTAATTCAAACAGTCCGACAAACTCGGCGTGATTGCGAATCAATCTTGTTTCATTACACAATACAAGTCCCCGAGCCACCAGGCGGGCGCGGGCACACACATCTATTAGTTTGGCAGGCAGGTATTCACCACATACCGGTATATACCGGCAAAGCAAACGCCATCAATCAAGCATTGTGGCGCTCGAGGCATTCCTACACCGTGCCCCATCCGCGGTGATTAGCCCGCTAATTATATACTCCCCGCGCTATGTCTCTATTATTAACCGGCGAATTTGCTGAAACAATCTTTTGAAATAACTCACATCCACACATTGCGCAGGATTATAACTGAACAATAAAGTATTAAACCGTGATGTAGAGAAAAATGTAGATGTATCTTCTTTTTATACAACCTGACATTGATGGCTAATACCTCAGAACTACCGTTATCCTAATACACCGCATTCTCGAAGAAATTAGGTGCCATGCCAGGACCTCCACTTATGAGCACAGCTACATTGAACTGAATGGAAAACACGGACAATTTTTCATTGTCGCTTCAACCATAGTTTCATCCAATACGGTGGTACCAACCCGGGCGGGCTTAACGCTACCATGTAGTAGGTTTACATGGGTTCCGAACCATGGAACAGCTCGTATTCGTAACGAAATGCACTTATCCAACTCAGAAAGAGAAAGAAAGTTGTGCATGACCGGGCGAGGATTTGAACTCAGATCTCTCAGATGAAAGGCAAGTCCTCTAGACCCTGAACCACGAGCTGTACGTAAAAAAAATTACGATATCGATTTTTCCATTTTTTAAGATTTTACACAATGTCTAGCTAGATATAATTAAAGCATATCTATGACTTAAACGACGTTATCTGATATGTTAATATTCTCCGCCCGCGATCTACACCCTAATGGTGCAGCCGCCTCGTACAATCTCGACCGGAATAGCGTTTACACGAGCAATTTGCTCGCATCAAACCGCATGTTTCAGAAGATAACGTAATAACAATTCCATTTGATGAAAACCTCCGGCTTTATCCGTCGGTGATGATCGCGCGTCGCACGATTTTCCGGCCGGCGGGGGGGCGGGCGGGGGTGGACTATGAAAATAACTTTCCATTTCCTGCCCCTCCACCTCGTCACGTGGCGACAGTTCGAGGCTGTATTAGGGAAATGCTAGAAATAAATTCTACCGTAAAGAGGAAAGGTTTTGTGAGTGCCAGTATCCCTCGATCGAACCCTATTTCGATTGTGACTGGGAAGCAGACATCAAGCAGATAAGTAGATAAGGATTACCTGGTATCCAGCCGTTAACATCTGTTAGCCCTACATAATAGCCATCAGCTGGGTCAGGGCCAGGGCAGGACTAGGACATGATAGGAAAATGATGTCTGTGACAGCTATACGAATTCTAAATTATTCAAAAGGAATACCTTGCTCTAGTTTTGGTTACGTTACCCATGTGAAATTTTAAAAATGGTTTTGCTGCAATTACTATAACTATATTTAAAATTTATAATTAGTTTGGCGCTCAAAATGCAACCTCTTTGCGATCTATATACAAAAACTTTGTTGGGTCGGAAAACGGTTGAATTTTTTTTGTAGGCTGATAAATTCATTTTAAAATATATAACCACTACAAAATATATTTTCTTCAAATAGCGACTGTTGTTTGAATTTCAGGATGCTTACAGCTTCAAATTACTTAAACAACAATACAATTTCTATCATTTCGAGGCGGGTGGCTACAACGTCCGTCACCCCCAAACCCCGCTTCTAACTCAATCGCCCCCGTCGCACACGGATCACAATGATCAAAATTAAAGCCTAGAATCGGATCCAGACACCCACTGAAGTATGTAGAATCCCTTGCAGAATATATCGTCCCCGTATTGGGAAAAGTCACCAACTAACATTTTTAGCGAAATTGAGTTATTAACACCAACCTACTTTTTATTTTTTTCTTTATTTTTCTGCATACCCAGAAAATGACATTTCCCAACGGTTTTCCAGTTATTCGAAGTGGAAAAATCGTTAAGTAAGAAAATTTAACCGATGTATGCATGGAAAAATAATTAATTCCCTTAAGGACTTGTCCTTATATTTATGTTATTCTAACTAACTAAACGAAGTCACTAATATCATTTATCTAATCTTCCATAAAAAAAAGTTACGAAAATTTTGTGGAAAAATCGATAATGACACTTAATATTTTTTTCAAATTAAATATTGAAAAAATATTTTACTAACAAAAATCATTAAGTGCATTTAGTTAGTTTTCCCATAAGGAAATCTTGTATCCGAATTCACTAAATGCGTTTAGCTATTTATCCTAGAAGTCTAAAATGTTTTCATAAACATTCAATGGCTAATAGTTACTTTTCCCATAGTGAAACCTTGCATCCGAAGGCAATAGATGCGTTTAGTTATTCCTCCTAGAATACTAAAATGATTTCATTCACATTCAAAGGCTTTTAGTTCGTTTTCTCAAAATTAAACTTAGTGCGCAAAGTTCCTAAATGAAGTTAGGTATTTCTCCAGAGTCTTTCGCTCCACAACTCATCAAATCGCATCAGTCAGCAGCGCAGTCAGGGAGTGTGAGCCGGCCAGTTAGCATCGTGTGATGTGATAAAGAAACCTTACATTGCTACAAGTTCGCTAAAATATTATTTTGTAAAAAATTCAAATAACATTCGGGTGTGTAAAGATTTTTTTAAGAAAACTCTATGCATATCAAATGGGCCCATTGACAAGGCCTTGGCAGGCAAGAATGAATATGGAAGCTTCGGAGGAAAATATGTTTGTGGCTCTAATGATCCTGTGAACAAGACATCTCCAGTAGACATTAAATTTGTCAAAGATCAAATCACCAATTTTCCTACAATGGAATCTCACTATTGTAGGAAGAAAACCAAGAGGCTCATCCATCTATCCATTTCGAAAATGTATGAAGATTATAAAATGTCTGCTATCAGAGAAAGTCTTAAAAAAGGTTCGACTATAGAAGGCTATGAACCTGTTTCCATGGCAGTCTATCTATCTTTTTTCCATCCAAAGAAAGACCAATGTCCAACTTGCAATCGATATAACAATTTCGGTAAACCTGAATCCTTAAAAGAAGAGTACGAAGAACATATCGCTAGAAAGGTCTCTGAAAACTCTGCTAAAGAAGCAGACAAAATTAAATGTAAGAAGACTCTGCGTTTGTGTCTGTGACACTGGATTTGAAAAGTGTCCTACAAATTCCCAGTGGTGACATCGGTCCACTTTACTATTCCAGGAAAACTAACGTTCACAATTTGACGATTTATTAAGCGAAAGAGCCCAACAATGCCTTTTGCCTTATATGGAACGAGCTTAAGGATGTTCCGACCCATACAATGTCTTTTTTACACAGAACGCAAAAAGTATTGCACTTTAAGGCACGAATTCGTCAAAAATATTAAATATAGCCATAGTAGTTGCAGCGAAAAGATATTCACAATTTCAGGTTTAATGGTTTCGTTGTAATTGCCGATTAGAAGTTTTACACCGTTAGATGGCGCTGTTAAATAAAAATCGTATTTAAATAAATTGTAACAAAACCAATAATCCTGAAATTGTTTTCGCTGCAAGTAATATGACTATATTAAACTTTTATTATGAATTCGTGGCTTAAAGTGCAATACTTTTTGCGTTATGTGTGCAAACAACTTTATATGCGTCGGAACAGCCTTAACGGAAAACGTGGAAGTGTGGAAATTGCTACAGGGATTTACTGGTAGATCTGTCAATTATCGAAAGAGGTAAAAGAAGTGTAGTTATTTTCCGATACTTGCTCAGGGCAAAACAGAAATCAGTACATAGCTGCTTTTTTCTACATATTGTTCAAAATACTGACTTGGAAGTGATCGAACAAAATATTTGGAAAGTGGGCACTCGTATATGGAAGTGGACAGTATGCCTAGCGCGATAGAAACAGAAAAACGGTATATTCAGGTATTTTCAATGATAGACTGGAAAAATATTATGAAGAAAGCTAGGTCAAAAAGACACCGAACAAATGCCGAACAATATGAAGTAGTAAAATTGAAATACAAAGACATGCTGGACGTGAAAGCTCTAAACGAAAGAATAATACAGAACCGATTGTACTGATGAAAATGGGAACAGCGTAAAATGGGTAAAAATTAAATGCCTTCATTTCGAAAAGAATTATCCAGGAATTATCAAATTCCGGTACGACCACAGCGGCCCCTATATTGATTTAAATACACGCCAATTGCAACAAATAAAGTTCATAAATAAAGAAACATCAGTGGAGACTCGCGCAAGACGGGGGAAAAAACGTGACATCCCACGCCATGTAGAAGATAGATTGGAAGACTCATGATTCGATATACCTATTCCAAAAGCGTACAAACATATTTTGCCAATATCAAAGGCAAAAGAAAGAGACTTGATTGATTTGTGCAAGAAAGGCGTAATTCCAAGCGAATTACATCCTTGGTACAATGCTCTACCCGATAATACAGATACAGTCGATAGGCTGCCAGAACCAGATAGTATTTATAAAAACGAAGAAAATAAGGAGTCTTCTGACTATTCATAGTCATAGCTGCGGATAGTCAAAGGGCTGAATACCGAATAGCGGGATTCTTGTATTTTGTACCCAAAAATGGCACATTGAAGTTAAATCATTCAAAAAATAAATCTTAATATCCCTGTTTTCTTAATTTCTCCGCATGTTTTTACTTTGTAGGTACTTAACTGTTTGTTTGTTTCGCATTGTGTGATTACTTTTTCATAATAAAAATTAGAAAAATAAAAAATAAGATCTCGTTTCATTAAATTACCTAAATTGAAATGATAAAATTTGATAATTTAATAAATAACTAAGTGTAAATATATTTTTATGTGATTGGCCAAATTAACCAAAACGCTGAAAAAAATAATTAAATAGTATTATCAAATGCAGGAAAACTCACTAACTCCTTAGGTAAAGTCACTAATTACAAAAGTCTACAAATTTCAGTTTATGAAAAATCACCAAATTGGTTAATTTTTTTTTTCCTTAAGGAAACCAATATTTAAGATTGGATTTGAATTCTGTTTTACCATTCCATGAATACAACGAATTTTTAAAAAATATAACTATACAGATATCTTTGTAGGGATAAGAGTTGCTATTTTTCAAAGTTGAAAAAATCTTTAATCTCGATTATCTCGGAACTAATATTTTGCAATTAGTGACTTTTCCCAATACGGGGACGATATTTTGTCCCGAAGTTAGAGCAAAATTATGGGAACATTAATTGTTAATTGTGTTGAAGATATTCACAAATATACATCCACCCGGAGGTTAAGGATGCCAGGATCTCTAATTTTAAGAATATTTATTTCTTTTTTGATATTTTCTTTGAGAATTCGGATGAAACACCGTTTCCTGCAGTTCCGACATTTTAGTGAACAATTTCTTCGTATTGACTACCGCATCGTAGACATCGGATTATACTTATATGCATATGCAAATATGCAAATGCATATAAGTATACTTTCATAGCGTTATTGCATATTTTGGTAGTTTTTCTTGGATAGTGCATAATTCGTGGCAAATTAAATGCAGTTTTGTATAGAAACCCCGGTCTTGAAGGAATAAAGAAAATTGACGCATTTATTAATGGCTCCGAACAAACTCTGCCTGAAGAGGTCTCTGCAGAAATAGCGCCAAATTTCAAGTTCTGTCCGGTAACGTCCGTTGACGTCGAAAGGTCATTTTCAGCCTATAAACGCCACAAGTTTGCTCCAGGAAATCTCTAAAAATATATTATTGTTTATTGTCACAATAATTATAATAAATAAAATAACTTATAATTGATTGTGTATAATTTTTAGTTTAATAATGTGAAAATAAACGTAAATTCCAATAATATATGGTTTTTTGATAGTGCATATAATCCGATGTCAACACTTCAGCATTCTAGTTGTCAAGACGCGTAACCTTCGGATACCATATCGTGGTGAAAGTCTAGCTCGCTTAAGGTTGGGAATCGAACATGCTACATGAAAGTATCGTTGTCTAGCTCTGCACAGGTTACACGTTTGTGGCCTAGTGTTTAGGTGTGAGCCTCTCAACTCGGCATACATAATTTGATACTTATTAGCACGCACCGCTTTCTTTATTCGGGCTTTATAACAACTATCGTGGTTTAGGGGTCAGAGGACTTGCATTTCATGCGAGAGGAACGGGTTAAAATCCTCGCCATGGGCATGCACCACTTTCTTTCACGCCTGGATTGTTACTACCGCATTGGATGAAACTATTGTTGAAGCGGCAATAAAAAATTGGCCGTGTTTTTCATGCTGCTCAATGTAGCCGTGCTCCTAAAGGGAAGGTCCTGGCATGGCACCCAATTTCTTCGGAAATGTGGTGTATTGCGCTAATATCTAATATTATGTGTTTTTTTTTCAACGTCCACTTTGTTTAAAAAAAAAATACAAACACTTTTGTGAATTTAGACTAAGTGGACGTTGAAAAAAAAACAGAGGAGTTTCTTGCCAGTTCTTCTTCACTGTGTTGTGTGTGTGTTAAAATATGACAAATCCTACCATACCAAGTGTATCGTAACGGTATTTTTGTGTTATTATATAAATAAAAATAACATGAATAACCACAGTGGCGCAAAAACCTCGTCAGGTTGGGTGGAATGACAATAATAATATACCAAAATTATTGATAAATTTACATTGTCTTCATAGTCCGTCGTCTATTTCGAAGATTTCAGGCAAAACAAGGCTTGTCAGAAGTCCCCAGTGAATATAAAGGATGAAGAGAAGGGCGAAGAGAATGGAACACAACAAGCGCCTCATCGGAGGGAGGCAACAATATAAATTCAATTGTACAAGGAGACACCGATAGCGTACATTTGAACGTTTCGGGCGAGACTTAAATTGAAATCGAACGAAGGTCCCATTAAAAAAGAATTAGCGGCGTGAAATGGAATTTGTGCCTAATTTGATTTGGTGAAGTAGCGCCGCCGTCACCGTCACCGCTCCCCGCGTCCCGCGCACCCCCCACCACCCCACCCCGCCGCCCCACTCCCGACTGAACTGCTGTACGCAAATTGTAAAATCAATAAATAATGTGCCAAGTCTGATAGGATGCGTCTGAAATATTAATAACACTGGCGAGGACATTTAGGTACAAATATCTGGGGTCTAGTGTAAATTTATTTATCTAAAAGCTTCTCCGATAGTCCATTTTAACATCGCTCATACCCGGAAAACTTGGGTTGCCCGTACCCATAATGTATACCATTACCTATGTCCATAGAGGACTACTCACCAGTATGTTACCTAAATTCGTCGCACTCGGGACATAAAGGCGTATCTCACAATTATAGCTTTTATATAGATATACAGAATACATATATTAATTTTATTGCTCTATTATTTATGTTTAAACTCTTAGCAAAGCTTCTTACCAGGTTATTTTTTTCAGCATCATTTGCAGTATATTCATTAAAATATGAATGAAAACAGAAACTATAACATTTTCATTTTTACTGCAAATTTAATAAAAATGAGATCCCGGGTGCGACGAATCATCAGTTTTGTTATGCCCGTCAATCCGCCTTTCCATCTGCATTACACCTCCTTATTTTTTATTGTTATATTTGAAGCGGATATTATTAACGCAATAGCAATTGTAAGCAAATCCCAGAAACAATCTTCGTTGATGTCGGAGATCACATGAATGAAATCCGACTTACTAATTTTTGTATGGAACTGGACACGGGTAGCTAAAACCAAACCGACCGTCATAATATTAGCCTACACACCACATAGGAACTAGGTGCCATGGCAGGACAATTTGTATTGTCGCTTTGACCATCATTCATTCAATGTGAAGGTAGCAACCCGGGTGGGGTAAGTATGTAAGAAAGGGCTTTGCAGTCTTACGTGCAATCCGATTGCACGGCCAATGTCAACGATTTAAAACGGTCACCCATGTGCAACCCAACCGCGCTCAGAGTTGCACCCGAGACTAATATCGGATATAAAAATACCTTCCTCCGAGCCTTCCTCTCACAAAACGTTATTTCAAGGATAAAATACTCGCGGGATACTATTATTCAGGCCACTGTGTTTGAGCCCAAACGAGCTTATTTCAGTGGTATCGATATAGGGATATCGTATTTCGGTGGTTCGTGGGAGGACGACACTACGAAACTTGTAACTGCTGTATTAGTTGAGGGGTTAGACCACATTAAATCAGTTAATCCATCAATCAGTTTGTGCATCTGATATGATTTCTATCAAGCGGCTGAGCGCGTACTTAAGGCGCTAGGACTAGCCAACTACTCGCGCCATACAAATGCACTTTTTAACAAATGTAATAATATGTAGTGAAACGCTTCAGCAAATCCAAATAGAACTCCAGACTGATAATGGATAGTTAATATTTTTTTATTCCATCATTTATTTAAATAATAATAAAAATAAAAAAAGTTGATTTTTCTCATTAGAAATCTGAAAGTCATTCGATTTCTAGATATAAGCAAAAACAGCATATATGCATAAACAAAAAATTCCATTTGCTTTTAGATTTCTACATTTAGTCAAAAAAGTTCGGAAATGGACACCGTTTCCGCAATGTATTTTGTATAGAAAAAGGAAACATACATTAACCAAAATCATTCGATTCCTAGACAAGGAATCATATATTGTAAGGATGACACTTATAATCGTCAGACTTAGTTAGTTTACTTGGGGTGCCTCGTCTAACTTTGCGATTTGGCTAGTACCAGGCCCTTAATGGTCCTCAGAGCTGGCCTAATCCCTACGCTCCCCAATGAACCCGTTTCGCTTTTAACTCTGTAGTTACCTCTTGGTGTAATCAATCTACCTATCACCGATCGTTAGACCATTCGGTAATTTTTTCCACACCTATTACGTGCCATCGACCTATTTGTAACAATGCAATTCAAATATAGTATCAGTCTGATAGATTAGGTGTTGATATTTAATGTAATATAAGTCGATACACGTGTTGTATTTGCGACTGATAACTTGCCTGGTGGGGTAAAATAATATTACTTATTCTGAATAGGATTCATTCAATGATAACAAATTATTATACTTCTGTATATATCATAAATAAGTAAATATACCTACTTTAATAAATTTGTAATGGTGCTGTCTCTATAACAAACATAAAGAAAACAAAAATCGTTGTTATTAATGTAATTTCAACATACATAATGAATATCATAAATAAATAAGAGAAACAGCTAATGTGGTTTTCTGTAGCTGCACGCTCCCTCTTGTGTTCCGCGCCGCCGCCGTCTTTCTACGTTATTTGGGTCGGGTGACGCGAGCCGCGCCCCTGAAGCTAAATGGGGTTTAGGGACAACAGGATCAAAAATAAAGAGCCGATCCTTATACACAACATATGGGTGGTAAAAAGGAGTAATATTTCGGCATTAGCCGTTTTAAAACTTTTGTTTTAATAAATATGAATACTTAAGCCGCTAGTAAATGAATGAGACCCTCCCCAATTTCCGTAATTGTTATGTAATCGGTAGTGAAGTAAATGGCGTCAGTCAGTACTTCAACTGACATGAATTATAACGCAGGAACCCGAGCTCTAGCAAGTGTCAATTGACGTAAGACTGAAGACCACCTGTTCCAGAACATGGGAGAGATTAGCTGTTGTAGAGATCAGATGTACTGTTGATCCATGGTCGCAGCCAACGATCATGGAAGGACGGGAGTAATTCGAAACTCATTCGTGTGGCGGCAGCGTAGCTACGAGTCAGTGGGAGCGACCCGTTTTGTTGGGGACTCACAACTCACCGCTGGCATGGAGTCCCTGATCCACAGACGATATGTGGGGTCGCTCAGACTGTTCTACAAGTTCTACCGTGGACGTTGCTCTATGAAACTGTGGAACACTTGTGGTTGACATTAGGCTTCTGAGAACGAACCGTTTCTCGAACTAATTTCTCTGCCGCTTCGCCAGGATATGGAATTGCCTGCCGGCCTTTCCTCGTGCCTATAACCTGGGAGTATTCAAGCGTAATTTGAAGAAGTTCGATAGCTCAGCGATAGTCTGCCAATCCGCTGGTATAGTGTCTCGGTGGGCCTGGTTTCGCGAGGTGAGGTCTATTTGCCTTTTCTGAGCACCTTTGGTCTTCAGCACAGCCACTCATACCGTTTTTTAGGGTTCCGTACCCAAAGGGTGAAAACGGAACCCTATTACTAAGCCTCCGCTGTCCGTCCGTCCGTTCGTCTGTCACAGGGCTGTATCTCATGAACCGTAATAGGTAGGCAGCTGAAATTTTCACAGTATTTATTTTGCCGCTATAACCACAAATAGGTAAAATAAAAAAATATTAAAAATTTAAGGGCATTACACCCATACGTGTCTTTTTGTGTTAAATCTTGAACGATGGTACGGAACCCTTGTTCGCGAGTCCGACTCACACTTGGTCGGTTTTTCATAAAAAAACGACTAACTGTAGTTAAGACTGTCGTGAAGTTAGCGCGGCTCTGAGATTTGAAAATTTGAAGAAATACGAGAGTATTTCTTCAAATTCCATTGATCTACCCCCCGCGCCCCGGAACTCAACGCACACACACCCTCTCGCAGCAGAGGCATAATGTACATAGGTACATAGCAACATACGCCGTCTCCTCCGGGGAGTTGCGGGGGGCGCCGGGGACGCTGCCCTGCGCGCAGTACAAAACAGTTTTTCCGGTGCTATGCTTAAGGTCTATCTTTGTTACGGAATTCGTACTGTAACGCCACCCCGAGTTGTTTCCCTTTATAATTAATAATTAATAAAATGTAAATAATTTTATATTATGTAAAAAATATTTTTTTATTTTTCTGTCCAAATAGGTTTCTCTTTTTCTTATTTCAGTCTCTTTTAAAAACTATGCAGATCTATACAGCAAATATCAGGATCTATAATATTTTTTTTTTTCATTTCATTAATTTAAACTTTTTGGTAGTCAAACTACACTAAGTTACGTCAAAAACATCCGTGGATTCGATCAACCCAGAAAAGAACCTTTATATACCCATCTAAATATGTGTTATAATTATGTAAACCTTATCATGCCTACTTTAATATATTTTTCTCTTTTGTTTTTTTTTCATGTCATGCAATATACATGTGCAACGTAAAAGAACAAAATTGCTTGGAATGTAAACATTTAATAGCCCACGTATAGTCACACGCAGACTAACCGAAAGGTTTCGCGTGTACAACATAATGTAATCATGTATGTTTCTAAAATATGAAAATAAACGCCATTTTGTGGCAATTAACTGAAAAAAAAGAACCCGCAAAGAAACTTCACGGGCTAACATAAAATATTTTTCCATCCACAATATACACAATATACGTAGATCTAAATGCTACTGCCAAACAATTCCTTGGTAGAACAGATTAATGCAAAGAACAAAGAACAATAGAAAATGCAACCCTCAGTTTGAATTACTTACAACTAAAAAACTTACTAATGCAATACAAAGTTACTTAATATATAAAAAAATGTTTTAACTAGTAAAAAAAAACTCAATTAATTCATTCTTTAAATTAGAAGTCTCTCCATCATTAATCATCTTGATATCTTGACGTACTTCACTCCCAAGCATTATCCGTAACCAGTCAGAGCTAGCGTGTCACCCGTCTGCGGGTACATATAGGAAAACAAGAATCCATCTCGGCTTGTCTGACCTAATTACAAATAGACAATCACATTTTGCCATTAGCAATGTCTTTCAACTGACATGAATCAACACACTATTCATCTACATGGTTCACTTGACTTTAAACTATCTACTAATTTAAGCATATGAAATAAAAGCTTGTCGGGAAATTTACCTGTATAAATAAATGAGAAGAAATTCTAAAAAAATGATGTATTTGATAAAGTTATATTATATCATACACATAAATTTTAAAAAGTAATTATTATATGGGTTTGATTTGATTTAAAGTTTATTTTCTTCTTAAATAAAAAATCGTCTTTAAATAAAAGTTTTTGTTTAACTTTTTAACTGGATTAAATTCCTCGCCCCGACTCGCCACTTTTTTTTCTCTTTCAGAGTTCGATAAGTGCATTTCGTCACGAATGCGAGCTGCTCCATGGTTCGGAATCCATGTAAATCTTTAGGGCCCCATCCCCTACTAGGTGGCAGCATAGATTAGTTATACTTACATGGTGGTAGGGTTTAATCCCGCCCGGGTTGGTACCGTCGCATTGGATGAAAATATGTTCGAAGCGGCAATGAAAAATTGTCCGTGTTTTCCATTCAGTTCAATGTAGCCGTGCTCATGAAGGGAAGGTCCTGGCATGGCAAATAATGACATATTAAAATAATTAATAAAAGACTCATAGCTAAAAGTAAATCACGAACGCTGCAGTCAAAAATCAAGCAAAAACTTTTGAATTTTAATGGCACAAGCTATGCTTTATGACAAAGTTTTATTTTTATATTTGATTGTGTAATCCACGTCCACACTTGTTGTTTAAAACGCGCGAATAATTCAAACTTTCGGATCTTACAACATAGAACCCAAACACAATTTTACAATGCCAATGGTCATCAAGCATCTAGTTCGATCAAATAAAGCTGTTTTGATTATAATTTTGGATCTACGACAAGAAATATGCGCATGATCTTCTTTGTACGTTTGTATGCCCACCTTAAAATGGTTTTTTTACTATTCATTTCTCACTGGCAATTGCAAGAAAGTGCTGCAGTTGCCAATAGATTATGTATCTCGTTGTCTTCTCGATGCACCTATTACTTAAAATATAAATTATATACATACCAATGCGATAGATCATCCGCTTCGTCGCAAATACATACCAATATTATAAATGTGAAAGTCACTTTACGTTTCACGCCGAAGCCGCTGAACCAATTTTGATGAATTTTGGTATAGAGATAGTCTGGACCTTGGACAAGGACAAATGCTACCTTTTGTGGGGAAACTTTAAACTCGAAGGGGTGAAATAAGGGATGAAAGTTTGTATGGGGAACTGAAAATATCCAGGAAATAATTCAGGCTGACATCAGTCCAGGACGATATAGACCCAAGCGGAGCCGGGTTACTCAGCTAGTATTTAATAAAACCTGGACGTAGGTTCCATAGTAAAATGGATACAAAAGTAAAAGCCAGTGCTAGTGCTTTTAATAACGCGAAATTTCCCGAGCCACCGCTAGTGTACTAACTCGGCCTTACGAGGATTGGAAATCGCCTTATTAAAATTCATTATTCCTCTTTTTGCGAGTATACCGTTTTCTTTTTTTTTCTGTAACCATTAATCTTAAAAATAATACTGTATGAAAATCATGTGGCCAATGCCAGAATAGAAAATCGTTTTGATTAATTTATCCAATTTATTATTCATTCCATTATGAATTCCTCTTTGATTGTTACAGGTCACTTCTGGCATATAACGGACTTCCATTATGACCCTCTCTACTCACCATATGGAGATACAAGAAAACGTAAGCACTGTACAAATCATTAAATTAAAATATTTTGTTGAATTCGTACTTAATTTACGTCATTAATTTAAGCATTAATCTCTTACTTTTTTTAATAAAGTTAATAAATTAATTTAATTTATTTATTAATAAAACTAGAAAAGCTTAATACAAGTAGACGCCAACATGATTCCTATGATTACAGACTGTCGGAGAACTGACGAAAGGGGTAGTTCCGGACACCATCGATCACTGGGAAGGTTCGGCGACTACTCCTGCGACAGCTCGCTGGCACTCATCGAGTCAGCCTCACTGCACATGCGCACAAAGCACCCGGACAACGTCGAGTTCGTGCTGTGGACCGGGTGAGTAAATACAGGGTAGTCCGGATATCGTCTTCGTCTCTCGTCTAGTCAGCCTCATTGCATGCGCGCAAAGCACCCAGACAACGTCGAGTTCGTGCTGTGGACCGGGTTAGTTAATACGCAAACAGGGTAGTCTGGATATCATCATAGCTACCTGACACTAGACACATATTTCATGCTAGGAGTTGTGTAATTTGACAGTTTTCAGGTTAGGTTCGGGCCTTATTATTGGTTTGTCGACTGCTAGTTTACGCGCGAATCAACTAATCTACTGGGTGTCCGCAAGGCACACCAGCGCTGTCGAGCTTCTACCAACTTAGAGAGTAATGGGTATCTCCTGCAACCATCAATGGGGATGACAACTGCTTATTTTTCACGACAGGTGGCGGCTAGGCGACCTGACCTTATTAATAACTTATAGCAGAAATAGCTACTAACTACGGCGACGCCATCTAATTTGACGAAAAGACTCTCTTAACTTATTAATCTGTCTCAGTAGCTGGTCGGTTGTTAATGCAGCAAGTAAAGGCACACACAGGTTATCGTAGAGGCAAAAATCAGCAGAACTTTCTTTGGTATTCTGGAGCCAAGCGAAGGCGAATATCGTGAAAATTATCATGAAACAAAAAAGTTTTGTGAACTTTCCAAAAGAAGTGCAGAGATATGCCTGGCATAATGAGTGGTTCCCATGCTACACCATCTGGAAAATGTCGACGGCGATAAATAAAAATAAATAAATCATAATCATGATAATCGTATGTATTTAATGAACATTGATTTAACGTTATCCAACGAAATTTACATTTAGGCGTTGCAATCAGATTTTTAAAAATAATTAGACTAAATGTTTGGTCATTCGTCGGAAGTAGGATAACCTCAAATAAATTATTATCATGCATCCGTATCGCACAAAATTGTCTGACCGGTGGCCAACGTCGAGCTTGTGCTAAGGGGCGGTGAATGATTGAATGATCTGGGTTGTTCCGGATGATATCGACATGTATCAATGGCTGGAGAGTTGAGCACGTACTCAACTGTCCGCTTGCTCTCATTGAATCAGTTACTCAACACAGGGGTTTTAAGTCCGCTGTTTCTCTCTCTCGAAATCTGCTAAATGTGTCGCAAGAAAATTAATATTATAACGAGAATCGACTGAACTAAGTATATTTAAAATAGGTCTCTTTGAGAAAAAAAAAAGCTAATAAAAAATATTTTATTCAGTACCTAAATTTCATTTTACCTATTTGATTTTCGAAAATCTCACTGGCATTCGTATATTCCTTTCTTGGTGATATTATTAAGTTCATGTGTGGTATTAGCCATCCATGTCCAGTCACATAAAAAACCCCTTCTACGAATCTTAATTAATTTCTTCATAACGAGGGTAAGGAGGAGCGCATATGTTTTACAATAAATTCTTTTTCGTGTATCGTATATTGTAAATTATAAAAATACATATATTAATATATCTAAATATTCACACCCACGGTCAGAATTACTACATTCCAGAAGGAATAAGGTGCCATGCCTGGACCTTCCTTTTAACTGAACTGAATCAAAAACAGGGACTTTTCATCCAATGCGATGGTACCAACCCGGGCGAGATTAACCCTACCACCTAGTAAGGGAAGGAGACCTACAGTTTTACATGGATCCCAACCATGGAGCATTTCGTGACGAAATGCACTTATCCAACTCTTAAAGATAAAATGTACATGAACGGGGCGGGGATTTGAACCCAGACCTCTGGGATGCAAGGCAAGTCTCCGCGCTACTAGGCTACTAGCAGCTTGAATATAAATTAAAGCTAATTTCATATTCCTAACTTGTGCCCGCCCAGGTTTATCAACATCTAAGCTGAAAAAGAAAAATAACAAATAACACAAAAATAACTAACAATTGGTAAGTCAAGGGCACAGATCAAGATATATATGGCCAAGGCCCAAAACTCCTTTAATACTTAAGGTGGCCCATCTCGCTCATCTCCCCATACAAAAGGGGAAAGAAGATCACGCCCATATTTCTTGTCAGAGATCCAAAATTTTGCTCAAAACAGCTTTATTTGATCGAACTAGATGTCTGATGACCATTGGCATTGTAAAATTGTGTTTGGTTTCTAAGTTATAAGGTCCGATAGTTCGCATTTTTCGCGCGTTTTATACAATAACTTTGGAGGTGAATTACGCAATGATAAAGTAAGAACATCTTAAAAAGATTAGTCATCAGACATAGCTTATTTAATCAAGATTTATTATCTATTTGGTTTTTGTTCGATTTTTTACTACAGCGGTCGTGGTTTACTTTTAGCTATAAGTCGTTTTTAAATTAAAATTTTCGTAAATCTTACCAAATCATACACTATGCACATTGTCTTTTTTGTGGACATGTTGCATCTTCCTCATCACGGAGCCTGTCTTATTCTTTGAAACAGAGAAGGTCCCAGAGCGCAACAGCACGGTTTTGTACCGTGCCCTCGAATGAGTTAGGGCCGCCGGGTTGGGCCGCCTTAATGGCCCAGCCTAGTCATATTAGGTCCAATAGAGAATTACACTTTAGGTGTAAAGTTTAGTTTTATAGCTTACAAATATTAACTCAATATATTATTGTTTTCCTGTTTTCTGCCATGAACTAATTGTGAAATGCACCATCGTTGGTATTAATTTTAAAATTAAAATACCTTTAAAATGTGTCCTTATTTTTCGCCTCAAGAGAAAGATGGTGGACGTAAATATACTTGTTTCGTACTAAGCCTGTACAGAGCGCATCACCCTCGGCGCCACAGTCAGTCGGAAGTGCGTCCACTGCTGGACATACGCCTCTCCAATTTATCTCCAGTCCTCCCGGCCGTCAGCGGTACGGAATCACTTCTTTCCGCCGTCGTACTTAAAGTCGCTACAGCAGGCATTTGAAAGGAAAGCGTATGTGGTTCAAAGTCCAGAGTGTGGCGTCTAGTATGATGCTGTCGCTTTTTTCGAACATAGATTGAAATTATAAAAAAACAAATTGAAAAGAAGATAGATTTATAACAACCATAACTATAATATTAATCAGTGATTATGCACTAATAGCCTTACAAAATGATTTTCTAGTACTACCAATACGGTTGTAGTGCTCAAAATGTTTAGATAAATCGACGACATGAGAATATTAAAAGAGACACAAAATAAATTGATCAATCCTCTTTAATAATTGGTACCTGAGGTAACCCACGAAAAATTGGAATATTTCCAACGTATTTAATAGACCGCATACCCTCACGCGATTGCACGGTCACGACAATTGTAACCTTCGAAATATATAGGTATTGTAAGAGTTCTTTTTCAGCCAAGAAAAACTAAAGTAGACTTTTTATAGTACGTGGTTGACGTGGATCAAGGGACGAAACCAGCGACCGTAGAAAAACGGGAATAGGGATGGATACTAATTTGTATGGCGGCAGCGTAACCACAAGTTAGTTGAAAAGTTATAACTGTAGTTAGTTCACTAACGAATTCGAGACGCGCAACATCGAATGTTCGTTGTGATAAATCGCGTCCTGTGAAGTTCTAACGTGTTCTTACGTGTCTCTACGTGTTGTAAGGGCTACGCCGTCCTCACAACAAACCAGTTTCGGTTTCTATTCCAGTCCTTCCATGCTCGCTGCACGAAACAGAGCGAATCAATTTAACTGATGCGTTGGCCTTCCTATTCCATTGTTTTTATTTAGGTCGCACAATTTTAACATGATTTTTTTTTGATTTGTTTTCAGTCTGTCAATATCCCAGCATGTTTGAACCAACAAATAATATTTGATTAGTATAAGATATTTAATTTTACTTTTATAACGATATTTTTTCCCTTTTATTACTATAAATAAGCACACCAAAAGCAATATCAATATGTGTAATAAAAATAAAAAGTTTTGCTTAATATATGTATTGTTCCATATTGTTTATGTCTAAAAACATATTTTAAAGGGTGTTATTTGTCCGAATGTAAATTTTAACTTAGTAAACCAACAAAGTCTACTTGCCCGTCATAAAAAATAATTATATTCAAACCTGCCTCGTATTTTAATTACTTAAGCGGGTCCATTTTTATTACTTCTAATAAAATATATTATTAGAAAGAGTGTATTCAATTTATTTCGTAGACTGTACCAACGACTGAACTACTCTCCGGCCTAGGGCTGCGTCCCCTGAATTCAATTTCAAGATAACAATACCTAGTTACTTTATAACATTACAGGAATTCCTCGCGCATTGGTATTTGAAATAAAGCTCTAGTAAAACAAAGCTTCGGCGAAGAGAAATGTTTACGACTGAAAAGAAGGCATTCTTTTGTGGGAATATGTCAGAGAGTACCTTCGTGGAATATATTTGTACATGGAAATATATACAAAGAATGTTATTAAGATTTGCCTCACCAAAATCTAAATTATGTAATATAACATTCCAAGTTATGAATAATTTCTGAACGGGGTTTTGAGTGTTGGGTGTGGATTCAAGTATTGAAAGTGACCGTGTTTGAGGAATCAACATTACAGCGAACGGCGAAAACGATTTGTAAATATTATGGGTATATAATAGTTGATATCCTAATAAGGAACCACCATCAGTAAAACGATAGCTAGTCAAAATAATAAAAAAAAAACCACAACTACCTCCTGATGAGATTTTAAGTAACGGTTAATTCATTCCTTAGATATTTCGCTTGCATGGAAAATTTAAGGTTTTTATAAATTTCTGTTTGGTTATATCTAAAAAATGGTTCCCAACATTAAAATGTTTGTTAAAATTGATATTTTTTGGCTCCAGACCTCGGTCGGTACAAACGTCTGGCACAAGAAATACAATCAATACAAAAAAATAAATGGAGGACAGATCCGAAACACTAATTCCCGTCAAGTTTTTCAGTAGCAAAACGAGAAATAAAAACATATTTTGTTTATTCTGGTTTAAATGGTCGTTGATGTTTTACCATGATCAATTAAAAAGAGTGTCTAGATACGGTCAACTAATTAATTCGTTGTGTTTTTTCTGCTATTTATCACATTGAAAATGTCCGGTGATATAAAACATTGTGAAGTATGTAGCTCAAGTGGTGATCATGGAACATTAGCAGAATGTTATTGATATTCTGTTATTGATTTGCATGGTAGCCTTTTTTAAATGAATTACAAGTTAATATTCATTCGATACGTATGTAGATTCGACCTTAAAGAATGGACTCAGACACAGTACCCCCGAAAGTTTTTTGCGTTTTTTTGCACGATATTCATTAAGTAGTTATTTTGACAGCTAATTTTTTTAATTTAATTTGTCCATGCTTCACGGTCGATTCTACATACACAATTAGTTGGGAAAATCGACGTACTTACGAAAAAAGTATTTTTTATTACTAACCAGCGGACGATCAAGGCGGTTTGAACGATAACTGACCTGTCAAATTATGATAAGTAGTTTAGAAGTTATGAGGGTACAGATAAACATGCATACATACCCACATTTTCTACTTCTCCGTAATCGGGTGATAAATTAGTTCTTTTAACAGCTTTCTTTCTTCAATATCACATACGTTGAAAAAAAAACGAAATGACCACTAAGTCCCAAAAAGTTTACTGTACTTACATTAAAATAATTTCCAATATTGTATGAAATAATGTAATATCCAATTCGAATACACTTGTTAAACAATGTAGGTGTAGAAATGAACAGCCCGTTTTATACTTTAAGATGTTTATTCTCTTATTTTATCACACTTGCACAGGTATTGATTCGACCGCTCGAAAAACATGTTCTCGCCTGACTGCCGTCCACGTGCCACCACAGAATACACTTATCCTCAATGACGTGTATCGTACCATAGACCGCGACCACAGAGTGAAGTCTGTGGCACGTGGGCTGCGTTCAGAGAAGTACTATCTAGTTAAATATGAAAAGCTAACAAAAGCTAACAGTCGGCCTTTCCTGATAAACTTCACGGCCCGTGAAGAGTTAAGGAAAATTAAATCAGTATTTCATACAGCATATCGGCATAACATAGTTACACATAATTAATTAACAAATTATGCATTCTAGATACATATAATTTTAATTGTATCACAAACAAACCTTACAAACCCATTACGATCAATAATTTATTATTTAAAGGTAGAAACATGTAAGTAGGTGAGTAGATTAGACAATCATAAATAAACTATACTGTAGTATCAGTACTAGTATAATTGTATTGAGCTCCTTTCATGTCTCGAATACAAATTCAAACACTAAGATGGAATACAAAGCACGACCTCGTTCATAGCATAAATATTATTTTTTTGAATTAAACTATCAAAGAACCATTCATGTTCTTGCTAGAATTTTTCCACCGTGATCTCACTCATATTCTTGTTGAAGTCTAGAATCTAATGAAAACAAATCTGTTTATTAAACATTTTACATAGGTACTAAAATAAATCATTATTAATTAACATTGTTTTAATTCAAGACTCCCTTAATGTTCTTGACACAACTTATCTCATTCAAAATAGACTCTAACAAGACCCCTTTCATGTTCTTGTCAGCGTTTTATTCATCACTTCTATCAAGACCCCATTCATGTTCTTGATAGAATTACTCCACCATGATCCCATTCATGTTCATGGTGAAGTCTGGATTCAAATGAACACAAATCTGCTTACTGAGTACAAATTCGCATTAATCAAATTATAACAAATAATTCTTAATTAACATCCTTTAAATTCAAGACCCCCTTCATGTTCTTGATATACATCTTATTCAATTTAGACTCAAACAAGACCCCATTCATGTTCTTGTCAGAATTTTATTTGTCACCTCTATCAAGACCCCATTCATGTTCTTGATAGAGTTATTTCAACATGACCACATTCATATTCTTGGTATAACATTTCTCATTCAAAGTAGACTCTAACAAGACCCCATTCATGTTCTCGTCAGCGTTTTCATTATGTTAATTATAAGACCTCTTTACATAAGACTATTCGTCGCTTTCTTCGCTAGAATCAGAGTATTCTCTCTCGAATACAACCCAAGAGTGTATTTTATCTACGGAGAAAACGCCCTTAAATGGTCTATTTCCTTTTCGCGACAATGGAGTATCTTCTACAACATAACGATCGTTATCTAATACCTCCAAAATGCGATAGGGTCTCCTGAGTTTTGGTACCAACTTTCGACTCTTTCCGAATGAGGTAATATCCCTCTCAATCCTAACCAAATCTCCAACCTGAAAATGTACGTGCTTCCTATGCTTATCAAATCGTTCTTTTTGCTTTGCTTGAGACTTTTCAATATGTTTGGAAACTTCCATTCTAGTTTTTTCTAAATTACCGTCTACATCCGCTGTGTCATCAGTAACGTTCAAATTCACTAAGGAATCATTGGTCCCTATTAATTTTACACCAAAAAGCGTTTCAGCTGGTGATTTTCCCGTTCCCTTATTTATTGTATTATTTAAGCCCCATTGCACTTCAGATACATTATCATCCCATGCATGTTCTGGTTTACCGTAATTAATGGCGGTAAGACTGCCCAGAATTGTTCTATTGTATCGCTCCACTTGACCATTTGCCCTAGGTGTAGCGACCGCATTTAAAATGTGTTTAATGCCTAGCGAAATTACATAGTCTTTAAATTTATTTGACGTAAACGACGTGCCTCTGTCAGAAATTAATCTTTTGGGTGTTCCAAAAGTATGAAAGTAACTTTTCAGTGCTCTGATTGAATGTGTGGTTTTAGTGCTTTTTACTGGTACCAGCATAATGAATTTAGTGAATGCATCGACAATCGTGAATAAATAAGAGTTTTTCTTTTTGCTGCGTACAAAAGGACCCAAATGATCAATGTGTATGGTATGAAACGGACACTCTACTTTCGGGATCGGGTGCAGCTCACCCGCCTTTTTACCTGCTGGTACTTTAGCGTGGGCACACTCCAAACATGATTCTACGTATTTTTTGTACAAACCTCCTCATTTTACCAAACCAATAACTGCTTTTAATTTTTTCTAATGTCTTTTCAAAACCGAAATATCCTATGTCATCATGATTAGCCTTTAGAATTTGCCATCGGACTCCCTTTGGTACTACCCACCTATGACCATCATTTGTTTTTCTATACAGTAAACCACGTTTGATCAGGAAATTTTTCTTAATCTCTACCACATTGTCACTATTTTGGTCTTTTAGTACATCTAAAATTCTTTGTATTTCTGTATCACTTTGTTGCACCGTAGCCAACCAATCAACATCAATATTTCTCACCATTAAATCCCGGGAGCTCACTGAAATTGGGTTTCGGCTTAGTGCGTCAACGTGTGACATAGATATACCGGGCTTGTAGATTATATTAAAATCATATTCCTGCATTACGTTCCACCATCGGGCAACTCTAGGCAACATATCTCGTTTCTCAAACGTAGCACGAAGGGAGTTGCAATCGGTAACAACTGTAAATGGTATGCCTAACAAATATACTCTAAAACGTTGCAAAGCCGTTACTACTGCTAATGTCTGTAAATCATATGAAGTAAAGCGAGATTCTTCGGGCGACGTTTGTCTGCTATAATATGCCACTGCGTTAAAGGGAGCATCTTCGCTTGGTCTCTGCAAAAGTATACCTGCTACCCCTAATTTGGACGCATCAGTATGTAGTTGGCTCTCATAATGAGGGTTGTAAAACGCCAAAATGGGACGTTTTACTAGTTCTTCCTTCAATATTTTGAATGCACACTCTTCTTCGCCACTCCACTTCCAAGGGCAATCCTTTTTCAGCAGCCTGGTAAGGGGCTTAGCAATGACCGAAAACGCTCGGATGAACCTTCTGAAGAAGCTTGCTAAACCCAAAAACTGCCTGACCATGTGCTGATCAGTGGGAGAGGGAAAATGTTCTACAGCTTCTATCTTTTTCTTGCCAGGCCTTATACCTGCTTCGCTCACCTGGAATCCCAAATAGTCTATCGACTCCATTAGAAAGTTACACTTTGCTAAATTTAGTGTAATTCCGGATGCACGGAATAAATCTAAAACAGCGCGTAATTTCTGAAAACCTTGTTCTATGGTTTTGGATGGTATAATGATGTCATCCATATACGCAAAAGCATCTTTGAATCGAGCATTACCTAAAATTGTGTTAATCGCCATTTGAAAGGTCGACGGAGCATTGACTAGACCAAATGGCATCCGGTTAAACTCATAATGCCCATCAGGCGTGACAAAGGTAGTGAGATGTTTAGATGATTCTGCCATGGGTATCTGATAATAACCAGATGCCAAGTCCAATGAGGTGTAATACTTATGCCCTGACAAACTGTCCAACTGGTCATCTATGCGAGGTAACGGGTAATGTTCCTTAAGAGTTTTCCTGTTAAGCCCTCTAACATCTATACAAAGCCGATAGTCACCAGTTTTCTTTTTTACTAAAATCATTGGTGATGCATACTCTGACGTAGAATTTCTAATTATACCAGTGTCTTCAAGTTCTTTTATCATTCCTCTAACCAAATTGCGCTCTGAGTGAGGAAGCCGATAAGGTCGGTATACTACTGGCGTTGTGTCGTGGAGTTTTATATTCATCTCCGTCGACGTAATGCAACCTAATTCGCTGGTTGAAAAAGCAAAACAATTTCTGTATTCATTCAAAAGATTTGTAAGTTCATTAGCATTATCCTCTGTAATATCTTCCCTAGTTTTAATCATGGTTTTTTCAATTACGGAACCAGGTTCTCTACTAGAATAGCCTTCAATTCTATGTACTTGAAATAGTTGCGAACGAATTAAAGTATTACCCCGTATAATTGGTGTACTTTGGTCTAAAGTACATACTGAAGAGCCTATCCCTCTCACAACAATATGTCCATAACCATCAATTAACTGAACAACACTTTGAATGACTTCATATTCCCGTTCAGGGAGTTGGCATAAACTGGGTTCTAGATATAAATCACCAGTATACTTTAAGTCAGAGCATACTCTTACCTCGGAATAACCGCTAAACTGTGTAGTTTCAGCAGCATACAAAATTAAAGGTTTTCCTACATTTAAAGTTTTAGTTGTTATTTTCAATGAATCTCCGTTCTTGTGAACAACAATGTGGTCCTGCTCCGTAAATGTCTGACCAATCATTATAGGGACCTGAAGTAAGTCATCAGGGACAATAAATGCTTCTACACAGGCATGAGCGTTATCTATTGTGATATTAATATTACATTTGCCTAAACACGATACCATGGAATCGCCAAACCCTCTTAAGGTTCCATTTACTGTCAAAAGTGGTCGAGTGAGACTGTGTGTTTACTTTTTCAGATCTCTTAAGAGCCTTCATATTTCGTAAATAAACCAATAATTGATCAGGATCAGTGAACTGAACGGCTTCAGCGCTTGTTCTCACCGTCCTGTCTTCTATTCCAAATAAAAAACAATCAATTGCATCTTTGCCTGTTAATTTGCATCTATTTAAGAGGACTATTTTCTCATAGTAATATTCCTCTAGGGAATCTCCAAATCGCGCTTTGTAAGCAAGCATTTCAGTCAGTAATTGTGCGTAGTTCTCGTTACTAGGAAAAGCTAATCGGAGCTTCTCTTGCCAATCAGACCATGATAACAAGAGACTCGGTAAACCCTGATACCAACGCTGAGCTAAACCTACCAATTTTGGTAGCGCATAATGTATCGTTTGTCTTTCCGACCAGCTATAAATTTGAGCACATTCATTTACTTTAGAAATCCATACGTGGACTGTTTGGTTACGTTTTGACGCGTCAAATTCCGGTAAAACATTCATATTTGGAAAACGTTCATTACCAGAATCTGATTTCATAGTCTGCATAAGTTCTTTGAGTGCCAGCACTAGTGATCCGGTGCCTTAATCTACATTGTTATTGTTCAGTATAGTACTTCATGTTTGTGTTGTCAGAACATTGCCGGAATTATCGTGATTATTATTCAGTGTTGGACCTTATGCCCGCTGTATAAGGTCTACTGTCGGGTTGAGCAGTCGTAGCATATTGAATATCGAGACTTGCCTCCCGTACGTGCGCCGGTATGTTTGCATACCCGCAATACTTGGCGAGTACGTCTAACTGCTCGCCTTTTGAAGAGTACCCACTCTTCACTTCTAGTCAAAACGTTGGTGAGTGAGCCTGCAAATTTGGTCCTCATCTTCAACCTAGAGTGGAAGTCCTGGCTGTGGAGAGAAAGTGATTGGCAGCGGCGGCGGTGCGTAAAGCTGAGGGTTTGTGGTGGCGACTGCTGGCTGCGTGGACGGTGGTAAGCTCTCGGGATCGGTGTGTTGCGGCGGCAATAAAAAAAAACTATTCAATACAGTCCACATAGACGGAACATTTGGTCATTCGTAGCCGAATATAGAATCGCGATACTTCCGACCGTGTAGTGTGTCCTATGTCCATGTCCATTGTTCTTTATGTTACTTTCGTGTTTGGTTAAAAGTACATACCATAGCCAGTAAGTGGTCACAATATCAGTGTTGTCGGGCATCATATGACATTTGTGTTGTGTAATGTCGTGGTGAATGTGATGTCTGCAGACCTATTATTGTATTGTTAGTGTTGTTATTGTTTGAGATTAAATGTTTTAGTGATTTGCTGAATTTGACAAAATATAAGTCCGGTGTCGACCTTAAACTTTTCGTGGGATCACGAGATTGCTTTCATCAAGTGTTTATTGGTGTGTGTTTTTGGTTTAGTTTATGCTACGAAAAACTTAATAAGTGTTTAAAAGTAATCGTGAGAATAGAAAGGTGGGCTGACTGGAGGGATTGTGTGTGAATCCCGTGTATAAATTGTGTGTTCAGGTTTCAGGCAGATTCCTGTCTTGTGATCTTATAAACTGCAACATAAAGTGAATTTTGACAATTTATTCTGTGTAACATAAACATTTAAACTTTTGGTCCAATTGATTACGTTAATTTTGCTAAATTAAAATTTTAAAATTATTTGAATGACACATTTTGAATATATCTGAAGAGGCTTAACCCTTTATTTGCGCAAGTAAATCTAGGTGTTGAGGCTGATTGAAAGCATTATTTTATTTACCATACTTGATGATTTAAAATTTATTTGATATCCATTTATGTGCTTCTAATTTCAGTAAATTAGAGTTACAATGAGTGCAAAATACTTAATTATACAACGGAACCTTATAATAAAACAAGCTGAAAGAATTTTGTCATATTCTACCACAGAACCTGTTGCAGAATTTAGGATAAGATGTGTCAAATTAGAAACATTGGAACAGAAGTTTGAAAGAGTTCAAAGTGAGTATGAGGCCAAACTCGTTGAAACGAACCAGTTTGATGCGGAATCCGAGGAAACCTATCGCATCTCATTCGAAGATACTTTGCACAAAATTCGTTTAGTTTTGCAAAAGAGTGGGGGTGAGCTTGAGGATAGTTTATCGAGTTCTCGGTCAACCTCAAATGAAGTTGGCCGGACAAGGGATAAAAGGTGCCATGTCTCCTTGCCAAAAATAAAACTTCCCATATTTCATGGTGAGTACACGAAGTGGATGTGTTTTTCAGATTTATTTAAATCGTTGGTCCACAGCAACACGAGTTTATCGGACGTTGAGCGCTTCCAGTACCTACTGGTGTCTGTCGAAGGTGAACCCTTAAGTTTAATTCGAGGTTTGCCAGTGATTGATAAAAATTACACCATTGCTTGGAGCACTTTGGAATCTCGATACTCAAGTAAACGTCGCATTGCTACGACTCATTTGGACGCGATTTTTTCGATTCCGTTGCTTGTGGAGCCTAACAGTGATCAGATTAAATTAATGATCAATACTTTGACCGAAAATGTGTGTGCGCTCAAAGCGTTGGATCTCGAGGTAGATAGTTGGAGTTTTGTACTATCATACATTGTATTGAATAAATTGGACAGTACAACTCGCCGACACTTTGAACTTCAGTTGAAGGATACCCATGATATTCCTCAGTTTAAGGATTTAATAACATTCCTAGAAAAGGAATTTCAAGCAATTGAATTTGCGTCAACTTGTGTGCGTGCAGTAAAAGGTTGTTCCAAAACGAAAGGCGTGCCAAGACATTCGGCATTCGTGACACAAGCTGTTGAGTCGTGTGGTTACTGTGTATGTTGCAACAGTAATAATCACAGCTTGGGAGAGAACTGTCAGTCATTTTTGAAACTAAGTCCATTTAAAAGAATGTCATTTATAAAACAAAAAGGTTTATGCTTCAACTGCTTTGGTAATCATTTAGTCAAGTTTTGTGAAGATGAACATCGTTGTAGTTTGTGTAACAGAGTTCACAATGATTTGTTACATTTTGGAAAAAATGGTGAAACTGTTTCACCTCAAGAAACTGATTCTACCAGCGAACGTGACAGCGCAATTATTCTCACACATTCAGTGGTTTCTGATGCACCAGTTCTACTTAGTACAGCTGTAGCAAACTGTCTCAGTGTATCAGATAAAATGGAGAAAGTGCGAATATTATTAGATTCTGCCTCGACTACTTCACTTATCACTCAAGAGTGTGTACAAAGGTTAGGGCTTCAGTGCGTAAAGTCCCGTGTGCCTATACGTGGACTGGGTGGTCGTGAAGTTAGTCAGGCTGACGGTAAGATATCGTGTGTGTTGATGTCGCAGTCGGGTGGTAGTCAAACGGAGTTACAAGTTAATGCCTTGGTTTTGCCGAAGATTTGTGGTGAATTACCTTCGGCACCGATTGATAGGAAAAGGTGGAAACATCTCGAAAATGTACAATTAGCAGACCCGACTTTCCACATGCCAGGATCTGTTGATATGCTTCTAGGTGCTGATGTGTATCCTCAGGTACTTCAAGGTGGCCGGTTGTTAGGGCCTGAAGGTAGTCCTGTGGGACTGGCGAGCATGTTTGGCTGGTTACTTATGGGAAAATATGGATCCGTTCCGGTACCGCAAGTTACTGTGTAAGATGCAGTTTGGAGTTGTGACGTTATTCAAAGTGTGTGTGAGAAAGTGGTATTTAAATGTGCTGGATATGACTTACACAAATTTGCCAGAGTTAACCCAGTATGGTTGATTTGTTGAAGAAATGTATGAAGTATACGCAAGCAGTGAAATGTGTACTTTGAGAGGAGTAAAAGTGGCGTGGAAGTTTGTGTGTACCAGTAATGCGGCTGATTTGTGTGTCATCGGTTTGTGAGCATCTCTGGATAAACTTCAGCTCAGGTGTACTTACTCAATCTAATTAAGGTTTCTTACGGTGTTGTTCTGGGGTCTCTAAGATTGTGTTTTCTTATACCTTCTTATTTTAATGCTGCTAACGTACTTGAGAAGTTAGTGTGTTTATCTCAAGTGCAAGTTGCAGTCCTCCATCAAATCAATTGTGTGTTTCGTTTTCTTGGCAGGACTTGAAATGGTTATGAGTTTTCACATCCTTTTAGAATGCATGTTCAGATGCTTGTCTGTGACAGGACGTAGGCCTGTGGTGCTACATTTATAGTTACTCTTCTTTTGAGTTTTCAGTAAAAGTTAGATCTGAATTTTATGTTTTCGGTGTTACGCTAATTAAGGATCTGTTTGAATGAATTATTGATGTGTCTGACTAGGGTCATTCAATTCAGAATTCGCTCTTGGTTATAACTGATTTCAGTGTCATTAAATAGTGAGTGTTCATTTGTAAATATTAATCCTGTTTCCATTATATGGTTATGAGTTCTGAGGATTTTTGTATTTTAGTTATTCGGATGAGTTTTTAGGTCTACTCAGTTAACTAATATTGTTTTGTGTGTTCATGTCAGTGTTTAATTATATGTTCGAATATGGTTACTTGTTCATTGCTTTTGAAATTGTTATTTCAAGGTGGCCGGTATGTTCAGTATAGTACTTCATGTTTGTGTTGTCAGAACATTGCCGGAATTATCGTGATTATTATTCAGTGTTGGACCTTATGCCCGCTGTATAAGGTCTACTGTCGGGTTGAGCAGTCGTAGCATATTGAATATCGAGACTTGCCTCCCGTACGTGCGCCGGTATGTTTGCATACCCGCAATACTTGGCGAGTACGTCTAACTGCTCGCCTTTTGAAGAGTACCCACTCTTCACTTCTAGTCAAAACGTTGGTGAGTGAGCCTGCAAATTTGGTCCTCATCTTCAACCTAGAGTGGAAGTCCTGGCTGTGGAGAGAAAGTGATTGGCAGCGGCGGCGGTGCGTAAAGCTGAGGGTTTGTGGTGGCGACTGCTGGCTGCGTGGACGGTGGTAAGCTCTCGGGATCGGTGTGTTGCGGCGGCAATAAAAAAAAACTATTCAATACAGTCCACATAGACGGAACAGTTATCATTATTTGGTTCTTTTACCTGTGATTGCTTACCAACGTTGCTGTGACGGCTCCGCCGAGAGCTACTGCGCGACAAGCGCTGTATGCACCGCGTAATACTGCGAGACCGGCGCTACAAGTGCCGTGAACCGCTTCGAGACTGGCGCTGCGTGCGCCGCGGGCCACTGCGTGAGCGTCGCCTGATGCTGCGAGACCGGCGCTGCACCCGCGGCGAACTGCTTCGAGACGAGCACTGAGCGCGCCGCGAACCGCTGCGAGACCGGCGCTGCACGCGCCGTGACCCATTGCCCGACGGACGCTCTGGACGCCTCCTGATGCTGCGGGACCGGCGCTGCACTCGCGCCGAACCGCTTCGAGATGACTGCTGTACACCGTGAGGCCGGCGCACCACGCGCCGTGAGCCGCTGCAAGACCGGCGCTGTTCACGCCGGGATTTCTTCCGATGAGGCTGATTACGAGGCGGCGGCGTGCCTTCCTCAAAATCACTGTCTTCGACCCGCTTCCGCTTGTCACGTTCCATAATGTTTTTGTAGGCGTAAGATCTTTTTATCGAGCTAAGCTATCTCCCAATAATATCCCCCTTTCTGAACTGTTAAACAATGTAGGTGTAGAAATGAACAGCCCGTTTTATACTTTAAGATGTTTATTCTCTTATTTAATCACACTTGCACAGGTATTGATTCGACCGCTCGAAAAACATGTTCTCGCCTGACTGCCGTCCACGTGCCACCACAGAATACACTTATCCTCTATGACGTGTATCGTACCATAGACCGCGACCACAGAGTGAAGTCTGTGGCACGTGGGCTGCGTTCAGAGAAGTACTATCTAGTTAAATATGAAAAGCTAACAAAAGCTAACACACTAGTTTCATGAGCATTGAACACATGCACGCATTGGCGGGCAGTTACGGCGGAGGCGCCGGTGTAAGCAAGCGGCTAAAGCAAGTAAAGGCGTTCAGGAATATAACCGGACCTGCTAAGAGAATGTTAAAAGTTGCCCAGCGAGCAATAGAGCGAGCCATACTGGAAATATCGCTACGGGACATGGTGCCTAACGAAGCAAATCGCCGACGTACCAAAGTATTCGATATTGGACACCGGGTGGCTAAGCTCAAATAACAGTGGGCTGGTCATGTCAGCCGAAAAGACGACGACCGTTGTAGTACCCGTGCCCTAAACTGGCGGCCGCGGATCGGAAAACGGAGTGTGGGAAGACCATCCGCCAGATGGGACGACGTCATCAAGTGCGTCGGCGGAAAGCAGTGGTTCGGTTTGCTGAGGGTCGGGAGGGCTAGAGAAAAATTGGAGAGGCGTATGTCCAGCAGTGGACGTAAACACGCTGACTGCTAGGTGGGACTTTTAGCTCGCAGTTAGTTTTTACGGTGCTAGACCACCTCGACCCGTCGCCCTTTGTCGCGCTCGCGCAGTTCTAGATTCAGCCACTGCATTTAGAACTGCGGCATTATGACACTCAATAGAACACACCACTACGGCGCTCAATAGAAGATGGCTTATCCTGTGCAGGGACACGGTGGCTGGCGGTTACGGTGGCGCCGGCGGAGACAAGGACGAGCGGCTAGAGGCGCTCAGGAACATGACGGATCTCCTGGGCAGGACCTTCAGCTCGCAGTTCGTGTTCCCGGTGCTAGGCCACCTCGACCCGCCGCCATCGGCCGCGCTCGCGCAGCTCTGGATGCAGTGGCTGCCTACTGAGGCACTCATCACCTTCCAGGACGGTGAGTGGAAACGACATCTTTAATATTTGCCTTAATGGTTTAAATGACCCAAGAGTAATTTCACAAGTTGAGACATAAGCTTGAGAACTTTAGGATAATCTATCTATTCACGTTTTGAGATGTTATTTATGAGCCATGTAATGCAAATGTATACGTCTTTATGTTAGATGGAGTTTTATGGAGCTTGCATATCAGAATTAATACAATTTCATCAATGCCTTCAATATTCAAGTTTGAACAATGTGTTCTCTGTTGGATAAAGATGGCTGAGTCCTAACAATGATTTTGCGGTCATTTATACCCTCTATATGCTGTCGCTGCAGAAATTATTTTTTTCTGAATTAATACAATTCCTCCCAGATTTAATCATGCAATTTATGACGTATGGTCACGCCAGCTTGACGAGTTTGACGATTCCAATTCTGATGTCTACAGGAGGCTACTATACGATAGAGCAGTCACACAGCAAGCTACGGATAGTGGCACTCAACACGAACCTGCTGAGTGCGCGGGCGGCGAGCGCCGAGGTCTCGTTGCGGCAGTGGGATTGGCTCGACCAAGTTCTTACCAAGGCCGTGCAGCTCAAGGAGATGGTGAGCCCGTACATATACTTTTATTGTTCTACTACAAATACCGACAGGATGCCACACTAGACGATGAAGTAACCACACAGGAAGCTAGGGATAGTGGCTCTCAACACGAACCTGCTAAGTGCGCAACGAACGCCGGTGTCCATCCAATCCCAATGCTGAAGTATGAGAAAGGGAATTGGCTCGTCCAAGTTCTCATCAAGGTTGTGCAGCTCAAGAAGATGGTGGAAATGAAGATTTCCTCTAATTATTGCACTACAGATACCAACAAGAGACTACTATAAGCTACTGATAGTTGATCTCAATCGAACCTGTTGAGAGTATAAGCGGATAGCTCCGAAGTCGCTGTAGTGGCTCAATTTTACTCTCGAAGCTCGATTTTGTTTTATACCTCCCTATACGAAATCCTGGCATGGTCACAAAACATTTCACATGACCTTTTTATGCTCCCCGTTTTTCACCCTTCCTCCCTCAACGAAATCCTCCGACCCTATAGTGTACCGCTGTGTCTTATTGCTCCATTTCTCATACGCTCAGGAGATTACTGAACAAAGTCGTGCAGCTCAGGATATAGGTGATTTTTTCGACGTCGTTTCTCGATCGTGCTTAGTTCTCTTTGTGTTTTTTTTTTATGAAAAACCGGAAGGGTTGGCTGTGCTGAAAACCAAAGCTTAGAAAAGCCAAAAATACCTCGCCTCACGAAACCACGCTCAGCGAGGCAACATGCCTACCGATTTGCATACGTACAATCGGCCCCCTATAGGACTTTTTGGGCATCGAAAGGCACGTTATGGTGACTTGATGCAGGAGACAACTAAGCTGCGTGAAAGGTAATCTGATATAATTATGTCCAATGCTGGCATGTAAGCTGGCTGCTGTGGTAACGCAAAGCCATTCAACAGTATCGGTAGCCTTCGGTCCTAGATAAGATAGCGAGGAAACTCTCACTATCTTTGCTATCGAAACCGTTCGGCAACACATTTTTTTATTTTAATTTATTTATATCCATAATCATACACAATACAGTTTTTACATTTAACTATATCTAAGTGGATTAATACCATTCCGATGGACCGTTTGGCCCGTGGTGAAATGGTTTGCTAAGAATAAAAATTTTGATTAAGTTAAGATGGCGTCTTCTTTATATTATGTATGAAATAAGTAATATATAAATAAAATATTCGATTATAATATTAGATAAAGAGTAAACTAAGTAACATTAAATAAGTATTTTGACAGTGTAAGTCGAGGTGTTAGTGTAATTAATTGTCTTTATTGTAATATAAAAGTAAGGCTTGTTCACACTCTTGTCTCCCTGCATCAATTAGCCAGCAATGGAGAATCCAAATTGAGCTCTTTCAAGGAGTTTATGCTTTTCAAGATAACTAATAATCTGAGCATTTACTAACTTTTCAACAATTTTGCTGAAAATATTCAATAGTGATATAGGACGGTAGGTATTTATATTAGTCTTTTCTCCTGTTTTATGTATGGTTATCCACGGTTTTATAGGAGTTTTTTTTGGCCTAAAATTTATCCGGGTGGTATTACTGTCAATATATCTCATCAAAGTTTCGACCATGTTTTTTTTCCAACGCGATATTAACATCATGTGCATTGAGTGTGTTGGACCACTTTTCACTATTAAGTTCCGATCTCATTTTATCATATTTTATATTAATTTTCAATTGAGACAAAGGATTTTAAGGTTGTTGTACAAACACATTTTTGACTTAAGAATCATTTTATGGAAATGACCGGATTTTTCAAAGTCCCGACCATGTTTCCTAATGAATGAATGTTACGAATCATTTCGAGATTATCAACTTTTGTAACTGGACATGCACACCAGCTTTTATGATTTTCCCGACAAACCACAAGGGAACTAGGTGCTCTGCCAGGCTCTTTCTTATATTGCACGACTACATTGTACTGGGTGCAAAACAAGGACTACTGTTATTGCTGCGGGGGTGGGGGGTCACTATGGTAAATTTACTTGCCGGGAGAGCAGGCAAATAAGTTAGTAAATGTGACGTTGAGTTCAATTGGTTTACCAAGCCAACGTGTAAATTTATTTTCACTTGGTCGAATAACACTTAATTTGACAGTTAGCATGGTACGAAATGCAACTAAACGTCCGATTTATTCACTCACTTGACTGTTCACCCGGCGTATTTATTTACCATGGTAACTCACTGATAAAGTCACTTGTACTACAAGAATGTTTTCACAGTTTTAGTGTATTTCTTTGTACTTTCAAAGAAATGGATGCCATACATACTTTTCAAAATAAATATAATCGATATCACAAATCGTTAAATAACATTGTATAAAATTTTCCCAGGGAGCGAAATACTTTATATCAATGTAAATAAAGAAACCGATATAACAAACGTGTTAGTTCTATGGAACGATTTCTTGCTAATAAGGTCAGAATTACGAGCGTTTCAAGTTTCAACAAATTCGGTTTTTTTGGCGTACGAAAAAAATCTCTCCACTGCGACGAGCCAATAGACATTCTCCGTCAATAACGTCTTCACTATCCAGAAGAACATTAATGGCCACTGGATGCAGGGTCACAAAATAAAAATTACATATCCTGCTTAAAGGAAGCTTATGGCATGTCACCTTCCACCATCATTAATTTAATATTAACACCGGCAAGATTTCCCTGTGGTTAAAGCAGTGGACATGTAATCCAAAGGTCGCAGGTTCGAATTGTACTTCCAAAGAATGCCACCACCTACAACTTTTTCTGATTATTTTTCAAATATGATCACAATGCTTCAATGTAGATGTCGTTGGATAACCTCAAATCAATGGCATGGTTTAGCATGACTAAGTACCAATTTTGACTTCATAATTTTCTTGTGATTTTTGCATGTTTTGCGCTACCTGTTATGTCAAGATATTCGTGTCTCAGCAGACTCCTTTCAATTTTCTCGACTTCCGTTTCATTCGTGTGAAACTGTCATTTCTCTACACAAAGAAGGAACCACACAGTTAGAAAGTGGTTTTGCGAAATTGTCGATATTGAAAAACCTTGAAAAATATATATTTGACCATATTGCATTTACAATCCAAGTATATAGAAAAAGATGTCCTCATTAAGAACTGTTGAAAATAGGCAATAATGTATTATAGCCGATTCCATACGTGGGTATTCTCTACAATCATTTCGAACATGCAGTAGGCCTTGGAGCTATTAAATAATACATAATAATGCATTTTAGTCCATTTCATCGTCTTGAAGGACCGAACTAAAATAAACGTTGAGCCGATTTCCAAACGTTTGTTTAACCAATTATTGTAAGTAGAAAACAAGCCGCTTACGTGTCGTGATTAAAAGCTATTTATAAATACGTCAAAACGTAATACGTAAAGTTTAGATTTATTGCACGCTTTTCGAACTAACTTATTCAAGTGAATTCGCTTTTCGAGTCCATTACGCGTCTTTGTATTTGCATACAAGTTTTTAGATTCGTATATCACTGATATAAGTAAATGTATCAAAAAAAACACAATCGTGCAGACGTAGATTTCAGTTGATTCATTCAATGTGCAACATTTTAGAAAAAATATTTCTTGATTTCACTGAAGAATCAGGCACGATACATTGTATGGAACATCATCACCTCTTTACCCTCCTAAAAACCTGTGCTTATGCAAAACAAACACCTCGCTACCATTTTAATTAAATGTTCCTTTACGTCAAATTGAAATACATTTTAAACCGAGACAGCTACATATTGTACTCCAAACAACGATTTATATTTATGAGATCGAATTAGATAGACATTATCAGAATGAAGTAGATTCATTTTAATTTATATTTAGGACATTACATAATATCTCACGTCTATAGAACGTTTATTCTATTCTATTCTATGTGTATAAATGAATAAATACCTCAAATCAAATTACAAATGATCATTTTAACAGGCCGCGGTGACCCGCCATATTTGCTTTTGTCAAATTATATTCTGCGTTCCACTATTGAAATACCGACGCAATTTATCGAAAACGTATCGGGCAAACAAATAATGACTTGTCATTAAGCTTGGGTACCATTCATTATATTTTTGATTAATTTGGCTTACCGACGTTTAATGACACAATTAATTTAACCGATTCGGTAAACAAGTGAATCATTTCTTTGTGTGCTTACTATTTCAGTGGTAGGTTTGTCCCAGCGACATATGAGTTATTGAATAATGTGAGATTTTATGACAGTTAATGTACCACGGTAAGCACCTAAAATATTTCACAAAACTCAACAATGCAAGTACGGAGGAGTGAGATCGCGCTAATCATAGACCGGGTGCGTTGAAATTGTTTTCCTATGAAGGATTAATTTTCGCACGATATATTTTTCTGTGCCGAGCTCTTTTAGAGTCACACTGTCATACTGCACAATCCAGCAAGCTGATAAAAATGTGTCAGCTTGGAAACCCTATCTGTATGTGCTCATGAAGGGAAAATTCACAGATTGCCACACAATTTCAATTCAAATTTAAGCGTATTCAATTTACAGATGCCTGACGTCATTGCTGAAAAATGTTATGTGTCAGCGCACTCTAATAGAATAATTAAAAAGGGACTAGGGACTAGTTAGGAGTAAAAAAGTTTTGTGACTCACCGGCAAATGTGAATTTTAAGAGTAACCCCCTGACACAAATCTTCAAATTATTTTTTCACTCAATAAAACATAAAAAAACTGGGTTTACGGGGCGCCTATCCGATACGGGCCCGCTAGGCAGTTGCCTACACTGTCTTATGGATAATCCGGCCATGTATGATAGTCGCATTCAAAAGTCCAGTAGCACCGCGCTTCAACGCGATTGCTTTGAAGCGCTCGCAACGCGCGGAGGCGAAGCGGGAGGAGGGGACGCCCCGCCTGCAGACCGGTCGGCGGGGGAAGGGGCACGCCACATGAGCAGAACAAACCCGACCGTAGGGTGCTACTGGATTTATGTCGTCGATGGTACCTGAGCAGGTCCGCGTGAGTGACAGCAGAATTTGTTGGTCGGGATCACGGAGCCGTGTGCAGGAAACTGGAGGAGGCGATTTGCCGGCGATTCCGCGATGCCGGCACAGGAAGTCCGCTGGCGAGGCAAAGAGCCCCACTTTTTGTATACATGTTAGGTCGACATTTATTGATCGACATGCGCGACTTTTATTAAATCGCCGCAGAGAATCAGAGCACCCTTGTGGTTGACATTAGACTTTTGAGAAAGAACCGTTTCTCAAACTCATTTCTCTGCCGCACCGCCAGGATATGGAACTGTCTGCCGGCGGGTGCCTTTCCTCTATAACCTGGGAGTTTTCAAGCGTAATTTAAACAAGCTCGATAGCTCAGCAATGTCCGAAAATTCGCAGGTATGCTGCCTCGCTGAGCTTGGTTTCACGAGGCGAGGTGTATTTGGCTTTTCTAAGCACCTTTGGTTCTCAGCACAGCTACCCATACCGGTTTTTAAAAAAAAACTTGATGATGAAAAAAAAAATCCCCCTCAGGGATAGCAAACATACTTGTAAGTAGTGTTGTTTCGATGCAATGTGTGTATCCCGTCCGGTGCAGTACTCTTATGAAATATTCCCGCATGAAGATAATTTTGTATCCGTGTTCGTATACATGGGGATTTACGTAAGTTTATGTTTTTGTTGTTAAATTCAACGACACAAGTTCCTGAGAATATACGATTAGGTGTATGTAGCATTATATGGATCAATGTCTGATTGTACGAGTATTGCTATAAAATCTCATTTCATTGATTTTAAACTTCTCCTAGTATAACTACAACAAGTTACGTCACAAACTGATAGATCCGCTGAAGAAGAAGAAAGAACCCGCAACGAAACTTCACTGGTTTACGTCCACATTTACTTCCAAACTTAAATTTTAGTTGACAGCCTAAAACAAACCACAAAGAACAAACGAAACTTAACACAAAGTTGATAAATATATTGATGTAGGTACGTATGTACCTACATCATTATATTTATTAGTATTATATTGATGTACATTATTAAGTACCTTCAGATCTTAAACTTAAAAACCTTTGTTAGTCGGGTCAACTCTCGTCAAGTTGAATCGAGTAGGCAAAAATAAAATCTCTCCCATTTGTTGTTCTGGGTAATTTACATTATTGTTTTCGTGTAAAGACATTAATGGTATAATTTCGCCCATAAATTACAGAAGCCGCCGCTACACGCGAAGCGCGCTAAAAATACACCGCGCGAAATTGAATAAGAGATATCGGTAGACATAACAGACTCTTCGAAGAAATCTTAGACGATATACCTCTAAGCACTTCAAGTGCTCGAAGCGGGGTTCTATTCTTCAGCATACATAATGTGGAGGTATCGATGGATACGCCCACATCGCGGATGTCGGAAAGGCTCCAGTTTCAAGTTCTATCGCCGTGTAACACGCCACCGCCCAAGCCACGCTGCGCGCCGCTAAACTGAAACGAGTCATTACAAAGTCAAATAGCCGACTGTATTTTGTTTTGTAAGCCAATTGTACGTTTCGCATCTTGAGGATATTACAAATTTGTTGAGTGATGTAATCGTCTCGATAGCTAACTTAGAAGAAAAGCTATGATCCGAAGGTCTTGGCTCGATTTGCATAACCGATTTAATAACTAAAGTAAAATTGACATACAACTTAAAAAACAAAAAACAACTTGTTTCTTTCAAGTTCTAATATGCTGTGATTGTTTAACTGGCTGATAAAATATGACAAATCTGAGTGCAGTGTACCCCCTATGGATGATGAATAAACAATGAACAATGTTAGCTATATTTCGCTGTTAAGGTTAGACGTTCAAAGTGTCTAAAAAACAAACAATATATTTTAATGTTAAACCGATTTAGTTAATTATGGACTAAGTTATTCTACGCGTGCACAGTCAAAACGTGTGTTTCTGACGTACAAACTGTACTAAAGGCGAACTCAAATTGTACCATTCAAAATATTCTAAATATTGCTTTATGATGTCAAACGCTTAAACGGTAATTTTTTTGTTGTTGCAAAATGTATGTCTAGTAATGTAGTAAGTTTAAACATTTCAGTGTTCGACCAGTGTAAAAGTTGTAGCATATCTTAAGGTGGGCCTTCCCGCCTAACTCCACACACAAACGTGGAAACAAGATCATATGCATTTTTCTTGTCAGAGTTCCAAAATTGTACTCAAAACAACTTTATTTAATCAAACTGGATGCTCGATGACCACTGGTGCCGTAAAATTATGTTTGCTTCCTTAAGGTGGCCCAACCCGGCGGGCCTAACTCATTTGCGGGCACGGTACAAAACCGTGCTGTTGCGCTCTGGGACCTTCTTTGTTTCAAAGAATAAGTCAGGCTCCGTGATGAGGAAGATGCAACATGTCCACAAAAAAGACAATGTGCATAGTGTATGATTTGGTAAGATTTACGAAAATTTTAATTTAAAAACGACTTATAGCTAAAAGTAAACCATGACCGCTGTAGTAAAAAATCGAACAGAAACCAAATAGATCATGAATCTTCATTAAATAAGCTATGTCTGATGACTAATCTTTTTAAGATGTTCTTACTTTATCATTGCGTAACCCACCTCCAAAGTTGTTGTATAAAACGCGCGAAAAATGCGAACTTTAGGACCTTATAACTTAGAAACCAAACACAATTTAACAATGCCAATGGTCATCAGACATCTAGTTCGATCAAATAAAGCTATTTTGAGCAAAATTTTGGATCTCTGACAAGAAATATGGGCGTGATCTTCTTTCCCCTTTTGTATGGGGAGATGAGCGGGTTGGGCCACCTTAATTATAAAGTCCGAAAGTTCGAATTTTCGTGCGTTTTATACAATAAGTTTGGACGTGGATTACTCAACGATAAAACAAAAAAATCTTAGTAATCAAACCTAGCTTGTTTCATGAATATTCAAAATCAACTTGGTTTTCTTTTTATATTTGATTACAACGTTTGTGATTTACTTTTAGCTGCCTTTAAGCTATTATATATATAATATATAATTTGTAATATTTTTTTTTGTAAATCTAACACCATTTTTGGTTTTTGGACGTGTTGAATGTTCCTCATCACAAAGACAGTCTTTTTCTTTAGAACAGAGACAGTGCCAGAGCGCAATAGAATGATTATGTGCCGTGCCCGCGAATCATTTAGTCCCGTCGGGAAGGGCCACCCCTACAGTAATTTATTAGCAATAACATAATATCATAAAAACTTAACAAATTATGAATTATATGTTTTAACTTGGTATATATTTTTATTGGACGTGAAAATATGTTGATTGACAAGACAATTTAAATAAAAAAATATAAAAGATATTTCAAAATAAGAGATTTCATCAAATGTTTCATAACAAAGCAATTTTGTAGAAGCCATTAGGCTTTTCCTCGCTGTGTAGCCAGTCCGATCCTGTGTCTAAAATACCTTCCAGAACGATAATCCCCTGAATATTCTTTTAGTTTTGAACCAAACTGTTTTTAACAAATAATTTGGTATACCTACACCACACTCCTAAAGCCTCGACCGCTATGTTTCAAGTTATTATCTTATTTACCCTCGTCACAACATATTGCTAATGTACACGATATCTAAATAGAAGCCCTGCTGAACTGCACGGGGTTGCGTTCGGAAGACACGATACATCTCAGCAAAATGATATGCAGAGTGGTGTATCGAATAATCGATCACCATGCATCGGATACATTGCTCTCGTCTCTCAGGAACGTATATACGGATAATCCGAGCACTCGAGATGGCAACAGTCGCCCGTGTTTCATGGGGCGTAGAACTCAAACTTTCATGCGTTAGAAGTATACGTAGTTTGATTTATTTCGACGCGTCTTTACGTACTCTCTCTGTTGCCTATCGTTCTTTGTTTAGGAGATCGTAGCAGAAAGAACACGCCTCGACAAAGTAGAATGACTACAACAGTATCCATATATGGAACATGGCTTGTACATTTATAGGCTGAGCTCGATGCTTGAACCCATCGTACATCGTGGCCTCGGTAACACGTTCGAAATATAAATATTCATGTTCTATCAGATTTACAACAGTTTGCAGAAACTGAAGGCTTTAAGTCTTTAATGCATGAGATTGTGAAAAAGACTGTGAAAACTAAGTACGGTAAGTAAGACTGTGTCAAATATAAGTACTATCTAAATTATATATTCCGTATTTGCAATGTGTATTCCCATATCATGTTCACTTGTTTTTATTTCTTAATTCGAGGGTGATTTTTGGGTCAAGTCAAAAAAAAATTATGTTTGTTACTTAAAAAAATTAAAGACGTACAAATGCAATTAAAAAATGTTGCGCTTATGTTCCATAGTAAAAAGTAATTTATTCAAATGCTTAACAAATATGTAACACAATTGTTTTATTTGGATACCTCTAAAATTCATATTACGTTTATCGTAAATTATTGAAATCAATTGAAATTTATTTCTTTCTTAGATCGTTTAAGTTAATTTGTTACAAAGACACGTATACGTAGTCACACCCAAAAAATGCATTACATTTCCGAACGGAACTTGTTATTAGCGGGGTGCTCTAAGCGCAACGGCTGGGCAGAAACCAAAACCGATTTATTTCAGGTTTCATTTGCGCTTCAAGAAGACCGGCGAAGATCAACCCGGCTAATTATACCCTTTATTTTATTTGAATAGACCAAAATCTTACTTTCTGAATGTTTGCTGTGCAGGTGTATATAGTGGGACACGCACCGCCAGGCTCGGACGAGCGGCGGGGGGAGACCGGCCTGGCTTACACCCCGGAAGCTAACCGTCGCTACCTGCGCACTGTGCGCAAGTACGCGCGCGTCATCGCGGGACAGTTCTACGGACATCTGCACTCGGACACATTCCGAGTGGTGTACGATAATGGTGAGTAAGGCGGCAACTAAAGTTTTTGTGGTAGTACACCGAGTAAGCCTAGTGGGTAATACGACAATAAAGTCAGGCGTATGGTGAGGAAACCGGCCTAGCTTACACCCCGGAAGCTAACCTTGGCTACCTGCGCACTGTGCGCAAGTACGCGCGCGTCATCGCGGGACAGTTCTACGGACATCTGCACTCGGACACATTCCGAGTCGTGTACGATAATGGTGAGTAAGGCGGCAACTAAAGTTTTTGTGGTAGTACACCGAGTAAGCCTAGTGGGTAATACGACAATAAAGTCAGGCGTATGGTGAGGAAACCGGCCTAGCTTACACCCCGGAAGCTAACCTTGGCTACCTGCGCACTGTGCGCAAGTACGCGCGCGTCATCGCGGGACAGTTCTACGGACATCTGCACTCGGACACATTCCGAGTCGTGTACGATAATGGTGAGTAAGGCGGCAACTAAAGTTTTTGTGGTAGTACACCGAGTAAGCCTAGTGGGTAATACGACAATAAAGTCAGGCGTATGGTGAGGAAACCGGCCTAGCTTACACCCCGGAAGCTAACCTTGGCTACCTGCGCACTGTGCGCAAGTACGCGCGCGTCATCGCGGGACAGTTCTACGGACATCTGCACTCGGACACATTCCGAGTCGTGTACGATAATGGTGAGTAAGGCGGCAACTAAAGTTTTTGTGGTAGTACACCGAGTAAGCCTAGTGGGTAATACGACAATAAAGTCAGGCGTATGGTGAGGAAACCGGCCTAGCTTACACCCCGGAAGCTAACCTTGGCTACCTGCGCACTGTGCGCAAGTACGCGCGCGTCATCGCGGGACAGTTCTACGGACATCTGCACTCGGACACATTCCGAGTCGTGTACGATAATGGTGAGTAAGGCGGCAACTAAAGTTTTTGTGGTAGTACACCGAGTAAGCCTAGTGGGTAATACGACAATAAAGTCAGGCGTATGGTGAGGAAACCGGCCTAGCTTACACCCCGGAAGCTAACCTTGGCTACCTGCGCACTGTGCGCAAGTACGCGCGCGTCATCGCGGGACAGTTCTACGGACATCTGCACTCGGACACATTCCGAGTCGTGTACGATAATGGTGAGTAAGGCGGCAACTAAAGTTTTTGTGGTAGTACACCGAGTAAGCCTAGTGGGTAATACGACAATAAAGTCAGGCGTATGGTGAGGAAACCGGCCTAGCTTACACCCCGGAAGCTAACCTTGGCTACCTGCGCACTGTGCGCAAGTACGCGCGCGTCATCGCGGCACAGTTCTACGGACATCTAATCTGCACTCGGACACCTTCAGAGTCGTGTACGATAATGGTGAGTAAGGCGGCAACTAAAGTTTTTGTGGTAGTACACCGAGTAAGCCTAGTGGGTAATACGACAATAAAGTCAGGCGTATGGTGAGGAAACCGGCCTAGCTTACACCCCGGAAGCTAACCTTGGCTACCTGCGCACTGTGCGCAAGTACGCGCGCGTCATCGCGGGACAGTTCTACGGACATCTGCACTCGGACACATTCCGAGTCGTGTACGATAATGGTGAGTAAGGCGGCAACTAAAGTTTTTGTGGTAGTACACCGAGTAAGCCTAGTGGGTAATACGACAATAAAGTCAGGCGTATGGTGAGGAAACCGGCCTAGCTTACACCCCGGAAGCTAACCTTGGCTACCTGCGCACTGTGCGCAAGTACGCGCGCGTCATCGCGGCACAGTTCTACGGACATCTAATCTGCACTCGGACACCTTCAGAGTCGTGTACGATAATGGTGAGTAAGGCGGCAACTAAAGTTTTTGTGGTAGTACACCGAGTAAGCCTAGTGGGTAATACGACAATAAAGTCAGGCGTATGGTGAGGAAACCGGCCTAGCTTACACCCCGGAAGCTAACCTTGGCTACCTGCGCACTGTGCGCAAGTACGCGCGCGTCATCGCGGCACAGTTCTTCGGACATCTAATCTGCACTCGGACACCTTCAGAGTCGTGTACGATAATGGTGAGTAAGGCGGCAACTAAAGTTTTTGTGGTAGTACACCGAGTAAGCCTAGTGGGTAATACGACAATAAAGTCAGGCGTATGGTGAGGAAACCGGCCTAGCTTACACCCCGGAAGCTAACCTTGGCTACCTGCGCACTGTGCGCAAGTACGCGCGCGTCATCGCGGGACAGTTCTACGGACATCTAATCTGCACTCGGACACCTTCAGAGTCGTGTACGATAATGGTGAGTAAGGCGGCAACTAAAGTTTTTGTGGTAGTACACCGAGTAAGCCTAGTGGGTCATATGACAACATAGTCAGGCGTATGGTGGAGAAACCGGCCCGGCATACACCCCGGAAGCTAACAATAATAAAAGCAATTATAATATATTTTTTTGCAGTATTGTTGCCGTTAAGTGGGGACGGATCATAAAGTCCAAAAACATTAGGTCCGAAACCCAAAGCATCCAAAACTCTTAATAATATGGAACATTTCGATTGGGTTAGGTTAGGTTAGGTTTAATATTATGCTTTTTAAAATACACACGAACAATACATTATTTTGGATGTTCTGGGTTTTTGATCTTGGGCTTTTTGAAATTTATGAAGGCAACCCGTTTAAGTAACGCATCTTTTGATACCATATATTTTTTAACCGACTTCATTTCTATCTTAATAATTATATTGAGGTCGCTAGCGCGGGTACACTTTTCTTGACGGTCACCATACTGAAGCAAACGAAAAAGCATTTGCAACGCTAAAAAACTGAAGTATGTAGTAGTTAATGGGAAAGAGAACTGCTTATTTATCACGACAGGTGGCGTCCAAGCGAGCTCACCTTAAATATCTGTCAAAGCTGTCAGATACCATACAAAATAAAGCAAAATAGATTTAAAATTTAATTTACTCAGCCTACGTAATTAAAATGACAATTTTTTCTCGTTATTCATCTGAAAATTGTTTTATCCAAAATATGCTAATCAAATGAAGCCGTAGAAAAGAAAATATCAAAATAACATAACCCATAATATCCTCTACTCCTTATTCTAACTGCATCAGTGGAGTACATCTTGCATCTAAAAACTCGTAAATAAAAATTGACATGAATGACAGTTTTGACGTTTTGAGTTTTCTAACCCATTGTTAGGTCTTCAATAAACGTTCTTTAACATGAAAGTTCTTTCAACTACTGGCAATGTTTTATTGGCGGCAATTGAATCCTAAGTCGAAGCTGACCTTGCTTTCCACTCCCTATTCAATGTCCCACTAATTGAATTCGTTTCGTACAACAGACAAGCCGACGTCTTGGGCGATGGTGGCGCCATCGGTTAGTCCGCGCCGGAATAGCGTGGGGCCCACCAACCCTGCCCTGCGACTCTACAAGTTCGACACAGATTCAGGAAAGGTTAGTGAATTCATTCTCCAGGTTTAATTATATTATTACATAAATACGTTGAATTAAGTAATCGCTCGGTAATATGGAACGATTGGATGGTTGTTTGAACTATATTCTGGCGGCATCCGCTGTCTACGAAATATACATTTGAAGTTACAGAAATAAGTCATGCATGAAAATATGTAGGAATATATTATTTAATTTCTTTGAGTAAAATCATTTGTGTTATTGTTTTGTCAACTCGCTTAAATATAACTTAATCTTTATGACATAATCTATATATTTGCCCGCTTATACACCGTGTTCTATGTTAGGTTCCGAATTGTTTATTTCAAACAACTTTCCCCAAGAAACTATATTTAAATACCTAGTAATTTCCGAGAAAAAAGTCATTTAACGTAATACCAAAATACAATATGGCTGGCAAAAAAACCGCACCGGATAGGTTGTTAACAGCAGCGGCGGAGGTGACGTGAAGTCAATGACGGCGTCTCCTCCTTCCCGTTTTGCAGCGCGCGCGACAGCGTACCTACAACCTATGCGCACAACCCCTCAGTGAATGCGTGGGCCTTCGCATCGAAAGTGTTTCCAGGTCGCAAACTTATTTTTACTGCTCGGGAGTATGTCGACACGATACATAATAACGTATGGTGAGTGTCAGGGGAATTTGTTGGCTGCATTACGTTTGTATCGAAAAGGCGTCATCTCACGACCAATAACCGCTCCAAAGGTACATACATTGAAACTTCTGATAGAATCAGGTAGGTACTTTTGATATTGTGAGAATGTAGCGCAATCGTACCTACCAAATATAGCGCACTTTAAAGGCGTGAGCACACTGTTCTTTATTATTTTTATTCTTTTTTTAACGAACTATTTTTACATTATTTTTATTGTGACTAGTTGGGAAAGGATATAATCACCTAACCTTAAAGTATTCGGAAACTAAAATAACACACGGTGTATAAGATTCTAATAGCTTCACATAAAAAAATATTTTCAAATTCATTTCCTTTCCCTTTTGTGCGTATTCATACACCACTTGTAATTGCCCAGATAAGCGGATGATACTGAAACTCAGAAATTCCGACGCGATGAATTTCCAGAGCCTCCACTCGACAGGCAGATCGGTCTTTTTGTAACAACACTCCAGAATAATTTAATTGAAAATCCTCTTATCGGGAAGGGAGCTTCGTTTTCAGGTTTAATTTGTAGGAGTGGCTTCCAGCCGTACTAGACATCCTATTACTTCTGTTAGTAGCGGGCATCAGCTTAATGAGACGGTTGTCATTTTGAACCGGCTTCCCGTAATGTGCCTCGGGGGACGAATGCAGAATATCTTATCGTCTCTTTCGTTAACATCTTAGGAGAATGCGAACTCAGAATACCTGTTGTTTCTTGTAAAAAAACGATAAACAAGACGAGACTACGAATGCGACTCGACTCGAATAATCGACCGTAAAGTAGTAGTTAAACAAAACATCTGTAAAATAACGACTTTATGAATGTAATGCAATTCTAGAATTGAACATGCAAGCAAACCTTTCGCGGGCATTGTGTCTACCAGTTCCGCCATCTTCTTTTTACCCATAAATTGGAATTTTCCTACAGACACTTGGAATGTTAAAAGGTTGTACGATACATTCTATTTTACTTAAAATGAAACTAGCCCAAATATTACTTATACATACATCTCAAAGTTACCAGTCAAAAGTAATCTTATAATTGAATTATTAACATTATCAATAGGCCTTATATTTTGTACCCGTATTTTTGGTTGTCGGATATAGCCAGTTCGAATCCCGGAATTTGAATTCAAAATCGAAATATTGTTGATATTCCGGGAGGTCACGACATTTTTGGTCACGATAAGGTAAATGGCTGAATTTGGGTTCACATGTTGGGTTACCAACCCTCTGATGCTAAATATGTCGGTCTGCCTGCGCCAAGTGGTTGCGTTGGCTAGATTGGCTAAGTATATAAAATAGATGTTAGTATGTACATGCTGATAAATATACCGATTGTTTAGAAATATTGATTCCTATTAATTAAACAACAATAACCAGTCGGTTTTTTTATTAACTACTTAAATATACCTAAAGTTCTGTCTGTAACCTAAATCGCCTATAACTACTAAATACGACCAAAGATTTGTTCAGTTTAGGTATTGCTAAGCAAGTATGTACTGATACTTTCATGCTTCGTTATTTGTAGCCCTTTACCTTATCATACTTATTTTTTGTCGCCATAATTACTTTTTCAGGCGCCTTATCTACGTAACGCAATCACTTGGCGCAGGCAGACTGACACATTTAGCTTCAGAGAGATGGTATTTTTCTGTGAACTTAGTTTCAGCCATTTACGTTATCGTTACCATTTCTGTCGCGACCTCCTAGTCTATGAGAATGCGGTGTGTAATAGAATGTGCATACTCCAATGATTTCAAAGGTAAGGATACGCCCTTATATAGAATTGAAACAAATCTACTCCATAGAAGCAAAAAGTAGCGCCATCTATCCAAACTCGCCGCCATGTTGCATTTGGTCTAACGATGTAGCCTTGTACCTGCGTCCTTAAATGTTTTCTTTTTAATTAAAACTTTTAAGTTCTTTTAACTTTTATGAATGAAATTTTTTTTTTGTCATTTCAAGGTATTCAAGTTAAATACAATTTGAATTTTCTCTTGTACCTGCTTGGTCTGGATCTACCTGCCTGTCATGTCAAAATTTGTTTTCGTTATTATATCTAGGGAAACACTGGTCGTAGACCCATCACGCGACCACTCGAAGTAAAGGTCCCGACCTGATCTACCTGCCTGTCATGTCAAAATTTGTTTTCTCTTATATCTTGGGAAACACTGGTCGTAGACCCATCATGCGACCACTCAAAGTAAACGTCCCAACCTGATCTACCTGCCTGTCATGTCAAAATTTGTTTTCGTTATATCTTGGGAAACACTGATCGTAGACCCATCATGCGACCACTCAAAGTAAACGTCCCAACCTGATCTACCTGCCTGTCATGTCAAAATTTGTTTTCGTTATATCTTGGGAATCACTGGTCGTAGACCCATCATGCGACCACTCAAAGTAAACGTCCCGACCTGATCTACCTGCCTGTCATGTCAAAATTTGTTTTCGTTATATCTTGGGAAACACTGATCGTAGACCCATCATGCGACCACTCAAAGTAAACGTCCCAACCTGATCTACCTGCCTGTCATGTCAAAATTTGTTTTCGTTATATCTTGGGAAACACTGGTCGTAGACCCATCATGCGACCACTCAAAGTAAACGTCCCGACCTGATCTACCTGCCTGTCATGTCAAAATTTGTTTTCGTTATATCTTGGGAAACACTGATCGTAGACCCATCATGCGACCACTCAAAGTAAACGTCCCAACCTGATCTACCTGCCTGTCATGTCAAAATTTGTTTTCGTTATATCTTGGGAAACACTGGTCGTAGACCCATCATGCGACCACTCAAAGTAAACGTCCCAACCTGATCTACCTGCCTGTCATGTCAAAATTTGTTTTCTCTTATATCTTGGGAAACACTGGTCGTAGACCTATCATGCGACCACTCAAAGTAAACGTCCCAACCTGATCTACCTGCCTGTCATGTCAAAATTTGTTTTCGTTATATCTTGGGAAACACTGATCGTAGACCCATCATGCGACCACTCAAAGTAAACGTCCCAACCTGATCTACCTGCCTGTCATGTCAAAATTTGTTTTCGTTATATCTTGGGAATCACTGGTCGTAGACCCATCATGCGACCACTCAAAGTAAACGTCCCGACCTGATCTACCTGCCTGTCATGTCAAAATTTGTTTTCGTTATATCTTGGGAAACACTGATCGTAGACCCATCATGCGACCACTCAAAGTAAACGTCCCAACCTGATCTACCTGCCTGTCATGTCAAAATTTGTTTTCGTTATATCTTGGGAAACACTGGTCGTAGACCCATCATGCGACCACTCAAAGTAAACGTCCCGACCTGATCTACCTGCCTGTCATGTCAAAATTTGTTTTCGTTATATCTTGGGAAACACTGATCGTAGACCCATCATGCGACCACTCAAAGTAAACGTCCCAACCTGATCTACCTGCCTGTCATGTCAAAATTTGTTTTCGTTATATCTTGGGAAACACTGGTCGTAGACCCATCATGCGACCACTCAAAGTAAACGTCCCGACCTGATCTACCTGCCTGTCATGTCAAAATTGGTTTTCGTTATATCTTGGGAAACACTGGTAGTAGACCCATCATGCGACCACTCAAAGTAAACGTCCCGACCTGATCTACCTGCCTGTCATGTCAAAATTTGTTCTCGTTGTATCTTGGGAAACACTGATCGTAGACCCATCATGCGACCACTCAAAGTAAACGTCCCGACCTGATCTACCTGCCTATCATGTCAAAATTTGTTCTCGTTGTATCTTGGGAAACACTGATCGTAGACCCATCATGCGACCACTCAAAGTAAACGCCCCGACCTGATCTAACTATCTGGAATGTCAAAATTTGTTTTCGTTATATCTTGGGAAACACATGACAGGCAGGTGGATCAGGTCGGGGCATTTGTTTTGAGTGGTCGCATGATGGGTCTACGATCAGTGTTTCCCAAGATACAACGAGAACAAATTTTGACATGACAGGCAGGTAGATCAGGTCGGGACGTATACTTTGAGTGTCGCATGATGGGTCTACGACCAGTGTTTCCCAAGATATAACGAAAACAAATTTTGACATGACAGGCAGGTAGATCAGGTCGGGACGTTTACTTTGAGTGGTCGCATGATGGGTCTACGACCAGTGTTTCCCAAGATAAAACGAAAACTAATTTTGACATAACAGGCAAGTAGATCAGGTCGGGACGTTTACTTCGAGTGGTCACATAATAGATCACATTAAAAAAATTGTTTGACTACCCACTCATGCTCATATCCACTCCAAAATAAACCAGAAAGAAAAAGGACGCCCGTACAAGGTTAGTTCACCTACACGTGCGACGCGCGGCATGGCGTCACTTGCCCGCTTATGAAGTTTGAAGTAAATTAAAGTATCGATTGAAAATGCAATTATTGTTAAACAGAAAAAAATATTATCTGAGTTTACTTTTCGATGATACGTTATTACATGTGTCTTTGTAACTTTCGTATCGTATTTTATGCATCCTTTTACTACGCAACAAGGGCATTTTAACGACTCTACATCACTCTGCAGTGGTCCGCAGACGACTGAGTCGCGTTGGCCCTAAAACTAATATTTTAGGGCCAACTTACTGGTGCCATTCGTCGTGCGCGTTGACCGGGTCCTTACGAAGTAATATATAAGTCAATGGCATACTCGTAGTTTGATATCTGTGACACGCCCAATTTTACGTACCTTGCGTACATTGCTACCATTTTATCTCCATTAGCCTATACAATCCTCGCCATTAGATCATTTCAAAATGATAACAGGAAAGCAATCTATAAATTATTTAGCGGAAGGATTTAGTCGGGCAAGGAATAAATTGTTCCATAACTCCCTGGATCACCTCGGAAATGGCATCGGCACATCACAGTGGAACAGGAGAGCTAAAACAGAGATGGCTCTAAGGAAAGGAGGATAAATGTTCTCGCATTCCGTCCCGATCTGCTGACGTCTGGTCTGCTAACAGTTTTTGGTCTTTTAATACTTTAATAAAAATGTATCTACAAATGTAATTTCGTTGTTCATTGATTTCATATCACAAACATTGCATGTATTTTTGAACGAGGAGAGCCCGATCAGCGTTGGCAAATTTTGGAAATCTCGCTGACATACATATACCGGTGGAATGTTTTGCTTCAGTGGGAATATTGTCCTTAATTTACTAAGGTGGACACGCCTTCTCAGGAATCAAAATAATTGAGTTTCGAAAAGACCTGAGAAATGTATCAGTAAGATGGCTCTTTTTGTAAACATTTTCAACACTTAAAACCTATTTTTGCCGATTGAAGTGTTCCATGCTAAAGTTGGATGAAGTTATGCATATTTTACCCTAAACAGCGCCATCCATTTAACAATTTTCCAGAAAATCAGTGCTGCTATGTGCTATAATTTTAGGCTAAAACTAATAATAAAAAACGAATCTTACGTAGCAGTTTACCATACAGGGCGACCTCAGTTATGGTAAAACATTGGATAGTGTTTCAATAAGAGAATTAAGTCCAAAAATTAAGGAAAATCGATAAAATATGTTTTTGAGATATCATAACTACAGATTTTTTTTATGAATGGTAATTATATGGTGAATATTTCCCAAGTAGTAGTACCCCTGTACTTGCTCAGTAGGGCTGTGACTCTTATTAGGAACTGTGATTATTTTCTTCCCTGGTTACACTTTGGGTTAACGCTTTCTTATAACGGAATAATAATTAATTAATAATTGTTCGCAAGAAGGCTGGAGAATATGTAATATTAGCATGGTTTTGAACAGGAAGATCGAGTAGCAAGGCAGGTATAATGTTAGGGCATAGTCCAGGATTATGATCAGCCTTTTCTATAACGTTTACGACTACATTCAGTGGTCGCTAGCATTCTTGCAACAAATTGATTATTTTCGACAAATTCTCAGACTATAACTTCACTACCTAACTAACTAACTAGAGCTATCAATCACAAAAACAGGGATGGAGTGACAGACAGCGTAGAAACCTTAGGGAGTAGACAGGTAATGCTGGCGTATACTACTATACTATACTATACAACGCCAAAGGTTGTTTTACTAACTTTACTATTTTATTAACTGGGCATTTCTCACAATTATATGGGTGTGTCCCTGCAGGTGTTAGACTACACTCAGTACTATCTTGAACTGGGAGCTGCTAACCGAAACAGCGGGCCGGCGGAGTGGCAGGCAGAGTACAACCTCACGCAGTACTACGGACTGCACGAGGTCACCCCGAACTCCCTCCACAGCCTCGCTGAGAAAATAGGCTCCAGCACTCCACAAGAGAGCAGCTTTTTCCACAAGTAATATTTCGATAAGACGTTCTTTTTATTTTCATTTACCGTGAGTCAATTTCTGCATGACAAATATAATTATGGAAACTTTTAAGGGTCCTAGAACCACTGATAACACCTCGTTTATAGAAAATTTGCCTGGCCAAAGGTGAGCTTGTTGCGTGCCCGATCACAATAATTGTAGGGCGATTTTATTAATTCCCTTTTGTCATTGTTACTTTCACTTATTAAAACTCTTTAAATTTAAAGTGAGTCAATTGTATTCTACAATATAGAGCACGCAAAGACCCAAAAATAACAAAGCAATCGTTATAATTCGTTTAATACGAGGTTGATGGCTTCCCTCACGGATAACGTCTGTCCTCAGGTACATCCGAGCGAACACGGCTCGCATGGACGCCGGCGAGTCCTGCGACAGCGCCTGCGCGCACTGGCAATACTGCACAATAACGAGGCTCGAGTACGGGGAACACCGGCGATGCGTGGAGAGCGCGGCGAGCGCCCTCGCCGCATCCGCCGCGCCCGACGCGCGCGCAGGTCTTGTGAGACTATCATCCGTCTCTTTCGTATACTTTGCCGTGCTGGCTTTGCGGTAAGCGAACGCTACGGAGTGGAGAGCGAGGTGAACGTGCTTATGACGTGGTGAGCTAATAGCGAAGACACTCGAGTGGTGAAACGACAACGCGTTGGAAGCAACGTAGCACCAAGTGTGCTTGCCTTTGCGTTTGGTAGCAGCAAAGGTACTTTATTATGGGATGTTTTGAAGAAATATAGAAATAATTAATTAAAGTGTGCAGGAAAGACAGAAGTGTACGTTATGAGGAAGCAACCGTTATGATAAAACTCTTTAATAATTATATGTTTAGATGTATTACGAAGACAAATGTGATCAATGTGAAAACAACCTTACGTGAAATATGTTTTTATGCGGATAACAAATCAAGAAATCTTTTATCCGTGCCACATAACATTTTCGTGTCCAAGTAAGATGCTAAATATAGTTATAATATTAAGTACTCAGTTTCCATGGTCTACTTGCTTATTTCAATGTATCTGTTTGTCTATCTATGAGAATCGTGCTACCGTTGTGGTAAGCCTTTTGGCTTCTTAATGATGATTGTATGTATACGCGTAGTATAATTTGTACACCTAGGTGAGATTATACTAAGTGTCTTGTTTTAAGCACATATTTTTTCTGGATATGTAAATATATAAATTAATTACAGGTAAGTCTGTAATGTATCAAAGTTTACATTTTAGTATTAAATTAATATCGGGAACTGAAATTACAAAGAAATATAACCTTGAAACAATTTGAATGATTCAAAGAGTAGTCAAGATTTACTCAATAGTTTCATGTTGAACTACATATGTTTATATTTTCATCTATTAATTAAATATGTTTGCGAGTCTGAAAGGTCAAGTACGTAGCATCATTCACTGTGTCAAAAACTGTGTACACCAGTAAACAAGTTAGACAATTCTACTACTTATGGGAAACGACATAATGGTGTTGCGTACTACGCACGCAAAAAAAAGAAAGTTGACCAGTAAAAAAGTAAGACAACCCTACTACTTCTGGGAAACCACATAATGTTGTTGAGTCACTGCGTACGAAAAACAAATGTAGAAAATTCACCAGTAAAAAAGTAAGACAACCCTACTACTTCTGGGATACATATGTTGTTGCTCACTACGTACGAAAAAAAAATTAAGAAATTAAGACAATTCTACTACTTCTCGAAAACGACATGATATTGTTATTCATGACGTACGCAAAAAACCATTGAGAAAGTTGACCAGTCAAAAATAAGATTATCCTACTACTTCTGGGAAAAGACCAAACGTTGTTGCACACTACGTATGCAAATTAACTTTAGAAAGTTGACCAGTAAAAAAGTAAAACAATCCTTCTACTTCTGGGCAATGACACGACGTTATTGCTCACTACGTACAAAACTAAAATTTTGAAAGTTTACTAGTAAAAAAGTCAGACGATTCCACTACTTCTGGGAAATACATAGTGTTGTTGCTCATTTCGTACGCAAAAAACTTTTAATAAGTTGACCAGTAAAAAAGTAAGAACATCCTACTACTACTACTGGGATACGACATGATGTTGTTGCTCACTACGTACGCAAAAACATTTACATAGTTGACCAGTAAAATAGTTAGACAATCCTACTACTTCTGGAATCATTATGTTGTTAACTACGTACTAAAGCCATACAAAATGTCGATCCGTAAAAAATTAAGAAAAACTCTGGGAAACAGTATAATTTTATAGCTAACTACGTACGGATGTTTACTATGAAACCTGGAAAGTGGAGAGAAATGTGACATCTCATGTTGAGGTTAAAAATATAGTTAAAGGGCCTAAGGAAATATTTATTTTTCCAGTGTTCACATTTGATAGTTAACGTCCATACGTGATTCTTCATACTAATCTACTTTAAAGTAAGCAATAGATTTCGATTGGGATTTTAGAAAAATCATTCTTTATAAACTAACTTCATCTTGCGCAACAGCAGCCCTGGAGCGTTCACTGTTTGCACATCGGGGAATTGCTGACATCTTGGAAGAATTAGGCCATTAATTAGTTAGGAGGGGAATGATAAAGCTAAAGAGTGATTCGTTGCGAAATTAAATGAAACGAGGTGGCTTAGCAGAGTTCACGTTAAACTGATTGTATAAATAAGCAAGTTATTGTGTGCGTAGGAATTTTAGTTTGTGAATAAAATGTGATCTGATTCGAGACCAATATAAATTATCAACTGTTCGAATGCGACTTTACTTGGTTGTTGAAATGTTTGGCCCAAACCGAGAGAAATATTTTTTAGGAAAACATTTAATTTTTTAACGATATCTTGCTTGTCTCTTTATGTATTTAATATTAAAGATTCTCATAACCACATATTATAATTATTTTAATGTTGGTTATGTGTGGAAATGTGCTTAAAACATTGCTGTCGATAAAGTACCACGTACTAAAGTATTCGATAGTAAAACAATGTCATTGCAGTCTCATAAAAATACAATAAAGCCCAAAAAATATACTAGCTAGTTTAATATATTTTGAAATTAGTGGCAGTTTTAGAGCATCATACCTGTGAAACTGTCTGGTATAACTAGGCCTATTTTTTTTGTTGTGTGTTAAATTGCAGAAGTATAGTCTTAGGTAGGTACATAGATAGTTATTTCTCAGTGTTGACATACATCTACTCAACTTCTCTTGAATATTCTTAATGTATTAAATTATATAGCATTTAGCTAGTAGTCAGTAATACTGGCAGGTGAGGACGATAGTCATCAGGTGTTCTTAAGGTGGCAGCTTTGCTATCATGCAAACCAATATTGTTTTTAGTATATGTAACCACTTTATATTTGTATTGATTTAAACATTTTGTAACTTGTTATCGGAGCCATCTATGCATTATTTAAAAAAAGCATCCCTCACATACAAACATTGTTTTTGTTTTATTAAAGATTTAATATTGAATGTTGTGTTTTACTTCCATTACACATCTTGAAACTCTTTCGGAAACGACATGTGGTTTTGATAAACGAATCCAAACACAGCAATGTGAAAGAACAAAAAGCGCTGTTAACTCGAATTATGTCTTATTTACTCGAGCCGTTTCCGCATTGAATCCCTAGGGGTATTTTTGATTAATTTTGTTTTATCAACGAGATACCGATTATCCTCCAAAACATCTGCCCGGCTCGCGGTCCGGTGACTAGCCTAGCTAGTACCAAGCTGTCATATGCGAAGCGAGCAATATCGCCAAGATTGAGCACGGTCGATACCCAATATCAATTCCCTATATACGGGCGATAACTGTTTACATGCTCTAAATGTTTTACGAGGTTTTGCAAATTTTGTGTTCTAAAATATACTGTGGAGAGATGATTTTATGTCTTAAATTTACCTTTTGGATTGGAAAATATTGACTAATATACATTGGAAAATGTTCTTCTTTTTACTGTCATTTTAGAACATTTTATTACTGCAAATACAGATATTTACATAAAAAAACATACGGACATGAAATCAAGCTTTCTCACGTGATTACGATTTTTTTCGTTTCGCTAATATAATTCGAAGTTGACGAACCAAATTGTACCTTGGCCAAGCCGTATTTTAGCCCCACTACCTTCACGACCGTCTTAATATGCAACAGAAATACAGGCCAAGTGCGAGTCGGACTCGCACACGAAGGTTTGCGTACCATCGTTCAAGATTTTTAAATATATCCCGTTTTTAGATCCCTATCAGATCGAGCCGTAAAGCAAAATAAAGCTTTGATGGACGCAAAATATCTCACTGAAGCAGTGTTTGTACAATAATTGAAGCCTTAATTAAATAATACTAATGACCCAGCACATTTGGATTTATCGAATTTGAATTGGACCTACACTATTTTATTAATAACATCAATCATCGAAAATGTAGCAATCAAACAGAATAATGACTTCCTCATTAACTTAACAAACGTTTATTTTAATTTTAAAAATGTTTTAGGTCAATCGTAACATGAAAAATGTGTAGGGCGATTATAGTCAGTTCTTAATTACTTACTACTATGTCATAATTATAAAAAAATCGTTTACTGCAGTTTTATTCGAGCATTAATACTGACGTTTTCAATGTAAAACCATCAGAAATCTGAACCATTGGCATATATATTACTACGTAAGGACAGGCCCTTCTAGGCAACAAAAATTGAGCAAAAAAAGTGTGTAACCATTGTCGCCAGAAAACCGCTCGTCGTCATCATACGCCTGTCCGTCGCCTCTTGCTTATGATGCGCCTCAAAAATGCCCAAATGGGTGGTAAAACCGTGCAAGAATTACTTAAAAAACGCAAAGAAAGACAGAAGATCGGAATACCGCAACAGGCGACAGAATTGTATCAAAGGGCATATTATTACCTTTTACATATCACTGATCTGAACATTCACATATGACAAGATTCAAAATGTATCAAAACTATTCTCGTTAGTTCTTTAACGTAATTGTGTGCATTTTTTTAATTTTATATTTTTCATTTACATACCCAACATGATATAGACGCGCACAAAACATTTCGGTAATATTTTTTATTTAATTAATATCCGTTCAAGGCGCAGAGTGCATTCAGCCCCTACAGTTAAAATTGATTCTCTGTCGCACTGATAAAGAAACTGGTGAACAGATAACGAAGCAACAATCACAGTGTTTCTGATTTTGCATCGTAAAAAAAATTGTATTTCGAAACAAGTGCGTTGTTTTTTTCCGAATTTGTTATGCATTTCAGTTTTCAGAGTATAGGCTTACCTTCATGCAAAGTATATTTCCCGACAGTAAGATTTGAGAGGTATTTGTGAAAGTAAATTAGTTTGCTGAAAATGGCTTTGTTGAAAATTAGGTTAAATGGTCACGAACAGGTTTTATTTAATCACATTGTAAACTTTAACGATTCTGGTGGTTTATTAACACATTCTTTTTCCATCGGACCACAACAAAATTCGTAGAAAACTAATCAATTCTTAATGAAAAGGTAAATTACCTATTTTTAGTTCATTCAACGTAATGAAAAATCATTACGATATCAGAAAATAAAGAAATATGAGTGAAAATACATTTCTGTACATATTTTTCGTCCTTCTCGTCTAATAATATTTTTTACTTGAAAATAAAAAAAACCGCTTTCACTGCAAAAACATTTTCTACTGGAAACGCATCCATGCATGGTGCACGAGTTCCCGGTGCACTCAGCCTATTCTGTGTCAGTGACTCGTGCCAGCTCTCAGAGCCCTACATAAAACGGTTGGATCCCCGAGCGAAATAACCGGAACATTAAATTCGGTTAACTAAGTATAGCTCTGAAGCTTCTCGGCTAGAGGTTATGTAATTTTCAAGAACAACTCAGATTTGGATGAAAATTGGCAGATTTTTGGCAGAAATTTTAGTTCAGTGCTGTGTGTGTTGCGGCACTTAAAGTCATCACAAGTACACTGAAAAAAAATGTGTGTTTACTGTTTAGCAGAGTTAAAATTCAGTCATTGATGGTAAAGTATTTCTTATTAGTATTAATGTATTACGGTAAATATCAAAATATCTTAACAGCCAATATTAAACAGTTTTTTAACAAATTGAACAGTACCGCTTGATCAAAATAACAAGTGTGATAGATCAGAGATTTTGAAACAGTTATCTTAACTGATTGAACATTACGGCTAAATGCAAATTAGGCATGCATCTGTCCAGTTTCAAGAGGTAAAGTAATTTTAACAGATTGGACAGTACCTTTTCACTGACACAATACCAAAGCAATAAACAGTTTTCACTCAGTTAGGGAAACATTAACAGAAAACAGTTATAGCACACAGTAAAAAAAACAATTAAAATATACAGTAACATTTAATGTGTAAGGCTAAGCCCCGATTGCACGAAGAGACGGCCGAGTTAATCAATGTTCAAACACGTCACTTTAAGTGATCCGCATAGAATTCCTTCCATACTGTTCACACAAAGTGACCTGTTTGATCATACTTTGACGTTGATTTAGATTTTTTGTCCTTTCGTGCACTCGGCTCTTACTGTTTTCACTCAGTTGGAATAACCGATTACTTAGTTTGCTTTATTGGCGTTATTATTATTGAATTTCTAGTTAGATTCACTGATTTTTTTTAGTGTAAAATAGATATATTCCTGCGCAGGTTAGGACCGGCTAGAAGGTTCGTCGCGCGTAACTTACTAAGTTACCCTTTGTTACTTACTAAGTAATAGATCCCACTCGGGTTGGTGAACATGAAATGAACGATGTTCAAAACGGACATGAAATTGTCCGCGTTTTCGATCCAGTAAGGAAGGTTCTGGCATGGAACCAAGTTCCCAAGTGGTCTGCTGAGCTCATGAAAGCAGGTGTGATATTAGTAATTCATGTCCAGATACATAAAAAATAGTTTAACACCGATGTATCTAAAACGGGGAACAATTAATTATTGCAATCAACGACAAGGAAAATGCTTGCGAAGCGCGCCGATTGGTTTGCGATTGCTTAGCGATGTGGAGGCAATAATCTCTGACTAATCAACTCATCGATATATAATCAACTCGTATCGCCTCGATATCGTTAACTTATTATCGCATGGAAAGCGCTTTCCCTTTTCATCCATTAAAACAAATAGGGTAATAGCAAACAGAACTTCTAATTATACTGCTTCTCACGTTGTTTCCCCTGTTCAACCACACTTAATGGCGCGATAAGAGCCGATTTCATTCAGTTTGAGAAGGACGTAAGTAAAACAACATTTATTTATAATTTAATTAACTACAACCAATTAAATAAGTAGATTGATGATGTGATAAAACTGCAAGTCTCTGGCGCTTTTTGTTCTCAAATTAGACAAATATTCATAAATGTTCATAGTTAAAGTTTAAAAACAGAGTGGGGATCGGATATTTACTGTCATAAATTTGAAATATAGCTAGAGCAGCAATGCATCTTTCAACGTTTTGAAATCACAAAATAAGTAGTAGTTAATTTTAAAAATAATAAAAAATGGTTTTGTGCGATTGACTGCCTACGGGAAGCTAGGTGAGGTTACTCAATGACGTAGGCAGGTTTCCGCAGCAACACTGTATAATTTCGTAGATGTACAAGTGCGTTCTCGTTAGTGGTTACCAGTGAGTAGGTCGAAATGGACTGAGGTGGCAAGGCGGCCGCGCGTCTTTTGTAACCGCGTTCAGCGAGCTTGTGTGTGTGTGCATCGCCCGCCTGTGTGACCGCAATACATCTCCACCCCTAAAAAATCCTCCCTTACGTTGGTCTGTACGGGAGTTACATAGTTTCACAAATTATTTTCAATTTACATTTACATACGAACTGTGTCAATCACTTACGAAATAATGCAATGGTTGCAACCAACATGATGTCCACATACATGGCCAGTCTTGCAGTAGGCTGCAATTCTGCATTTCTGCGACCTGTGTCTGACGTACATTTTTCTGCATTGGCAGCATGACATGCACAATTGCGGCTTGCAGTGGGTCTGACTTACATTACGAAATTTTGCATCACGCCACTATCAAAGTATACCCAACACATTATTAACATAGATTGTTTCAACTATTTCAATATATTATAATACAAAATTAACGAACATTCCTACAGTTTCTAAATCTTCAAGTAATCCTTTAATTGTATGTTCAGTCGGACACATTATGACAATTTTAGATTTTGAACAATAACGTGTCGACTATTATACCTCGATTCTATTTAATGTTACATATTACCTAAGTCCCGTTTCCGTTTTATCCTTTCGGCTGTAGCTATTCCCTGGTACCATAGTTACAGTAGCGATCAGCAATCAATTGACCTACCTACGTACGGACAGGAAATAAAATGTATAATTCACATTATCTACGTATTGACTTACGATAGTTGGACATGGACGTATATAGGGTTTTATGTGAGGACTTTTGACGATTTCAAGTATATGTCCTCTTTCTAAACAATAATAATACAAAAAATACCACCTTATCATACAATTAGTTAACCTATAATGCAAAAATTAAGACGGGGCCCGAGCAAGTACATAGAAATAAGGTCAGCGTCCTCGGTGTCCACAGCCGGAATTCGCAGCGTTAGCAGGCCACACAGCCGCGCGTCGTTCTCAAATCGTCCGATGTGTTGATTTCGTCACCACTGGTGCAGGGTTCCGTGGTTGACCTGCGACCAGCGTTGAACGAAACGGAGCCCAATCGCGTCTGCCGCTGGGGCGTGCTGCCAGGTTGCCGATGAGCACTGTAGCTGTTCTACGAAGGTTGCTCCATCGGTGCGTTCTGTGGCTCTCAAAGCTCGAAGAACCTCCCTGGGAGACGGATTATCCTTCCGTGCACATTGACTGCGTCGCGCTAATTCTGGTACCTTTGTATAATCAGCTACATTACAATAAGGTCAGCGTCCTCTGTGTCCACATCCAGAATTCGCAGCGTTAGCGGGCTACACGGCCGCGCGTCATTCTCGAATCGTCCGATGTGTTGATTTTCGTCACCACTGGTGCAGGGTTCCGTGGTTGACCTGCGACCAGCGATGAACGAAAACGGAGCTCAATCACGTCTGCCGCTGGGGCGTGCTGCCAGGTTGCCGATGAGCACTGTAGCCGTTCTACGAAGGTTGCTCCATCGGTGCGTTCTGTGGCTCTCGAAGCTCGAAGAACCTCCCTGGGAGACGGATTGTCCTTCCGTGCACATTAACTGCGTCACGCTAATTATGGTAACTTCGCGCCGTGCAGCACAAAAAACAGGTATCGGCCAACTTGACAGCCATCTCGCTGGTGAGGCCAATAGGGAAAAGCTAGGTGCCGGCCTAAGCGGCATAGTCAACCTTAAAGTAAAGCTCCTTTATGTCGTTTAGCTGGGCGATATCGTCGGCCTGGCGGTCTTGTCCTTGTTCGTTATTGCTTTCGCTGAATTACCCACCTTCTTCTCGTGCTCTACGTTGCTCTTGACGAAGTGAAGCAAGGCGTGGCGATGTGTTGCTCGGCGCGCGATGTGTGTGGCGCCGCCGCCGCCACGGGGGCGCGCTGCCACATTGCGGAAACCAACACTATGATCCCTGCGGCCGTGTTGCGAGCCGGGGAGTATCCTGGAGATGTTCGGAGAAGCGTGGCAACATGTTTGCGCTCCGTTGCCGCCCTGATGAACTCGTAGCGTGCAGTCGGCGCGGGGTGGGCGAGCCCAAACGCCCACCCCCGTAGATCACTTCTTTCTTCACATCACTCCTTTTGAGTCCGCACTATACGTAGTTTCATCACGTCGAGGGGTTGCACGTTCAGATCACGTCGGGGTCACCAATGTGCGATTGACTGCCTACGGGAAGCTAGGTGAGGTTACTCAATGACGTAGGCAGGTTTCCGCAGCAACACTGTATAATTTCGTAGATGTACAAGTGCGTTCTCGTTAGTGGTTACCAGTGAGTAGGTCGAAATGGACTGAGGTGGCAAGGCGGCCGCGCGTCTTTTGTAACCGCGTTCAGCGAGCTTGTGTGTGTGTGCATCGCTCGCCTGTGTGACCGCAATAGTTTCACTAAAATAGGAAAACGGTAATGTCCTATATTGTTATTTACAGTTGGAAGTCTGACAGAAGTTATTTTAGCTACTTCCTCTATTAATATTATACTTCATTATACTTATTATGGTGTAGCTCATTTTCATTATGTTCTTTCTATAGGAGCTCGTTTTGCAAACATAGCAGCAACACAGCAGGTTTTATTTGTTGATATATTGATCGATATTGCAGTGACTTTTTTTTTCCCTTTTTATTTTATTTTATTTTCAAAGTAAATTCATTCACGTCCTTTTAGAACATTTTTTTATTTCGACGATTATGCAAGTGTTTTGGACAAAATCATGTTTAGGTATTTATTCCCCTTAAGCGTTACATTTGAACACTACTTCAGATGATAGGTATTAGTTTTTAATAATATAACAAAGTATAATAACTTATGTTAAAATACGTCCCGTATAAAATCTGATAAACTTATCCAATCGGTACCAAAACATCAACGAAAGAGAAACTAAATCATTTTGATTGTGCATTCAACTCAAAAATATTCGTATATCTACGAATCTACATGCTGTATTCTATATCCACAAAAGTACACTAAAGAAAGATAATTTGTCTGATAACATATCTATTGGTTATGGAAGTACTGGGCTTTTCTGGTCCACGAATGCATTCAAGAGCCGGGCTGTGGAAAGGCTGGAGGTGAGTCAGTCCTTAAGCACACATGGATAAATATAGAAAATAAATTGAAAGTGAATGAATGAAAATAAATTATCGTAATTTTAGGACTAAGGTGTTATAAAATACATTGGTTGAAAACAACACGACAACCAAAATATGCTATTACATATTTCATTTAGCTAAAAGCTTCATTACAATAATTATTTAAGCAACGAATACCTCACGCAATGTTGGTTAATTAAATAATGAACTTATTTTTTTTTATTTTTTATTTATTGACTAAACGGCTTGAATTTTCTTGGATATCGATGGCTAATACGAAACCTGCTGTCGTCATATTTGTACAACACAATAAATGAAAACTAGGTGCCATGTCAGAACCTTCCAGCATGGCTGTATTGAACAGAATGGATAAAACGGTCAATTTGTCATTGCCGTTTTACCATATTTTTATCCAATAAAAGGCCTTTCCCCTACTAGGTGTGAGCGGGGGAAGGGCACTTACAGTCCCATAGAACAGCTCGCATTCGTGGGGCCGGGATTGGACCCCATGACTTCTAGCAAGTCCTACGACTCCTCATGAGCTACGAGCCACTTGACCTCTAGGATCGAACACCGAGCCTTCGCGCCACTACGATACCGCTGACATACATATACACAGTGAATTTTAAATCTAATAATGCAGGTTTAGTTTTTATCAAATTCGGCCTCAAGACTCCGTTCAGAGTTTTGTATTATTTCTTATAGTTTCGGATTGGTCCTGGAGGCACATTTCACGTGTACACGGTATCAATATTGTACGGAATGTTTTGAAAATTTACGGTTTTCAAAACATTATGTACAGCGATGGTGGTAATATAAGAACAATAATGTATGGTTATGATTACAATAATAAAAGTTAGTACATAGTATAATGAATTCAATTAAATCGTAAGAAAGAAAATATTTGACACGTATGGCGCAAGCCAATATCAGTCTTGATACTGCCAGCCTAGGCCCCTCTGCACTACTCCGCGATTAGTCGGCGTCTGAGGGGTTACCATGGTAAATTAACTCGCCAGATGGTTTTGTACCATAACTGGTAAATTACAGTTCACTTGGCCAAATAACACACTCACCCGGCGAGTTTATTTGGCATGGATTTTCCCCAGAATTCGTGGTAGGTTTAAGCCCGCCCGGGTTGGTACCATCGCATTGGATGAAAAGATGGTCGATCGGCAATGAAAAATTGTACGCGTTTTCAATCCAGTTCAATGTAATCGTGCTCATTAAGGGAAAGTCCTGGCATGCCACCTAATTCCTTCGGGAATGTGGTATATTGGGCTAATATCATAACGGTAGTTGTGTGGTATTAGCCATCCATGTCAGATAGCCTAAAAAAACCCAGAACGGGAGCAGGAAATTATGCAGGATATGGAGCAATGACACCGACAACATATAAAAGAGAATGTAGAGAAAAATACAATCGACCACTTTTCGGCCGCATCCCACACCGTAGTGTCAGCCGAGGTCACACAAAGGTGTTTGCGATGCGTATTCAAAGCACGAGCGGCTTATAAATTTAATTTGCGGACAAGCGCCGCCGCAGGGAGCTTTGCCGAATAAAAGCTCCCCTAGCTTTTATTTAGGAGAAACCGCTGATAGACGCGGGAAACAATATCATGAGCTTGAAAATACGTGGGTTGGTTTGATGACGCGGGGATGACGGCTCTCGGAAAATATCTGGATCTCCTTTCTTTTAGTTTTCTCAGAACGCTGCCTGCAGGCAAGGCTGTATGAGCTAATATTTGAGCTAATGGTATAATCGAATTCATAAAAGTTCCTGCTCGAGATTATGTCAGCATCTAAATAAAAGTATTTAGTTAGAAAAAAATCCATTACCAAAGAACGTATTTATACCACACTTGATTTACAAGAAATCACATTGCAGAAGCCAAATACGTTGGCAGTGATCGTGCCGTATGACACTGCCATTGTCATCCCTTCGTAGGAGTAAAGTTTATAAATACATACTGATCATGCAGTTATCCAGAGATGAAGTCTAAAACTCTTTAGATACATGTTTTATTGAGCTAACGAGGTTCAATTATTTTAATAAAATGTTATTACATATTTTATTCAATGTTACAGATCCAGTACATATCAAATGCATGTTTTTAGCTGACATTTGTTATTATTTCATCGATTACCTATTCATCAAAGGAGCGAATGTTTCACTGGGTGTAAATTAAATCTTTCCAACTGCTTAAAGCTGTGTAGACATATTAACTAATGGACTTGTTAAGATTCCTCAGGTAAATAATTGTTGAATCACGCTTCATGCGCAGATTTCGACATATACGAGCAGATCTCCACTTAGAGAAGTGCATTATTAGAGCTACTGATCTGTTTTTCAAATAATATTTTATTTTGCCGCAACAAAGTAATGAAGATCTCAGCTTCGCTAACATAAATGTAGAGAATACATATGTACACATAATAAAATAAAGTGCATGTATGTAATTACTATATTACAAAATCCATGTAACTATACAAAAGCTTCGTGCTGAATATTGCTAACTTATCTTGTGCCGTAATAGCTCTTTCATATTAAATACGTTCAAAATTTCATATTGAAATAAACTTTGATAAGATATCAGCTTATTTGCCGGTGTAGAACACGTTACGTGTCGACAAAAGTTCGAAATGTGAGGCGTAGTAAGCGATTGAGTGGCTTAAAACAGTACCTTCTTGGTAATATTGAGCCCATATCAATACCTACATTTATCAGTGTATTCTTGCTTAAATTAAAGAAACCTGCCGCATGTAAGCTTAACACTGCAAAATACATACCTACTCAATGCATTGGTGAAACAAGCGTTTATTTCTCCTTCAGACTTATTGCACTTGAACAGGTATATAGATACCAGTTAGTCTTTTTAGAACTTCCTTTGTTAGGGTCCAAATTCTTAACCCCAACAATGCATATTATTCTTGTAATTCCTAATTGGTATGCGATTTCGTTGGTAAAAATACCATAGAATGATAAAAACAAACGTAGATACAAATATTTCTCACAAGATTTTATATAAAAGCTATATATTATATTATAAAGATGAAGCATAAAACAAATAATTTCTCTTGGAAACTATTGAGTGCTTGGATGATTTATTTCTATCCGACGAAAGTTGCACGTCCCAAAAGTTCACCCTCTGTCATAACTGGGTCCCTAAACGTCCTCTATTTATGTCAATATCATTTCGACTACATTAAATTTAAAATTTAAGAGAGTCGTTTCATAATTTTGAATCGAAAGAAAGTTACTAACTTTTCTTAGTTTTTTTTTGTTTATCTTTTTTTTATGTTAAGCGCGGCATATGGCGCACGCCAGGACTTCACTAAAAAGGCGCCTGACGGCGCCCACGGGCTTTCGGACTTTCACAGGGGCTACTAAAACCATGCCGACCGGCCAGGTGCTTCTTCACACCATGTTTTAAGGACCCCAGGTTGTACTTGGAGGGGAAAACTTCGGCAGGGAGTCGATTCCATAGTTTACCGACCCTATAGATAAAAGATCTAGAGGATCGGTGGGTTCTTATTTTTGGAATGTCGAAAGTAATAGCATAAGTGCATACCCTGCCTGTTCCGCGTTGTGCGGTGGTAGAAAGGGGACGGAGGGACAGCGTTGTGCAGCTCCGAAGAGCACTCTCCATGGTAAAGACGATAGAATACAGCGAGAGACCCTACATCCCTTCGGAGTTTAAGGTCTCCAAATTTAGGGATACCTTGGGATCGTCGACGATACGCACGGCACGACACTGTATCGAGTCCAGGGAGCCAAGCAAATACTTAGCTGAGCCGTCCCACAAATGCGAGCAGTACTCCACACAAGACCTTATCTGCGCCTTGTAGAGGAGCAGTTTTTGGTCATACGTGAAATACTCACGCACCCTGTTGAGGACTCCCAGCTTTTTTTGAGGCAAGCTTGGCTTTATTCTCGATATGACGTCCAAAATTTAGGTCGTAAATAATGCGTCAGGTCGACACAAAGAATCCCGATGTGGTCGTCAATACCCAGAGTTGCACCTTGGAAGGTCGGAGCTGCACTGAAAGGTGTCCTCTTCGTACTGAATATGCACGCCTGTGTCTTGCTCGCGTTAAACTCAACGAGGTTCTGAAGACCCCATCCGGAAACTTTTTCCAGGGTCTCTTCGATTTCCACTTCATCCCAGCTTGCGGTCCGGTGACTGGTGTACCCGGCTAGCACTTCTCTAGGCTTATCTGGTTCTTATTCACCTACACTGCTATGTATACTATGTATATACTACACTATGTATTTCTATAAATACATTTAAATAAGGGTAAAACAGTGTTAGAGTTTAAAATAGAAACTACGTACGAACTTAAGTTTATGTTATTAAGGGCCGATGTTTAAATCCTCAGATAGTACTTATCGGACTGATAGTGCAAATTCACAACTGTCAAAATGGATAGTCATTGCCGGAAAGTTATATTCACAATTATCTGAATATAAGTTTACTAGTAAACATAAGGACTTACTATATCGGATGGAGAAGCAGAAGCGTAAATAAATCCGTCGAATAGTTATCTGGCTGTTTATCAGACTATTGAAAAATCAGCCCTAATTTAACCTCATAGTTCATCTTGCATCGCTTAAAACGTACCGCTTTTTTTATTATATCGGTTTCAGCTTTTAGGCGAAAAAGCACATCTCGATAGCATGCAACGATAAATACTAAACCTGCTGTACATAATACACGTATAAAGGTAACGTGAGCATCCTTTCAAAAATTAAACTGGGCGGGTGGTATTTTTCCTATGAGCCGCCGGCAGCCCGCCCCCCCCCCCCCCCCCCCCCCGCCCACCCCCGCAGCCGACTCGGACAGATAAGATGCGAATCTTTTGGGCGGAAAATGTTGAAAAGTGTAAAAGCGGAAAAATAAGAACGAATGCCTTTTGTAAGGTTAGGGCTATCCATTAATCTAAAGTTGGGCGTGCGTCACGGTCGCCGCGCAAAATTTTGAACTTTCTCTTTTTCCTCTCGGGTGATACCTGTCCCGAAATGAAAGGACGAATTCGCGATTTTTAAAGGAATTCTGTAACTCCACATTTTTTTCGTTGGCAATTTACCATTTCCACAGAGGATGTGTCATTAATTCAGATATTTAAAGACATTGGCCCTGCACGTGCCAGAGCAAAACTTAAACATTATTAAGATTCCGTGTGAAATGGCAATATTTAAAAAAAACGTTAAATCTAGAAATATGTTTTAAAAACCGAAACAATATTCTGAAAACCGCTTCTAAAAACATTGCGATTCAGCTTACACAGATGAATTATAAATATATAATTTATTAATTTTCTGCCGCAAATTAAAGTCTGGTCAATTTAGGTAACATTGATTACTACGCAGATGACAGCACGGTGCTACACCAGTTATCGGACCGCAAGCTGGGATGAAGTGGAAGAGAATAGGCGGTATAGAGATACATAGTCGCAACTAGAATTAAGACTGCACAAAAATACTAAGCAATGTAAAAAGTGACATTTCATCCAAATGTGTCAAAGTGACATAATAAAGTACTACTTTTTGTTAGTTTTAGTTTCAGTTACGACTATTTATGATTACATAGTCTGTTGCGTTTTTACGCCTAAACCGCTGAACCAATTTTGATGAATTTTAGAATAGAGATAGTCTGGACCTAGAACAACGACGTAGGCTACCTTTTGTGGCGAAAATTAAACTGGAAAGGGGTAAGGGGATGAAAGGTAGTATGGGGAACTCATATAATATCCAGGAAATAATTCTGCCCGATATCAGTCACAAAAGGACCAGAGCGGAGAAGGGCACCTCAGCTAGTATATAATAAAAATATTTACCGCCAGATTTGAGCCGCCTTGCAAACCATTCGCGGACGGCAGCTGTCCAAAATTCGCCACTTGTAAATTCTGCCGTAATTTATACAGTGTTAAAGAGTTCGGAGAAGTCGCTGCGCTCCTTCTCTTTCTACGGTGTTAAAGAATATACTTTTTTTAAATATTATATAGGTCCGTAATACAAAATATCTGTTTGCCTCCATTGTCACGGTGGATGTGTGACCGTCGTTCGATGTTATATCCCAGAGCAGCACAGGCAACGCTGTACGAAAGTAGAAACACGTAGTCCACGAGTATAATTATGACGGCTAACGCGTCGGAAAATGACCGTTCGTACAATAAATTTCCTACAAAAGCAATTAACTGTGTTCCAACCCAGACGCGACCCACAATAATATATTGTTGTTCAATCATTTGGTGAACGAGTGTGTCCCATTTTATGTGGGTTGATGCGGTTTTGTTTTTGTGTTCTACATTCGAATCCATGCGCAACTAAATCAAATTAAATCTAATCTATCTAATAAATATTATAAAGGGGAAAGTTTGTAATGATGGATGGATGGATGTTTGTTACTCTTTCACGTAAAAACTACTGAATGGATTTTAATGAAACTTTACAATAATATAGCTTATACATCAGAATAAGACATAGGCTATAGGCTACAATTTATAAAGATATTGTGCCCATGGGCTTTAGATTTTCACGGGGCTGCGAAAACAATGCCGGTAGCGCTACTTCACACCGGGGGGAGCGGGGCCGGGGGCGGTGGCGGGAGCGGGGCCGGGGGCGGGTACGGCTTGGTATTTCCCGCAACTTTAGGACTACTTGGCAAAATCCTTGAGAACCAATTGCTCGATTTACATGCGGATTGTATCTACGTCTAGCCTGATTCTACTTAAAACTTATAGGCTACATAATATAACGCTTCATTACCTGAAGGGTGAGTAGTGAGTGTTAAATTCTTATAACTTGCGAACCATTAACCCGATTTATGTGCGTATTTTATCAATGTATAGTATCTCTGGGAGCTGTCAGGTTCGAGATGGGTTACTGTTTTCGATGTTGAGGCTGGCTGTGGGTTGGAGTCCACGCAAAACTTACCTACATTACACGTTACTTACTTACTAGGTAAACAATGTTGCAGTGCAAGTGCAGAAAGGTTCTGGCGGCAAATGCTTTTTTTAAATAGCCACCAAATGTCAACGAAGCTCTAAATGGGAATTATTGGATGTTTCTCATTAAATCATGCTATTTCATCTCGAACGATCTTGATTAAATTTGGTAGATGGATACATTGTCCTGGACCAGTTTGACCCTATTTTGGATCAGCCATGTCGGATACTTTTTATCTATGAAATAATTTAGCCGACGCTAACCCGAGCGGAGCCGGGTACCGCAGCTAGTATGATATAATTTAATAGATTCTTTATGTATATATACACAGGTATATGTTTATGTATATTTATGAACAAGAAATGATTTTACAATTTTAATAGCTTTGCATAAAGAAACACATCCTCACTATAATCTTCTCGTTTGATTTGTGAATGGAATAGAAACCTGCTTCGACTATTCCGTATTTAGGTAAAAAAAACCGGCCAAGTGCGAGTCGGACTCGCACACGAAGGGTTCCGTACCATCGTACAATATTTAACACAATTAAATCACGTTTATTACGCTATTTGTTGTTATAGCGGCAAAATAAATACTAGACCGGGGTAGATACGGTTTGAGAAGCACATGAAATCCGAAATGATTTTTTTTTTCAGAAATATATAATTTCATGTTCATATGCTTACATTAAGTTTGCAACATTTAGCGGGGCCCGGAAGATAGATGTTACGATCGGCGTCGCGTCGCGTCGTGCGGTAGATTCTTGTGTCTTCTGACGTTATCGACAAGGCAACCAGCAAGCAGGATGCAGGCTTTCGGAGGGAGCTGCGTAGCGACCACTACTTATTTCGGCGTCTATCACACTATTACTCAATTAATCACTTTGAAATGAAAAACTGTTATCTCGTAATAAATGTGTATTGTTACCCTGGCGGGCTTTCGTCGGCGACTGGTGCGCTCGCGGCATTCGGCCGCACCCTTTCCGCGCCCGCAACCCCCACCCGCTGTCTGCGCGGGTGGTGGCGACGTAGGCGAGAAGGGATGCACATAAACATCTCACAATGCATATACAACTATATCTAAACATATCTATACAATGTACAGCTACAGCGAACAATATAGTTAGGCATGTCGTCGTAGGCGGCGTACACTACTTTCTGAGACGACAGCTTCCTCCGGTGTCAAATGCATTGTTTCCCCGGTCTGAACGGCAGTCCCTCCAGCTGGCAAGCGCGTAATTTGGTCGTGTGCCTGTTGTCCGAGGTAGATGTGGTGCAGCATTTTCACTCACACTCTTACGGCATCGTGAGTGCGGGAGAAAGTACATATAACTGGGCGGCCATGCTTCGGTATAGCCAGCCTTGAATTGCGCCTTCCTGTTTCTCTTGTAGGCGATATCGCAGTCCTCTGTCGCTGTCATGTTCTTGCGTCCTCGTAGGCGTCTAAGCACTTGCCGCTCCTTGCACATTCCTGGGATGTTGTTTCTCTACTGTAGGCTGTTATTCTGGGTGTCTGTTCTCGTTTTCATCGTCTGTGGCGCGCGATCTCCTCTGATTTTCCGCGTCGTGTTGGAATAAATTCCAATTGGACCCGATTGGAAACCATCTCGAACGGGTTCATTTTCATCAATATCCATGCGTGCATGACATATATCCTCTCTCATCGGAGCTTCAGCCTCGCGGCAGCCGTGAAGTACCCAACCAAGATCAGTTTTGGTTGCTACCGGCTGCTTCTTGGGTCCGGTACGCATTTCTCGCGACATCAGAAGATTCCAATTATCCTGTCCAATTAGAATCTTGGGTCTGGCGTCTTGGCACAGAATATTTCTTCGGATGTCTTCCAGGTGCGTGCAGTCATTTAGCACACGAGCGTCCACAGTCTGAGTTCCAAGACCAATCGTGTCGACTGTGCGGGCACCAGATAACTCATGCCACGTGTCCTCGTAGTGGCCGCGTATCTTCACGTTCACTCGGCGCGACGCATCGGTGCCCGTATTTTCTCCTCCGATCCCGTGGAGTCGCAACGGTGTCTGGGGGCCTTCTGCCCCCACTTTTTCTGCGATCATGGACTCCACTAGAGATATAGTTGACCCGTCATCGAGAAGCGCATAAGTCTCGCACGTTCCGCGCGGTCCTTTCACCACAACCGGTGCGATTTTCAGGTAGGCGTATCTCGCCGTGTCGTGTGCGCAACATGAACTTATTATGGCTGCGTTTACATCGTTGACCTCGGGCGACGCGCTGTTTTCGTCGTCATTCAGCGCGTCTTCTTTTCGTTCATCGTGATGAAGTAGTCGGTGGTGCGGGCGTCTGCATCCCTGTACGCTGCAAGGTTTCGCGCGGCAGCTTCCCCAGCGGTGCTTCCCTTTCATGCACATGAAACACCACTTTCGATCTCTAATAAACTGCCATCGTTCGTCCACTGAACGCGCTCTAAATATTTCGCAATCAGGCAGTGCGTGTGGCTTCTCACATTCTTCGCATGTTGATGTCAATATGGAAGTGGCGTTCGCTCGGTAGGTAACTCTGGGCGCGGCACCGCCGCCGTGAGCGTGGGCACCTCCGCCGCCGCGATAGGGTGCGGGTGCGAGCGGGGCGCGGGTTCTCGCCATCGCATGCGCGGCGGGCATATCTTGCTCGTACGATGTCGTCAGGAACTTTGCTGCTTTATCTGCTTCGTGACAAAGGAAATCACTTAATATTTCCAGTTTATGCTGCCCGGAGTGCTCAAACTGAGTCGCGTAATCCATGTATCGCGCACGTAGCATCGGGGTGAGTCGACCGATCACGCCGGAAATTAACTGTGGATTGTCCGTATACGCGCTCTCGAAATGTCGGACGAGGCGCAGACAGTTGCGTACTTTACACGCGTACTCATCCAACATGCCATGCGCCCCGTTAGTCAGAGCCGGAAACTGAAGCACTTTCTTGATCACTATGTTAATTATGTCTTCCGGTCGTCCGTATAAACGTTGAAGGCACTCTATCACTTCTTCCGGGTCACCGCCGCAGGTAGAAAGGATTGCGTCAACTCTTTCTCTCGCATTTCCCGCAAGTGCAGCTCGCAGTCGTGACATGTTCTCTGCTGCACTGTAGGGATATGTAGCGTTCGTCTCTCAGTATGACGCCAAGAATGCGAGGAATTCCGACCGATCTCCCGAAAAGCGCTGCAAATCTCGGTGTCTCAGCGGCGCAGTAGTCGGTCGGTCGGCAAGTTTCTTCAGTTCTGCGGCGAGCAAGGAAATCGGGTCCAGCGGAACCTGCCCCTGCCCTCCGTGTGCAGCGGTGTTATCTTGGGCGGGCGGCTCGGTGTCGGGGGCGGGCGCCGCCGGCGCGGAGGCGATGGCGCGCCTTACGATGGCATCGGACGCAGCGCGGCTTGCAGCGGAGGCGGCCGGCGGGGCGAGGGGCGCGGAGGGTTCGCTCGGCGCCGGAATTCGACCCACAGCGCCTTTTGTTCTATGCGCCACATCTGGCAGCGCTCGAGATGCGACGCCGGGTACTGCGGCGGCCGGCTGCGGGGCGAGGGGTATGGGCGACTGACCATAAAAAAATGGTGCGACATCGTCTTTCTCTCTTCCCCTCGCCGAATCGGGTAGCGGTCGAGATGCGATGGCAGCGGCGGCGGGTGCGTCGATCCGCCAAGTGTTTGGCGGGAACGATATCTCTGCCCCCGCTCCTCTCTCCGCCGCGGTGTCACCGGACATCTGTTGGGATGCGGCGTCATCTGCTTCGAGCCGCTCTTTTTCGCGGGCTATCTCGATTCTCTGCTGCAACAGCGCCCTTGTTCTTCTCTGTTCAGCTTGCTCCGCTTTTCTCTCCATCTCTGCTAGCTCCAGCGAGGCCTGATATTCTGCTTCAAGGCGTCGAAGCCTCGCCGTAGAAGCATTTGAGCGGCGTGACGATGCAGCGACAGAACGTGTCAGCGTCGCTTGGTTCGTTGGTGTGTGCGTCGGTACCACTGTAGCGACCGACGAGTTGAGCTGGTCGCACGGTGATACGGGGGCGCCGGCGGGTGTAGGGCCGCCGGCGGTAAGGTTGTCGGTGCGTCTGGTCGCAGCCATGCCAGAGTCGGTAGGCAGCGGCGGCGGCGGCTCCTCGGTTGCCGCTCTCGTCCTGCTTCGGGTCTCCCTTGTCGACATCGCAGATCCGCGCTCGAAGGACCAATGTTACGATCGGCGTCGCGTCGCGTCGTGCGGTAGGTTCTTGTGTCTTCTGACGTTATCGACAAGGCAACCAGCAAGCAGAATGCAGGCTTTCGGAGGGAGCTGCGTAGCGGCCACTACTTACATCGGCGTCAATTACACTATTTACTCAAGTACTCATTTAGAAATGAAAAACTGTGTCTCGTAAATAACTGTATAATGTTACCCTGGCGGGCTTTCGTCGGCGACTGGTGCGCTCGCGGCATTCGGCCGCACCCTTTCCGCGCCCGCAACCCCCACCCGCTGTCTGCGCGGGTGGTGGCGACGTAGGCGAGAAGGGATGCACATAAACATCTCACAATGCATATACAACTATATCTAAACATATCTATACAATGTACAGCTACAGCGAACAATATAGTTAGGCATGCACTTATGAACTAAAGCTGTCGTCAACAATAGAAAAAAAATTAAAATGTATTTAAATATATATCTCTTAAACAAATATTTAGAAACGGTATTAAAAAATGTATATGTTAAGTCTTTTAAGGCGTAATGTAACTGTGAATTTGCAACAATTTTGTAATTACGGAAATGTATTTAAAAAAATGTTTTTAGTAAAAAAAATCTATGCCGCGAACCTAACTTGCTATTGCTATGTTTCTTTCTAGAATATGTAAAAGCAAATTAAATTCTTTAGAAACTATACAACGAACGATTTTATACGTATTTCGAATTTTTTGTTTAGCTTTTGTGTGAATGTAAACATTATAAATGAAAAAAAATGTGCTTCTAATATTTGCAACATTTTACAAATTTCACAGAATATAGAGTTTGCGGTCAGTTTCCAATTTCAGAAAATAAAATAGAATTTTCATTATTATTATTACACATGATATTACAGATATTAAAAGTACAAAAAAATATTTTACACAGTTCCGTAAATAAGAAATTGTTGCAAATTCACAGTAATATTACACCTAAAATTAGCTAACATATAACATTTTTAAATAACATTTCTAAATATTTGTTCAGAAGATATCATTTTTTAAACATATTTCATATTTTATTTCTATCTTCCGGACCCCCCAAAATGTTGCAAACTTAATGTACACACGTCCACATGAAATACTACGTTTATGAGAAAAAAAAATGCATTTCGGATTTAATGTTTTCCTAAGTGCTGATTTAAGGCTAAAGTTCCTGGAGTATACACACTCTGTGAAAATTTCAGCTGTCTACCTATTACGGTTCATGAGATACAGCCTTGTGATAGACGGACGGACGGACGGACGGACGGACAGCGGAGGCTTAGTAATAGGGTTCCGTTTCTACTCTTTGGGTACGGAACCCTAAAAAGGAGTGAGGCATATACTTAAAGCATTTGCATGTTAGTTAAAACTTTCCCGGACGTGGTTGGTCACCAGAGAAGATTTTTAAATTACCAAACCTCATGAGCGGTCAATAATACGGTCAAGAGAGGCCAAAGCCCTGCAGTGGGTGGCACTAAGATAAAAAAACTCAAAATTTAAAAAAAAAATCATGATATGCTTAAGTGATTTAGTGAATCAAACATTTCACATTTGGTAAATTTAGTAAGAGTTTGATAGGTTCTTGTATGTTTAGAGCGGCGTATGGCGTACACCAGGACTTAAAAACCGGCTGAGTGCTGCTTCACTCCATGTTTGAAGAACCCCTGGTTGTATTTTGAGTGCATTAACTATGTATGAATGATACTCTAAGGTTAAGGAAACAACTTCAGAAAACCCACCGTATCGGTGATGTTTAGTTAGGTTGGGGTAGGTAGGCCCATAACTGTGCCATTTAGCAATAGCCAGATGGCATAGTAATGGGCTCGTTACTTATTATGTGCCACTAGAAACATCATTCGGCAAAATGAGGTTGACACTAGTCAACCGATACCCTGAGACTTATTCTGTGCCCTAAGACTGATTATGTATTATTGGTACTTGGAAGCCTGAAATGGCACCCATGATGTTGCATATTTATAGTTTTTTTTAAGTAGCGTGATCGTGATTTTTCAGTAAGTAAAGAATAATTATTTATTAGGCAGTACAAAGTTTCAAAGAATATAGAATACTTTCATTTCATCGGCCTTTGGGAAAAATCGCATAATCAGTACAAATTCGTTAGTAATATCAAATAGAAAAATAATTTGCTCATTACCAGAACCAACATAATAGTAATATTGAATACTTTATTAAGGAGTTCGTGGCTAAGGGGCGGATGGACGCATTCCATCCCAGAAGTCTGGGTTCAAATCTTCTCTCTCTCTCTTTATCTCAACTTTCTTTCTCTTTCTGACTTGGATAAAAGGATTTCGTTGCGAATGCGAGCTGTTCCATGGTACGGAATTCATGTAAAACTGTAGGTCCCATTCCCTTACTAGGTGAATTAGGGTTAGGCCCGCCCGGATAGTACAATCGCATTGGATGATAAGAAGGTCGAAGCGGAAATGAAATATTTTCCATATTTTCCATCAAGTTCGATGTAGCCATGCTCATTAAGGGAAGGTCCTGGCAGGGCATCCGATTTCTTCAGGAATGCGGTATGTTGGCCCATCCATTTAAAAAAAACCTGAAGGGTTCTGTACCATCGTATAAGATTTAACACAAAAAAATCACGTTTTTCGTATGGGGCCCCCTTTAATTTTTAATATTTTTAAATTTTACCGATTTGTTGTTATGGCGGCAAAATATATACACTCTGTAAAACTTTCAGCTGCCTACCTATTACGGTTCATGAAATACAGGCCTGTGACAAACCGACGGACGGACGGACGGACGGACGGACGGACGGACGGACGGACGGACCCTTTGGGTACCGCAAAAAGTTTCAAGTAGCGCGCTGGTCGCACAGACAAATGGCGCGATTTTATCAGGCTTAGGCCAATTTGTTAGCCAAGAGCCACCACTCCCGAGAAATTCATCATTCGTGATACTAATGCATCGTTTATCTTCATGAGGGGAATGAAGCGTGGCTATTGGAAGATGAAATCTCTTATGAATTTATTTTTCGCTCAATGTATTTACTTAAAGTGAAATATTATTTTATAGACGGCCACCCTTTTTACGAACAGATAATGTTGAAGATTGGATCGCTTCCTTTGGTGTATTGTGTGTGTAGACGTAGAATAGTTACTTTCGTAGATGTAAATAAATAGGCGACAAATGATTGCAAGCAGCTTCGCTCGTAAAACTGTTGGATTCGATTTTTTGTGTGATGTTATTAAATTTTTATTGATTTTATAGAGGGAGTTAAAAGCAAAAAAACGCATTGAGCCAATGAATCTATATATTTTTGTGTGTATCTGAATTATATTAGTTTTTTTATGGAAATGGACTTTGATGGCTATTTTGAGCACACCACATGGGAAATTGATGATATACAAGGAGCTTCCTTATACAGGATGTTTGGTGATTAGGTACATTCCTTCTAAGGACTCATTAAAGAGCTAATTTGCAACAAATTTTGCCCAGTGTATCAATCGTTTTGAGTTATTTAAGTTTTTTTTTAAATGTTCTGTATTATGATGAAAAAGTAATGATTGTTAAATAACTACTACACTCTGGGCATTTTATCAGCGATTTTATAATAGCTGATGAATGAGAGACTACTTCAAAAAAATAAATGCTTTCAAAATATCCATTATCTCAGAAATAAATGTCGTAAATGGTAGTTTATTGAAAAAAAATTACAACATATATTTCAATATAAAAAAAGTAAGCCACGAGGCATACACATTATTGAAATAACTTCATTAATTACTTTTTTTCATTACTTTTGCATTGATTATATTAAGTAAGGATTATAATATTATTATTATTGTGTATTAATGATAGCTACTTTAATATAAGTGAATACCATTATTAACAAGTACATATTCCTTACTTAGTAAGTGGTATGGTCGATCCTGTCCGGATCACCACATAAAATTAATGATGGTCTAAGAGGCAATGAAAATTAGCGATAGTTGATCTAGTTACTAATGTGAAAAGTTCCAGAGATATGCCATAATAAAATTTAATTTAAACAGGACATGAGGTGTATCTCGATGAGCCTTTGATCCTTCCTAAGCCGAAGAGTCCCACCTGAAAGAACGTCCGTATAGAAGCTTCACTTCAACTTATGCCGTCCAGTTATATCATAAACCGCTTGCGACCGCTTGGACATTGTTACCGTAGAACCAGCAGGAATGACATATCGAATGCCCCCCCGCCCCATTTGGAACAGTTCTGAATTCAAACATTAATTCTGCCACGGACATCTTTAGATCGGCTTGCTTACAATTAAAATATGTTTGTGCTTGTCTTATACATCAACTGTACCAAATTACCTCAAAGACTCGAGAGAATACCGGAAGTTTAATTAAAGCGCAGCAGCTTGAAGTGACCTAATAGCTAAAGTTGTTAAATTAGTTCAACGGTCCCGTTACAATCTCAATAAGAACAGTTTGTGTAGAGGTGTGAAAAAACATTGTATTACAAACTAATTAATTGTAAACATTTTGAGCATTTTAAGACGTTTATTGATACAATAAATATAAAATTATGTATGAAAGCTTGTATAATGAACTAAAATAATTAAATACATACATAACGATGAATTATCATGTTAATCGTGCTTTGTTAGAAATGCTTTTCAATTGAAAGATGCTCCACAATCGTGTAACATATTAAATTCAATCATTCGCATCCACAGCCTTCGTTTAAAAGTTATGATGACACTTTGAAAAATTGTATGGACTTTCGAAGAATTCATTTTTTTTTATCGAAGAAATCGGGCTAAAGATAAGAAACAAAGCATAGATTTTGTGTAGGACAGTCATTGAAAAGTTGAATAACCTTTGTAATGCATTATTCGTATTATCTTATCAAGAAAAAAAACTCATTTAAAGACAATATAATTACCTACGTTCAAATGACTTCTCTTCTCACGCGCTATCCCCGCAATAACGTAGATATTTTTTGTTTTAATTTTACGAAGCGAGCTGGGAGCCACTGCAGCGCCGTCGCACACACCACCTCACCGCCTGCGCTGCCTCTCCCCCTGCCCTGCTGCCACCGCCCCCTATAGCGCGCAACACGAGATGCAACGGTGCGGCCGCCCTAAGATTTAACATTCAGAGTCCGAACCTCTCCGAATGAACTACGTGTTTAGAATTCAGATCGGGCCTGTTTTCCGCTGCACTGCCTTTTAATACTACCTAGTCATAAATTGAGCTATATTAGTATGCAATCGGCTGAGTAGCTACGCAGAGTCCGGGCTCGTTATTTATTGAACAGCCCCGGCGAGAATTCAATTTATGAGCTCAAGATAGCCATTTAAAATTTCATTTAAATTGACCTGGTTTTTTTGTTGCTGGACATGGATAGATAATACCACTTCGACTATGACATCCACCCGACACACCCCAAATCAATATAAGGATGGTCCTGTCCTGATTTTAGGTTATCCAACGACATCTACATACCAAAATAATAAAATATGATTATACAAGTATTGTCATCATCATGTTTTGAAAATAATCTTTAAACGATTTTGGTCAGACATTGGGCGAATGCAGGCACCACTTACCTATATTGAACAAGACGGAAAATACGGACCATTTTCATTGCCGCTTCGACTATCGTTTATTTAATGCGATGGTACCAATCCGGGCGGGACTAACACTATCACCTAGCAAGTATGTAAGTATCCCTGAGTTAAGGTGGCCCAACCCGGCGGGCCTAACTCATTCGCGGGCACGGTACAAAACCGTGCTGTTGCGCTCTGAGACCTTCTCTGTTTCAAAGAATAAGACAGGCTCCGTGATGAGGAAGATGCAACATGTCCACAAAATGGACAATGTATGATTTGGTAAGATTTACGAGAATTTTCATTTCAAAACGACTTATAGCTAAAAGGAAACCACGACCGCTGTAGTAAAAAATCTAACAAAAACCAAATAGATCATAAATCTTGATTAAATAAGCTATGTCTGATGACTAATCTTTTTACGATGTTCTTACTTTATCATTGTGTAATCCACCCCAAAGTTATTGTATGAAACGCGCGAAAAATTCGAACTTTCGGACCCTATAACTTAGAAACCAAACACAATTTTACAATGCCAATGGTCATCAGACATCTAGTTCGATCAAATAAAGCGATTTTGAGCAAAATTTTGGATCTCTGACAAGAAATATGGGCGTGATCTTCTTTCCCCTTTTGTATGGGGAGATGAGCGGGATGGGTCACCTTAAGAGACCCGCCATCTCCGAAGGCATGTAGAGTCTTTCTCTGGGTTCTATACTCGTCTCTACTATGGCGGATTCCTGTCGCAGATGCATAATGCTGTCTCTCCGTACCCTTTCTACAATCGCTCAGCGCGGAGCAGGCAGGGAATGCACTTATTCACTGTCGACATTCCCAAAATAAGAAACAACCGATCGTTTAGATCCTTACTATCGATGGGTTCGTCAAACCAAAGTGCAACCTGGGGTCCTTCAAACATGGTCTGAAGAAGCACCTGGCAGTCCGACATGGTTTTCATAGTCCCCGCAAAAGTTCGAAAGATCATAGGGGTCGTCGGGGGTCTTGTGGGTGGACCTGGCGTATGCCATATGCAGCGGTTTACATAAAAAAAAACAAGAAAGAAGACCTACAGTTTTACGTAATATCCGAACAAAAAGCGACAAATCCCTTAGTTACCTCTCACGCTGCTAACGGGAAGAAATGCAATGAAACCACGTGTATTATTTCGAAGGGCCAGAACCAATTTCTCATTGTGACCATTCTACGTAAGATAATAGTAATTTCTATTTGCGAAAAGAGTGTTTCTTAGAATTTTGCAGAGTGTGTTTATGACTTTCAATTTATCCCGACAACCCCTTCCACTAGATACCCTCACTTGAAACATGAGCAAACCCTGTAAAGCCCATAAAGTACACGCCGTCCGCTGCACGCCCTCGAGGTCCGCCGACCGCGAGCGATCGTGCCAATTTGACATCTCGCAAAACGAATTACGGCCCATCGCTCGCCGCGGCGGCACATGCCGTCGCGGCGCGGCGCAGTGACGTCGCAGCTGTGTGTCGCGGCGTCAGGTCGAACGGCGATGTAGGCGGTCGGTGATGAATCGTACTCGCGTGCTAGCGGCGGCTGTGCGGAGACGTTGGGGGTCTAGAGATTTTGACACTTTTATTAGGACAACCAGCACTCCTTGTAAAATTTATATTAAACGTATCGTATAGGTTTTTTTTTTAAGCGCGGCATATGGCGTACGCCAGGACCTAAAGGTGCCCGACGACGCCCATGGGTTTTCGAACATTTAGGGGGGCTGCGAAAACCATGCCGGCCGGCCAGGTGCTTCTTCACACCACGTTTGAAGGACCCCAGGTCGTAATTTGGGGAAAATACCTCGGAAGGGAGTTCATTCCATTGTTTACCAACCCTATAGATAGGATCTAGAGGATCGGTGAGTTCTTATTTTTGGAATGTCGACTGTGAATTTGTGCATTTTCTCACTGTTTCGCGTTGACCGAATGTAGAAAGGGGACGGAGGTATAACGTATAACGGAAACATATGAATCTAGAACGACCGTGTTGGATAAGCTATCGTTTTATATTTCTGCTAACTAAGCACTGTTATAATATTACCGGAAAAACTTGGCATGGAATATTAAGACGTTAAAAAGGTTATAACTAGCAAACTTTTAAAAGAAATAGAGGCTCTCAATTACGGTTAGTTTTTGAAATGATTTTAAGTTCATAGTTAAAATTCTGTCAAAGCGCTACTCGTTCTTATCATCGAATACTATCTTTTCTAGAACATACATCGTAAAAACAAATAAAATAAACTTTTATTTTGTGATGATCAAATCATAAACAATAAAAACGTTTCAAAGGTATTTCGGTTATTTTCAAAATGAAAAAAACAATTATTTTCGTCACATTTGACAAAAGTTATCATGGATCAAAAAATATCGGTACATGTGCTTAACACCGACTACGCCCCGATTGCACGAAGGGACGACCGAGTTAATCAATGATCACTTTTAGTGAACCGCATGGAGTTCCTTACATACTGTCCATACAAAGTGACGTGTTTAATCGTACGTTGACGTTGATTTTGATTTTTTGGCCTTTCGTGCACTCGGCCCTAAGTGTTACCTCCCCATTGTAACTACTGGTTGAAAATGTAGATAATATCCCACCAGTTTATATTGTTTCCACCATATTCCACAATTCGTCTTAACACAATCTATCTCCATGAATTTAGATAAAATTAATATTACAATCCAATTGCCTTCATCCAACTTTTCAAATATGTTAGGTACACAATTGTGGTTCTGCGCATGTGCAAGATGAGTTTGGGCCGAATAATAACAATAATAATAATGTTTTATTGAGGCACACAGTCCTAAATACATGAAATGCATTCACTTAATGGTGTGTTTTTAAATTCTAACAAAAAATATTTCAAGCCCATAAATGTTTACCGACTTAAAACGGGGGTTTCCAATTCAATCCGTATGTCATAACATACATTGATATGAACGTAGGTATAAATATATTTGTCTTTTCCACAATGCGTCTCACCCAAGGGGACCAATTCTTGCGCTTACTAGTTTACATACGGAACACACACTACTGAATCCTCACTCAATCAGTTAATATCTTCCGCCTATTCTGGTGCGTTTACGGATTGCTTTTCGAAATGGATTATAATTTTTCGTTAGCGCTGAATTAATTAGGAAACATAGGTTGATTCAATTTCGTGCCACACTTACGGTGTGGCGCTGCGATCGATTTGATCGATCGATCGAGAATTCCAATCTAATTTTAAAGTGATTTTCTCTACTGAGAACACTACTGACGGAACTCGCGACTTCCGAGAATTGGCCCACAGCAATCGTTCGATCTTTTCAGTCAGCCGGCGGCGGAGGCGTGTCGGGGCGGCGCGCGGCGGCGGCGGCGCTGGGACGAAGCGAGGGACAACAAGACCACCAGTGCTTTGTTCGCGGAACGATCAGCTCTCCCAGTTTATTGAGGAGTGTACATTTGTTTGTTTGAACGGGACACCCTCAAAATCCACCGTAAGCACGAAATTTCCATAGATAATCGCATAATACAACGCCCGCCCGCAATATTATTTTTGTTTTCGCTTAGCGTTCTTTCTAATTTTTTTCTTTTTGCTCAGCTTTTAAAGATTATATTTAAAAGGTGTGATGGTTTAAATCCTACAAATATCCTCGAGAAATGGGTTATCAAATGCTTATGGTAAGATAGTTATGAGATTAGCGCGTTAAACTCTTCAGCTTTATTAAATGCGGTACCTGGCTCCGCTCGGGTTCATGTTGGGGTGAATTATTTCTTGGATAATAAGTAGCGCAAAGAGCTGGTACAAAAGGCTGGTCCAGGACATGCAATTGTTTCCATTTAGAGTTTCGTAAAATTTTGTTGACAATTTTTCCAAAACAAATTTAAAGCGTGTGCGCCAGAACCCCATGTAGCAGGAGCGCACTTGCATTGCTACATTGCATACCTAGTAAGTAAGTAACGAAGGGGTTACCCCTAACCCCTAGGGGTAACCTAACCTAACCTAACCTTACCTGAAGTTTTACGTGGACTCCAAGCCACAGCCGGCCTCACCATCGAAAACGGTAACCTCCCGAATCTGACTGCTCCCAGAGATGCTATACGTTGATAAAATACGCATATAAATCGGGTGAGTAATTCTCAATTTATAAGAATTTAACACTCACCCCTCTGGTAATGAAGCGTTATATTATGTAGCCTATACATTTTGAATATAATCAGGCTAGACGTACATATGTAGATATAAACCACATCTAAATCGGGTAATTGGTTCTCAAGTAATAAGCATTTTATCCCACTGCTCGCACCTCTGGCGATTTAGTGTGATGCCAAGTTTATGTACAGGAATTACTGTTTTTTTATTTGGCATTTAAACACAATAATATCTTACCGATTGATGACAAAAAATATGACAAATCAGAGTGCATTGTGCTGCCTATTGAAGATGAATAAACTATACAATAAAATAACCTATCTACTAGAACGTACCTTTAGTCTAAGAGTCTTGTCGATCGTGGGTGCATTCAAAGCATCGTCTGGCTTTCATGGTAGCGGAACAGCCGCTGCGTGATCCGGGCGCCACGTCGGCTGTAATATCCGGACCGAGTACACGTAAAGAAATCGGGCTGGCAGCGTCACACCGAACAGATAACGAATCAAACCGGCGAACATTGAACGGAAAGGCGTCTAGTCTTCGGAAAATGTCGACTTGTACTGCTGTATTAATCTCTGCCTCTGACGGCTAGTATATAAGTTCAATTTCAATATATGTTTCCAAAAAACACACGTATATACATAATTAATTGAAAAAAAAACTGTAGGTTACAATACAATAATACATTTTACAAAAACCTAGTTAAATATATATATATATTGTGCATTGCAGCCTACAGAAGAACTAAATTCTGTGTAGTAGGCCGCATTGCCGCATTCTACCAGACAAGTGAACGCTGCATTTGGCGAGTGGTTCACAGGAACACGTTGTTGCTCCTTGGGATATTTTGGGGCTCATTGTGACGATTGGATTTAAAAAAAAGAACAGCTAAAATATCCGATTGAAGATTGGCAGTCGCGATTAAAGTGACGTAAGATAACCTCGACGAATTGAGATGAAGACTAGCAAACTATTTTGGAATGTTTGGTCTGGTCGCTTGAAGGACGATGGTTGCAAAGAAAACGTGGTGGAAAAGATTTTGATCTTTGCATGACGGCGATGACCTGAGCCGGTAATCTCAGTTGTCACCTAAATTGGCGTTACGGCAAACCGATCGACTGGCGCTTTTAAATGTATGGAGAAATTGAAGAGCGCGCGCAGCGGGCGTTAAGCGAACTTACATTTGCGAGTCCGAGCTTGATTTGACAGCTTACTCAACGTTGCCGTAAATACGACGACGTTGCCGTTTACGTCCATTCCGCGTTTTCATACAAATCGGAAGTCCGCGTTTGACTTTGACAGGTTGAAGAAGTAAAACCACAGAATATCTAGTAAAAACTTGTATGGAGTTTGAAGAAAACGCCAGTCGATCGGTTTGCCGTAAACGCCAATTTAGGTGAGAACTCAGACTGACCACTCTGGTCAGACACCAAGTCAGATGAAGCACATTGTTAACTTTTCAATGTAGTTAGATGTGACTCGCTGTTTGATTGTTGGACTGTCAACAGGATTCCGCTAAGTAAAAGGAATTAGATTTTTCATTTCCCCAAACAAGTACGTCTAGACGAAATCATCCCTATATTTGAACTCGGATACTTTGGAGATAGAGTTGGTGATGGCTTACTTTTCTGGTACCACCATCCATCCATAGTTAGAATAAAGAGCCCGTTTTCTGGAGAATGTCGCTACCATCGCTTGCAAGTAAAATTTTAAACATGATTTGTGAAAACGTAAAAAAATCCTTAAACTATTATCGAGGTGACCCAAAAACCACTGAATCTTCGTAAAGCAAGCTCAAAGATGAAAGCGAAGCAGTCTGGCGGATGCAAGGGACTCCGAAATCTAAAAAGATCTCAAACTTCGATGGCACTGTAATCTGATTTAACTCTGATAATATGAAGTCACAAGTCAAGTGCTAGGGCTGTAAATGAACTTTGTGTTACTAAAATCTCATTTATGAACCACTTGTAGGCACTTATCTATGATAATAAATAACACTCGATGGTGGAATGCAGCTTTCAAATGCATGCAAAAGTGCCACTTGTGTGTAGCAGGAATTGCGAGAATAATATTCACTAATAACGCTCACCCTCAACATGCCACAATGTATTACTTCTACTATACATTCATGATATTTAGTTTGACGGCTTACCGCGCGCATGAGAAGTAGGGCGTGCTGATCCTAATACGGGCGGTAAGCCGTCAAATAAAATAGTATTATGTCTCGGGTGAATTTGAAAACAGTTATACTTCTATTGATTATTCTGATTATTCTTAATTCTAAGAAAAATCTATTCTGGTTGTATAAATCAAATATTTTAGTCTAACAACTAGTTTTTAGATGTCTGTGATGGTAAAAGAAGCCAAGGTAGACAAACTAAACGTTGGGAAGACGACATTAAAAAGATAGCTGGCCCAGAATGGACACGCACTGCAAAATACAGGACAAAATGGAAAGCTTTAGAGGAGGCCTTTGTCGAAGGACAAGCTGTAAAAGAAAAACCGGTTGCCGATACATATAATTAGTTAAGAAAAAAGTTAAATTCTTAAGTAGAATTAGGTAGAATGTAAGATTATGAATGTTATTTTAGTTACAGTAATAAAGGCTTATAAATAGATAAATAAGAAATCATAAATGAAATTCCATGAATAAATGAAGCAGTGATGCCAATTTTTAGGTGGTTTGCATTAAAATCATTTGGCCTAGGTATTGGCATAAAAGCTTTCCGGCACCGAATTTATATATCTTATATATCCATCTCGTACCGCTCCGCCAGAATATATAACTCTCTGTCGACGGGTGCCATTCCTCAAATATATAACCAGGGAGTCTTCAAGCGTCATTTGAATAAGCTCGACAACTCAGCGATGGTCCGCAAATCCACTGGCATGGTGCCTCGCTGAGCGTGGTTTCGTAAGGCTAGGTGTATTTGGCTTTGCTGGTCACCTATGGTTCTCAGTACAGTGCCGGTTTGTATACGGTAATGTCAGCCAGATGACATAGTACCAGTTTTTTTTACATCAAGAGGACCCCAGATCCTTACCGATATGATCACCTACGACCAGCAAGCATGGAAATTATCGGAAAAAGTTAGTTTACTTACGAATTCGGGACGTTCAACATCGAATGTTCGTCGTACTAAATATCATCCGGTAAAGTTATTAAACGTGTCGTTAGAACTCAGTAATATCAGTAGTAAGCGAATTTGTAAGTGAACTAACGCGCTGGCGCTGCCGCCATTGTATGTTAAACTGGCTGCGCCGCCCCCATACGGACGTGCTTCGGTCGCTACTCCTGTACTTCCATACTCGCTGCCGAGGACTCCCCGGCCTGGGACGAAAGCTGGCGGCGGAAACACCGAACGGTAGTTTCCTTCCGTACTTGTTCCCGGATCGCCGTTTTCAGAAGGCTCAGTGCATTTCAGGAAAGGTGTGGCCGTCAGACGGAGCAGCGGGTTGGAGTCACCGCCACTGAGCAGGTCCGGCTTTCAGTTTTTCCGCAGCGACGCCGAACCTACCTATAATCTTCAGCTCAACCTAGGGCGAGGCTAGTTTGAATCTAGTGAGCAGGAGGTGCGGTGCCGTTATCTCAGTTTATCACAATTACCAATAAATTTTTTTTTTCGCTACGGATGCTGATCCGCAAAGAGCTCGACACCCGTTTTGAAATAATAATTATTTCCAATGGGTTCATTCAACTTATTCCAGCTTGTTCGATATATTGCGAGCTTCGTCCATGTCCGCCCTGCGAAAGCAGCTATTTCGTCTCCTATATTTTCCTTTTTCTTGCCCTTGGGCCGAAACGAATTATCCACCCAGGCGGGCTTCTAATGCACCCAGGTGAGATTAAAGAGATCGCCCCAAAATATTTTAAATTTTATTAAACCGTGTTAGACAGGAGGGCGAAACATTGGAGGATAAATTCACAATGTAATATTCTTTGATCGCAGTGACCTAAGCAATACGATAAGGCGGCAGGATGCGGGTCTCCATTGACGTTTCGAACCGTCGCGTCGTCGGTGGAAATAGCATCTCCTTTTGCGTATAAAGTCACGTTTGAACATTGGAAGCACTGTATAATAATAATAAAAAGCGAAGGGCACTTGTATTCGCAAACACATCTCCTGTTTCGAGGAAACCGCGAGTTAAACACTCTTTCAACATACGGTACGGAATCATATTTTGGGGTAATGTGTACAACAATAGATGACATTATTTTGATTTTTAAAAAAATCTGACCAACCAAGGGAATGGTAAAGATCTTCCGACTTTGCACTAACTTTAAAAACAGGTTTTTCATTGTTGTTTGGAGATATTGATGTATTTTGGGAGTTTGGACCTCAATTGTCCCTAATTTTTTTTTCATGCGACCTGACATGGATGGCCAATACCACACAACTACCGTTATGATATTAGCCCAATACACCACATTTCCGAAGAAATTAGGTGCCATGCCAGGACCTTCCCTTTATGAGCACGGCTACATTGAACTGGACGGTAAACACGGACAATTTTTCATTGCCGCTTCTACCATCTTGTCATCCAATGCGATGGTACCAACCCGGGAGGGCTTAAACCCTTTTTTTATGTGACTGGATATGGATGGCTAATACCACACCTTCTGTCATGGTATTAGCAAAACACACCACATGGGAACTAAGTGCCATGCCAGGACCTTCCTTATATTGCACGGCTACATTGAACTGGATGGAAAACACGGACAATTTTCATTGCCGTTTCGACCATCGTTCATCCAATGCGATGGTACCAACCCGGCGGGATAAACCCTACCACCTGTAAGTAAGGAAGGGGACCTACAGTTAACGTGGAATCCGAACCACGGCCAGCCTCTCTCAACGGTCGAATGGTCACCCATCCAAGACCTGACCGGACCCAGCGTTGCTTAACTTCGGAGAGCGATCGCCGAAGTGTCGCGCCACTGGGCCATTGACGCTGACTCTACCACCTAGTAGGGGAAGAGGACCTACAGTTTTACAAGGATTTCGAACCATGGAGCAGCTCGCATTCGTGACGAAATGCACTTCTCCAACACAGAATGAGAAGACTAATTAGTAGTCACCAAAGTTAGGTTGGGTTAGGTCAGGTTAGGTTAGCGACTAGTTTGTTAACCTAACCTAATAACGGTTGAGTAAGAAAATCCCAACCAATGAGCACGTCGTTAGAACATTTTATTAATCTTATTATCAACTAGTTTTATTAATATTCTGTACATTCATATGTAAAGTGAATGTTTTACGTATGCAACTGCATACGTAAGCAAATCAGCTAACCTAACCTAACGTTACCTACTCTGCGTAATTAGAAACTTGGTGGTTCAACGCCTTTCTCAATCGGCTCCTCGAGATTCGTCTTCCGCCCAGGTATGTCACGGGTACAATAGCGGCAATCAAAAACATTCCATTTTGAATTAAAAACACACAAGGAAAATGAAAGAGTTCATGCAAAATACACCAAATTCTAACAGAGTTGTTGCAAAAATATACATATCAAACAAACTCTTCTAAATTAAATTACTCAGCCGTCAGTCAAATATATGGTCTTCTCGAGAGTGGCAAGCGTATGCATATATAAAGGAGTATGCCTCCGACATATATGATTAAGTAAATGTTTTTCTTTTCTTCTTTATTCGCCTTTAGTAATCGAATAAAAACAAGCATTCTCCACATTTCGTTAGAAATGCTCCCCTTTACGTCTGCTGCGGAAATGGCTTGGTACTGGAAGTTGCATTTGAATACGTCCCGTTAAAAAGATAGTGTGTAACAAACGACTGCATTTTACGGGCAGTGGAACATATATTCTCAATACCGACCACTTAAGCGATTTTAACGACTGAATGACCCCTTACTGTGGTTCTAATGATAATTTTTGACTAACCCATGTTTCTCTCCAACTCGGGTTCGATTTGCTGTAAGCGGTTCATATTTCAGGGGTTGGACTTGCCTTCCATGTCAGAGATGATCGAATCTCCACCCCATTCATGCACCACTCTGTTTCTCTTTATGAGTGAGGTAATTGTTTTCGTTACGAAAGCGAGCTGTTCCATGGATCGGAATCCATGTGACCCTTAGGTTCCTTTACCTAAAAAAACAGCACATCTAGTTTTAATTTTATATGTATTTAAATGTTTCCGTAAGGAATAGTTAGGAAATAGGCTAGTTTAATGTAAACCTACTCTCTATATATTCACTATTTAATTGTCTGTTTCTGTTTTTCCTTCTAATAAATTAAAAAAAAAAAAAAAAAAAGGTAGTAAAGGCATCGGATGAAAATATGGTCTATGTGATCCGTCCAGTTAAACGTAGCCATGCTCATTAAAGGCATGTTCTAGTATGTGGTGTGTTTGGCTAATATAATGACGGTGGGTGTGGTAATAGCCATCCATGTCCAGTCACATGAAAAGAACCAATTCGTAAAATTTAGGTGAAATAAAATATTATTGACAGAGCGTAGCGAAGGTCTCCGTTTCAAGATTGGGTAAAAACGCTTTCGCATGTCCGTTCTCAACTGATTCACGTGAAATTTTGTAAGCATGTTCGATATTTATAAATACATTATTTGCCAGTTTTTTTACTTATATGAAAATAAAATTAGAAATATCAAATAGCCACTAATAATATTTGTTATACGTTTGTATTTCACCTAATACTACTTTCATATGTTTTTTCCCCCAAAAGCCTTACACATGCATGCTCAAACTAACCTATACCACTCACTGTAGAAGGGCCGCGAGAGGGGAGATGTGTCAGTGTTGGGAAAAGGTCGAGGCACATTCGTGGAACACAAATAGCGACACCTAATGTGTGGAGCTTCATGTCTATCATTTTTAAGTTCTCTGGTTAAAGCCCGGCATTCCGAGCTGATCGAACGATAGCAAAAAGCTGTTGGATGAATGTTTTCGTCTATCAGGAGGCAAGCCATCGCAGCAATAGGCTAGCATTGAAGGGGATATCCGAGGTTGCTGTCGAACATCCTTATTTACGTAAGACGTACGAATAGGTTGTTTGTTCGTATTTCTTACTTCAAAAACTTGGAATGAGGGCTTATCCGAGGGATATAGCCCTTCATATTTCATGAAAGCCACCACATTCAATTTATTTATTTTAAGAGGAACCTGAAATCCCTCTTTCAAGCCAACATAACTTCGTTACCCACCTCGCGCATTGTCGAATGCTTATGGGCATAGTCGCTACCCTAGACGCGGAATGTGCCATGTGTCCCACGTTCTATTAAAAAAGTTACGGGCAATATTCACAAATTTTGCAGCAAGCAGTGACCGTGGCTTAAGTCTAAGCTATCCTAGCCGAATGAAAGTCTGGCCACATTCCGTGAAGATAACGTCACTCACGGCGCGCACCGGGGACACGGCCTTAAGCGCCTCAGCGTGTCTGTGTCAGTATCCTCCTTAATAAGTGTCAGGAGTCGTCGTGACGCGTGATTGGAATCACGTTACGAGGCGTCGCGTCGCCTCAGCTCGACAACGCGAAGCCTTCAGCCAAGAACATCGCTGCCTTCAAAGCTCATAATAATATTCATGTACGCTGGTAAACGCGACTGGCATTATGTAACAAACCGTTTAGATATTATATCTGATTGTCGATAGGCTTTTTCACGGAATGTGCTGCTCCAAATTGTTTCTGATATTTCTTCTTGGGAAGTATCGTTGCCCGGCAGAAGTGCAGAAACGCTCTCACTCTTTTCAGTTTACTACTCATGCGGTGGAATCTCTAAATGCAAATTTAACAGGTACTGGTACTACCATGGCCGCATCTTTGTGGAAAATTGCGTCCCGGATTATTACCTCTCCTACATCCGTATCCTATACATGCGTAGGATATTGGCAGAACAAAAAGAATGCAGAAGTTGAATTTATTAACACAGATTAAAATTACGTTTGGTAAACTTAGTCACCACTTAGAAAATTGTTAACTGATGAAATGTCTGATTGAATACATTTTTCAATGGCTATAACATACATATATGTATAGAATCCAACATCCGATTCATTTGAAGTCGAACAGTGGCATGTACATTGCAACCGTTGCAAAAATAATTTGGAAATGATCAAAACACATCGTTTCATTAATGTGATGCACTGTCGGATTTCAAAATTATAACAAGAACTAATGTACATTTCACACAGTCAGACAGTCTATACATTTGAGATTAGCAATGTTGGTAGTATAACGTCACAAATTGAGATCCTTTATCTACGGGGTAGAATGCAAGGTATTTTCCGATGTATTTTCCCGAAATTACAACCTGGGGTCCTTCAAACATGTTGTGAAGAAGCACCTGGCCATTGGTTTCGCTGCGAAATGTATGAAAGCCCATCGACATCGTCGGGAGCCTCTTAGAGGAAGGCCTGGCTTACGCCATTAGCCACACTTTACACCAAATGCCTCTATAGCCTATCTCTATGAAAACTATAAATAAATAAATTCTGCTTCTTTTTAAACGCCATAATCTCTATAATAATATAAAAGAACAAACATGTTTCTGCATATTTATTACATCTAAACGTGTAAAAATATTTGATAGTGTAGGGGACACGGCATACGAAAAAAAAGAAAAATGAAAGCCAATATTTTATTACTAATACAAGGACATCAAAAGCAATTTCAGTGCGAAGTTCGAGGCAATAAAACGTAAACATGAAATAAGAAAAGCGTGTAAACCGTTTTCAGTAATCACGACATCAATATGTGTGGCCTTCCGTTGACAGTGAATTCCTTACAACACCTGGAACTGCAACCCAAATCCGTTACCCCATAAAAGATTTGCTGACTTGCAGTATATGTTCGGTGGTCTCGCTGCTTCAAACAGTTTTCTCTGAGAAAGGAGACAAGAAATCTTGAACGGTTTTATGAGAGAAACGGTACGGGTTAGAAATTTGCTCAATTCTTATCACAAAATAGAATAAACATTTTAAAAGACGGATTATGCTTTGACTGACAAGTTTAAAAATAAATAATTTAATGCCGCTTTATTTATTTGAAAGGATCTTAAAATATTTGGACACACAACTCGGAAACACTGTATTTATCCATTTGAAATTACTGTGCATTTCTTCACGAATACGAGCCATTCCATGGTTCAGAATACATAGGCCAACTGCGAGTCGACTCGCACACGAAGTATCGCACACGCAAAATACGTTTCTTGTATGGGGCCCCCTTTAATTGGTATCATTTTAAAATTTTACGTATTTGTTGTTATAGCGGCAAAATAAATACACATTCTGCGAAAATTTCAGCTGCCTATCTATTACACTTCATGAGATGCAGCGCTGTGTCAAACGGGCGGACGGACGGACGGACGGACGGACGGATGGACAACGGAGGCTTAGTAATAGGGTTCCGTTGCCACCCTTTGGATACGGAACCCTAAAAACGATCCCTTCCCGTACTCTATTGTTTAAAGGATTGAGCCCGCCCAAATTGGCGCCATTGCGATGGATAAAAATACGGTCGAAGCGTCAGTGAAAAACTGTCCTTGTTTCCCATCCAGTTAAATTTAGCCGAGTTAATAAAGGGAAGGTCCTATCACAGCACCTGATTTCTTTATTAATGCGATGTTTTGAGCTAATATCATGACGATGGGTGTGGTATTCGTCGTCTATATCCAGTTATAAATACAAACATTTAATTTCATATTTATTTATCCCTAGTATTTCGCCCCGAACTATGAACTCGCGATTTATCTCGTATTCATCACATATCCTAGGTCTAAATTAAGACACATTATTTTTTCTAGTGGGCATTACATTTGGAATAGCTTTCCTAATACATTCGATTTTTAGATTCTCTCTTACAATCCTATGTCTCCTCGGTAACCTCTTGACTAAATTGGCTCATGTTGGAAATGTCTCAATTACTAGCCTACCAAATTGAGGTTCCGATTGACGATACTCGAATTATCATCGGACAAACATTTATACATACATACATATATGTATACATACCAACGCCGGCCTTTTCAAGTAGACTCGGACAAATTCCCTTGCTTCGCTCGCTCGTACACCTACGTATATCCTGAATTATAAATTTTAACCCGACTTTTAATTCTACATTCATTGTAAATATACACAGCAGAACACACTTGTAAAAATCTCGGAAAAAATATCCATATCCAATTAAATGTTTTCAGGTCAGATGTCATGACCTCACTTCGCTCCATTCCATACCATCGCCATAAACACGAGGCCACATCGAAGACGCGCTTACGAGCGAGTAATTCGCAAAGAATACCTGTGGCGCATCCGAATAGCTCTTTATGACTCAGGACGCGTTTTGCGCGCATGCTCCTTGAGGTTTGGAGCAACCTTCCTGAAGATATACCTTTGTATGTAAGTAAACATGGATGGGCACTATCATGATATGAGCCCAACACACCACACGAAAACTAGATGCCATCATGCACCACGAGGCGTCGCTGGGCTGTCAGGGTTAACAGCACGGAGATCTCTGACTCGCTTCTGTTTAGTGAATTTAGAATGGACATAGATTAGATACAAAACTTGTAAAGATCACAAGTGTGAAAATATATTTGTAAATCTATATTTTGGCGCCAAAATCCGGCCATGATTTTTTTTCATAATTTTGATATACCCATTGCCACTCTCAAAATCAAGGCAAACCTAACGATATCTCTCAAGCTAAAATCCATTAAGCCGTTTAGGCTGTAAGACGTGCCAAAAAATATACATACATACATACCCTCGAATAACATAACCCTCCTTCTTGCTCAGTCGGGTAAAAAGTAAGCATACATCCCACCTCTTGACTACATATCTTCGCTTCATGTCTTGCGAAGCGGACGCCTTCGAACAGCGTTTCATAACCCATTTACAGACTCATGTATGCAGGGTGGGTAATGTTTATATTTAGGTCGCATCCATACTTGGGGCCATAGAAAGGAAAGAGAAAATCTATTTACATTTTTAAATTAATATTCTAGCTCTAAACACATAAGATTAAATTTATACATTTACAGTAAGACACATAAAATACTTCAATGTATTTTTATGTCCTCATTTGCCCAACATACCCTTCTCCTAAGTTTGTAAGTCAATATTAAATTGTTTGATCGGTCGTAAATATTATTTAATGGTTAACTGTACCAGCAATACGTGTTTACACTGTTTTTGATCCTCTGTAGTAGTTAACTTTGTCCATTTACTATCTCTGTGCTCTAAATAGCGTTGCTGCGCAAAATACTAATCAGTTTAAAACACAGAGCAACAATCCGTTACGCTTAGCTTTAAAATACAAATACCACATACATTTAGGTTCTACTGCTATATAAGCTCTGGTTTAAGTGGGATATATTACATAAGCTGTCCTAAAATAACAGCAAATTACAGCAAATTTTCGGGAGCTTGAAAATCTAGGCCACTGGAGGACTCTTTGGGTCTCGTCTAGGTTTCCAATTTTTTATTAATTTGTGGATACGAAATTAACGTTATCTCATTATTTTTCCAAGTATGTATACCGTATGTAACATTAAAACAAAATCCATTTTTTTCTCATTCTTAGGATTTTGTAGCTGCACTATAGAACTAATAAGGGTCACTATAATTTAAACGTCTTTTCCGTGAATCGTACATTAGATATAAACTCTTAATGGCCTTATGCTAAAATATATTCATCATACAAGCTCCAATTCAAGGCTAGGCATATGACGGAAATGGATGGCTAATACCACACCCAATGTCAAAATATTAGTCCAAATCCCAATACACCACATTTCCAAAGGAATGGCCATGCCAGGACCTTCTCTTAACGAGCAAGGCTAAATTGAGCTGGGTGAAAATTTTTCATTACCGTTTCAATCCCCTTTTCACCCAATGCGCGCAGCGCAGCGAACGTTCCCACGGAGCAGGTGATTTGTTTTAGTTAATTTGGACGGTCCAGACGAAAGTCAAGACTTGATGACACCTCCGGTGCTAGTCTGGAGAACTACGAGCTAGTAATTATGCCGGTCTATCTAGCCGCGTAGGAAAGGAAAGATGCATTATGTGCATCGGGAAGGAAGTTTGCCGACTGAACGACACCAGTACCATACTGGAAATATCGGAGTCAGCTTATCTGTCGTCTCGAGCGTGGATTGAAATATTATTATATTTTTAATGAACTTGTAATAGACAAATAAAAAAATCTTTCCGAAACATACAATCTCATGATGGAACCCAATAAAAAGTTTATTCCCCTTCCCTACTTGCTGGGTACCTAGAGATTAAGCCCATCCGGGCTAAAATAAGTCGACGGCAATGAAAACTCGTTCGTTTTTGCCATACAATTCAACATATAATATACATGCCATACAACTCGTGCTGGTGGGAAAAGGAAAGTCCTGACATGGCACCTTATTCCCTTGAGAAACGCGATGCGTTAGGCTATACTCAGAGTGGTTAAGTCCTTTGCCTTCCGTGTCCAGTACCTTAGAAAAGGGCTCAGTCGGGCTAACAAACTCGAAACGTAGAGGATAATCAAAGATTCTAATCACAAACACGTATAAGGTTATTAACGTTTCGGAGCGGCTCAACTCAGTCGCGCATTAAGTGGGTTAATAATGTGTAAATTCAATTAAGGACAAAAGATTTAGCGGTCGGCGGCGTTGAAAAGCGCGTCCGCGCCGCCAGCAGGGCACGGCGAGGGTAGCGGGCTCGCGTGACCGTGCCACATAAATCCACCTTTGTTAAGCCCAATCCTCGCGTAATCTTCGTGATCAACACCCGGCCGCCGCCACCGCCGCCGCCACCGCCGCCGGCTGCTTGGCACCGGGGCGCTTGCGCAATGCGACGATTGTTTCAACCACTATGCATTGCTTACAGTTTCTATAGATGGTAACAATGCATTGACAACATAAAAAATAACTACTTATTTTCTTAATAATATTAATTATATTAATAATTTTTATTTTAATATTAATTTTAATAAATTATATTAATAATTAATTAAAATGAATTGTCGAAGTTTGAAGATTTTTTTCCGTTTACCACGACCTCTCTCACCCCCTAGTTCATTATTTATTATGATACATTTCCAGTTGCATAATTGATGGGAAAATCAATCTATAGGTAGATACGCCGCATTAAAATTGAATCATTTGTTCGCAAGTTATAAGCGGGTAATAAACACACAGGATAGACGCCAGACAAAAATCGTCAATTAGTGACATTGAAAGTCTTCTGAAATCCAGCTATCGAATTGGCTCATAAATATTTATTCAGGATTACATTACTTAATATGTTATCCAAGCTGTCGTATTCAGAGTGGGCGGACTATTTTTAGTGCGCGGATTATTTGCTGGACCAAACCGGTGTTTGCATGATTAGTCCGGTGCTAACAGGAATTAGTTTTCACAGATTCACTCTGAATACGACCGTAGCGAAGTGTTTAATTGAAAGGTATAAAAACCTGTTTCGAATATAGTTTATAGTCAGTGATATATTTAGTCAATGTTCCTAGTACCTAATGCATTAATTGAACCAACTTTACTCGTAACTAATTTTAAGGTATCAGTTTCCAACTAATATATCGCCAATTTTGTAATATAATATCTTATTCCAAACCTGAGCCAGAAAGGTACACATTCCACCCCACTCGATGTGTGTAAGTGCTCCAAAATGTGGGTTTACTTTCTCTTGATGTATTGCCGCGGGCTTTGTTTCACTCGCTAGGTTGTGCGTTGTATGTGTTCAAAAGCAAATACTTCGCCAAGTCAGGTATCGAATGTTTCATTCGTCGTTTCAGAAAATGTACGCGATAAGACTGAAAAATTGAGGAGTATTTACGAATGAGCTTGAAAGCTAATACCGCTTGTGCAGAGTCTCCGTGACGGTAATTTTGATTCTGATTTCTATTTTAAGTTATTTGATTGTTACATTAACATTTTCAACAATAAATAACTATGGTTAGAACTTAACAATAATTAAAGTAGTCTTGAGTATTTTTTTTAATCTTAAATAATCCTATAATTTTAAGTAATATTACAATAAATAAACTATTAAACTAGAGCAAACATTTATGATGTGTATGTGTGTGTCGGTGTGTCTTTCTTTCGTAAATTTTATTAAAAATGTGCATTTTAGATTTATTTTTAAATATTTAACGTTAGATTTATTATTTAAGATACAACAAATCGGTACATTCGCCAGAGTTTTAAACAAATAGGCGCCCGATGATACGCAAGGGCTTGGATTTTTTTTCGGAGGCTGCGCCAACCGTTCCGGCCGCCCAGGTGCTTCCTTGAAGGAACTGAAGCTCTACGTAAGGGGATATGATATACCTACCTCTGCAGGGAATCCACAGTAACATGATGATGATGAACAGAACTGATTGGTCGATATAGGAGGTACGGGGACGGTTCACGGATTTTTTCCCTACTTGCTGATTGATGGTATAGAATTGATGGACGGATATTATCGTATAGCTCCAATATAGCTATCCTATTGTAGATACATTAAGTCCTATCAAAGGTCAGTCATATAAATGTACATATGATTGCATGGTAAGGTTTATTACCTTGTTCGAGTTGTTGTAAAAATGTTCGAGTTACTGACGAATAAATTATTTCATACGATTACAGTAATACGTTACAGCCGCTGTAAGACATTAAAATATGCATTGTACCTAGCTAAAGTATTTGTGTATTACCTGAATAATCATCAAATCAAAAATATTTTTCAATACTAAAGGGAAAGTACCAAATTGGTTGACTTCCTAGATGAACTTGATATTTGATAACTAAGTGAAGGGTAATCCAGTGGAGAGGCTTCTAATTATCCCAAAACTTTAGCGTGTGGCCTATCTACGCGTGTTGTCAAGTAAATGAGAAGGAGTTAATAAATTTAAAATCATTGAATAAATAAATACGTACACAACCACTGAAGAGAAAGTAAGGAGAAGTGGCATGCGCTCGATATCGCGTATCCGCTATATGGCCAACATGACCATATAGTTGTATGGGAATCCGGCGGCGCGACATACGCAACAGTCGAAACATATCCACCGCGCGTGAATGTGCTCCAAAATAGAGGAGTTCGTCAAGTCAGTTCCCATCCACACAAATCCTCCAATATGTCTGCGACTATATATGCATGTGGCATGTACTTTTAAGTTGGATTGGTAGCTATGTCTACAACAATACGAATTATAGTTTCTCGTTTCTTAGAGTTTTCAATGCTTTTTTCCTTAGTTGTCATACTTAATTTAATCGGAAAGGAAATTAATTTTCACATAATTTTACATAATTAAAAGTTAGTCAATAATGTTTATTGAATCAGACAACAATCCAAACATTGAACTATGAATCGATGCACTATTTTACTACCTAAATATAAATGTTAATAAAGCTTTAACAACTAATTGTTTAGGTAAATGGTTAGTCCATATTTTATGAAACCAAAGCGTTCATTTGATATTCCATAAAAACTAATATGGATGCTCGAATTCGCAAGGATTTGTATGAAATTTTAAGACCAGTTGTTAGCAATTTTTTTTAATTTTCAGCAGATGCAGGATACAATCACACCGATTCTCAGAGGGGTAGGCAGAAGTGATGGATCGCAATATGTAATGGCAATCATATTGTAAAAATATTCATGGGTGGTGATATAAATTTGAAAACACGACAAAAAGATCAATCCATTTAGATGATGTCAAAACATCACACAAGTTCATCCAAGCAGTAAATAAATTGGACTGGGATAGATGAAGTTGGCAGGGAGTGGGCAGGTCACTCAAAGCCATATTAGGCATTGAAAACGTTTCAATATTTCGTAAAGTTTCCAACGGATCCCGCAATAGTTCCCGTTCCCTAAGCCGTGAAGTTAGCTGACAGCTAGTACCTATTCACTTCTATGATTCAAACCTCCCAAAAGGTGACACATCAAAGCTCTTATGAGATCTGCAATAAGGTGTATATTCATCCGATAGAGTCCATCAAATTCTGGTGTAACAACCAGCAGGCGTAACAATCGACTTACCTGGCTACGGCCGGGATCCGTCCAACTTTGGGACCATATAAAACTTTTACGGGTCCGCGTATATTATCGCTGCAAACGAATGACTTTCCAATAGTTACCGGCTGACTATCGCATCACGAAAATGTGGTTTTGCATTCCGGGCAGGTTTTAGTGCTTGTACAATGTCGGCACAGCTTTGAACTTTGAACGTTTGAAGGCGAGGTAAGTAATAATAAAGGCGGAGTAAGTTAAAGTCTCGGCGTCTTGTTTGTCGCCGTTTTACAAACGGCTTGAATGTTTGATAAACATAGTTTATGGATAACTGAAACCTCACTGGTATTTAATGTTGGATCATATGAAATAAAAAGTGAAATTCACACGCATGCAACACGAAGCTAGATCGCGTTGGGGCCTTTCATTTGAGTACCAACATGATGGGTCTACGGCTGAGACAAATAGTCGTAACCGAAACTAAGACTAACGAAAAGTAGTACTTTGTGACATCACCTTGCATTACTTTGAGATTTCGTCCTTAGGCTGAGATAAATAGACGTAACAGAAACTAAGACTAACGAAAAGTAGCCTTTGTGACGTCACTTTGACACATTTTGTATGGACGAAATCTCAAAGTAATGCAAATTGACGTCACAAAGTACTACTTTTCGTTAGACTCAGTTTCTGTTACGACTATTAATCTCAGCCTTAGACTACAAGTTCCAAAGTTATGACCCAAAGTCGACTCTTGCAGCATGCATAGCAGGAGATTCAGTGCGACTATATTTATGTTAGTTAAAACGGCGGCGACTACTTTCCTATACATATGCTCAGCTTCCGTTCGCGTTTTTTATAAATATATATTTACATACTTCTTCTGAGTTAGGCTCCCCCCGCCCCCATCTGAAAGTCCCTTGCGCAAAGAAACTTCGCTCCTAAAACACAAATTATGTAATATTCCGTGATTGTTTTACGATTAAGGAGAGACTTTTAGTGCGTGCTCTTAATTAATAAGTCGTTAAATAGCAATCAACCTAATCGACCACGAAAAGTAAACTAATATCGTTAACAGTGTTTCAGAATTACGACAAATCCTAAGCAAGAGATAAGATTAAATGAAGTGACGATCTGTGTCGAACTAACCGCCCTCGGTTAGCGAAGTGGCGGTCGCGGGGCGCGGAGTGCGGAGCGGTGTGCGGGGTGTGCGGGGTGTGCGGGGGGGGGGGGGGGGGGTACGGACTGAGAGACAAGTTGGCGTGGATGTTACTGAAACAGCAATATCAGCTTAAATGTTGTTGAAGCGGAACGGTAGCCCGGAACCGCGAGCGGGGAGGGTGAGCGGGGATCGCGCCATAGGCTATAAAGTCAGAGCCCGACTTGTCAATCCAAATCGGTTGACTAGCGTTTTCAAATGAATGGAGAAATTGAAGCCGCGCGCAGCGGACGTAAAGCGAACTTACATTTGGGAGTCCAAGTTTGATTTGACAGCTTACTCACCCTCGCCGTAAATACGTTGACGTTGCCGTTTATGCCGACTCCGCGTTTTCATACGAATTGGAAGTTCGAGTTTTATTCTGACAGCTTGAAGAAGTAAAACGACAGAGTAAACTGTAAACGTCTGCATGGGTTTTGTCCGTGCACTCGGATTTGTCCTATTGTATCATTAGCCAGTTCAGCATTCACAGCGAAGAAGCACTGGCAAAAAACTTCGCAGATTTTTTTTCAACGTTTCCTTAGTCACAGTTTACAAATTTATTTGCCACTGCTTACAGACATGCCATTGGTACCCCTTTTTTTGAATGCATTATTTTAATTCCTTGTAACATAAATAGCAAGTGTTTTTCGTTGAGAATAAGATAAAAACACAGATGGATACAGTTTACACACAATTAATTTAAAAAAGACATTTAATTTTGAACACAATTGATATTAATTCACAAACATCTGAAGTTCATGCCGTAAGCAACAGTTTGTATGTCCGTCATCTAACATGTTGCCAATTGGAGCAGGCCGGTCCCCACAAACAGCACCCGTTCACGAGCATCACGCTGCCGGGTCCACTCATCGCCCCTTCCAACCATATATTATTGTTGGACCTTTTTTTATGTTAAGCGCGGCATATGGCGTACGCCAGAAACTCTTTAGGTGCTCGGCGACGCCCATGGGATTTAGAACTTACAGGGGAGCTGCGAAAACTTCTCCGCACCATGTTTGAATGACCCCAGGTTGTACTTTAGGGGAAATACCTCGTAAGGGATTTAATTCCATAGTTTTCCGACCATATATGTAGATAAAGGATCTAGAAGACCTGTGAGTTGAATGGTGGTTTGGAATGGTGACTGTGAATATGTGGATTTTCTCCATGTTCCGCCCCGATTGTAATCAGTTCCATAAGAGCGTAAGCAAAATCATATTTTATACATTTTATAAATAACTACTACCTATTTTGCATTTTCAAAAGGATGAAAGATGCATTGATTGTCTTTTTATTGATTATTGATTGTCTTGATATTTGAAATTATGGTAAATATCTGACGCTTACATTTTATGTTCAAACTTTTTTTATTATAGTTTATGAATATTTTCTTAGTTTGAAAACACAAATCACCAGATGCTTACTGATTTATGTTTAAATTACAACTAGAACATCAATATCCTTTTTTATGATCAAAATTCATTTTTAAATATAACTAAAGTTTGTTTTACTTACCCCCTTATCAAACTGAAAGCAAATTATTACTTATAATAAATAATTATAATAAAAAAATAAAACTTAAAATGATTCTAAAATTATATTGAATATATTGACTTTATAAACTGTTGGATAGAATGGAATGGTCTGAAATGCAATATAGTTTTGTAAAATCTAGATGATTAAAATGTAACAATATAGGAACACCGTAAATGGTATTAAGATTTCAGGGAATATAAAAAAATACGGATTTTTTACCAAAACCTGACCGCAAAAAAAATCTTCGATAGTTCGCTGTGTAGATCCCATTTGTATTTTAAAATTTCCAACAAATAGACTCGTTATATGTTCACATTATTTGAATCAGTGAGTTCACTTGAATCGTACGCGCTGCGGTAGAATGACGAAGAGCCGAATTGGCGGTGTTCGCTAACAACCGTGTAATCCTTAACACGGAATTGTAATCTCGAATGCAAAAGTTGACTTTGTGCCCGATCCTCGATATATAGCCTGCCTAAATTTGGCCAATTAGATAGAGACGAATGTAAAGTTATTTTGTTTCTAAAACATGAAGTTTTGAAACAAATAAAACTATACACAGTGCAACTGTCAAGTCAGCGTGATTTACGACTTGATCGAAGTGAAAATTAAACAAAATAACCAAGTCCAATTTAATATTTAAAGAAGGGAACAGACAGAGCCGCTGATCTCGGGCCACTCGTACTGCTGATAACTTTATCGTTTTACAAAGCAACGTAACTGTGATAACCGTGTGCCAAGTTCCACCGTTATAGAAAATAACCAGTTTTAGGCCGACTGCTACAGAATTATTTTGAAATGCCGGCCGTAATTCCTTTTTTAATATTTTGCAAACGCTGAGAAATTTTCACTCTTATTTCTTGCTTGACAAAAGATATGAATAATCTAAGCGGAGGCCGAATGTTCGGTAGATTTTCCGCAATTCAGCGATTTGGCACTTCGTACGGATTACGCTCTCCCACATTTCCTACTGGCATGCATGCACATATGGGTAAAAATAATTATTGCAATTAGTGTAGTTACAATGAATGTTATTTTTGTAGTCAGTGTCAGCCAAGGCAGCTTTGTAACTACATACATAGTTATAGGTGAGATGTGCTTTGTCGCACGGGTGGCTTGACGAGGCGAGAGGCGAGAGTGGGGACGCGGTAGGTCGGGCGCTGTCAAGTGAAGACGCCGGGTACGCGTCGCACCAGTTAAGAGAACCTTGGCTACCTTGGCTGACACTGACTACTAAAATAACAATCATTGTAACTACACTAATTGCAATTATTATTTTTTTACTTTTTAGTACATATTAATTTGTTTTCGGTCGGTTTTTTTTTGTTAAAATGTTAGTTTGTTTTATTTTTTTAATGAATCTAAAGTACAAAAAAGGATCATCGAAATCGGTTGGCATGATATTGAGTTATTCGTCTATTTGTCGCGCACATACGTAATGTAAATTTAATTTAAGACTTATATGGTTTTCTCATGGAGAGAACTAGATCAAATTAAAATGGGAACACACGGGAAGCACGAGCTTTCAAATAACAAAAGAATCATCAAAATCGGTTCACCCAGTCGAAAGTTCTGAGGTAACAAACTTGAACTGCCGAATTGAAAATCCCCTCCTTTTTTAACCGACATCAAAAAAGGAGGAGGTTCTCAATTCGTCTGTATTTTATTTTTTTTAAGTCGAATATTCGGTTTGATTTCCGCTGTTTCGCAATCCTGATATTTCAAATTTCCGCAGCAGAAAGGGCCAGTGTTTATTTGTCTTTACTATTCCAGCACAGACGTATAGCATGAAATATTACGAGCATAATATATTTTTGCTGTATTCAGCGGTTGTGAAAACATCAAACCGAAACATTGTGCAAAGTTTACGCTACCAAAAGTTCGCTATCCACACTCGAGCACGACAAAGAAGGAGGCGGCTACATCGGGTACAGCAGGATAGCGCTAATTTATGAGTTCGGTCCGAAGTTGTTCACTGAATCGCTGTAAGATTTAGCTGTTAACCGGAGGCGAGCGTTAAAACATCGATTGCAGCGGACGGTACTCCGCCGCCTCCCCTTCCCCGCGTCTCCAGTCTATACCTCCATAAATTGTACAGTACGTTTGATGCATCGCTGCTGCAGCTACAGGGTCCTTCGTGTACCCATGCCTGACCACTTCATCTGTAATAGGATAATGAGGTGATCAAGTTTCATACAATGGCTCGTGCCTGTTTCTTCAGGCAAATTACGAAATATTTTTTTAATTTAGAAAATGAAACAATCGACTGAGGGCTACGTCTCAACGGTTTCGTTTTTTAACCGACTTCAAAAGAAAGGAGGAGGTTCTCAATTCGTCGGAATCTTTTTTTTTTCTCTTTTTTTATGTATATTCACCGATTACTTGAAGACCCCTTAACCGATTTGGAAAATTCTGTTTTCATTCGAAAGGGTATACTTTCTAGTTGGTCCAATTTTTTTTTAATAGTTAAGTTGCAGACGTAGCTTCCGCTTGATTTATTTAACGTGCTGAATATCAGAAGCATATTTCGCCATTTGACTGACGAAACAGGCACGAGCCACATCATGATCACCACATTATCCTCTTAATATCTATCTATTATAAATATATACAAAATATCACGCCGTTTATCCGGAGGGTAGGAATTCAGCTTACTTCTTCCATTGAAATCTGAATGTGGAATGTTTCTGATCATAAAAATGTCAACTTAAAAAACCTAGTCCTTAAAAATATATTTCGGAACCTCGATCAATCGTAAAACTACAAAAAAAATATTCAATCATTAATTGTTCGACGGACTTGCAAACAAATCAGTTCCAAGAAAATAAAATTGTGAACGTTTTAATTATTTATTACTGGAAACTTAAGGCCGAGATGTTTGTGGCCTAGCGGTTTAGAAGAACGTTTATGTTACCGTGAGGCGTTCTTTCCCATTAGCTAGCGCCGCTTTCTTCCTCTATTGGTTCTCAAAAACGTTTACTGTGAAGGAAGCCAACATGAAGAAATATCCTACTTTGGTGGTGTTGGGCTCTAGTGATCGCTAGTTTTTTTTTATACAACCTGACATGGATGGCCAATACCACACAACTACCGTTATGATATTAGCCAATACACAACAGTCCCGGAAATTAGGTTCCATGCCAGGCCCTTCTCTTTGTGAGCACGGCTACATTGAACTGGGTGGAAAACACCGACAATATTTCATTACCGCTTCGACCATCTTTTCATCCAATGCGATCATACCAACCCGGGCGGGCTTAAACCCTACCAACCTGTAGGAGAACGGGACCTACAGTTTTACATGGAGCATGGATCAGCTCGCATTCGTGACGAAATGCACCAACTCAGAAAGAGAAACAAAGTGGTACGTGAACGGGGGGAGGGTTTGAACCCAGACTACTAGTCTAAGCCTTTAAAGATTTTTATCAAAATATTTAAGGGCGTAGATATACATAAGTTTAGTTATCAACAAAATCAAAACGTACAAAAGTAGCTCTCAGTTGGTTTATTTAATGTGCAAAATTTCAGAAAAATATTTCTTAATTTGAGGAAACAGGGAAGAGCCACTGTATGGAATTTTATCACCTCATCATCATTGATCTCTTAAAGCGCTAGGCTTTTTTTAATAAAATGGACGCAAATGGTTGCATTTCGGTTCCAACGTATTGTACTGCATTAGCCGTAGCCAGAAGGTTCACTTGCCTATCTTATTTTTCACGAAGAAAAATACAAGCGAAGAAAGAGACAGCTAACCGTGTTATCATATGGGTTGACGAGAGGACTGAAGGTCTGTCTCTGTGACAGCAAAAGTGTCGGTCGGACACTTTCCCATGTAGTAAGTAATCGTTGTGTATTGGTCCAAAACAACATCAGAGATATTGTTGTCAACCCTTTTTCATAAATACAAACTTGCTACAATAAACGATGAAATAACTTCGTCGTTAGACATAATATACACATGTCTTACAAAGACACTTTTCGAGCAAATACATTATTGATTCAAAATAAATTATTATCAGTTTAACTGATTTTCGTTGTGTTCGGATGTGACTTTTGCAACTTCGCTAAACAACAGCAGTTGGGTTCATTCACCCCTCAATCAGTACATATGTTCGGGATGCTCATGATGTGTCAATAATGGTAACATTGTACTATATAGCTATATATATAGCTTCTCAGATAAAATCTAAATGTAAATATATATTTAAGTCTAATTGATTCGTATATACGTCGCATACGAATCATTTTAGAGAATTTAAAATTTTATTTTTTGCGAATGTTTACGTTTTTTTTAATGTAATTGGACACTGATAGTTAAAACCAAACTGACCGTCCGATTTTAGCTTAACACACCACATGGGAACTAGGTGCCATGCATGGCCCTGATATTATTATTTAAATACCCTTTTTAATTAACACCTTACTCTTGCAATATTTAAACGTATTTTTTAAATATTCGTCTATCTGATCCTCGGAATAATTGAAACATGTTAATCTGCATATTCATTATTTACTATTTACTTCAAAATGAACTATTATAACAAAGTACTTCAACTGGGTTACTGAGGCTGATTTATGAAATAGTGACGTATGTGTCTTGGTTCGCGGTCGATTATACAAACATTTGATATTTGTAGTGTCAGGTAATAATGCAAAATTAAGGTATTTTTAGAAAATGTTTGTTTTCTGCGTTCGTAATCTAATCGTGTTGATAAAAAAGTTAAAGCATTTAAAATTTAAATAAAAGTTCAGTTTTTTTATCAAATACGAGCAACCTGTGATATTCATCCCACATTCACCACACAAATTCACTTTGTGCGAAGTTTATTATGTTACACAAATTAAATTTGTTCTTCGACGCAAGGACGTTACTTTCAAGAAAATTTACACAAAATGAATTTTCATCTTACCGGGGTCCTACTGCTCGCGCTTCATTCGATTACGTTTCGACTCGAAACAAAAGGTTATATTTGAATACGAAATTGTATACGTCTAACTCATAAAAATATTTATCATACATTTTATCCATGCAAGGAAACATCGAATCCAAATTTTTGTATTTTTTATTATTAAGATAAGATTTATTGAATGTTCTATCATGTATTTTTGAGTAGACAATTTTCCTATACTTTTTTTCTCGCGGGCAATGAATCAAACATTATATATTTTTGATTGATTTAATTTTGATTTCCATAGAACTTCAAAGGATTTTTTTTCTTGAAATAAATTACGTTATTAAGCTATTCATGTATATATTCAACTATAACTATACTACAATATTGGTTAATTATTGGCTAGAATATTTTTTATTTGTATTGGTTTTAAGATATAAATTGTATTAATAACTGTTTGGTTTATTTACAATAAAAAAATATTTTTTATTTTTTATTTTATTAAAATTAATATTGAGTTTCACCCAGTCGAGTCGTTTTGTTTTTTTATTGGTTATTCCAATTTAAAATGCAGTTAAAATAAAATTTGTGGTAATATTTTAATGTCATACTACTTATAGTATGAACTGATTACAAAAAAGTTCAACTCGGACATCTCCCTTATTTCCCCGTCTACAAATAAGAAAAAATATACATATAAATCGTTCGAAGGAAGTTCACAGCAGTCCCGGAGAGTAAGTTCATTATTTCCAAACCACACGGTTCGAGTAAATGATGTGTTGAGGGCGAAGGCGAGGGGTGCGGGCGAAGGGTGGGCGGCCGCGGCGCAGCCTCCGCCCGCACCTACGTTAGTACCGCGCTGCACGCGACTGACTAATGAGCCTGTCACTCCCTTCGCGCCTCCCACCCCCCACCCCTCCGCAGTCGCGCAAATTTAAATACCTGCGCGCATTGTCGAAAGTATTCCTCTCGCGACAATACATTTCGGTTAGAGCGGAGAATTTTAATTTGGATTCCCATTGTACGGCCGCGTGTAGCGGACCGAAATTGACTTACGCTATTGAGTTAGGGCCGTTACGTTTATGTACATGCGAGAAACGACGACGAGACTACGAAATACCAACATTTGTTATTATTTTTTTTTATTTATCAAATATAATATTACATTTGCAATAGATACGATTGAATTGCGAGATAATGTAGAATTCAATATTGTTTATAATAATATATAATAAAAAATCAATCAATTAAAGAAAATCTGCAATTCATAAAGATCCAATTACTCTGATTAAATTTAATTTTAATTTAAGGCAGCCCATGAAATCTTGCTGAAACATGAGGGAAATATAAAATGATCTGCGATGAGAACTGTACAGCAGACGGCATGAATGTGAAAATTGAATAATTGAAAAAATGTTATGGACCGCCCATAACATTTCAAAAACTTTAAAACAGACTTTTTAAAGGTAATATTTCCAATATCTTTGTACAAATCGTTATGTACTAAGAGGCTTTTGAAAATGTCTTTAAGGAAAGGTTTTACCTAATGAATCAATTCTAGCGAGCTCGCGGGTTGGTGAAAGAACTTTCCATTGACATAATCTTTCTCTTGACTATATGATTAGTTTTTCTTAGAGTTTATTAGCATGTTTTCATTTGTGTTTAGTAAAATAAATATAGTTTTTCTCCGTTGGCTTAGAATTAACAAAAATAGTAACTAGACAGGCTGAACTCCTTTAAAACGTTTGGCGGTTAAGAAACACGGATTCAAATAAATGTAAAAAAAAAGTATTGAAAAATCAGCATAGGATTATCCGGCTAGGTATTTCTTAACCTTAACTTTAATATAGTACTTGTTGGTGCGAAGAATTTACTACTTTTTAATATATTTCGGTCGCTCTATCGGACGTGACTCATATTAGATTGACCTCGTAGATGCTCTACGAAGTCGTTCACATGAAAATAACATCTCGTTAAACTCGCATGCATTATATTTAGTTAGCTCAAGCGAGGACTTCATTTGTTTTCACAAATTTTATTTTGCATTATTGGACATGAATCGTATTGCCTTTAGCTGATAGGCACTCTACGATGTTCACTTTGGCCATAGATAAAGAGTAAGAGATAGACAGCTAACGTCATACCAATGTTGAATAGGGACAATACAAGTCTACAGGTGGCATTGCAATTCACATTTTATAATGAATTTAATAGAAACCAATGAGTATAAATGATATTTTTATTTAAAATGACATTATTTAATTTATAGTTAAAATGTCAATCATCAAGTCAATCAAGCTTAATTTAATGACGGTGTAACTAGTTCTGGCAGTGACGGGAGATGGCGCTGGTTATAAATATCATAGTGCGTGCAAAAATAAGCAGTTTTTAGCGAGTTTTGTACGGTGTAAGACGTTAGCTTTCTATACCTTTCTCTTTGATCTACGCTTCGGCGAAGCATTTAAAAATTCTGCCAATATTGCATCGCGTGCGTTATGTCTAAGTCGTAGTCACTCTACGTAATTTGCGAAGGCGAGGGACTTGTTTTTGCCTCGGTAACCCAGCTGCAGAGATCAAGTAGCGAAATGCATCTACATAAGTACATTCAAGCTCTCAGCCGCTTCACATCCGTATTTTAAAGATCTATTTGGAATATAAAAAAACATGTTTTCCATCTCGTAGAGACTCTACGTATCTTGCAGGTTCGGAAATATATTACTCTCTCTGCTCCAAATGAACGAATTAATTGAAAATGATATGTAATTTTCCGTTAAAGCTGAATTATGAAACACATGGAAATGTCGTAGCATTTCGTAGCGCCCATTCCGTGTGGCGCTGCAATCGGTTACCAGAATACCGAAGTAGTGTCAAAGTGAATTCCTCTACTGAGAACACTCCTGATTCATGAAATCAGAATTCCCAGGATTGGCCTACTGATCGCAAGGCGATACAGGCTCGGCGCGCGTACACTGCACATACTAAGCCAACGTGACATTCTTGCTACGGCCTTACTTGTTGGATCGTGAAATTGCCTTGGGATTTAGTCTGCCGTGGTAGCGGCTGCATATTTGTCGCCTAATGCGCGGCACCTCGCCAACTGTTCTCTCGGTGTCAATAGTTTTATGCGTTCCTCACATCGTGTGCAGTTTGAATAAAGAATCTATTCAAGAGGAGGGTGAAAAAGGACAACAGTATTGAAGGGGACAAACATCTTCTTTTGATAAACCCATAAAACGACCAGTCACAACGACAGCTCACACAACACCATTACTGAGTAGTAATATTAAATTGCACAAAATTAATTTAAATCTAAAATCTAATGATTCCGACATTACTGTGTTATAATTAATTTAAAGGTATTCAGCGATTTCCTCCTTGGATCATTGTAGTCAGATTTGGGTAATAATCCCATTTTATTTTCATTTAATGCACTACCCATGATATATAAGTCATCTGATGTCATTATTATTAGCGTGAATTCAGTCCTGTAAAATTATTTATTTATTTTATTTTAGACGGGCAGCCTAGGCTGATGTGTCTAAATCATAATATTCAGTTTTCATGCTTGTGAGTTTTTTTTGTTTTAATTATGATTTTAATATACAGGGTATGAGCGGAGGTAGGTCCAACAGACTACGTATTCATTGATATAATTTGATCAAAAAAAGGCCGATAAGATTTTGTTGTCAAACTTAAAAAAACGTCCTCCTCATACATTTTGCGTGTAGGTATTTACAAAAATGTATGGGGTCGACGGATTTTCTGTGAACATTCTGTCTGTATACATTTCGATTTAAAGTTTACGGGGTCTTCCTTATTAATTGAAATTAAAGCAAACCTACTGGAACCTTGGCTTAATGATATATATTGTATATACTTTTTTTGATCAAACCATTTTTTTTAATATAAGCCCCTTACAGCATAGATTAAGTAATATAATAGGTCGGGGAAAAAGTCTTTTCGCATTATAGTATGTATGAACTTGTAATAAAATCTCTTTGGCTATACTATTTGTATCTGGCTGGTTTTGGTATCATTGAAAGTTTAAATTTTAAAGAACATAATTCCAAATTCAAATTAGGAAAATGTGTGATTCTCATTTGTTTTTCGTACTGTCAAAATGCGTGAATCTAATGAAGAAATTCGATACATTTTAAAATTTTACTACAAAAACGGTAAAAATGCAACGCAAGCCGCGAAAAAAATTTGCGATGTTTATGGACCTAGTGCAGTGTCTGTGAGATTTTTGATGTCAAAGATGCACGTTGCTCTGGTCGCCCTATTACGGATAAAATGGATGCCATTTTTGAAAAAATGGAGCAAGATCGGCATATCAGTAGTTACGACGTAGCTGAAGAACTAGGAATTGACCACAAAACAGTTTTGGCGCATTTGAAAAAAACTGGGTACACAAAAAAGCTCGATATTTGGGTACCTCACGAGCTCACTGAAAGAAACCTAATGAACCGTGTACTCATTTGTGATTCTTTATTACGACGTAATGAAACCGAACCATTTTTGAAGAAGCTGATAACTGGTGATGAAAAGTGGATCACGTACGACAAGAACGTGCGAAAAAGGTCGTGGTCAAAGGCCGGTCAAGCTTCACAGACTGTGGCGAAACCCGGGTTAACTCGCAACAAGGTGATGCTGTGTGTGTGGTGGGATTGGAAGGGCATTATTCATTATGAGCTGTTACCACCAGGCAGGACCATCGATTCTGAACTCTACTGCGAACAACTGATGAGATTAAAGCAAGAAGTTGAGAGAAAGCGGCCGGAATTAATCAACAGAAGGGGTGTGGTTTTTCATCATGATAACGCTAGACCTCACACATCTTTAGCCACTCAGCAAAAACTAAGAGAGTTTGGCTGGGAGGTGTTAATGCATCCGCCGTATAGTTCTGACCTTGCACCTTCAGATTTCCACCTGTTTAGGTCTCTTCAGAATTCTTTAGGCAGTGTCAGGTTAACATCACGAGAGGACTGCCAAAACCACTTGTCGCGGTATATTGATCAGAAGTCCCAATATTTCTATAGCAATGGGATCATGTCCCTACCTACAAGATGGCAAAAAGTTATCGAACAAAATGGTACCTACATACTTTAGTTAAATGTAAATAAACCATATTAAAAAATGTTTTGAATTTTCTTAAAAAATGCGAAGAAACTTTTTCCCCAACCTATACTTATATTTATTCTAATGCCTTGCTTAAATTAATGTGTCCTCGATTAACTGTCGATTATACATACAAATCACATTCATCAAAAAAAGCGACGCACTTGCTTAGTACGAAAAAGTATATTTAATATACACATATAATGGTTAAAAAATGGAAAATAAAATTTTCTCGAAAATGTTATAATCGTGAAAACAATACTTGATTAACGCATTTTATTGACAAATGGCATTGAGTACCCTTGCAATTAAGTTACTTAATTTAATTCCTTAGACTTGTTAACCGGTCACCGCCCTCCGTACCGCCCGCCCACCCAATGCGCACAGGACGGATGGCGAGTGACGCGCGCCCACCACTTCAGCTAGCCTCTGCGCTCCTGCACTACTCTCCTGGTACTACACGGCACGGCAAGCTAGTCCGACAGATAAATATCCTCGTTATGATGTACGTCGTTTGAAATCAATTTAGAGATCTTATGACCGTTTCAATATAAAGTATAGTATACACTATTATTGTCAGCCATGTTCATTTATTCTGTTTATCCATCGGCCATCTAAATGGGTGTTCCTTAGACATTCGAAGTTAATAAAAACGAAAAATTCTATTCTATGAACTATGATACATGATTTATATTATTTTCAATTCACATTTAATTTGTTTTGCCGATTTTGATATAAAAATTGAACTGAATTATTAGCTATTTGGAAAAATCGTTTTCCTAGCCGGGAATCAAACTGTTAACGGTTAAAAACCACAACAAACATAAGAAAACGAAACAAAAATATTTTAGACAAATTGATTAGTGAAGGTACGGTAATTACATGACATTTTTATGTGTAATTCATTCTTTGTTCAAACTTTTTTGTGATATTTTATGCATATTCATCTAACTTTCAGCACAGACTCAGGCAAAACAGCAGGGACTCAAAGTTTGGTCTCTAAATAATAGCTAGACCATCAATCGACAAATATTTTTTTTTATTATTTACTTTCATTGTACCTAATTATTTTGAATATATCTTATTAAACGTTAATTATGGCCCTCGTAAAACTGAACGCTGTATTGTGAAATGTATTCAAATCCGCATGGTTTGGTGCGGCATTAGGTTTTTTTTTATAATTTGCATTTCACTTCAACATAAACATACTATTGCAATACATTACAGTTAAATATCTTACAACATGCGATAATAGTTGTTATTTAGACGTAAGGGCTGATACACAAAAGCGTGATGTGACGTAGCACCGCCAAAATCTGCGTCTCGTTGACATAGATCTAGTAATAATTTGTTCAAGAATCGTAAAACGTACTGGAAGTATTTATTATGGTTGAGTGTCTGGTTAATGGGATCCCTGAAATACCAAAGAAAGGAGCGTTCCTCAATGTTTTTCTCCTCGCGACGTCGCATCGCACTTTTGTGTTTCGGCCCTAACAATAGATAAAAAGGGAGGACCTACTATGGGACCCGCTGTCTCCAATTTTCAACAACTACCAATCCAACTTAAACGTACATGCCACATGCAAAAATAGCCGCAGACGTATAGGAGGGTTTGTGTGGGTGGGAATTGACTCGATGAACGCTATTTTAGAGCACATTCCCGCGCGATCTCGATGTTTCGACTGTGTGGCATATGACGCGCCGTCGGATTCCCATACACCAAATGATCATTTTGACCATGCAGCGGCGGCGCGATATCGAGCGCGTGCCACTTCTTCCTTTCCCTTTAGTGGCCCGTACATATAAATCACAACTACATACTATCGCATGATGTGAGATATTTAAGCATAATGCGATGCAGGTGTCAGCAATAAAAGCGCTCGCAAAGAGCAGAGAATGGAGAATAAAACTGCAATGCAATACGCGGACACGGCGTATACACCGCAGCGGCTCCCATTAATGAAGAAAGGCTTACGCTGCTCCTCTCGGTCTCGGGTGACCTGATTTTCTTTGGAAGCAATCCAAATCGGGTTAACCAAAATGGCTCTTCCCGCTCGGCGCGGTTCATTGTAATATACCAGGGACACCATTTCTTTCATTAGAGTGATGGCGACTCGTTATTTTTTAAAGCGTCCTGTTATTAAAGCCCGAGCATAGTAGTGCTAGCGGAGGTACTCGGCTCCGCTCGGGTTAATGCCGTTTTGGACGGATTTTGGGACGAATTATCTACTGGATGAAAAGTAAATTTATCCACGACAATGTATGCGATTGGTAGAGACATACGTATCTACCAATCATCAAAATTGTTTGAATCTTATGGGACTCTCAAATTATGGGACTAATTATACTATGAATGGTTTTAAGGTGCATCAAAATTGGTTGAGTCGCTCTTTCGTTATAAACGTCAACCTCACTGTGCTCGTCTCTCTGGTAATTGACCACGATGTGAAATAGCTCATACATTATGGGACAAATCAGGCTGAACTACATGTTAATTGGGTAAGTGGTAAGGGATTGAAACGATACATTGGAAAAAACTTCGTATCTATAGATCGACAATTTCTCGCGCTTCGTATGCGTAAAGGCTAAACCTTCAGTTAGTTGGAAAGGCAGGAAACGAGACAATTTGCAACGTTACATTGTCTCCTCGAACGTAGCAAATTGGCATCGATTGGAACTCGACCGTCTCCGTAATTGGAACTATCGAATGATCGAAATAATTAGCACGTGTCGCTGCAAACCAATCGTGGAAAACATAACTACAGTGAAGTGGGCAGGGTTTAAATTTTCCAGTTACTAGTTCTCAGCAAATAGCATAAACAATTGATTTAATTTGACTGGAACAGTGAGGCAATAAATAAATTATACCTCAAGTGTTCATTAAAAGAATGCAATATTTTCTCGATTTAATGTTTAGCTCAGAACATTTTTAATATCATTTTAATTAATATATTATTTATTCTTTCGGGCGTACCGAGACGGCCAACTTTTTTGAACTTCAATAGAAATCACAATACGCTCTGAGGTGCTGATATCTCAATTCACAAATTAGTGAATAATGTTAGGTAATAGATTACAACTGAAATGATTAATTACAGTGGAGGCTGCAGCAGGAGAAGGCACACTGCCAGGAGGCGAGCGTACGGCGTCGCGCCGCGTGTTCAGATGAATGCGAACATTTAACGCCACGGAACCAGGAACTTTGCCTCCTACCATACGTGAAAATACCCTATAATTACCTATATCATTAACCCTATCCTAATTGCCGTCTCAAGGGATTCCGACCGTGTCCTGCCCATATACTTTTCTTTTGATCACCACTCGAAAAGTAATGGTATTTGAGGCACTAATTGATTCGAATGTTTTCGTATATCGTTAATAATAATATATATTTTGGCCATCGCATTTTTAGAATTGTAGTTTTATTAGTTTTGATTTAATAGTCATTAGGAATGTCCCACGGGATGGGACGGACACGGTTCGAACCATTTTAAACATGTTTATCAAGTCAGATGTTTACTGAAATATTCTCAAATCTCTACCTGACGAGGAATCCACTACGATTATTCTCCACCATAACTAGTTTTGTATGCTAAAATGTAACGGAAAATAAAAATGTAAAGTTCAACAATCAGCAATCTTGTTATATTATTTAGATTCACAGAAATTTTATTTGTTTTTTTTTATTACAAAAAATATAACCATTGCTAACAGATATCGCATTTGAAAAATAAACATTTAAGAGCTACATAATGCAACTTCCTGCCACCCACCTCGGTCGCTGCTCGGTTTGGTCAACATTCTGCTCGGTTGTCATTTTCCAGTTAAAAGGTTTTTCCCCTATTTTATAAACTTAAGGGGGGTTTTGCACCCGATCACATTGAGCTCCAAAAGGGCGTAAGTGCAAGTACATTTTATGATTTTTAAAAATAACTATAACTGATTTTTAAATTTAAAAAAGTTGAAATACCAATGGATTATTTAGCTGAATTTGAAATATATACTTACATATATCTGAGGCTACCCTTCTTGGTTCAAACTTTTTTTATACATTTTTATATATATTTACCCCGTTTGAGCAATCAAAGCATAGGGGTCTTACAGTTTTGTCTTTAAATGATGGCTAGATCATCCATCTACAATTTAGGTTTTTGGATTATCGATATTCTGTGTATTTATTTTTCAATATAATTAAATGTTGTTTTACTTACGCCATAACGGAACTGAGTTCAATTGGGTGCTAACACCCCCTTAAATTAAATTTCAATTCAATTCAAAATTTTATTACATAAAGTAAATAAACAATAATATAAAGACAGAGAGCGACGATAAATACTTATAAACATGTTTTTAGCAATACGTCGCATTCTTTATTTCCGACCATAAATTTAATAAAAATAATGGCTCTCTACCTCTTCTTTAAAAGCCACGCATACATAAGATTATTACTTGTACTTTTTTTCGATATCAAGGTTTGAATCCCACCAATTCAGCGTTCTACACTTCACCACGTCGACCGAGCGCCCGGTGATGGATCCTGCACCCGTCGGACGCCGGAGAGAACCGAAGCGAGTGTAATTTCCGAACTGCTCTTTTGACGGCTCCAGTGCCGTGCCGCCCATGCCGTGCCGTGCTGCGCCGCGAGCTACCTAGCTCATGCACTCTGCGTGGCAATCAATGGCTAATTTGGCTATAAAGGCTTAACCAGAAAATGCTCAAATACGCTGGCAGTATTCCCCCTCAGGACGTGTATTCTTGGCATTCAGTCATTGCGGATTCAGTAGAGATAACAGAAGAAGAATTTACTTTGACATTTCTGTTAACTCTACTGAATCCGCAATGACTGAATGCCAAGAATACAAGCCCTGGACGGCGATGTTAATCCTTAGGGTAAATTCGTTGGGAAGGAAATATGTAAAGATGTTTGAATTTAATAATAGCATTAGCAATATTCATCGATATAACGAATTCAACGAATAAACTTGAGCAAAAATAATTATAATATTACAAAGAAAAAAAAACCTACGTTTAAAATATTCCTCCTTTGTCCTGCAGCATGGTTCCAATCCTAATACGGTAGCAGCATTCCCCCTGGATGATAATGCTGATTCTTAGGGTAAATTCGTAAGGAAGGAAATATCTAAAGATGATGGTATGTAATAATAACATTAACGATAATAATCCAAATAATAAATTTAACTAATATTAACCTTAGCAAAAAAATATTATATTACAAAGAAAAAATACCTACGTATTAAAATATTCAACTCCTTTGTCCTGCAGCATGGTTCCTAATACGGTGGGAGCATTCCCTCTCTGGATGGTAATGCTGATGTGTTAGGTGAATTAGTTAGGAAGGTAATATATGTAAAGATATGTAATATATGTATTGAATAATAACATTTGAAATTATAATCGAAACAATAAATTCAACTAATAATAACCCGAGTAAAAATATTCCTCTACTTGGTCCTACGGCATGTTTCCAAATACTCTGGTAGCATTCCCGCTCTGGATGACGATGCTGATCCTTTGGGTAAAGGATGCGCCACGCCGCTGCGCTGGTCGCCGGTCACGCCGGGCATAGAACCTTTAAAAATTGTTTGATTTCTGGTCCCCACGAGCCAAATATCTCCACAGCGAAGTTTGTTTGTACCGCAACACTTCATCAGGTTTTTTTTAGTTTTTAAGACTTCTATATTCTCAATGGGCACTCGGCCGCTGGGGATCAAAGTGAGGAAAAACATCACCGTCAGCCATTCCCCGTCTTCGGGAAGGTGAATGAGTCCATTATTAAATGGACTCACCTGGCCGCAACATATACATTACGTCGGGTGTTTTTAATACATACATATATATCCTTAACATAACTTTTAATGTTAAAGAAAATTACTTCACCGAAATATACGGAAAAGCTTCGCTTCAGACGCCATTTTTTTTTTAAACCATTACAATAACGGCGAACCCATTAAAATCACTTTTATTTATTTATATTTAAGGCTGTTTCTGGCTTGTGTGCATCACTTTTTTCTGTTTGATTATTAATATAATTCTTGTTACAAAAAGGTTATTTTTGTAACACGAATTCTAACGGGTAAGGAAACGTGCCCTAGAAATGGGCTCGCCATTCGTTCTCTGTGGCTTAAAAATGCAATCGTGAAACTAGGTCGACATTAGTCCGCCCCTGAAAACACTGGGACCGTATATTCTCGGGAGGCAGAAGTGGCACCTACATATGATGTTTAACTATAAATTATGAATTACCTATCTAGAGCTGCAATAGATGATCATCTGGAGCTGGGACGAAAAGGGGTTTGATCTTAAACTACAGAGTTGAAAATAAATATCACCCATAATTTTAACTTTTCGTATTTATAATAAAATAAAAGTATTTTAAAATACTCGTACCCGGCGTCGTAATTTTCCACGTTTCATAGAAATCACCACTATTAGTAAAATCTTATTCTTTGACTTCCGTGTCTCCATCCGCTGGCCGTAGCACCTTTGACAAACTCCCGAGCAGGTTGTGAGCGAAAGTTTTTCACAGACGGAAATAATCTACTGAGGAAGTCACGTAGCAAAGGGAGTCCTCGGTGCTCGCAGGAAGAGGCTCACAGCCAAAGCTGCCTTCCGCTTGGCTTTGACTCGCACAAAGAGTATGAAGAAAGTAATAGTGCAGGTATCATTGTGCTCAGATTCTTTTGACACAGAAAATTGCGAATCCGTTCAATGCAGACTGATACATGATTTTAGTACATAAAAATATTGGGTCGAAAAGCGGCATTCGCCCCACCTATCTAATATGCCATGCCTTAACCTAGGCATGACTTACATTTTAGTTTTCATTTCATATTTCGATCACTTCATGGTTCGGAACCCATGGTCTTTTTACTTATATCTCACAATCTGAATAAAGGATAAACGATCGAATTGAATACACCCGTATTCGATTCGATCGTTTATTATTATTTATACGTGGCAAAGAGAGCAGATATTATCTTTCATCATGTTTTTGGAAAACATGATGAAGAAAACACAAAGGAGATCCGTGAGCGACCTCACGATAAAAACCTCAAAACTGTCATTCCTGTCAAGTTTTATTAACGAGTTTTTAGATGAAAGATGTACTCTATAATATAAAGGAAAGCTTTTGTTTGCCTTCAAACACATTTAAATGTAAATGACCAGGGCGTGTATTCTTGGCATTCAGTCATTGCGGATTCAGTAGAGTTAACAGTAATGTCAAAGTAAATTCTTCTTCAGTTAACTCTACTGAATCCGCAATGACTGATTGCCAAGAATACACGTCCAGCACACAGTTTGAAAGGAAATATTATAGGTTATGCAATAATTTGCACAATGAGATTATTCAGCATATCATAGCCATAGCAGGGCAATATATTGCATGCTGATCCATGGCCATTTTTGCACACAATTACTATTCCTATAGTATAAATATCTCAACGATAATTATGATGAACAGTGTAAAAAAATGTGCAAAATAAATGATATTCTTCTTTTCTTTTTCTCTTTTCAAAATCGGGTTTAGATTAGGTTACGTTACAAGGGCTTTTACACGAAATTAAGAAATATTATGAAATATCAGCTTAATTTTTGTTTTATTTTTCACCATGTGTCTTGTAAAATTACTAATTAAGACTTTTTAAAATACTTCGTGCGTAATACGTATAGTATAATTATCTCTTTTACATTAAAATGTGTGAAATCTGATGAGATTTCTCAAATAAGGGTCTGGTATATGTGTTACGGTTAAAGACCGATGTCGGTTAAAATGTTTTTTTTTTTCTTGAAGATAAATACGACTTTTAATGTGTAACAGTGGCGATTGCATTAATTTTGTAAGAAAAAAAGAACCTAACCAATTATTTTCCGATACTTTTAAACAAAAAAATTACGTATTTATTTTGTTGGAAAATAAATTATTTTGGAAATGCAATTTTCTTTATTAGCTATGGAGATCACCATGGAACTATGGAACTATCATGACATTACATTACTAACTTTACGAACATCTTCCTATGTATCCTATCCTACCCTATCTATGTTTATCAAAGGAGAATATCAATGCACAATATCAATTCAATGACCGTTGAGAGAGGCTGGCCGTGGTTCGGATTCCACGTTAAGCTGTAGGTCCCCTTCCTTACTTACTAGGTGGTCGGGTTTATCCCGCCCGGGTTGGTACCATCGCATTGGATGAACGATGGTCGAAGCGGCAATGAAAATTGTCCGTGTTTTCCATCCAGTTCAATGTAGCCGTGCAAAGGAAGGTCCTGGCATGGCACCTAGTTCCCATGTGGTGTGTTGGGCTAATACCATGACAGAACTTGTGGTATTAGCCATCCATGTCCAGTCACATAAAAAAAAAGTAATCCATAAATAATTTCTTGGATATCCCCATTCAAACGTAATAGATAAATAAGATAATTAAAGATGATGTATAATTAAATCTTTAATAGATAAATAAAGAGATAAGGCGAAAAACACTGTTACAATTACGCAGATGTTTTATATACATATAACACATGCACGACAATCAAACATCTGCTTACACGTTTATATCGATTCCGATAAAATTAAAACCGAGTTCAATTAATGCAAAAATATAAATCTAAAGGATTATTTTTTTTATGAAAAGTGCAGAAACAGAAATTACTTCAGTAATGTATAAAAACAAAATCAATATCATCGGATTAATGATTTTCAAATTATTACCACCATAAGTTTGTGGTGGAAGCGTAATTTGTACACGGTCCCCTTGAGGAAGTTATATGGAATTCGGGCGCATGTTTAAATAAATATGTATCATCAAGTCTAACATCTAGCCTGAACTAGTCGGTTAGTGTAAAATGTCAGTCAGTCAGTCAGCGTGTTTGCGTCCACTGCTGGACATACGCCTCTCCAATTTTCCTCCAGTCCTCCCGGCCTTCAGCGGAACGGAACCACTGCTTTCCGCCGACGCACTTGATGTCGTCGTCCCACCTGGCGGGTGGTCTTCCCACACTTAAAAACTGAGTTATTACAAATTCTATACAAACCGAGTATTCCACTCAAAATTCTATCGGTTAAATGCAGCTCCCAAACTGTTCGAGCGATCTCGCGGCGCCTCCCAACCTTCAGACTTAAATAATAATTAAAGTCAGAATATTTCTGCCATCGCTCACTTTGATTGATGCTGCAGAACAAAGGACAGGTCATTTATTATACGCCGGGACCTCGAAACACAATAGAGAATAATTAAGACTCTTGAAGCCTCTTATCATTTCTTCGGCGTAGGAAAATTTGTGTCTTATCCGCGGTGTTTGTCGCCCGAGCGGAATTAATCTGAAGATTTTCGCTCATTGTTGCCGTGATTATAATTCGTAATTTTTAAATATTTTATCTTTATTTTTGTGGATCGTTGATGAGGATTCACCGAAAGATTATTCTATTATTAATAATATCAAATAAAGTATAAGACAATAACGGCCTTTTTGAAATGCGTCGATACGTTAAAAATTACGAAACACCACAGTGTGCGACAATTAAATGGGCATGGATGTATAAAAATACTATAAAAACCGTGTCTTCTCCACCGGCGACGAGAGGTTACTATATATTAGTAAAATGATTGATGAGATTACTTTTATTTATCGTATCCTACAATATTTTTTAGCACCCTTGTTTCGTTGTGTTCAAATGTTTAATAGGAAGGGCACAAAAACTAGATATAAATGTATACGGGTTATAGTTAATGTATCAGCTTTATTCACAATCAATACAACCAACTAATATTATAATTACATTATATTATGTGATATTTTGCAACTTAACACAATACTTGGCGGTGAGAGTATTCCTGTACAACATCAATAGTTATTATTTACTAGGCCACTAAAATTAATTTGTCTTAAAACGTTTTTTTGCAACAATTTAACTGTAGTTTTCCGTAATGCCACCATTCGATATGAACCCAGTGATAAGTAAGCTTATTGGATTCGCAAATCCAAGCGAACGACTCGAGATCTTTGTCTAAAATGGATTGAACGAAGTCAATCTTGCTCGGTTGGCTGTCCCGGAGTTCTCCAACGGTTTTGCCGCTGAATTTGAATAGAGAACTCCCTTCGGGGGGGGGGGGGGGGGACCGTTCGACTGAATAATATGTCTCGCCTTCGGCGCGTGACTCGGCTGCATAAGAAGGAGAGTCTTCCGTAAAGCATTACCCGAGCATGGCGCACGATGATCGTAAACTCTCAATCGAATTATCATCGAAAAATAAATTTTAAAAAAGAACACAAGCGCGGGTGACATTTCGGGGAAAATATTTCTGGCATAATTTTCGATCTCAGGGGTGCTCAGGGATCACTGCGGATCACTGTGTCGTGTCACCTTTCTTTCGTCAAAGAGCTTTCTTTCTTAGGCACAAAAAACGAGTGACAAATCCATTTCTTTGTCACTCACTCACTAAAACCATGGGTTTTTAGGGTTCCGTACCCAAAAGGGTGCTAACGGAACCCTATTACTAAGCCTTCGCTGTCCTTCCGTCCGTCCATCCGTCCGTCCGTCAGTCCGTCCGTCCGTCCGTCCATCCGTCACAGGGCTGTATCTCATGAACCGTATTAAGCTGAAATTTTCACAGAGTGTGTATTTATTTTGCCGCTATAACAACAAATAGGTAAAATTTAAAAATAATAAAAATTAAAGGGGCCCCATGAAAAACGTGATTTTTTACGTGACGACGGTACGGAACCCTTCATGTGCGAGTCCGACTGTCACTTGGCTGGTTTTTCTCACAATCGTATCATTAAATAAAATGTCTTAGTAAATAGTGAGTCGATTAATGTAACGACTATTATATACATTATATTTCACTCTATTTCGATATAAAACAATACTGTACAAATTTCAAATATGTAGAATATTAAACAATCGCCATTTTACAATGGGTAGAGAACTGTCTAAATATAAGTATGAGAATGTGGAACATTCCCCGGGTAAGACTGTGATTTCTGCCAGTAGGTAGTTTTTGAGCATTGCTCTTGCTAATCCCTTCTTCTTTCTCTTACAACTAAGATAAACCGCGAGCGCTTATCAGGATTTATATTCTTTGTTCATCGTTCATGAGGCGAGGTTCTAATTCAACATCTTTATATTTATTTTGTTCACTCGCTGTTGTCCGCAGAATTCTTAGTATGATCATGGTTTTTAGCGTTAGGAGTAAAAAATCTCCACTGAATTCATTTGCCGTAATCAAGTTTATTTCAAGAATTCGGATTGAACCAACACTAAGTATTATTGGATTCGCAAATCCAATAATAATGGCGTGTAATATTTTGTTATTCGGAGTTGCAGAGATTTAATGTTGTAATGTTGTGTTTTTTTTTGTAAATACTTTTTCACACTAAGCAAGTACGTCGCTTTTTCCAAGGAATGTGATATGTAATAATCGACCGCGAAAGCAAGGACAGAATAATGAACTACTTTCTAAATATACCACTCCCGGGTATCGCGTCTCCCAATTTCGCCTCCTGCTAAATACCCATAATTTGGAATTATCCTACAGTCCGTCCTCCCGTAATCAATGCCGCCTACTAACATTACTACTACTACTACATTTTAGTCATAGTCATTTTATAACTCTATTTTATTTCGATTTGTTTGATTTTGTCTGATTTTTATTTTTTTATAAATCATGTAAATATTTTTTTAGGTTTATTATATTGATGAATTACTCTATATTTCATGTATTTAGGACTGTGTGCCTCAATAAAACATTATTATTATTATTACTTAACGTTTTACCTGCTTTCAAATATATTGCCGTCTTCCAGCCTTTATTATTATTGAATTTATGAAGTAGTTAGAAAATTATGCGAAATGACTAACACATGTTAATTCTTGTTGGCACGTGCGAGATTTACAGCTCAGAGAGCAACTAGTTTATAGTAGGTTTAATAATAAAACCAACCTAAGAAATATCTGCTTAATAGATCGAGCGAAAAACGAAGCTCGAGCGGCGTCTCCATTTCAGATTAGGCAAAAATGCTTTCGTATGTCCGACTGTTCTCCTCTGCAGGTTGCATTTCTCAACCGATTCTCGTGAAATTTTGTGATCCAGGTTTGATAATTATATTTTTTTATTCGACCCAGTTTTTGAAAAATTGTCAAATTTAATATACTTTTTCATACTAAGCTATTTATTACATTTTTAAAATTTCTTAATTTTTTTTTTAAATGTCAAATTTTCAAAAAGACAAACTCGCGAGGTCCAAAGCTCAGAGAGCCACTAGTATTCATAGCAATACATTTGCTGATGCATAAAACAAACTTCTATTTTTATGGAACTGGACATGGGTGGCTAATGCTAAACAAACGGTTTCAACCCCACCTTTTTTAATTGTAAAATTATCAAAAGGACAGACTCGCAATGCATTACGTTTGCAGGTGCAGAAAAGAACATATATTTTATAGAACTGGACATGGATGTCTAATATCAACACACCAAGCAAACACATCGGAGTTTCTTGCCAGTTCTTCTTCGCTGGGATTGCCGAACTGGCTAATAATGATAAAATATGACAAATTCGAGTGCAGTGTACTGTCTATGGATGATGAATAAACAATAAACAATAAACAATAAACACCACGCTCATTTTCCAAACAAAATATTACGATACGCATGAACACACACATTCCGATACGTTTTGTACACACTCAGAGCCGCAATATGAATCAGTCGCGTTTCAATCAGCATGAGTAGCGGCGGCGGCGGCTAGAGGGGGCGCGGGCGCGGGAGGGAACTGTTGCGGTGATGGCGCCCGATGCGCCGCGACAGAGCGTACCAATTAATTTGACATATCTCCGCGATGAAATGTACATAGAATACATATCAGCTCCTGAAGGCACTCGCTTGTAGCGGCGCACCGCACACCGGGACCACCGATACGAAACAAACCGCCCACCTCATTGAATGATAATAATAAAAAAAGGTTCCGTACCATCGTACAATATTTAACACAAAAAATCAGGTTTTTTGTTTTATTTTTTTTTTAATATTTTATTATTTTTATTTTTTATTATAGCGGCAAAATAAATACATACTCTGTGAAAAATTTAGCTGCCTACCTATTACGGTACATAAAATACAGCCCTGTGACAGACGGACGGACGGACGGACAGCGGAGGCTTAGTCATAGGGTCCCGTTTTCACCCTTTGGGTACGGAATCCTAAAAAAATATGTTATTTTTATGGTTATGGTGCTGTCTCTACAACAAACACAAAAACAACAATCGTTGTTATTAATATTATGTCTGCCTACAGAACCAATACGGTAAAAACAACTAAATAAGTAAATGAATAAATAAATAATAAAATAAATGAGAAAAACAGCTAATCTGGTTGTCTGTAGCTGAACGCCCCCTCTTGTGTCCCGCGCCGCCGTCTCTATGCGGATCGGATGGCGCGAGCCGCTTTCGCGCGAATTCAGTTTGATAACGGCGAATACCGAAATATTACTGCTTTTTACGATATCTATGTTATGTTTCAGGATCGGCTCCCGATTCCCGATCCTGCACTCCCTGCACCCCATTGCAGCTCCAGGGGCGCGGCTCGCGCCATCCGATCCGCATAGAGACGGCGGCGGGGGACACAAGAGGGGGCGTTCAGCTACAGACAACCAGATTAGCTGTTTTTCTCATTTATTTTATTATTTATTTATTCATTTACCTATTTAGTTGTTTTTACCGTATTGGTTCTGTAGGCAGACATAATGTTATTTTTATGTGTAAATCTAAAAATATTTTTTAAATGTGTGAATAAACGATATACTGTGAATAATAATAATATAACATTTATTGCACGATAAGAAATGTACAATAGGTAGAACTTAATGCCTGATAGTCGTATTCAAAGAGCACCTGTCAAAACTTAGTACGTAATTAGCACCGGAGTAACAATACAATAACCTGCTTAGTCCGGCGGATTAAAGTTAGTCCGACCACTCTGAATAGACATGTGAGTCTTTACCTACCAGCCTACCTTACTTCATGTAGAAAAAACAAAAATTAGGCGCAGTAAACTGGAAATGTAATAAAGTTTAGATATTAAAATATAAGTTGGTTAAAATTCCACAATAATACGCAAACATCAAAATACGAACAATGATGGACAGCTCCTAGAGTCTGGATTCAAATCCCCATGCACCACTTTCTTTCTCTTTCTGAGTTTCATGCGATCTGTTTCATGGTTCGGAATAATAGGTAATAATGGTAGGGTTAAGCCCGCCCCGGTTGGTGCCAACACAAAAAATAAGGATAAAAGTTCGCAATAAACTTTCCATTCAGTTCAATGTAGGCGTGCTCATAAAGGGATGGTTCTGGCATGACACCTAATTCCTTCGGGAATGCGGTGTGTTGGGCTAATATAATGACGGTGGGGTTAGTATTAGCTATTCATGTCCAGTCACATAAAAATATGATATGGAGCAACTGGGTCGGAGAAAAGTTTGTATCTTACTCTGTGTTACTGTCTTACTTATCTGTATGAGCCACTGAGGACTCTAAAAAATGCGGTTTCAGCGTAAATTATTTAAATGCAAACAGATAGAAAGGCGGGATGAATCAGAACCACTTCAAGTCTTCGACACACACAAAAATACAACAAACCAAAATAAATCGTTGGAAAACACTCACAGGTTGATGGCATCAGTTCTCAGCACACCAGGGCCCTCGGTTTCTGATGCATATATGGGATTGCAGTGCGCGAACACACCAGCGTGGTGGTTCGCGCACTGCAATCCAATGTCTTTAGCACAGGTTCACTAGATCGTTCCAATAGTTCGTTATTGAGAGGTCATATAACACTCCTAGGAGGCATATAAACGTCCAAAATAATAATGTTTATAGATTACGTTCACTCCATGACATGTTGCGCGTCTCGCGGTTCAAACGGGACAAGAAGCACTCTGGCAGCGAGCTGTATTCGCGCGCTGCTTAACGTTTTTCGTAACTGCCACATGCATGCGGTAGGTCAAAAATATTGAAGTCCATGCAGGCTGCAGCGTTTCCGGTCAGTTGGAATGCCTTCTTTTAAAATGTGAGAAATATTTTAAAGTGGTCCAAATATTATCTAGTGTCAAATTGTATAGTTCATAGTACCGAGAGATTGGCGGTGTAGTTAAAAAACATTGTAGAGGAAAACAAACGTCTCTGCGTTCAAAACTAGTTTGATTTGATTAGCTACCTTGTTTTTTTTTCATAAGCTCCATCCTTTGGAAGATACATAGGTTTCCTTTTTTCCATGTCTGAAAAATATTGTTACATTTATGAAGTAAACTCTAGATTATATTATTTACCTGTTTTATGGATCATTGACACATTCATTAGACCGGCTTATAAAAATTATATATTTAAGAAAAAAAATCAACAAAGCGACCCTACAAACCGTCTGTGGATTCCAAGCCTGCGGTGAGTCATGGATCCCAAACAAGTCGAACCGCTCGGCGCTGAATAAGTCCAAGGACGCCAACAAGTACTGGGGACTATGTACCTTCCTATATGTGGCTACCATGCATAAAAAGGGTGACTACAGTATTATGTCACCGGCCTAATCTGATTTGTTTCTAAGTTCATGGATTTGAAGCCCGTCTTTTCCGTCCATTCCAATGAAAGCGCGCTCAAATAAAGAATAGATTCGGTCTTTGGACCTTATTCAACGTAACCGTCCACATCCGATAACATAAAAATATAACATAGTAGTGTCTGTGTGTGCGCGGAACCCGCTGTCCATCGCGCACGTCCGACGCGGCGGCGGCAGCGCAAATAGGAACGTATTTATTTTGTCCGTTTGCTCATACATATTTCCCGCTGTAAACCAACGTATCATCCATTGGAGCGTCGGCGGCCGCTCATAATCCCTCAATTTGTGAAAACAGTCACGGCACAGCGGCGGGCGGAGCTCGCCACCTGAAGGATTAGGGGGGGGGGGGGGGGGGGGTGGCCACCCTCATTTGTACCCTATGAATGTTGTCCGGACTCTGATTGAAAGGTTTTATTTTATTAAACCGTAATCCGGGAGAGAGCTTCTTTTCTTTCGATTGAGATTTGTCCGCTCCAGTTAAGCTTGCCGGCTTCCAAATTTATTGTAGATGGATGAAGGAGATGGAACGGACGAGGTAGACGATGTACTAAGAAGAAAAACAAATGAAACCCAACAATCCGATTTGGCATGCACAAACATTAAACGACAGTTTTTGACACGGAGAGTCGGATTTTAAGGAGAACATCTTATTCCGAGAGGTCACGAAAGGAGAATGTCCATTTTTATTTCGGAGTAGTATTCACTACGTATAACAGTCTACTTAAGTGTCATTCTTACAATATATGATTCCTTGTCTAGGAATCAACCTATTTTTGTAAATGTATGTTTCCTTTTTCTATACAAAAAACATTGCGGAAACGGTGTCCATTTCCGAACTTTTTTGACTAAATGTAGAAATAAAAAACCAAATGGAATTTTTTGTTTATGCATATATGCTGTTTTTGCTTATATCTAGAAATTGAATTACTTTCAGATTTCTAATGAGAAAAATCTACTTTTTTATTTTTATTATTATTAAAATAAATGATGGAATCAAAAAATATTAACAATCCATTATCAGCCAGGAGTTCTATTTGGATTTGCTGAAGCGTTTCACTACATATTATTACATTTGTTAAAAAGTGCATTTGTATGGCGCGAGTAGTTGGCTAGTCCTAGCGCCTTAATCTTCAGCTCCGCTTTTCAAATGGGCATTGCCCTGTAAGGTCACGAAATGGTAAATGCCTGAATCTGGGTTCACAGGTTGAAGACCAGCCCCTGATGATAAATATGTCGGTCTGCCTGTGCCAAGTGGTTGCGTTAGCTAGATTGGCTACACAAAATAGATGTTAGTATCTACCTGCTGATGAATATACTGATTGTCTGGACATATTAACTGTACAACAATAAACAGTCGGTTTTTTTATTATATACATACATACATACCTTCACGCCGTTTTCCCGGAGAGGTATATGCAGATCATAAATCTTAAGCTTTCGCGTTTTTCACACATTATTAAGCGGGGCTTACGCGAACAAATTTACTCGGTGGCGAAGGCGAGCTGCTTCAGTTCTCCCGTGACCACGATTGCATGCAACTCCTTTCGAAACGTCGGGTTTAAGAAAGGTATTTAAAAGTTATCTTTCTTCAAAATTTGTTCGCGTAAGCCCCGCTTAAGGCGGCCCAACCCGGCGGGCCTAACTCATTCGCGGTCACGGTACAAAACCGTGCTGTTGCGCTCTGGGACCTTCTTTGTTTCAAAAAATAAGACAGGCTCCGTGATGAGGAAGATGCAACATGTCCACAAAAAAGACAATGTGCATAGTGTATGATTTGGTAAGATTTACGAAAATTTTAATTTCAAAACGACTTATAGCTAAAAGTAAATCACGACCGCTGTAGTAAAAAATCGAACAAAAACGAAATAGATTATAAATCTTGATTAAATAAGCTATGTCTGATGACTAATCTTTTTAAGATGTTCTTACTTTATCATCGCGTAATCCACCTCCAAAGTTATTGTATAAAACGCGCGAAAAATGCGAACTTTCGGACCTTATATCTTAGAAACCAAACACAATTGTACAATGTCAATGGTCATCAGACATCTAGTTCGATCAAATAAATTTATTTTGAGCAAAATTTTGGATCTCTGACAAGAAATATGGGCGTGATCTTCTTTCCCCTTTTGTATGGGGAGATGAGCGGGATGGGCCACCTTAAGAACATTAATAAGGTATGCAGATATTATATAGACACTTCTTTCGCTTCATCTACACACATGCATCTTTCCATACATGCTCTACGAGTACGGGTGCTACGTACAAAACCTTTACGAAGATTATATTGATTTGGTCGTGGTACGTTCTTCTAGGCCGCCCGGGCACGACACTTCCGCTCAATTCTGCTTTGGAAATTTGTTTGGTAATTTTTTCGTCATCCATTCGTTCCAAGTGTCAAAACCAAGCCAAACCATTTTTTTTGGTTTTTTATTAAATACTTAAATCTGCCTAGAGTTATATCTGTATCCTAGATCGCCTATAACTACGAAATGCAACCAAAGATTTGTTTAGTTTTGATATTACTAAGCAAGTGTGTACTCAAACTTTTATGCTTCGTTATTGGCAGCCATTCACTTAATCATATTTTTTGTTTGTCACGATAAATACTTTTTCAAGCGTTTTATCTAGGTAACGCAACCACTTGGCGCAGGCAGACCGACACGTTTATATTCAGAGGGTTGGTCGTTATTATCGTATTATTTACGTTATTGTTACTATTTTTGTCGCGACCTCCGAGGCTATTTCATGCATTGATTAGGAAGGAAATGATTTCAAGCTGAAAGAGCCCAACTTTGAGGCGGTGACGTCCTGCGGCGGTGGGATCGCATTCCCGTCCTACCATGCTCGCTTTTTCCCTGATGCGTCGGCGGACCCATAGAGCACTATTACTTATTCTGTGCCCATAGACACACATGGTAATTTGATGGAGACCATATATTTTTATCATAGAAAATGTACTGACATTTATTATTTTAGTCAGTAAGGTTTACTTTGTAATAATCAATAAATAAAGAAAAAGATAGGAAACATTATCAAGAAAGGATAGGGGTACAAACATTTAACAGAAAAAAGGATTTTGTCCGGATTGTTAAGCCCGTTCTCCTCACAATCTACAAATGCAAATACTTTCTTTGAGAAAATACTTGTCAAAGAATAAAATTAGAAATATGCAGTAGCACCTTCCCTTTTATGGGCACGGCTACATTGAAACCGAAAAGAAAACAGGGAGATTTTTATTGCCGTTTAATCTTTTAATCAAATGCGATGGTGCCAACTCAGGCGGTACTAACCCTACCGCATAGTAGGGAAATGGGACCGACAGTGTTACATGGATTCCGAACCATTGATTATCTAACATTAGTGACGAAATGCACTTATCCAATTAAGAAAGAGAAAGTAACTGGTGGTTGTTGTTTATTGTTTCGGAATACTCACCGTGGTACGTCGATGCCGTGCACGCATGGAAACATTTTATTCAATCAATACAAATTAAATGAGTGCTGCATAAACGAGGCGGGGATTGGAACCATGATCTATAGCGTGAGAAACGAAGCCCTACGCCACTAATCTACGAACCACTATTGTATTGTATTGTATCATATTGTATACATATTGTATCATTATCCAGCTCGACAATTACCTACATGACAGTGAAGAAGAACTGTCAAAAAGTTTCGCTGGTATTTTATTCAACGTCCTTTTAGTCTAAGTTTAAAACATGTTTTGCCACTGCTTACCGGTATACATGTTATTGGTACTTATTTGTGTAAACAACAAATTAAAAATGTTTGTAACATTAACAGTAAGTATTTACTATTGATGGTACAGAAAAACACAGGTAAAAACAATAAATGTGTATGAATCAACAGTTTATGACAAATATTAGTTTCTTGCAAAGACTAAACCCACCATATAACATGTTGCCATGGAGCATGCCAGGCCCCACAAACAGCACCCGTTCACGAGCATCACGCCGGGTACAGCCATTACCTCTCTCAGCCATATTTTAGGGAAAGAGGTGAGCCGAACCAAGCTTCAAGCATGTCATTAAGCAAGGAACTTAAAGTCCATACAATAATGCTGTAGTAAAATATAACGCTACCTATCTACATAGATTAAACAAGCTTGTTTAATGTATGCTATCTACAATGTTCAGCTATATGTAGTTGTTCGTCGCTAACAGTTTCTATAGAATGTCGGATATAGTTAGCGCTCGCAACGAGATATTCAAATCAACTACTCTGGTTTCCGAATTCGGTATTCACTAGAATATACCAAGCTAACAAACTTGATTGCGCGCAGCCCAATAACGCAGCGAAAAGTTAATAAAGCGGGCGTAAAAATAACACGAATTAATGCAACGTACATACGTGCCTCTCCGCACCGCGCATCTGGCGACACGCCAACACAGAATACCTACCTAATACCAATTCGTCCAAACGCATCCATTATTCTCAGTGATTTTTCTTAGGGATATGAAATGTAACTAAAGCAAAGAATATGTATGCCGAAGGTAAGAAGAAAAATTTTAGGAAAGCTGGACGGCCTAACGGTTCCCTACCCCTAAAAGTTGTCAGATTTGAATAAAAAAACAGAATTTAAGCGAAAGCTTGATTCTTTGTCCGAATGTTTTTGTTTGTATATAAATATGGAAGGCTCACATAGACTCAGTGTGTTCCAGGTTGAATAGATTTGTATATGCCCTCAAGAGATTACGTTATGTTGCATCACAAGAAACTGCGTTAACAGCATACCATGGATATGTGGCATCAGTTCTCAAATATGGTATAATATTGTGGGGGAATTCAACTAAAGCAAAGAATGCATTTATTGTTCAAAAAAAATGTATAAGGTCAATATGTGGAGCAGAAAGATTGGATTCCTGCAAACCATTATTTAAAGAGCTGAACATATTGACCTTACCTGCACTATACATTTATGATGTTTGTTTATTTGTTAAAAAATATCCACATTATTTTAAAAATATCAGCTCCATCCACCAATACAACACACGAAGTCGGAGCTCTAACAAATTAAGCTACACTCAACCTAAGATTGCACTGTATCGCAATAGCGTATTTTTTATGAGCACAAAAATATTTACTAATATACCGAAGAAGTTTAAAGACCTGGACTTCAATAGTTGTAAAAAAGGTATATTTATTTGGCTAGTAGAAAAATGTATTTATTCTTTAGACGATTTCCTAAAAATTAAAGAAAGCTAAATTGTAAATGTAAGGTATAAGTAAATTATGTTTAATCTTGTTTGCATATAAATATGTATCCTTATTTAATTTTTGTACGCCATAGCTGGCAATCTTGTGGAGATACCGAAAAGTTTTTTAAGTAACTCTGTAATACCCATAAGAGCACAAATACATTTCATTTCATTTCATTTCATGTATTTTCCAGTAAAATAAATTTATAAAATGACAGAAAAAATACAGCTTGCCAAATGTTCATGAGCCAACGTTTTCCAATCTCAATCTCTCTTGACCACATATTTTAGAATCCAGAAATTTAAAAAACCTCGTAAAACGTTTAGAACAGTTATCGCCCGTAGTGGGGAATTGTTGGGTACCGACCGTCTTAAGCGTTCGATACTCAAAAACACTATTTTACATGCGCGGTATGTTTGAATTTCGAATTGGAATAATGATAATTAAAAATTTTATGTAGATATAACTGAAATATTAAACTGAGTGTCGAAACAGATTGTCTAATTGAAATAGTTCGTGGGGCCGCCGGCTCTCCGCCGCCCAGTCAATAAAGTTTAGTTTTATGTCGCTTCTGACGCAATATCACAGTTCCCCAAAAATATGATGCTATAAATCTCAATTTATGTGCCATATCAAGCGACGTTATGTCCTGCTTGGTTTTATTTTTGGATAAGGAAATAAGTGTTTTTTTTTTAAAGTTAGAACCGTGAACGCATATGCATTCATAGGAAATTAGCTGAGATACCACACTTCGCTCGCGTCAATGTCGTTTTGGACGCAAGGCGGTATTAATTATTTCCTGGTTAAAAAGTAGCATATGTGCTACCACGACAGTGTATTTATGTAGATACTAAATTTAATCTCAATCGGTTGAGCCTATAATAGCGTGATTGAAAACAAACATCCAAACATTCCCATTTATAATATCAGTGGAAAATCCATCACCCTCGGGGCCATAGTAGGCATTGACATTTGCAAGGAAAACATATATGGGTCAAAGTCCAATGTGTGGCGTCTAGGGTGAAGCCGTTTGTGCATCGTCAAAATTTGGCCATTTTTTATCAATTTTTTTCAAAGCTTGTATCATGCCAGGAAATTTCTATATTGCACAGCTAGATTGAAACTGATGGAGAAATTGTTTTGATTGACATTTCGAAAATCTTTCCGTCAATGCGATTGGACCAACACAGGGCACCTACAGTTTTACGTGGAATCCGAAGCACGACCAGCCTCAGTGGCCCAGTGGCGCGACATCGACGATCGCTCTCCGAAGTTAAGCAACGCTGGGTCCGGTCTGGTCTTGGATAGGTGACCATTGGACCGTTGAGAGAGGCTGGCCGTGGTTCGGATTCCACGTTAAACTGCAGGTCCCCTTCCTTACTAACTAGGTGGTAGGGTTAATCCCGCCCGGGTTGGTACCATCGCATTGGATGAACGATGGTCGAAGCGGCAATGAAAAATTGTCCGTGTTTTCCATCCAGTTCAATGTAGCCGTGCAATAAAAGGAATGTCCTGGCGTGGCACCTAGTTCCCATGTGGTGTGTTAGGCTAATACCATGACAGAAGGTGTAGTATTAGCCATCCATGTCCAGTCACATAAAAAAAAACCCAACCAGAACACTACCGCGCAGACAGTTACAAGGTATAAGTAGACACAACCCGCATTTGAATCGGGTTAGAGGTTTCGAATTTATAAGTATTTTCTGATCAAACCTCGGGTTATTTAGCGTCTAGTTAGATACTTATGGGAAAAATCAGGGTACGTAGATAAAACCAACCGGTGAGTGGTTCTTACATTTCAAGTATTGACCCTCTCTGCTCACCCCTTAGATAATTTCCCATAATTCAATTCAACTCAATTCAATTATTTATTCGTCCGTAGGTACACGGAGTTACACTTGGATAACGTAATATTTTTTCAATTAATTACAAAATTGAAACTACTATCTAGAATAAAACATAATATACCTAACATATTTTCCACATAAAAATATCTTAAAATCAACTATGAACATTTGGAGAATATAGGCACCCGTGAACGTCATTATTCCTAGCTCCCGCAATACGTCCCTACAGGACTAGGTAGCTTAAAAGTTCATAGAAAAAACGTGGGTATGAACCGCATCTAAATCGGGTCAGTTGTTCTCAAGTTATAATCATGTAACCCCACGCTCACCCGTACCATTACAATTATTTTTGGTTCGCGTTTATAATTAAATGCGGACCCGCAGAAATTATCTTTTATTCCTTAAATTCAATTAATAGAAATAACTTTCTTAGTTCCAACCTAACCTAACCAAAGCTAACCCAACTCAATTTATTGGCCGTCTCTATTAAACATTATTACTCACGGAAGAACGCTATTCGACGTGTGATAGCAAACAATAAGCATGCATTTACGTATATGTTAGAAGCAAACAGGTTAAAAGGCTGGCGAAGTGCTGAGGCTAGATTGACGGCCTGTATAGCATGCAAGCTAGAAACGTCATAATGTAGTTAGTTAGTTGACTCATGATTTTGAATAAGTAGGTATTTCTCCATTATTACTTTTCTATAAATTTACTTTAGTCACTTCGCCACATTCCCAATGCCATTAAATTCCTCTAAATAAAAGACGTTTTTAGGGTTCCGTAGTCAACAAGGAACCCTTTATTTCGCCGTGTCCGTCCGTCTGTCCGCGATTTATCTCAGAGACTGTTGGTGCTACAAACCTGTAATTTAGCATAGGTATTAGCGGTGGGTCGTATTCATACATTCATATAACCGCGTACAGGCTAGCCACGATATTACTGGTGACTGAATTTTAAAATAACCGGTGACGCGGTTACACGCATATACATACAGACTTACTTTACTTCTGCCTAGAGATAGAGTGACATTCGATCTTTGTAATAAACTAAAACCGTGCTTAAATTCATCACTATACGTTTGAAAAAAGGTTGACCAAACCGCACCGCGAGGTGGCAGTAACCTGTCGGTCCCTTTTCCTCTTATAACGCCCAATACGTCAAGAGTGAGAAGGCGAGAAAGGACGGTCACCTGTCTGTCCCTTTTGCCCTCACGAGGCTAAATACCGCAGAGTGAGAAGGTGGGAATATATTTTCCGTGGCTAGTATTTCGGCACAGACGATATATCGTCACAGAAGATATATCGTCACAGAAGATATATCAGCACAGAAGGAAATGAAAATTACTATTTTAGGTAAATAATATTATTCAAAATTAAAGTACTGCCGTCATGGATTCATGGTTGATCCACTGGCTGGAGTAAAAACGACATTTTATATATTTTTTCTCTGCAAGATAGTTATGGGAAACGCAAAGGATTTATTGCCATATTCATGCAGAGGGTCACTGCGCGGTGGTGCATGTAGATTACTTACTGCTAAATTAAATAAATGTAATTATTAAAAACAAGCATCCTACGAGAAATTGTGCTATTGATTGGATGGAGCGGCCGTCAGTTAATTTCTATTTCATTCAGGTCAACAGTTCATTTAAGACAGGACTGAAGTTCGTCCGGATCGGCTCTAGCTCACTTCACGTGGAACATTCGCAAACTTGACTGCATGATTATAGACACATTCAACCCTTAGATGAAAAAGGAATGGATAGGGGACTAAACAAATTTTACGGTCCGTCAAAAGTAAGCTCAGTCAGCCGATATGCTCTCAGTCGGTGTCAGACGTCAGTGATGAATTCAGTTGGGCGAGATTTCAAAGTATCAACAAAATGTCGTCTTGTGTTGTTGAAAAATATGGAAATAATGCCATAAAGGACAACAAGAGCAATGGAATCACATTCCACGTATAAGTGCAAGCATATTCAGTATATTTTTAGTTTAGTTGACCTGAAACCTTTTATGTGTTGTAAAGGCGCAAACAGGGTTGGCACAAGCAAACTTAAATTATCAGTTCGATTTTTATTTTTGTTTTCATTTTAGTATTATATATTGAAGTAAATTTTATTTTAAAAACAAGTAGGGCTGCCAAAAAACAATAGTCTACGTACTGTTTATTATTTTTTATAATGTCGTTTAGGATGTTTGTATAATATGTCTTAGTTCTGAGGCTGTGATAAAAAGGTACATCCTTGAAAATGGTCAAAATTTTACATGTGACAGACAGCTCGTTTCCATAAAGATTAAAATTCTCAAGTCGTTTCTTGGCTCAAATGTCCTTTTGTCATTGAATGAGTATTCATTCCTTCAACCTGCTACATTTAATCATAGACTCCATCTTCTTAGGGCTATTATCGAAAAATATGTAAATGTAAAACTTTATCATATACATAAAACCAATCCGGGGATTAAAGCCGCCACAAAAGGACAAAAGCGTAATAAAGTGAACCTATTTGAAGGAAATAAAAAAAAATTAAAAAGAAAGAACTTAGTGGTTTATCAAAATACATTTTTACATAACACTGTACTGACTATTATTTGGACTATTTTTTAGCATCTAAAACGCATTGAACGAAATTTTTAAATGCATAAAATGCAAACATGGACAATTTAAGAATAATCAATATTATTTATTTTGCAATGTTTGACCCATACTTGCAATACATTAATGATTCCCTCTTTGTGTTTATTTTATTTTATGATTTCAATATTTACAAATTGTGTATATTCGACTTTATTAATTTATCCTTAATATCGATGATTTTTACTCAGAATAACGATGGTTTAATGAATGATTCCATTAATATTTTTTTCATTTTCCCGCTTGCAAATTCGCGAAAAGATTATTTGATGCCTTGTTATACAATCATGGTACTACTTGTTCTGACCACTATCACTAAATAGGAACCTTAATATTTTAATGCACCATACAATATATTGTTTGGTTGCGCGTGCGGTTGATACTTTATAAAAAAAATATAACAGCGGAAAAGGTTTGAATAGGTGGACTGTATTGCGGTATTTTTTGCGATTGACACACTAGGGGGTCGTTATGGGGTGAACCTCGGCTGCTGAGGAGCGGTTGGGTTATGAAAACAACCGAGAGGAAAATTGGATGCACAATACCTTGCTGCGCGGCGGCACGGCGACGGCGATGTTGGCGGAGATGTCGTCGGCGGGTCGTGGTGAAGCGGTGGTGACGTGATCCAGCAGTTATAGGCACTAGGGTTCACTGTTCCAAACTGTTCTTAACTGTTCTTGTGCACAAGGATGCGGTGGCGGTTGGAAAACTCGTAAGAAAAATGTCTTTGCGGAGCGGCGAGCGAGCGCAGCGTTTCTTGCGCGGTGCGTGTTGCAACTGAACATGGCGACTCGGCTCCTTTCGATGGCGCGAAGCAGATATCTTCCGTCTCCCCTATGCTCGATGAGGTTGTGCAGGAGTGGAAAGGGAAAAGGAATCCAATGTGTCAATCGAATGCAATTAAAAAGAAAGGATTTGACTTGGCGTGTAAAAATTAATAAATCTCATTAAATGGCGCAACCATTTCCCCCCCGGCTTGAAGGGTCACCTTCGAAACGAATAATTATAATTATTGAAATGTAAAAGAAATACAAATACAAAGCGAAAATAAAATAAAGAGAAAAACCTTAAGCGAAACTTATAACGAAATTGAAAGCATAATGCATCCTAATTATTAGGCAAAGGACAAAGACGTACAACCGGACGAAGATACGATCCGGTTGCAGTTTTAACGCGTACTACACGAACCACATCATCCTTGGCAGGAAAAACCTCTTCCACGACACCCAGGGGCCAGTGAAGTGGGGGTGCGTTTTCGGTGATTACAATCACAACAGTCCCGACAGTTATAGGATTGCTGGGAGTGTCCCATTTGTTCCTAGTCTGCAATGTATGCAAATACTCGGTTCTCCAACGCTTCCAAAATGATTGTACCAGCTTATCTAGTAAAGCGTGTCGCGAAAGAACATGTAGTCTGTCTTCCTCAATATTTGGAGCGGGTAAGTATTTTAAGGGTGTAAGCGTGAGAAAGTGCGCTGGAGTTAATGCGAGAGGTTCAGAAGGGTCACTACTAATAGTTCTGCATAATGGACGCGTGTTCATAACTGCCTCCACTTGAGCGAGAACCGTGCTCAATTCTTCAAAGGTCAAAATTTGGTCACCGATAACACGAAACAAGTGTGTTTTAAGACTTTTAACGTTTGTTTCCCAGTTACCACCAAAATGGCTAGCGGCAGGTGTGTTTAAAATCCAACTGATGCGATTTTCAGCTAATACATGAGAAAATTCTGTATTGAAATGCGTAGAACGTAAAAATGAATGCAATTCGGAGAGCATTCTCTTGGCTCCTACAAAATTGGTACCATTGTCGGAATACATTCGACTAACTGGTCCACGGCGAGACAAGAAACGTTTAAAAGCCGACATGAAACTGGCTGTGCTTAAATCGCTAGCCAGCTCTATATGAACGGCGCGGGTTGTCATGCAGACGAAAAGACATACATATGCTTTAGTAGATCGAATGCCACGTCCTCGAGAAGATGTGACCTTCAATGGGCCCGCAAAATCTGTACCTGTATGGGTAAAGGGTTTCACGGACTGCGTGACCCGAAAGGATCTATGATCAGACATTTCAGGGAAAGTTGGCTTAGGGCGAAGCCTGAAGCAAGGGATACACTTGTGTACCCTGTTTCGAATGGAGTTTCGCGCGGACAGTATCCAATAATGTTGCCTCAGAATCGACATTAACAAATCGGGGCCAGCGTGACAGTTACATTTGTGATGATAGTCTATTAGCAGATCGATAATATGGTCTTTTCGCGGGAGAATAATGGGGTGTTTGTGATCGTATTCAAGGTCTGAGTGACTCAGGCGACCACCAACTCTGATTAGTTCGTCTTGTATGAACGGTTTCAGTCGTTGAATACTACGACTGCAAGGTTTACCAGCTTCTAGTTTAGCGATCTCATCATGGAAATAATGAAATTGAACTTCCCGAAGAACTCTCGTTTCTGCGAATGATAGATCAGTTGCAGTTGCGACCATGTCATGACGGCGCGGTAGAATTTTAAGACAACGCAATATGTACACCACAATTCGCAATAATTTTGACCAAGACGATACTCGTCTGGCGAGTGTCAAAATTATGGAATCCCTTGATGTAGCTGTAACCATAGCGTGTGTTTTTTCTTCTGGTGGGTTAGACACAGAGGATGCGTTAAATGTGGCAATAGGCCACTGCGATGGATCTAGTGTGGTCCACGATGGACCTGTGAACCAGAGCGGGTGATTAATGATCTGAGCGGGTGTAAGACCTCGCGACAAACAATCAGCTGGATTATCTTTTCCAGGAACGTGGTAAAATTTGTCCGATGGTAGTTCGGACTGAATTTTGGCTATTCTATTAGCCACGAATGTGTCCCAGCGGTGCGGGGATGAGTGGATCCAGCAGAGTGCAACTGTTGAATCAGAAAAGGCGTATATGTCACTTACATGGTGTCGACTACTGCATACGTCGATAACTATGCGCATCAACCTTGCCAGCACTAGAGCGGCGCAGAGCTCGAGCCTGGCGAGGGACACAACTTTCCTTGTGGGGGACACCTTCGACTTGGCGCTAACGAGATGCACGAGGTTGGCCTTGTTGCCATTGCTTACTTGCAGGTATACGACGCCTCCATATGCCTTTTCGCTGGCGTCAGCGAAGCCTATTACAGTTACCACACTACCATCTGTAATACCAACGTGGCGGGGAATATCTATTTGATTGAGCAAAGGTAGCTCTTCACGAAACTGATTATACAGCTTTACAATATTAGTGGGCGGTTCATCGTCCCAGTCACATTCAGAAAGCCATAGCTGCTTTATTAGTAACTTAGCGAACAAAACTACTGGGGCTACAAAGCCCATTATATCCCATATTTTAGCGATACATGATAATATGGTGCGTTTAGTGCATTTTTCCTGAGGATTTGATACCTTCAAATTGAATGAGTCTGTTTCCGGAGACCAACATAGACCCAGCACTTTATGCGATTCAGAATCGTCAAACTCCTTTACGGCCGAAAGACGGTGTGACTGAGGTATGGAGTCCAATACGCGCGGAGAGTTGCTAGTCCACTTTATGAGATCGAACTGGCCAGCCTTCATTAGGCCTATCATGTCTGCGGCGGTAGCGATAGCTTCATTTTCGGCATCCACACTGTAGACAAAATCGTCCATGTATAGACCACCTTCAATAGTTTGCCTAGCCTTCGGGTAGTTGTCTCCTTCGTCAATAGCAAGCTGCTTGATAGTGCGCAGTGCATGGAAGGGACTTGACTTGAGACCAAAACAAACGCGATTAAACTCGTAAACCTTCAAACGCTCATCAGGAGCGAAGCGATATAAGAAACGCTGAAATCTGCGATCACATTCACGTATGCCAATGCACAAAAACATTTGTCGAATATCAGCTGACAGTGCAACTGAAAACAAGCGGAAGTTCAAGATAATATTGAACAGATTACCCTGCAGGTTTTGTCCATTGTACAAAATGTCATTGAGTGAGACTGAAGTACTTGTCTTTGCACTACCGTCCAGCACAATGCGTAACTTTGACGTCACCTTATCGTTCCGGATGACGCCGTGATGCGGTATGATGTAAGAAGGGTAATCCTTGTCTTCCCCTGCATCAGGAGGTGCGGGTGATATGTAACCTTTTTCTAAGTATTCAGTTATCACATCATCGTAAGCCTTTTTCAGAGCAGGCGAAGCCTGAAGTTTTTTCTCCAAACACAAAAATCGTTTTTCTGCGGTGCGCGCGGAGTCACCCAGCGAAAACATGTCGCCCTTAAATGGCAACGCAACTGAATATCTACCATCCTCAGTGCGGGTTGTCGTTTGAACGTAAATATCCTCAGATTCTTTATCATCGGAGCTGAGGATGGGCGGTACGATAACTTCTTCAATCTCCCAGAATTTCCTGACGACTGTGTCTAGCGGCTCCACAGCGCAGCAACAGGAGACGGTGACATGAGAGTGATTTTCAACTCTAGCGGGGGCAGTACCGATGATAACGTAACCTAAAACGGTCTCTAATGCGTACGGTGAATGAGATGCGGAATGACCTTGAACCTTGTGGGACAAAAGGACGCGGGGAAATAACGAAGCCCCGATCAACATTTCAATCTCACCAGGGATCGAGTAGGTATCATCGGCAAGCGGTAAATTATCAAAGTATTTTAATGCGGAAACATCGACAAAAGTCGAAGGCAAGAGTTCTGTTACTTTGTCGACTACTAATGTGTCGATATCGTAACTTATGTTGCGATTAAAGCGAGAGAAGAACTTAACATGAACGGAACCTTTTATTTTTGCCGCCCCTCCGATCCCCTTAACGACAGTGCACGAAGGTTGTTCATAGTTGGTAATTCCCAATCGGTTACAACATTCGCGAGTTATAAAATTACTTTGAGAAGCGCTATCCAATAACGCTCGTACAGAATGTTCATTTCCATATCTATCTACAATTATAACGCGAGCGGTAGCAAGTAAAACCGTCGTCGTCGACTGTGACCTTGGCAGTCTTTCTTTGCATTCGTTGTCGGCCAGCGCGCAGAGCGCAATGTTTGTTTTATCCGAGCCGCTGGCGGCGGCCGACAAAGACGCGGCGAGCGGCGCGGGCGGCTCATCAAACGCGTTGCGAGCGGAGTCGGCTCCTTTGACAGAGCAGCTGAGCGTAGCGCGTTGGCTTGCGTTCGATGTCGCGGTGTTATTACCTGTCTCAAAATGAAGCAATGTATGATGCTTACCTTTGCACTTACGACAATGCGTGCTCGAGTTGCAATTGGCCGATTTGTGAGTTTTGCTCAGGCAATTTATGCAACAGTTGTGCCCTTTGGCATGATTGTAGCGTTCTACTGGCGTTAACTTATGAAAATCCGAACATTTATATAGATGTTCGTGCTGCGAATTGCACAACGAGCACTGTGTCTGTGTAAGCACAGGAGCGGAGTTATTCGCGGTATTAACATTTGTATAGGTATGTGTGAATTTATTGTTTTTAGAAGCGGTCTCCACGTGACGCTCACTTGGTTTTTTAATAAATTCCTGCTTTGAAGAGGAAGTGCGGTGTAGGATTTTTATTTGATCGCGGATGAAAGTTACCAAGCTGTCAAAGGTTGGGAGCTTAGAACTGCGGTTCTCTAATTCGAAACGTCGAGCGGTATCAGGATCTAATTTTTTGAGTGCAGTGTACAAAAATGTATAGTCACATAGGTCATCGAACTTTAGGTGATTAAGCGCAGCGACCGATGAAGCGAATTTATCGATGAACTGCTCGAGATTGCTCGCGGTTGCGGTAGTTAAGGGTTTGAGTTCAAATATCTGATCCAAGTACGAAGTCGCGATAAGCCGTTTGTCTTCGTATTTATCGATGAGCGATTGCAAAATTAGCATGTAATTTTCGGCACACGGAGTGAAGCCCGCGCATACCGTTTGCGCTTTCCCGATCAGTTTACCCATCAAATAGTATAGTTTTTCGGACTCAGTGAGTTGCGGATTGTCATGGATGGTATTTTTGAAGGTTGCGTAAAACAGAGGCCACTGTTTAATATCGCCGTTGAACTGAGGTATTTCGATAGCAGGCAGCCTTGGCCTGTCACTTTTGGTTTTAAGAGCTTGCGAGGGTAAAAGCGGTTTTACGTCAGGCGAGATAAGTTTTTTAGCGACATGCTTTACACAGCAGTACAGATCTTCAAATGAGATTAGCGGTTGATAATTAATCGAGTAATCAGGATTCAACTCTAATTCCTTTTCATTTATTTTGTCCAGGATTATTTCGAATTCTGAGCGGAGTTGTTCGATACTTTCAATTTCGTTTAAGAAACGATTCTTGACAAGTTCGTCATTTATATTTTTTGAATGTTCCGATATGCTATGCATACGGCCAAATAACAAATTCTTTTTCGCATGTAAAAGTTTTAATTGAGTGTCTTCCGACATCGCGATGCGTTAAAATATAAACCAAGCGAAAAGGATAGGTACCTACGTGCCTATGTAGAGGTATGTACCTGAGCGGATGCGGTGACAAGCAGGTAAATCGGCGGGAGTACGAATTTACGATTACCTACTTGTGCAATGATATATAACTATGTAAGTGCGGTATACATATATGCGGTAAGCGGTTAGAATAAAAAAATAAGATAATATAAGAATCTTATTGGAGCGTATAGGTATACAATAAAGGCGGTTACAAGATCCGACTCGTTAGGACCATAAAATGGTTGCGCGTGCGGTTGATACTTTATAAAAAAAATATAACAGCGGAAAAGGTTTGAATAGGTGGACTGTATTGCGGTATTTTTTGCGATTGACACACTAGGGGGTCGTTATGGGGTGAACCTCGGCTGCTGAGGAGCGGTTGGGTTATGAAAACAACCGAGAGGAAAATTGGATGCACAATACCTTGCTGCGCGGCGGCACGGCGACGGCGATGTTGGCGGAGATGTCGTCGGCGGGTCGTGGTGAAGCGGTGGTGACGTGATCCAGCAGTTATAGGCACTAGGGTTCACTGTTCCAAACTGTTCTTAACTGTTCTTGTGCACAAGGATGCGGTGGCGGTTGGAAAACTCGTAAGAAAAATGTCTTTGCGGAGCGGCGAGCGAGCGCAGCGTTTCTTGCGCGGTGCGTGTTGCAACTGAACATGGCGACTCGGCTCCTTTCGATGGCGCGAAGCAGATATCTTCCGTCTCCCCTATGCTCGATGAGGTTGTGCAGGAGTGGAAAGGGAAAAGGAATCCAATGTGTCAATCGAATGCAATTAAAAAGAAAGGATTTGACTTGGCGTGTAAAAATTAATAAATCTCATTAAATGGCGCAACCATTGTTATTTTTTTTCGTGATCATTTTTGGCAACCCTGCCGTTTTCACTTTCTATTTTCATTTAGTTTTGACGCGCCATTCTGCTCAAAGGGCTTAGGATGCGCGCATCGTTGATGTGTCATGATGGATTAGGATGAATTTTGCACTATATCTACGACCAGATGTCACAAATGTCACCATCCCTTTTTCTCATGCTATAACTAATTCAATTTAAGAAAATTTTTGTCTCATTTCATTCTTCCGCGATTAGATGAATCTATTTGTCACTTTTTCGCATGATGCATTTCCTTATACCTTGGTCCTGCTCTATTACCCTTTACGTAGTAGAGTTTGGTGTGCATGTAAAAGTATAGGTGTGTGAGTTTTTTTAAAAATAGGAACGCTTTTGAACTATCGTCAGTATGGAGGTACCGTATCCATTCTTTTTCATCTAAGATTCAACCCCGTGATTATTACATTATGTTTGAAAATAGAAAATTAAATTCCTGCAATTTCTCAGGAGCCCATGAGTTACCACAGACAGATAAAATAGGTGTTTATGACAGTTAGGTAAATATCTAAATAGGCAGGAATTCTAGCGTTTGACAGATGGATTCCAAAGCGCTTTCGATACCAACTGTCAAACGCATACAATATTTTTGACAGGCGATGTCAGCTTTGTAATAGCGCCTGCTCGATAGAGTTCGTAGTAGGGGGCCCGGTTGCACTTTGGGGGAAACACCTTGGCAGGGGTTCAATTCCATTGTATACCGACCCAATAGAGAAAGGATCTAGGGGATCGCTTGATTGGTTCTTATTTTTTGAAAGTGGACAGTGAATGGGTGCATTCCTTGCCTGTTAGGCGTTGAGCGGTGGTAGAAACGGCACGGAGGGATTTCCTAGATAACCCAGAGATTTTATGGTTTTATTGTCACTGTAGATAGTTTGTCATTAGTTACTGTCACTAGTATTTTTTGTAACCGTACTCGTCGTACTAAGTATCCAGAAATACTCGTACGTGCCACCGCTAATAGGTATACATTTTATTTACGACAACAAAACTTTGTAATAAAATTTTAAAAAAAATGTTTTTCCTTGTAACATTTTGTTACATTTTCATTTGTATTATAAAAGTTAAGTAAGCAAATTCTTAGACGTTTATCGTCTTTTGTAAATTATACATTTAAAATGGATTAGCCACTTGCATAATTTCATTAAGTTGATTCAATAATTTGCTTGAAGCAGGTGGATTTCCACAAAAGAGGCAAGAGTGTTGAGAAACAGCCAGATAACTCTATTTTGGTATATGCCAACAAAAATTGCGAACATAGTATGGTATTACCGATGCTGGCTCAGGGTTTAAATAAAAAATTCGCGTTGTGGGGAAAAATTGCTTGCTTTTAATTCTTTATGACACTAGTAATAATTAAATGTAATGTTTTCAAGTATTTTTTTATTATTTCATAAACTTAATTATTAACGTGCACGGTCCTATCAGCAATACTTCATTGGCATGGCAATAGACAAATTCTATGTCATGAAATAGATGGATGGTAGTTAAAATAGTTTTATGAATTTGCTTCAATTTTTCTGGTTTCGCTAAGTGAATTTGGCTGTTCCAAGCAACTTTGGTCATTGCACACTTATGCTAGTTTTACATTAAAAATATAGTTACAATGTTTTTTCATACCTATCACGTTTTGGTAAACTTTAAAAATATTAAGATTAATATATATGCTACATTTTAAAATGTATATAAGTTGGAAAGTAGTTATTTTTACATTTAATTTTTTAAGCCTAGTTTTCACCGTGTATTGATTGAAAGTAATCGACACTTTATTACTAAAATGCTGATTATCTTGTATTGGTATTGATTGCAAGCTGCTCAGGAGGCTCTTAATATGTGTCGATTAAACTAGTCAGCAGTAGGTGAAAAAAGCCCTAAGTGTACGATTGTTAACATAACATCAATAATGCAAACGGTGGCAGCCACTGGTAAGACTTTGCTTCACGTTGGAAACGTATACGAAGGCTGGCGCGAGGGAGCCGCCGGCGGATGATTGGGAAATTGCTCGCTGTTTGAGGAAAGGAAATTACAGGGAGACTCTACAATAACTAGGCAGCGCAAGTAAAGGTACTCGAAGCCAATATGAGCTCTCTTTGCGACTGTCGATATGTGTTTTATAGAACAAAGACTGCTGATCGCTAACAAAGAACTTGACTGAATTGGTTTTGTTTATATATGATTTGAGATTACCGTGGTTAACAAATGTTGGAACAAATGTTTGGTTCGAAACGTCGTAAAATATAATCGACACACCGTGAGTAAGCCGTTTTCCACAAACCTTAAAATGGTTTTGTTTAGTTTACTAAATGGTCACATAGAGATATTGCATCGAGCGAGCCTACTATGGGACCCACTGTCTCCAATTTTCAAAAACAACCAATCCCACTTAAACGTACATGCCACATGAAAACATGGTCGCAGACGTATAGGAGGGTTTCTGTGGGTGGGAATTGACTTGACGAACGCTATTTTAGAGCACATTCGAACGCGATGGCGATGTTTCGACTGTGTGGCGTGCGACGCGCCGTCGGATTCGCATACAATTATATGGTCGCTTTGACCATATAGCGGAGACGTGATATCGACCGAATGTCACTTCTCCTTCCTTTCTCTTCAGTGGCCATGTGTCATAAAATAGAAACGTCCCACTTGTGTTTGGAAATGCTCTCAACGGGCTCAATTTATGTATGCAAGAAATAATCTGATCCTCAGACCCATAATCCTTAAGTAGGTGGTAAATATTAAAAGGTTCATGATATGGAAGCACTCCAAAATTTGGTACTCTATTCGAATTCAGCAATCAGGTTTTTCCCAATTTTTTCAGCCGGAAAAAATCACCTCTGAAAAATTCGACGACAGTGAAAATTTAAAACGCAATAATTCTTGCCAGTATTTGGCGAGAATTATAGCAGAAAACAGCATAAATTAACACCAAATTATTTACGAATGGTCCGAAAAATGTAAATTATCAAATAATGGTTTCCGAAACGTCGAAATAGATGAATTTATTAGGAATCCACGTTGATTCAAGAAAATGTTGCCTAAAAAAAGTGGCACAACTTATTCCATGTCCGCATCGTTTTAGACATTGCCTTTAGAATCGCGCCTTCATAAACTAGGTTGTCGATACCGCCGTATGCCCACATTGTTATCTACTGGCCAATTCTCGGACCAGCTCTTCTTCCAATGCAGTGCTTTCGTTAATTAAATCTACAACAATCTCTGAAACATACATACATTAAATGGAAGAGAAAAAGTCCTTACTGAAGAATATTGGTCGGTAATTGGAAGATAATACTTGGTAATCCAGGACGCAGAAAAAATACTAAACAACATCAAAGTCCAGTAATAACCAAACCTGTTTATAAAACCGGCTAAGTCCGAGTCCGACTCGCACACGAAGGGTTTCGTACCATTGTACAAGATTTATTTTTGTAAATAGGTTTTTTATCGTTATTAATTATTCTTTTATATTTTTTTATTTCGGCAAAATAAATACACACTCTGTGAAAATTTCAGCTGCCTACCTATTACGGTTCATGTGATATATTCCTGTGACAGACGGACAGACGGATGGACAGCGGAAGCTTACTAATAGGGTTCCATTGGCACCATTTGGGTACGGAACCCTAAAAACCAAAAACGAACTTAAAATTTTCCAATCAGCAAGCACTCAATATTATATTTACAACTATTCTATGAATATTCTAAAACATTGATTGTTTGTCCAAAATAAGTAAAATAACTTTATGAAAGATATTTTCGTCTTTCACAAGGATTTCGCTCAGAAGTTTCCTATTTTTCGTTCGCGGGTATCATTTTCCCGGAACTCTAAAACGAAGATCAAAATGAGGTCAAGTATTATGACGTGCAGAGCAGATCAATATCCTTTACGATCATTTTTCCCTAGCCACAGCCGCCATTGAACAATCGTACTTCTATCGTAAATGTGTTATTTTATGTCGCAACCTCAATATTCAAATTTGTTATTGTCTATATGATTATTAAATTTTTTTCAGCGAATGATATATAATCTACTATGAATCATATAAATGATTTAAAGAATATCATCTTCGTTGACCTCATTTAAAACGTCTCTAGAAAAATTTCCGAATTCTCAGTTTTTAGTTCTTAATTTTTGTTTCTGATGTTTTTTTAAACTAAGTAGTCATTTTCTTTTTTTCTACGTACTTAATTATTTAAATATAAATAGCCTAACTTATTTTAAATGTTGTGTTCGTGCCATAGATATATTCAATGGTCCGTGCGTGATTAAAAATAGTCGCGATTATATGTTAAAAAAAGTTAAACGTAAATGTATGAAATGATTATGTGTGGTTAAAAAACAAAACTAAGGCAAAAGAAAGAATGCTGAAAAAATTAAAACTTTATAAAAACATACACTCGTTACGCCAGTGGCTCCGCCTGCACAAAGGTCCAACAAAAAAACCGGCCAAGTGCGAGTTGGACTCGTACACGAAGGGTTCCGTACCATCGTACAGTATTTGCAAAAAAAAAAAAATTGTGTAATGTTACCTATATGTTGTAAATAAAACTTTTTCTATGAATGTTTGTAAATATTTGCCGCGTTTGAGCAATCAAAAAGCATCGGGGCCTTACAGCTTTGTCTTGAAATTATGGCTAGGCCATCAATCTACAAATGTACTTTTTTGATCAACGAAATTGTTTAAACTTATTTTTAAATAAAAATAAATGTTGTTTTTACTAACGATAAACATTATGCTTCATACAGCATGGTCCTAATATTAGACGTAACGTTTGTTACATCAACTGAAGACAACGTGCTGTACAAACTAGAGCATCAACAAAACAAATCTAACAACCAGTTTAAATTCAAACAACTCCGCAAATCGAACTGAAGCGAGGTAAAAACTGCCAGGCCAAAAGTTGTTCCTGGATTTCCTATCCAACGATGCGGATGTAGGATGTTTAGAGCGCTCAAACACGTATCTATTTCCGACGGAGCAAAACAGGAAGTCTACAATGTAAGCTCCACATCGCTCTACGTTTACATTCGAGTGTAGTGTAGTCGAGACTACGACAATACAATCATATAGTACGCTTGTCCACTTGCTCCGAACTTCACGAGTAAGGTATGCGACCAGTGAGCATGGAAGGACGGGAGTAGTAACCGATACTCGATTGAATGGGGGCGGCGTAGCCACTTTGGCAGCGTGCAGCGCCGGCGAGTGAGTTAGCCAACGAATTCGCTTGCTACTGATTTTCTCGAGTTCCAACGACACGTAAAAACACTTAAGGTTGGCCTTCCCGCTCAACTTTCCATGCAAATGTGAAAAGAAGATCATGCGCATGTTTCTGTGAGAGATCCAAAATATACTAAAAACAGCTTTTTTTGATCGAATTAGATGTCTAATGACCATTGGCATTGTTAAATTGTGTTTGGTTTCTAAGTTATAAGGTCCGAAAGATTGAATTTTTCGCGCGTTTTAGACAATAACTTAGGACGTGGATTATTCAAAAATAAAACAAAAACATCTTAAGAAGGTTAATCATCAGACCTAGCTTGTTTCATGAAGATTTATAATCAATTTGGTTTTCGTTTAATTTTTGACTCCAGCGGACGTGTTTTACTTTTAGCTATAAGTCATTTTGTAATTAAAATTTTCATTAATCTAACCAAATCAAACAAAGGCAAAAGGAATGAGTTTCGATCGATACTCTCGTCCTTTAATAGCAAGAATAAATTTTCTGTTGTAGTCATCCTGATAATATTTACAAAATAATTAATAAAATTTAAAATAAAAAAAAATCCTAAATAAATTGCAGGTTTAAAACAATATGCTCATTTATTTATGTGCTAAAGATATTTATTATTTCTTTTTTGGAATCTAGAAACTGGTCGGACATAAGGGCATTATGTCCGACTAGTTTCCACAGGTTCCAAACAATCAAGAAAGCTCTGGTATTTACGTAGAATTCCTGCCTTAATCAAGCACCTGAGATTGCCTGCGGACAAGTGGCGTTATGCACCGAGAAACTCTACGGGGAAAGTTGTCGACCGTATTTGCATGCCGCACGGACTGCGTCCTGATCAGTGTCAATTCTGAAAAGCTTTCCAACATGCCCGCTATCTTGTGTCTGTTTCTTTCTTATCTTTTGTACTGCCTCTAGTTATCCTTCTGATGTCAGTACAAGTCGTTATACCTGTATGTTTAAGCAAAGAACCAGGCATTGTTATTCATAAAGTTACACAAGTGTTCAGTAATATACCATGCATATTGTATCCGTCGGCGCGCAACCAGGTGACACCTTATTTACTAAATCCAACACTGTCTTTTATTACATACAAAGTCTAATCCCTAAAGCACAGCAGTTCCCAAAAAAATTTTAAGACGTAGGAATTCAGAGCATTTTTCTTTACATTAAGGCTGTTCCGACCCATATAAAGTTGTTTGCACACATAACGCAAAAAGTATTGCACTTTAAGCCACGAATTAATTAAAAGTTTAATATAGTCATATTACTTGCAGCTAAAACAATTTCACAATTTCAGGATTATTGGTTTTGTTACAATTTATTTAAATACGATTTTTATTTAACAGCGCCATCTAACGGTGTAAGACTTCTAATCGGCAATTACAACGAAACCATTAAAACTGAAATTGTGAATTTGTTTTCGCTGCAACTACTATGGCTATATTTAATATTTTTGACGAATTCGTGCCTAAAAGTGCAATACTTTTTGCGTTCTGTGTAAAAAAAAACATTGTATGGGTCGGAACATCCTTAAGGATACAGGATACGTCGACCACGCTCGCTGCATCATCGACGCGTCGGTTGCTCCTGAAAAGCATAGTATGAATAATGGTAATGGTACATGGGATATGATGTAGTTAATTAATGCGTTTTATGTAAACTTTCACGTGGAATGCCTAATGGTACTAACTTCAGGCCGGAGTATTTCTTCAACTGAACAAGTATCTGATTTGACAACACAAACCCATACATTAACTTTTTGACAGTTGCAGCAATACGTGCACAAAATATAATGCTCTGTTGTACAATGATGTATTGTCTCCACCAATACATAGGACCACTAAAATATCTACCTTATTTCATACACGTAAAGGTACAGGTTAGTTCGTAAAGTAATTAATTAAAGCGATCGCGTTCAACCCTTTTCCTAGTGGCAGGTTCTATTACGGTGGTGGAATAAAGTCGATTTTTGTTGAAATCTTACTATACATTAAAATAGAAACAATAGCTTGCTTAAGACTATTAAATTTCCATGTATTGCGTGACATAAAAGTTTCAGAAAATTTTAAAACAGAAGAATAAATCATATTTTGTGGACATATACTTATCAATTTCTGGCCACTAATCAATGGCCAGGGTCTGTAAGAAAAAATTAATTAATAATGCTACCCCACAAAACGTTCAGAAAATTCGTATAGAATGTATTTCCCGGAATGGCGCAGTGAAGGCCGGTGGCGTATATTGTGTATATTCTGTGTCAAAGGAGCGCTTGAGGAATGTTTGCGTGTGCAAGCCAGTGCGTGTCAAGTGTCGCTTGAGCGCTGACAAACTGTTGCGGTTAGCACGAGCAGACTACCCCTCAGAGATTCGGCCAGTGGCTTTGCACAATGCCGCACATCTCTCAACTCAACTGACCGCTTTGTGTAAGAGCGCCTTAATTTAGTGCTAGGCGTCTAGACGTTTGCTGGGTACTGTAACGCCGCTGGTTTAGTTTGGTGGCGTAATTGATACATTGCATCTACAATATTTTAATCGACGACTAGATATCACAGGCGCTAGATATCACTTTTCGCGCGGCGAGGTGTTTTTGGCTTTTTTGAGCACCTTTGGTCCTCAGCACAGCCACCCATACCGGTTTTTCATAAAAAAACACAGAATAATAGCGAGTATTAAAGTACAAATAAAAACCTATACATGCAAAGTTAATTAAATATTAATTAATCGATGTATGTTAACGCAAAAGAAAATATGTTTTCTTCTACCGTATCCTAAATTCCGAGTAGCTAAATTTGAGTTAAAACGGGAGAGACGGTAATTATAGCAATTGTTGCTGTGATATATTGATATAATATATGAATAGCATTAATAATATAATAAATATTACTAAGATGCGTGCATACATATCTTAAAAATAACATTCTTACTTCTTTATACCATTTTTATATAATTTTATGTATTTAATGGATCCGACATTACCGTTATCTCATTCATTTCAGTTTCAGCGACATTTGAATCATCGTAATCCGATTTTGAAAATAACCCAAAAAAGTATTGGTCGTGACATTGAATGTCACATTTTTGTATAGTTGTTATATTAAATCGTTACAACTAAGCAAGCAATTAACAAAAAAATCCGAATGTAATATCGGTCCATGCATGGATTCAGATGGAGTCCTGATTATAATTACGTATTGATTGCACGCTCCAAAAGTACGCGCTCTAGAAACGCAGATCGTAAATAATTAATAAACTCACTATTCCCACTTTCATAATTTGGTGAAAGCATCGAAATAATTAGATCATGCAACATTTGCTATTTCCACCAATAGATTCGCGGACTAATTTCGTTACATACCCGTTTTCAGGAAAACTCCCTAAAGGCCACTCGCACAGATTACCCGGAATTTCAAATGTACGCCGGTCCATTGCATTAGTGCTTGATTGAAACTATGAACTGTATGGCATTATATATAATCAAATTGGCCGGATAGATGTTAATACCAGATTACAGAGTGCTAAATGGCATTAGGTTTAATAATATTCATGGTCAAAACAGAATATAGAAATAGTTTAGAGCTAAATTACTTTCAGGAACTTTAAAAAAACCTGGTTCTTGTGTCCATTCTTATTGCAAATAAAGATTTTTTTCTTGTGTCCATTCTTATTGCAAATAAAGTCTCTGTTAAAGTTGGGATGCCTTGTAATTTCTATCGATTCTCGAACCAAGCGTGGCATGTATTGTTTTTCTATAGCTATCGTTTCAGCTTGGTCGAAACGAATCCAATGGTTATTTCCATTATTCAAGGCATGCTTACAGATCGCCGACTTGAGACGATAGTATGAAGCTGTCAGCGTCTTGGTCTCCGTTATTGGCGAAATATGGCAACACAAGAGTTCAGCTGCCAACACTGATGCAAAGTGACACCGTTAGCATAGTTTGCAAGGACGACTTCATTGCCGAACGGATTTCTTAGTCACTACCCTCATCTGCGGCTGAACCTACCAACAGTTACAATCTGCGCAGCCGACGACCTACAGTTGACATCTGACAGGACGAAGCGTCAAGCTAAGTATGTAAGCTGAACACAGTTTACCCGTAAACGTAAAATAATCTTTAGGGACATTATATTTTCAGTGAAGACTATGACCAAGATTCGCAAGCTAGACTTCTAGACATAGAAGGACGTAGAATATTATAATGTGAACCTTTATGAATAGGATGATTTCAATCCATCAGTTTTCGGTTATCACTCTTTTTAATAATTTAAGTGTGCAAAATGATGACTTTTTAGAAGTAAATATTTTCCTGTATGTGATAATTCGTTACTAAAGTAAGCACTTACTGAATAGACTACTTGGGCAGATTGCCGTCCGCACTTTGCCGACCGACATCGGAAAGGCAAACAGCATGAACCGTCTCGAATGTATCCTAATTGGGATGCGTTCACAAGAGTAACATTACTACGGGACAGACGCGTCCGATGATCCAAGTGCTCGCCGCCATTAGCTCTGATTAGTTCTTTTCCTGTAAACTTTTATGTAACGGCTCCGAGGGCGCCGGGCCCGGAGAGATGCGAGATCGCTTATCGTTTAGACGATCTGGCGATAATGTAATGGAAATTCGTTTCTGTACATGTGCCTGGAGAATGTGATCTCGTTTCGCAGCTGGATTATTTTTTCCAAGCTTTGTTCTTTTGAGTTAGTCATCAGCTGAGCGAGGTTTCGCGAGGCGAGGTGTATTTGGCTTTTCTGAGCATCTTCGGTCCTCAGCACACCCACCGATACCAGTTTTTCATAAAAAAAGCCTTATGCACTTCTCACATACTTTTTTCACCTTCTTATTGCTATCCTACGTAGAAGTGGAGTGAGAAGTGAACTTGCGATTTTTTTAATCCCATAAGTACACTGTATGCCTCATTATATGAGAAATGCGATTTTGCAATTCTCTAACATGTTCGAATTTTCCTTAAAGTAAGCATGTGTTATAGCCACGGTGAACTGTGCATTTGTGGATTGTGAGGTGAATGTGCCTCACAATAATTAACCCGGACCAATGCGCTTTTTAGGGTTTCGTACCCAAAGGGTGAAAACGGAACCATATTATTAAGCCTCCGCTGTCCGTCCGTCCGTCCATCCGTCCGTCCGTCCTTCTGTCACAGGTCTGTATCTCATGAACCGTAATAGATAGGCAGTTGAAATTTTCACAGGGTGTGTATTTATTTTGCCGCTGTAAAAAAAATAAGTAACTTTTAAAAATAATAATAATTAAACAAAAAACTAGTTATTTTTTTATTCGCACGATGGTACGCAGCCCTTCGTGTGCGAGTCTGACTCGCACTTGTCCGGTTTTTTCTGTTAAATAAGAGGTAAGGTGATTATATTTCGACCATAATTCTTATCTTAACTCGTTATTTCAAACCAAGAATTGAAAAATAACTACCGATTATTATTGAAGCTACATGACAATTTTGAATAAAAAATAGCAAAATAACAAATGTAAGTACATTTTGCAAAACTTTGGTCTCATCTGTCATTTGACTCTGTCTGTCTTTACATTCTAAGCATATGGTCAAGTGACATAAAAAAATATTGTACTGCTCAACCATATAACCATAGATCTAACGTACCAAAGACATGGAGACTGTGTCGTTCGCCGGCGACACGACACAGCTTCACCTACATAAGTCAGCCGCGCGTCCTTACAGCGCCTCAGCGTGGCCCGAGCCCGCTCGCAAATCCGCCTGCAGCGCCTCCGCTCTCATCAATTACCCCGTAAATAGTATAAATGCTCGTGCACCCTGGCGGCGCCTCCGCCCAAGATATTCATTTTCTCTTATCGCCATCCATTGAGAAACTCATTTAACTCATTGTTTATCCGAGTTGGATAACTGCATTTCGTTAGGAAAGCGAGATGTTCCAGGGCCCGTCCGGGTTGGCCCAGCAAAAGATCGTATAAAAAACCCTTACATTACAACGTGAGCCCAAAGAAGATTTATTAAGGTTTCCACGTTAGCAGCTTGTCACACGAACGCGTTAGGTAACTCGTTTTAGCTCGGAAATATCGCCTATTGGTTTCTTATAATAACATTTTTATTTAGAATAACAATGTATTTACACTGCTATATCAAAATACTATAAAAGATTAAAATGGTTTGTTTGCAACAGATTCTTGATGAACCACTTTTCTCTTAGTAGTACAATTGAAGTCCCTGCATATCTTGTAAAGGCCCAGTCGTCTTTAATGTCGCGGGAATTTGACAAATGTGCTATATAGTAATGTTACAGTTCTGTAAGCTAACACTTTAGTCCAATTCGATAGTGCCTCCATCACCAAATCCAAAATAATAAAAAATAGTTAAAAACACTTACAGGAGTCATGCGGCCGATTTTCATAAAAATGCATTATTTTGCAACGAAAGAATGAAAGATCCTGTAATGGTATCCTCCACTTCCTACGTTAAAGCTCTTAGACTTCCAATATATATTTTAACCGTCCTAAGAGACAGAATAATTATTTAATGTTTCTTCAATATTTTTTAACCTTTTCTTCAGTTAGTAATCATATGAGTTTCAATCAATTCAAATTTAATATATCTACAAAAGTCCATCCATTTATTTCCCTATTTATCTAATAACATTTGATTAACATTGTTTTTTATTTTCAGCTGATAGCCCAGATAATAAGACGCAAACATTACAGCACGCTATGTTAGTACAAATAGAATAGGGCTGCCGCTTGGCCTCACCAGCGAAGATACAGCCTGTATCATTGGCCCACTGAGTTGTCTGTGCTTTTATTGGTAGTAAGCGTACTTGAGGGCTGCGCAACGTCGGCGGTGAGATATCGGCTGACTCGCTCTGATCGTGTGGCTGAAAATCTCTATGCTAGCTAGAGAACAATGTGAACCTATTTTGTTCCCTATTTCTTGATGGATTTGCGCTACAGTTAAATGATTTTATGATTACGCATGTGAGTGACGACGCAGATAAGGAAATCCTGAATAACAGACAAGAGTGACGATTTCTACTACAATGATACTTTTACAGAATCGTCATTTAAAAAAAGAATATTATTTCGTTCTAATAAGTTGTTGTAACTTACTAACTGTAGGAACTGGACTCAATAATGGAAATTAGTATGAGCGCCATCTGAAACTATGAGCAGTAGAGCGTTCTTTAATGGACTTACACTGTAATAACTATAATTAACTTATAGTTACTATTATAACAAGATTAAAAAATACATATCCCTTGTTTCTACAATAATAACATTTTTGATAAATAGTTATCTCTTCTCTTCTCTACTTATATACCAGGGAACGTCTGTCCACATGGGAGAGGTAATCTCCGTAACCACAAAACTGATCAAGATGCGATTTAAAGCAAATCTAAAGAGAACATCGCGAGGAACGCTTAAGGGTGCATACCATCACGCTAAATATCCTAAGGGCTGAGCAATATCAATGAAATTACTCTCAAATAAAATTAATACCAGCCCGTGGCGTATGGTGGCGTTACTTGCGGCGTCATTTTGCCCGCTTGGAGAGATATCTCTAAAATAGAAACGATTCACTATTTTCGCACTGATTGTCAGAAAGCGGATGGCGCAGGGCGGAATACCTGCTCTTCTGTACGTATTTTGTTCGGGAGGGTATATGTTCGAATCCTGATAGCCTTTATATAGATAGATTACATTTTATTGTTAATGGGGTCTCGCATAAAATTATAGCATGGATTAGACTTAATAGATATATACATTTCTCTGCTTATATAAAAGAGAACATCTGTCCATATGTTCGAGGTAAACTCCGTAATCACACCAATGTAAGGAGTAGATCTTGGCTCTCACTATCAAATCAAATCAAAAATCATTTATTCTTCATATACACAGTCAGATTTATAACATAAAAGTAGCACAATGAGTTAGTAAGTAGTTATGAAGAAAAGGGGCCATCTCAGCATAAGTTGCGTTTCACTCAGTGAGCAGCAACGCTGATTTACGTCTGGTCCCTTTAACAATAAAATAAAAAACAAATCCTTATAAATATAATATCGAAACATATTAAAAAAAGAGAGGAAATAAACAAATAACACAATACAAAAAAAAGAGAAAACCAAATATCAATATATACCAACCTTCCTTTCCTTCCTTTAACCATTTTTGCCCTTTCGTGCACTCGGCCCTATGCGTTATAATACCAAATTATTTAATTACTTTTAAGATATTATTTAGCTAAGTGGGCAGTTTCGAAAACGTATAGTGTGCCCTATGTATTATAAATGGAAATGTTACAATATTTCTTATTTAATTAAGCTATATCGGCTCCATACGTTATGATTAAAAAGTAGCAGATAAATTACATCGTTATGGGCTACTTTTTATCTAGGAAATAATTCAGCTCGACATCAGTCTAAAACGACATGGACCCGAACGGAGCCGGGTACCGCAGCTAGTTTGTATTATAAGCGTGGCAGCTATTTTTTTAGTGACCATTCCTCTAACACCACTTCTTAGATGCTTAATTAAACAGATTTAGCACTCGATAAGGGGCAATTACTTATCTATATATAGGGGTGGGAATATTCCGGCATAAACCTCACAAAACATTTTAACATACTTAACCTCCGAATTTTTTTGTTACTGTGAGGATTCAGACAGATACAAAGAATTTGTCGTTCGTGGTTCAGTTTCTTCTTCCATTAGATCCCCTTCCTTCCTGTAGGGATAATCCTACCCGGGTTGGTACTATCGCATTAAATGGACGATGGTCGAAATAGTGATGATAGTCAGTGATATAGGAAGCCCAGGACTTTCCTTATATTGCAAGGATACACTGGCTTGCACCTATTTCCATGTAGGCGTGTTGGGCTGATATCACGATAGAATGTGTGGTATAAGCATCCTTTTCCAGAACGTAACTAAAAAATAATTTGGAGAAAATACATATCACATTCGTTGAAAAGATGGACTTATAGAACACATTAATTTTGTAAAGAAAGAAAGCTGTAAAAATATCTACTTAATTACATATCATAATAATGATTAAAACACTCGTGCAGTTTGCCTAGATATTCGGCCAGCATCGCTTAAAAAACATTAATGTTAACACAGAGCCTCTCCAGACAGTGATAGTTTGCACGGAATTCCAGATGGAAAATCTTGCGAAATTCGCGCAAAATACTTGTAAAACTGTTCTTGCTTGCTAAGAGATTTGTGTTATCTGTGCCCGGCGCGAACGATCGCCCGGATTCCCGCGCGAAACTATCTCTGTGTGGTAGAGGCTATCGCAAATAATAAAGTCTCCTTCGACGGACGCCAAAACGGTGACGAGGGCAGTTCGAGGCTGGATAATTATGCAATTAGCCATGTTACTGTTATAGTTATGTGGGTTTGTATAAGCGGGCCAATTGCTCTACCAGCGAAGTTATATCCGGCACTTTGTTCCAATTTATTCCATTATTCAAATTCATCTGTCGCGAACGAACCGGACGCCCCTCGTCCCGCGCCCCCACCCCCAGCGCTAACGTCCTATATTTCGTGAGCAAATCAGTGTCCATCAAGTCTATTAACATTTTTATTGCTGGCGAATACAAACTGCGCACACATTTTATTTTCAAGACAAGTAGTTAGGGGTATTTCATATTTGGGTAGAGAAGGTTCGGCTAGAGAACAGGAAGATAAACAAAATCGTCAAGGTCTCCCTCCGCACTTCCTCATTTGACAGTCAGGAGCGGATCCTAGTTTCTTTAGTACCTTTTTAATTAATCATATTTTACAATAGTTTCAATTTCACTTTTCACTTTAATTTATGAATGTAATGTATAAACTTTAATAAACCAGCACTCATTATTATACTAGAGTTAAGTGTCAAGAAACGTTCCTGGCGTAGTGCCTTACATTATATCGCTTCCATGTACCACAGCTGCATCTAGTGCCCTGCTGCTAGCCATTGCGTAGCCATTATATTTATTTTCATTGGCTGCAAACTGCACTAAGTCAATAAGGACAGGATGAGCTATCTGGAAGTTCTTTATACTAACTGCCAATTTGCGTTCGTTCATACGAACTTGAAAAGCGAAAGACAAATTCAATGCGATCTCGCTTTTCGTTTTTTACTTACTTACTTTTATTTCTTATCCATTTACAGTAATTAATAATATTATATTTTCAGGTATCAATGCGGTTAATAAAATAAAGTTACAATAATGAAATACAATAAAATAAATATAAAAAAAATAGGATACGTAATACTGAAGCACTACTTCTTCCGTGCTACGAATAACATTCTATCGCTTTATCCGCTGAGCAACGCGGGTTCCTGGGTGCGTGCCGAAATAAGGAGTCATATTCTAGAATGTTATCACTCAATGTGAGATGCTCAAAGTCATTCGGTACTATCTGGCTCTTAATATGTATTTGCTATTCATATTCAATGCAATCATTAAATTTCTGATTGCATTAAAAATATTGTAGCATCAAAGACAGCTCTTGCAAGCACCCGATTTTTTTTATCTTAAAATTGGCTAATTCTTTTAATCATAACATAAGTCATACATAAAAATTAAAATCTGATATTTTTCAAATCATTATTACGTTTCAAACATAATAAGTATCAATTACTTATTATTACATTTTAGTAAATCATAATTAATGAACCCGCAAGCCGAAATTATGACTACGAGATGAGGCTTTGGTGATATAGTATTCTTTAATTTTTAAAATACTCTTACATAGTCCGACCACTGTCTTGTAGAATGTAAATGTCAAGCAACCCAAAACCGCTCTTCGGCGTCCACGTCTTGGGGATAGAAAACTGTCGCCGAGAAATGTCCGTTCTCCGGGAAAAAAGTGAACGCCACAGGAGCCGCGCGTCCGCGATATAATTAAATAAGCAGAGTCTCGGGGGCAATCAGAACCCCGGCCGTCGCACCGCCGCCACGCCGCCGCTACCTCCTTCGCTACAGCGACTCAGCCCCCCATCGAGTTATTCCGGGAGGTCACGACATATTTGGTCAAGATAAGCTAAATGAGGTTAGGTTGGAGACAAAACCACTGATGCTAAATATGTCGGTCTGCCTGCGCCAAGTGGTTGCGTTAGCTAGATTGGATATACAAAATCGATGTTGGTATTTACCTGCTGATTAATATACTGATGGATTGATTAATATAATGATTAATATCTGAACATATAGATATCTATTCATTATACAACAATAACCAGTCATTTTATACTTAAATATACCTGCATACATGTAACCTTAATAGCCTATTACTACGAAATACAACCAACAATTTGTTCAGTTTTGGTATTGCTAAGCAGCATGAAAGTACATACTACTTTCATGCTGCTTTATTTTCAGTCATTTACTACTACTAACTCAGATAAATATTTTTTCAGGCGCATTATCTAGGTAATGCAACCACTTGGCGCAGGCAGTCCGACACATTTAGCTTCAGAGGGTTGGTCTCTATCACGTGAACCCAGTTTCAGCCATTTACGTTATCGTTACCATTTTTGTCGCGGCCTCCTAGTCTTAGTAGGGAGGACGGAGTGGCCATCGAAACTTATCCGAATAGTGGCACCGTAGCCAATTTTTCATAATTTCATTATTAATTCCATAACGTCAGTACGTTTTTTTTCACAGGAATGTCATATGTAAGTGTGTTTAATCGACCGTGATGCAAGGACACATTGATTAAATAATAGCGTTGCGAAGCGTTAAATAAATGTATGTAGACATACTCTTAAATGCTGTGTTAGTAGGAAACATTGATTGCAGGAGGAGGGAATGTGGGAGAATTCCAAATTATGGGTATAAAGCAAGTAGCGAAATGAGTAGACGCAACACCCGCGAATGGTTTGTTTTACTGGTTTGGAACCAGCCTTGCAGTTCTGGTGTAGTTCTTTTTACTGGGATCTTTCTTGAATTCATGATTCCTTCTTATTTACCGAGTTTAATCCGCGCATCGAACAGTTTTTGACGTAATATTTAAATAAATTAATTTAATTTAATTACACTTAGGGCCTTATTCACCTACTGCTGATAAGCTTAATGGCCACATTTTAAGGGCGTTTCTTAGCAACTGGCTATTAATACCAGTACATTATAATTAGCACTTTAGTAATAAAAGCCCTTTAGGTGTCGATTAAAATAAATCAGTACTTGGCAAAAACCAGGCTAAGACAATGTTATGGTATGATCACACCGCATTTCCGGAAGAACTTAATGACCCACTTTATATTTGGCCAAAAAAAATTACACTTACATTACGTATACTAAAACATTCACTGTTAAACGTATTTATTCCATGAATCAATCATTTACAACTTTTTCTCGCTGAGTAATAGTGAATTTCGTATTATTCCCGCTCAGAGCGTAAAATAAAAATTATTTTAGCTGAAAACAGCGGGAATCCCAAAGGACCCTTTCCAAGCTGGACTCGACGGTTTCATTCTGACGTACGGCTGCCCGGGGCCGCCCGAATCTTATTAAAGAGCTAAAGCAGTGATCATAGCACCTATATACGTACTTCGTTCTTGTTTGTGTCCGGTGCCGCTTTGGAGTTTTAATCTGTCGTCTTTTTCAATGGCATACATACTAATATTATTAATACGAAAGTAACTCTGTCTCTCTGTTGCTTTTCACGCCTAATTCGCTGTACCAACTTTGATGAATTTCGGTATAGATATAGTCTGGACCTTGGAGTATGACATATGTGGCATACCATTTGTGGCAAAAGAAACTTAAAGGCGATGTAATAAGGAATTAAAGTTTGTATGGGGAACTCATATGATATTCGGGCCGAAATCAGTCTAAAGCGAGATTGACTCGGACCTAGTGGTATTTAGTGGCGATATAAACATTGGATTATATTGTAATCAACCCATACTTTATTTTAAAGATTGAAGAATTGAGCCTTCCCGTTTTTAAAGCGTAAGTATACATTCGTGTTGTAAGGGTAATTAAAAAAATTCACTGAATTTCTTCCCGTGCATGTCGCCACTAAAAAACTCGTTGCTCGGATTTCCGGTTACAACAAGGCGGCACGGCACTATTATTGATTATGTGGTTATAGGAAATCTAATTCTCCCGTCATAAATATTTCTTCATGAGAACAAAATAACAAATGTAGAATCCGTTTATTATGACATCGAAAGGGATTGACAAACAAGTCATAATAAGCGGACGTCATACAAAGCGTTTTGTGAAATGAAAAACCTTTTTTATGTAAATATGAATGTACTTAAGTAGTTTAATACATAAACATAGTAATTACATATGTATACATACATATTCAATCAAAATTGCACGTAATCAGCACATTATAACACATACAAGTGTATTTTTATTGTAAGTAATCTGTAATTTTTGTCTGCTTTTGTTTTTTCATTTTATTGTATAAACAATCTCTAATGCTATTGTGTATAGAAGACATAGCTATGGCCAAATTATCATTTTCAATATTGCTGTGAACAAATCGGGATAATAATTCTGCAGCTTTTAATGCCTCTTCTGCGGTAGGTAATGGTTCTTCCTCGACTTCTTCTTCCCCATCACTTTCGAGTTGTTCCTTAGCACAAATGTTCTGTACGATATTTTCATCGGTGGGTTCTTCGGATGTGAGGAGAGCACTATCGATGTCAACATAATCTTCCCACATTTCCGGTGCTGCTAAAGAATCTGAATGTAGGTTTCGTGACCACAAAGATAAAGGAATGTCATCTCCTTCATCGAATTCATGGTCTGATATTTGAATAGGTAAACCGTCGTGGTTTTCAATGAATCCTGCATGTTTGAAACAGTTATGAATGGTACGTTGTGACATTTTATTCCAGGCATCATTAACCATCAGAATTGCATCTAGCACCGTTATTTTTGTAGAAGAGTTGTCTTCATTAGCATCAAGACAATTAATCATTTTGAGCACAAGGTTCTTCCTGAAATTCGTTTTGAGTGATCGTATTATTCCCTGATCCATTGGCTGTAGTACTGATGTTGTATTCGGCGGAAGGAAAGCAAGTGTTATAGACTTTAAATCAGTAACATTTGGATGGGCCGGGCAATTATCAACCAGCAATAGAATCTTTTTCTTCTTCTTCACCAAATCAAGATCCCAATCACGAAGCCACTTTTCAAAAAGTTCTGACGTCATCCAAGCTTTACGATTGTTAGCATAATCGACAGGTAATGATTTGACACTTTTAAAACATCTTGGTTTTTGTGACTTTCCAATAATGAGCAATTTCTTTTTCTCTGTGCCACTCATATTAGCTGCTACCATGACAGTTATTCTATCTTTCGACAACTTACCTCCACTACAATTGTCACCTTTAAATTTTAAAGTTTTATCCGGCATTAATTTGTAAAAAAGTCCAGTTTCATCAGCATTAAATATCTCATCATCAGAAAATTTTCTTCGTAAATTTGGCCACACAGATATCAACCAGTTTTTTGTTGAATTTTGATCAACAGACGAAGATTCACCGACAATTTTTCCCGCCACAATGTTATGTCGAACTTTAAAACGACTGATCCAGCTTGCAGAACAATTGAAGTCGAGAATACCAAAACGCGCAGCAAAACCATTTGCCTTTTCCTGTAGCATAGGGCCGCTGACAGGTATTCCTTTGTTTCTCATGTTTTTAAACCACTGAATTAATGCTTGATCAACATTTTCTTGTCGTGATTTTCGAAGCCTCTTCGGTTTCAAAACATTTGAATTAAACGACTCCTTAATGCGGTTCTTGTTTTTAAAAATCATTGAAATTGTCGAATGACCCACGCCAAATTCCTTTGCGAGACATGAGTTAGATTCTCCATTTTCTAATCTGCATATTATTGCACCTTTCTCCTCAATTGTAAATGCTTTCCGTCGTTGAGACATTTTTGACATTTTTTTCACAGTAACAAACGAAAAACAACGTGTGACCTTCAAGCGTCAATTACCCACTGAGATTCAAAACAAAAACGAGCCATGTGCCGAACGTCGTCGGGAATCAACGAACATTACCGAAGGTGTACAGAATCATGTCGGTCATTATAACCGGACATAATTTATTAAAAATGGGTCATAATAAGCGACATGTCACTGTAAGGGAAGTCATTATATCCGACTATTTATAAAGAATTTCAAATGAAAACCAAACTTCGTAGTATAGTTACGTCATAATAACCGGTTGGTCAATATAGGCGGAGTCATAATAAACGGATTCTACTGTAATCAGATTATGGTTTTATTTTGATGCCTCTCCATTAATATTCACTAAAGTTTTGCACATAATACTCAACATCATTGGGAAAACCCGAATCTCATTCGATTTATATTATAACTTTCCAAACGCGAACAAGGCTCGCCTCATCAATCACCGTCCGAATATTATCCACATCAAACGAAATAATCTCACATAAAACATTTCTGCTTGCTAACGTTAAATTCTTACCTCATTTAACTTGTGAATTTCACTAAACGACCGCCCGGCCTGGACCGCAATTACTTCAACACAAAGAGCCGCTGGTAACTCACAGGTGCGTATTTAATTCCGATGCGGCCTGCTTCACTTGACATCTATTAACTATTCAATATAAAATCTCTTAACCACTCAATATAAACCCGGCCAGCCCATTTTATAATCTGGCAAAAGAATCAGCATTGGAGTTATCGCGACACATATGAGTGTCTCTATTTGGGCGACGAAAAGGGCACTGCAGAATAAATACGATAATGTACTTTATTTTCACCAATTTACCTTGAAACTCAAAATCACGAGAAAAGTTGTCTAATTAATTTAAAACGCCCAATATTCATCAGTTTAAGCCCACCGCAAACGGATTCAAATCAAGAAAGAATCGAAATTGAAGAATTGCAGATTGTGTATCCTAGACATAACCTTCAAATAAAAAATGGAAGGAGTCCTAGCGCGCCTACTATGAGACCCGCTGTCGCAAATTTTATACAACTATCAACCCAACATGAACAGTACATCCCACACGCATCTATAGTCTCAGAGGTATTGGGTGGTTTGTGTTGGTGTGAACTGACTTGGTATTGGTTGGAAAGTATGCATTAAATGTCCATGCGGGGCGGCGACCTGGTAACACTAACATGACAAATCTCCTTCCTTTTATCTTCTGTAAAATAACACCTGTCAAATGAGAGAATTCACTGCAGTGTTCATCAAGAGAAACTTATTAAATTACATTCATTATAATGGCGTCCATTGAATTTCGTAATATTTACGGGCTAAGAATAGGACTGCCGTGTACAAATGAGTTACTAGCCGTTTAATATCCGGCGTCCAGGTATTGTATCTCACAAGGTTTAAATATTTTGTATATTCGGTAATGTATTGCAAAACTTTCCCTTTAAAGGGATGTATTCTAAACATCAAACATACAATACAACTTTGTGGTTTAATATTTTACATGTATAGCTTAATTTCAATTATTACCTACCTGAATAACCAGATATTTTCTTGATTGTAAGTATGTACCACCGCAATAAAAAAATACTTTAAACATTTTCAAATTACGTGAATGTTCAAATGATAACTATTGAACAAGCGATCAATTCGATCTTTCCAAAAGAAGTCACTTATTTACTCAGTCACCTATAGCCCTCAGCAGTGTTCCATTTGAACCTCAAATTATATTGTTACACCTGTGTGACTATTTGAATTATTCATTCATAGACTCAAACTTTATAAACTACTAGCTGAGGTACCCGGCTCCTCTCGGGGCAATGTCGTTTTGGATAATGTCGGGCCGAATTATTGTCAGGATATTATATGAGTTCTCCATACACATTTTCATCCCCTATTTCACCCCCTTCCAGTTTAATTTTTGACACAAAAGGGAGCCTGTCCTTCTCAAAAGTCCAGACAATCTTTATACCAAATTAATTAAAATCGTTTCAGCTATTTAGGCGTGAAAAAGTAACAGGCAGACAGACAGAGTTACTTTCGCGTTTATAATATTACTAGCAGCCCGTCCCGGCTTTGCACGGGCATAATATCATTTAAAAAAATATTATTTTGACACAATGATACACAAATAAACCCTTCCTTCATTGAAATATTTGAAATAAAAAAAAACTTAGATATTATTATTAGATGATTATTAGATATTAGAGAAATAATAAATTAAAATGCTATAGGGAGAACCGCGGCCTCCGACGCACTATTTATAGGCACGCTCCCGCCGCCCCGGCCGGCCGGTACCGCCGCAAACGCTACGTCCCGCAATTTTTAAATCTGTCATATCTTCGAAAATATTCATTTAAATCATATGCTGTAAAGGGCCATATAGATCTATATTAAATCAACAATGTATTTAAGGTAATTGGATAAGGATTACTTCTGTATTGGTTAAAATCGTTTCGAAAATTAGCCATTATTTGTCGTAAAAAGTAAATAACAAAAAAAAATATTGTGGGATATCCATAAGAGATAGACATATACTATCGCGGAGTTTTCTGTAGACCTTTTCTATGTGTACAATACTTAGTACATTATTTTGATAAATCTCTTAGGGTTCAGCCTGCGTTTGCAATGTAAGCGGATTTTTTTAAATTTTTTACGACATCACATTGGAAACCTCAAAAATAACAGTATCAGTCCACTATTTAATGGATTCTATTATACATATAAACCTTCCTCTTCAATCACTCTACCTATTAAAAAAAACGCATCAATATCCGTTGCGTAGTTTCAAAGATTTAAGCATACATACGGATATAGGGATATAGGGACAGAGAAAGCGACCTTGTTTTATACTGTGTAGTGATAGTGATTATGATAGTGAAGTATGGATTTAGTCCGTCAAACCATACCAAGGTCTAAAACGATTCTACATACTTGTGCTAAACCAGTTTGTGATAATTGTAACTGATCGGTCACTACTACTATTTAGTTGGATTTTTTGCATATTGTTGACTGGTTTTTTTACATCTTATTGAGGACTTTTTCTTTAAAAAAATTGTCAGCGCAAACCAAACCAAAAAAAATATGGAACTTGTCTGAAAGTGGATAACATTTTTACCTTTTCTGGAATCTTATGAAATAATTAAGTTATTTCCATAATTTGTATGCCACGTGTCAAACTTTTTTTTAGTAATCCTCTTTGATTTTTGTTTACGCAAACGGTCATTTATGACCCTTTATTTCTGAGATTATGGATATTTTGAATGCATTTATTTTTTTGAAGTAGTTTTTCATTTATCAGTTGTTATAAAATCGCTGATAAAATGCCCAGAGTGTAGTATTTTACAATCATCACTCTTTCATAATAGCAAAGTTTTTTTTTAGACTTAAATAACTCAAAAACTATTGATTTAAGACCCCCATTTCACGGGCCAAATTTGTTGCAAATTAGCTCTAGTATTACCCCTTAGAAGTAATGTATCGAATTACCAAACATCCTGCCGAAAGCCGCAGCATTTTCATTGTCTACATCGAGGGCACGCATCATCGAGGAAGAAACGACAGAAGTTATAACCAAAACTCATCCGCATAAGGGCGGGAAGCCACGTTTCTTAGTTCAGCGTATGTGGTCCGCTTTCGAATTTTGGAGCCTTACCACTCGCCACATGAACAGGCAATTGAGTAATTAAATCTAATGTTTAGTTGCATTTCGTGTTGGTAATCTTACTTCTTCTTACGTGTCGATGGATCTCGAGAACATTAGGATTAGGAATGAGCGAACTCGTAAGCGACTGACTGGATGAGTTTCAGTCGCCACCTCCGTCTTTCCCTCCTCGTTGGCACGCAGAGTGAAGCAGGGTCCAGCCAGCCTTGCGACGGTGTCCAATGTTCGCCTGTAATTATGTAGCCAGGCCTGTAATTACAGAGAGGAAACAGTATTCAGACGATAATGCTACATTCATCGAATCTCCCCTAGTAAGTAAGTAAACGTACATTTTCTGCAAATACAAAGGAATAAGGTCGTCTTAATAAATACGTGGTGTATTTATTGAAACTATAGGTGCCATGCCAGGATCTTCTTTGCAAACTGGATGGGAAAAACGAATAATATGTCCGTTATTCGAACATCGCATATTTAATATGATGGTACCATCCTGGTAGGATATTTTTTTTTGGAACCTGACACAGATGGCTAATACAACACAACTACCGTCATAATATTTGCCCAATTCACCACATTCCCGAAGGAATTAGATGCCATGCCAGGTGTGCCTTCCCTGTATGAGCAAGGCTACACTGAACTGGATAAATAATTTAATCTACCGTTTTATGTGGATTCTAACTACGGCCAGCCTTAACCATCGAGTTAGGAAGGACTGGAGTGGATTGAAATTCATCCACGCTTAGCCACGTTTTAGAATACATATACTGACGGTAGCTGACGTTAGTAGAGATTTCCTCGAGTTCCAATGACACAAAAGAACTGCACATGAACCAATTTAGTGCAACAAACTTTCGATGTTGTGCGTCCCGAATTCGGAAGCGAACTAAATGCCGGCGCTACTGTCAGTGTATTATCACTAACACGTGGCTATACGCCGCCACTATAGATATTAGTTTCAGTCGCTACTCTCTAACGAAGGGACAACTTGTTCGAGGGCACAACATGAAACTGCAAGTCACGGCCTCTATAACGAATACTCGCAAAAACTATATATCCACCCGAGTAGTAGAGGCATGGAATAAACTCCCAGAGGATGTGATTAACGCTATGACCACCAATTTATAAATAGACTGGATAACCATGTTAAACAAAATCTAAAGTAAAGAAAAAATAACAAAAAAAAACCACTTAGCAACTAAATTGATCAAGTTAATCACCGGATTTAGACGCATAAGCATTTGCTGCCTGTCTTAAAGTTATAAATAAAATACTCCATCAAAAGTCGAAAATGTTTACCCATTCAGATCCTGTCCGCGCCCGAGTGGTTTCACCTCGATTATCGAACGAAAAGGTGTCGCATAACTGGGCTCTCGAGCCTGACAAAAACTGTGACAAAGACTGAGTAACTGAAAAGGTTTTAAATCCTGAATTTATTATCCATTTAAATTTATATCCACGCCATCGAGCTAGAGAGGGAAGGAGATGAAACATTTAATCTTAAAACAAAATGTTATAAAAGTGTATAGTAAATATCTTTAATAACGTCATTGTTCAGAGTGTTTCTTTACCTCATGGTGCATCCAGATTACAACACCTCGACTTACGCAATCTCATTTAGTCCAGAAGGTGGTTGCGTCCACTCCATCCCAAAGATCAAAATACATACCTATAAAAATTTAAACCATCGCAATTCCTTAGTTATTCTTAGCTGTCAAATAAAAACTACTAATAATGTTGGTGTAAGCGATTCTCTGCAAAGCCATAGAATAATGGCAAAATATATGAAGATTTATTTCGCGTTTACTATAGGTAAACAGTAAAATGGCGTCATCAAACCAAACAGCAATGAATATTTTGAAACATTCGACATAACCCGCGTTCAATACCGTCCAAATTACGGATTTGTTTTCAAAAATTCCTTAGCTCAATACAAAAACAACTGGGCGTAAGCAAAAACGCTGAATAGATAGAATGTCCCAGTACGTGACGATAAAACGGAAGCAGGTGATAGAGCAAGTCTTCACAGCTATCAGAAAAATAGAAAAAAAATTCTAGACTCTGTGGTCATAAAACTAAAAAATCAACACCCTTCTGTGACGATCACTCCAACCATGCTGCTGTAGATTATAACTTTTGCTCGGTTTTACTTTTGCAATATAGCCCTGAGTAATGCTTTTATCAATGGTAGCATTCAATTTAAAGAATCTCGCACCGCACGCGCATAGTGGGCTGGATATCTGTCTTGCTGAAACCACATATTTAATTAAAATTTAAATATTTAACGGCCCATTAACTATTTACAGAGAATGGCCCGTAAGCTACGCTACCCATACAAACGTATTTTACTAATAATTTAAAAACCATTGTCGAATTGATATTAAATATCAAATATCAGGCAACAAATACCTGTGTCTGCAGTTTTTTTTTCAGTTCAAACCGAATCAAATGAAATCAAAAAGAAAATCTTCATACGAATTTTCTCGGTTTTTTAACTCAGAACACATTTACCGAAAAAATAAACACAGGCAGACACTGATATTTGTTACCTTGTAATATCAAGTAAATGGGAACGGAGGCGAAATTTTCTGATTCCACGTAGCTTAATGCCGCCCGAATTTGTACCATAGAATTGAATGAACGATGGTAGAAGCAGTAATACAAATTGTACGTGTTTCCATCCAGTTCAATTTAACCGTACAGGCCACGGGTATCCATGTTCAGTTACATTCAAAATACGTGTGTATTTTATTTATTAGTTATTCCTAAGTCTGGATGCACCGCACACATATAACGTTTGTGAGTTTTATAACTTTACGACACCGTCAAGGAAGACGAGTCGCGTCAGAGTGGAATACTACTCATATATCTTCATTGTCCCTAAGCGTGGCCGAACGGCCCTAGACGTTGGGCGATGACGTCACAGGACGCCTCATGTGGAGTCATAACCGCCGCCGTAAAGTTTTATAAGCCGTCAGTGTAATGAAAACTCAAGGCGGAGCGTCGAAGTGATGCTCGTATAGCACAAACTAAACCACCGTTGGATAGAAATAAATGAGACGACCAAATCAAGCTGACCAACCGATGAGATCAACCTGTTTGCCTCAATTAAATATTTTATTTAAGTAAGCTAAGAGGATTGAAAGTTTAAAAAATACGTGTACGAATGAAGTTGCTTTCGCTAGTTAGTTATAGGTAATTTGTATTTTATCAAGAAATAATTCAAATTCGGGCCGAATAAAATTTCACTTGGGCCAGTCGTCAAGTTAAGAACGGCAGAAAGAAAGAAAGCGCTAGTCGTCTATTTCAATGAAATGGACGCATACTGTTGCAGAGCGTTTCGTTTGCATTTCGGTTCCAACGCAGTATTGCATTATCCAACAACCAGCGCTTCTTTTTTTATGCGAACTGACATGGATGGCTAGTACCACACAACTACCATAATGACACCCCAATACACCACATTCCCGAAGGAATTAGGTGCCATGCCAGGACCATCCCTTTATGAGCACGGCTACAGGCTGAAAAAGTTTAACTCGATCAAACCGCTTAGAAATAGGAGATCAATTATAATAATGGTTTATTAGCACATACATTTTTGTTGTTTTTTTGTGCACTGAAAGTTTTGAATCTATTGGCACCCGAACTAGTTTACACTGTGTGTCTTAACTAGTGAAGTCCGACGGCTGGAAGGTTGACACTAATGCCTGTATTTTTTTACCCAACTACGGCGAAGCCAACTACCAACTAGGAAGGGTTATGATTATAGCAGTCTATGTATATATGTATATTAGCATTTTGGTATGTTCCTCCATAGCTCCTTAACTATTCATCCGATTTTGATGAATAAGGTGTCAATCGATTCGTTATTATGATAAATAAAGTTAAAACAATTGTAACCCGACTACGGAAACCCGACACTGTGATAAAATGAATCATTAACGATAAATTGAATGTACTGGATACGAAATGAATGCATAAAATTGTTTGTAAAAATCCATTAAATTTTACATACAAATAATACAAAAAACAAGTTCTATGTTCGACTTTATCTATTTTTTATGTCCGTTCGCCGATTTCATTTTATAATATTGTTTTCTTTGCAACGGATTTACTTCAATGTCATCCATTATTTACCGGACACTATGTATGTACACACGAATAACATATACGACATTACATGTAAAAAATATTCAGTTTTATTTCAGTAATATCAATCAATTAAATGTTTTTTGAGATTACCGTGGTTAGCACTCATTTTAAGGTTTGTGGAAAACGGCTTACGCACGGTGTGTCGATAATATTTTCGGTATTGGCGCCGCTCAGACGAAGAGAAGAGAAGAAAAATCGGATCGCGCAAGACACCGTGAGTGCTTACTGCACATCATCTGACATTCGGAACGCAGCCCAAGCATGTTCGCAGACTACCCCCACCCACAGCTACAATCTTCGTCAACGGCGGTAAAAGGTCAAACTGACAGTTCCCTGTTGACCGCCGCCGGCACGGGTGCTCGCCTGATGATGAACCAAACCGTCACACCGTGCGTAAGCCGTTTTCCAAAAACCTTAAAATGAAATGTTTTTGTTATCGTAGATTTGTAAAACAGTCAGAACAAAACATACTGGGCCTGTCAGAATCAAATTGATGGAATGACTATTTATTAGAAATCGTTTTGTTGCGAAAATGAATTTCTCCAATCGAAAGGACATTTTCTGATCGTACTTTAGGCCGCACGATAATGTTTTGACAAAAGAGGAACGAAATTGAATAAACACCCTGAAGGGTGATTAGGACGCCTCCTTTTGTAGCTTCGGAATTGAAATAAAAAATATGAACGCTTGGTAACCATCAGGAATTTATTGTGTTTTATATTATTCTGTAATGGACTGATCGCTAAGGAACATTTGTTTTTAAATTGAGTTGCAAAATTTTGCGATTGGCCAGATTTTTTTTAACTACAACTTAAAAAAAAGAGATGCGTTGTTAGTTACTATAACAATATACTAAACGTACATTTTATGTGCTAAAACGAATCATGTCAATTAAATTTAAAAAAACTCGTTAATCTTCTGTTTAAAGAAAAACTTTCTTCTGTCATCCAAGTCTGTTTATTATTTTAACGTTCTATTTAAACAATAAAATAGCAGCAATAAACAATAATGGTTACAAGAACTTTTAAAAACTTTAATATATTTAGTACTAGGTAAGGTACCCGGCCCCGCTCGGGGCAATGTCGTTTCGGACTGATGACGGGCTGAACCTATCATTTTATGTTACACTAGCTGCGGTACCCGGCTCCGCTCGGGTTAGCGTCGGCTAAATTATTTCATGGATAAAAAGTATCCGACATGGCTGATCCAAAATAGGGTCAAACTGGTCCAGGACAATGTATCCATCTACCAAATTTAATCAAGATCGTTCGAGATGAAATAGCATGATTTAATGAGAAACATCCAATAATTCCCATTTAGAGCTTCGTTGAGATTTGGTGGCTATTTAAAAAAAAAAGTATTTGCCGCCAGAACCTTTCTGCACTTGCACTGCAACATTTTTTACCTAGTAAGTAAGTAACGTGTAATGTAGGTAAGTTTTGCGTGGACTCCAACCCACAGCTAGCCTCAACATCGAAAACAGTAACCCATCTCGAACCTGACTGCTCCCAGAGATCCTATACATTGATAAAATACGCACATAAATCGAGTTAGTGGTTCGCAAGTTATAAGAATTTAACACTCTCTACTCACCCTTCAGGTAATTAAGCGTTATATTATGTAGTCTATAAGTTTTGAGTAGAATCAGGCTAGACGTAGATACAATCCGCATCTAAATCGAGTAATTGGTTCTCAAGGATTTTGCCAAGTAGTCCTAAAGTTGCGGGAAATACCAAGCCGTACCCGCCCCCCCCCCTCCTTACCCTCCCCCGGACCGCCCACCCTGCCCCCGGCCCCGCTCCCGCCGCCGCCCTCGGCTCCTCTCCCCCTAGTGTGAAGTAGCGCTACTGGCATCATTTTCGCAGCCCCGTGAAAGTTCTAAAGCCCATGGGCACATAAATTGTAGCCTATGTGTTATTCTGATGTATAAGCTATATTATTCTAAAGTTTCATTAAAATCCATTCAGTAGTTTTTACGTGAAAGAGTAACAAACATCCATCCATCCATCCATCCATCCAATATTACAAACTTTCCCCTTTATAATATTTATTAGACTAGCTGCGGTACCCGGCTCCGCTCGGGTCCATGTCCTTTTGGACTGATGTCGAGCTGAATTATTTCCTAGATAAAAAGTAGGTAGCCCAAAAGGCTGGTCAATAAATATGTTATTTATCTGCTACTTTTTAATCATAACGGGTGGAGCCGATATGCATTAATTAAATAAGAAATATACTAACGTTCCCATTTATAATACATAGGGCGCACTATAAGTTTTCGGAACTGGCCACTTAGCTAAATAATATCTTAAAAGTAATTAAGTAATTTGGTATTATAACTCATAGGGCCGTGTGCACGAAAGGGAAAAAAATCAAAATCATCGTCAGCTTAAACACGTCATTTTGTATGGACAGAATGGAAGGAACTCTATGCGGTTCACTGAAAGTGACGTATTTGAACATTGATTAACTCATCCCTCTCAGTATGCAATCGGTTCTTAGGCTATTTTGACTTGTTTGTTTTGTCTTACTGTGACTTGTTTTTGCATTGTGGCGTCATTTAAAAAAAATGCGTGTCTATATATCATTATGAAAATGTTCATAGCATTATTTTATACGATTTTAAGTGTAATTTGACGGCTCAGCAAATCCTTGCTCGGAATCAAACTGCTTTTGACGATGAAACACCATGAAAGGGGACTATCGCGTCAATCTTGTGACTAATTTCGTGATGTCAGCTTTATACAATAAAAACATAAATGATGTGCGCCGTAAAATGAAACAGACAGGCATGCAGACTGTTGCTTTGGGGACTGTGAATAGTGATTTGTATAACACCATCTGTTTGCTGGAAGTAAATGACGAACTTCGTAAAAATAACAGTAAACGCAGCATATTTTTTTATTTTATTTCTTACTTACGTACTTCCACGTTAAAATGGATCTAAAACACGATAATTTTCATGCCCCGATGATGCATTCCTTCTATGCGATGGTACCTATGTATCATCGCAGGCGGAATGAACCCTACGAATGGTGTACAAAATTTTTACGTGGCATACAGACCACAGCCAGCCTCAACATCGAACATGGTCACCCATCCGTAACTGGAGCGCACTCAGAGACGCCAAACGTAGATTCAATTCGCATATAAATCGGGTGAGTGGTTCGCAAGTTTTTTTTTTTTATGCGACCTAACATGGATGGCTAATATCACACAACTACCGTTATGATATCAGCCAACAATACACCACATTTCCGAAGGAATTTGGTGCCATGCCAGGACCTTCCCTTTATGAGCACGGCTACATTGAACTGGATGGAAAACACGGACAATTTTTCATTCCAGCTTCGACCATCTTTTCATCCAATGCGATGGTACCAACCCGGGCGGGCTTAAACCCTACCACCTAGTAGGTGAAGGGACCTACAGTTTTACATGGATTCCGGATGATGGAGCAGCTCGCATTCGTGACGAAAATGCACTTATCGAACTCGGAAAGAGAAAGACAGTGGTGCAAGTCGGTATTGAACCCAGGCCTCTGGTACGCTAGGCCAGTCCCCGCGCCACTAGGCTACGAGCCGCTCAAGTTATAAGCATTTCACGCCACTGCTCACCGCTCCGGTAATTTAGAGTGATTTCGTTGTGAGCAGAATCAGGCTAGACGTGGAAACCAAAAGGTCTACATCGGATCTTAATTTATAAGCATTTCAAACCACTGCTTATTTGCACACCCCTCTCATAATTTTGCCTGATGCTAATTAGTCCTAAAATTGCGGGAATAATAAAGCCATGCGATACAAATTAGGTACAATTAGGGAGTCTCGAAAGAAGATACATAAATGCAATCAGCGATAGCGCCATTTCTTGCCCAAAAACATATGAACTATTCATTAAAAAACAGGTGCGTTTTCATATACCTAGTTTGAAGATATAATGGGTTACCCATACAAATTTTCATATGTTTCATGATCTTCTATGAGACAAAAGATAGTTCCCCATGCCTTATTTAATGCTGTTCTAGCCTGTACAAAGTTATTGTACACAGAAAGCAAAGAATATAAATATAAAGTTATATAATGCTATAGTAAATAGTTGCGGCGAAAATATTTGCAGAATTTCGGTCTTTGAAAATATTTAATTTCACAGCGCCATCTATCGCGCCATGATCTTCTAATCGCCAATCACACGTGGCGCCATCTCTACCCGGATAGAAGTATCTGCGACTTTTAAATCATAACGGGTGGAGCCGATATGGCTTAATTAAATTAGAAATATTCTAATATTCCCATTAATAATACATAGGGCGCACTATAAGTTAATTATAACTCATAGGGTCGAGTGCACGAAAGGGCAAACAATCAAAATCATCGTCAACTTAAACACGTCACTTTATATGGACAATATGGAAGGAACTCTATGCGGTTAACTAAAAGTGACGTGTTTGAACATTGTTTAACTCATCCCTCTCTTTTGAACAATTAAATTCAAAAGTGGTTCTGTTTAGTGATGTAAATATAATCAATGTTAACTGTGCCGACAGATGGCATCACAATCAACGTCAGCGTATGATTAAACATGTCACTTTGTACGGACAGTATTGAAGGAACTCCATGCGGTTCGCTAAAAGTGACGTGTTTGAACATTGATTAACTCAGCCGTACTTCGTATCAAATAACCGACTCGGGAACAAAATTTCTCGCACTGACTACCATGACTTAAAATTGTTCCTTACGAAAAAGGTTTTGCCATTAAACTATTACGTAAAAAAAACAAAAAAATTATATGCGATATAAAAAAAACAGAAAAACAAATTGAGTTCTCAGGATTCGAACCTGAAACCTCCCTCGAACAAAACATAATTGAACCAGTCGGTTATACGCGCTATGCCAACTGGCTTCTAGCTTTTGTCGCGAAAATTGTTAATCCTTTCTATTTTAGAGATATTTGGAAGGCGGGCAAAGTGACGCCGCACGTAGCGCCGCCATGCGCCACAAAATTGGTATTAATTTTGTTTGAGAGTAATTTCATTGATATTGCTCAGCCTTTAGGATATTTAGCGTGATGGTATGTATCCTAAAGCAAGCCCCGCGATCAAATCTGTAAATCGGTACAAACGGCATCTTGATCTGTTCTGTGGTTAAGGAGATTACCTTTCACATGTGGGCAGACGTTCCCTTTTATATAAGTAGAGATGAACTCCCCATACAAACTTTCATCCCTCTTTTCACCCCCTTCGAGTTAATTTTTTGGCATGTAAAGGACATGCCAAAAATTCACTCCAAATCAAATTCACTTCAATTTTAATCATAATAGGTTCTACGGCTTAGGCGTAAAAACGTAACAGACAGACAGAGTTACTTTAAAATTTCTAATATAAAGTATGGATATTATATCATTTTAAGAAACAAAGTATAAATTAGCATTTTGGGCTCTTCTAATTCAATGCACGCTTTCCACCGACTCAACTAAAGTCACAACTTTCAAAGGATAAGGTTAATTATTTTCAGGATTTCTATTGAATGACACGTTTCCCCACCAGCGAGCCCCCAACAATAGAAAGGGAGATAGGGGACTGTCAGGACGTCAGTGCGCCGACCCCCGTCCGTCAAGGGTCAACATTTATTCTCTTGGTCTTTTAAAATATATCTCATTCATAGTGATTCGAGTGAAGATTCGTCTATTCAATATCACAGGCGCTTATCACGAATAGGTATTTAATTTTTTTTTTATTGAATAAAAATCGATAAATCTAATTCCGATTAGATGTTTAATTATTTGGTAATTTTTATTTCTATTGACTCTTTTAGCTTGAGCAATTTTTATTTAAATTATTACTGATTATTTATTGTAGCATATTCTTTGAGCATTCTCTGTTTGAGTTTTTGATTTGATTTTAAAAACATTTGGCACAGATATATTTTTTCAATTCGTTATTTATTGGGCATTAATGACCCTTGCTTACTTTACTATATGTTAATAACATACCAAGTTAATAATATAACAAAATGTTTGAATGTGTTATAATAATAAAACAAGTGACATATTCAAGATTTGTAAATTTATAAAACTTTGTAAAAGTAATTTCAAAACTGGTTCATTTAAAGGTATGCATTTCTATTGTAAGTAATGAAATCGTTCTAAATGTTAGTTCTCATAAAATGTATTCTAAAAAATTCGTTACTTCTCACTTTCGTTTACTTGAACTTGAACCAAAGAATGAAGAAGGAAGATCTAGAATCTTCCTTCTTCATTCTTTGGTTCCGACACCAAAGAGATTGGGAGAGTCTGACATAGATTCGTCTGGAATAGACTCTAATCGGAAACATTGCAACAAACGAATTATACGGTACACAGTATCATATAAGCTATAATGAATATGTTTGATCTTAATAACATTGTAATATCATCTTCGCTACCAGAAAACTTAGATATTAATGAAAATAATAAATTTCCGACATCAAGCAAAAATCGATTCCCGTGAACTGTTTGGTATCAGCTTCAGAAAACTCATGTTTAAATATGTATTTCCTAGATTTATTACTTTCAGAATTAAATCTTGTGAAAATTCTTAAATTAAAATTAGAATAATTCTCTTAGTTCTTCTTGCTTGAGCATACCTACCTATAGGTGGATATTGCGTCGACTGTTGGAATTTAACCAATTTATATCTATTTTTTTCTGAGCATAAAAGTTCTAGTTTTTCAGCTTTTTATTATCTGGCCGGAATGGGAATACAGCAAAAGGGTATCCGTCTTTTGACTGTTTTCGATCCCCGGAATCACCTAAAAATTGTTTGCACAAATACTTTCGAATTTGGAATTCCCAAAAAGTTACTGTTTCGCATCGGACAAAGAAATTAACGAATTTTACCATCTTAATTTTACTAAATAACAAATTTTTTAAGCTGAACACTGTTTATCCGTATAAAACGATATGTCAAAAAACTGTTAAAATCTGAACAAACATATGTGCTTTTGGTAAGATATGCAAGCTGTTCCATGGTTCTGTAAAACTATAGATCCCCTTTTCCTGCTAGGGTTTAGTCCACCCGGGTTGGTATCATCGCGTTGGATGAAATGACGGTCGAAACGGCACTGAAACATTGTCCGAGCTTTCCATCCAGTTGCCGATTTCATGAAGGGAAGGTCCTGGCATAGCACCTAATTCCTTCGGGAATGAGATGTGTTGGTCTAATATCATGACGGTAGTAATTAGCCATCCAAGTCTAGTTTCATAAAACAATGGAATCATACATCACATATTAGGTAAGTAAGCTTGTGTTTCTTTTGTATATTACAAATGAACGGATATATTGTAAGATGTCATTAAAGCTCACACATTATACTCACTCTTTAACTGAAAAAACGAAGGTTGGTTTTCCACCGAGTTGGGGCGGTCGGACAGAGGGCGGGCGGAATAGCGGAAACGGCGGCGTTAGGGAAAGCGGCAGGAACAGACGTTCCCGCGTCGATATGTCTCTGGTCGTAATACCACTGCGTAATAAGCACGGGGCTCCTTAGCCGGCGGAGGCGAGGAAAAATGCCCTCGTTTTCATTTGAGTTATTTCTTTGTCAGGTCTTCTCGGAGTCCATTAGAATACGCTGGATGTCTATGTAAATGAAAATCGCTTCCGACGATAAAGGCGCTATTAATAATGTTGCTAGGGTTCGCTACGCTTCAAGAGCTCAGCTTTTATCTCGGCTCGGGCCGGCTACAAGGGGCCTCGTGGGGAGTTAGATCGATAGATTTTACAAAGAAAAAGAAATATTTCGTTCAAGATCACCCATAGTGCGGAAAACTTCTCTCGAAAATCTTAATTTCATTGAATTTAAAAGTTTTAAAAAACTGTTATTGTAAGGAAACAAATGCAGTCTTTAAATTAACTTTCGTTACAGGTTCAGTACCCTATTTAAGTACTTACTCATATATTTATTAAAATGTATTAATTTCGACGTGAAAACATAAGTTAAGACAAACTTATACATATCGCTTCACTATACGAAAAGTGTACGAGCAGGTGCACGCGGCTTCGCCCGCGTAAAAAGCCGCCAAAGAACAATATCTCTTATAAAGCCTTTGGGTTAATTGGCGTTTAATAAGTAGCCTATAATTTATAGGAATAATCAAGCTATACGTAGATACAATCCGCATTTAAATCGGTTAAGAGGCTCTGAAGTTATAAGTGGCAGATAGAGATAGACAGATAGTATAACAGACACCAAACGTCGGATTTAATAAGAGTTCGTAATTGCAAGTATTAAATATTATAGTATGCAAAGATAGCATGGAGCTGTGGAGTTTAGGTTTTCCGATTAAGAGATTGTAACCCCTCTCTTAAAATTATACAAAATGCCATACGGCATTGGTTTAAGATTTTTATTTGCAGTAAAATTGGCAACGAGCCGACAGTCAGTTCGACAGTTTACAAAGAGCCCAATGTCCCTTTCTAACAATTGCCAGAGTGAAAACGGATTAATAGCAATCATATATAATATTTAGTTAGACTGCTTGCTGTTTTACGTATTTTCATTATAAATCATAATATATATACAAATAATTATATAGGCAAGATTTACGAAAATTTTAATTTCAAAACGACTTATAGCTAAAAGTAAACCACGACCGCTGTAGTCAAAAATCTAACAAAAACCAAATAGATTATAAATCTTGATTAAATAAGCTATGTCTGATGACTAATCTTTTTAAGATGTTCTTACTTTATCATTGCGTAATCCACCTCCAAAGTTATTGTATAAAACGCTCGAAAAATCCGAACTTTCGGACGTTATAACTTGGAAACCAAACACAATTTTACAATGCCAATGGTCATCAGACATCTACTTCAATAAAATAAAGCTATTTTGAGAAAAATTTTGGATCTCTGACAAGAAATTTAGGCGTGATATTCTTTCCCCTTTTGTATGGGGAGATGAGCGGGTTGGGCCACCTTAATGTTCAAACACGTCACTTTTAGTGAACCTCATGGAGTTCCTTCCATACTGACCATACAAAGTGACGTGTTTAATCATACGTAGACGTTGATTTTAGATTTTGTCCTTTCGTGCACTCGGCCCTAAATGTTGCAGCTATCACAAAAACAATAACCATATTTCTTTCTTCAACGCAAATATTGAACTTTGAGTCTGCATTACACGCCCGGTCGACATTTCGTGTGGCAACCCCGGCGCCTCCTCGTCTATTTAAGACAGGCAATAAATTGAAAACTCTCACGGCAGACGCTCGTCCGTTTGAGCCGAGAGCGGCAACAAAAAGCTATATCCTACAAGTAGTTATACATGCTTACTGTTAGTACTAATGTGTTCGACAATAACCACCAGAACTTGTACTCAAGAAGCGAACACGAGAAGTTCTCACAACGAGTAGCTGTCATTCTTCGTATTGTGAAAATCTACACATGTTTCTATACAGGTGTCGTAACGCCTAGTACTTTAATTTCGCCAACGTAATCCTCATGTTTTTCCGATGCAAATAAGTTAAAAAAATATTCTCGAAAGTGTCTACTTATCGACATATAAATTTTTGAAATTTATGTTTTCGTCTAGTGTAATTTGACGCGACCTTGTAACCGTGGAAGGTCTTGGCATGGAACCTAGACTAAACTATTTTTACACTAAATTATTGAATTACTTTGTATGGAGGCTCTAACTTTTAATTTAGGGGATATTCAGCAAAATTTAATTTTAACTTTTTTGTTTGTTTCAATCCCAATAATCATTTCCCAATTACGATATAATCTGTACATAGAACGACAGCCACTCGGTGTGGTTACTTCTCGGGTTCCCCCTCCCCTCCAGTGGCCAACAGCAGAATGTTTAAAATAAGAAAAACTTTATTTTAATTTTGGCACACACTGTTAGACAGATAAAGGCATGCAAATAATTTATGTAAAATGTCATATCAAAGGTCATATCTTAATTTAAAAAAATAGGAAAAAATATTAATTCTTAATAGATCTGGGTTCAGAAATATAAAGTGACTACTAACATTATTATGTGGAATACAAATTAGTTGTGATGACCACCGTTGACAGGACTGTTGACAGACTCGTTTACTAAAATTTCGGAATACCCAGACAGCCTCCGTGGCCCAATGGCGCAACGTGTGATAGTAAGATCATCGAGGTTAAGCAGCAATGGGCGCGGTTCAGAATGGGTGGCCGTTCGACCGTTGGTGCTAGCCATAGTCCGGATTATACGTAAGACTGAAGACGTATAGCTTAAATATTTTAATGCAATCATTTATTAATATGGAAGTTGTTGTATACGGGATAAAACAGCAGTGAGGTGCAGCGATGTAATTTTGGAGTTGAATCTGGGTGCGTTTCAGGACAATATTGTTTCAGGTGCAGTAGCTTCTTCCTTATGAATAATGTATGCCCAACGTGTGTTTAGTTTCTGTTTTCTGCATAATTTGCAATTTGCTAGTAAACTTTGCTATTTTACTTCTTAATGCTTAGCCTGGTTTTCACCAAGTGCTGATTTATTTTAATTGACACTTAAAGGGCCTTTATTACTAAAGTGCTGATTATCTTGTATTGTATCGATTGCGAGATAATAAGAAAGGCCCTTTAATGTGAGGATTAAGCTAATCCCCTTTAGGGAATAGACCCTTAGTGTAGTATGCGCAAGTAATTTAATTTTTTATTTTATTTTATTTATTTTCGGACAACATAACAGATTACAGACAATATAACAATAAAGAAATCAACAAACTGAACAATATTTTAAATCTTAATCCAACAACTGTTGCCACAAAGTACATATGTTTTAATGCATACGGCATTTTTTATTTTTTATTACTTACCTAGAAAACTTAAAGTAGAATATGTATCTATATTATTTATTTTATAACAGAATGAGAAAAAAAAGAATATATATATATATATGTATAAATGTAGTTTATAACATAAAACACATTTTAAACATTTACACATTATGTATTTATAGTGTCTCTTAAATTTTTATTTTTTTAACCAATTCCACTAATTATCTTAATGGATGGTGGTGTTTCTGGGGAAAAAAACTGTAAAACATACATTATATATACCACTAATACTCAATACTGCAAATCCATAGACTCCATAGTTTACTTTTCATGTTTTGATCCACATCTGGTCATGTGTATGTTGTCGCACTAAACATTAAAACAAAAAAGCACGTATCTCAAACCATTTGGGCAGCGTAAGCGACCAAGCAACGTTTTTTTTCCTACTTTGTTTTTATCTAGAAGTGAAAACGTAAAAATGTTAAAATTTAATACATCTTTCCATTGGTGAAAGGATTTTTTTAATCGGTTCAGTAGTTTAAAAGATTACCCCGTACTAACAAAATAACAAACATCACCTCTTTATACAATAGTGTCGATGCTCCAGTACGTTATCGTCACAAAGGGGGAACGGCAGAACGTCTAATATGCAGATCGTATAATGTCATATTTTAACAAAATTTTAAAACCATGCACAACGTATAATCGGCAGATCGTATAATCTTATACGTAGTGCATGAAGAAGTTCAAAAAATAAAATTACTTATTTCTCCATGCATAACGTATAATAGTCACAACGTATAATATTATGATCTTTATTTAACAAAAAAAAGAAAACCATGCATATCATATAATCCAAAAACAGTTCATACGATAAGCGCCCTTATGAATATACTTTTAAAGCGTATACTCACACGTGACGTTTCGACTGTCTCAATTAGCGTAAGGAGGCCTTTCGAAATTGTAGCAAATATCGATTCGTAGCAATTTCAGCCTTAAATGTATCGTTATTAGGGCGCTTTATGCAGTGCTTCTTGGCATATTATATGTTCTGCATGGTTTTCTTTTTTTGTGAATTCATGTTAGGAATATTATACGTTGTGACTATTATACGTTCTGCATGATGCAAAGAGTTGATTTTATTTTTAAACTTTATTCATGCACAACGTATAACATTATACGTTGTGAATATTATACGATATGCATGGTTTTCATTTTTTGGAAACAAATACTATTATACGTTGTGAATATTATACGTAGTGAATACGACTCGTCACAAAGACATTAAGTCCTCGTTTTAGCCTGGTTTTCACCAAGTGCAGATTAATTTTAATCGACACTTAAAGGGCATTTATTACCAAAGTGCTAATTATCTTGTACTGTTATTCATCGCAAGCTGCTAAGAAAGACCCTTAACATGTGGCGATTAAGCTAATTAGAATTACGTCAAAAAGTCAAACAAGACTATGGCTGACTCGGGGCTTTTTTCACCTACTACTAATTAGCTTAATCGCCACATATTAAGGGGCTTTCTTATCAGCTCGGAATCAATATCAGTACCAGATAATCAGCACTTTAGTAATAAAGGTCCTTTAAGTATTGATTAAAATAAATCAGCACTTTGTGAAGAAGCTCAGTCTTATATAGGCTGACAGAAGGAATTTACTGAAGGGCAAACTTCCCTTTAAAATTTAGTAAACGAGAAAAAGAAAATGTATTATTATCGTATTTAGAATCAGAATTTAAACTCGTATTAGTCCTGCATATGTCACTACAGCGGTAATTTGAAAGCGTTGAAACATTATTTAATTAATTTCTGAGACATTATCAGTGTGTTATGTGCATGTGTATGCGCGTGTTATGTAGATTGCGGTATGACATTGAACTACATACATTATCAGCCTTACTTACATTACACCATCGCAATTCCTTAGTTTTTCCTATCTGTCAAAAATACTACTAATTATGGTGGTGAAAGCTGATCCATATCAGCAAAAACGCTAAATATAATATTTAAGTACTTTTGAACCACAATGATTTATTTTTCTTGACATCAAATGTGGAAACCACATTTTAGATGCCGGTATTCCAGTGGTCCGAGGTCGATTGTCATGCAAGTATACGCCAGCGAACAAAATTGTTGATGTAACGCAGGTTTAACTATTCCTTCACTACTCAGTAATAAATCGCTTAAACCATCGTTAAGCCTGGCGTAAATATTCCCATATAAAGCAGTGGGATTAGAATTGTTTATTATTAATAATGCTGAGGTATAAGATCGAGTGACGGAATTGGTAAGCACAATGCCCGCGAAAGGTGCTTCCTGGCTGAAGTTCAGCCTTGTAGTTTTCATAAAATACGTAGTTCTTTTTACAACTTTCTTTCTGTAACATCCGATTGTAACGAACCTCCATCAGCAATGCTCTGATAAAAACCCGGATATATCCGTTGCACTATTACTTATTCTGTGATTTAACTATTCTCTGATCGTCATGAGTCATGACCTCAAGCACCAATTAAGTAACCGTCTCTCGTGGATGTCGAAAACGAATCCTGTCGATTTCCTCGATATTCAAATACGAATATAGCAGTCCGTATCACAGGTTATCCGACGCGACCTGACGCGGGTGTGACAGGCGCGTTCGGTGCCGCGCGGCTTTTCAATTATTTCAGCAGGTAGCCTCAAACTTTTACAGCTGAGATTGGGGGACGGTATTTTTGAATATCCCGAATTTTCCTGAACAACTTTTTTATTGGGCCCGATAGGAGAGTCGCCTTTCCGGAGGTAAATCTGGGTGAAGATTTATATTGGTCAGTAATATAAAATTAATCTCGGGAATTGTTAAATTCATATTAAATTCCATTAACGTGCCAGCTTACTTTCATTAAATTTTTATCAATGATGTTTTGCTCTTTTTATATAAGCCATTTAATAATAATTGGCTCTTTTTATAGGCTTCACAAAACGATGCAAATCAATTTCCAAAGTAAATTTACATTTCGCATAACCGATTTGCAAATAAGATCTCTTATTCAAGTGACATGTTCTTAAGCGTTACAGTGGGATTGGAAATGTTGGCTCGTGCCTATGGCAAAGAACGTTAAAAAGAAATGGACTAGAGTTACGCGTCTTTCACAAGTGTCATAAAAAGAGCCCATAATCAAGTCAGAGATGGTCATCAAAAACTGCTCCTTTACAAGGCTCAGCTCAGTGCATGCTTAGCTCCCTGGACTCGATACGGTTTCTCGCCGATGACCCCGAGTTATCCCTGAATTTGGAGACTCTCCAATTCCGAAGGGATAGTGAGTCTCTTCTATCGTCTTTACCACGGAGAATGCTCATAGGAGCTGCATAACGCTGTCCCTCCGTCCCCTTCCCACCTTCGCACAACTCGGAATAGGACAGAATTGCACCCATTTACTGTCGACATTTCCAAAACAAGAACCAACAAAAGTGAACTATGGTATCGACTCCCTGCCGAGGTATTTCCCCTAAATTACAACCTGGGATCCTTCAAACATGATATTGGCCGGCTGGAATGGTTTTCGCAGCCCTCTTGAAAGTGCGAAAGCCCATGGGCTTCGTCGGGCACCTCTCATGTGAGGTTCTAGCTTCTGGCTTAACAAAACAAAATGTTGTAAAACCTATAAAAAATATTATTGCAAACAAAAGTGATAGCGTACTGTAACCTTTCTCACCTATTACTTTTTTCAACTGAGATTTTTAACGAATGTGATTTGCATGGAGAATCACTTTTAACCCACCTAGTACGAAATATGACGACCGAAACTCCTCCGTATACCTAGTTCTGTCTTATTTTTTTCTCCATTTTAACTAACTGTTTTATTTATTTCTTCGCCTATTTCTATTTATTTTAAATATACTTTACCGATTTTTCATTTAAAATTAAATGGGCAAAATGTGTACTAATATTTAAAAATAAATTTGTCTATGCAAAATGCCTAGACATTCTATGAAATTATTATTATTACTACTACTATATACTAGTATTAATTATTTGCTAACATACTTTACTGTGTGTAATAAATGGGTCCAAATTAACAAAAATCAAAATTATTTCTGTTCAATCGCGAAATTATTGGGAACGGTAATGTTCTTAGGCACCATTAATACTTTTTATTTTTTCTAAAATATCTAGCAATATGGCGATTATAGCGTGATAATTTTAATTGCACATCAGGCATATAGTGCCCAAAATATACGACATCTACTAACTAGAAACATCAGCTATAAATAAGCTTATCAGTCCCCCGGCGAAGTTTCTCGTTTGTCCTTTAGGCGCTAGGACTAATCAACTACTCGCGCCATACAAATGCACCTTTAAACAAATGTAATAATATGTAGTGAAACGCCTCAGCGAGTCCAATTAGAACTCCAGACTGATAATGGATTGTTGATATGTTTTAATTCCGTCATTTATTTAGATAATAATAATAATAATAATAATAAAGTCAATATTTCACATTACAAATCTGAAAGTAATATGATTTTTAGATATAAGGAAAACCAGCATATATTCATAAACAAATAATTCCAATTGCTTTTAGATTTCTACATTTAGTCAAAATAGTTCGCAAATGGACACCGTTTCCGCAATGTATTTTGTATAGAAAATGGGAACATACATTAACGAAAATAGGTTGATTCCTAGACAAGGAATCATTTATTGTAAGAATGACACTTCTAATCGACAGACTTAGTTAGTTAACTTTGGGTGCCTCGTCTAACTTTGCGACTTGGCTAGTACCAGGGCCTTAAGACGCGTAAATCAACGAATCCAACACCTAATGGAGGAAAATGAACTAATAACGAAAGTGCAATTCCAAATGTGAGTGCGAAATGCGTTCGGCCTAAACAAAGAGGATCTAACGAAATAAGTGAAACAGGACGCATTTATGGGGAGGGTGGGTGTAGGCGTGCGGGGGGCGCGGGGAGGGACGATGGCCGCGGGAACCGGCAGCCGCAAATTTAATTTACGCGGTGTTCGTGTTTTGAATAACATTATTAGCAACAACTGCCCACGACCACCTTCCGCAGGATTCCGTCGACGACGCAGCGCGCGAACTGATCCTGACCTTTACGATCCAGCCCACTTGTGAGACCGTGTGATGATACATTCATAGATTCGAATGACAACAAGGCAAACTACTAGACGCCGCGATTCGTGTTCCACGAATGTGTCTTCGGACAGTCAAGCGCTGTTGACTTAAGTATTTTTTGGCTATTGTAGGTTTTCATTTTGCATAAACTCAAATGTATGCACCGCGGCGTATAGCTGCAGCCGTCAAAGTAAGCAAATACCATTTATGACCTAGACACTAGTGTTCGTTGCTTGTACTGGTACTGTATTTTGTTGTACAGTAGTTTCGTCTGAAATTTATACACCGGAAATAGAGACAAATTTTATATCCCTTTCTGTCATGCTGACGTCGACCATAGAGTAAAAGGGACTTAGGAATTCCTTCTCTTTCCAGTGTATACAATTGAGAGGAAACGACTGTACTGGTATTTTAAATTTTTTTCAGAAGATTTTCAAAAATAACTTTACAGCTACATATTTAGCATTTGGTGAAAGTACCTATCCTTATTTCCATTTTTTTTAAACGATTTCTTTTGATTACGACTTAGTAGAAAGCTGATGTCTGAAGGCAGCGCTTGTGTGGGATTTGCAATCAGTGATTTTACTTTAGGATCACTGAACCACTCCTGTTTCCCTCTCATCCCCCATACTGTTGGTTCCTCGGGATACAGGTTCCAGGTCGGAACACAGCGATCTGCTTGGCGGCGCGTCTACCGAGTTTGGAGCCCTATCCAGTCGACTATGCGGTCTTCTAATATTATATAAGGCTATCTCTACTTGACCTGTGAAAATGCGATCGAGTCGACTTTCGTGGCGTCGTAATAAAGTATTTAACCACCAACTTCAAACTACCTATTATACATTTACAATGATATTCGATTAATTTATTTAAGCTTTTGGTCTTCAAACTACACTAAGTTATGTCACAAACAGATAGGTGCGCGGTAAAAAATCTGTAGTAAAAAATCCGCAAAGTCACTTCACTAGTTTATAGATGTTTCAGCTACAACAATGATTTACACACTTACTATCAAAAGATACATCTAAAAGCTGCTGGCATTTTTTTTAACCGTTTAAGACAAATAACAAAGAACAAAAGAAACTGCAACCCTCCGTCCTACTGAATTGAAATGTAAACTACTTAACAAACAAAGTAGGATTAACAATGGATGTTGCAACGACCAGTGCATTAATTTTTCCAGGGTAATCATCACGCTTTTTAAGACAAAAAAGTGAAAATGTTTACCTATTATTTTTTAAATATATGATTTCGTCTAGTGTAATTCGACGCAATGTTGTAACTGTGCATAACGAAGGTCTTGGCATGGAACCTAAATCCCACGTGGCTTATCGGGCTGATATCATGACATTTTGATATTAGCCATCCATTTCCAATAACATACATCGTTTCTACGTACGTGCTCTAAGAGACGTTCGTCAAGTCAGTTCCCACATACGCAATACCTCCGATACGTCTGCGACTATGCTTGCATGTGGATGTACTTTTAAGTCGGGTTGGTGGATTTGAAGGCGGTTCGCATAGTAGGCGCGCCAGATGGCATATCTCCTTTTTATCTACGGTTCTTGATCTTTGAATCAATGTGTATGGAAAGTCTAACTTTGTATTCAGAGGAGATTGAGAAAACGGTTATTAAACTTTTTTGTTAATTTCAATTCCAATAATCGTTTCCCAAATGTAATGTATTGGCCGTTGCAACACCCAATAATAGTATTAGTAGTAAGCATTCTCTGGTGTACATGCCGTCGTCACTTTAACAACCTATGCCAAGAGTATATTAGTTTCTATACTACGATATTTTATGTTGTTTTCAAGTTTTATTATCTTATATTTCATGAAGGTCATTTAGATGTTCTTTTTCTACACCACAGCGGAGTTTGATTTTAAACATTTCAATTTACCTTTTCTAACGAAACCCTGTCAACTTGTACGGGGCACACAGTGCTTGGCTGTAGTCCCACAATTGCACCTCTCGTTTCAGCCAGCAGGCTATCTCAGTCCCGCTCTCTTTTTTTTGTTAATTTCCCAGGAATAAATTTCCCTGTTAGCCCCTTCCCGATCGGCACTCGCCTTTATTGGGGGGGATAAAATTTATAGTTAACCGCGTTACAGCCGTTTGTAGAATACCTCTGCTAGGGGCGTGCAAGTTCAAAGGCATCCTACAACTTCAGTCGGTCCATATCTACTTATATAAAACTCCTAATATATTTATTTTTTCAACTGTGTTGCTGAATTGGAAGCATTGTACCCACAGATTAAGCTTCTTTGACCGGTGATTATACCTATGCTGTGGGTTTACCCAAAATGAGTTGGTACGGTTGCATTCAGTTAAATTATTCATAAAAGCTACCTCTTGCCTTGGCTATCTTTTAAAACGAGATTTAAAAAAGAATCGTGAATGAAAACCAAAAGCATGTGCAGTAAAAATGAACAGTGCCATGTTACAGCAAAGATCGGTTGTTGGGTTTAATCGAATGGTCCCAAGGGCTCGCAGATTGTGAAACACATGGATTTAAGTAGGGTGAGACTTTAATAACTTTTTTAACTTTAAAAACGAATTTATCTCAAAGCACTAATTATTGTGCCTGCTCATTCTTAGATCTCTCGCTCATTACCGGACAAAAACTCAATGCAGCGTCAGGCGCATTGAAAGAAAAAAAAATCGCGAAAGTGCAATCTAGAACTCTTAAAAGTATCAGCGTAATATTTGAACATTCCAAGGTAAGTGAAGTGGGCACGCTCCACGTCTGGATGACTAGTCGTGTCTCATAAACGGCACTGGGACTCCCCACAGCCGGTTAGGGCGCCACCCGGTGCAACAATGTCAGAAATTACGACACTCGGTTGCCCGGAAACCTTTACGACGCTGCTTATGGCGCGTTCGCTGACGTTGTCAGCGCCCGTGCGGAAACGGTCGCCCGGACATTCAAACGGAGACAGCAAACGTTTCTCTTTTAATTTCGAGCACTGCACGTGAACCTAGAGCATTCTAATGCTCTTTGATCAACAACGTGATTTACTAACAAGAATATTATTTAAATTCAATATTAAAAAATATAATATACCATGTATCAGACACGGATAATGTAGCTTTGCATTGGTAAAATAATTTTTAGAATCGGTTCAGTAGACCCTACAAACAAACAAACAAAAAATTACCTATTTGCATACATAATAGTGTAGATAACTTTATTTGGACTGAGTTTGTTTAGGCATAACACATTTTGTTTTTAACATTTTCTTTAATAATGGATAAAAAAGTTGACTGTATTAAGTAAACTAACTCGTTAGTTCGAAATATCTCCTGGCCTATCCTAGCAGCGATAAGGATGCCACGTCTCCTACTAAGACCTCCTTCGAATCGCTCACGGTTGGCTGCATCCCGGGAGGGAGGACGAAGTGGCGATGGCGTCGGCGGCGACGGGCAAGCTCCGGGCCTCCAGAGAGCAATGAATGGCTTGCGGCAGCGGCGGTGACGGGCGGCCCAGACGACGCTGCCACAGAATATATGTATAGGTTTACATCCAGTAGCTCAACTCCATACTGAGTCCCGATTTCGTGCACCCGTACAGGCACATTTCGCTTGCATGTAGCCTAGTGGCGTGGGGACTGGCCTAGCGTTGGTACCATTGCGTTGGATAAAAAGGTGGTCGAAGCGGCAATGAAAAATCGTCCGTGTTTTCCATCTAGTTCAATGTAGCCGTGCGCATATAGCCGGAAAGTATTCATCTCAAAAATCGCCTGAGTTGAGCTACTGCTGTGGCCCCGGTCGCATAGCTAGCTATATATCTACTGTGACGCCGGCGACTGCCGCGGCGCGGCGCTGCGGTGCATCCGCTGCAGTTTGGCGCTCTCCAAGTAGCTATAAAGGGATATTCGTCCTCCTGTTCGTGCGGTCCTGGAAAGGTGACGTTTGTGCAGATGTGTTTCTTAAGACAGTCGTTTTCCTATCAATTCCCCATACTACGGGCGATTACTGTGTACATGCTCTAAAAGTTCTAATAGGTTTTTTTTTTATTTTCGATTCTAAAATAAATTGTCAAAATTGTTTAAAAACATACTTTGTACACATTACTTATTATAAAATACATCTTGAAAATTTGAACATTCTGGACCTTGTAGCGCTGCCAATCACTACATAGTATAAAACAAAGTCGCTTTCTCTGTCCCTATTACTTATGCTTAAATCTTTAAAACTACGCAACGGATTTTGATGCCGTTTTTTTATAGATAGAGGGATTGAAGATGATGGTTTATATGTAAAATATCATCCATGAAAAAGTGGAGTTTTTTCCGCTTACATTGCAAACGCAGGCTGAACCCTACGAGATTTATCAAAATTATGTACTAAGTATTGTACACATTGAAAAGGTCTACAGAAAACTCCGTGATGGTATATGTATATCTCTTATGGATATCCCACAATAATTATTTTTTTCATTTACTTTTTACGACAAATAATGGCTAATTTTCGAAGCGACCAATACAGCATTAATCCTTATCCAATTAACATTGTTGATTTAATATAGATCTATATGGCCCTATACAGCATATGATTTAAATGAATATTTTTATAGTGCGTCGGAGGCCGCGGTTCTCCCTATAGCACTTTGACGCTTTTATTATCGGAGCTCTCTAATATCTAATAATAATTTCTAAGTTTTTTTTATTTCAAATATTTCAATGTAGGAACTCTACGTAAAAAGGGTTTATTTGTGTATTATTGTGTCAAAATAATGTTTTTTTAAATGGTATTATGCCCGTGCAAAGCCGGGACGGGCTGCTAGTTAAACTAAATAAAAATCTCCTCCATGGTCACCGACTGTGGAAAGGTCCCCATAACGCTTTCTACGTTCCCCGTCTGCACGGCCAGGCTGCAGCGCTGGTGGAGGAACGACCCGGACGATTCGCGCAGCCTGTTACTCAGGTCGCTCAACAATGGTTTTCGGGCTGCGAAAATGGGCCCTAGCGTCTCTATTGCGAAAGGGATAAAGTTATAATTTTGTTTATTAATTGTCTGTAGTTGGATATTCTGACTCTTGCTGCTGTATCACTAGCGGACCCCGCGGACCCTGCGTGCGAAGCCGCAAGCGTATCGGCGCAGGTAGCGTCCCAGACGAGAGACCTACCGTGTGACCAGGGGATCATGGTCATCCCGTCTGGGCGCTTGCCGTCCTGTCTGCTGAGACAGGGATCCAGGATAGACGGCACGCTGGCCGAGATTAAAGCCTCGGCTTTAATGCCTAAATGAAAGGGATTTCATCCTTTGATGCAGCTAAGGATGCACTTCTAAAGCAGCTAAGGGCATCACGGCCGCCACTTTCTACTGCAGTGCCGCATACGCACCTGTGTGAATAGACAATGTCGCAGCCAAGTGTGAGCCCTACGCAGATCCGAAATGTGTTGTCATCAAGAAATTTTCCCATTTTCGGAGATGGAAGGGCGTGTAGCCATGTCCCCGATTCTGGTGTGCAGGCCGCTTTGAATCGCGCTTCTTCCGTCTGTGTGTTGTGCTGCACCTAAATGCATTCAGTCTCATTAGGGCGTAAGTAAACATCATTTTATTTTATTTAAAAATGACTACACCGAATTTCGATAATCAAAAAAAATACATTTGTAGATTTGATGGTCTAGACATAATTTACAGACAAAACTGTAAGACCCCGATGCTTTGATTGCTCAGACAACGGAGGATAGAGGGAGAGAGGAGGTGTTTTAACTCATATTACTAAGGATCGCAGCGTGACACTGTGCGGGGAAGCGGGGGGAAAATCGGGTCATGCACCGCCCATTTATGCGAAATCCATCTACCGGAAGAATCGATATTCTGGTAGCAGCTATTCCGAGAGCTATTCTTAGTGGTTACAAGACTACAACTAGATGGCGCCTTTTAAATGTTACTAAGTGTTTTTTCTAAAAAAAAACCATAGAAATTTCAATATATGCCTTCGCGCGGATTCAAATAATTTTATTTTAAAAACGTCATTAAAATTTGCAACATTTCTTACCGTAAAACGAAAATAATTGCGCGCCATCTATCGGCACATAGCAAGAGCGATACATCGATACAATGCTCAAATATTGACTGAATTTTAATATAATATGAGGTGTTTTACTGACAAATAAAACGTAATTCTACCTACAAACTTTAGTTTATTTTGTCCTGTGCAATGTTTGCAACATTTTACACAAGATCTCATCGTGTAATCGACTGTTCGCCGAAAATTGCGCCGCAGACCATAATATTGTCCCACAACCTAACACCGCCAGCGCCATGTCGCGATTGTCGCTAAGCCACGCCTTCTTTATCACGTGGACACAGACCCAATTTGCTTAGACCATCTCCTATCTATCTCTATCCTCCGTGGCTCAGACAAATAAAAAATGTATACAAATGCATAAAAAAAAATTAACAAAGAAGGGGAGCCTCAGATATCTATAATTATAAGATTCAAATTCAGCAAATTTTGATTTTTAAAAATCAGTTGTATTTATTTGTAAAAATATTATAATGTGCTTCTGAATGTGATCGGGTGATGGTTTCTTTTATTTGGTTTATATTTATTTTATCCCAGTTTTTTTTAACGAAAGGCAGGGGCGGTGACGTTGTATTGGGACAGGCCTTCGGAGCATTGTTGACAGAGCATTGTCAAAAAGTACGTCTGTATTGATTGACTTTTATTAATTTACCCGTTATATTGGAAAATTTGTCTTTTGAAAAGATGTCTTTTTTCTGTAATTTCATGTATTTTAACTGTAAAATACAGATATTTACATAAAAATACGGACATAGAATCAAGATTCCTAAGTATATTGTGCAGACTGCAACGAAACAACAGCGGTGCCGCCCGAACGGCAGAGCACTCGCTCTCATCGTGTCACGCCACTCGCGTCGATAGAAAGGAAAACGGTCGGTTTAGTAAGTGTAAAAATATCGAACCTACTGTACAACGTGACCCGCGTACGTGAAGTCGGTTCCTGCCGACTCACTAGCTCGCCTCTTCGGAACTTAACGAGGGAGTTGAAAATAAGGCGTCACATAGTTGTGATTTTCCGCCGCCACTGCTGCCACAAATTCGTTTCCGGTCTGTTTTCCCGGGAATTCTTGTGATTTTTACCTAGTTTTAAGTCTGTTTACTGAAGTTGATTCGAAAGAAATAATAATACGTTTTATGGTAGCAAACCAGGCATTTTGTCTTTCATAAGCGGTATTTATAGATATATCTATTTGCATGGGGTCAGCAGGGTCGATTTTGGCCTCACACACTCGATTTTTTTTAAACTCACCTCATAGTCATTTTGCGTCCTATGATTACTAGATACATATGACATGTGGACTGCAATGACCACATCAGGCGAAGTCAAGACCAAATTGATTTCTGAATATTTTCTGAATCTGATAAAAAAATCAATATCCATGATTGGGATAACCGGAATTGTCGACCATTAAATACGTAAATATAACGTGTACAAGGTTTTCCGAAAATCTGAAATCCTGGCCGAAATATGACCACGGCTTGACCAAACATCTCGACCGAACAAATAGTTTCTTAGAATCGCGTTATGAGTTGCGCTCGGTAGGGAATAAGGAAGGCCATTAGCAAGACAAGGCTTTGTTACCGAATTCAATTTTATAACCGTCTTCAGAGGCACCCAGAGACGTAGTCGCGTCTACGAGTTTGGACATAACATCGTTTGTGCATTAGGGCTGGACTGCATCTACATAATGCGGATACATTATGGATCTGGGAGTGGACGCGGCGTCTCAGCAAGATGGCTGCGGCACGCCCGGGATACGACGACAGCATTCGTTCTCGTTATTGGACTGTATGTGCGTAAGGTCTCGTCGCGTCGTCTGGCTCTGTTATTTTCAATTGTGCCAACAGTGTTAAAGGATATTGGTATGTTAATTTAATACTGTTTGTTTATAAACATAACGCCATTGTTGAATGCAAGAACTTCGCAAAAGGAATAGACTAGAGACACGCCCTGCAGCCGCATTCCCAACATTTAACATAGCTGTAGTTTTGTAGCGGCTCGTAGCCTAGTGGCGCGGGGACTGGCCTAGCGTACCAGAGGCCCGGGTTCAATTCCGACCTGCACCACTGTCTTTCTCTTTCCGAGTTTGATACGTGCATTTAGTCACGAATGCGAGCTGCTCCATGGTTCGGAATCCATGTAAAACTGTAGGTCCCCTTACCCTACTAGGTGGTAGGGTTTAAGCCCGCCCGGGTTGGTACCATCGCATTGGTCCGTGTTTTCTATCCAGTTCAATGTAGCCGTGCTAATAAAGGGAAGGTCCTGGCACGGCACCTAATTCCTTCGGGAATGTGGTGTATTGGGCTAATATCATAACGGTAGTTGTGTGGTATTAGCCATCTATGTCAGGTCGCATAAAAAAAAGGCCTATGAGCGTGACTCGCTGTGATGTAAAATGTCTGTTTGTGGGATACATTCATGCAAAGAAAACATACCTAGTTTAGAAAAATAATAAAGCATTACATAAAATGTTACTTAGTGTTAATGTTGTAATCGATTCGTTTCGGTATTTCTTCGTAAAACCCCCATTAACGATGGTAGCGTCGCAAGTAGTATAACAAACTTAAGGTGGCCCTTCCCGGTGGGACTTACTCATTCGCGGGAACGGTACCAAATCGTGCTATTGCGCTCTGGGAACTTCTCTGTTTCAAAGAAAAGACAGGCTCCGTGATGATGAGGATGCAACATTTCCAGAAAGCAGTAAATGTGCATAATGTTGTGTATAAGTGTTGATTTGGTAAGATTTACGAAAAATTTTTTTTACAAAACGACTTAGCAAAAAGGAAATCACGAAATCAAAAATCAAAGAAGAACCTGATTAATTATAAACTTTCATGAAACAAGCTAGGTTTGATGAAAACCCTTTTTGTTATTCTTGGTATTGTTTTATCGTTGAGTAATCCAAGTTCAAAATTATTGTATAAAGTGCGCGAAAAAATCGAACTTTAGACCCTTGTAACATCGAAACCAAACATTATTTTACGATGCCAATGGTCATTAAACTTCTAGATCGATTAAATAAAGCTGTTTTGAGTACAATTTTGGATCTCCGATAAGTAAAATGCGCATGGTTTTCTTTCCACGTTTATATAAGTATAAGCGGGAAGGCCCACCTTAACCTCCCCCGCCCATTCCTTTTTTTACTTTCTTGTTTGAATCAATGTCATGAATCAAAGACATTGATGTCAAGATGTCATGAATGAATGTCTTTTGTGAATTTCTCTGTTATAAGGATGTTATTAGTGAAAGCATTCATGAACCTGTGGGAAATATGAGAACTTTGTTTAATTTGAACTCATGAGATTTAAAACTATCAGAATTATAATGATATCATTCCTTCAGTTACATTTTTATCATGTTAATAATGTAAAAATGTTCATGGAGATTATCATATTGTTGGCGTAGGCCATGAGATTACACAATATATTGCAATACAAATGAACGATAGAAAATTTCGTTTCGTTCTCTATATTTAACTCTTCCAGTGAGCTAAGTACTTAAATCCAGTGCGCCTTTCTTTGATTGCAAATTTAAATTTATGCTAAAAATGAACTCGAAATTCCGGCTGGATCTGCATTTTAATTTGGCAGGCGTTGGATTGTTTACAAATTAGTGAGTCAGCAGCTCTACGTATTTCCAGACACAAGAACACGAGCTGGGGGTCTATTCTTGCAATTCTGTGCTAAAGAATCAGGATTCTTTCCGTCGAGAAAACCACTATGACAGCAGCTGTCAAAGCAGTTTTCTCAATGAAAATATTAGTGAATCATCAGCACGGAAGCCCATGCGTTTACATAATTCGCTTTAGTTGTTTATGGTGTTGTTTTTGTTGTGGTTGTTGTTATAATGCAACGTCTTTCATACATGCTTTCTCGGTGAAATGTGGTTTTGGAAGCACTGTCTGGAATGTATAAACCACTGAAGAAAAAGGGAGGAGAGGTGGTATGCGGTCGATATCGCGTCTTCGCCGTATGGTAGAAGTGACCATATAATTGTATCAGAATTCGGCGGTGGGTCGTGTGCCACAAAGTCTAAACATCGCCATCACACGCGAATATGCTCTAAAAATGCATTCGTCAAGTCAGTTCCCACCCAAACAAACCCTCCAAGATTATGTTTAAGTTGTATTGGAAGTTTTTGAAAATTTGAGACAGAGTTTCTCATAGTAGGCGCGCTAAGTGGCATATCTCCTTCCTTTTTATCTATGGAATAAACGAAATGATGCACTCACGGAGATCGATCTCCATGGTTTCAGCAATCTAATATCAGATAACAATCTATTAATGACACGTAATTGTACAACGTGTAAATTGGTATCGGTACTTAGATACATATCAGTTAATTGCTATATGTAAAAATTTCTGAATCTGGCTTAATTTAAGAACACCACAGGACTTTATATTGTTGTTTATTGTTTATTCATCATCCATAGACGGATTTGTCATATTTTATCATTAGTCAGTTCAGCAATTCCAGCGAAGAAGAACTGGCAAGAAACTCCGCTGGTTTTCAACGTCCACTTAGTCTAAGTTTACAAAAGTATTTGTCACTGCTGACAATCACAGGTAAAAACACAAAATTAATATGAATAGATGAGAATCAACAATTCATGTCGTATTCAACATTTCATATATGTAGTGTTCAGCTTATAAGTTGTTAACTTGCTGTGTACGTGATACGACACGTCTCATGGAGAATTGTTTCATTTGGGATCACTGCCGCGCGCCTGTTCTATGCATCTTGGCTTTCACTGTATATGTCCCTCTAGGTAATATTGTTGCCTCCTCAATTTCAACCGCTTCCGACCGTGGAATTCTAGCAACAATATACTTACCGTCACCAACTCACCGTCTCGCATCGACTACGGCCTGCCGCCGTCTCCCAACGTTCGGCTCTCCAGAATACGGCCGAGACGAGTTTGCCTCAAGATTCTCCTCCAGCGATTCGTCAAATTAGCCTCGGGAGCGGACGCCATATGTCGCGACCATTACACCGACAGCGCCCTGTTTACAAATTAGCTGCGGACGTGAGTACCATTCCGAGAGGCTCGGCCCGGTCCGGCGGACGCCGCCCGGGGCCGTGTTGACCGGCTTGTCGACCGACGGGGTTCAACAAGCCTCGGGAAACTTTCCAAGGAGAATAATTGTCAACAAAGTTTCGAAATAGAACGCCCGCTCAGCCCTTTCAAAGTCAGCTTGACTGCCAATAACCTCAAAAGTTTGAATTGTCCGCCTACGCGCTTTTACTGTACGTTCATATTTACTATTGACTCTGGACATATGAAATTGATATAGCTAGAACTATTCGCAATTTCGGATACTTTAGAAAGTTTGGACCATATTGAATCAAGTTGATGACTATTTTTAGTAAATTCGAAACAATCCAAAAACTAGGAACTTGCTTAAGACAATAATTCATATCAAAATATGTTAGAGGAAAATTTTACATCTGTATTCTAACTGCACAAAGGTTTTTTTTTCTTGCAAACCGTTAATTTTAAAATTTCATTGCCGTTAATTTAATTTAATAAAAAAAAACACATCGCTAACTAATTTAAATAAACCTGTAATCAACCGCGTTTGCCTATTGGTGTGCACTTGAAAATAATGCGCAGATTATAATCATATACAGTAGAAACCTACTAGAAAACCCAGTCGTGTTCTGCTAACGGCGCGGTACCTTATACGTTTTTTGGCGCCATAATTTGTAAATATTAGGTGTGTGAATTATGAGCCGAAACCAATAAGGAATGTCATCATATGATACATTGTTATATGAGCAATCTAAATAAAAAAATCAATTTAACGGAGTTATGAATAAGGTTTAAATAGGTAAAGCGAAATTTTAACAATTATCTTTTTGATATTTGTGATTGCGCCTATATAAAAGTAACTTAAAAACAATACCATTATACTGATAATAATAAATAGTACACTTAACGCTTTGTCCATTGAAGTATATTATAAAATATTGTATAATATTTTCAATTTACTTTACCCTACCCTTTCTAACTGTGCAATAAAAAACATCCTAAAGCAAATATGAAAATATATATTTCTGTAGATGAAGCGAAAGAAATATGTACCCTTACTGTACTCTATTATCTCTGGCGTGGTGATAGTTGCACTGATGCAATAAAACCAGAAAATGGCCCATATTTCGTGCATATAATAATACGCGTGTATATAATATCGTGTAATACGGGAAAAGCAATCTAACTTTGTCATTACCTTATTTATTGTACATTCCTACAACTGTCTCATTCGGAGTTTTTTATTCGTTAAAGAAATCTAATTAATCTCAACCAATGTTCATCCCAATTTAAATCAGTTAACGTCCGGGTCCAAACTGACCACCGGAGGCTCAAATGTCAAGTGGATTGCGGAGTTATGCTCAAGTTACGAGCCCGCTTTGATAAAATGTCGAGCTGACTGCTCGTATTTCAGCTGCGGTCCAAGCGGGTCCATATAAATAATGTCTCCCGGTTTATCTGGGCGGAAATGAGTGTTGTGCCGCGCTGTGTCTGACGTATTATCACATTTCCCGCCAGCCCCGCCGCGGCCCGAGGGCGGCGCCCACTTAATGAGGAGCGCGGGGACCAAGTCCGGCGAGAAGATAAGAAGAAATGCTTCCATCATAAAGTATTACAATTACTTTTTTTTATGTTTGAAGATAATTTTACAACATGAGCTACGTGACGATATAGTACATGAGCGATTGATAATGAGGTATTTATTTTTATATCATCTTCTATTATTTAATGTTACACATTTTTGTTTATTCTATGTTGATTTAAATAACTTTACGCAACTGCTTAAAATTTGTGTTTTTTTTTCATTTAGAAAAGCGGATTGCGTTTTGATCCCTTATTCTTTTATTTTTACAGTGACTTACTTTTAATTTGGCTTTATGTGCGAATATGTTATTGGTGCACTGTATATTCTCCGAAAATAAAGAAAGAAGAACGATTGTAATCGTAATTCTGTCGTAAAAAAACTTGCTGAATAATAGATAAAAAATACAAGATTCAAATTGTTACTTCTGAGCAATTCCGAAAAGATAAAAAGTGCCCGAGGTTAAAAATATATGAGATGACCATGCCTTGATGTATTTCGTAGACAGAAAAGCAAATGTATTTTCAAAACGGTGAGGGATTCATATTGCAACGACATCGATTATTCTTAAATATAACACAAGTAAATAGATTTAAAAAAAAATATTATGCGAAACCTAACAGAAAAGTTAGGAAAAACATGTATTTGCTTTTGTATCATTGAAACTAGATATAGGAACTCACTGAAATGTTCAATGCAAAATAGTATCGAACGAAACATTTTATCCCTTTGCCGATCGTGAAACCAGATTTAATCTCTGTAACATTCTCCACATTGCAATGGCCAGCGTATAGTAACACAAGATATGTTGATAGGGAACTCCACCTTAAAAGCTAACGATAGGTTAGAACGTGATCTATTTAATTTAGATAAGTTTTATGTTATCACCAAGTACACTTAAAGAAACAAAAAAATAGTTCGCTTATACTGAACGTTAAATAAAACATTACGCATAGTTTCGGTATTTCTTGTTTGTTCCTAACCCAACCTAACCTTATTTCTGAAAGGGACTCGTTAAAATGCTAGAACCATGTGCTTATTCAAATTAAAACTTGAGGAAAAACAAAATCCAGTAATTAGACACCACCGATTATTTTATTTTACGTATTTTAAAAACCTAACTGAAGCGCAACCTTTGCAATGGAAAGAGGTTAAATATACATGCATAATTAACACTTTGCAACATACTTTAAATTATTCCATGTCTTCCCTAATGCTGCAACTTTTTAGAGTTTGTTTTTACTGAACAGCATCGTTAATATGTTTTTACAGCAAACGACAAATATCAAGGACTGTGACATGTATGTATGTATAATCGACTGTGAAGCAAGGACACATTAATTGAAGAAAGAGCCCTGTAAAAAGAACTACTTACTAATATACTGCAAGGCTGGACCCGAACCAGCAAAACATACCATTCGCGGGTGTTGTGTCTATCAATTTCGCCACCGGCTGTATACCCATAATTTGGAATTCTCCTACAGTCCCTTCTCCCGTAATGAATGCCTCCTACTTACACAGTGTTTAAGATTATACCTAAATACACTTATTTAACGCTTCATCTGCGTTGCGGACATTGACTGCAAAGATTGAACATTTTGAAAATTATGTGTCCTTGCTTCACGGTCGATTATACATACATACATGTCACATTCCTTGGAATAAGCGACGTACCTGCTTAGTACGAAAAAGTATATTTACTTAAGTCAACCTAGGGCTGGCTCCAGCGTCTGATGCCAAATACGATTTTGGTGATGACGGCAATATGTTTGAATGTTCAATCTTTGCAGTCAATATCCGCAACGCAGATGAAGCGTTAAATAAGTGTATGTAGGTATATTTTTAAACTCTGTGTTAGTAGGCGGCATTCATTACGGGAGGAGGGACTGTAGGAGAATTAAAAAATTATGGGTATACAGCCGGTCGCGGTGGCGAGATTGGTAGACGCAATACCAGCGAATGGTATGTTTTGCTGGTTCGGGTCCAGCCTTGCAGTATATTCGTAAAGTAGTTCTTTTTACTGGGCTCTTTCTTCAATTAATGAGTCCTTGGTTCACGGTCGATTATACATACATACATGTCACATTCCTTGGAATAAGCGACGTACCTGCTTAGTACGAAAAAGTATATTTACAAACGACAAATATTTTTGATCTATTGTCTGAAGCCGGATCAAACTTTTTTCGGACAAAGTTTTTTTTTTAATACTTATTCTACTCACACACATATACTCATAAAACTGAGTCAAAAATCAGTGATGCTGCTCAATTTTGATGCGCATGTGAATGGCATTTCAACATATTCTGTCAAAAGCCACGAAGCCACCTACGCCGCAAAGCCCTAAAACCTAACGACAATGTGCTATTCCCCATTACCGAGAGCTTTACTCGGAGGCAATAAGTGTGCCTTCGCCTTGGCATTGTGTACCAAGATGAAATCTTTTACAGGTTGCGGTGAGAATGATAATAGCCTCAGGGCATTCCGTTAGGTTATTAGTGAATCGATATGTATACGGCAGGTAGATCGCCTCTGCAAACCAGGTTTTTCAGTTAGATGATTTGAAGTGACAGGGGCGAGGAATGGGATCACCAGCGACGAGCATGTTTTAGTCGACCTAGCACCGCCTCCCAGGGCGTGTATTCTTGGCATTCAGTCATTGCGGATTCAGTAGGGTTAAGAGTAATGTCAAAGTAAATTCTTCTTCTGTTAACTCTATTGAATCCGCAATGACTGAATGCAAAGAATACCGTCCAGATCATGGAGCATCGACTGTTATCAGATGAAGATAATGGCCCCGTTGGTGCTGCCGCCGTCACTAGGTACGCTACTCCATCGTGACTGCATTGAAAGCACTAAGTCGACCTAGCACCGCCACCCAGATCGTGGAGGATCGACTGTTACCAGATAAAGGTAATGACACCGTTGGTGCTGCGGTCGTCGCTGTAGGTACGATACTCCATGGCGACTGTATTGAAATCACTAAGTCGACCTATCACCTCCTCTCAGACCATGGAGCATCGACTGTTACCAGATGAAGATAATGGCCCCATTGGTGCTGCCGCCGTCGCTGTAGGTACGCTACTGCATCACGACTGTATTGAAAGCACTAAGTCGACCTAGCACTGCCACCCAGATCATGGAGCATCGACTTTTACTAGATAAAGATAATGACCCCGTTGGTGCTGCCGCCGTCGCTGTAGGTACACTACTCCATCAGGACTGTATTGAAAGCACTAAGTCGACCTAACACCGCCGCCCAGATCATGGAGCATCGACTGTTACCAGATTAAGATAATTGTCCCGTTGGTGCTGCCGCCATCGCTGTAGGTACGCTACTCCATCGCGACTGTATTGAAAGCACAAAGTCGACCTAGCACCAGTACCCAAATCGTGCAGCATCGACTGTTACCAGATAAAGTTAATGGCCCCATTGGTGCTGCGGTCGTCGCTGTAGGTACGCTACTCCATCGCGACTGCATTCAAAATGCCACAATGCACTTAGGCACTCATCCAAGGCGCGTGGCTGCGAAATTGGGTTAGCGTGGACGTGTGCCGCGCTCGCTGCGCTAATAGACTTATCGCGGACTAAAAAGAAACAAACTTTTGGCGTGGCGTTTCTGGCATTCGTTTTGATTCGAAAAAAGAAACGACAATCAGCCTGAATAAAATATTAAGAAAAGTTTTACTGTATTCTATAGGTACATCTCATCCTTAGATAAAAAAGAAATTATTTTGCATCTAAGATCTCATCGGATATTTTCTTGTAATGTTTTGTCTTTCATTGAAATCTAAATTAAAAAATATTTTGATCTAGATACCATGCTTCTTGTACTAAATGTATGTCTGTACTTTATGTCTGTAAAATGTGCATAACTACTAAGTAACGGACAACATTCAGGATCGATCTAGTAAGTCGGCTATTGTGGAATGTGATCGTAAAATCCAAAGGTAAAATATAGGTAAAAAGTATAGGTAAAATACAAGTTAACTTATACATTAATGAAAAAAATAATTGTGTTTAGATAATCAATTTTATGTATCATCTTATTGAAAATGAAGGTATGTACAATCGCATTCAAAAGTCCAGTAGCACATTTCAACGTGATTGATATGAAGCGCTCGCTTAGCGCGGAGGTATAGCGGGAGGAGGGGATTTCATCGTACGGTCGGGGTTGCGGTAGGACGCCCCGCCTGGAGACCGGTCGACGGGGGAAGGGGCACGCCACATGTGCAAAAAAACCGACAGTAGGGTGCTACTGGACTTAAGTCGTCGATGGTACATGTATTTCAGTATCATTTTGCAACCCAACCTGGAGGGCATATGCCACGTCGAGTAGTCCGCTAAACACCTAAGTAATCTGAACACTGCATCCGCAAATAAAAGTGATACTTACATATTTCAAAATATATCGATGGTATTATTATAACTTTGACTTCCGATTTTGTCAAACAGTAACGTTACACGTGCACCTCGACGGATGATTCTAGGAAGCAGATAATAATCTACAAATATAATTGAGGTAATATGTTTCAATATTATTATGATAAAATTATTACACGAGATCTTTTATTTGAATCACCAGAGCCACGCCACCGGTTAGTAAGCACAATATACATCTTCTCTGTTACGCATTATCATCATCACTACATAGTATAAAACAAAGTCGCTTTCTCTGTCCCTATATCACTATACCCTATGTACGCTTAAATCTTTAAAACTACGCAACGGATTTTGATGCGGTTTTAAATAGATAGAGTGATTCAAGGGGAAGGTTTAAATGTACAATAACATCCATTAAATATTGGAGAAATACTGTTATTTTTGAGGTTTCCAATGTGATGTCGTAAAAAAATATATTTTTTTCCGCTTACATTGCAAACGCAGGCTGAACCCTACGAGATTTATCAAAATAATGTACTAAGTATTGTATACATTGAAAAGGTCTACAGAAAACTCCGCGATGGTATATATCTATCTCTTATGAATATCCCACAATAACATTTTTTTCTAATTTACTTTTTACGACAAATAATGGCTAATTTTCGAAGCGATTTTAACCAATGCAGCATTAATCCTTATCCAATTAAATACCTTAAATACATTGTTGATTTAATATAGATCTATACGACCCTTTACAGCATATGATTTAAATGAATATTTTCGAAGATATTATAGATTTAAAAATTGCGGGATGTAGTGTTTGCGGCGGTACCGGCCGGCCGGGGCGGCGGGAGCGTGCCTCGGAGGCCGCGGTTCTCCCTATAGCACTTTGAATTCATTATTTCTCTAATATCTAATAATCATGTAATAATAATATCTAAGTTTTTTTTTCAAATATCTCAATGTAGGAAGTCTACGTAAAAATGGTTTATTTGTGTATCATTGTGTCAAAATAATATTTTTTTAAATGACATTATGCCCGTGCAAAGCCGGGACGGGCTGCTAGTTTGTATATATAACAGAATATCTATTAGTACTTTGTATCAAAATATATACACCACAGACCTAGCATGAGCTATGATATACATCCCACCCGTTCTAACAAAATGTCCTAATCTCACTACCTGCCAACCGAAAAACATCTGAAATTTCCATGATTCATAAATGTGGCAGTGTGAGCGGCCGAAAGCGACGTGGCGTGCGCGCCGGGCCGGAAACTATCGTCGATATCGGACAATGGGGCAAGAAGGCTGTCTGCCATGTGCTGAAGGTATGTTCGCTCGGGATCGGCACGATCTCTTTTTACCCGAATACGGCGAAGCCAAAAGGAAGGGAAATTTAAGCAGTCGGTATGTGTGCATATTTGTATTGACCTATGTTACACCGTAGCATTCTCACCATTCATTTAAACCATTCATAAGATTTTGATTAATAAGATGTCAATCGATTCTTTATTATGGCTCGGGTAACATAGATACGGAAAATATAAAAAAAAAGTTTAAAATACTGTAACCCGACTACGGATTAACACACTAAAAGGTAAGAAACCAGGTAGGTGCTGTTTGATTGTCAAACAGCAACTACCTCGTTTTTTATTTTTATTTTGATAAATTTTTCAGGTAATCTTAAGATTAGGCCTGCTGGTGATCCTGTAAAATTCGGTAGAAATCGTATCAACAGTATTTTTTGTTTTAGTTATTTGCGGGCAAATCACATTTAAAGCGCATGACGAGCACTAACCGAATATGTATCTCTCAGTCCCATCAAAGAAAACTCAAATCCGAACTGGCATCCCATGCAGGGTGCACTACTTTTGGAAAACGTAATCCGTTCTGGATTGTCATGTCAGTTTTTAAATTCGTCACATGTCGGCCTCCACCCACCAAAAGTTACCTGGAGCTTGCTGTGCGAAGCCGGGGCGGGTCGCTAGTAAGGAATAGTCCACATAAAATAAAAAAACCCTACTTACCAAATAATATATATCTTTGGTCTTTACAGACTGTGAATATAACGAACCTATCTTCGAAATCCTTCTGCTGCACGGTTTGTTAACTGCGTGGAATGCACTTGGTATGGCAGGCATGGTCTTGCCAGCCTAATAAAATATCATAGGGATCCCACTACGCGTCTGTGTTTCAGCGACTGCAGTTCAACTGTGAGCGTGGGGTCGCAGACCGGACTCATAGCCCGTCCCAGCATGCAGAGAAGTACTGGGCTTATCCACTCCCGGAGGAGACTACATCCTAACGGATCGATGCATTACAAAAAGATGCAATATACGACTTAGAACACTTTACCAGTGGGTCAATAGTAGCGGAAAGTAGCTCATTCTATGCATTCAGCACGCGTTGAGCCGGACGATAACCAAAAGTCTCTTTTTCATACCAGACCGTCATCTGTCGAAAAAAAGTCAAAATTGTTTAAACATATTGGTCATTTTTTTTTCAATGTTCTTGAAAAGTATCGTAAATTAATCCGCGATAAAGCTGAGAGCTTTCGAACCCCTCCAAATATCTTTGGTGACAAATAAGGATGACAATATTTAATATACAAGAAATCCACACATAGCCAGCGTACTGTGGGAGAGAAGCGGCTCCTTCTGGAGAAGTGGAATGGGCGACATTAGAATAAAAGGAAGAAAGACCAACTCACAACGACCAAATATGAACAAGACTGAATCCGGCAAGTTTGCAAACAATTTTGCTCCAAATGTGGAGGAGTATACGAAAACTACATCGCATTAAATCATAGGTGCTTGAACTGTCAACACATGTCATGTAAAAAGAAACCCTTAGGATAATGTTTGAATGCGATTGCACATTAAAATTGCATTATAGAAGCTCTATAAATCTAAAAGTTTTTCAAAATCAAGCACCAACTTTAACGCCCTAGCTTCAACATCCGAGCAAACTCTCACCATTGAAGAATATCCCTTGCTCATAACTCCCACTCTAAACTTTACTCTACACCTTTCCAGTTCAACTCCACCCCACAAGCCACCAAGAGTGCTTTTATATGTATACTAGCTGCGGTACCCGGCTCCGCTCGGGTTAGTGTCGGCTAAATTATCTCATGGATAAAAAGTAGCCCACATGACTGGTCCAAAATAGGGTCAAACTGGTCCAGGACAATGTATCCATGTACCAAATTTAATCAAGATCGTTCGAGCCGAAATAGCATGATTTAATGAGAAACATCCAATAATTCCCATTTAGAGCTTCGTTGACGTTTGGTGGCTATTTAAAAAAAAAACATTTGCCGCGAGAACCTTTCTGCACTTTCACTGCTACATTGCTTACCTAGTAAGTAACGTGTAACGTAGGTAAGTTTTGCGTGGACTCCAACCCACAGCCAGCCTCAACATCGAAAACAGTAACCCATCTCGAACCTGACTGCTCCCAGAGATGCTATACATTGATAAAATACGCACATAAATCAGGTAAGTGGTTCGCATGTTATAAGACTTTAAGACTCACTACTTACCCTTCTGGTAATGAAGCGTTATATTATGTTATCTATAAGTTTTTAGTAGAATCAGGCTAGACGTAGATACAATGCACATCTAAATCGAGTAATTGGTTCTCAAGGATTTTATTCTGTTGGTCGCTCCTCCGGCGATTTAGCGTGATGCCAAGTAGTCCTAAAGTTGCAGGAAATACCAAGCCGTACTTCAGTAAAAGTAAGCGCTGCCGCCGCAAAGCCGAGCCGTGCATAGCATTGCAGTTTGTATGACAGCCCCATCTTAGCGTAAGCGGAACTGAATTATATTTAGCCAATCCTAATTCCCGGGTAGTTAAATGTACATGTACTAAGTTTTACAAATCGCTAGTGCCTTGAAAATTCGCCAAACGGACACCAAACAGTCACGACGTCTGCCCTCCCCCCGCCGCCGCTCCCCGCCACCGCCCCCGGCTCCTCTCCCCCTAGTGTGAAGTATCGCTACCGGCATCGTTTTCGCAGCCCTGTGAAAGTTCTAAAGCCCATGGGCACATCAATTGTAGCCTATGTGTTATTCTGATGTATAAGCTATATTATTGTAAAGTTTCATTAGAATCCATTCAGTAGTTTTTACGTGAAAGAGTAACAAACATCCATCCATCCATCCATCCATCCATCCATCCATCCATCCATTATTACAAACTTTCCCCTTTATAATATTTATTAGATATTAGATTCTTAGCCCCACAAGAATATAATATAGAAATAGAAGAGCAGTAGAAATGTTCTCCGATCCCAAGATCTAAGAGAGACTATGCAAGTGAAATGAACATTAAATATCAGATAAGGAATCACGAAATTTGATGGAACAAGTCGTGCTTGTAACATAAACAATAATGAAGTGAAATTAGACGAAAACTGAATACTTACATATAATTACTATACAAATAATATAAATAGATAGTATTATTTATATTATTTGTATAGTGTATCCCATAAAAATGGAGAGAAAATTAATGGAAATCTAACAAATCTAAAATCCATGTAATATTGAAGGTCCCCTTCCCCCACTAGGTGGTAGGGTTTAAGCCCGCCCGGGTTGGTACCATCGCATTGGATGAAAAGATGGTCGAAGCGGCAATGAAAAATTGTCCGTGTTTTCCATCCAGTTCAATGTAGCCGTGCTCATAAAGGGAAGGTCCTGGCATGGCACCTAATTCCTTCGGGAATGTGGTGTCATGGGCTAATATCATAACGGTAGTTGTGTGGTATTAGTCATCCATGTCAGGTCGCATAAAATAAAAAAAAATGGTAATAAAAGTCATAACCAAATTGGTAATTTGGCAATGGGATGGATAAGTTTTTAAACAATTTTCAGATATTAATTATATTTAAAATCATTCATAGTGTTTTGTGCCAACCGAATAGTGAAGATTTTACTGATGTGTGAGGTTTTACAAAATAGTCTTTATCCATAGATAGAAAATATGTTTCTTTTCTTCCTTTCTCTTCAGTGTCTTTATATCTAAGGGATCCTTAGGAGGTAGTGGCTCTTTTGATTCGTTTCTTATGTTAAGTTTTTCATTTTCATTTCATTTTCATTTTTCATTTCATTTCTTATCCATAGGTAGGATACCTACACTTGGACACGTTAACAATCTATCGATTCGAGAAGAGCTGACATATTAAAGGCACTTAAAGGAGCATTTTAAAGGCACTATGGGACTGGCAAAGGCTTAGCTTTAATAGTCGTAAAAATAATGAAGTTTAAAAAATAAACCAGACCTTTAGAGGTGCTTTTATCCCTGTATCTTTTTCTATGTTAAGCGCGGCATATGGCGCACGCCAGGACTTCACAAAAAAGGCGCCCGGTGGAAGCCCATGGGGTTTCGGACTTTCACAGGGGCTAAGAAAACCATGGCGGCCCCTTTTTGAAGGTCCCCAGGTTGTACTTTGAGGGAAAAACTTCGGCAGGGAGTTGAGTCTACTTTTCCTGTCAAATCCCTACCAGCAGGTCTATTCCTGGCATTCCGTAATCAGGAATCTTGAGTCTAGAAAAGCGCTTTTGTAACTGTTTTCAAAGCGATTTTCTTGACGAAAATGTTCCGGAGCATAGTTTTTTTAATTAATCAAGTTTTTCCGTCGTTTTAAAAAATCGCTATAAAAGCGGGACTCAAGATTCCTGATTCCTGATTACTGAATGCCAGGAATAGACCTGCTGAGCTACATTTTACTGTTATTAACTTTGTATGCTGGTTTTATGTTCTATTCCATAGTACGCTCACAGACCTAGCATGCGTGACTGCATGCGACAAATGCTAATTTGATCATGCCTTATTTTTAAGATGATATTGTGCACTCCGTTGTATGTGCTACCATGGTAAATTAACTCTCTGGGTGAACATGAAAGTGAGTGATTAACTCTGACGTTTAGTTGCATTTCATACAATGCTAACTAGTAAATTTCAGTTCACTTGGCTGAATAAAACGTCGTTTGAACGTTAGCATTGTACAAAATGCAACTAAACATCAGATTCAATCACTCACTTGGCTGTTCTCTCGGAGTGAGTTTACCATGGTAACTCCCCTGGTGTCGGGAGCATGTAGTGAACCCGTGACGTGATGGGAGACTCGGAAGTGGGAAGCCGCCTGTTGCAATGCGGATGTAGTTACACGCGCTAACGCCGCTGCCCGCATGCAGCACTACCTCCTATTAGCTTCAGTGTAGCTAGACACAATGACTCGAGGCTATATCCTTGATAGCACAAGTAAATACAGTTAGAATTAACAATTCAATTTCAACTTGGTAGGTATATTTTTTCGACAGTCGTTTTAAGAGTTAAACCGAGAGTTAAACTAAGTTTATGATGTGTGATCGTAAGTTTGGTAAATGACCATCTGACTAGCATTTCCGGGGAACAATGCATATTAGTTGGTACTGTTGATAATAATTCTAAACACCATAGCAATAAACACACTATTACTATATCAGTACGTAAGTACCATAGGCCGCAAGATCGGGTTCCAGTACTGTAGGACCTCCAGCAGAATTTTCTTTGACGCAATCAGTGAGTTGACTTTTTTTCCGATATCGATTCAACATAGACGGAACCACTACTGCATTAACACGACTGCTTGGCCAGGCAGGACGTATCACTCACCGGTCATGTCGATCTCCTAAGGCCCAATTTCAGAAAGAGACATACACTTTAAAGCATAATTAAATGCGTCACTTTTTATGGATTCTGTCGCTATGGAGTCCACTCCATGCGGTTTAATAAAAGTGACGTATTTTATACTTCGATCATTCACTTCGATTAACTTTTATGTGGGTATATTTCTGCAACTCGGCCTAAGCATTTCTTTCTACGGCATAAACATTTACTTTCCGCCGCACAGTTGCCGAGGCTGAATTATCCCATTCCGGTGATATTTTCTATTGGACTAGGTTGCGTGCGGAAGGATCAGTGTCTACGAACGTTTCGGAGCAAGTTTGTTTCGCACTGTTAAACTGCTATAATGTACATACTCGTATTCTGTACGCGCCCAGGCAGGTCGCACTTCACAAGCAAAGGAGTTGCAATGCCCGGTAGCCTCGGGACGTCACAGCGGGCCACCAGAGAAGAAGGAACAGCCACCTACCTCCAGCAGCACCAGCTCCAAGGCGTCAGGTCCCGGGACAGCGTTCGGCGCCACAGCACTTCGCCCAGACGAGGCGACACAGCGTTGTGAGGCGCGCGGCGGGAAGCGGGCGTGGAGCCCTACGAGAGCTCCACGGTGAACGTTTGCGGGGACGCGGCGCATGCGTGCACCATGCGTGACAGCTAGTAGCAGAGAGAGAGTGGCATAGGAAAAACTTCGGATGGGATTGAACGCTTGTGAAGTGCAAACTACCCACCTAGGTCACCCATGCCATATTGGCGTGTACAGTTACCTACAATAATTACGAATAAATACCACGATGATGTATCAACCTACAAATCCACAGCTTAACGTGTTATAAGGTTTTTTCAATTGAATTTAAAAAGTTCAAAAAATGCCTACAGACTAGTAAACAGAAATAATCAATTATCCATTACTGTTCGTATAAGTATATGTGAGCAGTCGATAGCATCTGCTTCTATTTTGAGGCTGTATGTAATCGATATTGCTGAAATAATAATAGTATCTATTCCTGATTCCGTAAACTGAGGTAGATAATTCGGTCAAATTCGGCCCGCCTTACAAATACAGTCCTCCATTTGGACTGCTGCGGCGTACATTTTCAGTATGTTCATCAAGTTTAGGCGTGAAAACGAAAGAGACAGGCAGAGAGAGTTACTTTCGCATTTACAATTTAGAATGGACACAGAATAAGTAATACTGGTATGGATTAGTAAAAAGACGCTTGAGCCAGTCCTAGGTAGCCTTTAATACTTATTCGTACTAAAATGTCTCCTTAAAAAATAGGACCCGCTGTCTACTTTGCCCTTTTGAGGCTTTGAAAATATATCCTCTTTCAATATCAGAAGCGGTAGTTTCTGTTTCCTCAAACAGTTGTTTTTGCGTCTCCACGCTTAGTTCTAATATTGCACCAAAGTGCCTTCATTCGATTTGTTTGAACAGTCCATAGGTACAGGTCCTAATCTTAGACGTCACCAAAACGATACGGAACATTTTGAAATAGATGTCTCCAAGAAGTTTAAGAACGAATGTACTCAAAATGACATTAAAGTATTACGTCTCCAAAGCCTCGCGGGATAGAAAAATATCTGCTCCATTACCAATGCAGTGTTCTTTTTTTGCACCCATCTGTACAAACTGCGACCTTACACATTTGTAAAAGATTATAGAATAACTTGTCAAGACAGTTCTCATAAGACCTTCTTGCACTTTGTGAGATAATGCAGCACGATAATATATTGCCATCGTAAATTATACATTGAAATCATATACATAAGAACAAAATTACATCGCTTCTTTGTTTGTGGGAATATTCACCAGCGGCATCCGTGGGGAGAGTGGCCATAAGTGACGGGTGTGAAATGTGAATAGTACTCGAGTGAAGCCTGAATTTAAATGATATGAGAAATTTAAATGCAAGCGGGAATAAACATCTCAAAGGGAACGTGTGTTTATTGCTCTGACAAAATTGCAAGCGACAAATGAGACTGGTATCCGGCTAACTAGGCAACGGTTACAGTTATATTGTCAAAAAATACAATCTAATATTAATTTAAAGCTTTTGAGCCATGCTGGGTTATAGTAAAGTTAAAGAAAGAAAACTTGAATTCACCGGTTTCGTAATCTCAAGAAATAAGTAGTTATGAGAAAAATAGTAAGGAAGAAAATATGCATAATATAAGTACATGAAGAAATTGCTATGTTGGGCAAACGGAGTGTACAAACCAGCGTATTCGAAATTATCAAGGCAGCGAAGAATAATGAATTCCATGATTCCATCTTGTAATCCTAACGGTGGTAGCAACCATTGAATACGATTCAACCTCTGTTCATCCACAATAGCCGCGCTTGGTTCGGCAATCCAATGATATCGCTAGACAATGCGAACCCCACGAGACACAGCATCAGTCTGAGTGTTTTAAAAAAAAAAGGCACGCCCCTTGTGGGATTGTCCCTCTTATTCATCATTCGATCTTGTTAAAACTGAAACAATAAGCTCAGAAGTGTAATATACATCGAACTTCTTATCTTATTCGGTGATACTAAATTGTATTACAAATCATTCCTTAAAATTATATTTCATGTTAAAAAGTGTTCCAAGCAGTAATTTTTTTGCTGCCACCTGTGATAAGTCCTCTCAAAAAATATCAATATATTGTCTAAAATCGATGAATGTAAGAGGACTTTGATGTTAAATTTAATTATGGTATTAATTACTTCATGTTTTAATCACTATTACAATAATTATATAAATTTTTAATCAGTGAGGCAGTGTCAAAGTATCGCAGTGAACCAGTGTGTCCACCAGGGGGTCCATTCAGAGTAAGAGTGAGTTCGAATTAGTCACTAAATTTAAACTCACTTTTTAAATAGTTAATGTTTCCACACTTCTTGAACATCATTACAGTTAGGTAAAAATCTGGTCTGTCCCGTAAATACGTTGGAAGTATAAATAACGGTTCCGTTATTTAAATTATAATATATTTCCCAGCTATTTTTAGGTTAACTCACTCCCGAACTCGAACTCACTCTTACCGGAATGGGCCCCCAGGACTCGTTTTTTGCGCTCATATAAGGTGACCAATTCTTGCTTATTTTTCGAGTTTTCCTTAATGTTATTAGCTAAACTTATAATTTATCATTCGAACTTACCACTCTGTTATATTTGGCATAGCTAAGGAAAACTGTTTAATATTACAAAAATATTCCTAAATTCCTGTCACTGACATGTGACCTCGGTGTGTGACCATTCGGATGGCATGTTACCATCGCCCTGCAAAGTCACAATAAATCGTTTTTTTTTTGGTTCCTCTTTTATTGCAATCTGTCTTTTTTTTTTGACATTGAGCGATAGGTTTGATATGTAAGTGGTCTTGGGAGTCACATATCCACTGATATATGCTCATTCTATAAATAGGAATGTTACTTTTGGTGTCATTAATTTCGAAGCTACCTAAGTCATTTGGGTGTAGAAGGATTCTCCTTCTATAGTTTTCAGTTTTGACTTTAATTTCTTCCTTCACTGTTGTAATACCCAGATCTCGATGCAAATTGTGGTTTGTTACATAATAAGGTGCGTTTGTTATCATGCGCAGCATTTTCGATTGGAAGCGTTGGATAATCTCTATATTAGAGTTAGATGCTCGACACCATATGTCCAAATGGGTTTGAGGATGCATTTATATAGTAGCAATTTATTTTCCATGGACAGATGAGACTTATTCCACATAAGCCAGTACATGCTTCTGAGTTTGATGCTCAAAGCCTTGCGCTTTGTGAAGATGTGCTTTTTCCATGTGAGGCGCCTGTCTAAATATAAACCCAAGTACTTAGCTTCATTAGCCTGTGGAATTTGAATTCCGTTTAAAACCACTGGTGGGCAAGTGTCTCTTCTTCTTCTTCTTTATAGAGAGGATCAAACCCACTCTGTGGCAACTGGTCTTATCTGAGGTTCATTCTGCCAGTGTCAAGTTTTGACATATCGTCCCCGTATTGGGAAAAGTCACTAATTGCAAAATATTAGTTCCGAGATAATCGAGATTAAAGATTTTTTCAACTTTGAAAAATCGCAACTCTTATCCCTACAAAGATATCTGTATAGTAATATTTTTTAAAAATTGGTTGTAATCATGAAATGGTAAAACAGAAATCAAATCCAATCTTAAATATTGGTTTCCTTAAAGAAAAAAAAACTTTACCAATTTGGTGATTTTTCATAAACTGAAATTTGTAGACTTTTGTAATTAGTGACTTTACCTAAGGAGTTAGTGAGTTTTCCTGCATTTGATAATACTGTTTAATTATTTTTTTCAGCGTTTTGGTTAATTTGGCCATTCACATAAAATATATTTACACTTAGTTATTTATTAAATTATCAAATTTTATCATTTCAATTTAGGTAATTTAATGAAATGAGATCTTATTTTTTATTTTTCTAATTTTTATTATGAAAAAGTAATCACACAATGCGAAACAAACAAACAGTTAAGTACCTACAAAGTAAAAACATGCGGAGAAATTAAGAAAACAGGGATATTAAGATTTATTTTTTGAATTATTTAACTTCAATGTGCCATTTTTGGGTACAAAATACAAGAATCCGGCTATTCGGTATTCAGCCCTTTGACTATCAGCAGCTATGACTATGAATAGTCAGAAGACTCCTTATTTTCTTCGTTTTCATAAATACTATCTGGTTCTGGCAGCCTATCGACTACTTCTGTATTATCGGGTAGAGCATTGTACCAACGATGTAATTCGCTAGGAATTACGCTCTTCTTGCACAAATCAATCAAGTCTCTTTCTTTTGCCTTTGATATTGGCAAAATATGTTTGTACGCTTTTGGAATAGGTATATCGAAACATGAGTCTTCCAATCTATTTTCTACATGGCGTGGGATGTCACGTTTTTCCCCCGTCTTGCGCGAGTCTCCACTGATGTTCCTTTAATTATGAACTTTATTGGTTGCAATTGGCGTGTATTTAAATCAATATAGGGGCCGCTGGACCCCGGAATTTGATAATTCCTGGATAATTCTTTTCGAAATGAAGGCATTTAATTTTTACCCATTTTACGCTGTTCCCATTTTCATCAGTACATCGGTTCTGTATTATTCTTTCGTTTAGAGTTTTCACGTCCAGCATGTCTTCATATTTCAATTTTACTACTTCCTATTGTTCGGCATTTGTTCGGTGTCTTTTTGTGTCTTTCTTCATAATATTTTTTCAGTCTATCATTGAAAATACCTGAATATACCGTTTTTTCTGTTTCTATCGCGCTATGCATACTGTCCACTTCCATATACGAGTGCCCACTTTCTAAATATTTTGTTCAATCACTTCCAAGTCAGTATTTTGAACAATATGTAGAAAAAAAGCAGCTATGTACTGATTTCTGTTTTGCCCTGAGCAAGTATCGGAAAATAACTACACTTCTTTTACCTCTTTCGATAATTGACAGATCTACCAGTAAATCCCTGTAGCAATTTCCACACTTCCACGTTTTCCGTTAAGGCTGTTCCGACCCATTTAAAGTTGTTTGCACACATAACGCAAAAAGTATTGCACTTTAAGCCACGAATTCATAATAAAAGTTGAATATAGTCATATTACTTCCAGCGAAAACAATTTCACAATTTCAGGATTTTTGGTTTTGTTACAATTTATTTAAATACGATTTTTATTTAACAGCGCCATCTAACGGTGTAAAACTTCTAATCGGCAATTACAACGAAACCATTAAACCTGAAATTGTGAATATGTTTTCGCTGCAACTACTATGGCTATATTTAATATTTTTGACGAATTCGTGCCTTAAAGTGCAATACTTTTTGCGTTCTGTGTAAAAAAACATTGTATGGGCACATCCTTAAGCTCGTTCCATGTGAGGCAAAAGGCATTGTTGGGCTCTTTCGCTTCATAAATCGTCAAATTATGAACGTTAATTTTCCTGGAATAGTAAAGTGGACCGATGTCACCACTGGGAATTTGTAGAACACTTTGCAAATCCAGTGTCACAGACACAAACGCAGAGTCTTCTTACATTTAATTTTGTCTGCTTCTTTAGCAGACTTTTCAGTGACCTTTCTAGCCATATGTTCTTCGTACTCTTCTTTTAAGGATTCAGGTTTACCGAAATTGTTATATCGATTGCAAGTTGGACATTGGTCTTTCTTTGGATGGAAAAAAGATAGATAGACTGCCATGGAAACAGGTTCATGGCCTTCTATAGTCGAACCTTTTCTAAGACTTTCTCTGATAGCAGAAATTTTATAATCTTCATACATTTTCGAAATGGTTAGATGGATGAGCCTCTTGGTTTTCTTCCTACAATAGTGAGATTCCATTGTAGGAAAATTGGTGATTTGATCTTTGACAAATTTAATGTCTACTGGAGATGTCTTGTTCACAGGATCATTAGAGCCACGAACATATTTTCCTCCGAAGCTTCCATATTCATTTTTGCCTGCCAAGGCCTTGTCAATGGGCCCATTTGATATGCATAGAGTTTTCTTAAAAAATCTTTACACACCCGAATGTTATTTGAATTTTTTACAAAATAATATTTTAGCGAACTTGTAGCAATTTAAGGTTTCTTTATCACATCACACGATGCTAACTGGCCGGCTCACACTCACTGACTGCGCTGCTGACTGATGCGATTTGATGAGTTGTGGAGCGAAAGACTCTGGAGAAATACCTAACTTCATTTAGGAACTTTGCGCGCTAAGTTTAATTTTGAGAAAACGAACTAAAAGCCTTTGAATGTGAATGAAATCATTTTAGTATTGTAGGAGAAATAACTAAACGCATCTATTGCCTTCGGATGCAAGGTTTCACTATGGGAAAAGTAACTATTAGCCATTGAATGTTTATGAAAACATTTTAGACTTCTAGGATAAATAGCTAAACGCATTTAGTGAATTCGGATACAAGATTTCCTTATGGGAAAACTAACTAAATGCACTTAATGATTTTTGTTAGTAAAATATTTTTTCAATATTTAATTTGAAAAAGATATTAAGTGTCATTATCGATTTTTCCACAAAATTTTCGTAATTTTTTTTTTATGGAAGATTAGCTAAATGATATTAGTGACTTTCGTTTGGTTAGTTAGAATAACATAAATATAAGGGCAAGTCCTTAATGGAATTATTTATTTTTCCATGCATACATCGGTTAAATTTGTTTACTTAACGATTTTTTCACTTCGAATAACTGGAAAACCGTTGGGAAATCTCATTTTCTGGGTATGCAGAAAAATAAAGTAAAAAATAAAAAGTAGGTTGGTGTTAATAACTCAATTTCGCTAAAAATGTTAGTTGGTGACTTTTCCCAATACGGGGACGATATGCTCATTGTCGTTTTTTCGTCTGGTGGGAAATGTCACTTGGACAGATTTTGTCTCATTTGCCTTGATACGCCACATTTTGAGCCAGTCTGATATGTTACTCAGGGACTTTTGCAGTTTCAAAGAAGTCTGTGCTGGAGCTGCTGCACAATATATCTTTTGTTCAAAGGTTGTGTATATGTTATCTATGAGTCTATGTATTTGCTCGATTGTACCATGCATTGCTCGAAATCCAAACTGGCGGTCTGGAATTAATTTGTTTTTGGAAATGATTGGCATAATACGCATTAAAAATAACATTTCCAGCACTTTTGCAGGTATCGGCAGCAAACTTATTGGGCGATAGGATTAGACGTCTTCACCACTGACAATAAATCTGAGCATATATTAGTTAATACATATTAGTTCACATTGTCTATATTCAGGGTATTATTACGCGACGTTAACAATTTAAAGTAAAACTAGTTTTGTTAAACTTTAAAGTTTAATATAGTTTTTGCTATTTTTTTATATCTTATCAAAACGGATCGCCTTCATAATTATTCAGTATTTTTCATAAATGAATGTAAATTGGACACTACATTTCTCATAAATGAATTATAAATTATCAGCCTCGGTAGCCCAGTGGTGAGACGCCTTACGATTCGATATGATTAGTGAAGCACTTCTAAGCGCGGTTGGGTTATAGATGGGTGACCATTATCAACCGATGAGGCTGGCCGTGGTACGGATTCCACGTAAAACTGTAGGTCCTTATTTACTGTAGGCCCGGGTTACTAACATCGCATTGAATGAACGGTAGTCGAAGCGGCAAAGAAAATTGTCTGTGTTTTCCATCCAGTTCAATAACGCAGAGCAAGATAAGGAAGGTCCTGGCATGGTACCTAGTTCCCATGTGGTTAGTCAGTCAGTCAGTCAGTCAGCGTGTTTGCGTCCACTGCTGGGCATTAGCCTCTCCAATTTTTCTCCAGTCCTTCCGGACCTCAGCGGTACGAAACCAATGCTTTCCGCCGACGCACTTCATGTCGTCTTCCCACCTGGCGGGTGGTCTTCCCAGACTCCGTTTTCCTGTCCACGGCCGCCAGTGTAGAACACGATTACTCCAACGGCATGGAGGTGAGGAAATGTCTTCACCTCCATGTCCAACGGTCGTCACCGTCGTCCATGTGGTGTGTTAGGCTAATATCTGACTGTCAGTATGGCATAAGCCATCCATGTCCAGTGACATACTATTTAAATCCGTCAAAATAATACTTAAACAATAATATAAAAGGATATATGTGGTTTTCGAATGAAACCGCCCGTCTCTCTCCAAAAAATAAATGTAATTGACCAGCACAAAGCCTGAAACGAAATATTATAGGTTGTGTTTTCGCGATATTTTCTTTTCCAATACTTCTTTTGATTAGCGTAATTAAGAACAAATTATTTTTGGAATAATATGGAGAAAATTGAGTTATTTCAAGTACACAGATTGAGTAAATACAATTTTCCAATCTATTCTGTATGATTTGTATGGTTGACAGCTTTGACAGATCTTTTAGGTCAGCTCGCTTGTACGTCACCTGTCGTGATAAATAAGCAGTTTTCTTCCACATTGACGTTTGACATGGGCTGGGCTATCGAACATCACTCAAGAGCGGCAAAGCATAAAATTAATAATTTTTTTTATGTTTTATGGTACATTAGCATACGGCGTACGGCAGGCTCGGCGCTGCGAAAAGTTACATACCAGAGGTCATGGGTTCAAATACCCGCCCCGTTTATACACTTCTTTCGCTTTCTTTCTCTTTCCGAGTTGCATAACTTCATTTCGTTACGAATGCGAGCTGTTCAATGGTTCGAAATCCATGAAAAACTGGAGGGCCCCTTCCCCTACCAGGTGGTAGGGTTGTACGTAAGCCTGCCCGGGGTGATACCATCGTATTGGATCAAAACGATGGTCAAAACGGCAATGAAAATGTTTTCGTATTTTCCATCAGTTCAATGTAGCGCATAGGGGGAAGGGTTCTGGCATGACATCTAATTCCTCCTGGAATGCGGTGTGTTGGGCTAATTTCATAGCCACTTCCCCGCATGTATGAATGTTTTTGTGAATGAACTACGTCAACACAATTCCTTTGAAAGAGTGCAATGCTTTTTATTTGGCCACAGGTATGGCAGAAATAGTATATGAGATAGATAAATAGAGATATGTGGACCATACACATATCTCTCGCACTATCAAATACAATACATGTACATGCATTAATCTTAAGATTATAATATATTTATTGGACATGAAAATATGTTAATTAATGAGAAATTAAAAGTCACAAAATATAATAGATTTCATCAAATTTTCCTTTACAAAGCAATTTGCTAGAGGCCGTTATGCTCGCTGCATTTCCTCGCTATGTAGCCAGTCCGATGCTGTGTCTAAAATACGTTCAGGAACGATAATCCCTAAACATTATTTTACTTTAGAACCCAATTTTTTTAAAAATAATTTGGGTTTGTAAGCCTCGCACTTTTAGGTAAAGTATCCAATTTATTAGGTTTTAAATGTGTTGCTTACACCTGTTTTGGTTGTTATCTCTATAAAAATACCCATGTAAATAGACTTACGGATCAGACTACCAATGTCAACAGTTTATTTACGTTGAAATAAGACAAGCTTTTATATAGAATATTTATTTTTGAGCAAAAGCTACTTAAAATAACCTTTTTACTTTAATTATTTAAACTAAACAATAAAGATGTTTTCTTCTCCTCTAAATTGATGAAAAATTAAGCTGTATAGGCACACATATGATGGAAGTATAAATAGTGCATTATGTACTATGTCGTTGTTGTTAAAATGTCCTTCCGTCAGAAAGCAATCTCACGTATCATATAATGTATTTATTTAACCCTTAAGAGGATAATGAGGTGACCGAATGCCATATAATGGTTCGTGCCTGTTTTCTCAATTAAGAAATATTTGTCTGAAATAAATTAACCAACTGAGAGCTATGTCTGTACATTTTGATTTTTTTTGATAACTAAACTTACATCCATTATGTTCGCACTTTAACATTTTGATAAAAATATTTAGAGGCTTATAGATGCGGATATAAGATAAGTCATCAAAAACGGACGTACCTCGCAGTTTCTTTATTTAAGGCGCAAAATTTCAGAACAATATTTCTTAATTTGACTGAGGAATAAGGCACGAACCACAGTATGGAACTCGATCACCTCATTATCCTCTTAACCGGTTGTTGAGTCAATAATAGATTTATTTTGGAGATATCATTAATCAATCTCAAAAAAATACAAAATATCTTAATTTTTCAAAATTTGCTATTGATCAGCTTAATAATATATGTCAAATGAAAAAATCTAGCGAGGTCTAAGCTAACGAGGTCTTCCACAATCTAAACTAATAAAAAGTCTAAACATTAAACGATGTCAATTTCAGTTCAACTTAATTGTATTAGAAACAATGTTCCGTGCTTACTTCCTATAGCATCTTCCAAATTGTATATTAAATCGATTACAGAACGTTGTCCGGCGGAGCGCTAAAGAGTCTGTGCAGGTCGGCGAGAGCGTCGGCGGCGCGGGAGGGCAGCGACGCGGCGCGCGCGCGCATGTCGGCGCGACGAGTGACGTGCGCGCGCGCCGCCTCCGCGCCCGCCAGCGAGCGCGCGCGCGCCACCGCACTGCCCCACGCTACCGCCCACTCGCCGCGCAGGTACTGCCGACGGGAGAGACATGACTTGTGATGAAACAAGGGAGTGGCCAGTGCGGTAACAAAACAGTAAATAGCAATACGAGGAGGGCGGTGGCTAACGACTGTCCACCGGGAGCTAGTCTTTCGTCCCTCTTTGGACGTAGTGGTGGAAGACCTCAATACGACAATAACAGTATCAATACAGAACAGTGGTTAAACAATTGTAGGCTATGTCAATGCGCTTACGATTCTAATCGGCGGCTGATCAGAAGCACTGTAGCTTAATAGGATAGGCCCTTAAAACCGATGTGAAGAGAAAGTACTGTGTAGTGAAATCCTAAGTACCATACAATTACACGCTAAATCTATATACGAGAACATAAAAAATGGGATTAAAAACCATCTTCAATCAACCACCAACTCTTACTGTACACTGCTGTAATCCGGCCAATAATAATACACAGCTCACGTGTGTATTGGCCTACAACAGAACTAAGCACCAAAATTGAAACCCTGCAACGATTCGCCATGATATCAGGCCGCATGGACTCCACTATCCTTTGTTTGCGAGCACTATACAATTTAAGCCCTCCGATTTTAAGTTGCAGGAGCATAGAAACAAAATTATGGAACCCCGCACACTCGCATAATGGATGATGCTCATTAGCGAATAACCCATGACTGCAATAGTATGTGAGAAAATTGCCCCTAAACGCATCTTTAAAAGACCCTACAACATCCAACCAAAAGAAGAACTTGCAGAACATTCCGGCGTAGATGAGGCCTCACCACGCTGCAGGAACGAAGACGTAGAGGCGATCTCATTGAAACATTTAAAATTTTATCAGAACTCTATGATGTGGCAGATCTCGAACTGATGTACACAATGAATACCAATGATCACCTACGTGGACACACACTAAAACTGAACCGAACCTCAAGCAATTCAAACCCGAGGAAATACTTTATAACCAATCGTGTGGATGATTCGTGGAACAGGCTCCCGGAGGAAGTGATTAGTGCCGCTTCAGTAAACAGCTTTAAAAACAGACTTGACACTTATACAAAAAATTATAAACTTTAGACTTTTTACAGGAATAAACAAACAAAAAACAAAAAAAAAACAAAAAAAACACCCCCAGTTACCAACTCAGATGTACACGCATCAGCTTTAAGCTGCTAGTGTATCGAGATAATAATAGTAATAATAATAATTTACTAGGATGTAATAAAAAAACGAAGAAGAGGACTGGAACTGGTTTTTTTCCCCCAAAGACGTATATATTTACTTAGGTGCCATTAAGGTGGCCCAACCCGGCGGGCCCAACTCATTCGCGGGCACGGTACAAAACCGTGCTGTTGCGCTCTGGGACCTTCTCTGTTTCAAAGAATAAGACAGGCTCCGTGATGAGGAAGATGCAACATGTCCACAAAAAAGACAATGTGCATAGTGTATGATTTGGTAAGATTTACGAAAATTTTAATTTCAAAACGACTTATAGCTAAAAGTAAACCACGACAGCTGTATTAAAAAATCGAACAAAAACCAAATAGATTATAAATCTTGATTAAATAAGCTATGTCTGATGACTAATCTTTTTAAGATGTTCTTACTTTATCATTGCGTAATCCACCTCCAAAGTTATTGTAAAAAACGCGCGAAAAATGCGAACTTTCAGACCTTATAACTTCGAAACCAAACACAATTTTACAATGCCAATGGTCATCAGACATCTAGTTCGATCAAATAAAGCTATTTTGAGCAAAATTTTGGATCTCTGGCAAGAAATATGGGCGTGATCTTCTTTCCCCTTTTGTATGGGGAGATGAGCGGGATGGGCCACCTTAAGACCATGTGTCGAATTAATCTGAGCTGCCGAAACAATCAAAACCAGAAAGACCAAATTTATTTAAATCTCAGAAAGTATATCTGCCTGGAATGCATTCAATAACAACAATATTAACTTTGTACCTGCTCTTGAAATGTCACTGCGCACTACAAACAGTTGCAAAAAGTTACTGGCTCTTGACAAACTGGCAAAAGAGGATCCAGTACAATAATAATTGCAACTCTATCTTTAAGGCAACTCAATAGTTTGTTTTAGAAAATAACAAATATGCACATGAAACAGCATCCAAACAGGGCTAACCGACGGAAATTTCTGTGAGCATTAACAGAATGTCGTCCAATCATAAACACCTCTTCAATGTAGGAATAACAGAGATCCATTTTCATTGCTCTCTGTTATTCAAATTGTTCAAATACTGTTGTTCAAATACAGCTATATTTCATGGAGGCAGCAGAAACACCTGCCCATGTACATAATATTGTAATACATGACATGGCATAGTTATGACCATTTGTACTTTTGGGATGAGCTGGGATGGCTCACATCTTGTCGTAATGAAATGATAATGTACAATAGCTATTAAATGAACACACAACTAACAAACAAAAACAACTTATTTTAACACCCTCACAACATCTAAATTCCTTCATCGTCCTTTATCAACTGCAGCATCAGAGTCGTAACCTATCTTCTAATATCACAGGACTTAAATGATTGTCCCTCACTTGGTCAAAGGGCCGGCGACCAATGTGGAACATGGTGTAGAGTAAGGGTGCCTTGCTGACCGCTATCGCAGGCTCGTGCCCGGCTGCCTGCTCCTCCACGCCCAGCTCTTTGTATATCCACTCCTCGTGCAGCATCAAATGTTCATAAACCACCTGACAGAAGCAGAAATATTTTGGTAAACTATGACTGAGTACAAAATGGCTACATGCAAATCTATAAATGTGGCTTTGAATTTGTGTAGTATATTATACTGTCAATATTATTGTTCACACAGGCTTAAATCATTTCAAACCAAATATCTCACCCGAAGACTATCCCTGCCTGCTGGAGACATCAGCAATTGCCCAGTCAGAGCTGATGCGTCACTTACTCTCTCCACATTGACATCCGGTGTGTTGCCCTGTCAACATGTTCATTCAGATAAGATTGGATGAATGCAAAAGCAAGTGCGACATCAGGACATAACTTGAAAATTTAGCCGTGCAATATAAGGAAGGTCCTGGCATGGCACCTAGTTTCCATGAGGTGTGTTGAGCAAATATAATTACTATTATTATTATAGTATTATATAATATTATTAAATTATTAGTATTAGCTATTCAGTTACATAAAAAGAACCAACAGTGGCAAAAATAAAAAAAGACTGTCGTCCACGGTGGCTAAATTAAGATGATGCAATTAAGACCTGCTCCAAGAAGCTGGAGAACTCCGGGAAGTCCTCTAAGCCGAACCGGTCGGAGAACACGAAGGGCTTGCCGGCCTGCAGCAGCAGCTGCCGGAGCTGCTGCGTGTGCTTGTCGCCCTCGTCTACGCTGCACAGTGCCTCCGCCGCTGCTAGCGCCACGCACGACGCGCTGCCATCCAGACTGCCGGACGACGATGACGCTGCCATCGGATCGTGAGTGGATTACACGTTACGAATTGCGTACATGCGGGATACTCATGTTATAAGGTTCTTTTACAAGATGTTTACAGATCGGAAGTATACTACGCTTTGCAAGGCGGTGTCGCATGATCGAATTTGTCGGCACTATAGAGTACTACTAACCCTGTGCAGTCCGGATCAACATATCAAATCTATATGTGCAACATGATTTCCGATATGGGGGTTAGAACTAAACAACAAAATAGATACCATAGGTTTTTGTAAAATTAACGTTACTAATGCAAAAATTATCAATTACATACAATATTGTGCAAGTATTTGAAAGGTACATACATAATAGTTCTTTGCATGTACTGCTATAGGCATGTCGGATTATAGGGGGGTGCCGGTTTAGGTTTATAAACTAGACGAAAAAACAAATTTGGTTTTTATTGTAAATTGTACTTAATGACAAAAAATATGACAAAATTTTCAGCTACTTACTCAGATGCCCCGTTCCTGCAATCCTTACATGCTTGCCTCGAGGCTTGCTAGGCTTTTCATGCCTGCATGCTTCACCATTTTGTACCGACGTTTCTAAAAGCAAAGAAAAAATGCATCATTTTATAAATTTTTAAAATGTGTGAAACGCACGGGGCAAGGCAGAAGGACATCGACTCACGATCCTTCTCGTCGACGGCGGCGGCGCGCGCGTAGCTCTGCAGCTCCTCGTAGAGCGCGGTCACTAGCAGCTGCAGCAGCACGGAGCCGCCGACGGGCGCCACGTGCGCGGGCAGCGCCGCCTGCAGCGCCGCCGCCGCCGCCGTCAGGCACGTGGGCACGCACTCCAGCAGGCGCGATATGCACGCCAGGCAGAGGGACATTGCCTGTGCGGGACGAATATTGGATTATTTGTCAGAGAGGCATCTAGCTCCCTGCAACTGGTTCAATAAATCGGGACCGTTTTGCATAACCCGTTCACCTCGCTACCCTAGAAGGCCAATGTTTTCTACGAAAGCAATTAGGCGACCAGAATGGCTGCAGTTCTCCGTGACTTCTCCAGGAGTGCCGAAGCTAGGAATTGGAGGATCAGCATGCAAATATTTTTCAATAGAATTATTAAGCTAGTCATCAAATGATGAGGAAACACATTTCAATGAGGGTTCCCAAAACATACCTAGAAAGGATCAAAGCAATTATTATTTAATTCAATGATCAATAACCAAAATGGAGTTTTTATCGTAGACTTGGATACAATATTTTCTGTTCAGCTTATTAAATGTTATAACATGGATGAATTGTGTCCTGTCACAATGCAGCAAAAACTCCTGCCTTACCTGATACATAGTAGCACCTGTGCGCACAGCATTGACAATAGCAGAGGGTATAGCTTGCAACAAGCTGCCAGTAGTCGCCAAAATGGCCGCCAACCATGCCGGACGGCGGTCACACCACACCTACCAAAGAACACTCTTTATTACTTTAACGAAAGTTAGATGGCGCCACTATCTCAAAAAAAAAACAAGAATCATAACTTTATGTAATAACCTCCTACATACATATGTGGCGACCGTAGCGCCCTCTACAAAGAGCTCATTGAACACAAAGGAGGTGATTGTACTACATTTGGTATGCAGTACTTGCAGTTTTATCAGAAAAGCATGTAATCTTGTAAAAATTTAGCTATCCAAATAATATTCCAAACATATATAATTTTTGTTCAGCAAGATTCTTTAATCATTATTTTTCGAATCTAGTTACAAACACTACTACTATAGACAATGGTAATAAAAAAATTATTTTATTGCTAGCCTTGAGTTAAAAATACCCGTAATCGCTATTTCATCCAGAAATATTCTTGTTCATGACAGAGCATTCCAAAAAGTGCAACCGAACCTGTCTTCTATCCAAACAAGCCGCCCAATCCGTTCCGGAAAGCTCCAGCGCGGTCAAAAGAGTGGATCTCAGTTCATCCTTACTGCCTATCGACACTAGAATGTAAGTCAAGGCACCGACCGCTCTTGCATATTCATCACCACCTAAAACAGAAATAATTATGGCAAAGATGGTTGGGAGGCAAATTATGAGTATGTTTCAATTTGAGCTTACACTAACGATAGCATGTTCACAGCCATTCCGATTTGCATTGATAGTTCTCAATTAGCGCACCGCAAACAAAATGACATCTTCGTTATGTCCCTCAATGCCGTTGATAGTTCATTTTAAAAGATTAAACGGCTTTCTACTCACGGCATGATTTATCATAACAGTTTCAAAACTCAGCCAAAAATGGCACGATTCTCAGAGCCCGCTAGGACGACTAGATATACATATAATAACAACCCACCAGTCTTGGTTGCCTCCGACTTACAAAAGCCGTCTCGAGTGCACAGAAAGCCCCCGCACTTGCCCGGCTTGGCTGCCATGCTAAACCACAGTCCACTGGAATGCCACTTAGCGTTATCCTTGGACATATTCAGTATTCCTTGTTTCATTAGCATTCCGGCCAAGTAGCAATTTCTCATCTTTATAACCTGCAACAACACACCTCATTCATTTTAAAGGCCCCTAATTCAAACGCAGGTAGACACTCAACGTGCATAATTAAGTACCTTAACCAGCAACGCCCATGACGGCTGAGGCTGCGCCATGATGACCTTCAGTTCTAGAGCTACAGCCGCCTTGGTGGACAGCTGCTGAGTAGAGGTGACCGTGAGGTCAGTGTGCGTGCTCCCGATGAGGTGGGGGCTCACCATCGTGAACCATGGCGCGGGTTGTTCACTCTTCTCTGGAGCCCCGTCCTCGGGCGCATCTTTGAATGCCTGCAAACAGTGATGAGATACTGAAGTTAGGTCGTGGCATGGCACCTAGGTCCCATGAGGTGTGTTGGCAGCGGAGCAGCCGGTCTTGGCGTGCACGTCGCGCACGGCGCGCGCCTGCCGCACGGGCTGCAGCCCGAGCAGCTCCAAGCAGCACGTTGAGAATGTCGTTGATGAGAAGCGGCGTCGTGTTCTCGTTGGTAATGCTCTGTACAGGTTGTTAGAATCTTCCTCTTTAATTTATAGCAGTACTAACCCCGTGTATGTAATGCAGGGCGGCACCGCGGAACACGAGGCAGCAGAGCAGCTGGTTGCACTTGGCATGCACGTCACGCACGGCGCGCGCCTGCCGCGCGGGCTGCAGCCCGAGCAGCTCGGTGCCGCTCGCGCACACGGCCGGCAGCAGCGCCGCGCAGCACAGCAGCACGTTGAGAATGTCGTTGATGAGGAGCGGCGTCGTGTTCTCGTTGGTGATACTCTGTACAGGTTGTTAGAAACTTAAGTGTCTATGGGAGTCTCAAATCATTTTATATTATTTTTCCAAGTTCCTCATCAATTAAACAGTAAAGGTTTATTCATCAATGGGGAAGAAAATCTACCCTCTGTCAAAACTGTTACATAAAAAAGAATAGATTTGGATATTGTATTCACTAGATCTAATATGGAATTTAAATGACTCAATTTCCTCGCAATTATTCCAAAATTAAGATAATCAAATGAAGTCATAAAAAAGAAAATATCACAATAACCCAATGTTTTATTTCAAATTTTGCGCTAATTAATTTTATTACATTAAAATTAATTTGAAGACAAACAATAGCTCCTCTTATTCTCCAAAACTTATTCTAACGGAATCATGGCCTACATCTTTCATCACAAAACTCGTAAATAAGACTTGACAGTATGACAGTATTGAGTATGAGCTTTCTGTTTTCTTCCACTTCAAACAGTAATGTTAGTACAATTGCATCATTGCATAGTTAAGTAACTATTAAAAAAAACATTATTTTTCTGACCATGGATGTATGTCATTTCATCAACAGATATAATGCCATCAGGGCGGTTCGAAAGACAGGAGGGAGAATCAACATTTTATACATTAAATTATCCATCAAAATTATTCATTAAAAAGCACATTTGAGAAAGATATGTTATGATTACCTGGCAATACCTGACTGTCAGAATGGTAAGAGTTTCGTTTAACATTCCAGCAAATATCCTCTGAGCCATTCTTGGAGGTACTGTCTCCCACAAGTCTTGTTTAGAACCTGCAATGAGTTTAAATTGAAATTTGAGTTGAAAAACATGCACAATGACCCAGAAATCCAAAATTTTACAATACATTTGGTTATTTTCCAATTACATTAAAAGCCTTAAAAAATGTAAACTCAATGGGGCATATGATTTGAGATTACCTTGGTTAACACTTATATGACGGTTGGTAAGAATGGCTTATATGTATACGTCTGATGATGGACCCAATGGACCAAGGAGCACCTGGCTAATTTTTGGACCAAACCTTCGCTAACAACCTATTGTATTCAGAAGTATGCTTGTAGATTCCATCGCCATCTTATTCCATCGCCATCTTAACTTAATCAAAATGTTTATTCCTAGCAAACCATTTCACCACGGGCCAAACGGTCCATCGGAATGGTATTAATCCACTTAGATATAGTAAAATGTGAATACTGTATTGTGTATGATTATGGATATAAATAAATAAATAAATAAGATTCAACGAAATTGTATGTTTACATAAAGAAGCCGCACACGCAGCTTCTACAATACTTCTCCGTTTAGGTTGCAGCAAATCTGGATAGAGATAGATACAGAAATATCGCTTTTACCTTGCATGTAGAGCCACCAGCCCTGCACGGAGGCGGATCCCGCCTCGGCCGCGGCGTGCTGGTTGTCTATGGGCCGCCCGCCGGCGTCTTGCAGCAGGTACAGAGACAGCAGCCGCACGTGCAGGTCCAGCATGCGCTCTCCCACCGCTTCCGACATGGTCGCGTATCGCTTGTAGCACGCCTAAGCAGTAGTCAGGAGTAATTCCAATATAATTATTTTTGTTACCGGCGGTTTTTTACAGTTACAACTGGACATGAATGATAATGAAGTAGGCCCTTCCTGAGTGGGTTCCTACAGAGTTTGTAATTTCGGAGTGGGCTTATAACCATTCCAGAGTGGGTAACTCTGGAGTAGGCTTATAAACAATCAGAAATGTGTTTAAAACCATTCCGGAGCAGAAGGTAGAAAGTTTTTGCGGGTATTCCGAGTACCGTAAAAACCTTCATTCCAGAGGTAATTCCAGACTTGTGGAGTTGGAATGTGAATGCATTCCTCTTTAAAGGCTGAACGACCCATGGCTGGTTTCAATGTGTCTTAACAGAATACTTCGGGGTATTGAAGCTGGGCTATTAGAGGCTACACTTGACTAATATTGTTGATACAATGATAAAAATCTTTCTCTGTGTTCTAACATCTGTATAATGAAGAAAGTTTTTCTGAGCAGCATTACGCCATCCCTCTGTCTCCTTTGTACCATCGTGATGGCCTACGATTTTTTGTCGACAACTTTTAATCTAAGAAATGTAGATAGCATACTCTATCCGCAAAAACCACTAAGCTAAACAACGAACACAGGCTACGGAGCTTACTGAGCACCTGCAAGGAAGCGTTCCTCTCTACGCTGCCGGACTCTTCAGACATGTTAACGTAGCAATGCAGGCTGTTCTTCACGAGGGCTGCTGCGCCGAGCGTCGCTGTCAGCACGGGCAGGTCGGCGTGATCCAACGCCTCTTGCACGAGAACGTGCAAATGTTCTGCAACATTCAGTAAAAATATGAATTGTTGTTAAATGACATAATAAAACAAATGTCCAATAAGCCCAGCGAGCATGTGAGCAATTAGTTTGTACATTGCTTGAATGAGGGTGGCGTAGCCACTTTTGCATATCTTTGTATCTGTAGCAACGCCGGCGATTGGGTTTGCTCACGAATTCGCTTACTACTTTTATTAAGTTCCAAAGATAAGTAAGAACACGTAAGAACATTACGGAATGCTATTTGGTGCAACGAACATTCGATGTTGCGCGTCCTGAATTCGTAAGCAAACAAACTACAGTTAGACATTTCCCCTAACGTGTGGCTAAGCTACTGCCATATGAACGAGTTTCGATCGTTACTCGGTCCTTCCACACTCGCTGAATAAACATCTCATCGCTTTTGTACTGCTTGTAGGATGTCTATGGGCCTTGTTTATGTCTATGTGAATGGTTTCAACCACATAACTATATGAAATTGAGTGAAAAAAAATGGTTTTGTTCTGATCTAATGAGGCTATAGCACGCACCGTGCACTCTGTTACTGAATACGCTAATACTTGTGTGAAGGGTTGTGCGTTTTTTATGACAAACGAGCATGGTTACCTAGGCCGAGGGACCTAAGGAAAGGTAACCTCAACTCGCGAAACTACGCTCAGCGAGGCACCATTGGCCTGATGTGGATCACCCGTAAAAGGGTGGACCAAACCAATTTTCTCTCTTTCACCTATTACACTTGTAGATATTTCTTTTCCTTTAGTTGCCTTATGAGAAGATGCAGCTAGTAATTAAAAATATTATTAAAAAATAGTTCGAAGCTAGGGTATATAGCTGAGATCACTTGCAATATAGTCGATTGCCGATAGAACCCCTTTGCTCCACATAGGTCTGGATATATTAGGTGAAGCCATTCTAAGCTGAGTTCAACAACTTGGACCAACATACCTAGCAACAGATCAGCAGACTGAATTGTTAATGATACAAATTTATCAGAGTCAGAAGACCTCACGATGCTGGGCCCTGCTTCTTCAGTTTCTTCCTTTGATGTAATGAATAAACCTGATCCAATTCTGCAAAAAAGAAACATTCTGGCGGTTATTTAGGCATTTTAATATGTTAAGAAGAATGGGTATTTTAGGTCCCTCAACAGCAACCAACACCAATAAGTTGCATGACATTTGATAAGATTTTGTGTACAGCGAGTCGTTGTTGCCGAGCGTCTTTACTTTTTCTAAGAAAATTTTATTAGTTATAATTATCGCATAAAATAATATGTTCTTAGTTACATTAACTTTAATATCAACGGTAAACTAACTATCACTATTCCATGTCTATTGGGTGGAGGACCAGCCTCTATACAAAAATACCTATTCTCTTTTCGTTTAATACATTAAATGGATGCATACCCAAAAGCTGTAGTGAATTCCTCCTCAAGCCACATGACCAGCTTGACGGCGGCATATGACGCATTGCGTGGGAAATCAAGCCGTCCGCCTACCACTGCACGACAAATTGTCTCCGAGAGTACGGTCTGATTTTTCTGAAAATTTCTTCATTCACTAAACTTCCAATAATACTAAACTTAATCTGTTTCAGATTTTCAACAACATTACTAACTCTGTTACAGATCTTAAACACCATTTCTGATTATCTGAAACTCTGTGGCAGCTAACTTTTTGATCAATTCTTATTTTCTTTCTCTATGGTAGCTTCCATTAGCACTTAACATGGTAATCCATCAGTTCTGAGACAATACTGGTCCAAAACTGTTTTAAAGCAATTAAGGGTATTTTCTTTACCTGAATGAAATCTGTCAAAATTAAACGCATTAAATGTTCCATATGCTACGGGTATTTTTCTAGCAGGCTGTTTTGCCCTCCTTTCGCCCATTGCAATATTTTTTTCCCACAGATTTCGTGGCCAATATTGGATACATTCCTACTTTATAATGTTGACGTTACTGCCTTGCAAACCAACAGCTCCATTACAAAGGTGCTCAAAGAAAATCAACCCTATTCCATGATAAAATAATTAAAAAATATATATTTGCCTAGCCAAATGATGCCACCACTTTGAAACACGTTAGTAGTTCTCCGCCCCATTGCGAAGATTAATTTATTTTCCTGCAGTATAAAAGGATTTTGATGTGGTGAATGGTCAATTCGAGCCCTATTTTTATTGTCTGAATGCCATCGGAATGCAGACCAGTCTTCAGTTCCTACTACACCCAAATGATTTGGCTTCGAAATTAATGACACCAAAAGTAACATTTTCGAGGCTTAAGAACGCCCCGTAAGCTAAGTCCCCCATACAATCGTAGTTTAGTAATCATTTGAAAACCGCTATTCCAATTAAATTGATATTCAATTTTGTTTTGCAAAATTTTAAATTGCTTTTGTTTTTTTCAAAAATCCAAACCGAATGAAATGAAAGCAAAAAGAAAATCTTCATACGAATTTTGTTTTCTCTGTGGTTTGACCTAGAATACATTTACCGAAAAAACAAAGACATGCAGACACAGATATTTGTAGCCTAATATTAGATACCAAATATTAAGTAAGTTGGTACAGCGGTTTTCAAATTATGAGTAAACTACTTTTGTATGGGAGGCGAAATTTTCTGATGCTTACGGGCCGACCTTAAGAACGGCCCGTAAGCTACGCTCCCTATACAAACGTAGTTTACTAATCATTTGGAAACCGCTATTCCAATTAATTTCATATTTAATATCTAATGTCAGGTAACAAATATCTGTGTCTGCATGCTTTTTTTTTTTAAATCCAAACCGAATGAAATGAAAGCAAAAAGAAAATCTTCTTACGAATTTAGTTTTTTCTGTGATTTGACCCAGAATACATTTACCGAAAAAACAAAGACATGCAGACACAGATATTTGTAGCCTAATATTAGATACCAAATATCAAGTTAGTTGGAACAGTGGTTTTCAAATTATTAGTAAACTACGTTTGTATGGGAGGCGAAATTTTCTGATGCTTACGGGGCGACCTTAAGATCTCCTATAGAGTCATAAAATGAGCATATATCAGTGGATGTGACTTCCAAGACCATTTACATATCAAACCTATCGTTCAATGTCTAAAAAAAAGTCTGATTGCAATAAAAAAATAAACTGTGTGAGTGGCTGAGGTGTATGTACATATGCTAATTCAGTTCAGTACCTACACACAATATATATCTATCAAGTATAAAAATATGTGCCCGTTTTTTATGTCTGTTATTGAGAATTAAAAATGTTACATACTCGTACATTCATATTTTTTCTGTGCAAGCCCATGTCAGCGAGACCAATCACATTAATTTATGTATAAATTGATTAGTACATGGTCAATATCTGCAAGAAAAGTCTTTAGGAAAATCTCAGGAAGTCTTTCTAAAATGAAGTAATTCACAATTTGCTCCAGTTTTGAAGAATCAATTTCAGGAAATAATTTCATTTAATTTCATTTATTTATTCAACTTCTGGTAGTAAAACTACACTAAGTCATGTCACAATTTGATTGATCCATTTTTACAGAATTCTTGAAAAGAACTTTAAATCAATTTGAAACAACTTCACATCTGAATGCATATCGCATTGAACATAATTACATTGTTACTCTATAAGCGTTCAGTTCATTAGTAACTTTGCTTGGAAACCAAGATCAACTATTACGAAAATACCGCTCATATTCCTTCCGGCATCGATGGTGACACTGGTTTACTTTTCTCAGATAACGAGAATGTTTTTCCTGGTTAGTCAAGATTTAGTCCCTCCAGGGAAGAGATGGGATAGGACATATGTATATTTGTTGAAAATGGAGATCTCATAATTAAGTATCAATTAAGCACCACAATTAATTGAGCCACAAATCAACCTCGTCAAAGTCAGCCTCGGTGGCCCAGTGGCGCGACACTTCGGCGATCGCTCTCCGAAGTTAAGCAACGCTGGGTCCGGTCTGGTCTTGGATGGGTGACCATTCGACCGTTGAGAGAGGCTGGCCGTGGTTCGTATTCCACGTTAAGCTGTAGGTCCCCTTCCTTACTTACTAGGTGGTAGGGTTTATCCCGCCCGGGTTGGTACCATCGCATTGGATGAACGATGGTCGAAGCGGCAATGAAAATTGTCCGTGTTTTCCATCCAGTTCAATGTAGCCGTGCAATATAAGGAAGGTCCTGGCATGGCACCTAGTTCCCATGTGGTGTGTTGGGTTAATATCATGACAGAACTTGTGGTATTAGCCATCCATGTCCAGTCACATAAAAAAAAATAAAAAAAAATTAAGGTGGTCCCGTAAGCATCAGAAAATTTCGCCTCCCATACAAACGTAGTTTACTAATAATTTGTAAACCACTTTTTCAATTTACTTGATATTTGGTATTAAATATCAGGCAACAAATATCTGTGTCTGCATGTCTTTGTTTTTTCGGTAAATGTATCCTGAGTGGTCAGTCTGAGTTCTCACCTAAATTGGTGTTTACGGCAAACCGATCGACTGGCGTTTTCTCCAAACTCCATACTTCTTCAAGCTGTCAAAGTCAAACGCGGACTTCCGATTTGTATGAAAACGCGGAGTGGATGTAAACGGCAACGTCGACGTATTTACGGCAACTTTGAGTAAGCTATCAAATCAAGCTCGGACTCGCAAATGTTAGTTCGCTTAACGCCCGCTGCGCGCGCTCTTAAATTTCTCCATACATTTGAAAACGCCAGTCGATCGGTTTGCCGTAACGCCAATTTAGGTGACAACTTAGACTACCGGCTCTGGGTCAAACCAGTGAGAAAACAAAATTCGTATGAAGATTTTATTTTTGCTTTCATTTGATTCGGATTGGATTTTTCAAAAAAACAAAAGCGTGCAGACACAGATATTTGTTGCCTGATATTAGATATCAAAAATCATGTCAATTGTAACAGTGGTTTTCAAATTATTACTAAACTACGTTTTTATGGGGAGCACAGCTTACGGGCCGTTCTTAAGGTTCTTTGCTACCACCCTCTGGATTATTTTATACGATGGCCTCGTTAAGCTGCTTTACAATACACTTAACTTTAGCGTGTTGTACAAAAGGTCAACGGCTAAAGGCTTATCCTCTCGTTTACATCGCAAGGGCTGACAACGTTCTTATGTGGCTAATGTTACGAAAGGGTGTATCTAAGCGTTAAAATGAATTTTTAAATAATATCCTACGTATATTAAATTACATGAAACAAGAACACCTGCATCTATTGATGTTACTCTGCATACCTTGTTAATTCGTTAGTTCCAGTGCTGTTAGTTAAAATTTAAAGATTTTGCAATGAAAAGGTTTTTTAAAATATATATACTCACTTGATAATATTCAAGATCCCTCTGAAGCAGTATTGGAACTCTGTCCATCAAATTCCCATCTTCCATTACCTCCATTCTGAAGCTTTTCTAAGCTGAGGAACTACCAAATGAAACTAAACAAAATTTAAAACAAAACTAAATATTTTTTATTAAATAAAATATAAACCTAAGCAACATAAACTAAACTAAGCTATGAGCACACTTGCTAAAATCTACAGACTGAGACTGAACTATATTTGGAATTTCTTTCTGGAGCAGCTGATGTAATGTGACTCCGCTGTGTTTGTATACCCAGTAGCCACCCTTATCCAAGACAAGGTCGTATCGCTTTGGCCCAGAGGTGGGGGAACTTAGCCAGATCTGTTTGTTGGGTGTTTGGCGGTTGATGACGTAAGTCCCATAAGGTATGCCAAACGCCACTGTGAGGACACCATCCTGAAAACAAAAGTAGTTAATTAATAGTGTAAGTAGTTAACTCTTCAGTGGTTAAGTGAAAGCCTTATGAGCTCTTGATGGCAAGCAATGATGGTTTCGATCAATCATATTGCAAGACTATTATTACGTGTTCTAATCGGGGATGGAGTTCTGATAAGTTGCATGGTACAGAATAACATGTTATATTTTTTTATATATTAGTTTGGGGAAAAAGTTTCTTCGCATTTTTTAAGAAAATTCAAAACATTTTTTAATATGGTTTATTTACATTTAACTTAAGTATGTAGGTACCATTTTGTTCGATAACTTTTTGCCATCTTGTAGGTAGGGACATGATCCCATTGCTATAGAAATATTGGGACTTCTGATCAATATACCGCGACAAGTGGTTTTGGCAGTCCTCTCGTGATGTTAACCTGACACTGCCTAAAGAATTCTGAAGAGACCTAAACAGGTGGAAATCTGAAGGTGCAAGGTCAGGACTATACGGCGGATGCATTAACAGCTCCCAGCCAAACTCTCTTAGTTTTTGCTGAGTGGCTAAAGATGTGAGGTCTAGCGTTATCATGATAAAAAACCACACCCCTTCTGTTGATTAATTCCGGCCGCTTTCTCTCAACTGCTGGCTTTAATCTCATCAGTTGTTCGCAGTAGAGTTCAGAATCGATGGTCCTGCCTGGTGGTAACAGCTCATAATGAATAATGCCCTTCCAATCCCACCACACACACAGCATCACCTTGTTGCGAGTTAACCCGGGTTTCGCCACAGTCTGTGAAGCTTGACCGGCCTTTGACCATGACCTTTTTTGCACGTTCTTGTCGTACGTGATCCACTTTTCATCACCAGTTATCAGCTTCTTCAAAAATGGTTCGGTTTCATTACGTCGTAATAAAGAATCACAAATGAGTACACGGTTCATTAGGTTTCTTTCAGTGAGCTCGTGAGGTACCCAAATATCGAGCTTTTTTGTGTACCCAGTTTTTTTCAAATGCGCCAAAACTGTTTTGTGGTCAATTCCTAGTTCTTCAGCTACGTCGTAACTACTGATATGCCGATCTTGCTCCACTTTTTCAAAAATGGCATCCATTTTATCCGTAATAGGGCGACCAGAGCGACGTGCATCTTTGACATCAAAATTTCCGGATTGAAAACGCTTAAACCAAATTTGTGCTACTCTCACAGACACTGCACTAGGTCCATAAACATCGCAAATTTTTTTCGCGGCTTGCGTTGCATTTTTACCTTTTTTGTAGTAAAATTTTAAAATGTATCGAATTTCTTCATTAGATTCACTCATTTTGACAGTACGAAAAACAAATGAGAATCACACATTTTCCTAATTTGAATTTGGAATTATGTTCTTTAAAATTTAAACTTTCAATGATACCAAAACCAGCCAGATACAAATAGTATAGCCAAAGAGATTTTATTACAAGTTCATACATACTATAATGCGAAAAGACTTTTTCCCCGACCTATTATGTTACAGTTAAAGCCCGATGTTGGTTAAAGTCCGAAATCTTTTTTCCTTGAAAGTAACTAAGATTTTGAAGATATACCCGTGTCGATTGCAATAATTTTGAATTTATAGTAAATAAAAAAATAACCTTATCCTATTTTTTTTTCTAAATTTTTCAATAAAAAAAATAAAAAGAAACACTTTCTTCAGAAAAGTGCATAAATGTGTTGTCCACTTTCCACTGGCTAAATCCAAGGCACCTGGCTGCAGCTCTAATTGAAGTAGTAGGACCTCTTCTGAAAAATTCCAAATTTTCTTCCTCATCTTCAGGCGGAATGACACCTGGTCTGCGAGCATCTGCCTGCCTTCGGTTAATACTGCCGGTTTCTCGGAGGCACCGGTATGTACCAGAAAATACTCTTACATTAGGTATACGACGAACAGGGTAACGACGCGCGTATTCCCTTTGTGCAGCAACGTCAACGCCGTCGCAAAATCCATAGCAAAAGAGAATATCACCGTAGTTTTCACAAGTGAATGCAGCCATTACTACAGGCACAACTCAAAAATAACGAACAATTTGGTACAACAAAATTCGTTTTACTAATTAATAATTGCGGTGTTCCAACTTTGAATTTTGGCGGGAGACGATACAGTCGATCCCGAGTAAACATTCTCTCTGTATCAGACGTTTAATTTCTCGTCAATTTTGAGAACGAATATGATACTTGATATATGATAAAAATTTTAACTTTTGTGCAACTGTACAACATTTGTACATTTTCTATGAAAGCTTATGAAATGATGAAGTTATTTCCATAATTTGCATGCCACGTGTCATAAATTTTTTTTAGCAATCCATTGCGATTATGTGTTTTTTTTTCATAACCTGTGATTTATAACCTTTTATTTCTGAGATTACGGATACTTTACGGGCACATATTTTATTAAAGTAGTCCCACATTCCTCACCTATTAATACAAGCTGATTAAGGACCCAGAGCAAAAAAAACAAAAAAATTTATAACTATCATTTTTAGTAACAAGACAGAAAAATTCCAAAAAAATTTAAAACCACCCCCAGTTTATTGGGACAAATTTGTTGCAAATTAGCTTAAGAATGACCCCTTAGAAGGAATGTATCAAATTACCAAACATCCTGTATAATAGGTGACAACTTACAGGCTTAACTCTACCACCTAGTAGGGGCACCCACAGTTTTATATACATTTATCTAACTCGGAAAGATCAACACATGACCTATGGCATGCAAGACAAGTCACCACGCCCCTGAACTCCGAGCTGGGCTGCATATTGGTACTCTGTCTTCTGTGCAGAGGCTTGCTAGATTAAAACTTGACTTTTAGGAGCTCAGTATAAAATTTTTTTTTTTGTGGAAACGATTCCTTCATTTTTAAATAAAATTATCAAACATTCTTCTTCCACTCCAATTGTTTAATAGTTGTCAGTTAGCAAACAAACCTATATTTTAACGTAATTTTAGCATGTTTTAATTTTATGTAGGTACAATAATTTAGAAAGTTTAGAGACAATTAAGTTAACCTTTATTAAATTTGCTGCTTCGGTTAAGGTTTACTTCTTCTTTTTTTTAGACCACCTTAAATAAAATTTAAAAAAAAATAAAGTCAAGTAGTTGAGAGAATTTGTATTTATTCAATTTGTAAGGGGATGATATTTTTTGACAGTTGCAACCTTTCGATAGTTTACCAGTTTAACACGGAAGCGCTACATGAGCCAGTTGCTCACGTTCTCAAGCCTTTACATACTTCAGTTCTCTATCTACTGAGCGCTTCCGTTTGATTGTCTTGCGAAAAATATTTTTCTTTTACTTCCGCAAACTCTTTTATCGCGCAAATGCTTGATGTGTGGTTTTATAGGTATGTATTTTTGGAATCTTTTTTTTTAAGAGTGGGGAGTACCAAATTAAAAAACTAAGGGACAACAATTTACAAGAGTGCGCCATTCTTAGCTTCTAGCTGGATATCAGGGATAGTAGAGTGGATTTTTAGAAGCATTTTTGGTCAAGGAACATGGGCGCGAAAACGAAGTTTTCTATACAAAATATTTTTTTTAATACTTGGGAAAAAATTGACAAGAGTGCGCCATTCTTAGCTTCTAGCTGGATATCAGGGATGGTAGAGTGGATTTTTAGAAGCATTTTTGGTCAAGGAACATGGGCGCGAAAACGAAGTTTTTTATCCAAAATATTTTTTTGAAAATATGAAATCCCGTCAGCCATATTAACGTTCGTTCTTAATAACTTAACCGCCTAATAAATACCACCGCGTCCAATTGCGCCACTCACTAATCACCTGCCAACATTGCAACCGAAAAGTGTTGCCAGACGCCAAATGATATATTCCGTGAGGTTCTAACTCTAATATAAGCTAAATAAGCTTATAAAAAGCCTTTTTTCAATGCACCTCGAAGCCCAGGCAGGTAAGTTGATGGCTACGCCGAAAGACTCGCATGGTCGGCCCTCTCGTTCCGCACTTCTAAAAAACCCTCTAGGGATGACGCACACCAACATGTAATGTCGGGGCGGCTTAGTCGGTTTTGGAGCAATACGAGTACAGCAATTGTTAATTTTACCCTAAATTATCGGAAATTACGTGTTGGCAACATTTTACCTGCAATAAGAATTCGTCAACATGACCTGTTCGCGTCGGAATACAGAACGAACGTTAATATTGCTGACGGGATTTCATATTTTCAAAAAAATATTTTGGATAGAAAACTTCGTTTTCGTGCCCATGTTCCTTGACCAAAAATGCTTCTAAAAATCCACTCTACCGTCCCTGATATCTAGCTAGAAGCTAAGAATGGCGCACTCTTGTAAATTTCACCCAAACTAAGACCCAAGCCGCTTTATTAACAATATTAATTAAATTATACACAAAGATATTATCTATAAGAATTTAAGCAAATTGACAAAGTTTCGCCATATACTAACCCCGAAAGTTACGTCAGCTCCTCTTAAATGCGGGGAACTCTCTACCAACTCTTCAAAGTAGTCACAGAGGGATTCCAAAGTATCGTTACACACTTGTTCGAACTTTACGTGGTCTACATGCGCCGATTCCTCCGAAACAGAACTGAATCTTTTATCGTGTAAACATTTGCTAATATCACGACTTTGAATGATACGCAGCACTGAACTGAACCGTCTGGTGGCGGTTCCCAGCGTCGCTGTATTGATTTTCGCTCGTGCCAGCCGGTGCCCGGCACCCAGAGCAGTTCTCAACATTTTATTTCCAGATAAGAAACTATTTCAAATCATACGATTTAATTCAATTGAAATTAAAAAATGTACGCTTTCACACTTCTTGTGGAAATTGCAGATGTATTTCTAACGCCACAGAATAAATTATTAAAGTCGTATTCAGAGAGAACCTGTCAAAAATTAAGCAGCGATCTCATTTGTTCCTTCCGTCGATCGTTTTTAGCGATTCCTCAAAATGGCGTTCTTTGATTCGTTCGTTGAAAACGAAAGGAAAAGATATCCGTTAGGATATAATTTATTCCGTGGGAAAAGACTTGAGTAAAGATATGTGGAAAGGATGGCGCCCGATCAATCGCTGTTTTAGTGGACTTTGCGAAAATCACTCTGTGGAAGCTGTGAAATTTTAAGTTAAAAGAAACAAACTGCTTAAGTAGTTACATCTGGTATTGATATTTTACTTATGCATTTTAGTTTTTAGGGTTCCGTACCCAAAGGGTGCCAACGGAACCCTATTACCAAGCCTCCGCTGTCCGTCCGTCCGTCCGTCCGTCTGTCACAGAGCTGTATCTCAGTAACCGTAACAGATAGACAGCTGAATTTTTCACAGAGTGTGTATTTATTTTGTCGCTATAACAACAAATTAAACAAGATTAAAAAAATATATTTTAATTAATTAAAATTGTGATTGTTTTGTACTCATTCTTTTAGGATGGTACGGAACCCTTCGTGTGCGAGTCCGACTCGCACTTGGCCGGTTTTATTGTTATACGGGGCGTATTCGGGGAAAGCATTCTGTCCTACATCCCGATTGCGGTTACTACGGAGGAGTTACTTTGGTAAATGAAGCTGCCTGGTAAATATCCAAGTGAGTGATTACGAAATGCAATTATGTTTCAGATTTAACCCCGATTGCACGAAGCTACGGCCGAGTTAATCAATCTTCAAACACGTCACTTTTAGTGAACCGCACGGAGTTGCTTCCATACTGTACATACAAAGTGACGTGTTTAATCATACGCTGACATTGATTTTGATTGTTTGTACTTTCGTACACTCGGCCCTTAATCACTCACTTGCCTGTTCACTCACCGAGTACATTTACCATGGTGACCCCCAAAACATAAAATGCGGGCGGCGGCCACTCCGGACGCTTCATGCAGAGCAGAGACGCTCATGCTAGGTTTAAGTATTTTCGTGAATCGATATCATCATTTCACTATCACTACATAGTATAAAACAAAATTGATTTCTCTGTCCCTATATCCCTATGTATGCTTAATTCTTTAAAACTACGCAACGGATTTTGTTGCGGTTTTTTTAATAGATAGAGTGATTGAAGAGGAAGGTTTATATGTGTAATAACATCCATTAAATGGTGGAGGAATACTGTTATTTTTGAGGTTTCTAATGTGATGTCGTAAATAATTACATTTTTTCCGCTTACATTGCAAAATCAGGCTGAACTTGACCAGCCCGAAATCGGTCAAAATCGACACTGACCCGAGCGGAGCCGGGTCGCACAGCTAGTGCCACATAAATCGCAGGACCATCAGAGCTTGTAGTCCCAGTTGTCACCTAAATTGGCGTTTACGGCAAACCGATCGACTGGAGAAATAAAAAAGGAAAAAGGAGAAAAAAAAGAGCGCGCGTAGTGGGCGTTAATCGAACTAACATTTGCGAGTCCGGGTTTGATTTGACAGCTTACTCAACGTTGCCGTTAATACGTTTACGCCGACTCCGCGTTTTCATACAAATCGGAAATCCGAGTTTGACTTTGACAGCTTGAAGAAGTAAAACCACAGAACATCTAGTAAAACTTGTATGGAGTTTGACATCTTTACGGAAAACGCCAGTCAAACATCTGGCTTTTCGCCGTTTGTTAGTCTAGTTAGACAATGCTCGGCCTGGAATAACCACTCTCAACAAGACAAGTCGCATATGGCGATAAATCCCTTGCGTTTCCCATAACTATCCTGCAGCGAAATCAATGATAAAATTTCTTCTTTACTCCAGCCAGTGCATCGGCCATTATTCCAAGATGGCTGCACCCTTACTGTAATTTCCGCTAAGATTCAGATTCAGAGATTATTAATTTGCCTTGTCAGTTGTATGTACAGTCGTTTCCTATCAAATGTATACACTGGAAAGAGAAGGAATTCCTAAGTCCCTTTTACTCTATGGTTGACGTCAGCATGTCAGAAAGAGACCTCAAATTTGTCTCTATTTCCGGTGTATGGATTTCAGACGAAACGACTGTACAGTCGAACAAAGAGCTTAGGATACACATTCGGTTGAATAAAAAGATGAACAGTAGAAATACTTTGACTTTTGGAAACAATCATAGTGTTGAGATTCAATCATAGTTGAGGATGTCTACTAGCTACTGAGTAAACAAAACCTAACAAAATTGAATCAGAGGTTGTATTTAAACACCATTCATTTTTACGTTTAACCGGAAGTGTATCCTTTAACCTTTGGTTGACTATACAGAGGCTCACCCGTGGGCGAGTGTGTCAGCTTTACATTTCACAAGGGTGTCTTACAACTAGAATGTAACGTGTTAAGCGTGTCTGATACTAAATGTGGAGTGCACCGTCTCTGGCCAGTGACAATTTTAAATCTACGATATATCTGTCCTTATTTTTGCCCGAAGAAAAAGGAAGATAGATAATTTCCGCTAACGTGATCGCAGCTGCCACTAGCCCTGCATTCCGAAATGCGTACATTGCAAATATCGCAGAGAAAGCGAATACAGAGAATACTTGTGTTCCGAATTGATATCACTGCTCATAGCCTTAGCCCCGGTTGCACGAAGAAACGGCTGAGTTTATCAATGTTCAAACACGTCACTTTTAGTAAATCGAACAAAGTTCCTTCCATAATGTCCACACAAAGTGACGTGTTTGATCATACTTTGACGTTGATTTTGATTTTTTGTTCTTTCGTGCACTCGGCCCATAATCCCACGATATCAAAACGGAACGAATTTGAGCAGACATATGTGTCAGAGCCAAACCTAACTATCTCGAAAGTGCCTTATAAGTCTCTAGAGTGAAAAATCCAGGCCTAAAATCGTCTAACGAGACTAACAAATCAAACAAACGCGTATTTTTCTGAAATATCTGCAAAATACTCACTTCGAAACGTAGGCTTTACGTTTTCTTCCACATGAACAGCCGTATTCAGAGTAGGCGGACTAACCTTAATTCACCGGACTAAACCTGTTTTTCTATGGTTGGTACGGTGTTAATCTCGTACTAATTTTTGACAGGTTCTCACTACGAATACGACTGTCTCATTCTAATATTAAACCCGTGATAGAATATATTTTTTCTCTTTCCTATCTGTATCCAAAGAACTTCATAATGACAAGGAACTCACGTAATCAGAATCATAATCATTCACTTGTAATTTTTACATTGGGCCCTTGCTCCGAATTGGGTGAACAGCGCTCACAAAATATATTATATTCGTGCAAACACCTGGTCCAAATAAGTATTCGCGAATACTGGAGGATTTGCGATAACAAATCGGACCGTATATGACCGTGCTAACGGTGCTCACAAAATATAATCTCAAACCTTGTTTGAAATGTCATCAACAAAAAAGTTAATTTAATGTTCAACAATGAACAATTTGCAAGCGGATAACTGTTTAACCGCATTATGTAACAATTAGAGTAAGGATGAAGATTGAGATGTTGATAGACATAGAATTTGTCAAACAGGCGAAATAGTAGTAGAACGACGATGGAGAGAGCGCGCATTTCTGCAGTATTGCACACGGTTATGTAGTTACGAGCGAAAGCGGTGATGCGTTTTGTTTTATATTCTGTGTCCTATACTTACAGTTTCAATCTAATATGCCTCGCGATCTATGGCTAACGCTGAGAGAGATCACGGTTTGTCCCTGAGCACCGTAAGCACTTGAACGATGACGTCATCGTGACATCATACCTCACAATCTTTTATTTCTAAGCACTGTGCGCCATTCGGACCAACTGTCTTCATTCTGCCAGCGTTTAAGCGCTATTCGGACTATTAGACCCAATCTTGTGGTAAGAAAATTAGGGTGTGTGTGTTTATTTGAACTTTTTTGATTACCAAACTGCACAGTCACCTTTGTCAAAAAATGATAGATCCGCGGATTCTATCCACCGGTGACTAATAATAGCATGTATGTGATGGTCTTACGCCGTGCTGTACATAGTATTTGTCGAACTTACGGTTGTCCACCGTACGGCATTGCGAACAAGATAACCGAAACTAGCATTTATAAGATGTTACTCTTTAGTGAATTGAAATACACTGAATACACGAGGAACTTGTATAGTACGTAACAAAAGTTCCGGTCTAATATTATCTTTCTAAATGATAAGGTTTTAAAATTATATGAGACGAATGCAAAGTTCCCTTCCGTCATTAATTCTTTTTTGGCCCCGATTTTACGAAGAGACGGCCGAGTTAATCAATGTTCAAACACGTAACTTTTAGTGAACCGCATGGACTTCCTTTCATACTGTCTATACAAAATGACGTGTTTAATCGTACATTGACATTAATTTAATTTTTTGTCCTTTCATGCGCTCGGCCCTTAATCTGCGCTGTCACTCCTAAAAAATATACGCTCGCGACTAAAATACGGTTAACAAAAATACAGTGCCTCGATACGTTATTTTGAAATTATTCTCACAGAATATAAATCAAAGAGTTCGGAATGGTTCGGAATAGCAGTTACGTTTTGTTTGTTTGGTGTTGTCCGTCGAGTTTTTGATTTTATTTCAGTGCCTGACAGAATTTACTGAAATGGATGATGTGAACACCGAAGAAGCACCGGAGAGTATCTCATCTCAGGAGAGCATCCTCCTGCAGATTATCCGCGAGGCGTGCTCCGCAGAAGGGCCTACATCACCCGGAGTCAAAGGAAAAGTAAATAAAATACTTTCGCAATGTGATTTGGCTCCCTACCTGAGTCTGCACCGCTTTAACACGGTCGACGAGAGCTCCTCCAATTTACTGGGTATAATGTTTACTTTACTTTTATGCAACTCATTTCCAGATTACATCTTCTTACGGGCAGTTTATTCGTTTTGTTGCTCCATTAGCCGTAAACACACTCTTCGATTTGTCTTTTTTGTAATGACGGTTAGACTACCACGGACAAAGAAGAACTGACAAGAAACTGCACCGGGAGTCAATATACAAAAACATTTTTCTCCCTATAAAAAAATTACCACCTACAGAAAAAGTAAGAGTCCTTATAATGGTTTGAGAGCATCTTCAACAATAAAGTATCACTAGAAACCACACCTAGAAATAAATGCTTAGCAATTCGGGTGTACTGAGCCCTATCATTATTGATACGACATTGTATCGACTCAGAATTGTTATTTTATGCTACACGTAGCACTTATTATAAAAATTATAACAATTCAAAATCTAGTATGTAGTAAACAGTCTTGTTTTAGGTCTTGTGCAGAAAACAGCCACCGAGTTAACATATGACGAACAATCTGAACTCAATCGGGCGATCATTGGTGCTATCCAGATCACGCTACCAGCCCTTACAGCTGAGCTTGATGCTATCTGTGGCAACCGACTATCCTCAGCGGCTGCCAAAGGGGGACTAGCCAAGCAGCACATTATGAGGGAGCAGAGAATAAAGGAACTGAGTGAGAGTATCGATGACAAACTCAACACTCTAAAAGAACAGGAGGGGGAGAAGGTATTTCTGACCAAATTGTTTTTACTAATACCACACCCACCCTCATTATATTAGCCCAACATACTGCATTCTCAAAGGTACTATGTGCAATGCCATGACCTTGAATAAATTAATGAATGAATAAATATTTATTGTGCACTAAGAAGATATACAATTTCAGAGAAAATATACATCAAAACAACAATGCTGCACAATGGCGGACTTATCACTAAGCGTGATTTCTTCCAGTCAACCCTTCCCCTTGTGAACATGACTACATTGAACTGGATGGAAAATACACAACATTTTTCATGGCTCCCACGAACATCTTTTCGTCCATTTCATGGTACCAACCTGGGTGCACTTAACCCTGCCACCTAGTAGGGACAGGGGGCCTACAATTTGTTTGTGTTGCGAACATTATCATGCGCTTGTGAGTTCATATAAAACAGTTTTTTTATGAAACTTTAATTTAACCCTTCGGAATATGTAGGAAGGATAACATATGACTTTTCCTTTCACTTTTCCTCCACTCCTCCCGGCACTCAGCGGTACAAAACCACTTCTTTCTGCCGACGCACTTAATGTCGTCGTCCCACCTGGCAGGTGGCCTTCCCACACTCCGTTTTCCTGTCCACGGCTGCCAGTGTAGGGCACGGTTACTCCAATGGTTGTCTTCTCTTCGGCTGATGGGACCAGCCCACTACCACGTGAGCTTAGCCACCCGGTGTCCAATATCGAACACTTTGATATGTCGGCGGCTAGGCTCGGTATGCACCATTTCCCGTAGCGATATTCCCAGCATGGCTCGCACCATTGCTCGCTGGGCAACTTTCAACCTTTAGACAACGGTGACCATCAGAGTCCATGTTTCACACGCGTACGTTATAAACGGGAGGAAGCACTGGTCATATATTCGGGTCTTTAAATTTTACATAGGGTATTTAAGATACACTTCTGATGGTGCTGAATTGATTGAATTCCCATATATATTTTCCACCTTTTATGACAATTCGGTCCCTGGCCCGTGTACGAATAGGAGCCTCAATTTGGATGATCAGCAATCTGTCCATGTCAACAGATTGAGCTGTTAATGGAGTGGCTCAATCATAAGCTGAAAGATGTGGTGAGCCATAGTGACAACATTGCCGAGCTGCACGCTGTCAAGACGAAAACTCTGGAGCTCAAGTCCAAGTAAGTTACGTCCAAAGCTTTGTGACTATGAACTATCCATAGAAGAGTTACTACATTAGTCAAGAGTTTAAAATTGTATTGCTACAAAATGTATTTTGTGATACTAAATTTTAACCTATTCTAGATCTTTATGTTAGATGGGCTACAATATAATTTTTGCTAATATATATTTTAAACTCACCTGGCTTTCGGTTTGTCACTTATAACATGAGAACAGCTTACCTGATTTTGATCTGGTTTGTATGTACATATAGCTTGACTTGTCCTATCAATGATACTTTTGAGATTTTATTGTATATTGTATTGAAAAAAAAATTTTCAAACTTGTCCTATCAATTTTATTGTAATTGGCTACTTACCATCAGGCTAAATTACCTGAGCTGTTGAATATTAGTGAAGTTGGGGAAAAAATTACTATTTTTGCATCGAACTTTAAATTGGGCGGAGCCACCAGCATCTTCTGGTTCTTTATTTAAGTTGTGGAGTGTTATTGTTTCTAGAAGATTTTCATCAGTTTTTCAGAAGATGGTATCTCGTTTCAGAATCCTCCACCTTCAGATCCTGCATGGCATTTTCACGGAGACTAACCGATCAATCGAGGCTTACACGGAGGTTCACCGCGACCTTCAGGACTCAATCCGCAATACGCAGCAACGCATCAGCCAATACAAACACATAATACATAATGACTAAATCGGATTATTTTACCCTTTTGTTACTTAGCGTACCATTATTACAGCTTTTTTTACCTAAAACCTATATTTGATTACCTACTCTTTTTGCTGTTGTATTATGTTCTCAATGTCCTTCAATGCTTAATGCGACCCCAAACCATTCTGCAGCCACTTTTGCCTTTCCCTTCTGGCGGAGCTCTTGGTTTTCCCACTTATATTATCCCACAATCTCTCCATCCTTATGGTGCAATTAAGTAGAGAGATTTTAGATATATACTAAAATTGTTTCTTGACTAGTTTAGTGCCCCCCTGTCAACAGGTTATTGACCTTGTTCAGCTATTTTAGCCGGTGTGACTGAATTATGATCATACAGTCTGCCCCCTCTGACCTAAAAATATTCTTCTGTGAAAACTTAGGCTAGATTTTCAGAGGTCATGTTGCCTGTAACATGCTATACAAGTTGATAATATAAGGAAAACAACCAAGCGATAACATTGTTTCCTACAGGAAAAAACGCCTAAGTTAGAGAAGGACCCACATTAGCGAACATGCACCCGTACAAAAGTTCGTTATCAAGTCCTGTAGATAGTCGAATTTAGAACTAATGGGTCAGCAAAAATCAACTAATCAAGAATCGGTGTAAATAATTCAATCAACGAAGTACATAACCAAGGTAACCTCCAATAACAGCTTGTATATTTCTTGTTGTCAATATTCGGGCGCTACCGTTTACGAACTTAGTAGACGATCAATTGTACTGGATTGCATAAAGGATTTCAAACATTTTTTATTAATACGAACACCTTGGATTGGACACTTACGAGTTATAAATAAAAAACATTAATTCTTATCCTAATTAGTTAAATTAATTCCAATAACGTATTTGCGTAAGTTAGTGTTTTGATTCATTTAAGTACAAATTTCTTAAGCATATCGGGACATTATCTTGCTAAATTTCCGCTCCAGTCTACCTTTCAGCAAGTGTGTAGCGAAGAAACAGGCATCTGGAAGTTGGTCTTAAGTAAGGAAGGATATAGGAATTCCGATAAGTGTGCAGATAAGTAATCCAAACTCGGAGAGCTTGAGTTTTATTTGACCGGACTTGTTAATATTATGATTATTATTTCTGTGATATCCCTGTGTGAGTCCCCTCATTCGTATTGGTGTGTAACGCGTCTCCGGAAGCGTTGCCTTGGGGTAAGAACACGGCTACACACGGGACAAGCTTGCGTGATCGAAGGTTTGTTTGGTTAGTGCCTCGGCACCAGTGAGCGATTCGGAGTAACTCACTGATTAATCGGAAGACCCGAAAAGAGGCATCAGGTAGGCGTAGCAACATGAGATGGGTTGTCAGGCAGATGGAGTCCCCCTTCGCTTCCTCCTTTCATTTTAGTTGTCGCGCAGACTTGTTGCCGGGTAACGCACGGAGGTAGCCCCGGAGCTCCTTGGGTACGAGGGTCGACAGTTTAAGTTCCATGCCGTAGTTAGGGTTATCTTGGTAAGCAGATTCTGCTTGGAAGTCTCGGGCATAGATCTATGTTAGGAACCTCTGGATCCATGGTCTCGAGTGGCGTTTCGGTGGACAGTGTTGATGGGAATCCATTGTTTAAAGAAATTAAGCCCATGCTATCAGGGAGCAAGCTCCACAGGTCTCGATTGAGTCATGTCATTGGCCTCTGACCCGGAGGGTTAGATCAGGGCGCCGAGATGGGGCGTGAGGGATTTCTAGGTACCGTCCGTGTTAGTTCGCTAGGGACGTGTCAGCAATAAGCAAGTTCCGATACATGTAGTTCGAGCTAGGTCCTCCTTGTGAGTCATGCTCGAGCCTTCTGTGCGACAGTCCTAGTGACTGGCTTCCTGGCGGGTTTGCTTTACGATTCTACGGAAGTGTAGGCCCCTCAGTAATTTTTAAAAGCTCTTTCTTTTAGCATTGATTTTTTACGTTAAATTTGTAGTTGTTTGGTTAAGCTTTCTCCAACATAAGCGTACTTTTCGGAATTTGGTTTATCAGAGATTTGGTTAGCTTTGTTTTCGGATTTGATTAAGTTATTTGTGGTTATTTGCATATATTGAGAAAAAAACCAGTCGACGTCAATTTAAGGATGTACGTCGAGTGCTGTCCTGTTGTACGTGCGTCGTCCCGCTCTAGGTCGGGCCAGGACTTTGTTTTTCAGGTTGGTTCCAAGGCCAGTGGGGTAGACTTGGTCAGGGCTACAAGTGCAGCCTCAGGTTAGCAGGAGGGCATCCAGGGTATGGTCTAAAGCACGCAAAAAAATATCGATAATATTTTTGGCCAGCCAAAGTGGATCCTTGACATTTTTTGCTATTAATATGAATTAAACTGCCATACAAAAATAAGAACCCACCGATCCTTTAGATCCTTTATCTATAGGGTCTGTAAACAATGAAATGAGCTTCCTTCTAAGGTATTTCCCCGAAATTACGACCTGGGGTCCTTCAAACGTGGTGTCAAGAAGCACCCGGCCGGCATGGTTTTTGCAGCCCCCCTGAATGTTCGAAAACCCATGGGCATCGTCGGGCACCTCAATAGGTCTAGGCGTACGCGATATGCCGCGCTTAACATAAAAAAAAGAATAAAGTGTTCATCCCATTTATTTGAGGATATTGATAATTAAATGGAAGTATTATAATTGTATTTTTAAAATGAGCAGCATAATCTTATTAAATTCTATCTATTTCTATGCCTCTTACAAAAATCATCAAAAAAGCTATGACAATTGTATTATTGTTGAGCGCGCTGCCAAATTCCAGAACCAGAGCTCAGCTTTACCACACTGTATTCTGATAAGGAAAGGTATGTGTATTTACTCCAAAATTGATGTAGATATTGTACCGGCGCCTTATCAATTTTTAATCAACACTTGTAACACTAGTTCCCAAGCGCACATTGATACAGATGTTACTCTTTGTGGGTCAGCCAAAAAAAACTACAAAATAGTTTTTTATACATTTTATAGAAATTGGCGTCACAGCTGCATTAGGGGCCCAGACGAGTTATGGATAGCATCAAGTAAGTACATAGCATATCCCCTTATAGTCTGTTGCATATGTTATATTTCTTGTTATTGTATAAATGCATGGTAAAAATACTTTATTGCATTCAAAACTCCCTTTTCTATTATTAATTTCACCATGCGTTTGGTGTTGAGAGGTGTTTTGGCAATCATATTGTATTTCACAAAATTTCTAAGTGAGGAGTTTGCGGATGAAAATCTGTAAAATCAGGTTGATGCGATGATTCCTTTTTAGGGTTCCGTTTCAGGGTACTGCTCTGTCTCCACTCAGAGGTTTGCCTAATTTGGCATTGAAGTCTCCCATCACGTACTGGAAGTGAGATTTATTAGTTTCTAAGGCTCTCGATACATCCTCGTAGAACTGCTCCACCTCGTCGTCAGCGTGCGAACTCGTGGGAGCGTACACCTGCACCACCTTCAGCTGGTAACGTTTATTTAGCCTGATGATGATGTAGGCCACTCTGTCCGACACGCTGTCGATTTCGATGATGCTGTTCACGAGGCTTCGCCTCACCATAAATCCCACTCCACCTTCCGATTTTTGGGGATTTCCTCTGAAGTAGAACAGGTTGCCAGAATGTAGCACTTCAGTCTCTTCGCCCTTCCTTCTGACCTCGCAGAGACCCAGGATGTCCCATTTAATATGAGCCAGCTCCTGTTCTAGCTCGACCAGTTTATCATGCGTTCTCAGAGTCCGTATATTGTGGGTAGCCAAATGTAGTTGGGTGTGGCAGCCAGATCTAACCCAGGGATTCTTAGCACCCCTAACCCGGCCGGAACCAAGACCGCCACCACGATGATCCGGAATAGCGGGGCCGCTGGGAACTAGGGGCCGAGGTTCGTTTCGACTTTTCATTGGAGGTTTGTGGCCATAAAACGCCACGTTGGCCAAACGTCTTGGCGAGTCTTCCGCTCTCGTCAGCCTTAGGATTGTAATCCCACCCAAGGATTACGCACCTAAGTTTCCAGGCTATACCACGAGGAGGTGAGAGTCGGAATTGAGGAAGGAATTTATCTCCGCTACTACTTCCCCATCCTACGATGAAGCAGCACCTGCAGAAGACAAATTCAATCCCCCGTTTATGCCCAGAGCAGTAGGTCCGTACGGGATCGGTGTCAGGAATCGACGCGGCCAGATGTTGGTCAACTATCTCGAGGCAAACCAGCTCCATGCAATGAATACCTTTTTCCTGAAAAAGGAAAAGAGGAAATGGACGTGGGCCAGCCCTGACGGTTGCACGAGAAACGAGATTGACTACATACTGACGGACAGTAAATCGTCGTGTATAGACGTTACTGTCCTCAACCGCTTCGATGCTGGCAGCGATCACCGATTAGTGCGTGGCACGTTGAAGCTAAACCTTAAGATGGAACGGCGCAAACTCATCCACAAACCACTGGCCAAGCTAAACATACCAGACGAGATGCTCGAAAATTTCGAAGCTAAACTCGAGGATGCCTTTAGCTTAGCGCCACGCGGTGAGGATGCCGACATCGACAAGGCATATACAAGCTTCGTATCCGCACTAACGGACACTGCAGAAAAGCACTTCAGCAAAAGTCCACAGGCAAACCGCAGCAAGTTATCCGACGAGACGTTGAGGCTCCTGGAAACACGACGAAATATGAAACCGGAGATCCGGAGTACTGTCGTCCACAGGAACCTCAACAAGACCATCAGCAAGTCCATTCGCCGTGATATCCGCCGAGAGAACATGAAGTTGGTTGAGCGCGTTATAGAGAAAAATCGAGGCAGTAAAGTGTTTGCCCGTGCCTTCTCTACCGGCGCTAACCAAATTTCAAAACTCGAGCGAGCGAATGGGGTCGTCACTGCAAGAAAGCCGGATATACTTGAGGCGGTGGAAGAATATTATGGCGAATTGTACTCCGCAGCCATTCCTGCCCCGAGCCCAAGCAAACCAGTCGACTCTGATAGGGGTGCGCCGCTCACTAGACACTACACCGAGGATCTGCCGGAGATTAGTGTCTATGAGATAAAGGCTGCTTTGAAAGGACTCAAAAAACACAAGGCTCCAGGTGAGGACGGGATAACGACGGAACTGCTAAAGGCTGGCGGGAGACCCATCTTGAAGGAACTGCAAACACTGTTCAATGCAGTTCTCGAAAATGGTGTTGTTCCGGCTGCGTGGCGAAATAGTGTCGTTGTCCTGTTTCACAAGAAGGGGGATAGGGCGAAGTTAAAAAACTATCGACCTATCTCACTTCTAAGCCACGTGTATAAGGTATTTTCAAGAGTCATCACGAGTCGGCTGACACAGAGGCTGGATCAATACCAGCCTCGTGAGCAAGCTGGGTTTAGGAAAGGATACGGCACCATGGATCACATATTTACTGTGAGACAACTGGTGCAGAAGTGCGAGGAGTACAACAAGCCGCTCTTCCTAGCCTTCGTGGACTACGAGAAGGCGTTCGACTCAGTTGAAAAATGGGCCGTCGAAAACTCCCTCCTGAGGTGCAGAATCGACCACCGCTACATCGAGGTACTCCGAAATCTGTATCGGTCCGCGACGATGACTGTGAGGCTTCATGAAAATACCCAACCCATCCCCCTTGGTAAAGGCGTAAGGCAGGGGGATGTGATCTCACCCAAGCTCTTCACTAACGCATTGGAAGATGTGTTCAAGACGCTTGAATGGGACAACGTGGGTATCAACGTTAATGGAGATTTCCTCAGTCATCTTCGCTTCGCCGATGACATTGTTCTTCTGTCGAATTCCCGAGCTCAGCTTCAGACCATGCTGGAAGACCTTTATAAAGCATCGATAAAGGTAGGTCTGAAGATGAACCGGGACAAAACCAAGGTCATGGCGACCGAGGGTATGACAGGAGGACAAATCGTTATCGACGGAGAAGTGATCGAACAGGTTGAAGAGTACGTATATCTCGGTCAAATTCTGCGGCTTGGTAGACAAGGACTGACTAAGGAGGTTGAGCGACGGATTCAACTGGGTTGGGCTGCCTTCGGAAAGCTAAAATTCGCTCTGAGGTCTGACCTCCCGCAAAATCTGAAGACCCGAATATATGACCAGTGCGTCCTCCCGGTTATGACGTACGGTTGTGAAACGTGGACTCTGACGGTCGCCGTTGTCCAAAGGTTAAAAGTTGCCCAGCGAGCAATGGAGCGAGCCATGCTGGGAATATCGCTACGGGATATGGTGCGTAACGAGGCAATCCGCCGACGTACCAAAGTAGTCGATATTGGACACCGGGTGGCTAAGCTCAAATGGCAGTGGGCTGGTCACGTCAGCCGAAGAGACGACGACCGTTGGAGTAACCGTGTCCTGCACTGGCGGCCGTGGACAGGAAAACGGAGTGTGGGAAGACCACCCGCCAGGTGGGACGACGACATCAAGTGCGTCGGCGGAAAGCAGTGGTTCCGTACCGCTGAGGGCCGGGAGGACTGGAGAAAAATTGGAGAGGCGTATGTCCAGCAGTGGACGCAAACACGCTGACTGACTTGACTTGACTTGTATCCAAAGGGTGAAAACGGAACCCTATTACAAAGCCTTCGCCGTCCGTCCGTCCGTCCGTCTGTCACAGGGCTGTATCTCAGTAACCGTAACAGGTAGACAGCTGAAATTTTCACAGAGCGTGTATTTATTTTGCCGTTATAACAACAAATAGGTGAGATTAAAAAATAATTAAAATTATCCCTCCCCTACAGCAAACGTGATTTTTTTGTTAAGATGGTACGGAACCCTTCGTGTGCGAGTCCGACTCGCACTTGGCCGGTTTTTTACGTAAATGGCGAGTAGTAGTTGACCTTACACAAACAGCTGTGCCATACGTCTTTTTGAAAGTAATAAATATTTTCACCATGATTTATTTACAAGCGGTTTGGTGTAGCGCAAAAACATCTTATTTATAGTACAAAGTGGTATCGGATATTGGTTGTTCAAATCTTAATCAATAAAGCTAGTGATTATTTTCCTGTTTTTGCTTTTAATTATTTTACATATGGTAAAAAATGGTAAAATGTAAGTTTAATTATATTAAATGTTTTTTTTTTATATTTTCGCTCACTGCTCCGTCAATTTTAAACATATCGTTATATTTGGAAAAAACCTCTTCGAGATGTGCATGATTATATTATTGTAAATCGCATCTAAATAGAATAAGCAGTTCTATCGTGAAAAGCAGCCAAACATTGTTCACGACTGACAGACAAACACTTCCAAAAAACAATTTTATCATGAGTTTCCTTAATATATAAGCCCCTCGAGAAAGTTTTTTTTTTGTATAATTCTAAAACTACAGACACGACACCCACCTAATGTTTTATATTGGTGGAGATGGTTAGTGAAGATTGAGATGGAAATGGAGATGAATAATTAGATATAATTTATATTTTCATGTATGTCTAGGTTAGGTTAAGATAAAAAATACATGAATTTAAACTAATTTTAGATGGAAGTAATTGCTATATTCACGATTTTATTCAGATTTTTAAAACATACAAACTGGAAAATAGAGAGGGCTGCCGTCGACGTCACGGCAGCACCATCTCCATAATTTTTCCCCCATATTTGTTGCCATGGGTTTTCACTATTAAGAGGATAATGAGGTGATCGAGTTTCATACAGTGGCGCGTGCCTGTTTCCTCAATCAAATTAATAATATTTTTCTGAAATTTTGCACATTAAATAAATCAACTGAGAGCTACGTCCATACGTTTATGTTTTTTTGATAACTTCACTTACATCTGTGAGGTATGCCTCTAATATATAAATGTACCGTATATCACGGATACAAGTTTATAAAAAAAAACACGTGCAGACGTAGCTTTTAGTTAATTTTTCAGAATTTGTTTTCTTCATTTGGCACAAGCCATTCTATGAAACTCACCTCATTTTCCCCTTAACAGACGGTCTTCCAAGCTGTAGGGCACCATTTTCGTAAATGTTCATGGTTTAATTAGACTAAAAACCGGCCAAGTGCAAGTCGGACTCTCACACGAAGGGTTCCGTACCATCGTACAATTTTTTTTTCCTTTCACCGCCCCCCCCCCCCCCTTTAATTTTTACTAATTTTTTATTTCACCTATTTGTTGTTATAGCGGCAAAATAAATACACACACTGTGAAAATTTCAGCTGCCTGCCTATTACGGTTCATGAGATACAGCCCTGTGACGGACGGACTGACCGACCGACGGACGGACAGCGGAGGCTTAGTAATAGGGTTCCGTTTTTACCCTTTGGGTACGGAACCCTAAAAAAAGCAATAAATATGGTGCATGGCAGACTCAAGAATTGACAGTCGAAAATGCCGCGCGATTCGATATTGAAATGATTGAGACACTTTTATAACGTAGTTGTTTTCCTATTTAGAAAAATATGGTCAGAGCAACTTAATACTTGCATAAGGTAGGTATTATATTTTTTTAATTATTTACTGCGATTTACTGAAAAGGTAAGTTTGTACATTCTAAGAATGACTTTAACGAGATGATAGATCATTGACTAAATTATGAAATGTAGGTACTAATTTACTTGCATGCATTTGATGTCGCATTACGTCATACTGATTGTAGACACTGAGCTGTGAACCGTAGGTCTCGTTCCATGGCCAGTGTATTGCGATTCATAGGTCAGTCTGCTGGTTCGTGGCAGTTCCTAACGTGTTTGGTTTTTGATATTCAACCATTGCAACATGATCCGTGTAAAATGTTGGAGCGGACTTATAACCTTTTAGTGTGAGTGACTTTAATAAAAAAAAAAATACGAATAGGTCGCGGCAGCTAACTAGCACTGAACCATCGATATAAACGTCGATGCACTGAACATCTGCACTCGTATCGGGCGCGCAGATTGAGTTGAGCTGGGGAGATGTGTACCCTTTCATTGTTTTAGTTATCTGCCGGTTCCTGTACCTGAATGATAGTGAGCAACAGGTAAAATGATAATGTTTGAGACGTCATTTTATTTTATGTAACTGGAAATGGATGATATTGCTATGAAACAAATCTCATTTTCCAAGGAATACGGTGCCATGCCAGGAGCCTCTCTTTAGGAGCACGGCTGCATTGAGGATCGAAAACCCGGACATTTTTTCATGTATCTGGACATAGATGGCTAATGCCACACTGACCGTCAGATATTAGCCTATTACCTACCACATGTGGACTAGGTGCCATGCCAGGACCTTCCTTATAATGCTCGGCTACAATGAACTGGATGGAACACACGGACAATTTTCATTGCCGCCTCGACCATCCTTTCATGCGACGGTAGCGACCAGGGCTAGCTAAAAATCTTGGAACACTTCTATCTGTGACGAAATTCACTTAACCAACTCAGAAATAGAAATGAACGTGCATGAATAGATCGAAGATTACGCTCATTACAAACAATGCACCGCGCTCTGAGCTACAAGCAGCTCAATCATAGATTATGTGTTCGTCACGTCCGGATTTCGGAAATTCGAGAATAATGTAGTTATTTTAAAGATTTTTTCCATTCTACCCACAAATCATTCCAACTTAATTATTTCAAACGTGACAGCACAATTGCTGCAAAACATAAGTATATAGTGGCTTGCAATGTTTTTCAGTAAATTAGTGTCTTATTTTGTTTACATCAACGCTATTTCCAAAGTGATTGTAAACATAAATTCGTTTATTTGGTCTGCACTGATAAGAAAATGTGTCAGACTGTGTCAACTCCACCATCGCCAATGAGGTAGTGTTTTTATTATCGATAGTATATGTAGAAGTATACATACTAGATACGGTTGAAAATGTTACGGCTTTGAAGTTAGAATTTATTTTGAATTAAATTTTTTGAAATTAGAATATCTCTTCCTGCCGCTTGAAAAAGCCGTAAAATTTTTCAAACATGTCTAACGACCGCGGTAATCTCAGAAGTATCATATTTATATATATAATATATAAATATTTACGGCCAATGCTGTAAATATTTTTTTTTTTAAACCAATTCCGGCCGTTAAAAATAATACAACTGGGTCCACTGTATATATTCCCTTGCCTAAGAGGAGACTGAGAAATTCGTTTTGCGTGATTCGGATTCCACGTAAAAACCGTAAATTCCCTTCCTTACTTGTTAGGCTGAATCCCGCGCAGGTTGGTAGCATCGCATTAAATGAACGATGATTGAAGTGGAAATTAAAATTGTCCCATGTTTTCCATCCAGTTCAATGTAGCCTCGGTGGTAAATGGGTATTTTCTGCACCCCTAGTCCAAGGTCAGATCTAAAATAAGTCATTAATAATGCTACATATACCTATGATAATGATTATGTTAATGTTTGCAAACGATATCGGATCTGCTGAGGAATTAGGTGTCATGCAAAGACCTTCCCTTTATGAGCAAGCGTACATTTTACAAGAAAACGGGAAACGCGAAACCTTTTTTTACTGCCGCTTCGACCACCTTTTATCTAATGCGATGGTATTAACTCGCGCGGGTTTAAACCCTATCACCTAGTAGGGGAAAGGGACCTATCTACAACTTCATGGATTCCGAACCATGAAGTAACTCGCATCCGTGACGAAAATATACTTATCGTACTCAGAAAGAGAAATAAAGTGATGTATGAACGGGGCGGTAATCGAACCCATAGCATCTGGCATGAAGGCAAGTCCCCGCGTCCTTGAGCCACGAGACGGTCTAATTACCATATCGAACTTTTCTTTCTAGAATCGCCTGGTCGTTGATCCCTTCCAACACTAAGGCTGAAGTGCACATTTATTTCACATTTGTCTGTCTTCTTTCTTCTTATGTCTTAAGACGTAAGAAGGAAGAAAGAAAGATGGTACCATCGAATTGGATAAAATATGGTCAAAGCAGCAATGAAAACAATTTTCGTGTTTTTCACCCAGTTCAATATAGCCGTGCTATAAAAAGGGACCCCTTTGGCATTGCAGCTAATTAATTTGGGAATGTGGTGTGTTGAGTTAGTATCATGACAGTAGGTTATCATTATTGGTTATTCTTAAGTAATTCGTGTTTTTGTAGCGCTCACGAGTATGACGAAGTAGGCTAGCGGGTACAGAGGTGATGAAGTGTCGCATATACTCTGATGCTCACTGTAGGTACATCATGGCTAAACATGTATGCTGATTAAGACTCCTTAAGAACGGCCCGTAAGCTATGCTCCCCATACAAACTTAGTTTTGGAAACCGCTATTCCAATTAAATTGATATTTAATATCTAAAATCAGGTAACAAATATCTGGGTCTGCACGCTTTTGTTTTTTTGAAAAATCCAAACCGAATGAAATTAAAGCAAAAAGAAAATCTTCATACGAATTTTGTTTTCTCTGTGGTTTGACCCAGAATATTTTACCGAAAAAACAAAGACATGCAGACACAGATATTTGCAGCCATATATTAGATACCAAATATCAAGTAAGTTGGAACAGTGGTTTTCAAATTATTAGTAAACTACGTTTGTATGGGAGGCGAAATTTTCTGATGCTTAAATACTTGTTGGTAGATTAGATGTAAGGCTATAGGTAGAAAACAAAATTGGTTTACTTTATACAGGCGTATGATTCAATCCCTTGGCATCAAATGGGCACCTCTGGATGTGCCCCTGCCGCGGCGGTTGCAGACCATGGCGGCCGCCGGCTGGATCTCTCTGGTATTGCTGGGCGAGGCAACTGGCATCCTGGCATTGTTGACACTCCTGTATTCACGCTACTACCTGCTGGCTCTCGCCTACTGCTTCTGGATGATGCGGGACATCGACATCTGCAATAAGGGTGGGAGGAGGTAAGGAACCTTGGAAACTCTGGCGATGACCAACTAGATCTTGCTGCTACTGCTGGACGAGACGGCCGGAATCTTGGAATCGACATCTGCAATAGGGTGGGAAGAGGTGAGGAAAATTGCAAACACTGGCGATGACCGGCTAGACCTTGCTGCTACTGCTGGACGAGGCGCCGGCGTCTTGGAGTCGACATCTGCAATGAGGGTGTGAAGAGGTGAGGAACATTGCAAACCCTTGCGATGACCGTCTCATTAGCACTGTAGTTACTGCTTGTATTCATGCTAATGAACACTTGCCCTAATGTACTTTCTGGATGTTGGATAAAGCGAATTGCAGGCGGGAACTGCCGTTTTTTTCCTGTTTTCACGCTACTAAGTTTTTTTTTTATGCGACCCGACATGGATGGCTAATACCACACAACTACCGTTATGATATTAGCCCAATACACCACATTCCCGAAATAATTTGGTGCCATGCCAGGACCTTCCCTTTATGAGCACGGCTACATTGAACTTGATGGAAAACACGGACAATTTTTCATTGCCGCTTCGACCATCTATTTATCCAATGCGATGGTACCAACCCGGGCGGGCTTAAACCCTACCACCTAGTAGGGGAAGGGGACCTACAGTTTTACATGGATTCCGAACCATGGAGCAGCTCGCATTCGTGATGAAAATGCACTTATCGAACTCGGAAAGAGAAAGACATGTCGGTATTGAACCCAGGCCTCTGGTACGCTAGGCCAGTCCCCGCGCCACTAGGCTTCGAGCCGCTCCAAAGCCACAATGATAAGTGCTCGCTCTATTCTTGAAGAATTTGCAAACCCAAGTAAATTATTCCATTGGTACTGCTCTGTTTCTTCGATGCAAAAGATGACCGTATTTTTTCGTGGCAACTATCTCAATGTGAGAGACAAATCCTAATTTTACTAATACTTGTCACACCATGTTTTTAAATTTTTTTTTTCCTTTCACTCCTGATTGTAATAACCATTTTCATTAATATCTTTTTCAGGATAGAATGGGTCCGGAACTGGTCTTGGTGGACGTACTTCCGCGACTACTTTCCATTGAAGTTAGTGAAGACCGCGGAATTGGACCCTTCCAAGAACTACCTCCTAGCCTGCTTCCCGCACGGCGTCGCCTGCACGGGGGCCTTCGGGGCGTTCGCCACCAACGCCCTCGTATGGCACCGGCTGTACCCCGGCACGACCTGCACTCTGCTCACTCTGGGGGGCCACTTCCTGGTGCCGTTCTTCAGGGACTTGATACTCGCTCTCGGCGCGTGCTCGTCATCTGCCGAGTCCATGGAGCATCTCCTGGACAAGAGGAGGGGCGGGGGGCGTTGCGTCGCATTGATCGTCGGCGGCGCTGCCGAGTCTCTCAATTCCCAGCCGGGCGAATACAAAGTGATATTGAATAGAAGGAAGGGATTCATTCGACTCGCGTTGAAGACTGGGTGAGTGCAAGGAGGGAATTGTGATCACGGATTCAACAATTATTCAATCTGGGCCAAACGGTTACATAGTTGGCGCTTAGCCATCTGGTGAAACGATTGTTTTGCAACAAGGTCAGTCTTTAAGTATGAGAGGAAATATTGTAACAAGAATGAGATAGGATGTTCTAAAATCAGCGAGTAAAAAAGGACGGTAGTGACGACAGAAATTCATCCGAATGTGGAAGCCTTGTTAGCGCAGTGGCGCGACGCCTTGCTATTCGAAAAGCTGGTTGAAGCAACTCTGAGCGCGGTTGGGTTCTAAAACGGGTGACCATTTTCGACCGTTGAGTAGCTGGTTCGGATTCCACGTAAAACTGTAGGTCCCCTTCCTTACTATGTGGTAGGTTTAATCCCGCCCGGGAATGTACCATCGCATTGAATGAACGATGGTCAAAGCCACAATGATAATTGTCAGTAGGGGAAGAATACCTACAATTTTGCATGAATTCCGAACCATAGGACAGCTCGTATTCGTGACGAAAAACACTTATTTAACTCTTAAAGAGAATGAAATTGGTGCATGAACGGTGCGGGGATTTGAACCCAAACCTCTGGTATGCAAGCAGCGAGCATTTACGGACAGGAGTAGAAAACGAAGCTCATTCGTAAGGCGGCAGCTTAGCCATGAGTTTGTCTAAAACGTCTAACTGTACTTAGTACGCTTACGAATTCAGGACATGCAACAGCGAACGTTCGTTGCACCTCGACCTCGTTCAACCTCGAGAAAATCAGTAGTAAGCGAATTCGTAACCGAAGTCACTCGCCGGTGCTTCGTTTCTGCCAGTTCTGCCGTTTTTTTCGGGTATGTAAAAGTACGCCGCCCATTTTCGCTGGAAGCGGCAAGTCCCTCCGCCACGAGCAGAAAAAACCATATGTGAAACATAGATAAAAACGAAGGATATACGATATAGCTCGTCTACTATGAGACCCGCTCGCAGACATATTGGAGGGTTTGTGTGGGGAGAACAGACTCGATGATTGCATTTTAGCACATTCGCGCGCCGTTGCGATGTTTCGACTGTGTGGCATACGACCGCGCCGGCGAATCCCCAGCGGAGCGGCTCGTAGCCTAGTGGCGCGGGGACTGGCATAGCGTACCAAAGGTCTGGGTTCAATTCCGACATGCACAACTGTATTTCTCTTTCCGAGTTCCATGGTTCGGAATCCATGTAAAACTATAGGTCCCCTTTCCCTAATAGGTGGTAGGGCTTAAGCCCGCCCGGGTTGGTACAATCGCATTGGATGCAAAGTTGTTTGAAGCGGCAATGAAAAATTGTCCGTGTTTTCCATCCCGTTCAATGTAGCCGTGCTCATAAAATGGAAGGTCCTGGCATGGCACCTAATTCCTTCGGGAATGTGGTGTATTGGGCTAATATCATAACGGTAGTTGTGTAGTATTAGCCATCTATGTCAGGTCACATAAAATATATATATAAATATTGTCGCATTGACCACTCGCCGGAGACGCGATACCGACCGCATGGCACTTCTCCTTCCTTTCTCCTCAATGGTGCGAACAGAAGTGTCGGTCGGCAGGGCGCCGCTGGTGCCGGTGTTCTCGTTCGGCGAGACGGACGTGTTCCGGCCGCCGCCCAACCCGCAGGAGAGCTGGCTGCGCGCCGCGCAGGAGGCCTTCCGCCAGCTCACCGGCATCGCGCCCATGTTCCCGCTGGGCCGCGGCCTCTTCCAGTACAGCTTCGGCATCGTTCCGCACCGCACGCCCGTCACCACTGTCGGTTCGTTGCCTTTATGAGACGTATATCCTGCCCCCCTTAACAAGTGCGTCGGCGGAAAGCAGGGGCTCCGTACCGCTGAGGGCCGGGAGAACTGGAGAAAAATTGGAGAGGCGTATGTCCAGCAGTGGACGCAAACACGCTGACTGACTGACTATCACTCCGGTATTTCTAGGGTATTTTGCATGAGAATGTATTTAAGTATGCATCGATGTACTTTTTAGTCCAAGCAAGTACATTGCTTTTTTCAACGAATGTGATATTGACCGTGAAACAAGGACACTTTAATTAAAGAAAGAAATCTGGTATTGATGGACTTGGACCAGCGAGCAAACCTTTGGCGGCCAGTGCGTTTACACATTCCGCCACCTGCTCTATACCCATGATTTGGATTTCTGCTACGCCCCTCGTCCCGTAATCAAGGCCTCCCACTAAGTCAATGTTTGAGATTATACATCGATTTATTTTACGCTTTACCTACAATGTCCGCAAACTTTCTCATACTAAATACAGCCCTTTTCAAGTAAAGATACCCGCAATTTCTGTCTTTCTACTCGAAATACTGCTCAAACAAGAAGTGGTAATCTTTTGCATTTTCGCCTATTAGTTTAAGAGGCTAAATGTATATTGAGAGACTCTCATCGCCCATGACTTTGAATTATTTCATTTCCAGTCGGAGTGCCGATTGAGGTGGAACAAAACCTGGATCCTTCAGAGGAAACGGTGGAGAAGCTCCACGCTACCTTCACACAGAAACTGGTGGAACTGTTCGAGAGTGAGAAGTCCAAGTATCTCCTCAACCACAAGGACATCCACCTAGTTATCTCTTAGAACCTTCCATCTTGCTTACTAAAGCCAGTGTCTTGCAGGCTCATGATGTGTGCTTTGGTAACCACTGTCAGTGTTCTCTCGATTTGATGTTTTGATCTCTATATTTCCGTCGAACGTGAAACGCCTACAGGCCGCCAACATTTTGAAACACTTCCTGCAACAAGTGTTTTGGCTTTATACAGCTTATAAAACCCCAGATATGTTTGGTGAAAGCGTTATTTGCTGAGATTTCAGCTTTTCTTTCTTCTTCTGTAAATTTGAAATAGTTTGTACTATTCATTAGTATAGTTTGAAAATTTTTCAAGAGAACACAATAACCTCAACACAGTCTTGATTCTCTATCCTCTAATCACTTGATTGCTAGGAATATGTGTAGCAATGAATATGTGTTGTTACTTAGCGGAATCGGTCTCTTTCTAGTTTGTATTTCATGGCATCGTAATAGGTGAAATCTTCCAATATATCTGTGCATATGATTATATATATATATATTACGGTTAAAGCCTGATGTTGGTTAAAGTCTAAAGGAATTTTTCCTTAAAGTTTTTTGGATTGTTGCTTTTATATCCATGTTGAGTGCACTAATCCAGACCGTAACGTATACATGGATAAATTTGGACCGGCCGAATATCCTTCATCTCTGAATCAAGTTTATAGAAAAGAATAAATATTTTTACCTAAATGTTTAGTTTAATATTATCGCAATCGTGCAAACTAACATTTGGTCATATTGTATGCTTTATACCTAATTTATGCTTTATTTATAAGGAAATAAATTAAACTTACTATACATGAAGTTTCAATGATTATATGGCTCCTCACACAATTATTTATCATTTCTACATCAACTTTATTCTAAGCAGGTCAGTCAGTCAGTCAGTCAGCGTGTTTGCGTCCACTGCTGGACATACGCCTCTCCAATTTTTCTCCAGTCCTCCCGGCCCTCAGCAGTACGGAACCACTGCTTTCTTTGGTAAATAATGATCGATATTCAAATTGGGTTAATATCATAACGGTAGTTGTGTGGTATTAGCCATCCATGTCAGGTCGCATAAAAAAAAATGCGAGGATATTGTATCCTTAATCAATTAATCATACATCCATACATATCTTACGCCCCTTTCCCGGAGGGGTAGGCAGAGATAATAGTTCGCCATACGGTACAATTAGAGCACACCTCTTTTGCTTAATCTACAGACATACATCTTTTCTTACATGCTCTACGATTACGGGTGCTACGTTCCAGACCTTTACGAAGTATTATATCGATTTGGTCGCGGTACGTTCTCCTAGGGCGCCCGGGCACGAAACTTCCGCTCATTTCTGCTCTGTTAAACTTGTTTCGCCATCTTTCGTCACCCATTCGTTCCATATGTCTAAACACTCCTCAAAATATTTAAAAGTAATTTAGCCTGACATTCTGTTCCTCATAAGAAATATAACTAGGTACATACTTCTATTTCTAATAACATCATGGTGTGATTTAGCTATCAAGGATTATGCGTAAATGATCTACGAGTATTACGAGTTAATGTTTCGCCTCATCACTAAAACGCTTCCTTCGACGTTTTCGCTTACTTATACCCGACCTTACACCGTTTTAATAAAGCATTTGAGTACTTGTTTTATTTAAAAAAATGGTATGAGTGGCTGTGCTGGGAGACCGAAGGTACTCAGAAAAAGCAAATCCAACTTCACCTCGCGAAACCCCGCTCACCGAGGCACCATACCAGCGGACTTAGCGGCGATAATAAAATATCCATGCGGAGTTGCATGATACATGTATATTGAGATACATGTATGAATTAAAAACACAACGTTTCAATTTCTTTGGACCAACCCAAACATGATGAAAACAATCAGATTCCTAAAATAATACCTACTGTATGCAGACGATATGAAAATGTTCAAAAATATCCGGCTACCACAACGCTGTACTGAGTTTCAAACAGACCTGAATAACGTAACTAATTATTGCCTACAGAATCAGCTTTACGTAATGCAAAAAACCGGCCAAGTGCGAGTCGGACTCGCACACGAAGGGTTCCGTACCATCAACACAAAAAAAAACACGTTTTGTTGTATGGGACCCCCCTTTAATTTTAATTATTTTATTATTTTACCTGTTTGTTGTTATAGCGGCAAAATAAATACACACTCTGTGAAAATTTCAGCTGCCTACCTATTACGGTTCATGAGATACAGCGCTGTGACAGACGGACGGACGGACGGACGGACGGACAGCGGAGGCTAAGTAATAGGGTTCGGTTTCCATTAAAATATAATTAAAATTAAAGGGGGCTCCCATACAAAAAACGTGATTTTTTTGTTTTTTTTTCTACGATGGTACGGAACCCTTCGTGTGCGAGTCCGACTCGCACTTGGCCGGTTTTTTTAATGTTCCGATCAGTAAGACCGGTACCTTAGTAACTCTTTTTGCGACGCAGCTGCGATAGCTATAATGTAATGTTTTCTAATTTAGATTATTTTTCGATAATGAAAGTAAAATAAAAAATTATAGAAGTTAACTGAACTTTTGATTTTTATGTAGTATATTTTTTTTTATATTGCTTTATTTAAATAGTTTTTTTCTTATTTCATTTTGTAATTCAATTTAATCGAAAACAATATTTCGTAACCAAAATAAAAATAACTATAACTAAACTAAATTAAAATATTCCTCTGCAACGACTTTTTTGAATGTTCCTAGAACACTAGCGGCGTTTCATTTTGTTATTTTCGATTCCGCTTCTTTTATGTTCTTACGTTGAGTTAGTTTACGTATCACGTAATATGTTTTGTTTGTTTGTATCTTCCCTTATTCTCAGAACCTTAAATCACTGTTAATTCTATGTTATTTTGTTTAATAGAATCGTTTTGGTTTAGATATTGTTTAATATTAGTGTATTGTTTAAATTTGTATGTTTTGTGTAACTATTCGATTCCTGAATAAATCTATACTTATTATATAAAGAGGAAAGGTTTGATTGTTTATTTGAACCGAATAGGCTCTGAAACTACTGAACGGATTCGAAAAAATATTTCACCGTTGGAAAGCTACAGTCTATCCGACGGACATAGGCTATGTTTTATCTTAAAAAAATTAGGGATCCTCACCAAAACTCCGATAACGTAACCCTAGGTGGTAAAAAAATACCAAGAATGTTCCTTACATCGCGTGCGCTGCGAAAAATGATGTGCTACAATTTTATTGAACACATTATTATCTACAAAAAATGTCGCGACAGCATACATCTAACTATTATAGTTATGACACAATAAGTGTGTATTTATTTTAAAATAAAAATTTAAATACCGCCGCTAGAAAAGGCTCTTTATTTGTACCTAGATATTAATCCTTATCAAAATAAATAAATTATTATTTAAGACCTTTATATTACTTTTTGAATTATTCGATTCGGACATTTCATTCGAAAGATATCATGAGTTTAAAAATTAGAAAAAACTCCGCTCGGCCAACTATGCGTTTTAGAGTTTGTAGGCGTCACTCAGAGGTACGGGAGGGGCCTACGCAGCAGCCGTGTGCGGAATTTAAGAAATTGTCGCTTGATCATATTTTGTCGCTTCATGATAAATTAGTTTAGTAGGTAACTAAACGTATTCAAAAAGTTCTTTTCAGAACTAGACCCATTAATATTTGTTGTACATTTAGTTATCCTAATAAATAAGTGACTTAAAGAGTTTTTATGATTTTCGATTAAATACTTTTTAATTGTAGGTTATAGTAATAGTTGTAGGTAGCTAATAACAGTTAAACATGTTCGAAAAATGTTACGGCTTTTGACGACCGCGGTAATCTCAACAGTATCATTTATTTATTTATTTATTTATTTATTTAAAAGGTTCACTTACAGAGTTATGTGTTAGAACATGTAAAAATAAAATAACAAACAGATACATAGTATGGACACACACTCTACAACTAGTGAACACAACATGCGATTTATAATGTTGCAGCAGTGAGTGAAACGTAGATTAATAAAAGATTACCAATATAACTAATATGAAAAATGAAAACAGGCAATTATCATAAAAGTAAACTAAAAACTAAAAATAAAAATTTCAATGAGATATTACTTACAAAATATTTTAAAAACTTAATAGGAAGTGAAAATAAAAAACAAAACGCAATATAACACGAAGCCTACACGGACTTAGGCATGAGTCTCTTCACTATCGTAGGTGACCCCGTTAACAGACAGTTAAGCTAATTATTTAGTGAAAAATAAAACAACATCAAATAATGTTTACTTCCTGGCTTTAACTCATTAAATTATTCATTTAATGGCTTTGTTTTGTGGTTATGACCTTTTTACAATAATTAATAGTATGAAAAATACATAAAAGTAAAAAATACAAAAAAGAAAAGAAATACAAAAATTTTTTTAAAAAAATTTGTTATTTTTATTTCAAATATTGAAATGTAGGTATATGCTCTTTTATTAGGAACTCTACGTAATAAGGGGTTTATTTGTGTATCATTGTGTCAAAATAATATTTTTTCAATTATATTATGCCCGTGCATAGCCTGGACGGGCTGCTAGTAAACAATAATAATAATGAAGCGGCAGTGGAGTATCTCTTAACGTCTGGCAGACATTTCTTGCAGCGATAGGTCATCGAGTTCCTGCCAATGCTACAAGCCGGGACCAAGTGGACAGAAGGCCAGGCGTCAGGTCGTCATTGCGGCCGACTCGAACGCACCCCGAAACATCTGGGCGCAGGCTGTACCCGCTCGTCTCCCCATACAAAAGGGGAAAGAAGATCACGCCCATATTTCTTGTCAGAGATCCAAAATGTTGCTCAAAATAGCTTTATTTGATCGAACTAGATGTCTGATGACCATTGGCATTGTAAAATTGTGTTTGGTTTCTAAGTTATAAGGTCCGAAAGTTCGAATTTTTCGCGCGTTTAATACAATAACTTTGGAGGTGGATTACGCAATGATAAAGTAAGAACATCGTAAAAAGATTAGTCATCAGACATAGCTTATTTAATCAAGATTTATGATCTATTTGGTTTTTGTTAGATTTTTGACTACAGCGGTCGTGGTTTACTTTTAGCTATAAGTCGTCTTGAAATTAAAATTTTCGTAAATCTTACCAAATCATACACTATGCACATTGTCTTTTTTGTGGACATGTTGCATCTTCCTTATCACGGAGCCTGTCTTATTCTTTGAAACAGAGAAGGTCCCAGAGCGCAACAGCACGGTTTTGTACCGTGCCCGCGAATGAGTTGGGCCCGCCGGGTTGGGCCACCTTAAAGGTTGACTCGGTAATTCACGCCTGACCAAAAACTGCTCATCTACAAGGCGAAGATACATTCTTGCGTGGAGTATTGTTCGCATTTGTCGGACGGCTTAGCTAAGTAGGTACCCGTTTAGCTCCCTGGACTCGATACATCGTATCCCTGAAATTAGTTAACCTCTAACTGAAAGGGTGCAGGGTCTCAAACACCCCGCTGAGCTGCTCCGCGTCGCGGTCACATTTAGTACAGGTAGGGCGCGGCCTAAGATTTTAGGTGACTGGCGAGTAATGAGCACACGAGCTTACTTAAAATCCACCAAAACAGCGGTGAAATAAGCGTAAATACAGCTTCGTCGTTTTGCAGCCACAGCGTCATTCCGTTGCGTAACGAGCAACGAGTTGGTTCGAACGGTGGCGCAGGCAGCTGTCCGGGGAGGCTGCGGTCGCGTGTGGCGGCGAGACAGCTGAGTGATGTGCTAATGGACGAGGAGTCACCGCTGTCGGGGATATGGCGGCTCAGACTAATGACCTATCCGGCCGGCGGGGGAGGTGATGCGCGCGAAGAGGACGCTGCAGTCCTTGATTCTGCAATCTATTTTGAAAATAAAATCAGTAGTGCGCAACTTTTCTAATGCAAGCTTGATAAGAAAATAAGAATATCAGAACTAATAAGAGCGGAAAGGCAATCAATTTGACTGCCGTCGCTTTGCGTTATCTTGCGTGAAAACGATCTTCGCGAAAGCACGTGCGAGGCGAAGCTTGCCGGCGGCGGGGCGGGCGGCTGCGCGGCGGTGGGGAGCGGGGCGGGCGCGCATGCGCGCCGCTGGGCGGGCGGCGGCGCGACCGGGCGCGGCGGCGCTCGCGTCAGTAGCGCGCGCGCATCTCTCGCGATGGCTCGGTCGCTACAGGCCCTCGCGGCCCTGTTGCTGCTCGGCGCCGCCGTCGCCGCCGCCGCCGGCTCCCGCAAGCCCGCGCCCCCCGCGCGCCCCGCCGAGTCCGTCATCGAGGAGGTCACCGCCAAACAGTTGGAGCGAGTGTTGCAGGACAAGGACTTCGTGGCGGTGTACTGGTGTAAGTGAGACGTGCGCCGGCGCAGGGTCGGCGGGGCGGAGGAGCTAAATGCGGAGGCGCGCGGCACTCGCGCGGGGCCCGCCGGAGCGCCCTCACGCGCCGCCACCCTCCGCGCCGACGACACTCGCCGATCGTTTTACACGAACGTTACAAAACGTGAAGGCGCTGGCCGGCGGCCAGGTCGCGGGGGCGCCGCCGCCGGCCGCGTCGAAGCGTGCGCACCGGGAGGCGGAGAACTTATCTCGAGAGCTTCTACTGCTGTCGGCGGACGACTAGTAGAGAGCCGCAGGAACGCTCGCCTCCGGTCCGAAGCGCCGGCGGCGCGGTACGGGGCGACTCACTTTTCCCGAGTTATGCAACCGTTTCGCTGCCGACCGTGCCGAGACCGACGGTAACAATAAAACTTGACCCGCCGCCGCGACAATTGCTCAGGCGAGACCTAAAACGGCTGCGCCCGGTCAGTTTTCCTCGATTTTCACGTTTTCAAGGTTGCATAGCACGCCTCCGCGTCTCGCGGAGCTATTACGAGACCGTTTGCGTTGCTATGAAACGAAACGATATTTTCCCCAAGGGGAAAACATATTTGCCCAAAGTTTGAATGAAAAATTAGAAAAATAAATAAAGAGTTTACCGTAAGGAATAAGTGATAAGTCCGCCTTTGTGCAGCTGTACGTTTTCTGTGTAATTGTATTTTTCTCTTTGCACAATAAATCATCATTTATAATAATCATAATTTAAAATAAAGAAAAAATCGGCAAGGACAGATCGACATGCGGAGTGCGGACCAATTGGAAAAGGAAATTAGGGATTATGTTTTGAAACAGTAGGTATGCAAAGTCATGCAATAAAATAATCAAGCAAGCAAGCGTCAGAGTTGCACCGTTCATCGGTTTTCAATTATATCGGCACCTGTCAACCGCTGCACGTCTATCAAAGTCTCGCCTGCGATTTATATTTGCATCGTCTGTTTCATTCTCATTTACAAAGTAATTGTGATCTCTCAATGCCGGCTTGGATTCTGCTAGAGATTTTCTTTTTGCCGTGTGAACCGCTAGAAGAGTCGTCTTCTAGTGTAATACAATCTATCGTATCTAGTAATACAAATATCAAATAACTAGAAGCCTGGCGGGGTTTCTCCCCTCTGCACAGCTCTTCAAAATTAGCTCATGCACAGGACAGTAGGTTCAAATTATCTTTCGGAGCCTGTATTTGTAATGGTAATCATTGATTTCGATTTCAACAAACGTCCAATATGCTGTGTCATTTTGTACGACCACAGCTGTTCCATTCGCTGTTTCTATGTATTTTTTTAGTTAACAATTTAGGGTGCCACGTACCTGTCTTCACCTGCTTTATCATTCTTGCCATTCTAGGTCTCCCAGACACATACATCTAGACATATATGTCGATGCATCTAGACGACAGGACCGCTTTGCAAATTTGCTTCATCATTATTCCGAGCAATTTTTCTCAGCATTCACATTTCAATCTGTTTAACGTCTTCTCTTAGTTAATAACTTTAGTTTTTACCAGACGATTCCATTACTTTTCCTGAAATTGCCAATTGCTTTATGAACGCATCCTTTCTGCAATCCATTATCGGTAGATTTTCAACGTCTCAGCGGCCCTCTCTCCAACGTTCATAACAATCGTGTTAGGTAGTTTTCCCTTTCGCAGGCTCTCCATAAGCGTTCTCTAAGATTAAAAACTGTTCGCTCTGTAATTTTTACTGTGGAAAAAACTTGAATATGAAGCCGTCTCACTAGGTTCTCTATCAAAAAGTAAGTACGCATCTTAAATGGCCGAAAAAAAATGTTGTCGTATAACGATGTATTTTCATTCGAAATTCGTCAAATATAATACCTTTACCTCTCAAAACATATTTTCTACACATCTTCCTTTCCGTGTCATTTCTGAAAGACTGGTACCTATAGCCTAAACTATAGCCGGGGTCTTAGTAAACTTAGGATTCGTCGATTCACCTTTGTTTTTCAGATTTTACGAGGCTGTTATTGCCAAGAACGTTTCGTTTATATTCAAATAAACGTGTTGAGTGTAAAAAACATCATTATGAGAACAAAGTTATCTCATCACTTGTCCGAGTTGATTTGAAGTTTGTTGACTAATGCAAGGTTGATTTGATTTCATTCGGATGCGTACAACAAAAGCATACGTTTTGTTTTACCATATGGTGCCTAACTAAAACATGTATTTTGTATTCAACTTATCATGAACGCTTAAAATCAAATCCAGATGACATAACACCACTCCTATGAATCCAATCTCCTCTCGATTGAGTAAATAAAAATTTATAAATGTTTCGATTGCAGTAAAACTAATCCAAGCACTTACCCTGCACCTATCACAAATATCGCCGATCTCCATTATCATAAGGGTGCATGACATGATTTGAACCATACACGTTTCAAAATCAGAATAGGACAGCATAAGACACTGATAGGTAACCTGAGGCCTAATCCATTGAGCGGTGCGTATTTATACGGTGCATAAAAACATGTTATTGAAACATACGACAGGGTAATAGAGATACTCGAGGACACTTTTAGCACAAGTGATTCTGACTTCGTGAAAAATACAATGCCATTAATACAAGTCTGTAAAATTTACCAAACAGTGTGGAAAAAAATCACTATCACCTATTATAATTCTTGTGCTGAAATAAAAATTCTGCTCGTCCGCCTGTTCGTTATCAGCGTCACAGATCGCGATTTGGAAGTTTGCCCAGTACAATATCCCCAGATTGTGTGCTGCATTTTGTTTGTTATCGTTATTAACACGTTTCTAACAAAAGCATCATGTAAAACTTAACTGATTCGTTGCGAAACGTGTGAAAATTAATAATCTGTAGCTGGGTAAATTGTAAATTGCTGTAAATTGTATTTATTTTCAATATAAAAACATGTAATAGTTCATGTCAATAACCTCCAGCATTTTCCTTGAAATTGAAAGTTGATTGATTTAATACAAAAAATCACCCTTTTAATTTTAATTATTTTTTTAATTTTACCTATTTGTTATAGCGCCTTTGGGTACGGAACCCTAAAAAAGACGAAGCCTAGCCGAAACTGAAGCTAACGAATTTTGAGTAAAAGAAAATAACTAAGAACGCGAATTTTAGTCCATCCGTCCGTCCATACAAAAAACGTGATTTTTTTAATGTTAAATCTTGTACGATAGCACGGAACCCTTCGTGTGCGAGTCCGACTCGCACTTGGCCCGTTTTTTAATCAATATACATATTCAAGTGACCATTTCAAATTAAGTTAAGAATGTAGGTACAATCTCGCAAAAAAACATTAATATTTTGCCGTAGCCTCGCTTGGAGGCAAAGCACTGCCCCAGGCACTGCATTTGGAAGAGATAGTGATTAAAGAACCAGAATCTACCAATTTATTTTTCTAAAAAAGGTTCACATGTGCATTTCATATTAATACGAGGAATCGCCCTCCTGTAGAAAGTAAACCGTCCTGAGGAATATTGTACAGTTTCTCTGATTGTAAATTTCCAATAAGACCCTCGGGAGACGCCTAACCTAACCCAACCCAACCTAACCAACTAAAAATTACTAATACATACTTTAAACATGCTTAAGTAATGACTCGAAAACATCCAGGGACATTGGGTAAACATAACCTCTACTTCTAGTCTTGGCACAGTTTTATGTGGCGCCGTCTACTCAAAGCTTTGCGCCGTGCACCCCATTAAAGAAAGTTTTAAATATTTGCAGTTAATGTAGGCAACTGTCAAAAATTTCCTCATCAAAAGTAAATATGTGGAATGAGCCAAGGACGCATGTGATAGAAATGCAAGTCCTGAGGATATGTATTCTGGGGATTGGAGGATATGTATATAAGGAATTGTCCATGGACGGCTAATAGGTGGCCACACACGCACCGTCATAATATAAACCCATCACATCGCATTCCCGTAGGAATTAGGTGCCATGCCGAGTGACCTTCTCTTTTTGTTCATCTGCATCACAGCTCGTCACGTGCGTAGTCATCGATTAGACTACCTGTTCCCTTCCAGCAGACAGGACGGAAAGCGCCCAGACGGGAAGCCCCTGATCCTCTGGTCATATCCCCTGCGTCGACACGCCTGCGGCTTCTCACGCAGAGCCAACATTTCCAAGTACCGGACAATTTTTAGCCAACATTATAGTTTTATCCCTTTCGCAAAAGATACCCTAGGTCCCGTTTGCGCAGCCGGAAAACCTCGCGGAAAACCATTGTTGAGTGGGCTGCGCGAATCGTCTGAAGACTGTTGAGCCTCGCCGTTCCTCCTCCAGCTCATCAGCCTGGCCGTGCAGAGGGGGGACGTGGCAAGTTTAGTTTAGCTTTTTATCTCGGACGTAGCTGGTAGGTACAGCTCGAACCCTGTCCCGACAGCCCCTGGACGATTTTTATTATAGTTTCTTAAAGTTGGAGATGTGTTTTTTATAAGTATTTAAATACAAATACCATATATAAATAATAAAACTGTACAATTAATCAAAATGTTTTTTTATTAGGAATATATGATGTCATTATGGAAATAAATGTACTTAGAGTAAGAATAATTTTTTAACCTTATGCTGGTTGTAGAATCATTACATTAAATTAATCAAAGCGAAACTATAAAAGCAACAAGTATATGTAATCGCAAACAAAATACTAATAAATTACATTTTAGTTTTATAGATGGTACTTCATGACTATTGAGTTATATCGAGTAAATTAAGTAAATGTGCGGTAAGTGGTTGTAAAGTGATTGACTAATAAATAAGTGTGAACCTACATTATGACTGCTAAAAGTAGAAAGGTCCCTGTCCTATGAGACAAAATGTTACTTGGTTACGTATACATAAACTCCTGCAGTGGACGAACCCCCGTATCGCAGCGGCCATCTGTTCTCAAAGCAGCTGATGTGACGTGCCAGTGTGAGCGTCAGGACGCTTGCATTCAAAAGTTTTGTGATTTGAATTATTTAATAATTTTACCGTAAAAAAATATATCCGTGTAAATACTATTTCGGCTCTCAATGCCTTTGAACCGTATGCTTTTTAAAAGCCTGCACCACGGAGGATAGAGGTATCCTCCGTGGCCTGCACGCAATTGGCCTCCAGTCGCCAGATCGCTGTGATATCGATATCGTAAATTATGTCCAACGACCGCGGTAATCTCAAAAGTACTTCCAAGTTAGTTTCAGTTTAAGGTGGCCCAACCCGGCGGGCCTAACTCATTCGCGGGCACGGTACAAAACCGTGCTGTTGCGCTCTGGGACCTTCTCTGTTTCAAAGAATAAAACAGGCTCTGTGATGAGGAAGATGCAACATGTCCACAAAAAAGACAATGTGCATAGTGTATGATTTGGTAAGATTTAAGAAAATTTTAATTTCAAAACGACTTATAGCTAAAAGTAAACCACGACCGCTGTAGTAAAAAATCTAACAAAAACCAAATAGATCATAATTCTTGAATAAATAAGCTATGTCTGATAACTAATCTTTTTACTATTTTCTTACTTTATCATTGCGTAATCCACCTCCAAAGTTATTGTATAAAACGCGCGAAAAATTCGAACTTTCGGACCCTATAACTTAGAAACCAAACACAATTTTACAATGCCAATGGTCATCAGACATCTAGTTCGATCAAATAAAGCTATTTTGAGCAAAATTTTGGATCTCTGACAAGAAATATGGGCGTGATCTTCTTTCCCCTTTTGTATGGGGAGATGAGCGGGATGGGCCACCTTAAGTTTTTTTATTTCCTCCATTAGATGTATATTACACACTCGGATTGCTTTTTTTTTCCCGTCGGTTCGATTACTTCTGGCGAAGAAGAGCCGACAAGAAACTTTGTCAGGTTGGTCATTGTATTTTTTTTTTCATTGATACTTATAGACCAAGCTCCCATTGCATGAAATCTTACCTCACTCGATTTCTCTACAGACTTGTATTGCAGTGAAATAAAACACTTGGAAACATCGGTTCATAACAGGTTGCCATTCCGTAACCTGGTAAAACCATGTTTTTTTTCGGGTTTAAAACCTCTATTTTGACCCAAAATTATTTATTTATTTATTTATAAAGGTTTGCCAACAGGTTGACACATTTACATTTACGTTTATACATCACATATTAAATATAACAGTGTGCAGACCCAATAACAGGCAAACACAACCTGCATGTAAAGAACGGACATATTGCAACACTAGCTAGGGTTCAGACGAGCGGGGCGACAACACGAACGCGACGAGTCAAAAAGTGACTCCGCGCGGCAGTGAAGGCGGCGGCGCGGTGGAGTGGTGAAGGCGGAGGCGGGATGGACAGTCCGGTGGTGGAGATGACAACTACGCGTCGTCGGCGTCGCGCCGCTCGAAAGCAAACCCGCCAACTTAAACGTAGAACAATTTAAAACAGAGAAACAGGGTAAACTTTGTAAGTAATAAAAAAAAAATTAAAAGGACAAACATAAACACAAACTTCACATTTGCTGAAGCTTTTAACACAACAATGAATAAAAATAAAAAATATAACAGAATGCCTAAAAGACTAACATAAAAAGGAATGAAATCAAATCAAATAAAAACAAAAATATTGTATTTGTGTCCAAGTCTGTTAAGGTTCGTGTGCGAATATAATTTCTTTGATTAGAAGCTTATATTTTTTTGCATTACACGAGAACAAGTCGAGCGTGTGCAGTTTAAACAGCTCATTGTACTTTCTACATAGCCTAGCTATATTATGGTTATAACCCAGTGTACTTTTGTAGCGTCGGAGCCAGAATGGATTATATTTTCCTAGTCTGGTCGTTGGTCGAGGCACTTGAAATCTATTATCTCATAAGATTTCACATAGAAAAGTATATGCAGTGAAAGATATACCTTAGGAGATGAGAACCCGCACAGGCTGTCTCCCCCCACCCTGGAAGGTTCCATAGTCAGCCAAGTTTAATGAGGCCAAAAAATGGGGTCATTTACCTCATTTGATTTCTCGATGAAATTTGTGCAGAACGATAGCTCGAAATGTTCCATTGATAAAAATATAAGGTTGCCTGTCATCAGCCTGGAAAAACTCTGTTGTCAGCCGCCTCAAAGGAAACGAAGAAAAATCTTCGGTTGGAGAAAAAATCATGTAGTCGCTAAGTTCAGGGGGGCAATCAGTCTCAATCATGGTATCAAGATAAAATCTATACCCTGACATTCCTGCGCCCCGTTTATTTTGGCAAAAAAGGGTACAGGAGTCGACTATGGCTTGTTGTACTCCTCGCACTTCTGCACCTTTTGTCTCACAGTAAATATATGATCCATTGTGCCGTATCCTTTTCTAAACCTAGCTGGCTCATGAGGCTGTTACCAATCCAGCCTTTCTGTCAGCCGACCGAGAGGCTGCCTTTCCAAGAGGCAGCAGTTTATCTCATAGACACTAATCTCCGGCAGATCCTCGGTGTAGTTTCTAGTGGGCTGCGCACGCCTATCAGATTCGACTGGTTTGCTTGGGCTCGGAGTAGGAATTGCTGCGGAGTACAATTCGACATAAAATTCTTCCATAGCCTGAAGTATATCCGGATTTCTTGCAGTGAAAACCCCCTTCGCTCGCTAGGATTTTTGAAATTTGCTTGCGCCGGTAGAAAAGGAACAGGCAAACACTTAACTGCCTCGATTTTCTTCTATAATGCGCTCAACCACCAACCAACTTCATATTCTCTCGGCGAATATCACGGCGAATGGACTTGCTGATGGTCTTGTTGAGGTTTTTGTGCACGACACTACTCCAGATCTCCCTGTTTCATATTTCGTCGTGTTTCCAGGAGGCTCAACGTCTCTGCTGATAACTTACTGCGGTCTGCATGTCGAATTTTGGCTGAAGTGCTTTTCTGCAGTGTCCGTTAGTGCGGATACGAAGCTCGTATATGCCTTGTCGATGTCGGCATCCTCATCGCGTGGCGCTAAGCATCCTCGAGCTTGGATTCGAAATAGAGCAACTGGTCTGGTATGTTTAGCTTAGCCAGTGGTTTGTGGATGAGTTTGGATTTGGAGAAATTTAATTAAAGTCCAGCCTTATATTATATATATTCCGATACCGAAATTTTGATATTTATACTTGGGAATTTACACCTACTCTCGAATTGTTCGGAAATATGGATTTACAGTGACCATCGCCATTTGCTATATAATTCGCCTCGCTGAATGGTCCATAGGAATTTAATGATTGTGTACGACATATGATAGCAGGTGATACCATTAATTTTAGTATTAAAGACATAATAGTAAGAAAAACTTAATCAGATAGTAGTCTAGATTCAACTGATGACGAATAGATTTATCTTTAAATGGCGTGATAAAGAAATAATTAAATAAAATTTGTTTATTAAATAAAAAAATAACAACAAAAACATAAATCGAACAACAGTAGTACATTGCACTGGTTCTGGTTGAAAATGAAAATGTTTATTGTTGATAATGCTTACAATTACAATTAGATAAAGCTTATACTTACTTAATTTCTAAATTGTATTCTATACTAAGTTATAAGTGTAAATAATGAAAATTAAATTATCTTATGTAACGAAAACATTATAAAGGTAACAAATAACTTAAAAATTAGTAGCTAAAGTAAGATAATTAAAATAAATAAACAGCATATATCAACAAAAGGACCAAACACAGCTGTGACTAGGCTGACATATTGCTAAGGCTAGTCGCTGATTTTAAGTATGGCCTGTTTCTCATTAGTGACGTTTCGTAAAATTATGTTACATTAGGTTTAAAAGTCAAGATAAAATACATAAATCAAACCTGTTCATACAATTAGCACACAAATATGTGCAACCAAACAATGTGAACAAATCAAATGAGAACTAAAAATGCTTTAGGACGATGAGTTTCTTGGATGAGCGAAATATTTAGCGTATGTAAAGTAAAAAAAAAAATAATAAAAAATAAAAAAAACTATATAGCTGTCGATATTTGATGTGAGAGAAGATAACGTTTGAATTTTTGTCGAATAGGAGGAGGAATATCGTTCCAACACTTGGACGCTGCGAGCTTAAAGCTGCCTCGAAATGAGGAGCCATGATTCTTAGGAACAGCTAGCAGTACTCCGGACCCACGCGTGCCATACCTATGACTCTCTCCTTGCCACTTTAGTCTACTCCATAAGGGTGTGGGACTCTGTGATATAATAACTTTAGCAACTTGAGTGGCCAGGTGGAGTGTACGACGATTTTCCATTTTAAGAATATGTAACTTGTTCAGAATGGGAGTTATATGAGAGCGTCTCTTAATATGCTCACAAAACCGAATACACGCGTTTTGAACCTGTAGGACTCTTCTAGACAATTTTTTTTATGTATACAGGGGCCGTAGACAACATCTGCATAATTAAGTTGCGAAAGAATCAGTGTCTCTGTTAGTTGATGTCGGACCTTGGTACTAAGATATTGTCGTATTTTATATAAGCTTTTGAGTTTACCGAACGATCTTCCAACCTTTTCGGTAATGTGTTCTTCATACCGGAGTTGACTGTCTATCTTGAGACCAAGGTTTCGCGCAGTTTTAACAATTGGCAGAACTATTCCATTCATCATAATAAGTGGGTTTCTAGACAGCACTTTTTTTACAGTATTTTTGTTTCCCAGTACTAAAACCAAGGACTTATGGGGATTTAGCGCTAGACCATTACTCGCTGACCACTGCCAAACACTCTTCAAATCAATGTTAATATTATTAACGGCCTCAAGTATTTCGCTAGGATAGAATGAATATGATAGTTGGGAATCATCCGCAAACAGTACAGATCTCATATATTTTAGGCTTAGTGGAAAATCAGCAGTGAAGGCAGTGTATAGCACAGGTGACAGGGATGACCCCTGAGGACAACCGCGCGGGACATGTTCACTGCTCGAGAATACGAGGTTTCCGTCTGCGCTAGTACACTTAACTTTTTGCGACCTGTCTACTAAAAAAATACTTAAAAGGCGTATTGCATCCCCAGATAATCCGTAGTAACATAGTTTTGCGAGAAGTAGCTTATGGTCTAGACAATCGAACGCTCTTGAAAAGTCTAATAGAACTTTACTTTTACTTTTACTTTACTTTACCTCCATCGGCTGCACTAAGTGCATCATCAGTAACTTGCAGGAGTGCAGTCGTCGTACTGTGACCCGCTCGGAAACCCGATTGATTGTCTGGTATAATATTATTTTTATGAAGGTATGCTGTTAGTTGGGAGGTCATATTTTTTTCTAGTATTTTCGAAAATGATGGTAATATACTTATTGGCCGAAGATCTTTAAAATCTTTCACTTGCTTTATTTTAGGTACGGGCGTGAAGATTGCTGTTTTCCACTGTTTTGGGTATGATCCTGTTTCTATGCAGCTGTTAATTATGTGAGTGTTAGGTGCGAGAGAGTAGGGAAGTGTCATGTCTATCATTTGTTTAGTAATTCCATCCGTACCTTCGGAACTCGTTTTAATTGATTGAATAGATTTTAGAATGGTTTCCTGGTCTACGTATTGAAATTTTTTTTTTTTATGTTTGGAAGGAGTATATTGTTTACGAAAAAGTTTACAGTTGGAGATTCAATATTTTTGGTTGTGGGAAGTTTTAAAAAGTGTTTATTTATAGTGAAAGGGTCATTAAGATGGATAGGAATTAATTCTTTCTTTGGCTTGATGGAGATACATTTGTTGATACCTCGCCACAGCATCTTAGGGTGATTAACGTTTTCATTGACAAAAAAATCAAAATAGGACACCCTCTCTGCTCTCACCGCCGCGGTGACACAGTTGCGAAGATCTTGATAGTACCTCCGGTGTACTGCATTTCCTGATTGTCGCGCTCGCGTACCAGCGCGCTCCCGTAAACTTATAATTTTGCGTACTGTGTCCGTATACCAGGGCTGCAAAGTTGGTTTGCATTGACGTGTCAGTAGTGGCGCGTGTGTATCAAATAAACACAGCATAAATTGGTTAAACATTTCTACTTTTTCGTCCACTGACGCAACCCGATAGATATAGTGCCATGGCATTTGCTCACTATGAGTTTTAAAAGTATCTATATCAATTCGGTGGATTTGTCTAGAGGTGACTTTTCGTGAAATTATTTGTTCGATACATATGGGAAAATTGCCGATCACTGTGGCATGGTCACTTAGAATGGGATTGTGTAACACAGAAATCCCCTGCACGAAGTCGGTTGCATTAGTACACATGATATCTAGCAACGTTTGTGTATCAGTTGTCACCCGCGTCGGTTCTGTCACCAATTGAGTGTATTGCGCTGCTTCCCGCTTCCAAAGCAAAAATCCGATCGCGACTAAACAAACTAAGCGCGGCCGACACCGGACAGAGATGCGGAGGCGGGGCAGTCAAACTTGGATATACATTATCGGATACCCTCATTATAATCTGCGCAAAAATTAAGTTTACACAATACGAAACAAATATTGTAACAATTCTCGATCTCTTTTCCCACCAGTTCACTTATACTGTGCGGGCGATTATCAATTCGACAAACATCAACATAGACAAAGATGATTAGTAAAACTGTAATAAATGAAATTTCAATCGGGCAACTTAATGTAAGGTCGTTAGGTACTGGATTTAATGAACTGTATAGTACCATACAATTGTATACGCTAGATATCCTACTGATTAATGAGACTTGGTTGAATGAAAAATCATCCACCGCAGAATATAATATTGCTGGCTACGTTTTTTTACACATCCCACGAATATCACGCGGGGGAGGTGTCGGAGCGTATATTCGAGAGCATTTTAATTACAAACGTTTGCACTTCCCCAGTAACGGATTAGAACAGATGTGGATTTCCATTAATTTACGTAAATGCACACTTATAGTTGGTATAGAGTATCGTCCCGAATCTGTAAGTGTCAACTCAGCATTAAATGTCCGCACCGTGTCCGTGTACCATGGTAACGTTTTGGATTTGAATAGGCGTGTTGCTAGAGGAGCGTGAGTGTTAAACAGTATCAGAACTAAATTGTTAAATAATTCTACTTTGTCGTCAATAGTGTATTTACAAAATATATAATGCCATGGAAGAGCATCAATATGATTATTAAATAGTACGAGTGATTGCGCTGCTTCCCGCTTCCGCAGGGCTAGCGCATAGGTGTAGATATACGTGAACAATAATACTTGTAAGGCAAGGCCTGTAAGGAGCTATGAAGCATGTAAGGAACAGTGACTGTAGTGTATAAGTGTAGGTGCAATGCAATAATAATTGCCTGAACATATTCCTCGAATTAACATTGTGTGCAAGCATAAGTGTCAGTTTAGGGATAAAAAATCATCTTCACTTTTGATCGCTTTGATGCGAGCTTTCTCGTTCTTACGGATAAGTACAGATCCATTTTGAACCCAAATGAATTGTATATTCTTCTCCCTATCAGTGGCGTATAGGTTTCGACTTATGTCATGGTTGGTGGTACTCATTTTACGTCTATTCTGAACGATAACATGATTTTTTTCATTATTGAATACAAAAAACGAATAAGTCCATAGTCGACCCCTGTACCCTTTTCTGCCAAAATAAACGAGGCGCAGGAATGTCAGGGCATATATTTTATCTTGATACCATGATTGGGACTGATTGCCCCTCTGAATTTAGCGACTACATGATTTTTTCTCCAACCGAAGATTTTTCTTCGTTTCCTTTGAGGCGGCTGACAACAGGGTTTTACCAGGCTGATGACAGGCAACCTTATATTTTTATCAATGGCACATTTCGAGCTATCGATCTGCACAAATTTCATCGAGAAATCAAATGCGGTAAATGACCCCATTTTTTGGCCTCATTAAACTTGGCTGACTATGGAACCTTCCAGGGTGGGGGGAGGCAGCCTGTGCGGGTTCTCATCTCCTAAGGCATATCTTTCACTGCATACACTTTTCTATGTGAAATCTTATGAGATCATTTTGGGTCAAAATAGAGATTTTAAACCTCAATAAAAAAACATGGTTTTACCAGGTTACGCAATGGCAACCTGTTATGAACCGATGTTTCCAAGTGTTTTCTTTTACTGCAATACAAGTCTGTAGAGAAATCGAGTGAGGTAAAATTTTATGCATTGGGAGCTTGGTCTATTACAGTTAAATGTTTAACTATATTGATATTTTGTATGAAAACGTGTATGCCGAGTCGGATATCTTGTATTACTCTTGAAAAAAACGTTAGCAAGAAGTCCGAATAAGAATCCTGACGGAATTTGAAGCGAAATCCCCAGAACCTGTAGCAATCTAGGTGAGCCTTTTTAGGGCTCCGTACCCAAAGGGTGAAAAGGGAACCCTATTACTAAGCCTCCGCTGACCGTCCGTCCGTCCGTCCGTCACAGGGCTGTATCTCATCAACCGTAATAGGTAGGCAGCTGAAATTTTCACGGAGTGTGTATTTATTTTGCCGCTATAAGAAAAAAATGGTAAAAAAAAATTAAAAGGGGCCCCATACAAAAAACGTTACTTTTTTGTGTTAAATCTTGTACGATGGTACGGAACCCTTCGTGTGCGAGTCCGACCCGAACTTGGCCGGTTTTTTTTTCATAACGGTGATCCAGAATACTTTCCGTGCGACTTGCATTTCTATCGATCGCGTCCTTGGCTCATTGGCTGCACAATATTTGGCCGGGCTTTCATGTGTGAACTCATACATAAATGCGTATTGCATGGCGACTGGCTATATTTATTGGGGCCCTATTTATAGTATCTTCTGAAACGTTGACTAATCTTTATGTCTACGTTCGCGGGCCAATAGTCTGGCCACCGGATTCTCGCAGACCGGAAATAATTTGTAGCTCATCAGATAGCTATTTCATGGCCAAAATAATCTGTCGTCTATGACTAACGAACGATTTTTTGAAGTGTTGATTACACTGCAAGTGTTATGGAATTGACATGTGCGTCTAACACGACACCTACTGTCATGATTACCCCAAAGATTTTATTTCACAAGACTTTGTAATAGCCTAACAGACCACACGAAAAATAGTTGCCATAACAGGAAACTTGTTTAGCTTAGTACCAACCTGCGCGGGATTAGCCCTGTTACTTAGTAAAGAAAGGAAGCTTTATTTGTAAACAAATCCATGCCCAGCCTCAACGGTCCTGAACCCAACCACGCCCATTGTTGCTTAACCTTAAGGTGGCCCAACCCGCTCAACTCCCCATACAAACGGGGAAAGAAGATCACGCCCATATTTCTTATCAGAGATTCCAAATTTTGCTCAAAAGAGCTTTATTTGATCGAACTAGATGTCTGATGACCGTTGGCATTGTAAAATTGTGTTTGGTTTCTAAGTTTTAAGGTCCGAAAGTTCGAATTTTTCGCGCGTTTTATGCAATAACTTTGGTGGTTTATTATGTAATAATAAATTAAGAAAATCTTAAAAAGATTAGTCATCAGACATAGCTTATTTAATCAAGATCTATAATATATTTGGTTTTTGTTAGATTTTTGACTACAGCGCTCGTGGTTTACTTTTAGCTATAAGTCGTTTTGAAATCAAAATTTTCGTAAATATTACCAAATCATACACTATGCACATTGTCTTTTTTGTGGACATGTTGCATCTTTCTCATCACGGAGCCTGTCTTTTTCTTTGAAACTCCGTGATGAGGAAGATGCAACATGTCCACAAAAAAGATAATGTGCATAGTGTATGATTTGGTAAGATTTACGAAAATTTCGATTTCAAAACGCCTTATAGCTAAAAGTAAACCACGACCGCGCTGTAGTCAAAAATCTAACAAAAACCAAATAGATTATAAATCTTGATTAAATAAGCTATGTCTGATGACTTAAGATTTTCTTACGTTATCATTGCGTAATAAACCACCAAAGTTATTGTATAAAACATGCGAAAAATTCGAACTTTCGGACCTTATAACTTAGAAACCAAACACAATTGTACAATGCCAACGGTCATCAGACATCTAGTTCGATCAAATAAAGCTCTTTTGAGCAAAATTTGTGATCTCTGATAAGAAATATGGGCATTATCTTCTTTCCCTGTTTGTATGGGCAGATGAGCGGGTTGGGCCACCTTAAGATCGAAACCTGAGACGTCGCGCCACTGGAACCGAGCCTGACTATCTAAACGACTTTCCATGAATTGAGATTTCGACATCATTGACCCTTCCTTTGGGTTCTGTTCTTTTTTTAGGGTTCCGTAACCAAAGTGTGCCAACGGAACCCTATTACTAAGCCTCCGCTGTCCGTCCGTCCGTGCGTCCGTCTGTCACAGGGCTGTATTTCATTAACCGTGAAATTTTCAGTGTATTTATTTTGCCGCTGTAACAACAAATATTTTAATTTTAATTTTAATAAAAACTTTAATTTTGTACAACAATTAATAATAAATAAATAATTAAAATTAATTTTAATTAGGAACTAATTCATAGAGTTCTGTTTTGAAATTAATTTTTCATTTGATTTTGCTCTGACATCAATTAAAGGTGAAGAATTGTAATTAGATCTTGACCAAAAACTTTTCTGAATATTTTCGAGATCTGATGATTGGTCTTGACATTCGTCTGCTTCAGACGAATATCGAAACAAAAAAAAACTTTCCATTTTCCAGCTTCCAGCGACACGTAAGAACTTCACAGGACGATATTTAGTTCAACAAACATTCGATGTTGCACTTGCCGAGTCGTAAGCAAACTAACTAGGTACAGTTATACGTTTTGCGCTACCTCACTACGCTGATGATAATAAAATGAGTTTTGGTAGCTACTCCCGTCCTTCAATGCTCGCTGCCGCTACCAGTCAACATACGCAGAATCAACACATTTCTGCGTCGACCTACAAGCTCCGTTTGCTTGCGGTAACCGTGACGCCAGAAATACACTCACTATCTCTCTGCCTCCTCCGACATTATATCGTTGTAGTAAAGTTAACGAGACCTTTGGTTTACATTATTTAGATATTAAATTCCCGCTCAGCTGCAGCGAATTGAACTTAATGTTTCACGAACCGCAAAATCGCCCGTCCGAAGCCAACTATTTTAGTGAGCTAAGAACGTGACGGCGCGGAGCGGCGCCAGTTGATGTCTCGAACTTCAAACACAAAAATGTTTACTCGTTTTATTGACATTTAACTATATTGTGATTTAGGAGTCGTTAACTTTTAATTAATGCTCCATTTCAAATGAGGATATTATGAGGATTCCTCGGAAATAAGAAATTCAACGAGAGCTCTTGACATAGTTTAGTAAGGCGTTTGACTGCTTAAATGTCGAAATTTTGCTTTATTAAATATTAGAATTGTATGGGTAACAGTCCAAAAAGGATCGGCTATGAGATCAGAAATTATTTTTAGGGTGGAAGCCAATATGTAGAGTTCCAGACAAACAAAGAAGAAGGAGACATTGTAAACAAACGTTCAGATTTAGAAATAATAAAAACCGGAATGCCACAGGGCTCAGTCCTAGCACTACTGTTATTCTTAATGTATGTTAATTATTTTTATATTAATATTACTTTGGGAAACTTTTTTTTTGCTGATGACACCAGCTGTATTATTGGAAATCAAAGCAAGGTAATATTGTCAGTTTCAATAAAAAAATGCTTAAATTAACTCGATTTATGATATATATGATACTTACATATAATTTAATATAATATAATGATATAAGCCTTTATTCAGACACATATGTTTTACATTATATGTACATCCAATAAGACTCTGGCGAGTCTGTGACACCGACAACCCAGTCTGTTTGCCCAACTTTGGCAAAGGCCTCCTCCATTTCTTTCCACTCTGTTCTGTTTAACGCCTTCCTAGTCCATGTTTTTCCTGCTATGATCTTTATTTCGTCTTCCCACCTTCGAAATTTGTCTACCTCGATTTCTTTTCCGATTTCTTGTGTACCAAAATATTATTTTTTTGTTCCATTTTTCAGTACCTCTTACTATATGGCCAGTCTATTTCCACTAATTTTCCTATTCTCATTATTACATCTTAAATTTTCGTGCGTTTTTTTTTATAGTTGTGTGACTTATTCTGTCAGATTTCCTTGTGCTCAGCTTCTTTTTCATCTAAGTGCTCAGCATGCTTCTTGTCCAAGTATGACAGCCATGTGTTAGGATTGGAATGGTATGCAGGTATATAGCGTTGTTTTGATGGTCATGTTGGTTTCTGTGTTCTTCATTACTTCCTGAAGCCCCCAGTAACATTTCCATGCTTTCCCTATTCTCCCTGTACTATAAGTGTATATGTTTTTAATATTCTAATGTATTTGTGTTCAACTCCTTGGATCTTTTGACAATGCCAGATATTGTAGTGCTCTATTGAGTCCAATGCCTTATTGTAGTCGTTAAAGCGGCAGTAAAATGGCACATTAAATTCTTTATTCTTTTCGAATATTTGTCTTACAGCCTGGATATAGTCTAATGTTGAGTAGCCTGCTCTGAAGCCAGCCTGTTTCTTAGGGTCATTTTCGTCCAGAGTTCTAGTTATTTGCCATAGAATTACTTTCGCGAAAACTTTATAAACATTGGACAGTAGGCTACTCGGTCTATAGGTGTTGATTTCCGCCCCTTTTTTGTGTAGAAAGTTGATCGTTGATGTGGTCCTTTGTGTTTTTATTTTTTCGGTGTACAGTATATCATTGAAAATGTATTTTAGTAGTGGTGCGATGTTTTGCAATTTAATAGTATCTCGTTGTCAATTTCGTCGGGGCCGGGAGCTTTATCTTCCTTTTGTGTTTCGATTACTTTAATTATTTCTTCTAATAAAATGTGTGGTACATTTTAATTAATTTATTTAAGTCAGTATTGTCTAACTGGTTCTTTTTGGAATAAAGGTTTTTTTTATCCATTGATAGTATATCATATCGTTTAGTCTTTGTCCTGCGAGATTGGTATTAAATTGTGGCTTTCAGTTTGTTTTCTCAGATAAAATCTTAAGGGCCCTTTTTACACCTCCAGTTTTAATGATGTTTTTCAACAGTCTCGAGTCTAATCTCTGTCATTTGGCTTTTTATTTCTTAACTTCATTTCCCGATTTGTTCCCTGATAGTTTTTGTTTTATTTGCCGTGTAATTTTTGTTGTTTTTTTTATTTTTTGCCGTGTTTCTTTTTTTCACTACATGGCGCTAAAAGTGACAGATGTGTGAAAAGATCGCTCCGACGTAATACATTAAGGTGGCCCTTCCCGGCGGGACTAACTCATTCGCGGGCACTGTACAAAACCGTGCTGTTGCGGTCTGGGACCTTCTCTGTTTCAAAGAAAAAGACAGGCTCCGTGATGAGGAAGATGCAACATGTCCACAAAAAAGACAATGTGCATAGTGTATAATTTGGTAAGATTTACGAAAATTTCGATTTCAAAACGACTTATAGCTAAAAGTAAACCACGATCGCTGTAGTAAAAAATCTAACGAAATAAACTATGTCTGATGACTAATCTCTTTAAGATTTTCTTACTTTATCATTGCGTAATAAACCACCAAAGTTATTCATCAGACATCTAGTTCCATCAAATAAAGCTCTTTTGAGCAAAATTTGGGATCTCTGATAAGAAATATCGGCGTGATCTTTCCCCGTTTGTATGGGGAGTTGAGCGGGTTGGGCCACCTTATGTGTTAATTACCAGTGTTTTACTACAGCGTCCGTGGTTTAGTATTAGCTATAAGTCGTTCTGTAATTAAAATTCTTGTAAATCTAAGCAAATCAAACGCTATACGAATTGTTTGCTTTGCGGACGTGTTGGATCCTCCTCATCACCAAGACTTTATTTTTCTTGAAAACAGACAGTGCCAGAGCGCAATAAAACGATTTTGTGCCGTGCCCCCGACTAAGGTAGTCCCGTCGGGAAGGAGCACCTTCACACCAAGGAGGGACTTATGACCACCCAAAATCCCAAAAACAAGACAAATTTTCCAGAATTTAAATTTCTTAATTTATTAAAAAAATATATAATTTAAGGCTTCTTTTTCGTTTTAAAAGGTACGAAAGTCGTAAACGGCGCTAACAAACGAAGGTCTCGATTGCTGTTAGTTTTTTTACCCGACTGCGCAAGAAGGAGGGTTATGTTTTTCGAGTGTATTTATGTATTTATTTATGTATGTATATTTCTTTGGCACGCCCTACAGCCTAAACGGCTTAATGGATTTAAGCTTGAGATGTGTCGTTAGATTCGTCTTAATTGTGACACTGGGTATATCAAAATTATGAAAAAAAAACATGGCCGATTTTTGGCGCCAAATTATGTATTTTACATTTTTTTTCTTAAAACCTATCCAGTGGGGCATCAAACTTAAGGGTTTTCTAAATGGTTTACAATAAAATATTTATAAATAAAAAAAGGACCGCCTTCAAAAAAACCGGAACTAAAAAGCAAAAAATTATTAATGTACAACAAGCTATTTTAATACCAACTAATTATGTACAATTTCGTAATTTTTAACCGACTTCAAAAAAAGAAGGAGGTTATCAATTCGTCTGTATGTTTTTTTTTTGTTTTTTTTGTTTTTTTTATGTTTGTTACCTCATAACTTTTGCCTGGGTGAACCGATTTTGATGATTATTTTTTTAAATGATAGCTAGTGCTTCCCAAGTGGTCCCATTTTAATTTGGTTAAGTTCTGACAATGATATCCATGAGAAAATCATAAAAGTCTTAAATTTGTATTAAGATGTGCGCGACAAATGGACGAATAACTCAATATAACGCCAACCGATTTCGGTGATTCTTTTATTATTGGAAAGGACGTGTACAAATTAGTAAGTGTACTTCAGATTCACAAAAAAATAACAAATAAAAAAATTAACAAAACAAATAACCGACTTCAAAGAAAAAGCACTAAAAAGTAAAAAATAATTTCCATTTTTGTAGTTACGATTTCTGTTATTTTTTGAGTCGGTGTCAGCCAAGGTTAGGTTAGGTTAGGTTCTCTTGATTGGCGCAGCGCGTGCCCGGCTGACGCCGACTCAAAAATAACAGAAATCGTAACTACAAAAATGGAAATTATTTTTTACTTTTTCTTTGAAGTCGGTTATTTTTTTGTTAAATTTTTTAATCATCTTTTGAAGTCGGTGCCTTGGGTAGAGTTCGCTCCGCACGCCGTTGGCCGAACAGACAAAAAAATTCAGCCGAACACACCCGAAGTCTACGTGAGCGTAAACAACCTGAGTCAGCAATGATTGGTCCACAGAGCATTTTAAGCGACCGCTCGTCTAACTGGAGATGCCCTTAGCGTTGGTTTACGTGCAAGCTGATATTGATACATCGCAGCGTTCTGAAATTGGGTTTCAACGATTACTTAACTTAGGTGCTTTCGGCTTTATAAAGGCGCGCACTGGTGAAGGAGTACCGTAATTCGCTGCTCTGTGGATTGGTGCTTTCTACGACATCGTTGTCTGAATGAACGAGACGACTTTTGCCGAAATTGGTGAGATATGTACCTACTAAACGCACACACGTTTTGACACGTAGTTGAGAGCAGACATTTTTTCTGTCTCTTTTTTTCTTTCTCGTTTTCTGTTCTTTTTTATATTTTTATTTTTTTTGTGTTATTTAGGTAGAATAAAAAGTACAAGCTACACCTATATTATATTTATCATATAAGTGGTTTTGTTTTTACTGTGTTAGGTATTTAGTTTAAGTATAAGGCATATTTAAATTACAAAGTACTTGCCTAAATACCTACTTACATACGTTTTTCCGACCTGTTTGTTTATTTAATTTTTGTTTTTGTGTTTTGTTTAAGTAGGTAAATGTAAGTAGCTACCTACTTATATTTAATTTTTAGCCGTAGGTGATATTAATCTAACTACTTACAGCCCTTACAGAACGTCTACCCAAGGCACCGACTTCAAAAGATGATTAAAAATTACGAAATTGTTAATAATTAGTTAGTATTAAAATAGCTTGTCGTACATTAATTAAAAGCAACCAATTATTTTTTGCTTTAGTTCCCGTTTTTTTGAAGGCGGTCCTTTTTTTATTTAAAAACATTTTCTTTTTTCTTTATAGTGGTGGCGTAACTTTTTGAATCAAGGTGGGCGAGACATCCTGCTCAACTTCACATACAAAGTGAAAAGAAGATCATGCGCATCTCACTATCCCATGCGAACCCTCTAAACTGTTACTAAACCCTTCAATGAACGAGCTTTAGCAGAAATAAAACCATTGAGAATCTCATTTCTAACGAGTTCATGAGATAGAGCGCTGTGACAGACGGACGGACGGACGGATAGCGGAAGCTTAGTAATAGGGTTCCGTTGGTACCTTTTGGGTACGGAACCCTAACAAGGCAATACAACTAATGCCCGGAACCACTGAGCTTCTAAATTGCTCATCCTTCCATCGTTCCGGAGAGTCTGTTTCTTGCGTAAGTGTTGTATTAAAATGTGTACATATCGGCCTCGTGTATCCCCTTAACAGGTGAATTTTGTAAAATCCGTTGTGAGCGAGCCTTTTCGTCGTAAATAGAAGTCACTGAAAATTTTAAGTTTCTAGGATAATTGGTTTCGGATATCTCAACATGAGTGGTTTTCGCCTAAATGTGTTCATTTTGACCTGTTTTACCCCCCTAATAGTAGAATTTCAAAAAATATTTTCTTCGGAGGCGTTCCCATCTAAAACAAAACCTACTCTGACATTTCTGGGTTCAGCGGCACTAGAGATAGAAATGTGTACAATTTGCCCTCTTTTACCCCCCTTTAATACCCCCAACAGTAGAATAAAAAAAACCTCTCATACTAAGCAATCTCACCCTAAAAGAAAGCTACTGTAACTAAAAAATGACATTTCTGGGTCCGCGGGCTTAAGAAATTCGATGTTTGTTGTATAAGTACCAAACTACTGAACACTTTGTTAAAAAAAATGGGACCAACTAGAAAGTATACCTCGAAGAAAAAAATAATTTTCCAAATCGGTTCAGGGGTCTTCGAGTAATCGGTGAACATACATAAAAAACAGAGAGAAAAAAAGATTCCGACGAATTGAGAACCTCCTCCTTTTTTTCGAAGTCGGTTAAAAAGGTATGCAACTTATTTGTTTAATTGTAATTTGGAATGAGAAATTCCAAAAAACATAAAATATTCAACGTTAAAAATTAATTGAATTGATTTTTGTTTACGCAAACGCGCTTGTCACACCAACTCAGGTCATATACCCCTCTTTTCACTACCTCCAGCTACCTGGAATCCGATAGTTCAGTTTCGGTTACATTGGATATTTATATGGAGTAACCGAAAGATAACTTTGGGATGTTTGTAACTCGGTCGCAGCGTAGACCGATATCACCGTCATCGCTTTACTAACAGCATACTGCAGCTGCACAGCTCATAAATGCATACTTCCGTTGCCAATGTAGGCCCGTCCCCGGACGGTTTGAGAAACACATGAAATCCGAAATGATTTTTTTTCTCTCAGAAATATACAATTTCATATTTATATGCTTACATTAAGTTTGCAACATTGAGCGGGGCCCGGAAGATAGAGACAAAAATTAAAATGTATAGAAAAATATATATCTCCTAAACAAATATTTAGAAATGGTATTATAGAAATGTATTTGTTAACTCTTTTAAGGCGTAATGTAACGGTGAATTTGCAACAATTTACTAATTACGGAAATATATTAAAAAAAATGTTTTTACTAAAAAAAATCTATGCTGAGAACCTTACTTGCTATGGCTACCTTTCTTTCTAGAATATGTAAACAAAATTATATTCTTTATCCTGTAAAGTTTTTAGAATGTTGCAAGTCTTAGAACAGTATTTTTTTTTTAATCCAAACTTTCTAATGCTATAAACGGTAAACAAAATGTACACACTGTAAACTTAATGTACACACGTCCATATGAAATACTACGTTTCTGAGAAAAAAAATAGCATTTCGGATTTAATGTTTTTCTAAGTGCTGATTTAAGTCTAAAGTTCCTGGAGTAATGGGTGTCACGCTGGGGAAGGTCCGCTTGTTCCACAAGAGGGCGACCCTACCGTGTCGAGATACTGTGGTGCCCAAAAGAAGTATCAATCTGATAATATCTAAAACCTTTACGTAGTGGATATAAAAATTAAAATCATCGTTATTATGGAGTTTATTAAATTTTAACTCGTAGTTAGTTTACACATGGATGAAATCATGTGATCAAAGCTATTACAACAGGGTCCGTCACTCGAACTGTTACTTCAATTTTCAAAATAGTAATGAAAGCACGCCAAATTTTAGTGAAACGTCAGTTTGTTTCATTGTTTTTAAGTGGGCGAAAAGGGCGGGAACAATTTTAATTTAATAATAAATTTTCGCAATTGATATTATACCTAACATTGTCGTTTTGCATTTGGCCGTAAAAATAACAACCAGTCATCGTTCGGAAGCTCTGACATTTACGTGTGAAAAAAAAGATTAGTGCATCGAACCTAACCGGGAGCATTGCTAAACGGCATGGAGGCGGTCATCCGAAAACAGTAGCATCACGTGATATGGTTCGAAAGGTAAAGGCTCGAATTCAAGGAAATCCTCGCCAGTGTGCTGCAAAATTGGCTAAAAGTCAGACCATACCCGACTTAAGTATTCGGCGCGTACTGAAATAAAAAAAAAATAAACTGAAACCCTACAAGATACAAGAAGTACAGCATCTTAGTTGAGTGCAGAAGACAGTTCGACTACAAAGAGCTCGGGCACTGAAAGCCTTGCGTGACGATCTGAAAAACATTGTTTTTTCTGATGAAAAAATGTTTACTGTCCAACAGTATGAAAACAAACAAAATGATCGTGTTTGGCTACAGGCTACAGAGCAATTCCAACGAGAATTTAGACCGTGGAGTTGCCGTTCGGAAGCAAGCGCCTGCTCCTGTTATGGTCTGGGCTGCAGTGACCGCAAATGATCGCTCTCCACTCGCGTTTATCGAGAAGGGCGTCAAAGTCAACCAGCAAGTGTGTGCAATAGGTGAGGCGCTTATACCATGGGCACATAAGCAATGCAGTACAAAACGCTGGACGTTCTAACAAGATTCAGCACCATCCCAGAAAGCTCTTATCTATGAATCAAAGAAACTATATCAAACAATAACAATGATTGTCTTAAAATTCAATGTTTTTTTTTTTCATTTTGATATAATTTTTCATAAACCGTACTTCAATTACCCAAATAACAACATTTTCAATTGGTAGCACTTCGAGTGACGGACCCCCTGTATATAACGACAGGAATTGAGTGTGGAAAAAAATTGTTCGCGTATAAATTGACTGTAACTGTAATCAACGATGATGAGAGAGAGATTCTAAAAAAACGATATTTATTTATTTCCTTTAAAAAAAATTAAATAAAATAACTATTATTATTATATAAGTACTATATTTTCTTAAATGATTGCACCTCTTTATTATAAGATATAAGAATAAAAAAGCAATTTAATGTGATTTAACTATTAAAACTTGGTTTCTAAGAAATTTTGTTTTATTATTTATTTTATTTAAATATCTTATTTCTGCTATGCTGTGTGCATTGCGGAATTAATTGGAAAGGTTGGACTCATAAGTAGTTATAAATGAATAAAGATATTATCGAAATTTGTATGAAAGTATTTCCTCGCATCCATCCTAACAGCTATCTCACCACTGTTTTTTAGTGCATGCTTTTAATGTGTGCCCATTTATCGGAGGTATTGTAGATTTTAGGCGCGAGTAATGTATGGCACCGGTGCGCGAAAGCGGTACGGCAATGGGGAGGGCGCACCATACTTGAAATTCGCGTAGGATGATCATGGCTTGGCAGAACGTGCACGTGAGAGCTTGAGTGAAAATGAACTAGAGCAGTCTGCATACAGGGTGTTAACCGAGGAATGGTCCAAAATCTAACCACGTATTCCTTGGCATATTTGGAGCTAAAAAGGTAAAGGACATTTTGTTGTACGACTTGAAAAAAATCCTCCCCATACATTTTAAATACCTACACATCAAATTTATAGCCTTTTTTGTTTCAAATATGCCAAGGAGTACGTGATTAACGTTTGGACCATACCTCCACTAAAACCTTGTATATATCGGCCAAATGATCAAAATTCGTTGAATGAGGGAATTTCATTTTATGAACTGATGACTTAAAGCCTTAAAAATAACATGAAGAAAGATTTGGAAAATGTAGTTTTGTTTTTATATCAATCAAAAAACTCCATTGATTACAGCTCGTGGTGTAGTACTCCAGGAACTTTAGCCTTAAATCAGCACTTGGAAAAACATTAAATCCGAAATGCAATTTTTTTTCTCATAAACGTAGTATTTCATGTGGACGTGTGTACATTAAGTTTGCAACATTTTGGGGGGTCCGGAAGATAGAAATAAAATATGAAATATGTTTAAACAAATTATATCTCCTAAACAAATATTTAGAAATGTTATTTAAAAATGTTACATGTTAGCTAATTTTAGGTGTAATATTACTGTGAATTTGCAACAATTTCTTATTTACGGAACTGTGTAAATATATTTTTTTGTACTTTTAATATCTGTAATATTTAATATCTGCAAAGCTAATAATGAAAATTCTATTTTATTTTCTGAAATTGGAAACTGTCCGCAAACTCTATATTCTGTGAAATTTGTAAAATGTTGCAAATATTAGAAGCACATTTTTTTTTCATTTATAGTGTTAACATTCACACAAAATGTAAACAAAAAATTCGAAATACGTATAAAATCGTTCGTTGTACAGTTTCTAAAGAATTTAATTTGCTTTTACATATTCTAGAAAGAAATATAGCAATAGCAAGTTAGGTTCGCGGCATAGATTTTTTTTAGTAAAAACATTTTTTTAAATACATTTCCGTAATTACAAAATTGTTGCAAATTCACAGTTACATTACGCCTTAAAAGGCTTAACATATATTTTTTTTAATACCGTTTCTAAATATTTGTTTAGGAGATATATATTTTTTAACACATTTAAATTTTTGTTTCTATCTTCCGGGCCCCGCTAAATGTTGCAAACTTAATGTAAGCATATGAACATGAAATTATATATTTCTGAGAAAAAAAAAATCATTTCGGATTTCATGTGCTTCTCAAACCGTATCTACCCCGGTCTATAGGGGCTAGAGGACATACCTTTAATGCAAGAAGTTATGGGTTCAAATCCTCGCATCAGTTATACACCACTTTATTTTGCGAGTTGTTCATGGTTAGGAACTAGTCGTGGGCGTTTCCACTGGTCTTAGAAAACGTTAGTAACTGTTATTGTAGATGCCGATAGCCGTTTGCGGAAACTGTTGCAAAAAGAAATGAAAAAAAAAACTCCCTCTCCCTTTTCTCCTTTTTTTTTTTGTTTTTGTTTTTTTTTTTGCTGGACATGAATGGGTATAACGATATCTAGCACGGTTCGATCATCTCATATGAATTCTGAATCTCGAGTGAAGTGACCTGTATTTTCAACAAAAATCTAAATCAAGAAAGAGGTTTTGTTACTATGTAGTTATCACAAACAATTAAGAAGTCAGACAAAACTTTTTATCCTCGACAAAATAATCCCCAGAAATAACATAACACAAATGATAACTAAACGTAATTATCATTTATTTTATATGCCTATTAGCATTTAGAAATACTAATCGTTGGACTTTTTCTGGAAGCAAACCGCAACGGCGGTCGTTAACAATGTAGCCCCTCTTTGACTACAGTGCGCACTGCGCGCGCGCATTACAGTTTCGGCGGTAACCGGCGGTAAAGAGTCGCCGGCTACAAGCCGCAACGAAGTAATTATTAATATTACTAACTATTACTCGTAACTCCAGTTACGAGAGTCCCCGGCTCCAAGCCGGTTACAGCTACTAACTGCCGCCCGCCATTGCGCGAGCGAGACAGTCGCGGCTGGCGGGTCGTTGCGTCTGGACGTCTCGCAACCTACGGGCTTTCGTTGGCGCGCCGCGTGCGCGATCCAGTGCGCTACAAGAAATGTGTAGCGGCCATACTGCTCGGCGTAAAATGAATACTTCGTTTTTACACTAGTAACAGTTATACGAACCCATTTCTCATTTCTCGTCCCACGACTATTAGGAACCCATGTAAAACTGTAGGTCACCTTACCCTACTAGGTGACAAGGTTAAGCCCGCCTGGGTTGGTATCACCGCATTGGGAAAAACTATGGTCGAAGTGGCAATAAATCATTGTTTGTGTTTTCCACCCATGGTATTTGTGTGTAGCCGTGCTTCTGTATAAAGGAAGGTCCTGGCATGTCACCTAATTCCTTCCGGAATTTGGTGAATTAGGCTTATATCATGACGGTAGTTGTGTTATATTAGCCATCCATGTCAGTTTCCATAATAAAACCTAACCTTACTTTCGTTGGAATTAATAAAGTGCAGATATTTAAATGATAAATTCTTGCTCTACGAAAACAAAAAATAATTAAAATAAAACAAATTACTTAAAAATATAAAAAATCCGACAGCGTAAAAAAATTTAACTTAAAATTGACTTAGTAAAGGAACTGAAAAGATAGAAACAAGTTGAAAAATTAAATATTGTTTGTGTTTAAATGATCATGGTTGACAGTGTTCACAAACGCAGTCGGAGGCATGAGATATATTAACTACGATTTGTTCATCATTTAAATTCCTATTATTATTGAACTTTGTTTATTCGCTTCTTGCACATTTTTTGTAATTTTTATTATGAATTCGTCGTACCTTGCTTACTGTTTTAAGTAAATGTGCAATTGTGTACCATATAATGCCTGTCATGTCTGATCCTCTCGCACAAGTCCACGTAGTTGAGGACTCGCTGCATATCTGTACTAGTTCTAACTTTCTTTATGCAATACATTTATTTGATTTGATTTCAATAAAAAAACTCAAACTCGCCAATTAAAGTTAAATATAAATGTGTTGCTTTTGCTGTCGTGATCTGTAGATTAGGGAAACCAAATGTTTCGCTCTTAATAAAATTTAAAATTTAACGTAAATTCGGACGATATTCTAGCTATTGAGCGGCAAATAATATATTCTGACTGATGGGAAAATCGACGAGCATGATCAGTTCAATGAAATTTAATTGCAAGGCTTAGCTGCAATGATACTTTTGCATAATTTGTAATTTTATTAGGTAGTTCAATTTCTTGATTCTGTCTTTTGTTTTTATTTTCCTCAAAATATTGATAGATTTTAGAAAGAAAATTATGTATAATAGAACGATGGTATTTTTTTGTTTTATATATTTTTTTATGTATAACATATTGACTTGATACTCTCCACTATTAACAAGGGCTTTATACACCCGACATAAGGTGGTTAAGTTGACGACGGCTTTTACACCAGAGAATACTTTTAAGACTATATATATTATTGTATTTTTGTTAGTTAAGTAAATTCTAGTTCTAATCCATTTGCACGGGCTGGCTGTTTCTTTTGTTCTTACTGTTCTAGCAAAAATTGTTTGGCAGTAGTATTTAGATCTAAGTATATATTTCATTACTGTGGACGGAAAACTTGTAAAGTTTCTTTGCGGATTCTTCTTTACAGAGTTTATCGAATCCGCCATTCATTCCGTTGTTGACGTAACTTAGTGTAGTTTGACTACCAAAAAAGTTTAAATAAATGAAACGAAACGAAATCCGAAATCTGCCTGATAAATGAGAAGGAATGAATACGAAACGAGTCAGTGTGGTCAAAAGTCACTTTAGTCAAAGCCGGTCCATACAATGTTAAGAGTAATTTAACTTTTCAAGTTATGATACTTTTAAAATGTTCATAAAAAATTGCAAAACCTCATAACATTTGAAAAGATGAAATAACGATAGAATCAATGAAGTGAATAAAAACTATGTAAAAGCTGCAGCTCAAAACTGGCCAAGTGCGAGTCGGACTCGCACACGAAGGGTTCCGTACCATCGTACAAGATTTAACACAAAAAATCACGTTTTGTTGTATGGGACCCCCCTTTAATTTTAATATTTTTTTTGTTTTACCTATTTGTTGTTGTAGTGGCAAAATATATACACACTCTGTGAAAATTTCAGCTGCCTATCTATTACGGTTCATAAGATACAGCCCTGTGACAGACGGACAGACGGACGGACGGACGGACGGACGGACGGACGGACGGACGGACGGACGGACGGACGGACGGACGGGCGGACAGCGGAGGCTCAGTAATAGGGTTCCGTTTTCACCCTTTGGGTACGGAACCCTAAAAAACAGGACAAGTGCGAGTCGGACTCGCACACGAAGGGTTCCGTACCATCGTACAAGATTTAAAACAAAAAAATCGCGTTTTTTGTATGGGGCCCCCCATTAATTTTTATAATTTTAATACCTTACCTATTTATTGTTATAGCGGCAAAATAAATACACACTCTGTGAAAATTTCAGCTGCCTACCTATTACGGTTCACGAGATACAGCCCTGCGACAGCCGGACGGACGGACGGACGGACAGCGGAGGCTTAGTAATAGGGTTCCGTTTTCACCCTTTGGGTACGGAACCCTAAAAATGATAAAGTTGCATATAATGGGAGTAAAATAGTACATATGGCTTTAGAGGGTGTAAATTGAGTGTTCGTTGTTGTTAAAATCGATGCAACATGTGCAGGAATACATTTCGACCTGTTCTTATGGTATAAAACTGTGTGTTAATCATGTTGCAAGGTAAAATAACGTAATATTTGATCGGCATTTGTTTTGTTCCGCAGACGCAAGAAGCTGCGTGACTTGCGACAAAGTGTTAGAAGAACTAGAAAAGATCGATGACGACACCGACACTTTCGGCGTGGACTTCGTAAAGATCAACGACAAGCGACTTGCCAAGCAGTATGGTATTACGAAATTTCCCGCCCTCACGTATTTCCGTGAGAAGGAACCGATTATATACGACGGTACGTACTTCTTTTTCCTACAGCTGTACTTACAAATGTATTAAAAAAAACCATATCATAAAAACTAGCGTTCATCACATGTTAGCAACTATACATGCAAGCACCTGAAAGTAACATGGAAAACCAGGAAAGTACATTAGCATTGTGTCTTTTAACGCTGAAATCAGCCACTTTTATTGATTTTCAAGAAATTTTAACTTAATAGTCAACTTGAGTCTTCTAAAATGGTTATCCCCTAATTTGTATTGCTCTTGCTCCTTGAGATGCCGATAGTAAACGTACAGTTGCAGATATTAAATTAGATTCTGTATTTGACCAGAAAACGTATTTGCTATTATGGTTCAAACTCTTCACGAATCGGTACGTGAATCTATTTCAGGTGATCTCATGGACGAAGAAAGCGTTTTGGACTTCCTGACGAGTTTAGAAGCCATGGACCTTCCCGACCGGATAGAGGAAGTCAACCAAAAAATTTTAATGAAGATCGTTGAGGATACAGAGTATGTTGCAGTACTTTTCTGTGAGTAATAAAAGAGAAGTTTACTAGGATCATAACACAATTGTTTTGTCTACGTAGATAAATATTACCACTTTTAAAATTTTCACTAACATTCATTAAACTCATTAATGTCAATAGTTGGCACCAACTCATTAAAGCATTCATACATTTTCTATTTAGGATTTCAAATGCCTTCTAGGATTAACATAGCTTTACATTATTAGCATATGTGTAGACTATTTCAGTTCAAAATGTGGTGTATGTTTTCTGGCTTTAGGTCCTGACCACAATAGTTGCGGACCAACGTCGAGTAAGTAAAGTATACAGAGCCGATATCCTGGCTCCGTGGCATGTCTCCTGTAGTCTGAATTTGCGCTGTCATAATACTCTTCGCTTATTAGTTATTAAACTTTGTGTTTTTTATTTGTTTCATTCTGCCAATTTTCAGATTTAGCTAATTTTTTGGACGCTTGGTTGGTGCAGGGTGAGATCTCTATGCGACATTCTTACATAGTTCGATTACACATCTTGCGAGTTGATTCTTGGTTTAAAATGCAGTTACTAAAGTAGGTACTTCCTATAAGGTACCTAGGTAAATAATAAATAAATGAGTGTAAGAGAACGTCAGGAAGGGAATCATTCCAATAAGGTCCTAATTCTAAAACTACATAACTTTATTGTTTTAACTTTGTGCCGCGAGCTTGGGGAATCTTAGAAATCTGTTTAGCTGTTTGGTCCGCGTTATGAACGTGACCAATTAGTTCTGAATAAGAAATTGTGTAGGGGCGTTGTGTTGGCGGCGGCGGACGCGGCGGGGGCGGGAGCGTCGCGGCAGGCATGTCGCGATCGGCCAGCCGCTGGTCACTGGGCTGGCCGTTGCTGCTATTTCGGCAACGCTATTTGTGTCTCGCCCGCCAGCTCATGAGATTGACGCCGGCTCGTACTGTCACGGAAAACGCGTGCGATGACGGCCGTCGCTTTCGACACGGCTAAAGCCTAAAAACCTCACCGAACACTCTTATTGCTAATGAAGGAAGGACTATATTAACGCTGCCCCAATCTTGTTGTCTGCCACAAGCACTAGGTATATTGTTAGTCTTTAAATAGTCGTAGACCGCAGCAACCGCTTGAAACGATCGTGAACTGAGGTAGCCCGATAAGAAAATGTAAGTTGGCCCACATGACACGATTCAAAAATAAACAGGCGCGGTGCGATGACCTTGACCCAAATAGCTATTTTTGACTTAGTTACATTTCCGGTCTAATTATACTGGATGCACGCAATTTTTCTATGATCACACATCAAACAACATTAGAGAACTAAAATAGTGACTATAAACCAGGTATTGCTTATGAAGGTTAAGTTTGTATAAAAAAATGTGTTGCGGCATCATGAATACGGCGATCATTATCAAATAAAGATATAATGTAAATCTAATTGCTGTAAGAACAATTCCATTACAAGCACGAATATTAGTTAACGACACATGGATAGACAGCGGTATGCTGAGTTCCTAAGAAATAGACAAACGGATAATCGACCAAAAACAAGGCTGGAATATAAATGTTGTTTCATAATTCGTGATTAACTCATTTTAATAGGCTACGACAAACTTAATCACACAGAGAAATATGTTTCGTTGTATTGTTAAATGTTTTAGTAACTAACTATTAAATGCCCAGTCATCAGTGATAATATTGAATTATACCTTCCTATGGGTTACAATGTGTAAATGTTATCCCATGTTTGATAAAAAGTGGTTAATTTAGATTTAGTACATTTTTATTTTACAATTTTAGGCCGAGATATCAACCCTTAGTTTTAGTCCAACTCTAACTTGAAGTATGCATGGGTCACATTTTCTTTCAGCTATTTTCAACGATTGATTACTTTCACATTTCGCTTACAGCCTCGCACTTAATGCACACACATTTGCAAAATCCACACCCAAATTCTAAACACACCTTAGCTTGTTCTAATAAGAACACAATCCACTCAAGCAAGCATGCACCTGCGCTACAAATACGTTTCCTCCGATACTTCATAAAGTTTTTTTTTATATTTCACTTTTATGTTAAGGGCTTTTTGTAGTATCGGCGAAAGGGCGAGTTATTTCACGAGTAACTCTGTTGCGATTTAAAAGTTTGTGACAAAATCCTTAAATGGATAGAGGTTTTGAATCTTTAATTTAAAAAAAAATGTTTTCGAATTTAACAGGCAAATCAACAAAACAATGTGACCCTAGAAACACATTGCATAAAATGAAATTTTTAAATCAACATTGCCTATTTATTTTCATCAGCTGAGCATAACACATCATTTCAGATAAGCCCGAATGCAAAAGGTGCGCGAAGGCTCTTCAAGAACTGGAGAATATCGACGACGAAGCCGATCAACTGGGTATAGGTTTTGTCAAAATACACGACGAAGAGTTAGCTGAAGAGTACAGCCTTGGCGAATTGCCAAGACTAGTTTACTACCGACATCAAATACCGATAATTTACGAAGGTTTGAATAATCATTTATTCTTTCATTATTTTGAATCACATATGTGATTATCTATATTCACAATATATTTTTATTAACAATTCCAATCATCATCACATTATTAAAGTTGTTTGATTTTTCAGGTGAACTTAGCCGAGAAGAAGATGTGCTGGAATGGCTTATAGCCAATAAATCCACAGGCGACGAAGAAGATGTCATAGAAGATGTAACAGCCAAAACATTAAATACACTCATTGGCAACGTGGATAATCTGGTGGTTTTATTCTGTAAGAATACGTTTTCTTTACTTACATTTATTAGCAGAGATACATAAATGCTGAATTTAGATTTGTTTATTTTTTTCAGATGATCATGGTGATGATGATTCAATGACTGTTTTGGGTGAACTTGAGAAAATCGATGATGATTGCGACAGACATGGTATACAGTTTGTTAAAATTGATGACCAAAAAGCTGCAAGATCTTTTGGTTTAGATAATGTGCCAGCTATTGTTTATTTTGAAAAACAAATACCCAATATTTACGACGGTAATTATTTATATCTAAATATTATTATTATTTATATTATACATGCTACAAACGACCTCCGGGTCATTTTTAAGCTTTGAATGATGTTTCATAGTAAGAGGTAAGTCCAAAATTTTCTATTTCCTATTTTTGATATGCTCTGTAACGCATATATGCGTTCGTGGATTAAACGGAGTTTCGTAAAGAATTTAGTGCAGTTAATCAAATTGACCAATTCTTAGAAGGTGATTGGGCAAAACGAGGTTGACATGATGTTTGTTTAATGCTAAAAATATTAGTTCTGGGCCTGGCTTACTTAAACATAAAGTAACAGATAATATGGTTTCCTTAATGTGATGTGAAACAGCGATATCTATACATAGAAGCATTCTTATCAGATTTTGAAAATAGTTGTGTATTCATTTTAAAAACATGAAACATTTTAAGTTAATTCCAGGCTTGACTTCATTCTTTTCTTATTCTTCATTCACTTCATTGTTGTTAACGTATAAATAAGTCTAGATACCACCATATATTAGTAGATAGAGTAAGCATTGTGTGGAATAGAAAATAAGCTGCAAAATTTATGGTTAGCAGTGATCACATTTTCTAATACTGGTTCAGACTATTCTCCTGACCAAAAGTTTCTTATAATTTTTTAATCAAATTAATGAGATATTAGTAATGTTGTGACCTTTCAATAGATTAAAAGTATCAATATGGTATTAACAATTTACTTTCGATCTTTTACATCCTGCATATTTAACTCTTTATTTCAAATTATAAGATATCACATATTCCTTGCGGCTTATGTTTGCTTAAATGTCCTAATATATGTGAATATTTTAAGGAAAACCAATAGCCTATACACAAACATATTCATATAAATACTATATCTATTACGAATGCCAATTACAGGTTTTGATATAGTAACCATGACGATAAATGTTATGTGCGAAGTATAACGACATTAAATTCTATTTACAGGCGATCTAGAAAACGAGGATGAAATTTTGGAATGGCTAGTTGACCAGCTCGAAAAAGATGAAATTGAAGATGTTACTGACGAAATGCTGGACCGTTTGATAAAAGATGGAAAAACTATTGCGGTTCTATTTTGTAAGATGTTTGCTGGAATTATTTGTTAATTTTGTTCTTCACAGCCACTTATTTCCTTAAATAATAACATAAAATATTTCAGATGACAATAACGATCGGAAATCACAAAAAGTTTTAAATGAATTAGAAAACATCGATGACGAGTGCGATACTTTAGGTATAGCTTTCGTTAAGATTGATAATGCTGATGAAGCCAAAGAGTATGGAATTGAAAAGATACCATCACTTTTATATTTCGAAAAAGGTATTCCTACATTATATGATGGTAATTTGGAAGACGAAGATAAAGTTTTGGCGTGGCTTAAATACCAAACAGAAAGTGATGAAATCGAAGATATAACTGATGAGATGTTAGATTTGATAATAGAAAAAATGCAATATGTTGCTGTTTTGTTTTGTAAGTATTTAGTTATAAATCAAATTATTTGTAATGATTACATTTTAATTATCTGCTCTTTAAAAAGCAAGTGGCATTAATGTATATACAACAGGAAGCTTAAGCAGGGCTATCAACGATTGCGTAAACTATTATATGATTTATTATTTTTTTGCAGATGACAAGGACCAAAAAAAAAGTCAAAAAGTTCTCATAGAACTTGAAAATATCGATGATGAATGTGATCAAAATGACATTGCATTTGTAAAGATAGACGATGACAAAGAAGCAAAGGAATATGGAATAGATACAATTCCAACAATGGTATTTTTTGAAAAGGGGATCCCGCATATTTACGAGGGAGATTTGATGAAAGAGGATGAACTACTTGGTTGGCTTTTGCACCAAAAAAGACACAGTGAGATTCCGGAGATCACCGATGAAATGATGGAAAAATTAGTTGAATCGACTCCATACTTGGCTGTAATTTTCTGTAAGTTTAATGTTATTTACTTAACTTGCCAATATTTAAATGTGTGCATTCAAAACTTTACATTCCAACAAAAAAAAAATATTTTTTCAAATGTTCACTACTTTAAATACTTTCAGATGATAAAGATGATAAACAAGACATACGCATTTTGAACGAGTTGGAAAACATTGATGACGAATTGGAAAAAGAGGGCATTGTTATCGTCCGCATGGATAACGACGCCGAAGCTAAGGAATTTGGAATTGATCATTTGCCTACGTTAATTTATTTTGAAGACAAAATACCAGCTATATACGAAGGAGATTTGATGAACGAAGAAGAAGTTCTGAATTGGTTAATCGAACAAAAGAATACTGCAACTATTGAAGAAGTTACAGATGAAATTTTGAAAGATCTTATTGAAGAACATGAATATGTAGTGGTCTACTTTAGTAAGTTTTATTTTTAATTATAATTCTCAACAAATAGTTTTTTCTAATATTTGAATGAAAACCCAGAAAACTATTTGTTTTCTTTCTTGTAAGCAGTTTAATAACACATTTCAGGTGGTAAATGCGAGGAAGGCGAAGAATGCGATAACATACTTGAAGAACTAGAAAATATTGATGATGAACTGGATGAGACTGGAATCATCTTTGTTACGACGGAAGATCTAAACGTTGCCAAGAAGTATGGCATTAAGACATTCCCAACACTAGTATTTTTCCGAAACAAAGACCCCTTGATATACAAAGGTGATTAAATTATGTATTTTAGATAAATAAATTTAATGAGCATTTATTGTTTTCCAAATTAAGCCATAACATTGAAATTCATGCTGAATTATTTACACTTATTTACTTGTTTTTTTCCTTACATATGCAGGAGATATTGAAGATGAAGACGAAGTGCTCACATGGCTAACAGACGAAGATACCTTAGAAATCCCTGGAAAGATTGAGGAAGTGAATGGAAAAATGCTCGACAAAATTTTAGAGGAGAATGATCACATAGTGGTATTCTTTTGTGAGTAGTTATGCCTTTTTTGAACCTTAACAAAAAATTTGATCTATGTACCTCTCGTAAAACGTATTTAGCAGAATTTCTCCATCATCGACCAGGTCCGTATACAGGCGTGCTCAGAAATCCTATGTGATGCTTGGTTACAAACTTACACATCACTACATCCAGAAACATTGCTCGTTAGAGAAGCTTTGATCATTACATGCGCAACGTTTCTGAGTCAGGATATGTGAACCACGAGCTTGCATCTCCGGTTTGGCGGTGGAAAAGCTGAGCCATCATGATTTAATTTGGTATATTTGCCAATATCAACCAGATAATTAAACGATTACTTGCAGATATACCAAAAACAAGAAGCAACTTGTTTTTGTGTAATTAAACATGGATGGCCACAACCACCGTCGTGATATTAGCCCAATACACCGCATTTCTGAAGAAATTTTATTCCATGCCCTGACCCTTTATTAGCACGGCATCTAGTTGAATGTATGAACTGGATGGCTAACACGGTCAATTTCTTATATCCGTTTCGTCCAATGCGAGCCACCACCACGCTACCACCTAGTAGGGGAAAGGTGAACTTACAGTTTTACATGGATTCTTAACATTAACAAGCTCGCATTTGTGAGATAATGCAAGTCGCCTCTGGCATTCAAGTCGCCGCACCCATGAGCTACCAGCCGCGCGTAAAATTCATGATCTTAACCCCAAGTATGGCCCTTCTCGGGTAGCCGACCATGCCGCAGTAACAGTGGAATAACGAAATTTGAGAATTATAAAATTTTATGGAGAAAGAATTAAGAATTAGCGCATGTATACTTTAATGTGGAAACTCTTGGGACTTAGGGCCGAGTGCATGGAAGGACAAAAATAAAAATCAACGTCAACGTATGATTAAACACGTCTCTTTGTTTGGACAATATGCAAGAAACTCCATGGGGTTCACTTAAAGTGACGTGTTTGAACATTGATTAACTCAGACGTCTCTTCGTGCAATCGGGACTTAGAGTCCTAACGCCAAATGTTTACCAAAATTTGGACTTTGAACAACCATTTGATATGAGGTTGCCAAAATGTCAAAATTACATAATAATAAAAAAATATTATGAAGCAAGATAAAATTACTCCGCCATTTTTTTTTTTCAAAAATGGACTTAAATGTAAAATTTTATAAAAATGCGAACCTTTTAAAAAATTTCACGCGAATCTTTTGAGAAATGCGACCCGTAGATGAAAACAGTTGGACATACATACGAAAGAATATTTGCCCAATCTTGAAAGGGAAACTTTCGCTATGCTCAGTCAAAAAACCTATCCCACAATTAAATTGATCTATACCTGTTCATTTATTTTTATTTTTATTTGCATAGAGTTTTTTCGTATACTTACTCAATTTGTAAGATATTTTGAAAATGTAGTCATTTTAATTAAACGTTGCTTTTTTTTCTAATACTTTCTTTTTTTGCAGACAAAGAAGGTGACAAAAAATCGGCCAAAATTTTAAGTGAACTAGAAAATATTGACGATGAGTGCGAAGAGAAGGATATTGATTTTGTCAAAACTTCAGATGAAGGAATAGATAAGGAATATGACCTATCTGAGCTCCCAGCTTTAGCTTATTATAGACACAAATTCAGAACAATTTATGAAGGCGATCTAATGCACGAAGAAGCTATTTTAGAGTGGGTCTTAGATCTTCATGACTCTCAACCAGATGTTATTGAAAATGTTGACAGAAAAACATTAAAAGATCTCATTAATGACGTGGAGCACCTGGCAGTATTTTTTTGTGAGTACATTTTCTTATCATATGGACTTGCATAGTAATACAATTCTGAGACTGTCCATAATTAAATGTATGTTGAATCATTGCGATAATAATTGTATCTTATCATTTTCAGATAGCGATCAGTGTGATACCTGTAGCGAAGTATTGGAAGAATTAGAAACTATTGATGACGATACCGATAAGCATGGAATTCAATTTGTTAAGTCCAAGGATGCAAAACTTGCATCAGATATTGGTATTTTTAGTTTTCCCGCACTCGTATATTACGAAACTGGCGTGCCCATCATGTATGACGGTAAGTTTCAAAAGTATAGATTTTATCGTGCGGACGCTGCGTGATACCGGATGATTGGTAAGTCGATAAATAGTTTTGAAGGTGTGACAGAAGAATGAATTATGAACCGATTTAACCGTATTTACCTTCTTTCAAAAGACCCTAAGGGATACATTTTCGACTGTTTGGGGATTTACGGTAATTTATTTTAATGCTTCAAACAGTCGAAATGTGGATTAAGTGTTTCGTAAAAAAATATTTTGCACCGGAAAACTATAATTTTCTGATAAAATCAGTAGCCTAAGATAATAATACGAAATTCGTAATATTATTTTTACAAATCATTAACTTCCTCTTTTTAGACTAGACAATTTTGAAGAGTCGCCGGCATGCAGAGGCATTAGATATTTACCCTTTAAGGTGGGCCTTCCCCCTCAACTCCCCATACAAACGTGGAAAGAAAACCATGCGTATATTTCTTGTCAGAGATCCAAATTTGTGCCAAATTTGTGCTTTATTTGATCGAACTAGATGTCTGATAACCATGGCATTGTAAAATAGTGTTTGATTCAAGTTATAAGGTTTGAAAGTTAGCATATTTCGCGCGTATTATACAATCACTTTGAAGGTGGATTACTCAACGATTAAATAAAAACATCTTAAAAAGATTAGTCATCAGACATAGCTTGTTTCATGAAGACTTATAATCAATTTAGTTATTGTTTGATTTTTGACTATAGTGGTCGTGATTTACTTTCAGCAAAAGATGGTTTGTAATTAAAATTGTAGTAAATCTTATTAAATCAAACACTAAGCGCATTGTCTGCTTTGTGGACATGTTATATCCTCATCAGACAGCCTGTCATTTTATTTGAAACAAAGAAGGTCCCAGAGCGCAATAGCCACGGAGGATAGAGCCTCTATCCTCCGTGGCAATAGCACAGTTTTGTACCGTGCCCGCGAATGAGTTAGTCCCGTCGGAAAGGGCCACCTTAACCGTTTTTGGCACCGGGACCTTCTAGGAAAGCTCGCGTCCTTCAGCATTTCATCCAAGCTTTGCTCATGGATCGCTGGCTTCCTGCCGGGCGACTTTCCGTTTGGGGGGCTCCGTTCTGTCACCTAAGTTATTTAAAGATTTACTGTCTCTAGGCTTGATATACAGTAACGCTGACGACAGCACGAGGCATAACGGGTATATCAAGAATTGGACGAGCAGAGAAGCACAGTCCGATGAGGCGCAACGTTTTGTGGTGAATAGGGTAGATCATGTTGTCAAAAAAATACTTAGCCAATGGGGAGGACGGCTGCCAAATTTTACTACAGATAGCGCCACATAAAACTGTGCCAAAGTTGTATTTCAAGGTTATAGGTTGTTGATCAATATAAGTGAGTTTAATATGAATAGCTACCTTAAGCTGGATTTAAAACACGTACAATTTCATTGCCATTTCAATTATGATCTATTATTTAATCTGATTGTACCAAACCAGTTTTTGACCCTAACAAGGAAGAGATTTACGTGAAATCGGAAACGGTCACCATCAAGAACGTGTTGCTGTGCCTCCAGATCCTTTTTGTGCAGCTCGTGGTGTACGTGCTAGAGATTTGCCTATCATGCGAGAGGATATGCGTTCAAATCGCCCCATTCATGCACCACTTTCTTTCTCTTTCGGAGTTAGATAAGTGCATTTCATTACGAATGCGAGCTCTTCCTTAGATCGGAACCCATGTAAACTGTAGGTCCACTTCCCCTACTAGGTGGTTGGGTAAAGCCGGCTCGGGTTACAGCATTGTTGAAACTATGGTTGAAACGGCAAATTAAAAATATCCGTGTTTTCCATCCAGTTCAGTGCAGCCGTGCTCATAAAGGGAAGGTCCTGGCATGGCAACTAATTCTTTGTGGAGTGTGGTGTATTGGGTTAATATCATGACGGTAATGGTATGGTATTAATTAGCCGTCGTAATTAGCGTCGTTAAGTAGCCGGCGGACATACTTAAAATAAAATAACAAAAAAGCTCCTTATTTTAATTAGGTTTGAATATTTTATAACCTCAGAACAGTATTAATACGTAAATTACTTCAAAACCAAAGTCTAGTTAATCATTTTTTTTAATATTATACATGTGACCATTTCTAATATAGGTAAGTATGTAGGTACAAACTCGCGAAAAACGTTCATCATGTTTTGCCGTAGCCTTGGAGGCTCGCTTGGAAGCAACGCACTGCCCGAGTAACTGTCTTTCCAATTGAAAGATAGTTATTAAACAACCTGGATCCACCAATGTATTTGTCTAACGAAGATTCACATGTGCATTTCATATGAATACGAGTCGCTCGAGGACTCGCCCCTTTGTAGAAAGAAAACCGTTGTGAGGAATATTCTACAGTTTCTTTAATTGTAGGGGTAGTATTTTACATTTCCAATGAAGCCGTCGGGAGACGCTCCTAACCAAGTCGAAATTATTCATAAATACTTTAAACATACCTAAACAATTATTCGAAAACATCCAGGGACATAGCGTAAACATAACCTCTACGTGATAATCGTGGCACAGTTGTATGTGGCGCCATCTACGGAAAGCTTGCGCCGTGCACCCCATTGCAAGCTCAATGCTGTGTTTTCCCTTCACGTTCCTATCAAGTTTCCGAAGCAATGTGGTATCTGTTTCGGGCGCAACTGGACCTACAGGGTTGCAAGATCTCTAAATATAGGAGGTTTTCTAAAATGAAACCCCTAGTTTGAATTTAATAATTTAATTAATTTAATAATTCAAACTGGGGGTGTTATACCATTGCAGAACGCTATTTTCACCGGTGCGACAACTTTTCTTTGCAAATCACAGATTAAGCCGGTGACAAAATACTAAAGTCACATATGTGAAGGTAGTCCCCAGTAAGGGATGTCCAGTTACATAAAAAAAATCTGTTGGCGTCCTTGGACTGAAAAAATATTGCGTCGACCCCTCTTATTGGAGACCCAAAACTCAAAGTTGACTTGCAGTATCCAGCCAGAGACGGTTTGTAGGGTCGCTCAGTCTGTATACAGGTATTATCACACGTTGCTTTGTGGAACTTTCATTTCTTATTCCTAATTATCAAAACTATATCCCTCCCCCTAACCCTCTTATGGTTGAAATTAGGCTTTTGAGAACGATTCACAACGCCAGGGTATACAACTGTCCGCCGCCGGGGCGGGTGCCTTTTCTAATACCTGCAACGTAGGAGTATTACTCTTCATAAACAAGCTCAATAGCTCTGCAATAGGTCCCAAATCCGCCACTCATCACATCGCCGACACATCACTGATATATCTCCATGTGCATACGGGGATAAATGCCAGGTTATTTAAATTATATTTGGTGTTAAATCTAATTTCGTTATATTGATTTGTTTCGACTTAAGGCTGACTTCGGTTACATCATTAAACTTTTTTGTATGTTTTTTTAACCTCCTTGTAGCCCAGCGAAAGGTGAAATGCGCCTCCTTATTTTATGTTTTATTAGAACAGATTATTTATTTGGCACACAAAACAAAAACATTTACCATAAAATAACAATAATTGACTTCATGTACACACATGCTAGGTAATATTTCAATAAAATTGTGCGCACCGAATGAAAACAACGCGAAAATAACGTTGAAGAAACAAAACTTATGCCATAAATAAAACCTTTTAAATAACAATGAAACGTGATGTCCAAATTGTACGTTTCGTATACGCACCAATAAGCACAATATATGTTCTTCATTTTTCAAATTCCCGTTTTTATTAATCTAATAAAAGCTTAAGTTGATAATTTATTATAATCGTTCTTAACTGAGTTTTATTTATCCTTAGGCCACTTGTTTCGAATTCCATAATACAGTTAAATTGGTTCAAAATCCTCTATAACACTTACAAAACTTGCAATCCATTTACCATTTATCTTGTATACTATACAAATATTATGTTAGAAATAACTCTCTGATGTCCATTCTGTAAAACGTTAGTGAATGGATGTTGGCTGTTTAACGGTAACCCTAATATTTCCCCACGTGTAAAATATATTAATTAACATGAAAAATGTCGCAATGTTTAACGTTAAAGAAGTTTTGTTTTCAGCACTGACTTCATTGTATATCAGCGACTACGAACACAGTTGAGATGTTGCATTTCATGTTATATTTTAACAACGTATCAATGTTCACTAATGGGTACCAGATGTGTGTTCCAAAAATATAGTTTCTGTTAATTGTCCGTGGGACAGTCTTCTTTTTATCAGGATTTAAAACCATCCATCAAGCTTGCCATATACCTCTAAAGAATATTTAGGTTTCGTTGATTTAAACCATTAAGTTTGTGCAATTTTATCAACATGTTGTCCTATTTATAGGTAATTTAAAGAACGAACAAAAAGTTCTACAGTGGCTAATAGACCAAAAAAGTAAGAATCCGCATCCATTTTTTCAAATGTTTTCATCATTGAACTATTTATAATGAACATTCAAAAATTGCATAATAGGTCTTCTATGGATTTTGCATGCTCTTTTATATTAATGTGCTGCTATCTGCTGTACTTCTGAAAATATTTTAAAAATGAATCCGTATCTATATTGATTGAATGAAATATTTAATTTGTGGATAATTATATATCAAAGCCGAAAATCAATTTAGATAAGGAGACATTGCAATATTACTTTTATCTATGCCTTTACCAAATAAATGCCTTTTTATGTAGCTGACTGTTTGAGCTAAGACTTTGCATGACAGTTACTAATGCCTGCAGGTGAAGATATCAGACAAAGACCTAAAAGTAACAGACAATCTAAGAATAATGCAGATTATGATCAAAATCACGATAATTTAAACAAACCTAAAAAAAAGTTGGTAGAGCCTTCAGGTAAATATAAAACTGAAACAATCATTGAAGTGCAGAAAAGTAAAAATTCAAAACTTGGACATCAAGTTCAAAAACTGGAATCTCCTTACAACAAACTTACAAAAGTAAAGTTTGATGTTGGTAAGGCCACCACTAAAGAGGACAAAAAACTAAATATTGTTGATGATGATGATGATGACAACGAAGAAGACGAAGACGAAAATGACACTGATGACAACGAAAGTGAAGACAGTAACGATGATAATACCGATGACAGTACTGATGACGATACCGACGGTAACTATGGTGATAATATTAGCGATGACGAAAGCAATACTGACCAAGATGATAATTCTGACGACAATGAGAGTGAAGATAGTGGTAGTAATAGTGACAGCAATAACGACGACAACAAAGGAACTGATGACGAAAATAACGAAGATGATGACAATAGTGATGAAAACTCAGATTATGACAACAACGATGACAGTGACTATGACATTGAAAGTGGTAATGATGATGACGAAAGAAGCGACAACAGCGACGTTACTGATGATGATGATGATGATGATGATGATGATCATAATAAACTTTATAAACATCAACCAAAAAGAAAGCTACGATACGGAACAGATTCTGAAGATGACGATGATGAAGATGAGAGCGAAGACGACGATGAGGACAATGATGATAGTTTTCTGAATCGCATTAAAAGAATATTTACAGGTAAATAGAGATCGTTACATCCTGAGCAATGGAATCCTGCATCATACAACCGGTGGACATTTAGAATGAAGAGTTGAGTTTTAAATCTCCAATTTTGTCTATCTGCATGATCACCAACACTGATTAAAGCCTGCATGGCGGAACAATCACCATCTCATAATAATATGTGTGCATAATGTCGAGTTGTCGCCTGCAGTCATTCGCGCGCGTTCTGCTTGCCAAACTTATGTTAAGAAGTGCTCGCTCTTGTAATGTACTAACATCTTCATAGATATCTTTATTTTGCCTGAGATAATAATATTATTTACTTCTTTTTAATGATTGTTTAAAATGTAACCCAATTTTGTTAGAACAACCATATCCGCAATCAACACCGATTTTTTACTGACTGCAGGCGATCGCTGTTTCTACATTGGATTGGGGGCGAAAAAGGCAGCCCCTAAACTGACATACGAACCTTACCAGTGCTGTCCCACTAAAGTCCAAAGTCCGACCAAAGTCGCCAAAGCGACACCGACCAAAGTTCCACCGAAGAAGCTAAATAAGTTGAAGCCAACTCCTGCACAGCCGGAAAAACCTATCAAGACATCTAACAAAAACAAAGCTATTGCTTCGAAGCCAGAAAAGGCGTCGAAAGGAAAAAAAGGTTTATTTGGGGCTGACAATATTTGGTGGTGGTAAATTTTAGTGTCAGAGTCGCTCACAATAATATCACTGAAGCTATGCTCAAAGATATTATTGTGAGTTCTAGTATCTCTTCAATATGCAGTGCACGATGGGTCTTAAGTGGACACGAATATACTTATCATCTTTCCAATGTTCAAATCACCTGCAACTTTTACAACGCCTAACGATGCATTGAATCTGATTAACCTTGCAAGTTTTCATATAACCTCGTGTCCCCTTGGCTCATGCGTTCACTAAATGAATGAATGTTGTACCTATCTACATGTCGCACAGTACCTTCGTAGACCTGTCTACTATTAAATCACCAGAAAGTACTTTTATTAAACGAGAGGGAGAGGGAGAGAGAGAGAAAGAGAGAAAGAGAGAGAGAGGGAGAGAGAGTAACCTTCGAACTTAAAACTTATTTTATGGAAATACCATTAATTATGTTTCCTTTCTCGTAACAAATTCAAGTGTGTTCATCAAATAGTAGACTTGGCTTACACTACGTTCAATAAAAAATATATAGGGCTTCGTTTCGATTATTGTGTGTTGGTCTAAATATTGGAATTGCTTGAATACTCGTACTTTGTCTATAAAGTTGTACAAATTGTTTATTTTTGAAATAATTCCAATATTTTCCATTAACTTTGTGAGAGAAAAAGAATACTAAGGCATTTTACTAAGTATTTTGTCATGCCATCATTTAAGACTTTATTGTGGTAAGAATTTCATCACATTTAGTTTTCTAGTCGTCATCAAATTCATCATTTTATATTTTTTTATTACCTTAAGAATCCCAAATAGCCAAATTGTTTAAAAAAACGTCTTCATTTCGAAAAGACACCTAAATTTCTAAAGAATTAACAAGGTTGCCAGATATGTATTGTTATTTTTATATAATTTACGAGCATACATTTATTTATCACTAGCAAGAACTACACAACATTGAGATATGTAAAAAAATCATAAATTTAGTAAAAGTAGCAACTAACATACATAATGTATTTTTTATCATCTAAATTGTATCTTCGGTTGAATCGGCATTATGCATTTAATATTTATTTATCGTAGTATGCACTGTTCGATGAAATTGCATGATACAAGTAAATTTTGTTAAGTACTTGATAAATATTGTTGACACAGCATATTGCTGGGCTTGTAATTTATTGTTGTTATAATAAAATATACTTTTACTAAGTACTTTCTATCACTACTTCATTTACATCATACAAGCATGAAACCAAAAAATAGTACCCGAGCATGCAGTTTTTGGATGTATCACGGTGAGTGCCTAAAGTTCAGTGTAATCTTTTTATCTAAATGGATGTGGATTCTTTGTCATACATTTGCAAGACATTATTGTACATAGATGAAGACACGAGATAGCACTAACAAATTGCTTTTTAGGTAACCTTTTGGATGAATCCGAAGTGCTGGACTGGATGGTGAAACAAAAAATGGACGAAAGTATAGAACTCATTGACAGAGAGATGCTTTTCAAGTACATTGACACGAAGGAATTTCTAGCCGTTGTTTTTTGTAAGTATAAATTTAACTGAAGTTATGAATAATTACCATCACATTTTATTTTCAAGTTACTTATTTCTACTTCTGACAGTCAAAGAAAATGATCCGGAAAGTCCTCGTGTCCTTCGACATGTGGAACTAATAGACGATGAAGCAGCGGAGTATGCCATAAAAATTGTCAAATGTAGCGATCGTCTGATGGCCAAAAAATATGGATTTAGGAATCCTCCTGGGATTACATACTTCAGAAAAGGAAAATACATTAATTACGATGGAGACATTGACGACGAGGAAGAAATATTAGACTGGTTGACCAACCCAGAAAATATGGAACTCACTGACCATATCGAAAGAGTAAACAGAAAAATGTTTCAAAAAATAAGACAAACATCTGATTATGTAGCAGTTTTCTTTTGTGAGTGTTTTCATTAAGTTTACTAATTTTTAAACGACTTCAAACAAAGTAACATTTTATTAATAAACCCAGATCACTTTCTGAAAAGTAATATAATGTTTTGACTCTTTCTCTCGAATTCGAAACTGCATGTCAATGCAAAGGACAAAACATAGGATAATTGTTCAGAGGATGATCTCAGTTCATTAGTAAAACGGTAATAATGTATTTGTTCCACCCGTTTATATGTGTATCAGCAGTTATTTTTTAGGTTTGTTAACGCACATTGATATTGAAATGTTAATTCATAACTTTCTATTGATTTTAGTGATTTGCTTAAAACCAAAGAACTCCCTTATGGAGTTTTTTTCATGATTGCTATTAAATACTGGGTCCGTCACTCGAAGTGTTACCAATTGAAAATAATGTTATTGGGTTAGTCGAAGTACGGTCTATTAAACATTTTATCAAAATGCAAAAAAGATGCATTAAATTTTAAGACAATCATTGTTATTGTTCGATATAGCCTCTTTTGGCACGAATGATGGCACCAAGTCTTCCGGCAAAGGCTTTGCTGGCTACAGGAAGATGGGTTTGCGGTATTCTGTTCCATTCCCGACGGAGCGCTGTGTTTAGCGTGTCCACACTTTCATATATTTTTCTTGACACGGCAACCTCCAAAATGGACCATACCGAGAAGTGGATTCAAGTCGGGAGAGTAGAGAAGCCACTTTTCTGAAGAAATGATCCGTGGAACGTGGTTCTGTAAAAAAAATTGTGTCAGGCGAGCTTTGTGGGACGGTGCCTTGTTGCAACGTCCAGCTTTTCGTACCGAATTGCTTACATGCCCATGGTATGAGCGCATCATTAAACACCTTTTACTGGTACACTTGCCGGTTGACTTTGACGGCCTTCTCGATAAACACGAGTGGAGAGCGACCACGCGCCTCCATGCCGTTTAGCAATGCTCTGGGTTTGGTTATAACGCTTAAATGTTCAAAGCACTATATATTTTTTTACACGTAAATGTTGGAGCTCCCGAACGATGACTGGTTGTGATTTTCCGGCCAAATGCAAAACGATCACATTGTTACGTTTAATATCCATTGCGAAAAATTATTATTAAATTAAAATGTCTTCCCGCTCTTTTTGCCCACTTCAAAAAACTCAAACATATTGACGTTTCACCAAAATTTGGCGGGCTGTCATTATTATTTTGAAAATAGAAGCAGTGTGAAGTTAGTAACAGTTCGAGTGACGGACCCTGTATATTAGCTTAAAACAACATATGGAAACCAACCTATATTGAAATCGTATAATATTTTTTTTATTCATGCCGACCAATAGATGGCGGTAATGTTAACTGGATAAAACTCACATTTTGGTATTGCTTTAATACCATACGTATAGGTTCGTATTAACTCTTTTAAGTTTTTTTATCACTTTACATGTTAGTTGGTATTTTTGTTAATAATTTAATTCAACTTTTTTTTTCGTTTATCTATAAATCCAATAGTTTTTGATAGTTATAAACAGAGAACACATGCAAATACACAACAAGAAACAGATACATATGAAAAAAATAAAATAATATGACAATTCTACTTTATTTACTGCAATCGAATTGATATCAAACTTGTTTTAGATAGTAATGACTGCAAGCAGTGCCCCCGAGTGTTGGCCGAGATCGAACATATCGACGATGAAGCTGATGGCGCCGGTATTAATTTTGTTAAAATTGATGATCGAAAAATGGCAAAGGAATACGGCGTATTTGCTCTACCCGCGGTATTATTCTTCAAGATGGGATCAAAGGAACCCGTTATATATGCAGGTGTGACAATTTATATATTAACTGTGCTATATATGAAAATAGCCGCTGCTGGTACTGTAGATTGAGAAACGTATGGTAACCAAACAAGTCAGGTGGCCGTTTGTAAAAAATTTACTCTTTTTTGCTCTTCTATAAAACGATTATTTATTAACAAAGAAATCTTATTTATCTATAATTACAAGGTAAAGTTAATTGATATCAAAGTTAATAATATACATGCATACTGGGCGCTGAAAACACGCATGTAAATTATGAAACTAAAGCTTAAGGAAATACTGCAACCGGTGCACATTATTATCAGTTGCTCTTTGATGAATAAAATCATACGTGTGACATAGAACTCATATTGGTATCAAAATAAAATTCTTACTTACTTGTTATGCTACTGACCTTGTCAATACATTTTTTTTTACTTTGTCTACTTTTATTATTACGTTGATGGTACTATGTCGTCCTTTTTAAATTGTTTGCTAATGGTGTAAGTTTATTAATGCCTGCATAACTGGATTAATGAGATATGTTACATACGTAGATACATTTTTATTGCAATAGTATTGGTTCTATTGCTCTTACAACGCTCCCTAATTTTGTGCATTTGTTTTTTCAGGAGATTTATATGACGAGCAACAGTTGCTGAGCTGGTTACTGACACAAAAGAATCCAGCTGGCGATGTGATCGAGGCTCTCGAGGGCCAGGAGTTGATAAATTTAATCGAAGAGTCGACATCACTAGCAGTTTATTTCTGTAAGCGTACTTTATTACCCACGCTTTATAACCACTTACAAAACATTATTAATACCCATATACATAAACACATGAATAAATACATCACAAAATTACCAGGACAATATTTTAACAATAATATCACAATTTCGAACAATTTACTATCCAACATTAATTTTTTTACTAAGTATAACAATTCTTATAAGAATCTTCTCTATGTTAACGCTTTTCTAATAAATGTACCTACATGTTTACTTATTATAAAATCATTGTTTAAATAAAAGCCCATACAATGCTGTATTAAAAGCAACCTCTGCATATAATACTTTACTGAATGCAAATTGTTTTGATAGGGAACAAAACTTTGTGTGAAATATGCAATTCGAAGGCAGCCAGAAAAACGCGGGTTAAGAAAGAACAAGAAGTACACGACGAGGAGCAGGAAGCAACTGAGGGTACTGTCACCCTCAGTATAACCAATCTTGCACGTTGCATGTATCTTTTCCGAATAATGGTCAATCCAATACAAGCTGTTATTAATATTAACTACTTTTGTTTCATTTGAAACATCACTGACGAATTGTTAATGTTGTATTATGTAGTGAAGTGTGTCGTAACGTAAGCATTTATATTACCCATTTTATATTACTTCTACAATTGGAAACTTCTTACTGAATGTTTGTTTGTCTGTTCTAAACAATATGTTTTATATTTTTACCCCTTGATTATCACTGAGCCATCTAAACCATGTTAGAACCGTTTGATTTGTTAACCCGATTCCTTCACTCCTCTATATAATGAAAGAATAATTATTTGCAACTCGTGTTCACATAGAAGTGCTCTACGTAATGAAAAGTAAATATTTACTTAAAGAAACTTTTTTTTTACTTTGTAGATGGTCCTGACTGTGAACAATGTATTGGAATCTTGGAAGAGTTGGAGAATATTGATGACGATTGTGATCGACATGGAATTAAATTTGTGAAAACCCAAGACTTCACAATAGCAGAGTCGTATGGTGTAACAGATTTTCCTGTTCTTGTCTACTTTGAAAATAATATACCAAACGTGTACGAAGGTACCATGTATATACGAAATTTTTAAATAGATATTTGATATTTAAATTAAGTTGCACCTTTGTTATCAAACTGTTTGTTATCAACTTCAGGTTCTTTAGCAGAAGAAGAAGAAGTACTGCAATGGCTTATCACGCAAAAGACTGAAGATCGAATAGAATTAATTACCAGAGTTATGCTCGAAAGGATGGTTGAAGAGACACAGTATCTGGCGGTTTATTTTTGTGAGTAACAAACATTAATAAATAATATGAAAACTGAACTTCTAAAGTTTTCCTCAATTATCATATGTATATAAGAGAGTAAAATAATAACATTTACAGATAAACTCAACTGCCATATCTGCGATCATATTCTTGAAGGACTAGAGCAGATTGATGACGAATGCGACGTATTCGGTATCCATATGGTGAAAATTCAGGACCCACAGTTGGCCAAGAGATATTCCATCAAAACTTTCCCAGCAATGGTTTATTTCAGGTAAAATATTGTATTACGATATATACGATGTGTCGCATGGAAATCGGAAAGAATATAAAAATTCATTGACTTTTCAGAAACGGAAACCCATTGCTGTTTGAAGGTGATCTCCAGAACGAAGAATCCATATTAGAATGGCTAATTGATGACGACAACCGGGAGCTAGCGGATGAAATAGAATCAGTGAATGATAGGATGTTGGAAAGACTGCTTCAAGAATCACCTTTGCTTGTTGTTTTCTTTTGTAAGTTTTCATTGCAAAAACAGATTCGTTAATATTATTGAAATATTATTGAACTTTTGCGCGACGCCGTATTTGCCTGACAAGTTTTAGCCCCACCAGAGGCATTGTCAGGACTAGGTCGATGCCTAGGAGTTATATCTGATTAAGTGTGGTAAAGTTTCAACTGCCGCATTGGTGCGGGTAAGTTGTCAACTCGCTGTAGCATAACATTTACATTGATATTATTTAATTTGCACACTTTGATAATTACAAATAGAGTATTGTTTTATTCTTGCGGCATCGTCAGTTTACATTTCATATATACCCTATTTTAAAATTACCTATATTATTTATTGCTATGTATTTTCGGTTATATGATAATACTGAAAAGTTATTAATGTTTAATCTTGGAGCCACTTATTTAATTGTGTTCTATATATTTGTCCATGGTTCTTAATTTTTTTCGGCAGTTGGCTGTTTAACGTTACGTTTTTTTATTTTTTTGTCTTGTGGTTTTTTTGTAAACATTTATCTTTTTACTGGTTGAATCTAAGCAATTATACTCCGTCACTGTAGGGCTCTGTGCACACATATCACTGCAAATATTTAAAATAATCAAACCTTTTATTGGAATTTTTGTTTCGCCTATTAAAATGTGGTTTCACTATACGATCGGAAGATCTGACGTCTTTAGCCCACTCATCTAAGTTGTCCAAGAATATATAATTTCGAACCTAACCTCACACCAACTACGTCCCGTGGATGTAGTAATGGTTCAGGTCATATTCGCTTATTCTTTTGATTATCCATTTTGTGCCGTTCGAATACCATGGATGAAGACTGACATGAAACTTCGACGAATACAAATATATCCATACTTCTCTGTATTATAAACATAATATAATATTAATATGTAAGGTAAGTGTGCATAATGTCGATACCTCCGTCGATGACCGCTAAACATGTATTCCAAGTACCGCATTGTGCATCAGGAAACCCCAATTTTGCAACCATGTAAATATGTAAATATAATTAAACACTAGTAAAAAAAACACATTTTGTCCAATACTTTTCAGACGAAGATAACGATTGCCAGGAATGCGAAGAAATCCTAGAATCTTTGGAACAAATTGACGGAGAAGTAGATCAATATGGAATTGATTTCGTTAAAATTGCGAGCGCGGAAGCAGCATCAAAGTACAACGTTATTAATATTCCTTCACTTGTTTACTTTCGCAAGCAAGTGCCTATGTTGTATGATGGAGATCTGCATCAAGTGGAAAAAGTCCTCCAATGGCTGACGTCTCAGGACGTTTTTGAAATTAAAAATGAAATAGAGGAAGTCAACCGAAAAATGTTGGATAAACTACTGGATGAAAACGAATTTTTGGCAGTTTACTTTTGTAAGTGAAATAATGGGTTATAAAAACTGGTAAATTTAGAAACAATTTCCTAGTACTGATTTTTTTTTGTATATTTGTAGATGAAAACTCTCCGGAAAGTCGTGCTGTAATTGAAAAATTAGAAAATATTGACGGAGAAACAGACAACCTTGACATCACTTTCGTTAAAATGGCCGATCCAAGATACGCCCGGAAATGGGGCGTTACGAAATTGCCTGCAATCGTTTATTTCAGGAAGAGATTTCCTAGCATCTATAGAGGTAACCGTTCATTTAATCGAATTTTGTTTGATTCCTAGATTATTCTACACATTACATTGCATTTAAACATTGTTTAATTCTTTTGATTTACAATATGTTACTGAGTGAAACCTCTATGTATAATTTGAAATAAGTTTTGGTAAAAACTAACAAGATAAAAGGGCTATTATTTACATTGATGATGTGTAACAACTTTTAGAAGAAGGCTTTATTTATGTTCCCCTCACTTTTTACAAAAGATAAGGGTTACGTTCAGGGTACGCAAATTATCAATCAAAACACTACAACTAATAGATGCCTCCTCTCTCTCCTGACCTAACCGTCATAAAAGTCCAAAAAACCGCATTCCCGAAGGAATTAGGTGACATACCAGGACCATCCCTTTATGGGCCCGGACATTAAATTTGATGGAAAACACGGTAAATTTTCCATTGCCTCTTCGACCATCTTTTCATCCAACGCAATTGTATCAGCCCGGAAGGTCTTAACCCTACAAACTAGTAGGGTACAGTGTTACAGGGATTCCAACCTTGCAAGAGCTCGCATTCGTGATGAAATGTACTTACCGAATTCAGGAGGAGAAATATAGTTTTGCATGAAGGGGCGTGAATCGAAACCCCCTGAACTAAGAGCCGCTCAAAGAGCTAAAAGAGCAATTTCTTCGATTTTTATGTAGTTTTCGAGTTCAATGGTTGCAGGTGACCTTCTCTCGGAGGAGGAGGTGCTGGAGTGGCTCCGCAAGAACCGCTTCCGCCAGCCAGAGCTGAACATCTTCATGTACGCGCTGCTAGCGATCTCTGTGGCGTTCGTCCTGTACACGGCTTTCCTGCTGCAGTGCTTCCGGCCGCCTCCCCCCGCGCCCGCGCCGCACCCCAAGCAGGCGTGAGCCCTCGCCGCTCCCGGCACCACCTCCGCCCGACCTCACCTCCGCACTTCGCTGGCACCGCTCGTTTCGTTTTGTGCTTAGTTCTACTGTGTCCCGATTGACTCGCAGACTGTCCTTGCCTAAGCGGTGACGTGTGACGGAATCGGGACCCCAGTGATGTCGGCTACGGGAAACGTCGCCAAGAAACTTTGTGAGATTAATTTTGATCTGTTCGATCGATGAACAATGAAGTGTTTTAAATTAATATCACTTCACGACTGTCACCGTGGAAGTTTAATAGACGCATGGTCATCAGAGAGATACTGTTTATGGCAACATGGTAGGTCGCCGTAAGTAGTGGATCAATAAACAATACTTTAATCTATTTTTCTGCATTCTTTTCAAACACTATTTATTATTTCACATATTTTATTCTGACTGATTTCGTTCGTGTTTCGCAAGGGACTTCTGAGAGCATTTTAAGGATGTAAATTTTTTTACGCGTCTGTGATTATCTTCGATTCTATCAACAATATGTATGCATGTCATCTAATTTAAGAGCCTATGTGAAAAGACTGGAACTCTTTCGATCGTTATGTACATACCGGTCCATGTATGTACGGTTAACCCCTCAAGTTATGGCACCAGTATTTGTGGATTACTAAATCCATATCTTTCCTTTGCCATTCTTTTATATATAGCTTTCATGGACTTTTCCTCTAATTAGGAAAATTAATAACTGAGTACGCGCTTGAAACAAAAACATTACTAAAGTACCGTCCTATTTCGTTCGGTCTCGTCATGTCTTGGATAGAACAAATGTCGAAACTATTTTTGTCCACAAGCCAGCAGTCAGGGACTGGTCGTCAATTTGTTGTAATTTCGCTTCACTTTGGTAGCCTTTATTTCATGCTTAATGGAATGACAAAGAAATCTGTTTTTTTAATTCGCGCTACTTATAATTCACATTATTCGACAATGTATTGCTAGTCAACCCTTCTCGGGGCATGCAGCTAGCTTCTATGGATCAAATGAAATGAAGGGCAGGGGTAGAGGCGGGGTCGGAGCGTGTCGGTATCGGCGTCCGGTCATTTCTATATCATTCCCGCTCATAAGAATATTATGCTAATTGTAAATAATTATAATGATACCATCTTTTCTATTTAAGCGATAAGAAATAGACGTTTCGTGGCGACTGTAAGCGACAACGAAACATGCTCAAGCGCGTAGTGATCGCTCTTCGTCTGATATCTTCGCGGGTGCAGCGCGACAGCCGGACCCGTCCATCCGGTTGCTGTGTGCAACACTTAACATGTAAATAAATGTAAATAAATGTTAATAAAAACAGTAAAACATTGTTGTGTTGCGTATCATTTATCTAAAGGGCGGCGCCAACCACCGGCGAATTCCCCTCAAACCCAGGGGCGCGGTGCTTGGATGGTCGAAGAAGCAATGAGAGTGTAGCAAGCAAGCGCCCTCTACTAAGAGCTGCTAGTTTCACATGCCACAACGCAACAAACGGATGCATAGAAGTTAGTTAAAATGGCGCTAGATGGCCCGATTTCCAAGATGTCAAAAACACATGTAGTCTATATCGCACTAACGAAGTTTCCTAACGAGTTAACACATATACAACATTCAAATCACGACTAGGGGGAAAGCAGCTGCGCAGCTGCCCCAGATTTTCATCTCTCCACAAGAGCATCGACTGTCCAGCCCGCTGCTTCAGACGTGTACGACGCAGGGGCGCAGTGGCGCGTGGAGCAGTTCTTGCTCCGTGGTGTTTTCCATCCAGTTCAATGTAGCCGGGCTCATTAAGGGGACGTCCTTGCATAACACCTGATTTCTTCGGGAATTCGATGTGTTGGGCTACGACAAGAAGTCAGTCGCACAGGTAATCTCAGCAATCTTAGGTGGGAGTCCGAGGAATCTTAGATAATCTAAATTATGGGAATCCTTTCCTTGGTAATCCTATCGAATTCATGGTAGGTACCTAATTTCGGGGAATGGTAGGTGAAGTTCGAGGAATCATAAATTCGTCGGTAATGGAGAGTATTACTGAAATCATTCAAAAATCCTAAAAACGAGCGACGCCCTGCATGCGTTTTGTTGCATGTGTTTTTGTTTATTCGAATATTTCAAAAAAATTGGGAGCATAAGTTAAATTTTCGGGGCCTGGCCTAGCGTACCAGAGGTCTGGGTTAAAGTCCCGAGATGCACCACTTTCTTTCTCTTTCTGAGTTCGATAAGTACGTTTCGTCACGAATGCGAGCTGCTTCATGGTTCGGAATCCATAACAAAAATTCCCCTTCCCCTACTATGCGGTATAGGGTTTAAGCCCGCCCGAGCTTGTACCATCGCATTGGATGAAAAGATGGTCGAAGCGGCGATGAAAATTTGTCCGTGTTTTCCATCCAGTTCTATGTAGCCATGCTCATAAAGTGAAGGCCCTGGCATGGCACCTAATTCCTTCGTGATGTGGTGTATTGGGCTAATATAATGACGGCAGTTATGTGGTATTAGCCATCCATATCAGGTTGCAAATGTCTTGACCATTTTCGAATCGACGCCCATGCACCAATATATTTTCATTGGTGATGAATGCAATATTTCGGAGAAACATATAATAATTTGCCTTCTTCTATTTATAAAAATTAAGGTGTGGTCAGGATGAGGTGATGCTCACATCCATCGCTTCCTATTTAGGGTTCCGTTCCCAAAGGGTTAAAACGGAACCCCCGGAAAACCCTATTACTAAGCCTCCGCTGTCCGTCCGTCCGTCCGTCTGTCACAGGGCTGTATCTCATAAACCGTAATGGTAGGTAGGTAATTTTTTACAGATTGTGTATTTTTTATTATGCCGCTAGAACAACAAATACCTAGGTGACGTTCAAAAATTGTAAAAATTAAAGGTGCCCCCCCTACAAAAAACGTGCTTATTTGTACGATGGTACGGAACCCTTCGTATGCGAGTCCGACTCGCACTTGGTCGGTTTTTATAACAATTCATATCGCATCGAGCCCTAAGGGGGAACCCCCTAACCCCCAACCCCTTATACAGGGTGTTAATGGTATGGTCCAAACGTTTACCACGTGTTCCTTGGCATATTTGGAGCAAAAAATGTAGATAACATTTTTTTGTATGACTGAAAACAAAATGTCTTCTACCTTTTTTGCTCCATATTTGTCAAAGAATACGTGGCTAGCTTTTGGACCATACCTCCGTTAACAGCCTGTATACGTTCCTGAGCTAATGCATTATTTCAATGCTTTCATGCAAGCATTTAACTTGAAGTTCATAGGTGACAAAGCCTAAATCACACAAAAGGTAGTATTTCCAAAGGTCGCTATCATTCTCAGAAAGTCGAGCGATTTTAATGGGATTTCCATTAGGTTTCTTTTCATTTTCACTGTAGTTCGACATATTATTTATGTAAATATACTTTTTCGTTCTAACTGTCGCTTATTTCAACGAATGTGATATGTATGTAGAATCGACCGTGAAGCAAGGACACATTAATTACTGTAAAAATAACCACTTTATGAATACACTGAAAGGCCAATTTCGCCAATTTCTCGTGGACATCTTGAGCGTGGCGATGAACTTCTCAGCGATCATCAATATGGCATCCGTCCAAATAGATCTGCTGGGGATCTCCTAGTTTACGTCTCCCATGAGATGGGCGATGTGCTCGAAAATCATGGCGAAGCTATAGCTATCGGCCTGGATATCGCGAAAGCATTTGACCGGGTCTGGCACAAGGCACTGCGTTACAAGCTGCCCTCTTATCGCCTTCCACCCGAGCTGTGTGACTGGATCGCCGACTTCCTGCATGGCCGCAGCATAAAAGTCTTGGTTGACGGTTGATACTTCAAAGCCATGTCTGTGAATGCCGGCGTACCGCAGGGCTCTGCATGTGCTGTCCCCAACCCTTTTTCTGCTGCAAATTAATTATTTGCTCCATCTGGGCGACATTGATTGCTACGCAAACTACAGCACGGTGCTAGCCAGGTACACCAGTCACCAGACCGCAAGCCGGGCTGAAGTGGAGGAAAATAGGCGGCGCGTCTCGTTGTTAGACTCGAAGAGACCCTGGAAAAAGTTTCCGGATGGGGTCTCCAGAACCTTGTCGAGTTTAACGCGAGCAAAACACAGGCGTGCGTATTTAGTGCGAAGAACTCCGTTCAGTGTGGCTCCGACCTTCCAGGAAAAAACTCTGCGACCATTCTTGGGGTCAACCTGACGCATGACCTTAATTTCGGACACCATATCAAGGATAAAGCCAACTTCGCCTCAAAAAAGCTGGAAATCCCTAATAGGGTGTGTCAGTATTTCACTCCTGACCAAAAACTGCTACGATTCAAATAGGCGCAGATAAGGTCTTGCGGTGGGTATTGTTCGAATTTGTGGGCCGGTTCAGCTAAACACCTGCTTGGCTCCCTGGCCTCGATACAGCGTCGGGCCGTGCGTCTCGTTGACGATCCCGAAGCGTCGCTGAATTTAGAGCCCCTTCAACTCCGAAGGGATTTAGGCGTCTCTCTCTGTATTTTATCGTCTTTACCATTGATAATGCTCTGCATCCTGCTGGTAATGGACTGCATAAAGCTGTACCTCCGTCCCCTTTCTACCTTCGTTCAACGCGGACCAGTGAGAAAATGCACTGTTTACTGACCACATTACAAAAATAAGAACCCACCGATCTTCTAGATCCTTCACCTTGAGGGTTGGAAAACTATGGAATGAGGTATTTCCGAGGTATTTCCCCCAAAGTACAATCTGGGGTCCTTCAAATATGGTGTGAAGTAGCATCGTTTTCGCAGCCCCCCTGTAAGTTCGAAATCCCATGGGCGTCGTCGGGCACCTTAAAGTGGGCCATCCCGCTCAACTCGCCATACAAACGGGGAAAGAAGATCACGCCCATATTTCTTGACAGAGAACCCAAATTTTGCTCAAAATAGCTTGATTTGATCGAACTAGATGTCTGATGACCATTGGCTTTGTAAAATTGTGTTTGGTTTCTAAGTTATGAGGTCCGAAAGTTCGAAATTTTCGCACGTTTTATACAATAACTTTGGAGGTGGATTACGCAATAATAAAGTAAAAACATCTTAAAAAGATTAGTTATCAGACATAGCTTATTTACTCACGATTTATAATCTATTTAGTTTTTGTTAGATTTTTGACTACAGCGGTCGTGGTTTACTTTTAGCTTTATGTAATTAAAATTTTCGTAAATCTTACCAAATCATACACTATTTATTTATTTATTTATTTATTTATTTATTTATTTATTTATTTATTAGTTACCACCATCCGGAAACTATGCACATTGTCTTTTTTGTGGACATGTAGGATCTTCCTCATCACGGAGCGTATCTTTTTCTTTAAAACAGAGAAGGTCCCAGAGCGTAACAGCACGGTTTTGTACCGTGCCCGCGAATGAGTTAGTCCCGCCCCGGGTTGGGCCACCTTAAGATGTCCTGGCGTACGCCATATACCGCGCTTAACATAAATAAAAACCTGTTGCATACCAGTAATAATACATGAATCCGTCTTGAAGTATTTTAAAAATGTAGTTATTTTTACAGGGCTGCGTACTTGCTTTACTTTCGGTTCTGTATACATATTACTAATATTTATGGATAAACAAATCATTGGGACAAACCGTGTTTGCATTACTTAAGCTTGACGTTTTTTTCTGATTACGGCTTACTTGTTTAATACTTCGACGTTTCCATAAACGTAAATTACACAAACGAGATTTTTTTTAATATGCGTGGTTTGCAATGTTGTATGGATTTTTTATAGGTTTGTAGCAGCGCTGAATAAAATGTCCCATTCAACCAAAGATAGGGGTGTTACCAGTACATCACACTGAAAACCAGTGTGAGAGCCCCATCGTCCTAGCAACACTAAACGTGACATCGCAAGGGGACACGCAACGTAACACGATATTTCCGTCTCTGTCCCTCACTCGCATGGCTTTTGTGATTGGTGTATTCGTATTCAAACGTGGAACGGCGATAGTGACGCGCCGTGGCCGATGACTAGCAAAGCTACCTGAGACAGTCGTCCGTGGGAGCGGCGGAGACCGCACTGGCTTTGTGTTGGTGTAAGCGGCCCAGCCACTCACCGTATTTAGTTTGTAGTCATATGATTGACTGTGTTGTGAACGGTGTGCAAATGGACAATCATCAAACTCGTCAGTAGCACAGTGATCCAAGTAAGTAAACATTAACATTAATGTTACCTATCCATCCCAGTGAATCACTGAGCCATCGCTAATCAGAATCCAAACGGATTCTTTAGTCTAGTCTATAATCGCATTCTGTTGTTTTCGAAATGTTTCAGTTTTTTGTCAATCGAGCATTGTTTTACAACTGAAAGTATATGTTGTAACTGCCAACCCTATTTTAGACGTACACCTACTGTACTTTGATGAATGAGTACAGGGTCGTTGGCACGTTTATCTAGACACCTAGTCACAAAAGCAGTGCATATGTCCATTTTGATGCACAGACTAATCTAAGTCGTTCCATCAACCGTTCAACGACGTACTTAGGTCGGTCTTTTAGTTGAACAACTTTGACCAATTTGTCAGCTAACGTTTTTATTGCTGAAGAAATGTAGGATCTTGGATTGGACTTTAAATCAAATAAGAAATTGTGTCATCCAAATAGATGCTATGTAAGGCACATCCGTACACACTAGCGGTAATATTTGTAATTAGCATGGTAGATACCTACCTATCTACCAGAAACGCACGAGGATATGTTTAAAATATCTTTAAATTAGTAAATTAGTACTTAAATGAAGATAAGAAAATATGCACTCATGGCAAACGCTGAATATAAAGTATGACTACAATATGACATGTATACTATAAACTAAAATTCCTGAGTTAACCATATTCTGTTGAATACCATGACTCCACATATAAAAAATAACCTGTGCTCTGACTTAGCTACAGACGGTACAGATAGGTGTATCTTATCAAACATAAGTGCCTACCATTTTTATCTGATCTTTTTATCAAGCTGCTCGGTAGAAAACGGTGATAGCACAAACATTGTGCTCCCTATTGCTCGCGAAACTGCACCACTCGCGGCCCATGAAGTAACGCTATAGTAGCGTAATCAGCAGAAAAAATGATCTGTCAATTATTTTGATTATCGCAAAACAAAGACGATTTTGTAACATTGATGGGGGCCTCATGCGCCATCAAATTGCTCTAATTAGGTATTTCATGCAAAGCCAGAGAACTGCATAAACGGTGCACCCGGTGCTATAAACCCAGACCATTTGTCTGAAAAGGTCAGACAAGCACAGAACGGAGTAATATGGCACGGCTAATTACATATTAGTTTAAAAGCGAATGAATGAAAGGTAATGTACCATATTTTCCCAAACAATATAGCTAAGTTTGCCAAAAAAATTAGCCAAATTTCCTAAGGGACATACACCATTACTTGTAATACTTATTACTGAGCATTTATTTGAGGATTCTGCTTTCGACTATAAAGTCACGACCAATTAGTTTTCTGTATATTTTCTAAAATCTGATTACAATGCTTCAATGTAGATTTCGTTGGATAACCTCAAATCAATGAGATAACCGTAATGTCTTATCCTTCAAATGCATACAATTATCAACTTACTGAGCAATTTCAAGTCACATACAGTCATTTTCCTATGTACATTTTTTTTATGCGACCTGACATGGATGGCTAATACCACACAACTACCATTATGATATTAGCCCAATACACCACATTCCCGAAGGAATTTGGTGCCATGCCAGGACCTTCCCTTTATGAGCACGGCTACATTGAACTGGATGGAAAACACGGACAATTTTTCATTGCCGCTTCGACCATCTTTTCATCCAATGCGATGGTACCAACCCGGGCGGGCTTAAACCCTACCACCTAGTAGGGGAAGGGGACCTACAGTTTTACATGGATACCATGGAGCAGCTCGCATTCGTGACGAAATGCACTTATCGGAATGGGTATTGAACCCAGGCCTCTGGTACGCTAGGCCACTCCCCGCGCCACTAGGCTACAAGCCGCTCATATAAGTACATTCACTTGATGAACAATGTCTTCATAATTTTCTAAATACTTGCTGATATTTTTAAAAAAGGAAGTAGGTAGGTACATTTTTTTCTAAATAAGCATTTGTGCCCTATGTTAAATTATGTGATTTGAGTACTAACAGACCTTAGTAATTCCTCCCTCTTAGGACCGATCGGTATTAAGTAGGTATCTTTAATTTAATTTATATGGTAATTCGAGAAAAGATGAACAGAAAATATTTAGCTTTAGGCTATTTACGGAATTATTTGAAGAAATAAAATAAGTAAATAATTGCATATTCTATTTCAATTCTAATTAGCAGAAATCTAAGGATTCTTAATACCTTATGCTCATCTTCAAATCAATAGCAAAGAATAATATTAAAATATTAAACTACAGAGTAGAGACGCCGGACATTCGCTTCGGCATCCTTCACATGTGTGATGCAGTAGGTATTTGATTCTAACATCGGATTCGAGTTACGTGAAAAAATCATTTCATTTTGATGATTTCAGAATGGTCACCCTATAGGTATACGCCAGCCACTATTCCTCGCCCTACTGAAATGTGGTGCTTCTGTGGATAATACTGTTACAGTACAGTTCTACTAACTCAAGAGAAAAGGAAGAAGTGGCATGCGGTCGATATCGCAACTGCGCTGTATGGCCTAAGTGGCCGTGTAATTGTAGGGGAATTCGGCGGCGCGTCGTATTCCACACTGTCGAAACATCGCCTCCGCGCGCGAATGTGCCTTAAAAATGCGTTTGTCAACTTAGATGAAGTTTGTCAAGTCATTTCTCACCTACACACACACCAATACGTCTGCGACTATGTGGCATGTAGTTTTTGAAAATAGCGGGTCTCAAAGTAAGTGCGCTAGATGACATATCTCCTTCCTTTTTACCCGACTACGGCGAAGCAGAAAGTATTTTTTTAAAGGTTATGATTTTAGCAGTATGTTTTTATGTATATATAATTATATTTACGTATGTTCCACCGTAGCGCTACTATTTATTCGATTTTGAAGAATAAGATTTCAATCCATTCGTTATTATGGTCCGGGTAACATAGGCACGGAAAATATAAAACAAATAAAAAACTGTAACCCGACTATTAAAAGGTAACACCAATAAAACGATGATATACCTATCTTGTTTCTTACCTTTTAGTGTTCGGGTTACAGATTTTTTATTTTTTTTATCTGAGGTGGGGTGAAATGGTGGGGCATTTACAGAATACATTTTCAAAGTACTTTGCCAAATCCGAAACTATAAGAGTTTTATTTGCCGACGAAAACTGCACTATTAACTGGTGGATAAGTCCGGCCGCCAGGATTACTTTCAGGGAGATACATCTGCATCTAAATACTCATTTTTTGGTTATTGTGTATATTCTTTCCCGACCGAGGGGGTGCAAGTGCACTCGCCTTGCACGCTCCTGCCGGCGCCCATGAATAAGTTTACTTATTTACCTAGAACTACAATCGACTAAGGCTATATTTATGAGTAGGTAATCAAAATGAGCTATTCACTTCAGCGAAACGATTGATATACGATTGATATTAGGTCAGATATTGGCGTCGCTGCGGCTTAAACGATAAAGTGTGTCGGCCACTATCGCGGATATCACCGGCAGCGATACCTGGTCGCGACAGTGTCTTATCGTCGAGATCCAGTGCCGCAGCGACAGCAACCCGACCAACATGTCCGAACACCGAGCGGCCAAAGCCGGCATCAACGCCGACGCGCAGAGGCGCATCCAGAGCAAGTACAACGACCTCATCGCCCACGAGACCCTCGAGTGGATCAAGCTCCTCACCGGCGAGCCCGCCAACACCGCCGGCGACGCCGACAACCTCTACGAGGTCCTCAAGGACGGCGTCCTCCTCTGCAAGCTCGCCAACGCCATCCAGGAGGGCTCCGTCAAGAAGATCAACCAGTCGACGATGGCGTTCAAGTGCATGGAGAACATCAACGCGTTCCTCGACGCGGCCAAGAAGCTCGGCGTGCCCTCGCAGGAGACCTTCCAGACGATCGACCTGTGGGAGAAGCAGAACCTGTACTCGGTGGTGACGTGCCTGCAGTCGCTCGGGCGCAAGGCCGCCGGCTACGGCAAGCCCTCGATCGGGCCCAAAGAGGCGGACAAGAACGTGCGCCAGTTCAGCGAGGAGCAGATGCGCGCCGGACAGAACGTCATCTCGCTGCAGTACGGCAGCAACCAGGGCGCCAACCAGAGCGGCATCAGCTTCGGCACCAAGCGACAGATGTAGCCGGCGCTGTTGCTCTCCATCGTCTTAATACTTGTTGTAAATTATTTTGTATGTTTGTAATAAAATGCACTTATTTTCCGAATATCAATCATGTGTCTGATTATTACCTTATCTCGAAGAGAGGTTCAACCTCCTGCAAGCCCAGCAACCGCGTCGTCGTGGTCGTAAAGAGGGTAACGCCAAGGATCGAGCCCATAAAATCACTACGCGCACGACTCGACAATGACAATAGAACTTTGAAAAATGTGTAGAATAAATTAGACTCCACATCATCATCAGTGAATGTTAAAATCAATAATTTTGGTATTTCTTTGTAAATCCTATAAACGACGCTTCTAGTGATAACGAAACTATTTACCTCATAATTATGTATCGATCAAATTCCTGATGGCAATATTATGATTTCTGCCATATCGGTCAAGTATAATAAATTAAAATATACTACTAAATTGTCAAACTGAAAAAAAATGTACTGCGAAAGAATAATATGAGCTCATGCATAGTTAAAGGACTCATAGCTGTTTCAGGAATGTGTAATAGCGATTAGATAAGGTTTCAATGCGACGGTTTCCAATAATAATTATCGCGCGATTGCGTAAAGTGTGCAAACTAGAAAGTACCTATGTGTTTTGTACAATCGAACTAAGTTTACGAGTAGTCGTTGAGATCTTTGGATTCCGTGTTAGAAACCAGGGTCCGTGGCAATGACTTGACTTCAAACTTCTTTGGTTCAGAGACACTTTGTCTCGTTGGAGGCGTCCGGTGTACTTATTCCCAATTCTGGATTCATGGTTCGCCAGCCAAGCATAACACTTTTGCTGAACAGAATGGCCGAAAAAAGGAGTGACAATAATTCTAAATTTAAGTAAAAATACAATTGTTATTTGATTTGAGGTTTTTCAAAGAAGTCTACATTTATTGTAATCCAATTATGAAAATAATCAGAAATTCCGTGCTCAAGAATCAGGAATATTTCAGTTGAGAAAACCGCTTTTATAGTGGTTTGTAAAAAGCTTTTTTCGGAGGACTTCATTCATCTTAAATCATTATTCACCTTGCTCCGGAATATTTCCGTCGAGAAAACCGCTTTCACACGACTTAAAGAGCACGGAATGGAAACAAAAGACCTACGTTCTATGGATGTTTGCCACCCTGCCAGGTTATGAAAAAAATATTTTGTCGATAATAAATGTGCAGGTGAATGATCTTAATTTTATCATAGATTAACTGAAGAGTATTTAATGTATGATATAAGAAGACTCGAAAAATATATCATACCTTGTTTGTGACCTTAACGTCCAGCAAATGATAGCAATATCAAGTTCAAAGAAAAGGACAAAAACTCCTTAAGAAAATGACTTAGGGCCGAGTACAGGAATGGACAAAACATCAAAATCAACGTCAACGTATGATTAAAGACGTCACTTTTTATGGACAGTATGAAAGGAACTCCATGTGGTTCACTAAAAGTGACGTGTTTGAACATTAATTAACTCAGCTGTCTCTTCGTGCAATCGGGGCTAAATCGATACGTAAGTCGGCGGTCGAAATGAAAGCTTACTATTTATGGTGCGGATGATTGAGTGGTGCCGCTGCCGCCATCGCCACCCCCAATCGAGACTATCAGCTTTGTGCAATTGGCCCAAAAACATCATAACCTAAACATCCAAAGTAATGACTGAGTCCTGAATGACATTAAAATAAGGTCGCATTTAACATTCGAAATTTTTATTAGTTTTATTAGATCATAGTGGTATTCTCCGTACCACGGGTTGATATGGCCTAGGCCCGTGGAAGCCTCTTTTCCCTTAAAAATTTGCATCCCTTGAGAAGGTGATGAGTTTGTCGTTTCTTCAAGGGCTTATCACTAACATACTACCGGCCACTAAAATCGCAATTTGTGTTTACAAAACACCACACGGTTAAAAAAAATGTTTCCTTATTTTTTCTGCGCTGGCGCATGTCAGTCAGTCAGTCAGCGTGTTTGCGTCCACTGTTGGACATATGCCTCTCCAATTTTCCTCTAGTCCTCCCGGCCTTCAGCGGTACGGAACCACTGCTTTCCGCCGACTGGCGCATACCATGCGGGTATTTGAAACATTTAAGATAAACTGAAAAAAATCAAATTCTTCCCCTCCAATCCGACACACAAAATGGTGTAACTTTTTACCAAACAATATGTGGTCTGCATAGAACAATTTGGAGCTGAAATTATAGTTTTACTTTGAATGTTGAGGTCTGGGTCTAATTGCACTATACTACACATACATTATTTATAAATCTACATACATATACTGTTTAGCTGTGCTGTGAATATGTCAAATTTGCTTCCCTACATCAATTAACAAAGATTTTGGCAATTCGTTTTGGGTATCTAAAAAATGTTGGCATATTTTCACCACTTTTTGAAGAAATGTATGTATGTATGTTCACTAATTACTGAGTCCATATTACCATATCTGCGTAGACATTTTAAGTAATATAAATGTGTTGATAATATAAAAATCCAGGAACGGACGATTTAGTATATGCCTCAAATGCTCTATTACTGCTCTATTCAATGGTGTGTAATATTATAACTTCGATCAATCCGAAGAATAATTCACTCCACTTCACTTGATCTTATTTGCCACCTATATTGCACCTGCAGAGATTGTCAGCTGCACACAACATATTCATAAAATCATGAGTAATTGTTTATGTGGGTGGTAATGGCGATGGACGTGTTGTGCGATACGTGATGTGTATATTAATGTATTCGCGATGTGTGAATGATTATTTTGCATATTTTGCGGAAGTGGGGCTGCTTATTATACAGCGTTCTGCAAACTACAATAATACAGTTGATCGTCGCGTCGATTAGCTAAACAATCGTTATCCAAACGAATATGCAATATGTTTTCTATCATTGTTTTACATTATCAAGTTAAACTTCTTTGCTGGCGGGCCTCAAATGTTCAAGAAAAAATAAGATCGCTTAGGCGTGTTGGGGGAACCGGTAGGTGGTCGGCAGGTAGGTAGATGAAGGAAAGTGCCTCAGCAGCAGGGAAGATGCGGGTTGGAAGCGAGGAGAATGGGGGTAGATAGATTTGAAGCATACTATACGCTAACCTTTCTATGGCGTAATAATTTAAATACAGACATACCAAACAGTCCCTCCCGCCTTTCGGCAGAGCCCGTAGTCCGACTTCTCACCTTAATTGCCGTTTACGCCAAACCATTCGACTAGCGTTTTCAAAAGTATGGAGAATTGAAGAGCGTGGACAGTGGGCGCTTAGCGAACTGACATTTGCTAGTTTGACAGCTTATGCCATGGAGGTGAAGAAATAACGCTTATGCGTCTTCGTCATCGATACGTTCACGCAGACTCCGCGTTTTCATACAAATCGGTCGGTCGAGTTGTTTTTTTACAGGTTGAAGAAATAAAACTCGCATGGGTTTCGAAGTTCCATAATCGCCAATTTGGTGAGGACTCGAACTACCCTTACTTGAAGCAGCGTAGCGTGACGTTTCCACTGTCGCTCCCGGGGACCTACCCTATATCGGCTGCACCGGTGTGGCACCTTACCTCATTGTTTATTCCACCCGCACGCACAGTATCTCGGCAACGGTGCGTACAAAACAATAGCCCCGACTGTTAGGGTCAGAGGAAATGCAACGCATGCGATCCTTGCATAAGTACAGTCTACACGGAAAGTGCATACCATGACGGTTGTGAAGACTATCGTTGAAACAATGTGCGACCGTTTCATGATGGCAGTTAAATTTGAATATTCGTTCAGAAATTCTAAAGCTAAGATAGGAAAGATCTGCCCATGTATTCCTTCCAAAAAAAGGAGATTGCTATCAGCGAGCCTATAACAAGACCCGCGGTCGTAAATGCTTTTTTTTTTTGCTCTTTCGAAAAATGTTTGCAGTATTACACTCTATTTTGGAGCTAAAGTTTCGTTTTGGAAGACCACCCTCGACATGACCTTTTTTTTGGCTCATTCTAAATCCCCGCAAACGAAACTAATGTATAATATCTTTCGATTTACCTACTATCATCTGGTAGCGATCGAAATATTTTTTGGTAATCCCTTAGAAATCTTGGTAGTCCTTTAAGGCTGTCCCGACCCATATAAAGTTGTTTGCACACATAACGCAAAAAGTATTGCACTTTAAGCCAGGAATTAATAATAAAAGTTTAATATAGTCATATTACTTGCAGCGAAAACAATTTCACAATTTCAGGATTATTGGTTTTGTTACAATTTATTTAAATACGATTTTTATTTAACAGCGCCATCTAACGGTGTAAAACTTCTAATCGGCAATTACAACGAAACCATTAAGGCCCTGGTACTAGCCAAATCGCAAAGTTAGACGAGGCACCCCAAGTTAACTAACTAAGTCTGACGATTATAAGTGTCATTCTTACAATATATGATTCCTTGTCTAGGAATCGACCTATTTTCGTTAATGTATGTTTCTTTTTTCTATACAAAATCATTGCGGAAACGGTGTCCATTTCCGAACTCTTTTGACTAAATGTAGAAATCTAAAAGCAAATGGATTTTTTTGTTTATGCATATATGCTGTTTTTGCTTATATCTAAAAATCTAATTACTTTAAGATTTCTAATGAGAAAAATCAACTTTTTTATTTTTATTATTATTTAAATAAATGATGGAATAAAAAAATATTAACAATCCATTATCAGTCTGGAGTTCTATTTGGATTTGCTGAAGCGTTTCACTACATATTATTACATTTGTTAAAAAGTGCATTTGTATGGCGCGAGTAGTTGGCTAGTCCTAGCGCCTTAAACCTGAAATTGTGAATATGTTTTCGCTGCAACTGCTATGGCTATATTTAATATTTTTGACGAATTCGTGCCTTAAAGTGCAATACTTTTTGCGTTCTGTTTAAAAAAAAACATTGTATGGGTCGGAACATCCTTAAGGATCATATTAATCAGTGGGAGATCTTTGGTAGTCCTTGAGGAATCCTTGGGAATCTCGAAATCACAAGGTAATACTGGTCATATTGACTACTGGCAATCTTGGTGTACCCCTTTTCGTCGAGTGACTGACCCCTCGGCATAGAACTAGAAAAAATGTTTTTTTACATCGATACCCCTCGGTATAGACAATTTGTCCATACGGCCGCAGCGCGAAGGCGGTGGCGGCCTCGGTGGCGGCGCGGAGAAACGCTTCTTCGTTTTTTTCTTCTTCCTTTTCTCTTCTGTAGTAAAAACTGTGCGCCGGTGATTCACCTGTTCAAATTCTTATTCGTGAAACTTTTTCACACGAATGACCCTCGGTGATTATCCCTTTTAAAATATTCCAATTAGCGTGCGGTGACATAACGTAAAATGAGAGTGATGACGTAATTCCCTATAATAGTTCCATTTTAATTCTATGAGAACGTTTCCTCAATTTTATTTTAGCACCTGCGTCTAACAACATTACTGCATTGCCATAGTCGCATACCAACCGATGACAACATGTTAACCAAACATGACACACGGCAAAAAAGAATAATCTCAGGTTCAATGAATAGTATATGTTATCAAGCGCGTGGAAAGTACACGTTTTTGTAGCAGCCGGCGAATCGCGACGTCACTCTTTAAACAACTGTCGACGTCAGGAGAGCGCTCGGTTGAAAATCGATCCGTGGTCTCCGCGTGTCGCTGTCGTCGAATCGTAGGTGACTCACGGCAACCGCTCACATGATTCTTATAACCGCAAAGAGGCGTCTCGCTTGAAGGGAATTTGGTACACATGTTCTATCAGCTCCTGATTGATTTTATGTTCCTGGTCATGGATGGCTTATACCGTACCCGCCGTCATGATATTAGTCTAACGCACCGCATTCCCGAAGTAATTAAGTGCCATGCCAAAACCTTCCCCTAATCAGCACGACTACATTGAACTGGATGGAAAACACGGCCAATTTTCGATGGTGTCGACAGGGGTGGCCTTAACCCTACCAACCAGTAGGGAAAGCATTGACAACATTGAGGGGAAGGGTAAAGTTTAACATGGATTCCGTACTGAGCTGCGAGCCGCACATCTATTTTCGACTAGCTGCGGTACCCGGCTCCGCTCGGGTTAGTGTCGGCTAAATTATTTCATGGATAAAAAGTAGCCCACATGGCTGATCCAAAATAGGGTCAAACTGGTCCAGGACAATGTATCCATCTACCAAATTTAATCATGATCGTTCGAGATGAAATAGCATGATTTAATGAGAAACATCCAATTATTCCCATTTAGAGCTCCGTTGACATTTGGTGGCTATTTAAAAAAAAAGCATTTGCCGCCAGAACCTTTCTGCACTTGCACTGCAACATTGCTTACCTAGTAAGTAAGTAACGTGTAATGTAGGTAAGTTTTGCGTGGACTCCAACCCACAGCTAGCCTCAACATCGAAAACAGTAACCCATCTCGAACCTGACTGCTCCCAGAGATCCTATACATTGATAAAATACGCACATAAATCGGGTTAGTGGTTCGCAAGTTATAAGAATTTAACACTCACCCTTCTGGTAATGAAGCGTTATATTATGTAGCCTATAAGTTTTGAGTCGAATCAGGCTAGACGTAGATACAATCCGCATCTAAATCGAGTAACTGGTTCTCAAGGATTTTGCCAAGTAGTCCTAAAGTTGCGGGAAATACCAAGCTGTACTCCCCCCCCCTCACCCGCCGCCGTCGGACCGCCCGCCCCTCCCCCGGCCCCGCTCCCGCCACCGCCCCCGGACCCGCTCCCCTTGGTGTGAAGTAGCGCTACCGGCATCGTTTTCGCAGCCCCGTGAAAGTTCTAAAGCCCATGGGCACAATATCTTTATAAATTGTAGCCTATGTGTTATTCTGATGTATAAGCTATAATATTGTAAAGTTTCATTAAAATCCATTCAGTAGTTTTTACGTGAAAGAGTAACAAACATCCATCCATCCATCCATCCATCCATTATTACAAACTTTCCCCTTTATAATATTTATTAGATATCTGTCTAATAATGAATAATAACCGGTGCACAGTGTGGAACCAATGTCGGTGGCCAAAAGGACTAAATGGCGCAAATAGAAAAAATAATAATAACACGATTATTAACGATCTTAAAAAAAATATGAGCTGGGCATTAAATTTAAATGCTTGCATTCGAACTATACTTTTAGCCTAACTAGGTAAATATCGAAGGTTAATAAATTAAATAAGGACATACTCGTAAGTAGAAACAATGTGGTAAGTATGGAATTAGAATGACAGCCATGAAATGCTAGACATCCACGACACGTCGTGACAAAACCTCGGAAAGGAAAATAACAGCCAATGACGCAGCGGCCGAAATGTTCCTTTCAACTACTGACCTGATGGAAGGATCCCCTCGTTTGAGCACCACAAAATCCGGCGTATCGCGACCCCGAAGCCGTGAACAGCGGAAGCCATTACAGAGGTGGAAGGAAAGGGGGACAGGGAGACAGGGGGGAGGGGGAGGCTCGACCCGCCATTCGCCGGAAGTACGGTATTAGGCACAGACGTGTTCACGGCTGGCCGGCTCCGTGACACCGCCGGCAGCGAGCAGCCATCAATCCGGAACTGCGGCGCGTCACCCGTCCGTATCCATTAACATTTTGCTGTTGGTTTGGGGATATTTTTTTTGTAAAACCTATGACCGCTAGGTAGAACTAGATCAAAACATCAGTAAAGACCAAAATAACATCAATGAGTGCTTTGAATATCTAGTTAATGAGGACTAGGAGTAGTGTATGTGTGTAGGAAAAAACACTGACGGGTTTTTTATTTCCAAAACATCGAATAACTAATATCGCATCTACAGTTATACGAGTCCATGACACCACATTCCTGAGAACTATATGTAGGAAAGACCTTCCTTTTTTTTCAGCAAGGTTCCAAAAAATCGCCTAAAGGGGCACATTTTTACGTCTACAAAATGCTTCAAAATTTTACCCTCAGCATCTTCCGCTGGTGGAGTGTTTTTACGATGTTTTAATGGAGACATTGTGTCAAAATTGAAATATGTATTGGCTTCTTATGTACAAGCATATTATTAGAATATTACAATTTTTTTTAAATTAGTATGATCAAAGCAGTTAATGCCTTTACTAAAACATTTCTTACTTTCCAGTTACACTTGTTAAAATATATCTATGAAGCTGTGTCACGCAGCTGGCGCCAGAAGGAACAACCTAGCCGGTCGGACGTTTCATGCTCTGTGGCCTATGGCGAGCTTGGTTGATTCCGGGGTTGATCCAAAAGCAATATCCTATTTCGTTTCCGTCTCCGTGTCCACTCTTCGCCACAAATAGATATCGACCGTCCTTGTCCGGCTTCTTGGACAGTCTTTATTTATACACGTTGTGCTTAGTCTGCAATAATGTGAACTGTACACACAGTGACTGCACCGGAGAGTGCATTCCATTAACTGAGATGCTAGGTGGATAATTTATCTCCCAAGTAATGGTCCTTACTTAATTCAACAATCGATTCATCGTAAACTACGTTCACTGACGCCATTATGTTGCGACGTAGTAAACTTCATATTTTATGGAAGCAAGTTTTACGATTGCTTATGTTATCTGAGACTTTACTAGTATACGTATTAACAGTTATCCCTTATTTGCCACGGTTGCTATGTCATCAATATTGTGTATGCATATTATGTTGGTTTGTTTTGTTGGGGTTGAAAGATTCACCTAGTCATGACGAGGCTTCGTTATCTCTTATGACTTAACTGACATTACCGATTTCCAACAATACTTTATGACAGTCACTTTAGTATTAACCTACGTAACAGGTATCCGAAATGGAGAAAGTGGTCGAAAGTTCGTTTCTTTATTCCGATAATAGCTTCGACATTAACCATTCATGGTTGTTATGAACCGGAGGTCGTGTCTACCGTACTTACAAAAGAGAAAAGGTAGGAGAGGAGAGGTGCCATGTGTGTTACCTGCCGCGCTGCCCCGTAATCCAGTCAGGCGCGAATGTGCTCCCGATATGCGTTCTCCAAGTTAGTAAGTTCCCACTATATCCTACTATATGTGCTCCGTCTTCCCATAATAATGGTTAAAGATAAACTGACCAACAATATTTTCGGGTGTGAATAAACTTTTTTTAACAACATTCATTTGAAAGTAGTTAATTTATTACATTACATAAGACAACTGTTAAAAAGTTTTAAGTTGAAAACGAACGGGGGTCAGACTAGGCATGACGTATTTTTCAAGGGGGGCTATGTGACGAAATTTGACTATAGGGAGGGCGGGCTATAAATGAGCGAAATTGAGCCCTACGAGAAAACCTTTTGAAATCCTTGGATCATTCAACAAAATCAACTAAATATTTTGCATAAATTCAACCAGCATGAGTCAAGGAGAGAGCCGCCTATGGAAGATCGCTGCGGCCCCGATATTTCTATGAATTGAAAATTTCGATTAAGCAAAAAAAAACTCCCGCACCCGAATTTGAGTTCAATGGTCGTCAAGAAAATTAATATTCGAATGATTAAAAAAAACTCGTGCGGCCGCGTTCGAGTAGAATAGTCTTCAGAATAAATTAAAACGATGTACAATGGTCAGAAATTTTAAAGTTGCGACTTTTAAAAAGAAATTTAAAAGTTGCGAGAAATGGCTTTTTACAGGCTTCTATTTTTTTCCCGTCCTAAGCCCGAGCCTATAGGAAAATCAACCGTTACGCCCAGCCACGCCAGTGGCCTATACGGTCTATTGACAAGACCAAAGCTGGTCAAGGGTAGCATTACAAAAAAAAACTTTGATCCTGGCTGGATACACTTTAAATCACCTACGTGAGCGATCCCGGAGGAGTAGGTAGGTGCCTACGACATGAACGTATTAACTCGGCGATGTCAAGTGATCTGCCCCCCTGACTAACTCTGAATTGATCCTGCTACTTTGTTTATTGACCTGGCTCTTTATTGATCAGCCCACGACCTTCGTTTGGTTGAAAGTATGATCATAAAAAAGCATATACAATATTTTAAGATAAATTCCCATTCAATAATAAACCACAAGTCATCCATAACAAATTTTTTAAAGAGATTTTCTCAGGGATAGTCCCATATGCATATTCCCAGCCTTTTCGTTCGTTAGAGTCAAACATATAACTATCTGGGTAATAAGCAAGGGTTGTGGATGACTAGAATACACACCCTGAGGATGTAGGTATTAATATAGCAAATAATAAAAATCGCTTAAAACCACTGAGGGCAAAACCAACATTGTTAGCATTACAAGAAGTAATTAAGCTAACTACTAACTGGACCAAGTAAACATGAGCGATGTAGGCCTATTATTGGATTTTTGCTGAGGATTTTATCCGCCGATAAAACCGTTTTAATAGCGGTTGTCAAAGCTAATTTCTGGAAGCTTGAAGCGATCGAAAAACCGTGCTCCAGAATCTTTCCGCCGAGAAAACCGGCGGAAAGATTCTGGAGCACGGCTTTAGGAAAAGCTGTTTTTTTACGAATGAAGGATTCCTGATTGCTGAGTACGAAATTCTAAGAATATAACCAACTACCAGCATTAAATACGATTTACCCCTGATTTCACCACCTCCAGCTACCTGAAATCAGATAGTTAACTTTCGGTTACATTGCAAATTTACATCGTATAACCGAAAGATAACTTTGGGATTTTTATAGCTGGAGGTGGTGGAATCATGCGCTGGACAATGGAAAAAAGGAAAAAAAGTCGATGAAATAAATAAGTAAACACAATCAATTAACAACGAAAGCTCCAACTGGCGAATTAATCTTGCAGAAGTATGGTATATCGATCAATAGTACTCCCGCTTCCTTGTCCAATAGAAGCCGGTCAAGATGCAAGTTTGCGGTACTCGAAGGCTGCGCGGAACCGTTACAATTTATCTGCGCAACCCGTTGGAACAACCGACCTTCGCGAGCAACGCCGCTTGCGTCGGTCGCGCGGCGAGCGTGTCGTGTCTCCTTGCACAACGGAGCCGCGCCGCGCCGTCTTTTGAATTGCAACCGGTTCGTTTTTAGGCTTGCGGAACACTGTACATACTCGCGTTTAGTTTGATGGTTACTATAAAACTGTACTTTTGAAAGCTTTATGCAAACACATAGGTAGTCACACTTGTAATAGTTTTTGTAGCGTATTTCGTGGTCAAGGCCGATAGGATAAACACGGTATCTCTAGCACGAAGCCTCTTTTAGCACTTTTATTGAATTATGAAATTGATATGAGCATTGTAGATATGCCTTCTAAACTAAGTTTAGGATAGAATCTTAATCTGATTACGCCAGTACTTGCTCATAAACTAGGTCAAAATCATCACACCGCTATCCACTCAACGTCAACGGAAGCGAACGGTAACGAAGATCTTATGAAAAATCACATGCAACAGCACCAGCACTTCACTAGTAATTACTGCCAGGAAAATCGTTGACTGGGCGTGCTAGATAAAAACGATTGCCTCTAATGCTACAGTAAAGAGAACCGTACTGACTGTGAACTATAAATCGGGCAACTCTCCATGGCTACTTCTGACATTAGCACATTGCTAGCGGGCCGGTCTAGAGTTGGTTGCATTAGCTGTAAACCAGTTTCTTCCTCGGACCTAACTTGGAGCTACGACGCTCGCGGGGGCTTGATCATGTGCACTAGTGATGTGCAGAGCCTTGGCTATCCAGACGAAATTTGCTGACAACGAAATGAGTTTTTTGTATGGGAAATGATTTAAGAAACACTATCATTGATGCTTATTGATTTCTTAGATAATTAGGTCGTTCCAGTAATTAATGAAATATTTTTCTAAATTTACATTTTCAGCAAAAGTAAAGGCACAATGGCTTTTGGTTTTGGGTTTATCATATTTTATCATCGTGTGAAAGTACTGCGACTTACACATCGATATTATTTGCTTTGGTATGTCGATGGACTTATTATTTAGCAGATGTATCCCTTTTTGCTCTCAATCTACTTTTATATGCTTTTTGGCATTCATTCTAAGTCGAATTAAGCATGCAGTTAAAAATGATTGTACAACGACGACGAGTAGTTGGACAGTCAAACTCGATCCGTGGTTCGCCTCAAATTATTAGCTGGACTTGTTACATTTTATCGAGTGTTTTCGAATCATTCGTGAACACTTTTAAATTTAACTCACAATGTAGGTCTGTTGTTGTACTCGATATTCCATACGCCGAACTCGGAGGTCAAGCGCAACACTGGTTCAGTGAGGTACGCGCACAGTCCGATCCACGAGACATGCCTTGGCATTGAGGGAACACGGAACTAGACGAATATGGAGCGAACTGTATGACTAATCCATGAATATTTATTTTATGCGTTTGCGTAATGTTGGATATGTATATCTAGTTATACCGTCGACTCTTTCTGTGTCGGTTAGCGTCATTGGTTAGCGTATAAAGTAGGAACATTTAAAAAAGCTTCGGTCTGTCGCGACGTATGTCGCATACCCCTGTGATTATCTTACATTGTTGTGAATTTTGACGTTCCGCATGCATGATCGATTTAAATGCAATGATTGATGATCGAAACATAGGGGCTTTGTCGGAGTGCTCACGTCGTGTCCATGGACTCCTTTCTGGGCCGTTCTCGAGGCGGCTACGGGCACGGTCGTGACCAGCGAGCATGGAAGGACGGGAGTAGCAACCGAAACTGGCGTAGACACTTTTACATTCAATGGCGGCAGCGCCGACAAGTGGGTTCGCTTACTAAGAACCAATTTCTCGAGTTCCAATGACACGTAAGAACACGTCAGAACTTGACAGATCTAGTGAAATGAACATTCGAAGTTGCGCGTACCGAATTCGTAAGCGAACTAGGTAACTATAGTTAGAACTTTTCCATTAAGACAGTCGTTACCCTATCAATTCCCTATACTACGGGCGATAACTGTTTCCATGCTCTAAATGTTTTATTAGGTTTTTTGTTTTGTTTTGAATTCTTAAATATATTGTCAAAACGTACGATTTTTACTTTTTTTTTATATATTGGCTAATATACATTGGAAAAAGTTGTTTACTGTCATTTTAGAATTATTTTTACAAGAAAATACAGATATTTAGATGAAAAAAAAAACGGACATAGAATCATGGTTTTGATTAGAATATGACAACTAACAAGGGTAGGGAAGTCCGGAAGACGATTTCGCTAGTTTTATTCGCAGTTGGCGTGAAAATTAGTACCTTGACTAATCTGTGACATCGACCAATGGACAAAGACAGCATTTCTTTTTTTTTTAACTTTAGTGCCTCGTTGGGCCGTAAGCATCAGAAAATAACACTCCCCATACAAGCGTATTTTGCTAATAATTTGAAAACCACTTCCAATTTGCTTCATATACAAATACGAGTATCTACGCATGCACGTGTTTGTCTTTTCTAAAAATGTATTCTCTGTCATTCAACAAAAAAGAGAAAAATTGTATGGAAACTTTTCTCTTTCCTGTTATTTGTTTTTCTTTAGATTATTCAGCAAAACAAAAACCAGCAGAAACAGATATTTATTGTCAAATATTATGTAGATACCAGTTATCATACAAATTAGAACAGTGTTTTTCAAATGATTTAGTAAACTACCTTTGTATGGGGGAAATAGCTTACGGGCTGCAGGCCTATTCCTGGAATTCCGTAATCACGAATCAGGAATCCTGAGTCCAGAAAATAGCTAGCGGTTTGAAAAACTAATTTTTAAAAAACGGAACACCTTGATTAATAAAAAAAACTATGCTCCGAAATCTTTTCCGAAGACTCAGGATGCCTGAGTGCTGATTACGGATTTCCACTCGTGGCCACGCTGTTGCCGAGTTTCGCTTGCCTCTCGCATCCTTCCATGGTCGCTGGTCGCGATCGCGACGCACCGCGATCCGCTAAAGTCCAGACTGGCGAGGTCGACGCCCCCTGACTGCTGCCTTGAGTTTCGCGCATACAATGCCGGCAGAAGCGACCGACATACATCATATTACTTTCGAGATGCAAACGATCTTATGTTTGGTTCGTGTGAGTTCAGAACGGGCCGAAATTGTCTGCAAGCCAATAGACATGAAACGCGTAGTTATTGTCACATCAGAATGTTTTGTATGGAACTTCACTTGGATGGCTAATACCACACGTACCGCATGATATTAGCCGAACACACCACATGGGAACTAAGTGCTATACATTTAACTGGGTGGAAAACCGGTAAATTTGTATTGGCGCTTCGACCAACGTTAATTCAATAAGTAAAGTAAGTAAAGACCTTCAGTAAGGGGACCTACAGTTTTAAGTGCCACGGCCAGCCCCAATAGTCGACTCGACTTCTGCGCATTTACTTATAAATCATTTCTTATGCGCAAGTGTGCGACTTGATTAAATTAAAAGCACTCACAATTTGTGTAAGATCGCCCTCTCCGACGCGCGACTGGATGATGTAACATGTCCACAAAGCTGGCAATGCGCATGGTGCTTGATTTGGTAGATTTACTGAAATTTAAATTACAAAACGATTTACAGCTTAAAGTAAGGCTGTAATTAAGGTTAAGTTGACGACGGCTTTTACACCAGAGTATACTTGTAATGCTATAAATTATATTAATTTATATAATTGAATTAGTAACTTTATTAGTTGTAAGTAACTTAAACTTAGGGTTGCTGTTTCTATTGTTCTTTGTTCTTTGCCTTACAACTGTTCTGCCAAGGAATTGTTTGGCAGTAGCATTTAGATCTAAGTATGTATTTCATAATTGTGGACGGAAAAATATGTTATGTAAACCCGTGAAGTTTCTTTGCGGGTTCTTCTTTACTGGGTTGATCGAATCCGCGGATCTTTGTGACGTAACTTGGTGTAGTTTGACTACCAAAAAGTTTAAATAAAATGAAATGAAAAAAAATGAAATGAAATCAAAAACCGAACAAAAATTAAATTGATTGACTGCGTTTTAATTTTGAGTAATCCACGTCCAAACTTCTTGTATAAAGCGCGCGAAAAAAACGTATTCTCGGGCCATATAGCATAGAAACCAAACAGAATTATACAAAGGCAATGGTCATCAAGCATCTAGTTCGATTTAATAAAGCTGTTTTGAGTAAAATGCACAACAAGAAATATGCACATGATTTTGTTTCGACGTTTGTATGGGGAGTTGAGCGGGAAATAGTTTATAATATTTCATTCTATGCTGTAACCATCAATTCAGGTAAGGGGCCTGGCCTACATTTCATAAGCTGCCACACTGGCTCCAGAGGTATAGAAAAATCTAAAAACTTTTCATAGCCCACAATCATGAGTTTATTTGAAATAAAATTCACATTTCCAAGTCGAATGAGTGATCAGAAGCATTAAATCTTGCCAGCAATTTACGGACCTTATTCACTAAGCCAGGTGTTCAATAGTCGAATCTGGAACGAATAATACCTCCCAAACAATTGATCCAATTCGGACGTGAACGAGGTCAAAAAATCAACAGACCATCACGCACGCCATTATTTCTCCAATGTAAGTAGGTTCCTAGTAGGTGGCCGCTACTATATTTTTATTTTAGCATCTATTTCTACGTAATTGTATGTAAAAAAGACAATGTGCATAATTTAAGATTTGGTAAGATTTACGAAAATTTTAATTTCAAAACGACTTATAGCTAAAAGTAAACAACGACCGCTGCAGTAAAAAATCTAACAAAAACCAAATAGATCATAAATCTTGATTAAATAAGCTATGTCTGATGACTAATCTTTTGACGATGTTCTTACTTTATCATTGCGTAATCCACCTCCAAAGTTATTGTATAAAACGCGCGAAAAATTCGAACTTTTGAACCTTATAACTCAGAAACCAAACACAATTTTACAATGCCAATGGTCATCAGACATCTAGTTCGATCAAATAAAGCTATTTTGAGCAAAATTTTGGATCTCTGACAAGAAACATGGGCGTGATCTTCTTTCCCCTTTTGTATGGGGAGATGAGCGGGTTGGGCCACCTTAAGGATGCAAAATTGTATAATGCTCCGTGTTCTAGTTAACCAGCTGTTTAGATAACGTACGGAATACCACAACTAAAATCAAGCATCTCATCTGTAATTAAAATATTGCTACTTTTATTTACTAATATTCGGAAGTAAATAAAAACATGAAATAGAATGCTACTTCTAAAGTACGAACACCCAATTATGTTTTCTTCTGCAACTTTATTTCGAACTATATCTGTCTCTTTCTATATTATACGTATTATAAACTTAGAAATGACATTACTTTTAGAGGTAGTAATACCCGAGAATTCATTATTTAGGCCTTAAATAATTCGAAAGTGGAAAATAAAATCTATAACATTTGTGTCCACAGTGCTTGCCAATCTACTTTAAGCACCTCACAAGATCCGAGGGGTCAGCCTATCAGGGGGTCAATCTGGTGTACAATTATTTAGCAACTATATAAACAGGTTACAACTATTTGGGAGTCCTGGGAATGTGGTGGGAGTCGAAGGAATCTCTGGAAATCTGGAGTAATTTGAGGGAATCTGAGAATCTTAAGGATATCATTGGCAAACTATAACGTGAATTGGTAATTTTAGTAATGATAGACGCGTGATTACGAACGAATAGCGTTAAGGAGAATATATCTTCTCATATTAGAGGAAATCTGTAATTGGCAACATATTTTAGCTCCTGTATTTTGTTAACTTGTGATGTAACACGCTGTTGATTTCCCAAATAAAATAAAATAAAAGAAAAGATTTTTTTTTATGCGACCTGACATGGATGGCTACCACACAACTACCGTTTTGATATTAGCCCAATACACCACATTCCCGAAGGAATTAGGTGCCATGCCAGGACCTTCCCTTTATGAGCACGGCTACATTGAACTGGATGGAAAACACGGACAATTTTTCATTGCCGCTTCGACCATCTTTTCATCCAATGCGATGGTACCAACACGGGCGGGCTTAAACCCTACCACCTAGTATAGGGGAAGGGGACCTACAGTTTTACATGGATTCCGAACCATGGAGCAGCTCGCATTCGTGACGAAATGCAATTATCGAACTCTGAAAGAGAAAGACAGTAGTGCAAGTTGGTATTGAACCCGGGCATCTGGTACGCTAGGCCAGTTCCCGCGCCACTAGGCTACGAGCCGCTCTTAACTTTAGACATTTAGACATTTTTTATATATTATTTTTAATTTAAAATGGCTTGTCGTCGACATCGTTCGAGGAATGTAAAGACAATTGACCGAAGACCTTTTTTTTAGTAATTTAAAAAAACAAATTCAGTATTCCAGTGAAATTGAAAGAGAAAGTTTTATTATGGGAGACCAAGGCCCGCATGACCTTTCTTTTCCTCATTTGAAATAGCTAAACAAAAAAACTTTTTTATTTATTTTAGGAATCTTGCAGTCCTTAGTAATCTTAAGGAATCCCAGAATATTTTGTAATCCTAGGAATCTTCAGTAATCCCTTAGAAATCTTTGGTAGTCCTTTAAGAATAATGAAAGTCTCCAGGAATCTTTGAAGGTCCTTGGGAATCCTTAGGAATCTAGAAATATCGTGGTGTTTTGACTACCGGTAATCTTAGTGTACACTTTTTGTTCGAGTGTCATACACAATTTGAATTCTAGAATTGACGAACATTCGTATGAACCAGTTACATTGTTCTTAGCGAAGTAATGTGGAACGTGTGAACCATTATTGCTTAGACATACGTTTCTTATTTATCGCATTCACACTTTTACTTTCTTCTGCAGGCGCCAACAAGCTAACCGTCAATAGCCGTTCACATTACCGTTACTTCTAACTTTACAAGTGTCTACCTGCTCGATGCTCTCGAAACACTGGCGTCCAAATTTACTGTGTGGGTTCCGATACTTAAAAATAATAATAGTTCTCCCACTGTATTTCTTCCTGTGAATGTCGACTAACGGATTAGTCGTTCATAGTTGGGATCCCCGTAGTCCCCTCCCCTTCCTTACTCAATAGGTAATACCGTTAATCCCGCCAGGGTGGGTACGTTCGCATTGAATGAACGATGGTTAAAGCGACAATGGACATTGTCCGTGTTTTCCGTGTAGTTCAATTTAGCGGTGTTATAAGGATATGGTTGTGTTTTGAGGTATTATGACAGGAGTTGTGGTATTGTCCACGCATGTTCAGTTACACAAAAAAGTGTTATTGTAATTTGACTGGTCTAAGTAAGGTTTGGTAAAGAGACGATTTAAAATGAGTTTTTTTAAATTGATTTGAAATAAGATTAATATCGCTAGAAAAAATATATTAAAACGATAATTTATTAAAACTACTTTGACAATATTCCTGCAACATTCCTGCAAAGTGCCAGCACACTCCCAGGTTTAATGATATTGAGATGGAATTTTTCAATTAAAATAATCGTAAAACTTATTGAGCGCAGATCACAAGCAGAGCGCTAGACACTGCTACCGAGACGCTACGCGCAATTTTCCACCGGCTTGCCTTATTGCCCTGAATGCAGTCGGTTGGCATATTCGCCGTGCAATTATGCACGTGTTTGTGTGCATTGACAGCTTGCTGCACACTATCAAACGGATTCTGTGCACCATGCACTTGCAGGCACGCGGCATCGCGGCCAGTCGCCTGCATAGAACCTTGCACAGATCCTAAACCCACACGAAGACTGCATTGCCACGAGTGGTTCTTGTGCAATAAACGCAATACCGGACGGGCTCAGACACCCAGTCACCTTCGGGTTTACTTTTTTTTGTAAGAAATGTGCGAGGGCTGTTCAAAAAGTGACCAAACTTCGTTTTTAAAATGTTGATTGGTCCTCATCCCCTTTAAAGTACTCCCCCCCTCTATTCACACACTTCCCAGCGGTGTTTCCACTTTCCCGGTAAGCTTCGTTTAAGGATGTTCCGACCCATACAATGTTTTTTTTACACAGAACGGAAAAAGTATTGCACTTTAAGGCACGAATTCGTCAAAAATATTAAATATAGCCATAGTAGTTGCAGCGAAAACATATTCACAATTTCAGTTTAATGGTTTCGTTGTAATTGCCGGTTAGAAGTTTTACACCGTTAGATGGCGCTGTTAAATGAAAATCGTATTTAAATAAATTGCAACAAAACCAATAATCCTGAAATTGTGAAATTGTTTTCGCTGCAAGTAATATGACTATATTAAACTTTTATTATTAATTCGTGGCTTAAAGTGCAATACTTTTTGCGTTATGTGTGCAAACAACTTTATATGGGTCGGAACATGTTCTCATACTAATCGGTGTTAATGAACTATTAAATAAATAAATAAATAAACAGCCTTAATTCCTGTGACGATTTTTTGCTAATGTCATCAATGGTGTTGAAACAGCGTCTTTTCAGCACGGAGCCAGATCTGGTGAGAAGGGGTTCAGGAATGAAAGTCTTTAGATTTTTAGCAAAAAACTGGTGAATTGCCAGGGCTGCGTGAGCTAGAGTGTTGACGTGGTGAAGAAACCATGAGTTTATTGCACAAGAACCGCTCGTGGGAATGCAGTCAAAACCACAGAATAGGTAGTAAAATGTGTATAGGTTTGGCGTTTTTACGTAACTTCGAAGTTCCGTAAACGCCAATTTAGGTGAGAACTCGTACTGACCATACTGGTCTCTTCTTGCGATTTTTTTCACGTAATCGTTTCAAATTACCTTCAGAGTAGAGACGGTTGACGATTTGATCATAAGGCGAAAATACATAATGCACAAATCCATTAAAATCTAAAAAAAACTGTAATGATCACCATGAATTCGGATCGCGACTGTCTAGTCGTACTTTTTGGATCGTGGAAATCCCTTGCCAACCCACTGTTATGACTTTGCAATCGGCAAAACCCCTCGAACACTGTGTGCGACTTAAAGTATCGTCTCCGTAAGCTTCTTTCAGAAGTTTTTCTCAGTTTCATGCAAGAAAATGCGAAAATCGCACATTGTAAAAATCGCCACGAACGCTTAGACCCCTTGCGTTCAAAAAATAATAACGCGGGAAGGAGTTGAGATCTCAACCATCAGTAAAGAGCAGTTTACTTAAGAAATGATGACGAACACAGTGTTGCCAACCGCACGACGCGCTACGATACTTCCTTACAGTTTATGTCTTTGTTCGTTGCCGAAAAATATAAATGTACGGTTATTTTTTGAACAGACCGTAATTGCAGGTTGAATAGGTGCAAACGGCCGATAGTCTAATTGTTACTAGTAGATGCCTGGGGGACTCGATGCCTGCGGTTCCACTCACGTTATCTGTATCCCAAGATTGATTTACTATAGTCTGGAGCGAGAGTATGCCCTAAGCTTAAATTCCGTATGTCACAACAACGTCACAGTTGTCAGCTTAGCCACATCCGAAACATCTTTTTCTACCGGTTCTACGCAATTTTCAAAAGTGCAACTTACCGGCCTTGCAGAAATAGTGATTGATAGGTGTGCTAAGGGCAAAATACAGTCAATCTTCTAACGAGCGCTAGAATTCGTGGATTAGTTAGAAAAGCATTATTTGTGGCTGTCCACGTCAACAAAATTGCAGCAAAATACGTCGAAGTTTTTCAATGCCCAAACATGTCACCTTTAGTGAACCGCATGGTGTTAACTCAGCTCCTTTCCATACTGTCAATAAAAAGTGACGTATTTAATCATAACAAACGTTGATTTTACGTTGATCTCCTTTCGTGCCCTCGGCCCTTAGTCGCAAAATATGAATCGAGAGTGAGACAGTAGCAACACCTCCGCCGCCATTCGGAGGGGCCATTGTCATCCGCACATCGGATGTGTTGTGCGCGGTGCGCGGCAGGAAACACATCGCGGCACCGTCCCGGTCGGTGCGGCACGTAGCACGCTCCGGCACGCAGCACGCTCCGTCGCGTCCCATCGCAACCCGATCTCGGCGAAAGGTCGCACTGGGTCACGGCAATGATCTGCTCTTGCAGGATACGTCAACCGGCTCCATATTTGCAAACAGGATGGCGTGCATCGGCCTTCTGATTAGCCACGGTTTCTCTATCGAACCAACAGGGTGCTCGATATGCTAGAGGTGTCGAGATTTTTTATCGAATATGGAAATGGATGGAATCAGTTCAAAACTTAGATGGTGTGGTGTAACCTTGACGTGATCCCCGATCCCCGGTGATGATCGGTCGTGCGGCTCTCGCAGTGGTTAGAGCAAAATACATAGGTAATTTAGAGATTTGTATTCTATTCATAAAGATATTACTACATATGGTAAAAAAGATAGATCATATTCTGTGGTAGGCTAGTAGGTAGTGCCTGGCATGGGCAGCGAGGATTCACGAGATGATTTGGATTTGGCTGTTCCATGCAGATTTGGTTCCTCGGCACAGCCATCAATACTAGTTTTTCATAAAAAAAAACAGAATAGTTTACTTACTTATTTCTTTCTTTTAAACAGGCAGTATTGGCTTATGTGTCGAAATCTTCTAAACTGTTTGTTTCTTTTTTATTTATTAAAGAGTATTATACGTTTTTATCTATTAACTTATATTGTAAAGTAGGTAACATTTTTTATTCCGATAGATCACTATTAAAAAGCCTGCTGTTCCACCCACGGTTTGCTATTTGGTTAAGGTAGGGTTTATTTTTACTGCCCGGGCAAGTATTACCGTGATGTCAACCTAATGGTTAATCTAGGTACTAAATATACGTAAATAAACAGAATCAGGCGCAGATCTGTTGAGTATGTCCCGAAAAATTCTCTAGCGTGGCTAAATACATCCATTTTAAGTAGACTGTTGCGTTACTCTTACCAGCCTGCCAAGAACAATGCCTAGCGCATGAGTTAAGTCCGCTTTATTGCCCGATGTCTACAACAAAGTGAACCAGCATACGTGCTGACTATATTGTCTGAGTTGAGATATAATACCTTCATAAACAAGCACAATACGTGCGTCACAGAGCTAAGACCCTGAAACTAAACCAAACGTGAATGCACCTGCTCTCAGAACTACTGGCCTCATTTGCGTTGGGTACTGATAAAACTTTCTCTTGCGTAGAGGCGCAGGCATACAAGTTGAGGTAACAGGCTCAAACTAAATGCCACGAGAAGTTATAGAGCATCAGTTTACTTTTCCAATAAAATTACATAGGTACATCCTCGACAACCTGTCTAATCATCCACCAAACACTTGTGATATCTGTATGGGATTTCGGAGTTATTACCTAAATTGCGAGCTAAATTGGCGTTTACGGTACTTCGAAGTTACGTAAAAACGTCAAATTCTTGAAAGTTTCAAACTTCAAAGTTTTCAACCTGTCAAAATCAAACTGGGACCATCGATTTTGAAAACGCTAGTCGATCGGCGTAGACGCCAATTTAGGTGACAACTGGGACTAGGGGCACAAACAATTATACATCACTACATAGTATAAAACAAAGTCGCTTTCTCTGTCCCTATATCCCTGTATCCCTATATTTTTTTTTTATTTTTTTTTATGTGACTGGACATGGGTGGCTAATACCACACCTTCTGTCATGGTATTAGCCCAACACACCACATGGGAACTAGGTGCCATGCCAGGACCTTTCTTATATTGCACGGCTACATTGAACTGGATGGAAAACACGGACAATTTTCATTGCCGCTTCGACCATCGTTCATCCAATGCGATGGTACCAACCCGGGCGGGATGAACCCTATCACCTAGTAAGTAAGGAAGGGGACCTACAGTTTAACGTGGAATCCGAACCACGGCCAGCCTCTCTTAACGGTCGAGTGGTCACCCATCCAAGACCAGACCGGACCCAGCGTTGCTTAACTTCGGAGAGCGATCGCCGAAGTGTCGCGCCACTGGGCCACTGAGGCTGACAAAGGAGGAAAGGAGGAAGGTAGTATAGTATAATTGTAGTTCAATGTAGGTGTATCATTCTGTCAAAATATTTTTTTTAAATGATATTATGCCCGTGCAAAGCCGGGACGGGCAGCTAGTATTTATATAATCACTGTTACTCCAAGGTACACTTATGGTAATGGATCTCGAATTCGTCATGAAAATACCTATAAAACTTAGGGAATAAAATCACAGAGCTCAATAAATATATTCGTTCGAGGTATTTTCTCACTCGAGGTATAATATAATACATATATTTTACCTAATTATTATTTTCGAGAATTTCATACGCATAGAACATGGTAGATTATAATTTCTTATGGAACTGCATGTGGATAGCTAAAGATTTGATTTGATTTGATTAATACCACACCTCCTGAAAACACATTGCAACTAGCAGCGACGCCAGAACCTTAATATTCTACAAATTAAGGTTAATAGGTATATTACGGATACATTAAACTGGATAGAAAACACGGACAAATTTCACTGCCGCTATGACTATTGTTCATTCAATACGATGGTAACCAATATGGCAACACCTAATTACCACCTAGTAAGTAAGAAAATTTCCGAAGAATCCAAACCATGGCCTGCCTCAACGGTCGAGCGGTCACCCATCCAAACCCCGAGTAATAGGCTGTCAAAAAAAACGTATTTATTACTACATGGCTTAGAAAAAATATCAGTATGCATGTATTTCTATAGAACACATACTATCCGGGTATTCTACCTATACATATTGTGGTTCTGTTTTGTAAAAGGGGTGTGTCAGCCGTGCTAGATTTTCAGTCATTAGTGCCAAGTAGCGAGGGCGAAAATAGCTCGCAAATGTCAAAGTTCGGGTCAGGTCGGCCTCAATTCCATGGAGGCCATTTGGGTGGGATGGGAGTGTTTGCTAAGGTTATTACCAACGCTCATTCGATACAAAGTAAAGGTTAGTATAGTATAAATTACCACAGAAGAGAAAATAAAGGAAGATGCTTTGGTAGTTTTAGAAAATTGGAGACAACGGGTCTCATAGTAGGCGCATCTCCTTTTTGATCTGGAGGCAAATTGTTAACTAATTAGTGCAAGAATTGGCCTCCTGATGTAATTACCGATGAGACACAATGTCATAAATAAGTATTCGTTATCTGTGCACCATGCCATAATACCGGGCTGGGTTAAGGTATGTGCAAGTTACAGTACAGGCGAGCAGTAATGTATTTAATGTCATAAAACAAATTATAAATATGGAGAGCATATGAGATTGTGAGCAAAAAGTTGTTGAAAAACTAGAGTACAGTTTGTAACTTGCTTTTTTTAGGGTGTTACAGCAGATGTAGCGGCAAAAGACCGTGGCGTCATCTACTTTCATCACTTCGTAAAGAAATATGCAGCGATATAAAGGGAAAGATATAGTATTGTCAAATAATATTAGTTCCGTCAAATCATGTTCCTGCTCAGATGCACGTTTCCTCCTCACTCCTCTGGCATTAGATAGATGCCTCGGAGTGACAAAGGTAGATGGATACAATGCTATTCATCCCGAGAATGAAAGAGCTAACACCTGTCGAGTGTGTCACCTGAACGTGTCACCGATTTGCCTTCTTGGCAAATCGGTGACACGTTCTATGGTGGTTTACCAATTCTTTCCCAGACAGGGGACCGTGCAGCGGGTATTTCGAATGCACGCAATCTGTGAAACTATCATGGGAGTATGTTAGTAGGATAAGTACCTGGCTTTCTCCTCGACTTGACTCAACTCAGTTTCTATTAGCCCGCTCAGCGTTCCATGATTGCCAAAGAACTCCGGACAAGGCATGATCCAGCGAAGCGGTTAATCGCAGCGATTCAGCACGCTTCTGTCGTTCAAGTCGGATGTGCCTGCAGTTGCCGGCAATTTTCGGCTCTTTCCCCTCTCGTGAGAGTAAGTTAATAATCTTTGCCGAGAACGCCGTTACCTCATTTCATATGACGTGGCAGTAAAGTTTCTCCTCCAGTCACAAATTTTGAAGGAGGAAATTTCACAGGAAGACAAATAGTTCCGAAGCCCCAGTTACTCCAAGTTCGAAATTCATATAACGAACTTGAATTCATGTTCCGATGCAACGACATGAAATTACTAGACCTTACTAATGTATGAGAGGTATTATGTACGTTAGTCTGGTTTCACTATTGTGAAATTTAGCTTATACGACACCGAGCATCAGGAATGCAATGCGAATGTCTCAGGTTAGAGTAGTGAGATCGGAAGCAATATTTAAAATCTTATCACAAATTTCACATGTAGATGTCGCTGCTTAACCTCAATTAGAATGATTTATTCTGAACTATAAATAGCGGCTAAAATGCATTTTAAGACTGTCGTGAAGAACCCCTCTAGTTCTGAGATTGGAAAATTTGAAGAAATTGTTTCTTTGTCTATTGCCAAGGCACAATTTTTCACGCTGCCGGCGAATTAAATGAGCTAAACGGTTCCCTACCCCTAAAAGATTTAAATCAAACATTTTTAAAGCCTTGAGAAAGCCTTAAACCATGTCCGTACTTACTTATGTTTTAATTTTTATGCAAATGTCTGTATTTTCTATTAAAAAAAAACTAAAATGACAGTAAAAAACGAAAACTTTTTCCAATATTTATTAGACAACATTTCTCCTTCTAAAAGATAAATTAAAATATTAAAACACACAGACGTACATAGGTTTCCACAATATATTTTAGAATCCAACATTTAGAGCTTGTGAACAGTTATCGCCCGTAGCATGGGGAATTGGTAAGGTAACGACCCTCTTAAAAATCAACTACAATTGTATTATTATCCATATCATCTATAGACAGTCACTGCACTCGGATTCGTCATATTTAAACACCCCGTACTAACATTGCCTTTACTGAAGCGTCCACCCCGCCCGCGTCGTGCGTCGCGTCGCTCTGCACATATTTTTTTTATGTGCACACACGACACAATTACTTTATTTCGGGCCGTAGATATCTACATTAATCGCTTCCATTTCCGATGTCCACCTTTGATGCACGATAAGCGAAGCTTTACTTACTTATCAAATCACTGCTATCTCACTTTTATCAATTATTATAAAGGGGACTCTTGAGTTGACACACGGGGTATTTCTTTGTTTGTGCTCTGGAGCTAGCAGCACTTCGTTGACACAAGGGGTATTTCTTTGTTTGTGCTCTGGAGCTAGCAGCACTTCGTTGACACAAGGGGTATTTCTTTGTTTGTGCTCTGGAGCTAGCAGCACTTCACTGATCAATAAGGTTGGTTTTCGTCGAGCGCGAAATACTTATTGCATGTTTTTTTTTTAATTAAATGGTATGTTAGTGGAATACCTTTACATATCGTATCGTAACATTTTTGCTGTGTCTTTTTTCGATTTGGTCCTGCTCCATATTTTATTCCCGTACGTAGCAAGAAGCGCCTACCTTAAGGATGTTCCGACCCATACAATGTTTTTTTTACACAGAACGCAAAAAGTATTGCACTTTAAGAACGGCCCGTAAGCTATGCTCTCCATACAAAAGTAGTTTACTAATCATTTGGAAACCGCTATTCCTATTAAATTGATATTTAATATCTAATATCAGGTAACAAATATCTGTGTCTGCATGCTTTTGTTTTTTTGAAAAATCCAAACCGAATGAAATGAATGCAAAAAGAAAATCTTCATACGAATTTTGTTTTCTCTGTGGTTTGACCCAGAATACATTTACCGAAAAAACAAAGGCATGCAGACACAGGTGCTTACGGGATTCATCAAAAATATTAAATATAGCCATAGCAGTTGCAGCGAAAACATATTCACAATTTCAGGTTTAATGGTTTCGTTGTAATTGCCAATTAGAAGTTTTACACCGTTAGATGGCGCTGTTAAATAAAAATCGTATTTGAATAAATTGTAACAAAACCAATAATCCTGAAATTGTGAAATTGTTTTCGCTGCAAGTAATATGACTATATTAAACTTTTATTATTAATTCGTGGCTTAAAGTACAATACTTTTTGCGTTATGGTGCAAACAACGTTATATGGGTCGGAACAGCCTTAAGGATTGTCATTCGTGGTTCGGATTTCATGATAAACTACTAGATTTATTAGATACTAGCTGCGGTACCCGGCTCCGCTCGGGTTAGTGTCGGCTAAATTATCTCATGGATAAAAAGTAGCCCACATGACTGGTCCAAAATAGGGTCAAACTGGTCCAGGACAATGTATCCATGTACCAAATTTAATCAAGATCGTTCGAGCCGAAATAGCATGATTTAATGAGAAACATCCAATAATTCCCATATAGAGCTTCGTTGACGTTTGGTGGCTATTTAACAAAAAAACATTTGCCGCGAGAACCTTTCTGCACTTTCACTGCTACATTGCTTACCTAGTAAGTAACGTGTAACGTAGGTAAGTTTTGCGTGGACTCCAACCCACAGCCAGCCTCAACATCGAAAACAGTAACCCATCTCGAACCTGACTGCTCCCAGAGATGCTATACATTGATAAAATACGCACATAAATCAGGTAAGTGGTTCGCATGTTATAAGACTTTAAGACTCACTACTTACCCTTCTGGTAATGAAGCGTTATATTATGTAATCTATAAGTTTTTAGTAGAATCAGGCTAGACGTAGATACAATGCACATCTAAATCGAGCAATTGGTTCTCAAGGATTTTATTCTGTTGGTCGCTCCTCCGGCTATTTAGCGTGATGGCAAGTAGTCCTAAAGTTGCAGGAAATACCAAGCCGTACTTCAGTAAAAGTAACCGCTGCCGCCGCAAAGCCGAGCCGTGCATAGCATTGCAGTTTGTATGACAGCCCCATCTTAGCGTAAGCGGAACTGAATTATATTTAGCCAATCCTAATTCCCGGGTAGTTAAATGTACATGTACTAAGTTTTACAAATCGCCAGTGCCTTGAAAATTCGCCAAACGGACACCAAATAGTCACGACGTCTGCCCTCCCCCCGCCGCCGCTCCCCGCCACCGCCCCCGGCTCCTCTCCCCCTAGTGTGAAGTATCGCTACCGGCATCGTTTTCGCAGCCCCGTGAAAGTTCTAAAGCCCATGGGCACATAAATTGTAGCCTATGTATTATTCTGATGTATAAGCTATATTATTGTAAAGTTTCATTAGAATCCATTCAGTAGTTTTTACGTGAAAGAGTAACAAACATCCATCCATCCATCCATCCATTATTACAAACTTTCCCCTTTATAATATTTATATTAGATTATTATTAGATTCTTTTCCGTAAGTACCCTTCCTCACTTACACGATGGTAGATTGATTTAATTAGTCGACGGTGGTAGGGTTAATCCCGCTCGGGTTGGTACCATCGCATTGAATGAACGATGGTCGAAACGGCAACAAAAATGCGTGTTTTCCATCCTGTTCAATGTAACCGGGCGCGTGACGGTAGATCTATGTCCAGTTTAAAAAACAAGCCCCCAATTATTATTTTTTGCGACCTGACATGGATGGCTAATACCACACAACTACCGTTATGATATTAGCCCAATACACCACAGGAATTAGGTGCCATGCCAGGACCTTTCCTTTATTTATTTATTTATTTATTTATCCCCGCGCCACTAGGCTACGAGCCGTTTAAAATTTCATCCGAACATTCACAGAGTTCGCATCTTGCTTCGCAGAATTTCTGCGCTGACGCAGTATTCTTGTAAACACGGTTAGGGGAATTAATTGTCGCTTAGCGCGCCGCGTCAAACTCCGTTCTGGTGGATGGTTTCCGTACTACTTACGGCCGCCGTTTTGCATTTTACTAATTTTATTTTTTATTCTTTCCGGTCGGCGAGTTTACCGAGAAGTGAAACGAGAACGCGCAATGAGGAATGGTGCTTTTTGTAATTAAATTACATAATGTTTATGAAAGTGAGAATTATTGCGTGTATGCGGATGGAAAGTGAGATAACTGGATAGTTAAATCGGACAACCTCAGTAAAGTGCAGCAGGCCGTGTGTAATCTATTGTTGAAGAGATTTGGGTCTCGTATCAACGCACAGATGCACACAATTACGCAATGAGCACATTATGTAGAATATATGGTAGATGTCAACCTCGGTAGACCAGTGGCTTCGTTCTTAACTAGGGTTAGATCTTGATGAAAACAACACTGAGAGGTTTTTGGTTCTTGATAGGTGACCGTTCGACCGTTGAGGCTGGCCGTGGTTCGGATTCCCCGTAAAATAGTAGTAAAATCCTTACTTATTATGATTATATTTAATCCTTGCAAGATGAATTCCGCGATGAAAGATAGTCAAAGCTGCAGTGACAATGTGTGTTTTCCACATTGACTTATATGTTTTCCACCTATATCAATGTAGCCGTGCAATATAAGGACCTCTTAATGTCCAATTTAAAAAATACTTAGCCATTTTTTACAGCTTCACTTGATTTGACCTAATTTTTAACCGACTTCAAAAAAGGAGGAGGTTATCAATTCGTCGGAATCTTTTTTTTTTTTTTTTTTTTTTTATGTATGTTCACCGATTACTCGAAGACCCGTGGACCGATTTGGAAAATTCTTTTTTTGTTCGAAAGGGTATACTTTCTAGTTGGTCCCATTTTTTTTTTATCAAAATCGGTTCAGTAGTTTGGTACTTAACTATAACAAACATCGAATTTCTTAACCCCGCGAACCCAGAAAAGTGATTTTTTAGTTACAGTAGCTTTCTTTTCGGGTGAGATTGCTCAGTATGAGAGGTTTTTTTTTACTTCAACTGTTGGGGGTATTCAAGGGGGGTAAAAGAGGGCAAATTGTACACATTTCTATCTCTAGAGCCGCTGAACCCAGAAATGTCAGAGTATGTTTTGTTTTAGATGGGAATTCTTAAGAAGAAAATATTTTTGGAAATTATACTATTAGGGGGGTAAAACAGGTCAAAATGAACACATTTAGGCGAAAACGACTCATGTTGAGATCTCTGAAACCAATTATCCTCGAAACTTAAAATTTTCAGTGACTTCTTGTTAAGACGAAAAGGCTCGCTCACAACGGATTTTACAAAATTCAACTGTTAAGGGGGGATAAACGAGGCCGATATGTACACATTTTCATACAACTTAAACTTACGCAAGAAACAGACTATCCGGAACGATGGTAGGATGAGAAATTCAGAAGCTCAGCGGTTCCGGTTCATCGTTGTTTTGTCTTTTTAGGGTTCCGTTCCCAAAGGGCACCAACTTCCGCTGTCCGTCCGTCCGTCCGTCTGTCACAGCACTCTATCTCACGTGATCTCATCGTATCAATTATCGTACGTATCAACCGTGAACTCATGAATCCAGATAGTTACCGGTCTACCTTTCGTCAGAAATGAGATTTCTCAATGGTTGTATTTCTGCTAATGCTCGTTCATTGTATTGTATTGAATTGTATATGTATGTATATCTTCTTTCCACTTTGTATGTGAAGTTGAGCAGGAGGGCTCGCCCACCTTGACTTAAAAGTTACGCCACCACTAAAAAGCAAAAAATAAAATATTTTTAAATAAAAAAAGGACCGCCTTCAAAAAAACCGGAACTAAAAAGCAAAAAATAATTGGTTACTTTTAATTAATGTACGAAAAGCTATTTTAATTCTAACTAATTATGTACAATTTCTTAATTTTTAATCATCTTTTGAAGTCGGTGCCTTGGGTAGACGTTCTTTAAGGGCTGCAAGTAGTTAGATTAATATTACCTATGGCTAAGAAAGAAATATAAGTAGGTAGCTACTTACATTTACCTACTTGAACAAAACACAATAACAAAAATTACATGAACAAACTGGTCAGAAAAACGTATGTAAGTAGGTATTTAGGCAAGTACTTTGTAATTTAAATATGCCTTATACTTAAACTAAATACCTAATACAATAAAAACAAAATATTTACAAGAAAACCTTACGAACAAACCAATATAAAAAAAACAACGACCACTTATATGATAAATATTTAGGTAGGTGTAGCTTGTACTTTTTATTCTACCTAAATACCTACATAACACAAAACAAAAAAAAATACAAACATAAAAAAGAACAGAAAACAATAGGTAGCGACTTTGAGGTGTCTGCTCTCAACTTCGTGTCAAAACGAAACGAGAGAAAGTGTGCGGTTAGTACATATCTCACCAATTTCGGCAGAAATCGTCTCGTTCAGACAACGATGTCGCAGGGAAGTACCAATCAACACAGAGCAGCGAATTAACGTCCTCCTTCACCAGACCAGCCTTTATAAACCCGAAAGTACTAATAATAATCGCTGAAACCCAATTTCAGTACGCTGCGCTGTATCGATATCAGCTTACACGTAAACCAACGCTAAGGGCATCCCCAGTTAGACAAAATGCTCTGTGGACCAATCATTGCTGACTCAGGTTGTTTACGCTCTCGTAGACTTCGGGTGTGTTCGGCTGAAATAGTGTCTGTTCGGTCAGCAGCGTGCGAAGCGAACTCTACCCAAGGCACCGACTTCAAAAGATGATTAAAAATTAAGAAATTGTACATAATTAGTTAGAATTAAAATAGCTTTTCGTACATTAATTAAAAGTAACCAATTATTTTTTGCTTTTTAGTTCCGGTTTTTTTGAAGGCGGTCCTTTTTTTATTTAAAAATATTTTCCGAATGAATATTGATAATATTGATTGAATAAGAATGATAGCTCAATCATTGCAGTATAAATGCCTTAGCGTAGGATCAATACACAAAAACATCATCAGCGCCATCTAGGCGAAGATAGGGGAAGCATTGTGTCGATTCGAATATAATCGAAAAATTCGTTGGCTGACGTAATTGTCGGGATAGCTCAGTTGGTTTAGAGCAGTGGACATGTAATCCAAAGTCTGCCACGAACAAACAAAGAATGTCACGACTAATTATTTTCAAAATCTGATTACAATGTTTCAAATGTAGTTGTCGCTGAAACTCAAATTAATAAGTACCTACTCAGGTATTTGAATAACTTATTTTGAGAGAAATCAGCCTGTCATCGGTTGCTTATGTTATTTGCCTAGACATGCCCTAATATCATTTTCCCTTGCTGCAGGGAGGAGTGCGCGATGGATAAGCAGATAGTATGGGCGCGCGACCCCGGCGACGGGTTCGTGCTGGCGCGCATACACGAGCTGATGGGAGACGAGGTGGACGTGTTCCCGCTAGACAACAAGCACCCCAAGCGCGTTTGCAGCTTCGAGGACCTCTTCCCGGCCGGCGACCACACGAAGGATGTCGACGACAACTGTGAGTAGTGTAGTGGAGTGAACCAGGTGACTGCAGGGAGGAGTACGCGATGGGTAAGCAGATAGTATGGGCGCGCGACCCCGGCGACGGGTTCGTGCTGGCGCGCATACACGAGCTGATGGGAGACGAGGTGGACGTGTTCCCGCTAGACAACAAGCACCCCAAGCGCGTTTGCAGCTTCGAGGACCTCTTCCCGGCCGGCGACCACACGAAGGATGTCGACGACAACTGTGAGTAGTGTAGTGGAGTGAACCAGGTGACTGCAGGGAGGAGTACGCGATGGGTAAGCAGATAGTATGGGCGCGCGACCCCGGCGACGGGTTCGTGCTGGCGCGCATACACGAGCTGATGGGAGACGAGGTGGACGTGTTCCCGCTAGACAACAAGCACCCCAAGCGCGTTTGCAGCTTCGAGGACCTCTTCCCGGCCGGCGACCACACGAAGGATGTCGACGACAACTGTGAGTAGTGTAGTGGAGTGAACCAGGTGACTGCAGGGAGGAGTACGCGATGGGTAAGCAGATAGTATGGGCGCGCGACCCCGGCGACGGGTTCGTGCTGGCGCGCATACACGAGCTGATGGGAGACGAGGTGGACGTGTTCCCGCTAGACAACAAGCACCCCAAGCGCGTTTGCAGCTTCGAGGACCTCTTCCCGGCCGGCGACCACACGAAGGATGTCGACGACAACTGTGAGAAGTGTAGTGGAGTGAACCAGGTGACTGCAGGGAGGAGTACGCGATGGGTAAGCAGATAGTATGGGCGCGCGACCCCGGCGACGGGTTCGTGCTGGCGCGCATACACGAGCTGATGGGAGACGAGGTGGACGTGTTCCCGCTAGACAACAAGCACCCCAAGCGCGTTTGCAGCTTCGAGGACCTCTTCCCGGCCGGCGACCACACGAAGGATGTCGACGACAACTGTGAGTAGTGTAGTGGAGTGAACCAGGTGACTGCAGGGAGGAGTACGCGATGGGTAAGCAGATAGTATGGGCGCGCGACCCCGGCGACGGGTTCGTGCTGGCGCGCATACACGAGCTGATGGGAGACGAGGTGGACGTGTTCCCGCTAGACAACAAGCACCCCAAGCGCGTTTGCAGCTTCGAGGACCTCTTCCCGGCCGGCGACCACACGAAGGATGTCGACGACAACTGTGAGTAGTGTAGTGGAGTGAACCAGGTGACTGCAGGGAGGAGTACGCGATGGGTATGTTATAGTATGGGCGTGTTCTCGCTGGACAACAGACATGCGAAGAATGTCGACGACAACTGAAAGTACTTGAGTAAAGTGAGCAAGGTGGCTACACACATGATGTTTGAAGAAGAATTCCATGTGTCGGTCCTGCCAATTGTCATTAAACCTGGCCAGGCCAGTGACCTAACGAAGGTAACTGTTCCTTAACGACCGATTGTTGTGCGTCAGTTAACAAGACGCATAAGACCTACATAGGTCTTAGCACAAAGGCTGTCTGACAGCTACATAGAAATATTACTCCCTTTATTTGAGTCTCTGCGTCCCGATGAATCGATTACATGCAAATACTTTCCTCTCTGGTTACATGACGTTGCAACTAAAATGCGTGAAACCAAAGGCGTGCATGAAACTATATAGGTACGCAGTAGTTGCAGAATAGCGGCATCCTCACTGGCATAATATCTAAAAATTCAATTGACTTAGTTTTGTGATCGTTGACTTTCTCATTGCAGGTGAACTGATGTTTTTGAACGAAGCTACACTGCTCAACAACATAATCCTAAGATACAAGAAAGATAAGATTTATGTGAGTATTAATTATTACTTTCTTAATTATAAAAATCAACCAACTCAATTCACACGATTGCTTTCGGAATGTCTTTATAATTAACAATATTTATCCTAGGTTGTTTTCAAAATTGACGAGGAATCTCAAATTTTACGGGTGTTTTATGATTAATCGTAATCGTTATTCGTATTAAAACATAGCACACGTTAGCTGACAAAACCGCGGTTGACTAACAATTCACATGTTTCTTTGGGTTTTTCATTGAATTGAGAACAACTGCAAAGTAGAACACCGTTCTATTGTCAAGGAAATAAAAGTTTCGCAAATGCGACCGAATGTCATGACGCATGGGTATTTTTAAACAAATTGTTAAGAAAGATCAAACAAGCGAGCAAGTGTGTGGCTATTAGTTTGTAAAATCTAGGGCTCATCATGGATGAAAATCTTACGTGGCAGGAGCATATTAATAATGTTAGCAAAAAGGTATACTACAGCTTACATTCTTTACGTAAAATGAAAAGGTTCCTACCCAAACACATCAAAATACAACTTGCTCAAGCTTATATTCTACCACTTCTTGATTATGCAGACATTTGTTATCTGGATCTAAAGAGCGAATTGGTGGACAAATTGGAACGAATGCAGAATGCCTGCATTCGCTATATCTTTAATCTGAGGAAATATGATCATGTCTCAGTTTACCGGAAAGAGCTAAAGTGGCTCAAAATAAGGGATCGACGCAATCTACACATTTTGACTTTTCTGTATAAAACTCTTACTACTCTTACGCCCATATACATAAGAACTATGTTCAGTCTTCTTGCTGGCCATGGTGTCCCTCTGAGGTCAACATCAACCAACCTGTTATTGATCCCGGAACACAGGTCCGACTTTATGTCAAGGTCTTTCTCTGTGCACGCTCCGCGGCTCTGGAATGCATTGCCTGAGCCCATACACCGTTCACAGAGTGTTTCTATCTTTAAAACACGCTTGAAGGAACATTACCTGTCGCAAGAGTGATTTGTTCTCTTTCGACCCCCGTCTGCGGTTGCCATTGTTTTATGTTTTATGTGTTTTATGTTTTTTTTTATTTTATTGTTTTATTTTATTTTAGTTTTTATTCGCTGCAAACCACCACTATGCCCTTATATCTAATGGGTGAGGTGGAAGAGATTGCCATAAGACAATAACATCACCCATTGGATGAAGGAAAGCATGCAGTAGGTAGCTAATATTTATAATATGTTTTTATGTTCTCCTTTTTATCTTTTCAGAAATGTACTCTGCATTGTATGTTTTACTGTTCTTTGGTTTTCTGTGTACTTATGTCTTCTTCATCCAATAAATGGTTATTATTGTTATTATATATATTTATTTGCACGTTTTTTAAAATTATTTTTACATATTTACAATAAAAAATAATAAAAAAATATTATTATTATTATTATAAAAGTTGCATCACAAAGTCGAGATCATATTCTTACACATATACATCTTAGATTGCTGTCTGTATTGCCGGTCGAGGTATTTATATGTGTGTTGTAACCAAAGCCCGAAGCTTGGTCAAACTCTCGATAAACTTTCATTTCTTGATCAATGGTTGTGGTCAAAGTTTAAAACTAAACTTCCTTTCAGGCTTTGACTGGGGTGAAGATCACTGGCCGGTTTTGTAACCCCTACAAAACCGGCCAGTGTAAGATCGAAGCTCAAATAATAAAATATATTTCCCGTTTCACTAGTCAAACATGAAGGTCGGTTGGAATGATCGTGTGTTAAAAAGATTTAATAATAATGGTTCCTTGTTGACTAGGAAACCCAAAAAAATTTAATACCTTGATTTTTTCAGACATATGTCGCCAACATTTTGATAGCAGTGAACCCTTACAAGGAAATAAGAGACCTTTACTCGTCTGCCACCATCAAGACCTACCAGGGCAGGTCGCTGGGGGAGAAGCCTCCACATGTCTTCGCCATCGGTACGTATCACCGCTTTCTCCATAAAGCATCTTTTGCAGCTGATTTATGTGAACTGGTAAATAAAATTTTAAAAGTATTCTAGGTACTTACTTCTTAGACTTTTTGTCAAGAGAACTGTATCAGGCTGTCTAGATCAATTATTTACACAAAACTTAATTTTGGTCTGAAGTCTGAGCTACCATGTTGCCTAATCCATAGTTCTATGAGCAAGTGAAATTTAGACCCGCATTTGATTTCGGCGCATAGTGTACGAAACAATACTGAAAAAGTTGAATAAATAAACAGCTATGATGAGAATACTAGAATTTTGGAGATTAACCAAACCATGCACTTCTTCAGTACAAACAATGGTATCCAACTACATAATCACTCGATATTAATATCTTTGCAGCGGACAAATCCTTCCGGGACATGAAGTCATTGAAACAGTCACAGTCTATCATCGTGTCCGGAGAGTCGGGAGCCGGCAAGACTGAGTCCACGAAGTACATCCTCAAATACCTTTGCGATATCTGGGCCAAGGGCGCTGGACCTGTCGAACAGAAGATTCTAGATGGTAAGAATCTTTCTTCGTACTGGGGGGAAGTTCCTGATACAGGGGGAGGCAAATAAAGTCAGGATCCGGCAAGAACGAGTCCACCAAGTATATCCTGAAATACCTCTGAGACATCTTGGCCAAGGGCGCGGGACCCATCAAACAGAAGATTCTTGACTGTAAGAATATTCCTACTATTACTGGGGAGGGTCTTCCTGATAGAGGGAGTGCCAAAACATGTCAGGAGCTGGCAAGACCGATTCCACAAATTACCTCTTTAAATACTTTTGTGACATGTCAGCCTCAATGGCCCAGTGGCGCGACACTTCGGCGATTGCTCTCCGAAGTTAAGCAACGCTGGGTCCGGTCTGGTCTTGGATGGGTGACCATACGACCGTTGAGAGAGGCTGGCCGTGGTTCGGATTCCACGTTAAACTGTAGGTCCCCTTCCTTACTTACTAGGTGGTAGGGTTTATCCCGCCCGGGTTGGTACCATCGCATTGGATGAACGATGGTCGAAGCGGCAATGAAAATTGTCCGTTTTTTCCATCCAGTTCAATGTAGCCGTGCAATATAAGGAAGGTCCTGGCATGGCACCTAGTTCCCATGTGGTGAGTTGGGCTAATACCATGACAGAAGTTGTGGTATTAGCCATCCATGTCCAGTCACATAAAAAAAAAACGGCCAAGGGCACGGAACCTTTCGAGAAGAATATTCTTGACGGTAAAAATCTTCCTTTTTTCGTGGGGAGTGTTCCTCATACAGGGGGCCTAATACAAGTCAGGAGCAGACAAGACCGAGTCCACCAAGTACATCCTCAAATCAATTTTCTCCTTTCTCCTTCCTTTCTCAATACGGACAATACAGCATTACTGTATTTTTTATAATGGACCTCAATATCTGCAGCAGCTTTTTGTCACGTGGGTAGATCCAATGCTTTTCTAGGAAATCTTGTTTGGAAAAAACAAACATCACGCTGTGGATTTACTTTCATCTGATATGTGTTCTTATCTTTGATTTTAGAAATGAATCCGTGCAGGATGTCACTGTCTGCTACAACACACGTATTTCGATTGCAGCTAACCCGATCTTGGAGGCGTTCGGCAACGCGAAGACCACGCGCAACAACAACAGCTCCCGCTTCGGCAAGTTCATGGAGGTGCACTTCAGCGGCGCGTGGCAGGTGGTCGGCGGTCATATCTCGCACTACCTGCTCGAGAAGTCGCGCGTGTGCACGCAGAGCGCCGAGGAGCGCAACTACCACGTGTTCTACCTGCTGTGCGCGGGCGCGCCGCCCGAGCTGCGGCGCGCGCTCAAGATCACCAAGCCGGACGACTTCTATGTGAGTTCCTCGGGATCGCTGAGGTCTGAGTCAAATTACACAAAAACCAGACACACACCACATCATGATACGTCACATTTTTTTTATTTTTTTATGTTTAGCGCGGCATATGGCGTACGCCAGGACCTAAAGGTGCCCGACGACGCCCATGGGTTTTCGAACATTCAGGGGGGCTGCGAAACCATGCCGGCCGGCCAGATGCGTCTTCACACCACGTTTGAAGGACCCCAGGGGAATTTGGGGGAAATACCTCGGAAGGGAGTTCGTTCCATTGTTTACCGACCCTATAGATAAAGGATCTAGAGGATCGGTGAGTTCTTATTTTTGGAATGTCGACTGTAAATTTGTGCATTTTCTCCCTGTTCCGCGTTGACCGAAGGTAGAAAGGGGACGGAGGAACAGCGTTATGCAGCTCCGACGAACATTCTCCTGGTAAAGACGATAGAAGACAGAGAGAGACCCGACATCCCTTCTGAGTTGAAGGGCCTCCAAATTTAGGGATACCTCGGGGTCGTCAACGAGACGCACAGCCCGACGCTGTATCGACTCCAGGAAGCCAAGCAGGTGCTTAGCTGAGCACATCACACGACACCACACCACACCACACCACACCACAACACATCACACCACAAAACCCATATAAAATATAAAATATAAAACATAACACACCATAGTGCTAAAAAAATTAATAAATTAATTAGATTAATTTGAAATACTCGCATATCTAAACTAATTAATTAAATTTACTTTGTAACTTTCCTTTATGTTACAGCTGTAAAGCTAGTTTAGGGGAGAGGAGAATTTGTGTATATATGTTGCATCTAGTAAATATTTCATATTACTAAGCCTCCTCTGTCCGTCCGTCCATCCGTCCGCCCGTCTGTCCGTCGGTCCGCCTTTCACTGGGCTGTATCTCGTGAACCGTAATAGGTAGACGGCAAAAATTTTCACAGAGCATGTATTTCGGTTGCCGTTATTATGACAAATAGTACAAATAAAAAAATTGATAAAATTTCATACATACAAGAAACGTGATTGATTGGGACCAAATATTGTATAATGATACGGAACCCTTTTTGTGCGAGTCCAACTTGCACTTAGCCGGTTTATTTATGTAACTGCACATGGATGTCCACACCACAACCACAGCCCAAACACACCGCATTCCCGAAGAAATTAGTTGCCATGACAGGCTTTTTTTATGAGCATGGCTAAATGAAATGAATGAAAAATACGGACAATTTTTCATTGCTGTTTTGACCATCTTTTCATCCATTCTTGAAAAATTCTTGCAGTGAAGACACAATTAATATTTTTTCCAGTACCTGAAGCACGGTTGCACCCAATACTTCACTTCGGCCGCCTCTGAGAAGAAGCTACAAGCAGGCCAGAAGAGTCAGCAGCAGCAAGCGAAGGGAGGGCTCCGGGACCCCATTCTCGACGACGTGGAAGACTTTCAAAGACTACACCAGGTATTGACCATACTGATTTATTGTTGCTTATAGTCTTTGTTCGGCTCCAGTTCAGTTCAAGTTTAAGCCCTTTGATTCAAAGATTTATTAAAGTGGGAGCACTTCTCGGACCAGACCTGGGGCATGGAAGGACGGAAGCGGCGTAGCCACTTACACGTCCAAAAACGGTAGCACCAGCGAATCAGTTCGATTACGAATTCGCTTGCTACTGATATTTTCGAGTTCCAAAGATCCGTAAGAACACGTAAGAACTTTACAGGACTGAACAAAAATGGATGTTGCGCGTCTCGATCTCGTACGCAAACTAATTACAGTGACACGTCACTAAATCGCTGCCGCCATAAGAATGAGTTGCGATTACTGCTCACGTCCTGCCATGCTCACTGCCTGCGACCAACGCTGCAGGATCACTGGTGATTATCTGATTGTTAACAAAACTCAAGTGAAAACCAAAGAATTAAGTAAGAGGTCACTTACAGGCTCTCTCTCGTGTGGGTCTGAGCGAAGCGGAGAAGACTGGCATCTACTCCATCGTGGCGGCGGTGCTGCACCTCGGCAACGTGCAGTTCGAGGAGGACCCGAGCGACGCGCGCGGCGGCTGCAAGGTGGCGCCGCCGAGCGAGACGGCGCTGGGCACGGCGGCGGCGCTGCTCGGCGTGGACACGGCCGAGCTGCGGATGGCGCTCGTCACGCGGCTTATGCAGAGCTCGCGCGGCGGCCTCAAGGGGACGGCCATCATGTGAGTTTGGCGTTCATATATGTTGCTGTTTACCTCCTTTGCGCATTTCATTATGCAAAATATATTATTGTGTGTTCGACTTGGACCCTGATGGCAACACTGTAGCAAAATCTGTACTAAGCGAGATAGACACAACCTTAAGATGCAAGCTGTCGGCCATCATGTGAGTTTGTTGTTTCAGATATATGTTGCTGTTTACCTCCTGAGGTACGAGCCGATTATTTTGCAGACTAGGATAATCGAGAAAAACCTTTCTACGTCTTGGCCCTTTATTACTTTGTTGTTCTCATTGCTACACTCTCGGCATTACTCCCGTGTTTGCCTGGTTTCAGGGTTCCGTTGAAGGTATACGAGGCAGTTAACGCGCGCGACGCACTCGCTAAAGCAGTGTACAGCCGACTGTTCGATCAGATAGTGCACTACATCAACATCAGCATACCCTTCCAGGCATCCAGCTACTACATCGGTGTACTGGATATTGCCGGATTTGGTAAGCTACAGCATTAGTGAGTAATGGTCAACCATTTGAAAAGAACTTCGGATCTATGTTTCACTGAATACCTCTTAAAATACTAACTAAGCTGAATAAGACTTTTCACTTTTGTGAACTTATGCCACGCTAAGGACCAAAATTATGTCCAAAAAAGAATTGATGCCGCCCCGGTATTTTATGCAAGGATGTGCAGCCAGAGCATAGCAATCAATTCAATAACTTACGGTTTCTATGCACTCCTTGCTGTAATTGGCTGACGGGTTTCGCCTCCCACGATGGAATCATCAGATTCACTTTGGTGCCCTGGAGTATTGTCTGACAGCCAAACTAATCCAACAGTATAATCCTAAAAAACATGAGGTGACTTAACGCTCACTGGTACTCGCAGTTAAAGGTTCCCATGTGTTAATGACATACCTGAATGTCTACCGCATGCACATGATTTAGATATTAAGTTTGGAAGGCCATCACAGATATCCCTGACTTTCGTATTTTTCTCTCTGGCAGAGTACTTCCCAATCAACAGCTTCGAGCAGTTCTGCATCAACTACTGCAACGAGAAACTGCAGCAGTTTTTCAACGAGCGCATCCTCAAGAACGAGCAGGAGCTGTACAAACGGGAGGGGCTCAACGTACCCGAGATTCGGTTCGTCGACAACCAGGATTGCATCGGTGAGATACACCTTTTATGCTGTACCAAAAACTGTTCCTGCTGGCTGCTACTGCTACAAGGTGTAGATAAGGTCTTGTGTGGAGTATTATTAAGACCTGTAGGATGCATCAGCTTGGCTTTTTGGACTCGATGCATCGCCATGCTGGGTCACCTCGACCACCCAGAGGTATCCTAGATTTGTGGGACCCCCAATTCAGGGAAGAGATGTTGGGTTCTTTCTTTGTGCTTATCGTCTGTACCATGGAGAATGCTCTTCAGAGCCCTGAATAATGGCCCCCATTTACCAATCCAGATATTCCCTCAAAGCTGAACAATACATGTAACCTGGAGTCCTTTAAAAGTAATGTGCAAAAGCACCTTGCCGGCTGGCAGGACTATCGCGAGCCCCAAGAAATGTTTAAAGCCCATTAGGCCTTGTCGGATACCTCTTAGTTGAAGGCCTGGCGTATGCCATATGTCACCTTTAACATAAAAAATATTTTTAATGGGATCCCAGCCGAAGGGTAGTAATTGAAAGCATCGAAAACTTCATCCTGCATGCAGTTTTTGACTAACACAATGTACGTGTAAGTTACTACTAATGCTTTCCAAAGGCTTTCCGGATATTTGAGTGTTAACGGATATGGTCACATTAGAGTAGCCCACCTGAATACATTCCTAATAGGTAGACAGCTGAAATTTTCAAAGACTCATTGACTGACTCGAAAATGAGAGCAGTGTAAACGCATTAAGATTGCCGTCATGAACACAAATAGTAGTTCACAATATCAACCATATACATGCCGTATTTGCAAGCATGATTCTAAACGCTCCCTTATTGATCCAGAGATCAAATAATTCAATCGTAAGCAAACATATAAATGTACTAAATATCCATTCTTTCTTTAGATTTAATTGAGAGCAAGAACCACGGCATCTTTCACCTACTCGACGAAGAGTCGAAGCTTCCTAAGCCTGAGTTCGGACACTTCACCCACTCTGTTCATAAGCATCTGGGAGGAAACCAATCCAGGTATGTACATCATTTTTCTATTCTTCGTACAGTATAGTTGGCAGATAACCATGGATACATTGTTTGTATGAGACAGAAGTCAATAGGATATGATTAATTCACGAACTTCCATTTGCGTGAGCTTAAATCTGCGGCTTTGGTCGATTTGAATTTAATCATAAGCTCTGCACAGAATTTCGGTCAGAGGCGGACCTTGTTAGAAGAAGGGCACCTGCATACCTGGCTGATAGTGGTATCTGATTTTTAGGTTAGGTTGTAAGTTTCTACAGTTTTAATGTTCGCTTTAAAAGTATATTTCCGGTCATATCACAATAATGCCGAGATTTATCGAAAGTAACACGACGCCCTGCCGTTCGGTCGTAGAGTAATTTGGGTTGACCGGTCTGTGACGGCAAAAGGGTCACTCGGACGCTTTTTCCCGTGTAGCTCCCATCCGCCAAAAGTGCGAAAAGAAAAATAGTTCCAAAAGTTTCCAGCAGATAACTAGAATCCAATTCCCGTGTTTAACTACTAAAAGTCGATTTTTGGGTGACATCACGGATGTGGGGTAAGCTGTGCGGAAGACCCGGGCTCTCTATATGTGCCAACACCTTTAACATTGTCCCACAAAATAGCCCTGCAACTCATGTAAACGAAAGGGAACATTTTGAGAGATAACCAATAAAGCAAGTGTTACATGTCAGTCTCTTTCCATTCTACTAGACTAATTTAATTGCGCAAACAGTCAGGTAATTTTAAAGGGCTCTGTTGGACACAATTCCAGATTGCAGTTGCCGCGTGCGTCGCGACTCAAGGCGCACCGCACACTGCGTGAGGACGAAGGATTCCTGCTGAGACACTTCGCAGGAGCTGTCTGCTACCACACTGTAAGACCTCGATCAAATTAAACTTCCTAAAAAACTCATGCAACATCGATTGAGGAGTCTATGGAAAGCAAAAAGTTCAGTATGAAGCAACACAAAATGGCTGCTCAGGAAATTTCACTCCAGTGAATAAAAGTTTGCTATGATTGTGGTTGGTTTGATGATGCCAATGCTATATTTCAGGCCCAGTTAAAAGGAACATTGCTATTCCTGTAACATAAAAACAGGTTTTTATGATATCCAAATACATTCATTCCATCAAGCCTTTAAACTGAAGAGGTAGGCGGAGATGATAGAGCATTCCTACATTATAATAATAGTATACATCTTCCGCTTCCTTTATTCATTTTTCTATCCTCTTCTTATTTCCTTTCGTCTATACTGTAGAATGGGTTCTATATGCTCTTGTCATGATACATTCTACCCGCTATGCAACATCAATGAATACCCTGCAAAGCAACCTAAATGATTAACATATAAGAATTGTAGCAAATTTGTGTCGCGCTCTATCATTGTAGGTTGCTTTCTATTTAGAAACAATTCTGACAGCTATGCACTCAGGTTGAATGACATTTTGAGACTGCTCACCCAGCATCACTTTTTTTATTCAATTATGCGGTCAACTTTTGAGTATGGACAGCTGTTCAGTCAGCATGCAGAGTAGAATTATGTATTTTTGGATTATTAAGGTTCCGTACTCAAAAACTTCCAACGGAACCCTATTGCTAAGCCCGCCCGTCCGTCCGTCCGTCAGCAGGCTGTATCTTATGAAATGTGATAGATATACAACTGTTTTTTTTCACAGAGTGTGTATTTCTATTGCCGCTACAACAACAAATACATAGTAACAATTTGAAAGAAATGTGATTTTTTGTGTTAAATATTGTACGGTGGCACAGAAACCTTCATGTGCGAGTTCAACTCGCACTAGACCGGTTATAAGAAGCAATGGTCTTGGAGAATTTCGTGCTAATTCAGGCAGTTAACAGTCTGTTATTGTTAGCTTGCAGCTGACAACAGGGCAGTCAAATAATGTATAAAAAGATGATAGCCTTCACTTGTTTGTTGAGCGCAGAACAAGTTCATCGAGAAGAACAACGACGCCCTGCACGCGTCGCTCGAGTTCCTCGTGGCGGAGTCGGGCGAGCCGCTCGTGCAGCAGCTGTTCCGCGGCTCCGGCGGCGCGGGCGCGGGCGGCGACGGCGCACGCGGCAAGCTCAGCTTCATCTCCGTCGGCGCCAAGTTCCAGGCGCAGCTCACCCTGCTCATGGACAAGCTGAAGCAGAACGTAAGACCTCTTCACTTTCATTCAGTTAGACGTTAAGACGACCATGTTTTGTACCAGTCGGACGCTGGAGTGCCTCACTGGATTCAGCGACTGGAGGGACGGTTCACATTGTGCATGAAGGGCTGTGCAATCCTTCACACTTTCCGACATAGCTGATAGTGTAATCTGATTGTAACAGTAAAATATCACAACAGAAGAACATCGACAACCTGAGGAGCTCCATTCGCACCGCCTGCGATACCATTAAGGTGAGTCCTCGTGTATCCTAATCGAGGAAATAATTAATGGGCTCACTTGCTTAGGTTTGCAGCAATTTCCTAATTTTAATTCTACTCTGTTGACTTCTTGGTCGTTGTAGACTCTTGGAACAAGCTGCCGGAGAAGGTCATTAGTGCTGAAACTGTAAATAGATTTAAAAACCGACTAGAAAAACATTTAAAGGCAATAAAAAAAAACAAATAATCAACTATAATAATAAACAATCAATTGATTGTAACAGTAAAGTATTTTGTAAAGTCGGCTCACCAGGGCTCTTCTCAAAATATTATGAGTGATTGCGTGTGACTACAGTTTCTTGGAAAATATCGAGGCAAGAAAATTCGTGATTTCTCACTTCGAAAAGTAGTCGTAAACCCGTAAAAGCATCTGAAAATTACACTCGGTTCCAACTTAACGTCAAACAACAACCCCGCAGGGCACCAACTTCATCCGCTGCATCAAGCCGAACTCGCGCATGGTGGGCGCGGCGACAGAGGGGTCGCTCGTGCTCACGCAGCTGCAGTGCAGCGGCACCATCGCCGTTCTGGAGCTGATGGCGCACGGCTACCCCTCGCGGGCGCCCTTCCACGACCTGCACCACATGTACAGCACCTTCCTGCCGCCCAAGCTGCGCGCGCTCTCGCCGCGGACCTTCTGCGAGGTCAGTAGTCCAACTGCAGTGCAGCGACACCATCGCCGTGGTGGAGATGACTAAAAATATCAATCTTTTCCATCCGCTATTTTTCCGCTATTTTTCAATTTAGCTATCCTCATAGAGTGAATCCCTTTAAAGCGGCTATTCTTTACATTCCCTGCTTAGAAATCAGGACCCTTTTCGTCGAGAAACCCGTTTTTTAGCGGTTCCGATTTTCTCCTTGGAAAACCTTGAATCATTGAAATACCATTCTTTGGTATATTTCCGTCGAGAAAACAGCTTTCATGACTGCTATAGAAGCGGTTTTCTCGACTAAAATATTCCTGAAGAATTCCACATTCCGACTTGTCTTCAAGCAAGTCACTCTTAGACTATTATCAGCCGTGTGGTGGTTGCAGGCGGTGCTGCACAGTTTCCACCTCTCCGACAAGGACTACAAGTTTGGTGTGACGCGCGTGTTCTTCCGGCCCGGCAAATACTCCGAGTTTGACGCCATCATGAAGTCCGACCCGGAGAACCTCAAGGCAATCGTGGACTCTGTCCTGGCCTGGCTTGTCAAATCTCGTTGGAGGAAGTCTATATTCGCGGCTCTCTCTATCATAAAACGTGAGTATTTATGGACAATATGTCCATACATTTCGCCTTCCTTTTCACCCGTAATCATAGCACCCGTAATCATCGAGTATGCAAGATGATGCATGAAATTGATATTTAGGAAACTAAAAAGTACCTATGTTGGGATCATCATGTATGGCCCTCTATCACCAGATTGGTTGGTATGTGTGTATTGTAATTGTTGTTAAATTCGAGATTTTTTGGGAGTCGCTTTGCACAAATTTAAAACAAATCTTGCCCCGTTAAGGTGGCCCATCCCGCTCATCTCCCCATATAAAAGGGGAAAGAAGATCACGCCCATATTTCTTGTCAGAGATCCAAAATTTTGCTCAAAATAGCTTTATTTGATCGAACTAGATGTCTGATGACCATTGGCATTGTAAAATTGTGTTTGGTTTCTAAGTTATAAGGTCCGAAAGTTCGAATTTTTCGCGCGTTTTATACAATAACTTTGGAGGTGGATTACGCAATGATAAAGTAAGAACATCTTAAAAAGATTAGTCATCAGACATAGCTTATTTAATCAATATTTGTAATCGATTTGGTTTTTGTTACATTTTTGACTACAGCGGTCGTGGTTTACTTTTAGCTATAAGTCGTTTTGAAATTAAAATTTTCGTAAATCTTACCAAATCATACGCTAGGCACATTGTCTTTTTTGTGGACATGTTGCATCTTCCTCATCACGGAGCCTGTCTTATTCTTTGAAACAGAGAAGGTCCCAGAGCGCAACAGCACGGTTTTGTACAGTGCCCGTGAATGAGTTAGGCCCGCCGGGTTGGGCCACCTTAAAGTGTCCACACGCGAAGCACCATAAAGTCTTGCATAACTCAAGTCACTACAATAAACACAAACTCACTAAAACCTCAACGGTCGCAGTGAAGAACAAGATCGCCTACCGGCGCGCGTGCCTGCTCATCATTCAAAAGACGGTACGCGGCCACCTGGCGCGGCGGCGGCACCGGCCTCGGTACCGCGGGCTCGCCAAGGTGCGCGCGCTCGAGGGCAACCTGCGACAGATGGAACAGGTCACCGGCCAGCTCCGGGGCGAGAAGGCCAGCGCTCAGAAGAACATCGACAACCTGAGGAGCTCCATTCGCACCGCCTGCGATACCATTAAGGTGAGTCCTCGTGTATCCTAATCGAGGAAAGAATTAATGGGCTCACTTGCTTAGGTTTGCAGCAATTTCCTAATTTTAATTCTACTCTGTTGACTTCTTGGTCGTTGTAGACTCTTGGAACAAGCTGCCGGAGAAGGTCATTAGTGCTGAAACTGTAAATAGATTTAAAAACCGACTAGAAAAACATTTAAAGGCAATAAAAAAAACAAATAATCAACTATAATAATAAACAATCAATAAATAAAATAAATATAAATATATAATGTGAATGATGAGTAATATTAGTAATAACAATACTTTTTTTTTAAATATACAAGTGCACTCCGGGAAAAATGAAATTCACGCATCAGCTTCGAGCTGCTAGTGAAATAAATAACATAATAATAATACAATGAAGGCTTCTTTACACATGTAACTATTTGCAGAAAGACACAAACATCACCCCCGCTGCAATCGACCAGCTCTACAGTAAACTCACCAAAGATGTGGAACTACAGATGTCTTCTTTGCAAAAGGCAATGGTGGACCAGAAGAACAGGTACTTTTACATGACTATGTTTTAAGTTGCAATAATCCCTCATTAGATTCCAACAAAGTAGTACAAATGCTTGGACTAGAAGTCCCTACGAAGTATCATTCGTAGGCTTACTAGCAGCGGGCCTCAAATTCCCCAAACACATATTTTAGATTCCCCAATTTCCCAGAATACATAAAAATTTGGAATCGCATCCAAGTTTTTATTGTAAGTTTCGAATGAGCGAAAAAAGGTGGCAATGGACCACAGAAAAACTTTCGCAGAAGCACAGCTGCATAAAGTTCAATGCAGTCGTGAAGGGAATGTCTTGGCTTGGCAATTAATTCCTACGGAAAGTCAGTGTGTTAGGCTAATATCATGCAGTCGGGTGTGGTATAAGTCATCCACGTTCAATTTCATGAGTGAGTAACGCACGCTCGCCTGCAGGGAGGAGCAGGAGCGGCTCCGCAAGCTGGAGGCGGAGATGCGGGCGGCGGAGGAGAGCAAGCGGCGCGAGCAAGAGCAGCGCCGCCAGGAGGAAGAGAACCGACGCCTGTGAGTACCCTCTCGTTGTTCCATTATTCGCTTGAAGTTTGTGACCTCACAACTATGCTTGAAGTGTATGTTTCCCCAGTCAAAATGTTGGGACAGACAATTTTTACCACCATATTTCTAGTTTTCGTTCATTGTTTGTATTTATATTTTGTAAGATGCCTTTCAAAATTGTTTCAGGATAAACAAGAAGTTTAAAACGAATATTTTAAACTGCTGGATATTTTTTTATTACTAATAGTTTCCATTTGCAGTAGAATCTAACTACTATTAAAGACCAAGGGGTGCTGGATTATTGGAATGTTCGGATTACTGAATTGTATATGGAACTTGAAGCTTGGCATCGTCAGCAATTGAGTGCAGTTCGGACCATAGCCAGCCGTGCCGTGTATCAATGGCTGTGTTTGGGCTATGTACTCTGATCCTGCTGCAAGGAGCTAGAAATAGCGTTTTGGCTAACATAATGACAGTTCCGTGTACCTACCTCGGCCATTTTCGCTGACCATAGGATGGTTCGGAATCGCTCCGAATCACTCCTTTCTCCACCTCCTCACCTCATCGAGGTGGAACACGGAACCGGAGCAAGATATGTCAACAGTCACTTCAACTTGGGTCATTAACTCATTGTAGGCGAGATAATGACCCATGTGGTCATTTCGAGTTGAATTTCGTATCGATTGGAAATTTGTTTAGTTTTTAATAATTTAGATAGAAATTGCTTTGTTTTGCGCGTTTGCCCCGAGCGAGTGATGTAAATCTCTGGAGTGTTTTCGTTTTGGCGTTTGGGCTGGAGCGATGCTCGGAGCAGTTCCGCCTGATTCCGTACTGTACCGGACAGTACGGTGCGGGATGGAATCACCTTTGCCCGAACGAACCCTATGTTGTCGTGTGGTGCAGGAAGGCGGAGATGGAGTCGCGGCGCAAGGCGGAGGAGGCGGCGCGGGCGCAGCGCGAGGAGGCGGACCGCGTGGCCGCGCTCGCGCTGCAGCAGCAGCTCCAGGAGGCGGCGCGCGCCGACCGCGACAACCGCGAGAGGTGAGCGGCATAAATTGTTGAGTGATGGCTGTGCGGTTGCCGCAGACCGAGCATGAGCGCGCTGTGCTTACAAAACGAACAGTGTGAGAGGGAGAGCACAACATCTTGAGTGACAGCTGTCTGGTTTAGCCGCTGACCTCTAGCATGGTGCTTACAAGACAAAACTTCTTGATTGACAAGAGAAGTGGGAGAGAAGTCAATTCGAGCACCACTACCGCGAGTCGGGGAGTGATGGATGATACCTACCAGATGCGACAACTTTCGCTATGAGTACAGAGTGTCCAGGCCCATTGAATGTCAATTGGGATTTTGTATAATCTTTATGATTTCTCTAGTTTTCCTCAAGAAAGTATGTGTTGAAAATATGGTGATTAGTGCATTTGTAGAGTGTGAGGTGAAGGCGTAATAACCCAGACAAATGGCCTTTTATCTGGTAAATAAGAAGTGATTCGATTTCATGTAAAACTTGAAACATATGTTTAGATAATATTCAGATTTTATAGTCAGGACATTTTGCATGAATCAATTTTGGTCTCATCCGTCAGTTGACTCTGTATCTGTCTGAAGTCTATCATTATTATCTATTAGTATATATGAGTCCGGGGATTATCGCCGGACTAAATAGCATTTTGTATAGTTAGTTAGTTATAGTTAGTCCGGTGCTAGTCTGCGTACTAAATTTTAATAGTTCACTGTGAATACGACAGTAAGGGTTTAGCATTGTTTAGCAACACATTTGACTACCTACCTGGTGATCTCCGCAACTCCTCTGTTGGTCAGTATGTCCCTCTTTCCGTTTGCCATTACCTCCACTTGCATGCAACCTCTACATAGTGAACTGCCTGTGAATAGTCAAGGATACATAAAGATGTTTGTTCAGTTGGCAGTGGCCAGCGGGGAGCGCTATGACTATGAAGTGCATCCTTTCTCCGCCGATGTTTAGCAGCCTGCATGCTAACCTTCAGTCTGTTATCCATCTATCAGCTTTGTCCTACCATCAGTCAATCCGGCTCTCAGATAGTTATGAGTCTGTCCTGAATATTCCTAGTTTCCCCTTAGTGTTTGAGACATCAACTGTGCCTTCTGAATATAGGTCCAAATTAATAGGCCACTATAAGAGAAAAGAACTCAATTTCCGGAGATGGCTCAAAGCAAGACACAAAAGCTTAAACTTGGTATTTTTTTGTCAATCTGATGCTTTAGTCTTTACCACGAGATTCGGTCAGTTTCTTTCGTATGTTTCAAGCTGCCATCTGCGAGGAGACAGGTATGATATACAGCATAATCAGCTAATGCTGTATAGGTGCCCAAGTTCCCGGGTGCATGTAAAAATTCAAAACAGTACAGTTATCAGTCAACTGTTGCCAGAGTAATGAGAATAAAAATAGTGAATCAGTTCACTTGGTCGTTTGACAGTTAGCACGGTACAAAATGCAACTAAACATAAGATTTAATCACTCTCTTGCTTGTTCACCTGCTATTCACCCGGCAGGTTAACTTAACATGGTGACACCCTCCTGGTTAGTGATAATTTTAAAATACATTCGTCCTTATTTTTCGCCTGAAGAAGGAATGTAGATATACATACATAATAACTATAACTTCATTACTAACCAAAGATGGTGCATTCCAGCCGCAGTAATTTGAGGAGGCATTGCATTAATTCGAAAATAAACGGAGATTAGTTCATAATCTGCTTCTCAATCATGGCAAATTTTCTATATTCAATTGTAATAATTTCAATGTAAATATCCTTGTTTAACTTGTTTTATTGCAGGCTAGAGCAAGAGCGGAGGGATCACGAGATGGCTGTGAGACTAGCAGAGGAAACCAACGGACACGTAGAGGGCTCCCCACCGCAACTTCGCAGGTACCTACGCATTCTTCCGTTAAATCAATTTAATTCTACCAAAAATGAAAAAGTGCCGAAATTATTTTTCTCAACATCTAAATTCAACAGTTACTGCATGATGTATTTAACGGCGAGCTCCCGATCAATTTACGTTGCCTAAGCAGTAGGTACACCTTCTGGGTAATTTAAAAGGTGCGTTCGTTCTTCCTGTACATAGCTTAGGAACACCCCACAATGCCATGATTTCTCCATCGTGCAAACTCCCATTCTTTAATACCACTAAAGTTGAGAAGCATTCTAAACCGATGTGATGTTTGCACAGTTACCCCTCCACGGACACAATGAATGGAGAAAATAAATTAAACAGGTACCGTGCTACGCCTAAGATAACCCAGCACCGACTTTTCTGCCTGCCTGCCTGCCTGCTCTTTCTAACTACTAACTAACTAACCTCTTCTTTTGATGCACTTATCTTTTATGTATATTTATGTACACATATAAATGCTTGAGGCTAATATCCAAAATTGGTTTGAGTGTGAAATAAATAGGTTTGTAGGTTGTCATTAATATTAATATCTCATTTATGTCCTATTTTGGTCAACGCTCAATTATTACCTTAACCTATTGTACAGTCATACGAAAAATATTGGTAAGCTTAAAATTATATTTTGTCTCTCACCTACCAAAAATATTCAAGAGACATTAAACGAAGGTATAGAACAATGAAATCCAAACAAAAATATTGACTTTTAACTAATTTGACGGATAAAAAATTTGATTTGTTGCAGTGATCCTCACAATAATTTATTTTGCATATCTTAAAATGTACACTAAATATTTTTTGCATTCTACTTAGTATAATGAAAAACACTACATTTCTTACTTGTGCCTGCTTCTTTTTCATAATTTCCGTGTTGCAGGCTTATGCTAGGAGGAGGAATGAAAGGCTTTTCAAACAGTGAACTTTTGATTCAGAACTAACCAAATTATGTCATAAGCTTGCGACAAATGTAACTTAGCTGGGTTTTAAACAAGACTTTATTGTTGTGTAATCATATTGATTCTAACTTTATGAAATAAAAATATGTTATTATTTTGTTTTTAACTGTATGTATGAAGTTATGACTAAATTTCGTAAATTATAGTAGCCATGTTGAAGGAAGACCTCTGATACAATAATATTTTTGGGTATAATATAATAATAAATATTTTGGAAATTGTGAAAGTGGTAAACACATTGAAAGACATCTATGATAAGAGCCAATCTTTTGTTAATTCTCCAAGAGAGAGCAATTACGTTTCTCAAAGGTCTTTCTACATCAGGACTGGTATAGTAAGCATGATTAATTTTAATGATGAATAACTCTGCTATTAGTGGCGCCCTCACTAATACAGGGAACACCAACACTTACCACAAACACTTCAAACACACTACACATATTTTCACAATTCAACACTAGATACGTCACGGGTGCTCTGCATACACATTCTAAACCCTAACTCACACTTCAAACACACCACACATATTTTCACAATTGAACACTAGATGATACATCACAGGTGCTCTCCATACACATTCTAAACAGAACTCATACTCATTAATATTGGTGGGGATTCAGCCGATGAAACCCATAGAAAAGGCGTAAATTCGAAAATTATATCCAGGTCAGAGAGAGTGCGGATGCAGCAAGCGATGCAGGAGAAACAAAAGTATGATCTATCTAAATGGAAGTACTCGGAACTTCGAGACACAATCAACACTTCATGTGATATTGATCTACTAGAGGTGTGTATCTATACAAAATACTTAGGTGGATATGTTGCAGTAGTACCTAACCAGTTTGCTATTGTTTATTTATCATCCATAGGCAATAGTCTGCACTCGGATTTGTCAAATTTACCATGAGCCAAATATTGAACACAAAAGCATCCCGTAAGGTCAACATTGTGAGGAAACCCACTGCTACGGTGTTGAGGTGCTAATGGCTCATCGATACTTTTTTATACCAAAAAGTAGTTGAAAAGAGGTCCTTTATTATTTACCGGATAGGAACCCTGAGATGAAATGTTCTATTCTGGTGATGGTGTGAAAAGTTAAACCATAGTCATAACTTTTACGATTTAATTCCATACTCTCTGCAATGTTGGGTTGAATGTATGACAGATTATAAAATCATGTTCTAAGGCACTGGCATAATGATTGTACGCAGGCATGCCGACACGAGTTCCACAGGCGGCTGAAAGTATACCACGCATGGAAGGCTAAGAACCAAAAGAAGACCACAATGGGAGAGGCAGAAAGGGCACCTCGCTCTATAATGGATGCCGGTAATTGTAAAACCCTTACTTGACGTTTATTCTTCGAATTTTCTAATCAAGTATGTAACCTTGCTACTTAATGTTTTTCAACTTAAAAGCAAAACGATTGCTGTGTCGCCACAACTCAAGGTGTGTAACAAGATGCAATGAAATGGGGTAAAAGGTGTTCTTGGCCACTGTAAAAGTTCGAAAGCCCATGGGTGTTATTAGACATCAATTTTCTTGTACCTATCGAACACGCAACCCCTTCAGCATGGGTAAACAGTCAACGCTTTTCCAATTTGATTGCCTTTATCACTTGGTTACCCAATGGAGTGTAATATCAAAATATTAACTACATAGTGATTTCTTAAGTTGGCCCTTCCCTGCAGGACTAACTCATTCGCAGGCACGGTACAAAACAATGCTATTGCACTCTGGGACCTTCTCCGTTTCAAAGAAAAAGACAGGCTCCGTGATGAGGAAGATGCAAAATGTCCACAAAGCAGACAACGAGCATAGTGTTTGATTTGGTTAGATTTGCGAAAATTTTAATTATAAAACGACTTAGAGCTAAAAGTAAATCATGACCGCTGTAGTCTAGACTAATCTTTTTAAGATGTTTTTATTTTATCGTTGATTAATCCACCCCCAAAGTTGTTGTATAAAACGCGCGAAAAATTCGAACTTTCGGACCTTATAACTTAAAAACCAAACACAATTTTACAATGACAATGGTCATCAGACATCTAGTTCAATAAAATAAATTTGTTTTGAGTAAAATTTGGATCTCTGACAAGTAATTTGTGCATGATCTTCTTTCCACGTTTGTATGGAGAGTTGAGCGGGAAGGCCCACCTTAACCTTTTTTTTTTTCAGTCAACAAGAATGCGATTATTATTCTCTACCAGCTCTATTCAGAGTAGGCGGACTAACTTTAGCACGCATTTTAAAGCCGGACTAAACCGGCTATGTATGGTTAGTCCAGTGCTAATCTCGGACTAAGTTTGTGTATTCAGACAGGTGCTCTCTGAATACAACTGTACGAGTATTAAATAAAATTAAGCTCTCCTTTCAGCGGCGAAGACACCTCGCATCCAACAGAAGGGCGAAATTCTGGGAGCGCGGCACCGCTACTTCCGCATCCCGTTCGTTCGGCCGGGCGCCGCCGGCGCGGACCCCGGCGACAAGCGCGGCTGGTGGTACGCGCACTTCGACGGGCAGTACGTCGCGCGACAGATGGAGCTGCACCCGGACAAGACGCCCGTCCTGCTGCAGGCAGGTTAGTGTCCGTCCAGCAGACGGTCGAAATTCTGTATTCACTATATTTTTTTACACAAGCTTTTTTTTATGCGACCTGACATGGATGGCTAATACCACACAACTACCGTTATGATATTAGCCCACTCCCGAAGGAATCAGGTGCCATGCCAAGACCTTCCCTTTATAAGCACGGCTACATTGAACTGGATGGAATACACGGATAATTTTTCATTGCCGCTTCGACCATCTTTTCATCCAATGCGATGGTACAAACCCGGGCGGGCTGAAATCCTACCACCTAGTAGGGGAAGGGGACCTACAGTTTTACATGGAACCATGGCGCAGCTCGCATTCGTGTCGAAATGCACTTATCGTACTCGGAAAGAGAAAGACAGTGGTGCATTGAACCCAGGCCTCTGGTACGCTAGGCTAGTCCCCGCGCCACTAGGCTACGAGTCGCTCAATTCTTCAAAAGGCTACTTTCCGATAAATGTGATATTTTATTATTATTATTATAATTATTGATAGCATACCCTAGCAGCTTTAAGATGATGCATGTACTTCAAATTTTGATATTTTGAGTGCACTTCTACTGTTATTATTCTGTTTTTAGTTAAGTTTAATACTATTATTAAGATGTTTGAACTAAACCTGGTTTTTAAAGTTTCACGGATTTAAGTTTAAGCACGTCTTTGTGGGCATTTAGTATTTTAACGTATCAACGTTTCAGTTCCCTCAGAAAATGTTAAATTTTTCGAATAATTATTTTTTGCGACAGGCGTGGACGACATGCAGATGTGCGAGTTGAGCCTAGAGGAGACGGGGCTGACGCGCAAGCGCGGCGCCGAGATACTCGAGCACGAGTTCGAGCGCGAGTGGACGCGCCACGCGGGCCCCGCCTACGTGCCGCCCGAGCAGAGGAAGCGCTGACTCGCGCCAAGTGAGCGTGGCCTCAATGTAATATTTACTAGGTATCAAATATCAGCAAGCACCGAGATTCGTAGCCATTCCTGTACCAAAAACATGGCGCCGTGGTCATTCGTAGCTCTTTCCGCTATAGCTCCTTGGAATGATGAAGTTACAAACTATAACTGTAGTGGCGAGCTTATAAGTTATTCTGTATTTAATCTCATAAAATAGAAAAATAAGCTGGAATTTATTAGATGTGTGCAAAAATTTACCGTTTACAATTAGCAACTTTTTGCACTATGCCTCATAATAAATTTACAAATTCCACCCTTATTTATACATTGTTTTATGACATTAAATACACATTTTCTCGCCATTACAGTATAAGTAAAATATTATATAATTATATTTTAAAAAAACCACCAAATTTCGATTGTCAAAAAAGTTTATTTGTAGATTGATGGTCTAGTTATAATTAAAACATAAAACCCAAAGTCTCTGGTGATTTGTTTTCTCATATTACGAAAATATATAATATATTTATATGCGAGAACATTTTTGATCAAAGATATCATAAGATGTGTACCGCTAAATATTTCAAATGGAGCAAATTTTAAAATTTATTGGTTATCATTAAATCATAACTGGACCATTAATTTACAAATTAACTTCTTTGATTAAACAAATTTGATTTGTTTATTTTTAAATGTAATTAAATGTCGATTCACTTATGCCAAACTGCTGTTGTCACGCCCTAAGTGTTAATTATTTAAAAAATACAAATGAAAACTCTTTTGCAGGTCAATGCTGAAAACTGCAAGGTGCAGATATAAACTAATTTAGCAGTATTACGTACCTTTTGTGGCTGAACAGCTAATAGCTTCAGTTTAGTATAAAATGAGATAATATACAGTAACTCACAAGGTAGCTTAATTAAATGGGATTTACAATCACCGACCAGACAGATGGGATGAGTCATGTGACATTGTGAGCTCTCTTGGCCAAGCAAACAGTAAGACTGAGTACTTTGCTATGTTTCTGTCAGTTATTCGTTAATTTTTAATATTTTTAATGAAAAATTATGTCCATATGGAACATATTTCGATGTGAATATTATAAAGCACTGTGCGCTATTATTATGAGTACATTATTTATATTTATATATATAAGTTATTTGAAATTTAAATTTGGTAAGTTAAGTACTCTCTGAGAAATTAACGAATAACTGAGTGCATTTGTTGCGGATATACCTGAAGTTATTTGAAATTTAAACTTGATAAGTTAAGTACTCTCTGAGAAATTAACGAATAACTGAGTGCCACCTAGCATAGGAGTGCCTTAACTTTTAAGACTGTGCAAATATGTGAATGACCAACTGTTATTGCAGTCTCACATTGGTATCACGATTGTGTCTTCACCAAAAATCACATATAAAAATTGTCTTATCAAGCTTGGTTTCATACAATTTAAACAGCTTGGGGAGTCCTGTTTGTCCGGTCGGTCAGTCCTAAGCGTTGGTATGAATGCCATGTTGCCTTACTTTTATCTAGAACATAAAATGTATTTAAATGCCATTTCTATGTGTTTTTTTGTTCAAGATTGATGTGAGTTCGTATTTTAGTAGAATGAAATCGTATTTATGCCATTTAACATTGTTACAAACTGAAGAGGACCAACGTGTGTTGCATTCCACTATTTTATTGTAATTATTTTTTTTAAATGCATATATTTATCAGCATCTTTTTTTCGAAAAGGGAAACTGAAGTGACACTTAAGGTGGCCCAACCCAGCGGGACTAACTTATTCGCGGGCACGGTACAAAACCGTGCTGTTGCGCTCTGGGACCTTCTCTGTTTCAAAGTAAAAGACAGGCTCCGTGATGAGGAAGATGCAACATGTCCACAAAAAAGACAATGTGCATAGTGCTTGATTTGGTAAGATTTACGAAAATTTCAATTACAAAACGACTTATAGCTAAAAGTAAACCACGACCGTTGTAATAGAAAATCTAACAAAAACCAAATAGATTATAAATATTGATTAAATAAGCTATGTCTGATGACTAATCTTTTTAAGTTGTTCTTACTTTATCATTGCGTAATCCACCTCCAAAGTTATTGTATAAAACGCGCGAAAAATTCGAACTTTCGGACCTTATGACTTAGAAACCAAACACAAGTGTACAATGCCAACGGTCATCAGACATCTAGTTCAATCAAATAAAGCAATTTTGAGCAGAATTTGGGGTCTCTGACAAGAAATATGGACGTGATCTTCTTTCCCCGTTTGTATGGGGAGTTGAGCGGGATGGCCCACCTCAAAGTTTACTTCTGTCACAATTTACAACCTCGTTTCTACCAATTCTAGTAATTTATTTACCAAACACTATTTATGCTTTCATAGATTTACTTCTTTTGTAAATACTATTTCATACCTTTGTGTTACACACATTTTCTTCTTTATACCTTACGAATGCGATTCCCCACACATTGTGCTGTGATAGTGAAGTGCCTGCCTGTGAACTAAACTTTTTAACTGGGTCATAGTTTCTTGTGCATGACACAATTGCAGTGTGTATTTCAAAGTAAAGGTCAATAACTTATTACAAATATCCTAGGAAACGGCGAGTGATCCAATATCTTATATAATCTAATTCTATAACCTTCTTTAACCTGACCATAACTGATCATAATAAGCTTATTATTTAACAAAGTCTTCCGCTACCACAGCAAGTTTCCTATGATGCTTGTGGGTCTAACTTTATTGCGACATTCGCATTTTTTGGCCTTTACACTCATATTCAGAGTGAACCTATCAAAACTTAGTACGGCATTAGCACGGGACTAACCATACAAAAACCGGCAATCATCTGGGCACGAAAGTTAGTCTGCCCACTCTAAATACGATGGTTAGAGTTTAAATGGATCTTTAATCCCAAGATACGTAATGAAATATGGGCTTCAATTTCCCATGAGGATTTTCACTGCATGCAAGTAATTATTTAAAAAGTCTATATCACTTAAGACAATTAGTGACTTATCAAGTACAACAAGAAACTGTACGTAGAGGTGCTTGGTACTAAAACATCTATATGCAATGTACATTAGGAATGGTACATGTACATACTTAGGCGATCATGAGAATGCAATAATAGTACAAGAAAACTATATTTTGAAACGGATTGTCATAACTCATAGTCTGAGTTCACGGAGCCCATGCGAGACACCTTAGGCAAGTGCGTATTTTATTTTTGTTGTGAGTATTTTTGCCTAATTTTACCAAATAAAGTGTTTTGAGACTATTAAACTTGTTTTTCCTTTCATTTATATTTTTATGTTAATCAGCCTATTGCCTATTTAACAGCCACTTCTTCTGCCAAAACAATCCATAGTGCAAAGAGTGCATGTTTTTTGACAGTACATCATTCTCTGACTGTAACCTACGTATTCCGAAGCGCTTGTTTTATAGTTTATTCCGTTGTATTCATGAAATAAGGGAGCTACACAGACTAGTTTGAACGAGCTTGAATATGTGATGAAACTATTTCAGTGTAATAATTATTGAAGTGCTATTTTAAAATAAGTGTGCAAAGAAAACAATTTGAAGGAATGCTCTTCTTGTGACATGTTGAAGTAATTCATGTTCCAATTTTAGGAAAAAAATATTTGCAGAATTATTTTTTGGGGAAAAACTTAAATAACCAATCATTTTTGCATTTTAAAATATGCATCCTAATCGGGGTATATTATCAATCAAAATAATAAAACCAGTGTTATGGATTAAATGCACCCCTTTATTTTGGTAAATTTTCCTGGGCCATTTAGTATTGAAATTCATCACATTACATCCTTTGCTATAAATTAAATGATCATTAATAGACTTAATGCTAACTATACATAAAATAAGTAGCTTCTTTTCTTTTCATTTGCACATTGTTCCATTTTCAAATACTCATTATTGTGCCACAGGAAAATTCCATCTGATGCATTTGCAGATCATATTTTAAACACAGCCTCCTGTGCCATGAATTAATCGAGTTACACATAGAACCTACATAATGCATATGTACTTAATAGTTAAACTTACAACCGTTTAGTTTGTAGTGGGCTTTACAGACATCCTTGCCTTACCCTTAGTTGGATTCCGCATCCTGAAAAAAAACGAAATTATTTTAATATTTAATCGTTTGATGTAGCCGTATGAGAACTAGTCGTGTCCTCATCTTTTATGTCTAAATCCGGTGGCGTAGGTACCAAGGTGCAAGGTTGTGGAGTTCGCAAGGGCCAAGAGTTCTTGTAGGGCTCCCGGGGCCTTTACCGACCCCGCCGAGTCTAGGTTCTGAGACAGGTGACCTTTTTTTTGGTCGTGCAATATATTCGAGGCCTAGTGACGCCACCAAGCCTAGCTACCAGACGGCCGACCATTTTTTTTTGTTTGCGTTTGTTGTGTCAAACGCAAAGCTGTGACAACAAGATACATCCGCATTATATATTAGGATAGCAAAAATATTTATAGCTCGGAGGAATACATAACCAAAAAAACGGTCAAAAACCTTTTGAAGAAAAATTTGCTCGACGGGTCGATGATAGTCAGCTGGATGTAAAACTGTAAGTCCCCTTCCCCTACTGGGTTGTAAGATTAGCCCGCCCCCACCGCACCATCGCATTGTATGCATCATTCCACCCATATTTATATATTTACATCAAGCTAATACATATAAATACACACACCCTCAAACAATCTCGGATACATGTGTATATAATGAATACACAAATACAGATGGAGCATTATTTTTAGTACAAGAAGTGGAAATCTGTTATTAGCTTATATTTTGCATTTTTCTTATTGTATAAAAGCTATGTTTATAAAATCTGTTGATTTCCCGAATAAATCAAAATAATAAAAAAAAAGTATGAATATATGGTCGAAATTGCAATGAAAAATTATCCGTGTTTTTAATCCAGTTCAATGCAGTCGTGCTCATAAAAGGAAGGTCCTGACTTGGCATCTAATACCTTTGGGAATGTGTTGCATAAATATCATGACAGTACTACAGTAGAACAAGGCCGGTGATAGAGCTAGCCAGAACGACTGAACCGGCAGGGTTGACCGCATACAGTTGGTCGGTCCGTGCAGCGTTCAGTGCTTGGGGTTTGCCTGTTGCGGTTCTCGGTTATACACTGATCGGAACACGAATAATTTGCATTTGAATGTGGATACAACATATTTGAATGTATCCACTCAACTTATATTTAATTCATTAATATCAACCAGAACGCCTAAGCAAAACATCCTATGTTCCTGCTATAAGGCGAATTGGTCTACTGTTATCGGACCTAATTGACGATGTGTAGGCGTGGCGTGGTCGCCCCACTATGGGTGGCGAGGTGCAGCCGCTCCCTGACAAGACCACCAAGCCTCAAACAGGTCACGGCTCCCGGTTGGGTCCATTTAACGTCATATATATAGCCAACCCCTCCGGCCATTCGCATAGCACTATCACCGACCTAAGGGGGCATCCATTAATTACGTCAGGTGTTTAGGAAGGGAGGGGGTCGAGCCGAATCTCAGCCTCCATCTATCGTCGAAATTCGCCACTGGCAAATATGACATATTTCTTTCGGCAAGAATCAGTGTAAAATTGTGAGAAAACTGGGTTAAATTATGTAAAACATTCAAACACCGGAGTGTGGTCCACAGTGCACCAGCACGTAAATTGCAACCCTCGAGCCTTGAGCTTCTGTGTGCAAGCGATAACGGTTTGGATTGTCTAAATCGGAGCGAGGTTGAATGTGTAGATGATGAGATGGTGTGCTAGTAGTCAATCCTGGAAGAGAGAGAGTTGAGCCAAATCTCACGATATCTCAATAAGGAAGAGGAGGGTCGAAATTTGGCCAAAATCGCCTCATGATCCAATTGATGGATGCCCCCAATAGGTAGATATGGATACTGGGCACTCACAGTGGGGTCGCAGTCTGCGCAGTGCCACGAGTAGCCGCGCTTCTTTGGGTTCTTATTGAGCGGCGGCTCGAGGCACGTGAAGTGGTAGCGCTTGGAGCACTCGTCGCACCTGGAACCGACATTTAATCGATTGATATCGTTATCATACTCGTTGTGGAAGGAAATCTTCTCGCCACTTTGTAAAATAAATAATAACACTCTAGCGCGATTTTAGACTCTAGGGTGAGTCAACTCGAATAAATGTTTTAATTAATTTTCCTTCTCCTTAAAATATTTCTTCCTGATGAAATTTTGGATCTTTATCTCTTATATTATGCTTAATTATTAAAATTTTAACGGGTTTATTTTTAACTATATTTTATACAGTTAATATTGAAATAGCTTTTTATAGAGTAAATCATATGTGCCAAAATGTTAATTATAGCTGATTAATTCGAACTTTACATGCTAATGGTGCTTTTTTTTATTTGTGTTTATCTTCATATTGGACGAGGAATATATTATGAATAACATGCCTTAGCAAGTCCAAATGGTATTCCAGACCTATTCATCTGGACCTATTCATTTTCATTCACTAATGGCATCAAAAATATAATATATGAAGGCTACAGGGAAGAAAAGTGAGTTGTCACTAAAGGAGAATTTTACAGTAGACAAAATTTTCTAGACAAAAAAAAAATATTTTTCTTTCATCAAAATAATAAACAATCATCCATAATTCCAAACATGTAAAGACTATATATTTAAGCTAAGCAATTTTCTAGAAATCATATAAATATTGTTAGAAAGCCATTCTTAACATCCCTGTTAAGGAAACGTGATATGTTCCTCTAAAAAAAGATAAGAATACAGGGTGTTAACGGAGGTATGATCCAAAAGCTAACCACATATTCCTTGACATATTTGGAGCAAAAAAGGTAGAAGACATTATGGTGTCCAACTTAAAAAAAATTGTCATCCCCATACATTTTTGTAAATACCTACACACAAAATGTATAGGGAGGACGATTTTATTTCAGTCGTACAAAAAATGTTATCTACCTTTTTTTCTCCAAATATGCCAAGGAACACGTGGTTAACGTTTGGACCACACCTCCGTTAACACCTGTATAAGGATCCATATAATGGTTAATGCTCCAATCATTCAATTAGTCATCAGTCAATGATTGAATACGCATTTATATTGAAAATTTCAATTGAAATGTGCATGTCATTACAGTAATAATAGTTTGATTGGGTCCCATTGAGTCAGTCATTGCAAATAATCCTTTTGTAACAAAACTTTCTTATTTTTAACAAAGTAAACTTCGTTGCAAATTTCGACTATAGTGTTGTCCCATCAAGACTAGCTTGTCTAAATATCGTCGGTATCACTGCAAATATTCCAGCTTCAAATTTTTTAGTATATCTAAACTTCTCTGGCTTATGCCTATCGAGGATAGAGTAGAGGATATCTATATTCCTATCATAGCTTTGAAAAACAGGCCTCGTGTATCCAGGGCATTAAAGAACCACTCGTCACTAGTGTAAACTAGTTTAAGTTTTAAGGTTATTCGTGCAAATTTGTTTTTTTATCGAGGGTTTGAGGGCAGGAGACATACCTGACGAGGTTGTTGTTGTCGCCGGGCTGCTTGCACACGTCGCAGTGTGTGAGGGGCGGCAGCGGGGCGGAGGCGGGGGGCGCCGTGCGACCCCCACCCCCGGCCCCACCCCCACCCCCACCCGCGCGCGCCGCTTTCGAACGCTCGCTTTGCTGCACAGAACATTCCAACAATGTCATCCGTGCATACGCTAGTTGGCGTTCGAAGGAATTATGTGACATGCCAGAACTTTTACTTTATTCGAGCAATGCTACCACAGTAGATATGAAGCTGTGCAATCGCGGCCCCAGCAGTAGCTCAACTCAGGCGATTTTGGAGATAAATACCTTCCCTACATCTAGTGTCGGGGTTGTCACTTTAACATTTGCGGAGCACTTTTTCATTTCATTATATTTCTTATCCATAGGTAGGCTACCTACACTTGGACAAATTATCTATGTGTCGGTTAGCTGGTTACCACTGCTGGTTATATTATTTTAAAAAAGATGTCCTCGAAGTTTAGCACCGCGAAACTAGCTTGGAGCCCATACAAGCGAAATGTGACGAAATCGGGACTTTGTACAGAGTTGATCTGTGACGTCACATTGGGTTGGAAGAAAAACGTTAACAATTATCTGTCCCGTTTCAACCTCATTATGTAAAGCGCAGCATATAGCAAACGCCAAGCCCTCACCCAAGCTTCCCGGGTGTACATGCGCTTTTAAAATGTCTCGGGGGCTGCGAAAACAATGCCGGCGGGCCAGGAACTTCTTCATACCATATTTGAAAGACCCGAGGTTGTACTTTGGGGGAAATACCAAACAAAAAACTATTAAGCGTGAATGCGTTCACGTGTCGAGGGGTCCGTCACTGCTGGACATGGCATAAATTCGCTCTCGCCTGATGATTATTTTGCAATTTTATACAAAATTTGCCCTTCAGCAATCTAGCTTTTTTTATAAAAAAGCATGACATTTTGAGCAAAAGTAATTAGTTGGTGCACAACTACATAAGTTTAATGTTTTTCAGAATTTCCAATCAATCGTTATAGGAGCGCAGGATAAAATGCGTATGACCGACAAACACCAGAGCCAGACCATAAGACCCTTTTTTTCTCTTTTTGCGACGGGACCCTACAAAACCTACAGAAAACCTTACCAACCCTATAGATAAAGGATCTACAGGATTGTTTGATTCTGAAAACAGTGGGTCTACTCAAGGAAGCGAACATGAGAAGTTCTTATGTTCAAAGCTGTCCAACTCTATACAGAAAAAATATGCCTACTTTTTTCTACTTAGAGTTTGACAGCTTCTCACGCAAGAACTTCTCATGCAAGAAGACCCACAGTGGAATAATTCATACATCAAGTCAACTCATGCAAGAGAAATAAGCAGCCAAATTGCGTTTCCCAAACAAACATAGTCATTTGAATTTAAACCTTTGCCACAAAATCTATAATGGGATGACATTGCAATGAACAAGTACCAGAGACTACAAACGTTAACCCACACATTACAATACCGAATGTAAACTCAATATGGTCATCAGGGCGCTGATAAACTGAGCAATAAGGCAAAACAGCAAAAGCTATTGTATAAAATGGAAGTAATGATTGATATAGGTACCTTAACTTATTCTTATTCACCTTAACTTTGGGTGGAGTTGGTGGCTTTGGCTCTACTTGAGCCATTTCCTTCTCAGGTGGCAGCTTGCGCACACAAACACAATACATTCGCTCGAGGCTGGGTTTTTTTTTTCAATGATTCGATATCAGACAATGGAAGATTATTTGGTCATTTTTCTTCTGGACTACATTAAGGCATATTTTCAAAATTAGGGGTTATAATTTTATGCCTTTCAAAGTTTTAAACCCATGTACATTGGACGGCATAATGAATGGCAAACTTTGGACTTCGATCATTTGAAGACGCAGCAGCAGAGGTTAGTTTGCAACAAGGAGAAATGTATTTTTCATAGTGCTCACGAGATTGAAGACAGAGGCGAGCAGTGGCCACTGAGTGTGTCCTTTACTGATTGATGCCCACTGTACATCTATCTTTCTTGTCCAGGCGGAAATCTGTTGTTGGCTTATGTATTGCATTTTTGTCTTGTATAAAAGCTGTTGATTTCCCAAATAAATAAATAAAAATAAATTATATCATTGAAGTCATGACTGGTAATTAGGTCCAAGTGGGTGGACAACCACTATTTACCAGATTTTAACTTAGTCTTAGCCTACTACCTAGTTATTGGCACGTTGCGCTGCCTAAAATTCTGGGTGACATATGTAACTCGCATAGAAACACAAAATCCGCCCGCCCAGGCTGAGTCGCATAAGCGAACTCCAAAACGTCGATATCGATTTAGGTGGTAATGAGTGGTAATTAGGGCTTAAGGTGGCCCAACCCGGCGGGCCTAACTCATTCGCGGGCACGGTACAAAACCGTGCTGTTGCGCTCTGGGACCTTCTCTGTTTCAAAGAATAAGACATGTCCCGTGATGAGGAAGATGCAACATGTCCACAAAAAAGACAATGTGCATAGTGTATGATTTGGTAAGATTTACGAAATTTTTTAATTCAAAACTACTTATAGCTAAAAGTAAACCACGACCGCTGTAGTCAAAAATCTAACAAAAACCAAATAGATTATAAATCTTGATTAAATAAGCTATGTCTGATGACTAATCTTTTTAAGATGTTCTTACTTTATCATTGCGTAATCCACCTCCAAAGTTATTGTATAAAACGCGCAAAAAATTCAAACTTTCGGACCTTATAATTTAGAAACCAAACACAATTTTACAATGCCAATGGTCATCAGACATCTAGTTCGATCAAATAAAGCTATTTTGAGCAAAATTTTGGATCTCTGACAAGAAATATGGGCGTGATCTTCTTTCCCCTTTTGTATGGGGAGATGAGCGGGATGGGCCACCTTAAGGTGCTTTTTTCTAGCTGAATGCGGCTCATGATTATATGTGTGAGAGTGTGTATGTGTGTACTCACCGGGCTGGTTGGAGTGGAAGGCTCGCTCGCTGTGGGCCCCACCACCAGAGCAACGCTCTCACCAGCCTGAAAATTTGTATAATCATTAATCACATTACAAAATATTCGTCAAACTTATGGTTTCCCGGTGAACGATGCCATACAGTTCCGACATGTGTCGCCTCCAATGCCAGAGGCATTGTCAAGACCACTTCGATTTCCCGAATGTCTGACAGCCGGGCTTGTCAAATGATAATGCGGGCTGTCAGACGTAACTCCGAGGCGTCAGAAACTGTTCCTGGCGTTGTTTCCCGTCAGGAACTGTTCCTGACGGGAAACTCTAAATTCAACAAATATAAATGTATAATGTCAAAATTTCACAAGTAGGTGGAGATTTTGCACTGCTTGAATATGTTAAAAATATTAACATATCGGTTAAAGAAAATGGTTGTGCACCTATTTTATTCCGACCATTGTATGTAAGTACTGAAGTTCTGATCAGAATCAAGCCTGGATACTTAGGAGCACCCAATTATTTGGGACAATGGGAGTGCCAGTTTGTTCACCACATCGAAATAATGTCAACCTAGCGATGATAAATGTATCATCTATGTTTATAACACATATTTTATAGCACTTTTTTTTATGTAGCTGTTGATTAAAACAGTTTTATGTTATTCAAACGAAAACGAACGAACTTGCGAGCTTGCTGCCATGAGCACAAAATCTTGTCCTTTTTCCTATAAAAACTAGATGGAACATAAATACCTCAAGCTGGTTGAGCACGTCGGGTGGAGGTCCATCGTTGCTCTCCGTTGGCACGTAGAACAGCTGCGTCTCCACTGAGCCGCCTGGCTTCGGAATTGTTTTTATCTGCAAAAATAAAGTAGAATACATGCAATCACAACAACCTATACAGTATACATTAGAAGTGATATGAAAGTGTGTGTTGTCTATACTTTTAAAATCTAAATATTTTCACATTTTATGGATTTTACGCATTGTAGTTTCCAATGACCCTTTAAAAACAAGAGGTAATTTTTTTTTTCATGAGTACTTTTAATTGATTTCTTATTATTAGCCTCTTTATTAATTGAATACAATTAAGTGAAGGGATCCAGGAGTTTAATTTCAATCGCCAGAGCTCCGCCCCCAAGTTTTAGAATATTTCACAACAGTTGCCTACCTTGATTGTGATCCTTGGCAGATGGTGATTCTCCGGATCCTGCGACTTCTTCTTCCGCTTGTGCTTGTGCGACTTGGAAGGCGCGCGGAGCAGGTCCGGGGAGTAGCGGGAGCGGTGCTTCTCCTTCCGTCGCTTCCTGTTGGCCTTGTACGAGGCTATATCGGAGGAGAGGTTCGCCAGCGTCGTCTCTATCGAGCTCTCCATCGCCTTGTTCTCTCGCTCGGTCGTGTTGGGGGCGAGCAGCGTCGAGAAGGAAGAGTTCGAAGAGAGAAAACTGGCGTCCGAGGGCTTGCTCGGGGCGGGGGCGGTCATCGAGGAGCTCGAGTTCTCGTTGTGAGAGTCCTGAGGGCTGTCTGCTACGAGGGGAGTGATCGACATGAGGGGTGTATTGGTGAGAGTAGGCGATGTGAAACTTCGCTTCCTCGCCTTCTTGCTGGGGGAGTCGCCTCCAGAGTCCCCGGAAACGTAGCCTTGACCCTTTTTCTTCAACTTTTTCTCTTTTCTCCCCGCGCCCAACGACTTGGTGTCTTCGTTCCCGTCGCTGCTGAACTCGAACGGTTTGATCGTCACCTTGAGCGGGGACGCATTATCCGAAGATTTTACGCTGGTGACGATCTTTAACGGTTTGTGTTCCGTAGGGGTTGGAGTTTTGTCCGTCTTTTCGGGCTTCGGTTTGTAGATAGGTTTGGAGGGTTGCGGGGGAGGGGAGGCAGGTGCGGCGGCGCCGGGACTGAGCGGTTCCGAGGCGCTGATGATGGTTCCATCCTTGCTGTACCTGGTCCGGGAACGGCGAGGAACTTTCTTCTCCATCACCTCGGGTTCAGAATCTGATGACTTGTCACACTCTGAGCATTGCCTGAAATTTGCATTGACTTTTTATAGGTTGGTTCAAGGGGGTTATGCTATCAATATTATGGTTGGGAATTTTATTAAATTATTTTCTAATAAACGTGTCAAAATAAAAAATAAGAGCCTAAACATTCCGCAGTCATAATTATAAACTGATTTAATAGACGTAATATGCCATAAATAACAGACTGTATTTTACGTGATCGCAAATCGAAGTTGAAAGAGTGCGGTAGATGGCGACAAAGGAGCTCAATTATGTACACTGAACATCCCTTGGTGTTTACCAATGCTAGTATAAATATTCGTTAGAATAGAAATATATTTACCATCCATAGAGTTTGCTCTTCTTAGGCATACGTTGCAGCGGCGGGTTGAGACAGTGCAGGTGGTAGTGGTTGCGACACGTGTCGCAAGCTGCCAGCAGGTGTTGTTCCGAGCTACGAGCGCACACCGCACACTCTCGCGCCAGGCTCCCAGCCACAGAGTTGGCTGCACCAAACACATGTACACACCCTCAGAGAATACTTGTTGGTCCCTGAGCCACAGACGGTTTGTATGTTCTGTGTTATGATCTGTTCTACAGCTACTATCATGGATGTTGCTCTGCGGAACTTACATCCCTTATTTCTCGTCATCATTCCTATATCCGGAGCACGCCGCAGAGAATCAGAGCACCCCCTTGTGGATGACATTAGGCTTTTGGGATCAAACCGTTTCTCAAACTCATTTCTCTGCCGCACCGCCAGATATGGAACTGTCCGCCCGATGGGTGTCCTTTCTTCAAACCTATTTACCCTGGGAGTCTTCAAACGTAATTTAAATAAGCCCGATAGGATTTGCAAATCCGCTGGTATGGTGTCTCGAAGATACATAGTGCATATACGAAGTGCATAGGACCATTCCATGTCATAGTGCATGTAAGGCTTCCAATACACATAAATAAACTAAATATGGATATTGAAAAATGTTACTCCTTGTATTATGCACTACAAAAATCTTTTACTATGCATATGCCATACAATCAGATATGAACAGTTTTCCATCTACCTGTTTGCTACGGCTAATTTAGATGAAATTTGGCAGGGAGGCAATGTAAAAATCGAGAAAAGGACATGCTGATTAAAATTCAACCCAGCATCCATTTAAAATGGCATCACTTGCTTATTACAAATTAATCCAGCCACAAAGTGACCAGGGAAATAACAAAATTTTAAATTTACAAAAAGCACAGAATTATTAATACATTTCTACAAAGCGACACATGTGTATATTTATTTCAAAAACTAAAAAGATGTGAACTTACCAACGAATGAAGTGGATAGTACTTTTCCTTGCCGCGCCTCAGGATGGTTGCTAAGAGGAAAACCAACGCCCATCTTAAGTGCGGCCGCGGTGGGCACAGACATTGACCTGTTCACCGGTCCAAACGTACAACATATAGTCACATTCAATAAATACAACACAACACAACGTAACAACAAAAACACAATAAATCAACAAAATCATGCAATGTTGAAAAGTTCAAGTCATGTGTTATAGATGCATCGTGTACCATCCCTTTAGAACATTTCTAATGAAAAAAAAATGTAAGGAAATCAATATAGACTTAGGACATGAAAGCAGGTTCTAGGAGAGATTGCCTCATCGCAATAAGTTGGCCTCTCAGTAAACCAACTAACACCTAATAAGAACAGATGCATGCAAATTCTAAGATTTCGACACACCCTACCTTTGGTGTACGTCGTACATATTTTCTCTGTCAAGTAGTAATTTAAAGACATTCTATAAATAGGATCTTTTTCATATTTCTTAGTATGATTGATGCAGCATTTTCATAAGCAAACAAAACAACCAAAACATTCTGGTGCTGAACATTTTAAAGGATTTCATAATGCATTAATGGCCAATTTACACATTTTATAGAATTTGCACTCTCTAGGCTAAGATAATGTTAGATCAGCGATGTCTGAAACCATTTGGAAATGCAAACTCGCGAAATTAAAGTACTAAAGTTGCATCTATTGTGGCAACCTGAATACCGAAATGTCAAATAAAATTGTATATATCCGGCGAAATTTCTGGAAAATTGATAATACTGCAGGAACGCCATCTCTAGGGCCTTTTAAAACTAACTAGTTAACTATAAAGAGATAGATGGCGCTCAAGACAATTTTCATATTTATTTTCGGCGGAAATTATGGAAAGTTGGCAACATTGCAGAAGCGCCATCTGTACGGTCTTGTAGAACGAAGTTGTTAACAAGGAAGCTATAGATGGCGCGCAAGACTCATTTTTAGCCGGAAACGGATAGGGTATAAATAACGACGAGACTGGTGGAACGCTCTCTTTGTACGTTCAGAAATCAAGAAGAAAACATCTCACTGAATACTGTGGTTTTATTTCAACGTCCGAGTTAACCTTACAATAAGAAAGGCCAATTAGAGTCGGACTCACATTAACATTAACTATGAATACCTATAGTGACAGCTTGTCTCATGTCCAACAATATTTAGGGTGAAGTGCACCATCTCTGGTATAATGTTACTGTTATGATTAAGATATATCTGTCCTTAGTTAATGACATAAGAAGAAAGAAGACAGCCAATATTTAAATTAACAGTAACCATAACCAGAGATATTGCCCTCCAGCCTTAGTCTTTTGCATAGTTTTTCTTATAACATGCAAAATACTCAAGAAATTACTATCGAGATTGAATTAAGTTTTTTTAATACCCCTAAAAAACATAGTGGTTTACATAACTATTTCAAACAAATATGCATGTAAAAGTATGTAAAAAGTCACGATTTATCCAATCATTAAACTTATACATAGTTTGAAAAATAGATCATTGGTTTCTTGCCGCATCAGTTACATTTCCACAATTCAGACATTCACCAAAAACTTTTGAACAATAAAGGAGCTACAAGGCTGTGACATATGAATGGACAGATGGACAGTCATGACAATATTACGATGGCTGCTCGGAAACTTAAAAAACTGAAAAAGTATTGTAAACTAAGGAACCCACCGATTGTGCAGCTGCGCCGGTGTCACCTTGGGAGTGGTGCTGAAGGGCAGCGGCGGTAGTAGCGGCCTGTCCTCCATGACGGCGGGCAGGCTCTTGCCCGGGCATACGGCCAGTATCGCGTTGTACAACCTCTGGAGGGACTCGCGCACCGCGTTCATCTTTTCTACCTCTTCGCTTTTCTTCTTTGTTGCCTGGTGCAAGTATACAAAAATATTCATAATACTGTCGTAGTTTTTGACCCCATATAAAAAAACCGGTCAAGTGCGAATCGGACTCGCACACGAAGGGTTCCGTACCATAGTACAAGATTTAACACAAAAAAATCACGTTTTTTTGTATCGGACCCCCCTCTATTTTTTTTATTTTTTTTATTTTACCTATTTGTTGTTATAGCGGCAAAATAAGTACACATTCTGTAAAAATGTCAGCCACCTACCTATTAAGGTTCATGAGATACAGCCCTGTGACAGACGGACGGACGATCATATAATATTATGGGAAGAATCCAACATAATCCAACTATCACTGCGGCGCGACTGCTCCAGAAATGCTTTCGCTAAGTCAGTACCGACATACAGAAACCCTCCATGACATCGGAGCATGTACACAGTATGGTTATAAGTTTTAAAAAATTGGCAAAAGCAGGTCTCATTGTAAGAGCCTTTCTTTTTTAGGGTTCCGTACCCAAAGGGTGAAAACGGAACCCTTTTACTAAGCCTCCGCTGTCCGTCCATCCGTCCGTCTGTCACAGCGCTGTACCTCATGAACCGTAATAGGTAGGTAGCTGAAATTTTCAGAGTTTGCCGCTATAACAACAAATAGATAACATTTTAAAATAATGAAAATAAAAAGAAACGTTATTTTTTCATGTTAAATCTTGAACGATGGTATGGAACCCTTTGTGTGCGAGTCCGACTCGCACTTGGCCAGTTTTTTGTCTCTCAACAAAAATGCATGATTTGCACAGCAAAAATCAAAAACATACAAACACATTTTTTTTATGCAACCTGACATGGATGGCTAATACCACACAACTACCATTATGATATTAGCCCAATACACCACATTCCAGATACCAATAAATTGACATACCAAATACTAAAAAAGTGTGTTAACTCCACCGAGAAACCTGAAAGTATGTGCCAACGCCGTGGTACGTCATTTGATGCTGCTATCTCGGTCGGACGCTCTCACCTCTTCATACTCGGTGCGCACCCGCTCGTCGCCGGCCAGCAGTGCGGCGTTCTCCCGCGCCTGCTCCTGAAGGGAGCTCCGCAGCGACAGCACGCGCGAGTTCCTCTCCAGGTAGTAGCCGATGAACTCAACCGAGAAAGCCGGAGGTATGTGCCAGCGACGCGATATGTCCTTCAGTGCTGCTATCTGTAATTTTAATGAAAGAGTAAAGAGACGATGCAAACGCTAACTATGGACATAGAGAATGCTGTGTGATATTGATGGAATCACCGCAGCACAATACACCTTTTTTTCTGCAACCTGACATGGGTAGCTAAAACCACACATCTACCGTTATGATATTAGCCCAATACACCACATTCCCGTAGGAATTAGGCGCCATGCCAGGACCTTCCCTTTATGAGCACGGCTACATTGAACTGGATGGAAAATACGGACAATTTTTTATTGCCGCTTCGACCATCTTTTCATCCAATGCGATGGTACAAACCCGGGCGGGCTTAAACCCTACCACCTAGTAGGGGAAGGGAACCTACAGTTTTACATGGATTTCGAACCATGGAGCAGCTCGCATTCGTAAGAAAATCCACTTATCGAACTTAGAAAGAGAAAGAAATTGGTTCATGTCGAGGCGAGGAATTGAACCCAGACATCTGGTATGCTAGGCCAGTTCCTGCGCCACTAGGCTATGAGCCGCTCAAATGACTCGCAGGCTAGGCACCTCCACGACGAATGCACCTGCACAAGCACACCTAATAGAGGAATATTCGTAAACTATATGCGCAGCGAAAAGTGTTCTACAAATCATGCGGCTTAAAATCCACTATAATAACAAATTCAGAGCAGGTCCCCAATCTCTAGACTGACTCGTATCCATAAAATATTCCATCGCAAGACCTGCTTTCGCAGATGCAAAGCGAACATATACCCTACCATTTTGTGAGTAAGGATTAGGGCCTAGTTTTACGTGGAATTCGAACCACCAACGACGAATCCTGTAGTGGTCTCTAATGTTGCGTTAATTCCACTTCTTCAGCGTATAGATATGGCCATATTCTTTAATTTTTTGATTAGATATTTTTAAAAAATATTTGATAGATTAATTTTTAGTTTATATAATAGTCCATCCAATAGTCCAAAAGCCGGCTCGAAATCTAGGAATGCATCTAAGTAGTAGACTTATAGGTGCTTTGCTATTAGGGTCGGCACGTAAGCATCATAAAATTTCGCCTCCCATACAAACGTAGTTTACTAATCATTTGAAAACCACTGTTCCAACTTACTTGATATTTGGTATCTAATATTTAGGCTACAATTTTTTCGGTAAGTGTATTCTGGGTCAAACCACAGAGAAAACAATATTCATATGAAGATTTTCTTTTTGCTTTCATTTTATTCGGTTTAGATTTTTCAAAAAAACAAAAGCATGCAGACACAGATATTTTCTACTTTATATTAGATATTAAATATCAATTTAATTGGAATAGCGGTTTCCAAATGATTAGTAAACTACGTTTGTATGGGGAGCATAGCTTACGGGCCGTTCTTAAATCCAACTAGACTAGTCTGGGCAATGACTACTGGAGAATTTTAAGTCCACAGTGAGGTAGAATAGTGACCTGTGTGTCTTGAAACTCCAGTGCCCTCGTGTTCACACCCATCCGCTCGGCCTTGCAGGCGAACCGTCGCATCGCCGAGGCGCTGCTGAAAATCATGCGAGCCATCTTCTGCGTTGGCACTGAAAGATAATAACAAATATGTTTTCATTTACAGTCAATAAAAAATATACCAAAGTTGTTATTGTTTGTCCGAAACTGTGGGTGCGAGGGAATCGAGAAATTAATCCTATAATCACTTCCTTTAGCAACATATAACAAAAAATTCATAGAAGCAAAAAAGTTACATTTACATAAATATCATACTCAGTTTCGAGTTTCAGAGTTTAGATGTATATTACACATTTGAATTTGTCAACAATGTTTTTTTTTTATTACTTCTGGCAAATAAATAACGACGAGAAATTTCGCCCAGATTGCCATTATGTTCTTTTCTTTGATTCTAAAATAGTTTACAATGGTAGATTGATAAAGACTGGTTACAAAGGACATGCAGGTGAAGAGCAAACAATCTAATCTAAATTGTTTAAAACCCATCGTCATTTTTGATGCAAATTAGTATCAACGATTTATTGATGATATTAAAAAAAACCTAAGCGGTGGTTTCATTAGGGTTCCGTACCGCAAGGGTACCAAACAGAACCCTATTACTAAGAATTAGCTGTCCGTCCGTCCGTCTGTCTGTCACAGCGATGTATCTCATGAACCGTAATAGTGAGGCAGCTGAAATTTTCACAAAGTATGCATTTATTTTATTGCTACTTTTATTTATTGCTAAACAGGTAAAATAACAAAAAATATCAAAATTAAAGGGGGGGATAATTAAAGCTCCATACAAAAAATGGGGTTTTTTTGTGTTAAATCTTGTCTGATGGTATGGAACCTGTCGTGTGCGAGTCCGACTCGCACTTGGCCGATTTTTATCTCATGCATTCACATTTAAAAATATGTGACACAACCAAATTACACATCACCTAATTAACAAAGCAAGGAGAAAAGCTGCCTGTCTAACCCTTGATTTCACCACCCCCAGTTAGCTGAAATCTGATAAGTAACTTGCTGTTACAACAATGTTGTAACCGAAAAGTAACCTTGGGATTTTTGTAGCTGGAGGTGGTGGAAACGGGTGTAAAACGAATGTATTATTTACTTTAAAAATATTGCATCAAGTGTCACCGTTAAAACTAGTTAAGAAAAAATTTAAGAGTACGCACCCCATGGTGGATTGCGAAGCAGCTTCTGTGCGGTGTACTTCCTCCTGTACTTGACGAGTTTCCGCTGCGTGCGCAGCTGGGCCGCCGTGTCTACGTTCCGTTGGAGCTCCAGTTTCCTACGACGATGCAACAGTCGCAGTCAAACGGCGATGCAAGACTTTTTTTAATTATGTAAGCGTGGACCTTCATGGGGAACTTAACTCCAGCTTCTAAATAAATAGCTGCATTCCCATCTTGAAAACCCAGTTTTAAAAAACATTGAACCGACTTTTGTATCGCCTTCTACACGAGTGTGCATGGAGTGGGCTCAATGTTTTTTAAAACGCGATTTTTTTCACTCTTTTTAGTATTTCCCATCCTCAGGAGTGGTATTCTTTCATAGACCACCCTGATATATACTGATGAGAAAAATAATGATTCAAATCTGTTGACAATTTGCGGAGATATGGAGTAACAGACACACAAAGAAAAAACATAGATGAATTTATAATCTCCTCCTTTTTTTAAGTCGGTGGAAAATTATATCACAAAAAAAGTAAGAGAAGAAAGAAAAACACCCCGAAACAAAGTCTGATGCAAGCCCCCCAACTGCAAAACGTCGCAAACCTCTTCTCGGTGCGCAGCTGCAGCGCGAGCCAGTTGCGCCGACGCCTCTTCACGAGCGCCTTGTCCGAGTGCATGCGGCAGTGCGCGTAGAACGGGTCCGCCTGCTCCACCTCCTCCGAGTGCGCCTCCGCCAGCAGGCCCTCGCGCTGACCGCTGATGCGCACGGTGACAATAACATTACATGGGCATGTGGTCATTTACGTCAACATGCTATGTGGGGTCAGCCACTTCATTGCATTTCTTTCCGTGCATGTTGTAAAAGGCGAATTTAGTTATTTGTCTTTGGTGGTTCAGATTCCACGAAAAACTCCCCTTCCCTACTTACTAGGAAGGGTTTATCCCATCCGGTCAGGAACCATCGCACTGAATTACCGACATATAAGGAAGCACCTTGCACACTAATGATTATGCTAATATAACAGTAGGTGCGGTGATCGCTATCCATGTCCTGTTAGATAAAAATACATGGTTATTACATCCCACTAATATATTAACTAAAAAGTTAAAGTTTTCATGCAAACAGATTGATTAATTTAGTGTGAAAATGGTCTAATGTTCCGCAATGTGTCAGAATAAGGTGTGCGGCGAGTGAGCGAGTAGGGACAAGTACAGACACGATTCAGATGCGGGTGGGCATGCGCGCGAGAGATGGGACAGACGAGAGTCAGGATATCAGGACAGGGTGCGCAATTTTTGACTAGACAAAAAAATAATTATGCAAATCAGTCAAGGTGATAAAAGTTATGCATGCAAACAAAACTTTAAATAAAATAAATACGGGTCGAAATACCTGTTTAAAGTCGGTTGCAAGTTTAAATCAAACAAAGAATATCCTTACCAGGTGACGTGGAAGAAAGTCTTGCAGAGTCCGGCGTCGCAGCCGACGCAGACGCCGGTGCGAGCGACGCTCACATCGGCGCAGAGGGCGCACGAGCGGGCGCCCCACCGCGAGTACGCCATCTCAAATAGTGTCACACCCGACAACTTCTCCACCTGCACAATCAACATCCAATAGCTACAAGCACAATCTTATAATATTCTGTTTTATTCTAGAGTATCATATGAATGCAGTAGAATCGTCAACTAGATGCACATTTAAAAAAATACTTTGCCCATTTAATTTTTATAGCTGAATCAATTTCCATAAGTTTTTTATTGAAATTAATAATTAAATGCACTTGGGAAAACAGATTTTAGTGTATATAGTGTAAGTAGTTTAAATTTCTTGGCATGCATGAAAACATTCTGGTTTTATTCACGGCAAAAAACCGGCCAAGTGCGAGTCGGACTCGCACACGAAGGGTTCCGTACCATCGTAAAAGATTTAACAAAAAAATGAGGTTTTTTGGATGGGACCCCCCCTAATTTTTTAATTTTTAATTTTACCTATTTGGTGTTATAGCGGCAAATTGAATACACACTCTGTTAAAATTTCAGCTGCCTACGTATTACGGTTCATGAGATACAGGCCTGTGACAGACAGACGGACAGACGGACGGACGGACAGCGGAGGCTTAGTAACAGGGTTCCGTTTTCACCCTTTAGGTACGGAACCCTAAAGAGTATAACTTTTTTGTAGACCATCTGCAATTGTGTTGCAAAAAAACCTGCCTTTTCTCTATTATGTGTGTTCAAGATCCTTGTTCTTTTGTCTATGTTAGAAATGATATGAATGATGTTGACATTATCCGAAGTATCAGTAAGAAAGAACTTGTTAACATGTTGAGTTGAGAATTAAATTGCATGTTGAAGCGTTTGGAGACATTATTTAATTCTTTTTTTATGGTGGGCATTTGCAGGTATTTATGTGTTTCTGATATTTTCAAGTAGCATTTGGGATTATGCAAACTGGTCAATTTAAAAGTTTTGCAGGTTTTCCAAATTCAAATTGCACTAACTAGCACTGGTGGAATTGGCTCGAGATGCCATGAAATTCTACCAATCAAAAGGCAGATGTTATGACACCTAATGCTACAAATTGAAAATGAGTTTTTGCTAGTTTGATACTTCATTTTGTGAGTTAAGCCGGTTACCCTCCAGGCCAGTGTAGGCGAGTTACGGAGTGTGGAACTAACCTCAGAGAAGGCGACCCCCGGAACATAGAGAGCGCAAACTAGGTGCACCCATGCTCCCACCTCTGTCTCCTTGAATATTCCTCCTGGAAGAAGAGTTGTTAATTAATATAATGGAACGCAAGGATAAGAGGGAAGTTTTATGATAAAAATCGGTTTTTAAATAAAAAAATACCAGTCATACTGAACATGTAAATAACCAAAGAATAATTCGTAAAAAATGAAAAGCTGATGTATTTATTAATACTGTGCAAGGGGTCCACGGAAAATAAACATACCAGGTTTATATTGTTAGGATGTGAAGAATCCACATAGCAGTGAACAACAAAAATCCTTGTGAAAGTACTGGTGTATAATGATGCACTACTGACTCTGACGGTAACCGTGATATATTATAGGTAAAAAAATATATGGATATTTACTTTTATTTACAATAAAATCCTCATTACTACGACGAAATGGCAAGATTTTCCGAATCGTAAGCGCCTGGAACAAATTATCTGAGGACGCTCAACTCATTAAAAAACCGAATAGAACGTGATCGACTATGTATCCCATGATTAATGGCTTAAGAGCCAAAACACACAGCTCAAATCAATGTCTGGTCCGCCACGAATAGTGCAGCATTACCAGGATTCGGGCACAGCTCGCAGACCGGGTCCTTGACTCCCGCCTTGCACGCCTCGCAGAACCACGGCTCGGTGGAGGCGGAGCTCACGGTGCTGGACTCGGACGTCACGTCCGACACGCCGTAGCAACCTGCAACATGCACATACTCGTTACATCACAGAGCATTAACGAGAACTTTACGATCATTTACCCATTAAGGGTTGATAAGAACGGATTGCGTTCAGTTTGATAAAGATGTAAGTAAAACAACATTTAATAATATTTAAAATTAACCACGGGGTTAGATAATCAAAAAAGTAAATATAAATAAAAGTTTTTTGGTCTAACTATAATTTAAATATAGAACTGTCAGTCTCTGGTGTGTTGTGTTTTTTAATTAGACAAATTTTCATACATTGTCATAAAAAAGTTTGAACTGTGCCGAACCGAAAGATTTTAAGCACTATAGGTTTCAAATATAGCTAGACCATCAATGCATCTTTAACCTTTTTGAAATTTCAAAGTAGGTAGTAATAATTTTAAAAAATAATAAAATATAGTTTTACTTACGTCCTTAGGGAACTGAATGCAATCAGGTATTATCACGCCCTTAAAGGATAGTTAGTTGGGCAGGCCCCCCTTCCCGGCGGGACTAACTCATTCGCGGGCACGGTACAAAACCGTGCTATTGCACTCTGGGACCTTCTATGTTTCAAAGAAAAAGACAGGCTCCGTGATGAGGAGAATGCAACATGTCCACAAAGCAGACAATGCGCAAAGTGTTTGATTTGGTAAGATTTACGAACATTTTAATTACAAAACGACTTCTAGCTAAAAGTAAACCACGACCGCTGTAGTCAAAAATCTAACAAAAACTAAATTGATTAGAAATTTTCATGAAACAAGCTGTGTCTGATGACTTATCTTTTTAAGATTTATAGATTTTATCGTTGAGTAATCCACCTCCAAAGTTATTGTATAAAACACGCGAAAAATTCGAACTTTCAAAGCTTATAACTTAGAAACCAAACACAATTGTACAATGCCTACGGTCATCAGACATCTAGTTCGATCAAATAAAGTTATTTTAAGCAAATTTTTGGATCTCTGACAAGAAATATGGGCGTAATCTTCTTTCCTCGTTTGTATAGGGAGTTGAGCGGGATGGCCCACCTTAAAGGTATTTGGTAAAAGAATATATTGGATATGGATGGCTATGGATGATATTTGCTCAACACACAGCATTCCCGAATGAATTATGTAGGTGACATGCAGAGGAACTTCATTTTATTAGCATGGCTTCATCAAACTGGGTGGAAAATACTGACATTTATTCACACCAATTTGGATTCAGGAAAAAGCATGGAACTATTGACCAAGTCCACAGACTGATTGAACAAATTTATCACACCTTTGAAACAAAAGAGTATTGTTCTGCAGTCTTTCTTGACATCTCACAGGCATTCGATCGGGTCTGGCATGAGGGCCTCCTTTTCAAAATCAAATCAAATCTTCCTAATAGCTGTTTTATGATCCTGAAATCGCACCTCGAAAATAGACACTTTATGGTAAAATATGGAGATGCAGTCACTAATTTAAATATTATTCGAGCTGGAGTCCCACAAGGCAGTGTCCTGGGACCCATATTATACCTCTTGTATCTTCCTACCACGACTAACACCACAACTGGGACATTTGCTGATGATACTGCAGATGAGACTGCAAAAGTCGCCTCAGTCATGCTTCAAAGTAACCTGGACAAAATCGCAAAATGGCTGAAAAAGTGGAGAATACGCGCAAACGAAACTAAATCTGTACATGTCACATTTACGCTGAGACATGACACATGCCCACCCGTAACCTTTAACGGTGTTCAGATACCTCAAGCCAATGATGTTAGATACCTTGGTCTTCATCTAGATAGAAGACTAACCTGGCAAAAGCACATCTTAACTAAAAGAAAACAACTAAGCCCGCAATTACGGAACCTATATTGGATGCTGGGCCGCAATTCTCAACTGTCACTAGAAGCAAAGTTAATGCTGTACAAAAGTATAATAAAGCCAATCTGGACCTATGGTATCCAGCTCTGGGGTACAGCCTCCAAATCAAATATTGCAATTTTGCAAAGGTTTCAGTCAAAAATGCTCAGAATAATTGTGGATGCGCCCTGGTACATCTCAAATGACTCGCTGCACGATGACTTATCTATCCCTACAGTCACAGAAGAGGCAAAAAAACTAACAAAACGATATAAAGAGCGCATTAGAACTCACCCAAACTTCCTGGCTACCCACCTGATGGATGAAAAGCCCACATGTCGCCGATTGAAGAGGAGAATTCCTGAAGACCTCATAGCAAGATGATTCTTTCACCTTTGTAAACTATTAGGTTGCTTCACTGGAAGCAATCCTAGAAAGCCAACACTAACAATTCACATAACTATTACTGAATGTCCAAATATGCGACGGATTGTAATATAAAAGGGAGATATAAAAAAAAACAATTCAGAAAGACAAAGAAAGTGGTGCATGTCAACTGAACACAATGTTTAACAATCGATCATCCACAACCCAACCTCGTCCAGGGTTGTTTAACCTTGATTATCGAACGTCAAGGTGTTGCGTCACTGGGTTACCGAGCCAGACAAATTCATGAGAATATAATTATCTCATACTTAGTATACGCTGAATGTAATGATTTAATCACCAGTTCAACAATCGTTTTGGGTAATTAATCGTAACTAACATGAGCAACTTTCATTTAAAATTTAAACTTAATCTACTAATATCAGTTCAACATGATTAGCCGCTTTGTATTGTGGGGCAACCTGGCCCGTTGCATACAATGTGACGACAATGCTTCAAGTTGTTTACATTCATAAAACCATTAGCTATTTGCAATGCGGCTAAATCATGAATGTGGCGGCGACAAACATTACATATAGAGGCAGCTTGCTCTTAAGGAAAACCTGTTTCCCAGTATGCAAATGAAGAGGTTCCAATAAAAACCTCCAAAGATCACAGAGTGATTCAAGGTATACCTTTCACATTAGCACTTTAAATCTGAGTAACGCGGTATCATTCATAAAAGGATCAGACTCATTCTCAATTCAGCAGTGATAAAATTCATACTGATTCATCTATTACGTTTATTAAGATGTGCAAATTCAAAATAATTTTAATAACAATGTACATTACCTTACTAGTGCATCCACAACAAAGTAAGGGACGAACCTTATTCGCTGAAAACTTCAAGCCAAGCCCTGAAGAGTACAATATTTCAGTAAGCAGAAACACTAAAAATAAAGCGACTAAAAGCAGCAGCGACGAGAATGAACCGATCGGAAGATATCGACTGCCGCCAGAAGGTAAAGAAATCTTAGTGCAAAGAAGAAAACGATCACCCGGTGTACTTGGCTACGGAGGTTGTCCTAAATGCTTTGTCAAAATACACGGCTTGTGCATACTTAAAATGAGAGGGAATTCCACAGACTGTTTAGTTCTTTTCATTCAAAGAATGTCTAGAAGAAATTATTGAGACCATGAGTGATAATGGAGGCATCATATGGAATAAATGAGATTAATAAAGTCATTAAGAAAATATGATCCCGCTGCACTTAAACATCTAAGTATCAGTGACGTGTCGCCTGAAGCTGCTATAGCTTACCTTCGTGCACAGTGACTCCGCAGCCATCGCACTCGACAATCTCGTTTGAGTCGTCGCTCCGTGAGCCGAGGCATCCCGCACAGATCAGCATGTCCGCCAAGTTGCCAGGAAACTGCACGAAATATCCACAACAACGGACTTCAAGAAACAAGAATCATTCCCATAGATGGTACCTAAATGGCACTTAAGAACATGTAGGCAACACCGTGATCTTAATCCAAAGCCTTAGGTTAAGGAGTTTAAGAATAATTTTAAATTGTGGAAACAGTTTTGATGAATTAGTTTTAAAATGCTCATGTGATTATTTGAACAACATACCTGGAAGTCTTCCAGTGTTTTAGCTCGCTCCAGAATATCCATAACTGACAAATTCTCTCCAAACTTTGTGGAGTTTTTAATTTTGTCGTCATCTGAACCTGAGTCCTCAGATGTGTCTCCATCTTCTGAAATTGTCAATAGCCACTTTATAATTGTTGCTGCAAGAAAATTTCGAATGTTTCTGGCATATCCTAATATAAAAAATACATACAACTATATACAAAATATGCATTATTTATTGAATTGTAAAAAATGCGATAGGTACCACTTGTCCATTTGCTTTTTTAAATAATATATTGCAAGAGCTTCAAGCAACAAATAATTTTTGGTTGGAAAAAAACCTAGAAAAAAAGGCAGGCGAGTAGTCCACCCCCTACTGCTACATCTTCTCTATACAATAAAAATGAATGACAATGTTTAAAAAAAAACCATTGCCAATTTGTACAGTCATTCTCGAGTTTAGTTGTTAGCTTTGATCACTAATAAATATTGTAACATACATACATACAAACATAACGCCATTTCCCCGGAGGGATAGGCAGAGGTGATAGAGTATGTTTTCTCTTCGGCCGCACAGGCACGACAATTCTACTTGCTCTACATGTCCAAACCACCTCTACTGTTTCTTATATTATATAGTAACAAAGTAATACAAATATTTTGATTTAGTGTGGTGTAAAACAAAAACAAAATAAAGCTCAGGAATCGAAGCTTTTCGAGTGGTTCATTGAGTTGTTAAGACCTATGAATTCGGACTTACTGTTTTCATCGTCGCTGTTGATGGAGCAATCGTCGCTGTCGTCGGGGTGCTCCTCTATGCGAAAGTCTGAGTCATCGGAGCTCTCTCCCTCATCCAGGTCCAGCAGGGCCTGTGCGGCGTCCGGCATTCGCACCTTCCGCTTGGCAGGGTCTCTCTCATCTGTCCACAATGCATGAGAATGTAGAATTTAGAAGTTTCCGGGTGGGGACCCAAACCCCGTGTATTTTAACGAGTATATTTAGTGCAAAGCGGACACGGTTCAAAGCTGCTCCAAACATCTATCACTTTGCATATTGACACGCACACAATGATTCTCAGTGCATGACCCAATCTTCGGATGTGATATCTAATATAAAGACAAGATTGACAAAAAAAAAAGGCTGGAACTCCTCAAGGGTATGTCAATATTACACACCAGAACAAAACTGCAGTTACAAAAGCCGCAGATAAGGCCTTGCGTGAATTATTGATAGTTTCTGTGGGATGGTTACACCGAACCAAAACTGCAGTTTCACAAGGCGCAGATAAGGCCTTGCGTGAATTATTGTTAGTTTCCGAGGGACGGATACGTCAAGTGCCTGTTTGGCTCCTTGAATTCGATACAGCGCCGTGCCGTGCCTCTCGTCAACGACGCCGAGGGGATGTAGGGTTTTCTAGTCTGTACCATAGAACGCACTCCCTGGTGACATTTTCCCCAAAGTACAACATGAGGTCGCCAAACACAGTGTTAAGAAGCAACTGTGCAGAAACAATGGCGTTTTTAAGCTGCTGAAAAACTTCGAAAGTCGATGGATGGTGTCGGGTAAGTGATGGCCTGGCAAGTAAAATGCCTTTAAATAAATACAATACATAAGAAAAAAACATCATCACAGAAGCCATTTCTGGCTCCCGAGAACGAAACGATCAGTATTACATTATTTGAGGCACTGACATGGTGAGCCCACCGCTGTGATGCCAAGCTATACCTTTTGGGTAAACTGATGGCGGCGGGTGCTTTCCCTCATGCCTATAACCTAGGAGTCTACAAGCGTAATTTGAACAAAGTCAATAGCTCAGCGATGGCCACGAATTCGGTGGCATGGTGTCTCGTTGAGCGTCTTATCGCGAGGTGAGGTGTTTTTGGATTCTCTCAGCATCCTTTGTCCTCAGAACAGCCACCCATAACGGGCTTTCATAAAACAAGTCTCATTTCGAAGTAGGTAGAGACTGAAATAATACAAACGGGTCTCAAGGCTGGTCTATACCACTATCGCTGGGCCTTGCTTCATTTTCCCACAAATGAAAGCAAACCGTAGTGATATTGAAGCCTGTGTTAATATCTATTATCTTTATTTTACATGAGTTTTTATGTGCTTTATGATGCCATAATGTTTCCCAGTGCATGTTTTAGGAGAATATAATGAATTTTAATAAGAAGATGAATTTCCACTTACAGGTGCTCATGATGATTGCATTCTTCTTCTTCTTTGTAGGCTTCACACCAAGCTGCTAGATCGCCCTTTTAGGGGTGTTTTTGTTGCGTTTTTTTGCCTCAGTCTTAAGGTCTGCACATCGTAACATTGTTTATGTAACAAACAACACAAGTAATGGGTGAAAGAAAAAATACAACTCAAACTGTTTCTAATATTTGTCATAAGTTGATAAATTGTTATTTACAATTTGATATCATTCATTTAAAAATTAAGGATTAGCTTTATGATTTAAGGTGGCCCAACCCGCTCAACTCCCCATACAAACGGGGAAAGAAGATCACGCCCATATTTCTTGTCAGAGATCCCAAATTTTGCTCAAAAGAGCTTTATTTGATCGAACTCGATATCTGATGACCGTTGGCATTGTAAAATTGTGTTTGGTTCCTAAGTTATAAGGTCCGAAAGTTCGAATTTTTAGCGCTTTTATACAATAAATTTGGTGGTTTTTTACGCAATGGTAAAGTAAGATAATCTTTAAAAAATTATTCATCAGACATAGCTTATTTAATCAAGATTTATAATCGATTTGGTTTTTGTTAGATTTTCAACTACAGCGGTCGTGGTTTACTTTTAGCTATAAGTTGTTTTAAAATCAAAATTTTGGTAAATCTTACCAAATCATACACTATGCACATTGTCTTTTTTGTGGACATGTTGCATCTTCCTCATCACGGAGCATGTCTTTTTCTTTCGAACAGGATAGGTCCCAGAGCGCAACAGCACGGTTTTGTACAGTGCCCACGAATGAGTTAGTCCCGCCGGGTTGGGCCACCTTAAGGGTAAATCACAATGCTTAGAAGAGAATGAATGTTAATAGGATGCAGATATCATAATTAGAGAGAAATTGACGATCGACAAACATGTTGTTTTAACCTTTACTCTTTCTTTTCTTTAGAGTATGTTTAGATTTGGATTGTTTTCCAGTACGGTCGGGTCAGTAGAATTCCGACATTTCTTCCTCATTCTAAAATGCAGCTGTCTTGCGGTCGTAAATGGCATCAGTGCAGGTTTCAAGAGGATCTTCTGTCTACTATTGTGTTCTTAAAGGGTATACATTTGTCTAAATAAGGATGAACGGCAAGAAGGAGATCCATCCCTTAGGAGGCAAAGATTAAAGTCAGTTGCCTGGGTCGTCACATCTAGTTGACCCCCAAGTTGTATGAGGAGCGTTAAAATCACCCCGATATAATTAAAATGACGAACCCGAGATGGTTGTGTTAGCTGTCAAATCAACTTGGACTCACAAATGTTAGTTCTCCACACGTTTTAAAAATGCTAGACGATCGGGTTGGCATAAACGCCAAATCATGTGAGAATCTGTTAATATATTTCTGATAAAAATACACCTTTCACTATTCATGAAAAATATATTTAAAAAACTATTCGTATTATGAAACTTGTTTGTCAACAACCGGCCGCAATGGTTTTCATAGCCCCTGTGAAAGTCCAAAAGCCCATGGGCGCGGTCGTGCGCCTCTTATGTGAGGCCCTGGCGTGCGCTATATGCGGCACTAAACATAAATAAAAAAACAATATTGACTCGAGTGTGTGGGGCAACTTGAGTTTTATCATAGTTATAGTAATATTATATGTACCACTTGCAACCGACTTAATCCTTTTTAAAATCCCCGCTACCTTCTATTTGACATACAGTTCTGCATAGTGGAATTCTCTACCTTATTTTATCACATCTTAAGCTTCACATTCTAAGGTTCACATCACAAGTCCATTACATAGAGAATTTTTTGAGTACTTATATTCTAAAAGACTACGCGCCTGTCCCCGCGGAAGTGCCACCTCTTCCCGGGTCGGGAGGCTCCTGGGACGACATCGTTTAACGCACGCTCAACCCACCTTCCACTGGAAGTCAGACACGCCCTCTCCGAAGGATCGCAAAGTTACTGAAAGGGAGTGCCCTAGACCTAGACACTAGCCACACACTCCACCAGCTTATCAGCCTACATAAAAAATTAAGCCGTAAAATCAAAAAACGAAGCGATGCTTGCATTCACAAATTTACGCCGCCACCACAGAATATTTATCCTAACACAGAACAGTTAGCATTTATAACACTGCGCTCCGAAATGCGTATATTGCAGAGAATGCAACGATGTACTTGTACAGTCGTTTCGTCTGAAATCTATACACCGGAAATAGAGACAAATTTGAGATCTCTTTCTGACATGCTGACGTCAACCATAGAGTAAAAAGGACTTAGAAATTCCTTCTCTTTCCAGTGTATACATTTGATAAGTAACGACTGTACACGACCGATCCGAATTGCTTATATTCACTCCCGTGAACGTCATTTCGACATAATAGACGTGACTCTAGACCGCACACGTATCGTACAAAGCGCGCACGGTTGTGAGTATGTGCGCCGTGTACGCTGTCACATAGCTATCATTAAGCGTGTACCCTGGTCGTGTGCACTTGTATTCTTAAAAAACAAAGGCTTTTCGCCATTTCTTGGTCTTGGCAGACAAATCTCGGCTCTAAATAACCACTTTTGAGACATACAAGGCATTCTCGAGTTATTAGGTTAGGCTCAGACACATATATCTGCTCAAATTGGTTCCGATTTGATATTGTCCGATTATGACTGTGAGAAGATCACTTCGGAACACAAGTATTCATTGTATATATTTGCTATCTCGGATTGGTTTGCAATATTGCGTATATTGCAAGCAGTGGCATGCAAATTATGGGAATAAATTCATCATTTCATAAGCTTTCAGAAAATGTGGAAACGTTGTACAGTTGCACACAAATTAATTTTTTTTTTATCAGATATCAAGTATCAGATTCGTATTTGAAAAGCCGTAACATTTTTCAAACATGTTTAATGACCGCGAAAAGTATCATATCAGATTCGTGCTCAAAAGAATTAAAGAAGAATTAACAAAAGAAGAATTAAATGTCAGAGCCGGTAATCTCAATTCTCACCTCAATTGGCGTTTACGTAACTTTGAAGTTCCGTAAAAACGTCAAACTCCATACAAGTTTTTACTAGATATTCTGTGGTTTTACTTCTTCAAGCTGTCAAAGTCAAACTCGGACTTCCGATTTGTATGAAAACGCGGAGTCGACGTAAACGGCAACGTCGACGTATTTACAGAAACGTTGAGTAAGCTGTCAAATCAAACTCTGACTCTCAAATGGTAGTTCGCTTAACGCCCACTGCGCGCGCTCTTCAATTTCTCCATACATTTGAAAACGCCTGTCGATCGGTATGCAGTAACTCCAAATTAGGTGACAACTGAGACTTCCGGTACTGATACAGAGAGAAAGTTTTGTCTCCCGTCAAAATTAAAATTTGGAACACCGCGATTATTAATTTAGTTAAACGAATTCCACGTTGTTGATTCCTTTTTGTTGCACCAAATTGTTCGTTATTATTGAGTTGTCTCTACAGTAATAGCTGCATTCACTCGTGCAGAATACGGTGATAAGTATTCTGTTTTCCTATGGATTCATCCAACAAAAACCGTCGCGTGTCGAGGCTTGTCCGGACGGATGGCGTATACTTAACATTTGAATCATGGAGGTGAATGATTTGAATGTTAAATCCATTACAATGGGTTTTGATCATGGAGGAGATCAATGAAGGAGTCTTTGGTCTTGTGCACCAATTGGAGTTCTGCATGATTTTTTTTTATTCACATTCAGTTCATTAATAATTACTCGTCAAATAAAGTAATGAACATTCGGTAATAAAAAAAATGTTCTGATAATTTCTCAATGCATCGTAGTATAAAATCTTCAGTATTCCGAGGATGCACCCTAGCAGTCGAAATTTAGTACGTAGACTAGCACCCGACTAACCACACAAAATGCGATTAGGAGACCTGATTTGTGTCCCGGCTCTCGAATAAAGAGAACAATCGAATAATACATACGCTATCGCCCATCGCTATCACAGATAATTTAGGATTTTCGTGGTCATCTGTCTGTGTCAAAGAGTTCGGAGGAGTCGCTGCGCTCCTACAGTCTGTGTTGCTGTTGTCGTTTTGTTTTTTTCCGGCGGAGTCGGCGGAGTTGAATTTCATCTTTCATCTATGGTCCAAGATTCTCCAGACCCTCATTATTTTTGCGCTCACATTGCCTTCTATATACTTCAATCCTATTTTCCCAAGTTCCAGTTGACTTTTTGAGTCCACGAATTTATAATGGTTGCCCTCGAGGCAGACGCCGACGATACGCCTGGTCTGGGCTGCGCGCTTGAGAACTTCGCCGAAGCCGCCGAGGTGCTGCGTATGATTGAAGATCTCCCTCGTGTATATAACGCACCCGAGTTTGAAGCCGAGTGTGACCGGCTTTACAGGCAAGTTTTCATTGACATAAATATTACTACGAAGGACAGGCCCAAAAACGGACAACAATAAAAATGGAGCAACTAAAGTGGTGTTCCATCATAGAACTTCTATGAGTCGTGGGGACACTAGTTTGTCCCCAGGCAGCCGCTCACTTTCGCCATACGTCTGTGCGTCCCCGCTGGCTAATAATTCGCCCCAAAAATGCGTGGTAAAACCATGCAAGGTGGTAACGGAATACAGCAATAGGCGACAAAATAAGATGAAACCTTACCTTTTACATATCACTGGTTGGGAATTTATTTTCAAACAAACTAAAAATAACTCTCTGGGAAGTATGATGGGTTGTAGCGGGTCTGGTAGAACATTTTACCTTTTTGTCTAAATTGATAAATATCGTTTTCCATCAAATGTGGTACATTCAATTCAAAAATGGCGCTCTACTAAATACGGTTAAGTACATGTTAATCTATCACAAAAAAATAAGCCGAGTTTCAATAGAAAAAAAAATATAAATATAAAACCTAACCTATAGTCGAGCCGTTCTAAGAAGCGTTTTTTGACACAGCCGTGTGGAAGAAAAGCTAATGACTAAATTATGGAACAGACCACTTTACCCCACGTTTTATATTTTTGGGACCAAATAATAACAGCTTGCTGATGTGTTTTTTTTTTTATTATGACTTGTAGAATGTATTTTATTCTATATTGTGTCAATTAATTACTTAACAATGTATTAAATAATATAATTATGAACAAAATAATGGTACAGTACCAGCACTGGGAGTAAATTGCAATAGGGATGTGAACCTGCAAAATAATATCGACCATTTAAGTTTTAATATCTTTAATTTTCATAACTATTACTTTAATATTCCTATAAAGGAAAATCAAATAGATATCATCACAATTACCAATGTTGGCTTGTGAGAATGAATATTCCTCCTTCATTTCTTAAATTATATGTTTAGGCACATATAATAAATGGAAAGTTAATTGCAGTATCATCTAGCTTTTTAGGGTTCCGTACCCAAAGGGTGAAAACGGAACCCTATTACTAAGCCTCCGCTGTCCGTCCGTCCGTTCGTCCGTTCGTCCATCCGTCCGTCCGTCCGTCCGTCCGTCCGTCCGTCCGTCCGTCCGTCCGTCCGTCCGTCCGTCCATCCGTCCGTCCGTCTGTCCGTCTGTCACAGGGCTGTATCTCATTTACCGTAACAGGTAGGAAGCTGAAATCTTCACAGATTATGTATGTATTTTGCCGCTATAACAACAAATAGGTAACATTATAAAATAATAATAATTAAAGGGGGCCCCATACAAAAAACGTATTTTATTTTGTAAATCTTGTGCGATGGTACGGAACCCTTCGTGTGCGAGTCCAACTCGCACTTGGCCGGTTTTTCTAGTCAGTTAACTTTACACCGCTGAAGAAGAAAGTCGAATCAGTCTAATAAAACTGACAGTAATCTTATGTGAAATAGAATAATAAAAATCGGCTTAGATTCACGATATTTGTACGTAGCCCTTTTTTTTTCATTTTGGGTGGTTATGTTTTCCTTTTTTCGGTCCTCAATACTGTTTTTCGACTAAAAAAGTGGTGCTCACCACAAAAGTTGTCAATTACTACTCACGAAAATGTATGTGGGAGAGGCTCCTTTTAAGGTGTACAGCAAAATGTTATTAAAATGTGTTGATCCAAATATACAACGGTTAATGTTTGGAAAATTATTCCGTTGAAAGCTGTATATGTGCAAAAGATCTTGTATTTAGGTTATGAAACACCTTCCGAAATCAGATAATCACCTGTCCATCTGTATGAATGTGTTTTATTTTAGAGAAGATTGCCTATTATTAGATTTTTGCTTTTCCTTATTGAAATGTTATCGATATAAAAGTAAAACTCTGGTTTTTACCCTTCCCTATCCCTCATCTGTCAAAAAACGCTTCTTAGAACGGCTCGACTATAACCTAACCTGCACTTCAAATTAATTTCTAAGAACCTTGCAGTTTAATTATTTCGCATTGAGGAAAAACATTCTAGCAAGGCAGGTTCACAATCAGGGTTAGATCCAGCTAGATGGACTTCTATGTCAGTGTGACGACATGGGTTAGATCGACTTCCATGTCAGGGTGACCCCATGACATGGAAGTCGAGTTCTAGTCAGAATACCCAGTGGTTTCAACCCAACCCAGGTCATGATGCCAATGTACCCCCCAATGGATCTGCCATCGTCCAAAATAGATTCAATACATAATTGCCAGGCCTTCAGCTCAATATAAATAGTACCAGAAGGCCAGCGCACTATTCATAAATGTGGCTTCCCTCTACTGGCTTTTAAGGTGGGCCAACCCGCTCAACTCCCCATACAAACGGGGAAAGAAGATCACGCCCATATTTCTTGTCAGAGATCCTAAATTTTGCTCAGAATAGCTTTATTTGATCGAACTAGATGTCTGATGACCATTGGCATTGTACAATTGTGTTTGGTTTCTAAGTTATAAGGTCCGAAAGTTCCAATTTTTCGCGTGTCTTATACAATAACTTTGGAGGTAGATTACTCAACGATAAAATCTATACATCTTAAAAAGATTAGTCATCAGACATAGCTTGTTTCATTTTTGTTAGATTTTTTACTACAGCGGTCGTGGTTTACTTTTAGCTAGAAGTCATTTTGTAATTAACATTTTGGTAAATCTTAACAAATCAAACGCTATGCGCATTGTCTGCTTTGTGGACATGCTGCATCCACCCCATCATGGATCCTGTCTTTTTCTTTGAAACATAGAAGGTCCCAGAGCGCAATAGCACGGTTTTGTACCGTGCCCGCGAATGAGTTAGTCCCGCCGGGAAGGGACACCTTCAACCACGATATTGTACGTATGTACAATACGTAACTGTGCGTGCACTTGTTTCAAACGGTGTATGGGCGTTCAGGTTTTATTAGATGGATGGTTTCCAGAAACCGTGCATTATTCTATTGAATCAGGTTGAATTTGATTTAATTGAAGATTGATTATTTAAAAGCATCTCTTTGGGGGGATTATTATGAAAAGCAAAAGACCACAAAGCTAAAGTAGATTTTTTTATCTGACTAAGCAATCTGACGGGAGCTAATATCACTTTGTTAAATAATGTCATCCTCAGTGTAATAATGATGTATGTTTAGTTCCGATCTAGAACCAAACACACTCCGGAATTATGGGTACCACTCCCAATTATTATTACTATCACTTATACTTACAGAATTTATGTTCCGAAGTTGAGTTACATATTAGATTTACATTGAATATTAGAGTTAACCTTTTACATTTTCGTGCGTCGAAATCATGAAAAACTATGTTTTATAATATATTACCAACGAAAATTGTTAAACTAGTATGTTATAGTTTCTTGTACAGCATTAATTCCTTTTACATCTGACTACATGTTTCTATTGACCGAATATTTTCATAAAAGCCTGGAGCCAGAGTGAATGAGTTTTTAAAAACTGTGCTGCCAGTTTGTCACTTTGCTTCGTTTGTTTAAAAATATGGCATTAGCAGGAAAAAATCATTGATAAAATCAGCAAGTTGAACGCAAAAATAATATGTCATAAAATCTATACACAATCAATACAAAATCAATACACTAATCTCGGTTTGTATTTTTTCCTCTCTTTAATTGTCAACCGAAATTCTAAGGTGAATGTTGCCTTTTTTATTTTTTAATATACCTCACCCAGTGCAACCTTATGTAGAACCGGCATTATCTCAAATCTCACTGTTCCCTCGCAGCATCCTGAAGCAATACTATGAGCAGCCCCACTTGCTGGACCCGCATTTGGACGACATGCTGGGTCGGTTCGTTGGATTCGTTCGTGATGCCGCTTCTCCCGATGCTCTTAAGCATGCCGCCTTTCACTACATGTACCATATCATACGCGTGCGTGGCTACAAGGTCGTCGTCCGCCATCTGCCCCATGAGGTTACTATATAATTTGGAATTGATTTTCTGCAGTAAAACATTTTCTCATTTATTTTTTATGGAACCTGACATGGATAACTAATACCACACAACTATCGTTATGACAGTAGCCCAATACACCACTTTCCCAAAGGAATTAATTGCCATGCCAGGACCTTCCCTTTATGAGCATGGCTTAATAAAACTGGATGGAAAACACGGACAATTTGTCATTTCCGCTTCAACCATAGTTTCATCCAATTAAAAAGGTTATTGCTCTTATCGTTAAAAAAAAAAGAACAAATTTTCCATAATTTTTTTTTTAAATGTTTAATTTTAATTTTAATTCAATATAGTATAACAACTGACGAAATTTATAAAATTGACAATTATGTAATATGTATACAACTATAGGTACTAATGTACCTGAAATAAAACTATATTATTATTATTATTATTATTTTTGCAGTCCGCATCTCTGCATCCGATATTTTGTTTCTTGTATTAATGTTATCAATACCTCCATACATGTAGAATATTTTATTAAATAAATCAATCAACTAAAATACATTTTATGATTTTAAAAGTCAAGTTCTTTCAGAGACTACTTGTCAGTTACCTGATGGCCTATTCATTACAAATTTTTGAGGTGGTGCATTATTCAAATGCATTGGAATTCTTGCAGGTCTCAGATTTCCAGGAGGTTCTTAGCTTTCTGGAAGCTCAAGATCCTAATGACAAGGAGAAATGGCGCAGCCGCTTTGTGCTCCTGCTCTGGCTATCCATCGTAGTCATCATCCCATTCCACATGGCACGACTCGACGGCTTTGCTCCTGGTCAACAAGGTACTGTTCCCAAAAAGTCCAAAAAGCATAAGGTCATGACATCATGTCAGAACATCCAAAAGTATCGATTTTTCGCGTGTATTATAAAAAGCAGATAATCTAACCTAACCTAATTGGTAATATCTGAAATATGTGTTTGGACAGTATGGGTTTTGGACCTTGTGCTTTTTGGACTTTATGATGCATCCCCCTATTTTTGTTATGGAACTTGACGTGTATGGCGAATACACCTACTGTCATGATATTAGCCAAACAGACCTAACGGAAACTAGGTGCCGTGCCAGGACCACAAAATGATCCAAAAGGCCAGATCTGGCTGACCTTGATTTTATTTACCTGCGCTCGACTGTTCCAATTGGGCCACACCAATTGTGTTGACAGGTGCAGACAGCTTTAAAACACGACATAGTCTATCGCCATAGTCTATTGACCTACGCCTGCGAGACATGGACGCTCACAGTTGGTACTGCACACAAGCCGAAAGTAATCCAAAGGGCAATACACAGCTACCATCAGTCCTAAAATCATACATAATGTGCACATGATATTGTTTGTTGGCTGTTTAGTTGTTTCACATTCCGAGAATCCCGTCTTCGAACAATGCTTTAATACATGCTTTAATTTTACTGTATGATGGACTCGCTGGGTTTTCGAATACACAGACTACCCCTGGTCCCAATAAGTCCGGATAGTATGCGTTACACTATAGGTTTTTCAATTTTGAAGCACTAGCCTTTTTTCCTCTTTCCAACTTTTGGTGTTTTTTTAAGGTAGTTGCTGTTGTTAAAATTATCACTACTTGGCCTGTTTCAGATTATGGGTAGTAATCTGGTACTAAAATCATAGGGATTTGCTTTGCAGAGGCAGACGGGTCCAAGAAGAAAACGGTGATGGAACGTGTAATGGATATCTGCAAGACATATGCACTCGCCACGGATGCTTGCCTTGAGGCAGGCGCCTTTCTTACTTCCAAGTTTCTTGTCAGGTATCAAAACAATCATAAATTCTTCTTGCAATACATTTTATTTAAAATCCAAGCTAGACAAGCACTAAAAAAGTTTAGTGGCATCTATATTTTAATTATATATGATTCTCGTAAATTGTTCTATAATTTATATGGTTTTTTTTGTGGAGCCAGTTAAAAATGGCGGACCCAATTATTAGGCATTTTTTTGCATAGAGACAGTTTATGAGCCACAGAGTGACATAGGTTACTTTTAATCCCTTATATAACTTCTATACCATGACGAGCAGAGCCGCATACCCCAGCAAGTGAAAATAGACTAGCAGACAATCTCCGTGCTTACCATACAAAATGTGATTTAGTCCAGGGAGAATCCACTTATTAAAGTTAGCAATCTCACTCTGCTAAACTTAAAAATAATATAGAAACTTGTCAGCAAATAACTAAAAGAATTATCAATCTGTTTAAAGATTAAATAAAAAAATAAAGTTTGTAAGCAAACCAGAACCTTCACTTGCATGGTCACAGTAAAAAACTCAATCACTCAGCTTCAAATACTAACATCCGAAAGCACTTTCTAACTAATCGGGTGGTTAAGGCCTGGAACTAACTACCAGAAGATGTTATTGCTTCACCAAACACAAACATTTAAATACCGATTTGATAAATACGTAAAACTAACAAAAAAGAATAAATCCACAAAGAAAAATGAAAAAATATACAAAGTATAGTCAAATACCAACAAAAAAGCATTTAAAAAAAATTCTTAAAGACATGAAATGAAATAAATTATCATAGATATGAACACATCAGCCAATAGCTGCCTGTTCCTAAATAAATAAATAAATAAATAATAAATTAGACAAAAGTCAAACAAAAATGCATACTGTATTCAAACGTTTCAGGTCCGATGTAAAGGAGCTCCACCTAGCTGAGTACTTCGATTGGGCGCGAGCCCTACACTCTAACATGCAGGACGAGTGCACTATCCGCTACGGCGTGCTGGCGGGTGTGGCCGCTGTGCTGAAGCACGGCAAGCGGGAGGACCTGCTGCCGCACGCGGGCGCACTACTACGCTGGGTCACCGAACAGAACTACAAGCAGCACAACGCCATACTTATACGCAAGTACGGCGTCAAGATCGTGCAGAGGATTGGTGAGTCGCACACACTAAATGACTACTCCCTGAACGCCAATATGCAGGACGAGTGCACGTTCCGCTACGACGTGCTGGCGAGCGTGGCTGCTGTGCAGAAGCACTGCAAGCGGGAGGACCTGCTGCCACACGCGGCCGCGCTGCTGTGCTGGGTCATCGCGCAGAACTACAAGCCGTACAACGCCATACTCATACGCAAGTACAGCGTCAAGATCGTGCTGAGGATAGGTGTGTCGTACACGCTAGATGACTAGTCCTTGAACGCCAGTATGCAGGACGAGTAAACGAACCGCTATGGCGTGGTGGTGGGCGTGGCTGCAGTGCTGAAGCACAACAAGCGGGAGGACTTGCTGCTACATGCGGGCGCGCTGTTGCGCTGGGCCGGCACCGACGGCATAGCCTCTCCGCCTACGCCGCCACGCCGGAACTCAAGGGGGTCCCATTCCAAGGTCATACAAATTACTGCTGAACAAAACAATTCATTGTGTAGTACAGAAAAAGGGCCAATAAACCTTCTGGAACCTAGGTATACAGCGTTTTATTGAAGCAAATCACAAGTTAGGTCAGAGCACATGTAATTACTAGTTGAGTAAACACAATTATTCTATTATAACAAACAAAAAAGAATTTAAATGGTCTTTATTAGGAAAAAAATTTAAAGCTTGTTTAATTGGTTCCTGAAAGATTCCCGATTCGGCACTGATCACTTTTCAAGGTTGTAAATTAAGGCTATTTGGGTTTGTTCTTAAGAATGACCGCGGCATTGCTCTCACGAAATATTTGTGGCGCAGGCTGCACATACCTGCGGCCGCGCGTGCTCTCCTGGCGGTACACTCGGGGCTCGCGGTCGCTGGCCGCCAACCTTGCGCCTACGGGTGCCGCGGCCGCCGGCGACAGCGCCCGGCAGACGCCCGACGCAGGCCACGCGCCCGCTCCCGCCGACCATAGCGATGCGGACGACGCCGACATTCCGGAAGAGGTGATTTTTTTTGGGGCGCTTTTAAAAAGTCCAAAAAGCGTAAGGTCCAAAATCCAGAACGTCCGAAAGTATGGTAATTTTTATTGTGTATTATAAAATGCATACCTAACCTAACCAAATTGAAAATTCCCATTCATAAGTGTTTTGGACGGTATGGGTTCTAATCTAACCTAACATAACCTAATTGAAAATATCCCTATTCATAAGTGTTTTTGCAAGGAAGGGGGCCTACGGTTTTACGTTTAATCCAAACCACGGCCAGCATCAATGGTAGAGAATGGTCACCCATCCAGAACCTAATCGCGCCCAGAGGTGCTTCACCAAGCTTATTGAATCGCAAGGCGTAGCTCCACTGGGCTGCCGAGGCTGACAAACGAAATGATGATTACAGAAAGGAATCTCAAAAGGGTGAAACGTTTCAGTCGGTATGCACTTCAGTGAGTACAATCCTATGTTTTAGTCGTTTTTACACTCCTTAAACTTCTGTAAAGTCACTGTAATTGAGCTTTTAAGTTTTTATAAGCCTTTTCTATTGTATGTTTGTGGCTGATCGTTTTCCATAAGATCTTGAATCAATAAATGAGTATGTTAGTTAGTTAGTTAGTTGGGCAAAATGTTTTCCGCGCTAAGCCTACTTCACAGAGAGGCCATTGTGCATAACAAAGGTGACTATGTAAGCCATCCCAGCTCGTCCCAGAAGTCCAGCATATGATATATAAATGAGTATGAAGCTAAATAGAACAACGAATGTGACAGTCAGCAGGTTCAGGAATGAAGCTAAATAGAACCACGAATGTGACGGTCGGCAGGTGGAGGAATGAAGTTAAATAGAACCATGAATGTGACGGTCGGCAGGTGGAGGAATGAAGCCAAATAAAACCACGAATGTGACGGTCGGCAGGTGGAGGAATGTAACTAAATAGAACCACGAATGTGACGGTCGGCAGGTGGAGGAATGTAACTAAATAGAACCACGAATGTGACGGTCGGCAGGTGGAGAAATGAAGTTAAATAAAACCACAAGTGTGACGGTCGGCAGGTGGACGAATGAAGCTAAATAGAACCACGAATGTGACGGTCGGCAGGTGGAGGAATGAAGCCAAATAAAACCACGAATGTGACGGTCGGCAGGTGGAGGAATGTAACTAAATAGAACCACGAATGTGACGGTCGGCAGGTGGAGAAATGAAGTTAAATAAAACCACAAGTGTGACGGTCGGCAGGTGGACGAATGAAGCTAAATAGAACCACGAATGTGACGGTCGGCAGGTGGAGGAATGAAGTTAAATAGAACCATGAATGTGACGGTCGGCAGGTGGAGGAATGAAGCCAAATAAAACCACGAATGTGACGGTCGGCAGGTGGAGGAATGTAACTAAATAGAACCACGAATGTGACGGTCGGCAGGTGGAGAAATGAAGTTAAATAAAACCACAAGTGTGACGGTCGGCAGGTGGACGAATGAAGCTAAATAGAACCACGAATGTGACGGTCGGCAGGAGTAATGAAGCTAAAACGAAACACGAATGTGATGGTCGGCAGGTGGAGAAATGAAGCTAAATAGAAACACGAATGTGATGGTCGGCAGGTGGAGGAATGAAGCTAAATAGAACCACGAATGTGACGGTCGGCAGGTGGAGGAATGAAGCTAAATAGAACCACGAATGTGACGGTCGTCAGGTGGAGAAATGAAGCTAAATAGGCACACGAATATGATGGTCGTGCAGGTGGAGGAGGTGGTCGAGCTGCTGCTGTGGGGGCTGCGCGACGCGGACACGGTGGTGCGGTGGTCGGCGGCGAAGGGCGCGGGCCGAGTGGCCGCGCGCCTGCCGCCCGCCGCCGCCGCCGACGTCTGCGACTGCGTCCTGTCGCTCTTCACTGACGAGGAGCGCGAGACGGCCTGGCACGGCGGCTGCATGGCACTCGCCGAACTGGGTAAGCTTGCCGTTGTACAAATTACAAGCTGCCCTGATAAACGGAAATTGACAACTGTATTTTATACTCTCTCATTCACTATTTCCACCAAAACATGGCGAAGGCAAGGTTATATATCGGCCTGATTATCGCAAAAGCTGGCATACCGCAGGGCTCTGTGCTGTCCCTGACCATTTTTCTGCTGCTCTGTTTTCACCACCTCCAGTTACCTGAAAACCGATAAGTAACTTTCTGTTACATTGCATATTTACATGGTGTAACCGAAAGGGAACTTTGCGATTTTTGTAGCTGGAGGTGGTGGAAACGGGCGTTAGAGCAGCAGCGGGGGCGTACCTACCTGCCTGTATTCAGATATATCATTACAATGTTCTTTTACTGTATTGATGCACCCGAATTTTGAAACGGAATTACAATGTTGCATTGGGTATGGAATATTATTTATTTATTGATTCTTGATTGATATTGAGTTATTTGATGAACTAGCAGCATAAGCTAATGTGTTCACCTCCGAGTTCACTGGTGCTTTCTTATTATGGTTACTTTAGTTTAGTGTTTTTAGGTGTTTATCAAGCGTGATTTTAAAGGAATTGGTGATGGGTGCTTGCACGATATCGTCAGGCAGTTTGTTCCACATTTCCACTCCTCTATTCGACAGTATCGCAATCCTCAATTATTACTTAACAGCAAACTTCTGGTGTACAAGGTGATATTGATACCTATCTGGAGCTATGGAATCCAACTGTGGGGTACAGCCGCTCACTCCAACATCGAGATTATTCAAAGATTCCAAAATAAAATGTTAAGAATAATAACCAATGCTCATTGGTTCATCACAAACTAACAGCCACATCACCACTTACAGATTGCTACAGTCAGGAAAGAAATTATCTGACACACTGTAACCTATGAAAAAAGGATAAAATGTCACCCAAACAACTTGGCGAAGGATCTGATGGAAATAAACCCAATAAATTGTAGGCTAAAAAGTAAAATACCTCAAGACATACTGCAATAGCTATAATAATAAAGTAGGATGTAAGAAAGGTCGCATACTGAGCATGCCAATTAAATAAAACCAACCAACCTACTATTAAATGTCCCAGAAAGGAGACGGATCATAGTGAATAAAAGAAAAAAAAATTTTTTTTAAAACAATTTAGTAATAAATCACTTTTGGGCTTATACCATCGTAAAGCCTGGCGTTACTATTCCGATATAAAGCGGTGGAATTAGAATTGTTTATTAGTAAGGCTGTATGTGTAATCAGAACAGTCATAAAGATGTACGTTTACTGTATTAATTATAGGGGTGTTGGGGCTACCTTAGGGGGCAACATATAGCATTGTGTATTGAAGATTATAGTGTCTTTCACGCTGGCAGCGCGGCGCGGGCTGCTGTCGCCACCGCAGCTGGGCGCGGCAGTGCGCGCGGTGGCGGCGGCGCTGAGGCGCGACGAGATGCGCGGCGCGGGCGGCGGCGGCGGTGGGCGAGCCGCGCGCGACGCCGCCTGCCACGCCGCCTGGGCGTTCGCGCGCGCCTACGACGCGCAAGCGCTCGCGCCGCACGCACAGCTCCTCGCCAACGCTCTCATCGCGACCGCCGTGTACGATCGAGAGGTATGTAACTATGTTGCACATGAAATCACTCGGCCACAACTTTTCGTGGATTGGTTGCTGTTTATTAACTTTTTAGCATTACTTCTAAACATTGTTTGACCTTATAGTGAGCCAAACATTGCAAATGTCATATTTTAGTAGAAACAGGGTCGATCTGCTGAACGCATTAGACTTTAGCTTGTCATCTCTTTCACTCTTGCCATAGCTTCATATGAATAAAGACTTGTAATAATCTGTCAGATAGTACGTTTATCTTATGTCCACTCTATGTATGAGCACAGCGACTTCTCCGAACTCTTTGGCTCTACCATATAAATAAATTTGGCAGTCGCACTTAGGTCCAAGAGATTATATAAAAAAAACTGTAACCGAGTGAAGTTATACTGAGTTAATCAAATCAGCGGATCCATCAGTTTGTATCCGTCCGTCAGATCAATTGCAGACGCGCCGCATCAGCGGCATACCAGGAGAACGTAGGCCGCCACGGCATGTTCCCGCACGGCATCGAGGTGCTCACAGCGGCGGACTTCCAGTCGGTGGGACCCCGCGTGCACGCGTACCTGTCCGTGGCGCCGGCGGTGGCGTGCCACGTCGAGTACACGCGCGCGCTCATCGACCACCTCGTCGAGCTCAAGGTGGAGCACTGGGACTGCGCGGTGCGCGAGCTCGCAGCTGAGGCGCTGCACAAGCTGGTGGACAAGGTATGCATGGCATATAACAGGAGAATGTGTGTCGACACGGTGGTTCTGGGCTATGGTCCGAATTGCGCTTAAACGCTGACAGCGTGAATACAGCTGGTCCGAAACGCGCTTACAGTGCTCACAAATGCAAGATTATGACGATGACGATAAGAGGTATGACGTCATCGTTCAAGTGCTTACGGTGCTCAGGGCAAAACTGACCGCTGTCAGCGGTAGCCATAGATCGCGCGGCCAATTTGATTTTGATACTGCAAGAATATAAAATAAAACGCGTCACCGCTTTCGCTCGCCCTTTAGCTGAAGTAACTACGTAACCGTGTGCAATACTGCAGAAATGCGCACTCTCTCCATTGTCGTTCTACTACTATTTCTCCTGTTTGCCAAATTCTATGTCTATCAACATTTCAAAATCACCTTCATCATTACTCTAATTGTCACATAATGTTAGTAAATAGTTATCCGCTTGCAAATTGTTCATTGTTGAACATTAAATACTCTTAATTGGTGGAAGAAACTTTAAACAATAGTTGGAGGTTATTTTGTGAGCACCGTTAACACGCTCACAATCGGTCCGATTTGATATCGCAAATATTGCAGTATTCGTGAATACTCATTCGGACCAGGTGTTTGCACGAATATTTTTGTGAGCACTGTCAACCCGATTCAGACCAAGGGGCGAGATGGTAGAGATGGCTATATTCGCCATCTCGACCATCCGCCAGCTTCCCATCCCATCTTCATCAACCATTCGCAATCTTTCTTGGTGTACTCAAAACTTCACTACCACTAGCCACTTTAGCACAGAATATATCGTCGTTATACAGGTAAAAACCCGCTAATTGACATGGTTTAGTAAAATGCGTTAATAATGCAGTTCTAATTAACTTTCCAAGCTCTTTCTTATGGTAAAACTCATATATTGCTATGACGTTTAGTTTTAAAGTTAGGTTGTCTAAACACATGGACAATTGTACACGCCATTATGAGCTATTAAACTTTCAAATCCATTTATCTCGAAACTCTCATTTCTTCAATTAGAGGGTTTCGAGTATCGATTTCGTGCACATGTACAGGCACATTTCGCTTGTATGTGCTTTAAACTAGTTTCGCGGTGCTGAACTGTCGCGAATGATGCTTCGGTATCATCTTTACAAAAATAACAGAACCAGCAGTGCTCCGCCAATATTTAAGTGACAACCCCGACAGGGAAAGTATTTATCTCAAAAATCTCCTGAGTTGAGGTACTGCCTCGGTCGCACAGGTATATATTTATTTAATTATTTATTTATTTATTCATATACACTAGCAGCTTAAAGCTGATGCGTGTATGTCATTGGTTGAGTGCACTTACGACTAATGTAGACTACTATGACTTTAGTTTTTTTCCTCGACTGCTTCGATTTAAAGTGAATTTTTGTCCTGTACCAAAGCTTTCACTTTCGAGGACATTATGAAATTGAACTCGATGAAAATTTATGCAGATAATGTTCAGGTGCCGCAGTATGTTGCGGAGGTGTCTCTGCCTGCACTCGTGAGCAAGACAGTGTCCATTGACCTGAACGTTCGCCACGGAGCCATCCTCGCTATCGGAGAAGCCTACAACGCGCTGTCCCATACTGAACTGCCCGATGGTAAGCCACTGATAATTTACCGTTTTGGCAGGAGAAAAACTGACGAGAAACTTGGTAAAGCTAACAACGAATAACATCTGTAAGAACCAGGTGTCCAGCTTGACTCGTGCCGGGATTTCTGTCACTTAGATCCGGGTGCTGCACCTCAAGTGTAGTCCAGTCTTTCCTGATTATTAAACTTACGTAGAGCTGTGTGACAAGACAACTGAAGACAAGGCAGGACTTTTCCGAAACAAATGTGATGAATGGTGATGTGAATGTGATGTCCCAACCGTCAATATTAAAGTCTCAAACTTTCCTGCCTTCGCATAATTTTAGTCAAATTGTATTATATTCAGCATTCATATTTTTTTTTGTGAGAATCACAAAAACATCAAAACATCTTTCCAGCAAGAAGGCAAAATTTTAAGATACAAAGATTGTAATCCCAACACTCTCATTTCAGTGGCAGATAACTCACTGCACTTGACACAGATCTCTCGAAAACATCTGTTGCACTTTATTTTAGTATTTTCATCATCTCTGGTGCACTGGAGCACTTCATGCATTCAATTAATTCAGTCATTTTAGCACAAGTTTTCAGTAATTTTCACGTTTTATGTTTGTTAATTGTGTGTAAATTAATAAAACAAGTGAGGAGCAAATTAAGTAATATGCGTCATTGTGACAGGCGGAAACGCGCTGCGGCTAGTGCCGCCGGAGGTGACGGAGGCGGTGCGCGCTCTCGTACCACTGTTCTACTCCAAGCAACAGTTCCGCGGGCTCGGCGGCGAGCTCATGCGGCAGGCGTGCTGCGACTGCGTGCGCAACCTCGCGCGCGCCGCGCTGCCGTTTCACGGCGACGGCGTCATCGGTATGTACAGTGTGACACTGGCCGCCGTGAGACAAGCGGGAAAATGCTGTGGTTTTTGTTGTGATTTGTCCATTGTACGTGTCAAGAAGCCCTACCAGCTGTTACGTCAGCCAGCCAAGCTCTTCCACGAAACGTAGCAGTCTTTTTAGACTCCTCCACACTTTCTCGGTATTCCTGTTGTTAAAGAAACTGGAGTCATATGTTAGCCACCGCTGGACAATCCAAGATAACGTGAGCAGCTGTCTCTTCGTCCTCCATGCAATTTCTACAGAGGGAGCTGTCGGTGACACCTAGAGTAAATAGATGTTTGTTTAGTGGAAAATACCCTGTAAGTCTACACAGTCATATGTACGTATGGAGTATGCACATCAAGTATGGAGCCCCTACTTTAAAAAGGACATAGATATATTGGAAAATGTTTAGAGACGCGCAAGAAAAATGGTGATATTCCCAAATCGTATGAGGATCGCCTTGACACTTTTGGCCTTACTACTTACTACATCGGAAAAAACAAGGGAGGGAGGAGACCTAATTGAGACCTACAAAACCCTGACTGAACACTACGATGCACCAAGTCTTAAATCAATGTATGAAAAAATACTAATGACATACTCCGAGGACACTCTTTGAAACATAACCGCAATAATACTACTTCAAACCCGAGGAAGCACTTCCTATCTAACAGAGTTGTTTATTATTATTATTATTATTATATTGTAATGCACTAGCAGCATTATGCTGATGCGTGCACTTCTTTTTATGCACTTGCACTTTTGTTTTTAAGCACTTGCACTTATTTATTTATTTATCGGTTTACACTTGGAATAAATGGCCAGAAGAAGTGATAAGTGCTAACTCAGTGAACAGTTTTTAAAACAAATTGGACAAATATCAAAAAGAAAGAGAAAGAAACAACAAATAAAAACTACACATAAAAAACTTTTACTTATTAAACAGTGAATACAGTAATAATAATAAAAATACAAGCATCAGCTTGTACCTGGTAGTGTATATAACATATAATAATAATAAAGAAGGCCAATCACAGTCTTCTTGAAAAACGCGGATCCAACTTTGACTAATGCTGCTGAAGATGTTCAGCAGCAGTTCCATAAGCTCGGTTTCTCACTCTATCTCGTGTTATTCCTAATTGTATCCCAATATGGTAGGCTAATATCGTATATATTGTCTCTGGAGAAATTAGGTGCTTCGCCAGGTCAGCAGCCGTTGAGGCTGGTCGTGGTAAGGATTCCACGTAAAACCTTTCCTTACTTACTAGGTGGTAGGATTTAATCCTGCCCGGGTTTGCACCGTCGCATTGAATGAATGATGGTCGAAGTGGTAATAAAATTTGTCCATGTTTTCCATCCAGTTCAATGTAGCTAGTTGCCATGTGGTGTGTTCGGCTAATATCTGACGGTCAGTTTGGTATTAGCCTTGCATATGTCAAATATAGTCTTCCGCCCGCAGAGGAGTGGCTGAACCTGATAGGCGAGTGCCTCTCGCACAACGTGCAGGCGGTGCGGGAGCGCGCGGCGGCCGCGCTGCCCGCCGTACTGGAGCAGTACCTGCGGCGCGATGAGCTCGCGTACGGCGCCCTCTCGGCGCGCGAGCTGCGCGGGAACCTCGTCCGGGAGTACTGCGCCCGGCTCGCCAATACGGGCGTCAACGGTCTCGTGCTGAGGATGGGCCACGCTAAGGCTTTGGGTGCGGACTTTTATTCACATTCCTTCAAAATGCGTTGCTTAAGTGTTTACTGAATGTATGTCTTCCATCTAATGATGTCCACGAAGTATCGAATCACGAGTACGAAAGTTTTGTCACTCACCAGAATAAGTCAGAGGTGAGAATCTCATGAGTAGATCTGCAGCACAAAATGCACCAATTGCAACTGTATAGCAATGAATGCAAATGGATATTATTTAATTGATTGCTTAGGTGAATATCCACAACTCCAATAGGACAGCTGCTCATGGCTGGGTGTTTTCACAATTTTTGAGGATGAGGGAAATGTGTTAATTACATGCACATTTATAGACACGACAACCGGCAGGTTCCCTCCCGAGGTTCGTCCTCGAGGAGAGTCTGCCTGAGGTGCTCGCCGCGCTCACCGAGTGCGCGCGCGTGACGGACGGCACACTCGAGTGGGCGGAGGCGCGGCGCGACGCCGTGCTGGCGCTGGGCGGCGCGTGCGGCGCGGTCGGCGTGCGCGCGCTAGGCGCTCGCGTCGCCGGCGTGCTCGACACGCTGCTCGGCTGCCTCGGCGAGTACACGGTCGACAAGCGCGGCGACATCGGCGCGTGGGTGCGCGAGGCGAGCGTGGCCGGTAGGTGTTGTGCGGCGAGCACGGAAGGACGGGAATGGCGAAACTCATTCGCATGGGGGCAGCATAACCACGAGTTAGTGAAAACCACTAACTGTAAATTCGAGACGCACAACATCGAATATTCGTTGCACTAAATAGCATCCTGTGAAGTTCTCATGTGTTCACATGTGTTCTTACGTGTCATTGGAACTCCAGAACTCCAGTAGTGAGCAAATTTGTAAGCGAACCACTACCACGCCCCGCCCCCACCGCTACGCCGCTCCCATACAAATGTGTTTCGGTTGCCCATCTCGTCGTTCTATGCTCGCTTGTGTTGTACCGCTGGATACCCTCCGAAATTACTCCTCGAGGAGAGTCTGCCCGTGGATTCCATAAATAACATACAAACATATCCACACACATCTATTTTTATTCATACAGATTTAAAATGTGAGGATGCACTGATGTATATTTCTAAAACTATGGTGTTTCTAAATAGTTTTTCATTTGTCTTAGTGTATGTAAATTATTTGTCAGGTACTCGTACAAACGAAATGAAATTCCCATTTTTCCTACTTGCAATAGTGCCCGATCTAGCCACTGAAGAACTAATGAGCAATCTGATGCAGGTCTGTTGGCGCTTTGCCGCGAGTGCGCTCGCGAAGCGCCCGAGCACAACACGCCGGAGGTGGTGCGACGCATCATGTGCGGTGTGGCGCAGCAGGCGGTTGAGAAGATTGACCGCACCAGGGCGCTCGCGGCTAATGTCTTCACTTCGCTCATTTACAAGTGAGCGCATTTCTTTAAACTTTTTGCACCTACTTTGTAAGAAAAAAATTATTACATATGAAAACATATTATAAAATGAATTCCATTGAATTTCTTTTTTTTAAATTCAACTTTTGACCATCATTATCTAAGAAGTGCTTCAGGTCTGAACAAATTCTGCAGGTTTTGGATAGTTTTGGATAGGCGGTTGGTGATGCTTTGAATCAGGATAATAGGCATACATCCATAGTTGATCAATACTGATGATTTCGTAGATGTGATTTGACTCTACTGGATTAAATCGTTAAGGGTTTCACACCATCTGACACCTTGTGATCATTGGAATGTGAATGTGGGATTCAACAGTAGATTGATTGATCGCGCAAACAATGTCTTTTTCAGCGTCTATGACAGCAAGGGCTGATCCAGAAATGTGCGATTGAAATGATGGCTTGCCGGCTTAAAAAGGAGGCTTTTTATACTCCTTTCGAAGGACCCCTTGTAATATACAGGATATACAAGTATTGCATTCCAAAGTTTAGCAGCACGAAAAATATATGTTCGGCCCATTCGGTTTGCACGCATGGAAGGTAGATCGACTTTAAAAAAATTCAGTCTCTGTCTGCTACGGGTAGATCGGAAGTGGGAAGAAATTGGCGGAATCACGCTGAACAGTTCCTCAGAGCACTCGCACGGAACAGTTGATAGAACATGTTCAGAGAGCCGGTTAAGTCATAGGTGACACTGAAACTCAAATTAATGAGATAACGGTAATGTCGTATCCATTAAATACATAAAATATATCTAGTCATAGGTAATTTATACCTTTCAGTGATCCCGTTATATCGAACATTCCGCATCACGAAGCCCTGAAGCGTATCTTCCCTCCCGAGGATGTGCTCTCTGGAGCCGCGTCGTCCGGACCTGCTGAGAACGGCGCCTCGTACCCGGTGCAGGCCAGCGAGAGCTCGTCGGTCGTGCTGTGGCTGTTCCCGGGACACACTATGCCCAAGTTCGTGCAGCTGCTGCATTTCCCCGTGTACCGGTACAGCGTCATCTTGGGACTAATTGTCAGCGGGGGAGACTTGACTGAAAGTCTGGTGAGTATTGTTTATTTCATTTACCCATGTAATCTGTATCCTGTCATTTATTTTACGACAAGCCAAACTGTCTAGCATGTACATAATTAAGAACACCGAAATAAATAAACTGCTAAGCTTAGTAGTAGAGACCTGCATCATCTGGCTTTTAGGATTATCTGTCCTATGACCGATCTGTAAGTCAGAGTTTTTTATGATTGTACCAACCTGGCCGGAATTAAAACTACCACTTTCTAAGTTAGGAAGGGGGACCTACAGTTTTACGTGTATTCTGAACTATGGCTTCAACTGTCGTATACGTTACCCATCCGGGACCTGACCGCGTCACGGTACAGGGCAAGCGAAGCTTGACAATGACTTTCCTTTGACTTAACCTTTCAGCGTTGTACTATCAAACAATTATAATATGTTTACACAAGTACATTTAATGTCCCAATGCAGGTGAAACACACAACACAGTCGCTATATTCGTACCTGACTTCTCTGCACACATCGGCGGAGGGCCTGGTGGAGCTGAGAGCCATATGCGAGACCGTGGTGCGGGTGTTCGATGACTACCAGCGCGTGAACCGCATCACCGTGCCCATATTCAACTTCCTGGACCGCCTGCTCAGCTCAGGTGCGTACACCCGACCACGCAGTCCCTCTATTTGTACCTTACGCTCTGCATAATATCTGTGGTGGGTCATAAAAAAGAAATAGTTGGTATTTTCACAAAGGATTTATTTGTATGTAAAATGTGTAGTACATTTGGGAATCATTTATCCCCATGCTCATATTTTATTTTTGATCCCCACTTATTGTATAGCAATACTTTACAAGGTTGCAAAACCGATTTAACAGCCCAAAAGTAGTACGCACAACATATGTTGGCAGAATTTCAAATGAACAATGTTTACTAGCGGGCGTGCAACCGAAGGAACTCATTAATTCGAGTTTCAGCCACATCTACATTTGAAGCATTGTAATCAGATTTTGAAAATAATCTGAAAAAGCAGAATTATTTCTCACTGCTCTAACCAACTGAGCTATTCCGACAATTACATCAGCCGACAAATTTCTCGATTATATTCGAATCGACACAATGCTTGCTTCCCTCATCTTCACTAGATGGCGCTGATTTCACGTATTAATCCAACGCTAAGGCATGTCGTATGGAGTTTGATGTAAGATGGAGACAAGCTCGTCACAATTCTGTGCTCGAGATTTCCCTGCTCTATATCTCACACACACATTTTCACGCCCTCAGTGAAAGAACACATGTTTGCGCATCTCGGGCTTGGTACTTCGTAGAGGAGACTAGCAACTGATTCCTTGCAGGCTCGATATCTCCAGTGCTGGAAGACACCGAGAGCACATTTGCGGCGGATATCTTGAAGCACGTGCAGTTGGAGCTGCGCGGATGCAAGAACATGTACAAGCTGCTGGACTCCATCAACGTGCTGTGTCAGCTGATACAGGTGACCTTCACTCCTTGTTAGATGTTTGCCAATTACATCCAGCACAAATGAGTTTATTTGGAATGAAAATCATCTGCAATAATTTCAGGGGGTGATTATGTAGGCAAAAATGATTAACTTTTTTCTTAAATTTTATCCAAATCTAAAAACCAAACATTTGAGGTTACATAGCCATGTTTTGTCCATACAGTCCATAACAGTTATAATTTTTTCTTTCTTACGAAAATTCTGTGCTCTTTCGACTGTTTTTCTCCGATCATCAGTAACTCTTTAATGCTCAGTTGAATGAAATATTATCTAGTGGTATTGACATATGTAACAGCTTTAGTGAATTTTTCGAAAGCATTTTCAGTGGGCCTGCTAATACATATGACACTTATAATTTACCTCCTCCTCAAATCGTAGATGCGGGTCTGACTGGATGCCCACAGGTCTCTCACAACAAAATTTTTTTACTGCTGTGCAATCTGGATCCTTCAAAGGGAGCTGGAAGCGACAAAATACCCCCGGTTTTCATCAAATCCTGCGCCCAGTCTTTGGCACATCCATTATGCATCCTTTTCAAGCGTTCATTACAGGAGGGAGTATTTCCCTCAATTTAGAAGACGGCAAACATAATACCCATTCACAAAAAACATTCCAAAATAAAAATTGAAAATTACCGACCAATATCCATATTAAATACTTTCAGTAAAATCTTTGAAAAAATAATTTATGAACACATCTATCCTGATATAATTCATTGCATCCCAGGAAATCAACACGGCTTTGTTAGAGGGCGATCCACAATGACAAATTTATCGTCTTTCACTAACTTTGTGATGAAAAACATGGATAATGGAGGACAGGTTGACGTGATCTACACTGATTTTGAGAATGCTTTCGATCGTGTGGATCACGTCATCCTGCTTGCAAAGCTTCAAAGACTGGGCATACAGGGGGACCTACTTAGATGGATTGAATCTTACCTAACGCGCCGGTCCCAAATAGTAAAAATAGGCAGCTTTTGTTCTAACTCCGTTGTTATGCCCTCGGGAGTTCCACAAGGATCCCACCTGGGACCCCTATTATACATAGCTTTTCTTTATGATATTTACACTTGCTTTACACATACCAAATATTGGTTATATGCTGACGATAAAAAAAATTCTCTAAAAATTAATGAAAACTCAGATTGTCAGCTACTGCAGGATGACCTGGATGCGCTATCTCGGTATTATGAAAGGAATAGAATATCCGTCAATATTAGTAAATGTCTATGTATAAGTTACACACGGCGTAAAAAACCTCTAACTTTCGCTTACTCCTTTAATAATATTGAGATCAGCAAAACGAATGCTGTTCGGGATCTTGGAGTTGTATTAGACTCTTAAGTTAAATCTCATTGCGCATAATGAATCCATTGCTAAGAAATCGTATAAAAACCTCGGATTCATTCTAAGAGTTTGCAAACCATTACAAAGTGTAATCTGTCAAAAAACAGTCTATTGTGCATATGTGCATAGTACCTTGGAATATGCAAGCTCAATTTGGTCTCCTAGGTATGAAATTCATAAGAAGAGGATCGAGCGTATACAGAAGGTGTTTATAAAGCATTTGAATTTCATAGCTAAACATCAAACGAACGCTACATTGATAGCTGCAGGCATTTTAGACTTTTAACACTAGAAGAAAGAAGGCTTTTAGCCGATGTAACTCTCCTATTTGATGTGGTTCGAGGGCGCCTCGATAGCATGGATCTACTGGGTGAAGTGGCGCTCAATGACCACGACGCCGCACACGCCACACTGCGCTCTTTCACGAGTCCACGCACCACACCAACTATGCGAAAGATTCTGTCCTTACTCGGATTGTGTGCTCGCATAATGACCTATTTAATTCTGTCGACATATTTCATTTATCGAGAATAGACTTTCGAAATAAAATGATCAAAACAATTACCCAAAGCGAATGACTTAAACCCCCCCCCCCCCCTTCTTTACCCCCAATTTCTCATCACATGCACACTTAAATATCCTCCCCCTTTTTTTACACACACCTTCCCCACCGCACACACCTTACACAACACAATTCACACTACAAGCTCTTGAAATTAATTAACATAATGTACGTAACCTTAAAAACAAAATGCTGAACGTCCGAACTCATCATTCCAAATTGATCAATGGAATTCTTTTATTGGCCCTAATGTTTAGATTAAGAACTATTGTATAACTGTATTGTATAACGCTGTTGAATTCCTTAATACGAAATAAATAAATAAATAAAATGAACGTAGAAAAATATTTAGTTCCAACAGTTAATTTGTGTTTTGAAAAATGATGCAAAATAATGTCAACATTTCACTAAGAAACATCTTCCCTCAGACATCTCAGACAAATATATTATTTCCCGGGGCAAGTATGCTACTGCCACTTTGAAAGTTGCCTTGCCTAGGTGCAAGAAGTTGCAAGAAATAGCATTTTGGCTTACAGAATGAGGATTCCGTGTACCTGCCTCGGTCTTTTTCGCTGACCATAGAAAGGTTCAGAGTCGTTCGAAACCACTCCTTTTTGCTTGGGAACCGGAGCAAGATCTTTCAACTGTCACTTACGTCAGCAATCAAATAGCCCACAATTATAAAAATTGAATCTCGTATGGAATTAGGTGATTTTTAATGAATTTAGATAGAAATTACTTTCGGACTGGACAAAGTACAGGGCGTGATGGAATCATCTTTGCCCGAACAAACCCTTGTCTTTAAATCTTGTGTTCATTTGAATCATATACTCATATTTTCATACAACTGACCCTCATTGGCTCTGTTGCAATAAATGGAATACCTCCATTGCAGGAATGATTGTGTGGTAATCTGACGCTGACAGCTGTGTCGGCAACTGTTATGACGGTTGCGTGCATGTTCAGGTGGGCGGCGCGGTGTGCTCGCGAGCGCTGGGCCAGATCGCCATTTACCTCTGCTACGCGGACAGTTACGTGCGGCGCTGCGCCGCGGCGCGCGCCTACGAGGCGCTGCTCCTGTACGGCGACGTGTCCTGCGTGCCGCCTCACAACCTCGACCAGGTGACGTTAAAATACCGAGAAAATAAAACTGGGTGGAACACCGGAGATTGGACGAATCCATTTTATAATATTGTTTTGTTTTGGTTTCTACTGCGATCAGTACTTGCACCTGATGTTCTGTGAAAACCGTCGGCCGCGATACACCATGATTCTTTTGAAGCGTGCCCGAAAAACCGACAATATACCCATTGCATGCCATCAGCCACCGTCCATTGAAAATTGGCTGCTATCATTAGCAATTGCCCTCTAAAAAAAGCCCAACATTTTGCTGTCGAAAACTTGCTGCGGCACATGCACAGACCGGAAAGACCACTGACAACTGTCAAAGAGCCTGTAGAGGTAGGCAAAGTAATATATCCCTTCCTACCATGCCTTAGGTAAACTAAACAGTGACTTGCCATCGCCATTCGATTCAAAGATTCAAAGTGTTTATTTGTGATTTTTTGTTTTGTACACTTCTATCACATCGTCAAAGTTTATACACAGGTAAGTATATTATTCTACGAATGCAAGAACAACGCAGAATGAGTGAAGGTGTGTGTGTGTGTGTGTGTATCACAGGTGATGTCACTGCTTGCGGACACGAACTGGGAGCTCAGCGTGCCCGAGCTGAAGCCGATACGGAACGAGCTCTGCGACCTCATCGGCATCAAGCAACCCGTTCCCAAGCAGCCCAGGCCGGCGGCCGCCCGACCTGGACCCGCCACCACCTAGCTCCATCGGCTAAAAGCTGCGGTTCCACAACACAGACACCTATTTGCCTGTTGACATTATGAGCTTTTTTTTGCTTACTATTGTACCGCCATGGATAAATGTATTTTTTCTATGGCATCGCTTTAGTAATTTTTACACATGCGATAAAGCACCTAAGTATTTTTATTAAATAATCTTCAAATAGTTATAAGTTCACCTGCAAAGCTGAACGTTGATAGAGTCGTTTAGAATCTCCGGTCACAATTAAGACTTTCCGGAATGTTGCTGCATATTCGTGCAGTAGCCACATGGGTGATATTAAACATCACACCTTGCCAAGTATTGGTTGCAGTATACAGTAGAATCTGGATAGCGCGACCATCTTGACTTGACAACATTACGTCGGACTACCCGGATATTGCACATACCGACTTGACTTATTAGTAGTTTACAAATCATTTCATAACCACTGTTCCAATTTACTTGACATTTCGTTTCTCAAATCAAGCAATGAGTAGCTGTGTCTGCACATTTTTTTGTTTTTGTGAACTATATGAACCGAGTCAAAGGCCAGGAAAACAGAAAATCTTCATGCAAACTATTTTTCTCTGAAAACAATTCTACACTTTTTTTTTCTTCTTTCTGTGCAGATGCCATCTGCAGCTTTGACTGCAATAGTCATCGCATTTTGTTCATTCGTTTTTTTTTTCTCATCATAGGCCGAGAGAGACTCAGCAGTCTCTTTCCTCTTTGTGTGGCTCCATTTGCAGGTCAATTAAATCTTGTTAGTAGACTGGGTATACTATGTCTTTTCAGTCTCGAGAATTGTATGCTGGCCGATCCCATTAGATCCTTTGCAGTTTTATTTGGATGGTTAACATACAAGATACAAGGAATGTATTCCTTGTATCTTGTATGTTTCTGTATTTTATCTCTAACTGTTGGGATATCTAGATCCTCATAAATTTGTTTGTTGGACACGTACCATGGGATTTTGAATATTCTTCTAATTGTTTTTGTTTGGAATCTCTCCACTATGTCTATATTAGTCTTTATAGCAGTTCCCCAGAGTTATATCCCCTATGTCCAGACCGGTTTGATGAGCCATTTTACTGCTGTCATCAAGTTCTGATTGTGGACCGATAAGCCACTGCATATTCCTCAGCTTGGTGTTTAGTTGCTTCCTTTTGGTCCATGTATGTTTTCTCCAGTTTAGCCTTTGATCGAGATGTATTCCCAGTGTATCGGGTATCCTCTGCTTGTTGTGCCGTTTAGTGTGACTTGTGGGCATGTTTCCCTCTTAAGGGTGAGTGTGACGTGTGTAGATTTTTCGCCTTTTGCATCAGATTTAGGTTTTCTTGTAGGTACTGCGATACTTTCTGGGGATCACTGTCAACAGCCAGTGTTGCTGTGTCGTCAGCGAAGGTTCCCGTAATTGTATTTGGTGTGGTAGGTAAGTCTGCAGTATAGTAGGTATAATGCCGGCCCAAGAACACTTCCTTGCGGAATTCCAGACTGAATTCTCTGTAATTTTGATGTAGCGCTTTATTTGCCTCAAAGTATCTGTTTGACAGGTATGAATTCAGTATGGGGTATAATGTGTGAGGTAGATTTTTCTTTAGCTTGAACAGTAGTCCAGGATGCAAACCTCATCAAAGGCTTGACTGATATCCAGAAAGGCAGCAGAGCAGTAATCTTTGAGTTCCAGAGCTTGTGAAATGGTTTTCACTATCCTGTGTACTTGCTTGACCGTAGCGTGTTGATCTCTAAAACCAAACTGATGTTCTGGTATTAGGCCTGGAAGATATGGCCTCAGTTTATTGAGTAAAATCTTTTCCAGCACTGTGGACAATAAGGGCAAGAGGCTGATATAATATATGTTTTTTTTTCCAAAAAACAGAAACGCTTAATTGTTGCCTACTCTTATTCCTTAAGTCATTCATAAATCCAGTATGCAGATGAACTAAATGGAAGGTATTGTTTTGCGCTGAAAAGTCAAGTACAGAATTAATGTAATCCGCTGGATGGCACTGGCGAGATTTCGCCGGGTGCGTTGATGACTTTACGCTGAGGGGTATATGCATATTTTTAATGAGATTGCTCCAAGGCTAAACCAGAGTCATACTTAACAGAAAGATTAATTTGTATGAAAACTAACTTGAGATAACAATGTCATAATAACTCTATTCGTTGTTTGGATTCTACAATAGCAACCACTGGTACCAACTATGTTAAGATGTCTGAGTGTCAATTTCTTGTCACAATATTCATTAAATAATGTTTTATTATTTCCATCATAGGAAAGTTGTGATGTCCATAATGCTATATCCCAGGAAACTTGTAATCGTAAGAAATTAAATATTTTAATTCAGCTTATTTAAGTCAAAATCTTACCTAGCTCAACCCAACTTAATCCAAGATAACCTAACCAAATCTAACCGAACCTAATCATCGATCCTAATCTTTGGTTTCAATCATTTTCCCTACCATTACAAATTTCCTAGGGTTATTGAAAAAGTATGAGGGTAAACGTTAAAAATGTGATATTTCAGGAAAGAGTATTGTGATGCATTTCATATTATTGAATTAGTTGAGGCGTAAAATGTTTGCAAAATGACAGAATAAAAAAATATATAAGGCTGTTATAATAAAACTGTGGTATTTATCTTTTCCAAAAATCAAATAATGTGGTGTAATTAATGGTTTGTATGTTACCATGTAGTTTGAAATTGTTGCAAAGAGTCAGACATTTTTTGTTTTGTTTTTTATTTCATTATGTCTCAGGACATTTAACATTGAGTAGAATGTGCATTTACTTACTAGACATATTAATTAAAAACTAATAAATTATTTATATTTTATTTAAAAGGTTTTTTTTTATTTATTGGATAAGCTTTCGGATAGTTCTTCCGAAATCATAACTACATCCTAAAATAAAAATTAATTAATAAAATTAATAATCTAATTATATGTTCATTACATATTATGTTACAAGGAACATTTCAAAATTATGAAGTACTTATCTCCAACTTTAAGATCCTCATTTACTGAAATTACTGCATGATATAATAAAGAATTTTGTAAAAATCAAAAGAACTTAGTACTAAATCGGCCAGTATAATCACTAAATGCACACAAAAAAAGAAGGATTTTGCTTTGAAAAAACCCGACATCTTGTATGTTATGGGATAAGATGGAAATCGAACTGCAGATCACAAAATAAAGATGAAGAATCACCTGGCCGGCCGGCATGGTTTTTGCAGCCCCTGTGAAAGCTCGAAAGTTCATTGACGTCGTCGGACATCTTTTATGTGGCGTACGCCATATGCAGCGCTGAACATAAATAAAAGACATATATGCCGATGTAATATTTGGTTGTTGCCAACCTTTCACTCAGAGCGTGAAACTTGCCATAAACTCAATAAAACACAATTCCTTTTAACTTATTTATTTATTTATTAAATTATGCTTAAGTAGTAAAACAATCAGTATATACAGAAGATAGCATCATATATTGTAATTTTGCTGATTCACAATATTTACAAAGTTTTCTGCTGAAAATATGGACATGTAGGTTCTTTATGTGTAATTAATTCAAGACATTGTTCATATTTAAAAAGAACAGATAGTAAGGAAGAGTTAAGCTTTGGAAGTGTGAGTAAAGCGGATACCTAGCTACGGTGCTCTGGTGGTCTGCGAGCTTTTTGATGAGTACCTAATTAATTCGACTAAAACGCACGTGTTGTGAAATATTTGTTATTCTCAAACAAAATAAGCAAAATTTACAAGAATACCTTCTAAATTAGTGCAGGAGAAAAGTGTGAGAAAAGTTGCCTTCTATATGCAGACGAGTAGCTTCAACAGCGGAGGAATATCCAGCTGATGGTATCTACCATGACTGATGAGTGCAATAAATTATGTATAAGTTATACATGCTAGCAAGGCGAAAGTAATGGTTATTAGGCGAGAAGAAGCAGTGACTGGGTGTAATGTGCATATAAAAAACATATAATATAATAAATGGTATTTGATTGATTTTGTGTGTGTGGAAATAATGTTTTCTCCGTGATAAAAAGTGTGATATAGACATTGAAAGAAGAGTGATTGATTGGAATTAAATTAACGAGGTGATAAACTACATTTTGAAAAGTTGGGCAATTACGCATGCAGCTAGGATGGCGATTCATAAGGATGTGCTTATGTGTATGGAAGCGAGCCTTGGTTTTGACAGAAGAGACATGTATATAAAATGGAGCTAGTTCCAATAGAGAGCGTTGTTAAATGAAAAAAGATAAAAGATGTTCGGCACATCGACCGACATTTTTTTTCCATTGGATACCATTTTGTTAAACGTCACTCGATACGAGATACAATATTCTTTCTTTATTTTTGAAAATTACCAAAATCCCAGCTTTGAACCCTTGTACCTTTTTTATTCAAATATGATTTTATCAGCACCAATTACATAAAATGCATTGAACTTTACTATGCATTTTTTAATACCAAAAAAAGGACTTATAACCTCTAAAATCCCGAGAATGAGTAAAACTATGACAATCTTAATTTTTAATTAATAAAAAAACACATTCATTGAGAGCTTCGTTTTCTTTTAAAACATTCGCTAGTTTACGCCCCTTCCATTGGTATGCCAGATGTCATACCAAAATGACCATTAGATGGTATTACACTTACTATGTGTCCAAAATTAGGGATAATTTGCAAGTCTCTTACTAACCTAAAAAAATGTGTCGGTCGGTGTGCCGAGTACCTGTATAATGACAAGAATCATAAGAATGTAGAGCGAATGGGTGACAGAAGATGGACTTCCGGTTATAAAAAAATATTAACATTCAAAATACGTTGTCTTTAGCCTCGGCGACTATATGCACATACAGTAATGATGAAAACTTTAATTTATTTACCTGCCTACCAAATTGACTATGAAACATTATGAGTAGGTTACATTTTAGATTTTAGCATTAACTAGGAAGTGTATATTTTAAATTGTATTCTACGCTACATGCTACATATGTAGGTTTGGATTTAGGTTTCGACTTGTGCCAGGGGTAACATTCGGGGCGGATTTAGGTTTCGACTTGTGCCAGGGGTAACATTCGGGGCGGATTTAGGTTTCGACTTGTGCCAGGGGTAACATTCGGGGCGGATTTAGGTTTCGACTTGTGCCAGGGGTAACATTCGGGGCGGATTTAGGTTTCGACTTGTGCCAGGGGTAACATTCGGGGCGGATTTAGGTTTCGACTTGTGCCAGGGGTAACATTCAGGGCGGATTTAGGTTTCGACTTGTGCCAGGGGTAACATTCGGGGCGTATTTAGGTTTCGACTTGTGCCAGGGGTAACATTCAGGGCGGATTTAGGTTTCGACTTGTGCCAGGGGTAACATTCGGGGCGGATTTAGGTTTCGACTTGTGCCAGGGGTAACATTCGGGGCGGATTTAGGTTTCGACTTGTGCCAGGGGTAACATTCGGGGCGGATTTAGGTTTCGACTTGTGCCAGGGGTAACATTCGGGGCGGATTTAGGTTTCGACTTGTGCCAGGGGTAACATTCGGGGCGGATTTAGGTTTCGACTTGTGCCAGGGGTAACATTCAGGGCGGATTTAGGTTTCGACTTGTGCCAGGGGTAACATTCGGTACCGTGGTGACCCTCTTGCCCCGTGTGCCTTCCTAAGTTTAGTGAACTGCTAGAGCAGCAGGGTATTCCCAAACGCATTTGCCCGGCCGATATCTCCTCGTCCGACGTGCATGGCACGCCCGATGGACACATTCCCCCAGCAAATACGTACCTAACCTACGTGAACACCCTCGTGAGTAGGAAGTGGTGAGGTGTGGAGCTCATCCCAGCCGCTGCGACTGCAGCTGGTTGTCGACCGGCGCCTCCGCCACCAGCCCCGACCAGAACGTGCCGTAGTTCTTCAACACCGTGCCCCTGCAACGCAAACAGGTCATGTCAACCAGGTTTAAAAAGAACCGCCCAGAAGGGCGGTTCTTTTTAAAATGTATTTTGTTTATATGTCACAAAAGACCAATCAGAATCAGAATTTTAAGCTTTGCTGACGTGCAAGTTTGAGACAAGTTATTTTCAACGCATTTTGCGAGTTTGATTCCTGTCTAACAACGGTGGTGATATAAGTACAACAAATAAGCATTTGTGTTAATAAGTATTAGTATTTACAAATGATTGGAGGCTTGATGTAAGCCCATGACCTCTTTGAGTGTTTTTCGCTAAATCTTATGGGCTCGGATTTGGCCTAGAAGGCACACATGAAAATGTCACCCAGCATAGGTCCTAGGCCTTCCTACGCATCGCACACTACGAGCCATTATAACATCGTAAGTCAACTCGTTTTTCTCGCAAAGGTCAATCCTGAACGTTGACACCTGGTGTAAGGCGCGGCTGCGCAGAAATGGTCTTGCGCAACATTTGCCCTGATTACTGCACCGACATTTACGGTAAGTACCTATTACGATGAGTGCACCTGGTCCAGTTGCCTGCATAGATTCATGTTATATTCTGTTCAAGCATCACGAGCTTATAATGTACCTAAACATTGTGGGATGGGTTCATTTGATGGTAAAAACTGACTTGAATATCGAATCGTAGGATGTGTTATGTTTTAAGGTTTCCGTTGTGGTTCTGATGTCTGTCGGTCAAAGGAATTTTGTCTCGAGTTTTTCTACTATTAAATTTTATTTAATTTGATTATTCTGAAAAAAAAAATACCAATAAAGGTACACTTATGCAGTTGTGAACCAACTATTTACTTTTGATTTTCGAAAAAGGCTAGGTTTCTAAAGCGCTAATTTTGTATAAAATTGCAAAAGAATCATCAGGCGAGGGCGAATTTCTTCCATGTCAAGCAGTGACGAGAAAATGAAGCCGGGATGAAAAACACGGAAAATGGTCATTGTCTCTTCGGTCATCATTCCATTCTATTCGATGGTGCCAACCCGGGCGGTATTAATGTTACCACTTAGAATAGTGAAGGCGACATATGTACGTGAAATCCGAACCACTCACTATGAATCCCTTACTCGCCTCTTACGACAAGCACGGGACGAAATGCAGTGGGACCACTGAGATTGTTTTTAAGTGCCGTAACCCACACAGCACAAAAATATATAAAATAAATGTGTTGAAAATATTTATGTATTTACAAAAATATAAAAATCCATGAACGGGCGATTTATTGCTCCATGCTCTATTCAATTGTGTAAGCTAGTAAATAGCTTATCGAAGCGATTTAGTGGTAATAATTAATGCGTAACTCGTTTTTATAAATAAAACTGTCCAAAAACATATATAATATTTATTGCCTGATATTGCATTCCAAATGTCAGGTCAATTTAAACAGCGGTTTTAAAATTATAAAGTAAACTTAAAAAAGTAAAAGGGGAGCGTAATTCTCTGATGCTTCGTGGTCAATCAATACACCGGATCCATCAGAAAAGAAAGGTGCCACTACGAATGTTGGTTGAAATACTCGTAGTGACGGACGAACGGAATTTCCGTTCGTCCGTAAGGCCTACTTATCGCATCAAGTGGTTGTGGGCCAAGGCCTCGTGCTTCGCCACCGCCGCCGTTGCACATCATCCCATTCGATCTCAAACATGTATGCATCGCTTTTGTAGCATTTTAGATATTCAAGTTGTTTCTCCGCCGTGAAAAGCTGCAAATACAATGTAAGCACAGCGAATAAACTTAGATGTTATTTTGTTGTATTTTGCGTACAAAAGAGAAAACAGTGAAGAAGCACAGTAACAGGCGCCGGCTGACAGCGGGCAAGCGGAGGGCACTGGTTCATTCGGCAGGTCATTTTGTGCTGATTGTGTGCTCATAGTCCCAGAACCACTCGTCCACTTGATGAACCAATGAATAATATACATACGTGAAGTAAACTCGGCCCTGCGCGTTGGCGGGTGCGCGCCACACGAGGGTGGCTCGCGACTTCTCCTTGGGGTCCCCGTGTGTGACGGCCGCGCACTCCGGGTGCACGTTCGTGTTGGGGGCCTGCTCCCAGCCACCGAGCCACTCGTCAGTTTCCAGCGAGCGCGCTTGAAGGAAAAAGCCTTTGAACGGCTCCGAACCCTCTATTGACACTGAAAAGTAGAAAATCTATGCTTAGCAGGTATGTGATCGATTCATAATTTGTTTATTACTATAGTTTCCTTCAAAATGTATAGACATTGTGTTATTTGGTTAGGTAAATTTGGAAAAGCATCGCATCTCTAAATATGTTATTTTTTGCATTTTTAAGGTTTGCTTATGGGACATTCTTAAATCGTTCAGTTGTTGTTGTTGAGGTTTGGTCTACAAGGATGATATCGTGGCGTAACAGGCGTTTAGCTTTTTTTAAAGCACCACTTGGCGTCAAATCTCATCGATGGAACCATTGGCACGAGGCCGCGTTCAAAGGCAAGTTATTTAAACTACCTAGTTTGGCTGCTTGATTGTGTCGATCATGCATACTCAGCGCACGCCAGACGTCGGCCATCCAGAAGTAATATAGCGGACGATCGAAACTTTTTACAGGCTCGGCAGAGTCAACCAATCTGTCCTACTTTATGTACTTCCAAAAGCGCCTCATTCCGGAAGGAATTAGTTGGCATCCCAGGACCGTCCCTTTAAGAGCACAGCTACTTAGAACTTACTGGGTGGATAACACCGACAATTTTTCATAGCCGCTTCGACAATGCGAGGGCGGGTTTTTTTATGGAACCTGACACGGATAGCTAATACCACACACCATCGTTTAGATATTAGCCCAATACACGGCATTCCCGAAGGAATTAGGAGCCATTCCAGGCCCATGAAATGAGGCTCCAACTGACACAATGTGTCAAACACATTCTAACAGAGTTTACTATTTCCAATTTCAAGCTACTCTCCTAGCAGGACAGTATATTCCATATGAGCTCGAAATAATATAATCTATTTTAAATAGTTCAATTAGTGTAAAGATTTGCACAATAATCCAACAGTTCATGTACCACGGCAAAAGTGAGCGGTAAACCAGCAGCACGCCTCGACCGAGAGAGGAACGATATACCGGGTAAGTGTGTGAGTAATCGCTCGCCGTAGTGTACTTCGGTCTCCTTTAAGCCTCAGCCCCCACGTAGCGTTTACTAAAATATTTTTCTGGCATCTTTCACATAGCTGCTAGCAAGTTGTGCTGGAGATTGTCCGCCGTTGTACTTGTGGAATTTAGATGAACAGATTACGAACGACGTCATCTAGTCAGCCACATCATGCCCTGAAGCCCTCTTCCATGCAGGAAGAAACTTCTTTTTGTAATGCTTTCTATGCAACCTGACATGGATGACTAATACCACACAACTACCGTTATAATATTAGCCCAATAAACCACGTTCCTAAAGGAATCAGGTGCCATGCCAGAACCCTTTATGAGCACGACTGCATTGAATAAGATGGAAAACACGGATATTTTTTTAACTGCCGCTTCGACCATCTTTTCGTCCAATGTGATGGTACCAACTCAGGCGGGCCTAGTACGGGAGAGGACTTACGGTTTTACATGGATTCCGAACCATGGATCATCTCGTGACGAAATGCACTCCTCCAACTCAGAAAGAGAAAGAAGTGGTGCACGGGGCGAGGATTTGAACTCAGACCGCCGGTATGCTAGGCAAGTCCCCGCGCCACTAGGCTACGAGCCGCTCTAAAACATGAACGACTTCTAAAACCTTACAGTCGTATTCGGAGAGCACCTGTCAAAACTTAGTAAAGGACTAGCACCGGACTAACCATTATAAAACCGGTTTAGTCCTGCGGATTAAAGTTAGTCTGCCCACTCTGAATACGCCTGTTAACGTTTAAACACATTAATTTTAGTGAACCGCATAGAGTTGATTGAGCCGTCCAAAAAAAACTTGTTAAATCATAACTTGACGTCGATTTTACGTTCATTTTCCTTCGTTCACTCGGCCCTTAGAGAAAGAAAACCAGGGTAACTCGTCTGAGAAGGTTTCACAGAATTAGCCATAAGTAAGAAAATGTGAGAGAAAACATGAAATGAGTTACAAGTGACTGTGAATCACCGGCGTATGTGATTTTCAAGATTAACTTACTGTCATGCGAAACTACTATCGCGATTGACTAGGAGTTCTTATAAGCGACGTGTGATCGAGGCTTTACATGCCATTAGCAACATTACACAATGAACGAGAGCACAGTTGCGAAACTGCACTCGCACGATTATCTGCTATTCGTAAACAAGTTCGCTTTTATTTGGCGTGCATTGCAGATGTTATCAGCGTTAGTCCGAATTGATATTTCAAGTTGTTCGTTCTCATTTTTTGCTTTTTTGTAACATTTGTCGAAATTAGTGTGTTCCTAGAAAATGTTGAAAATAAATACCAAAGTTCATACATTTTAAACGCCACATAAAAATTACGGAAAACTAATGAACCTGCAAAATCATTTGGTCACAACATCTATGGCTATATTTAAAATTTATAAACAATCGCGCCTAAAACTCAATTACATTTTGTGTTTTGTTTATAAGTGACTGCGTATGGGCTGGAACTTTTTGCAAACCACAATAGTTACAAAATATCATGGTGCATTTGGAATGTTTATCCGCCATGGTCAAAATATTTAAACAAATATTAATTGTTATAATGGCTGTCTCCTTAAGGCGGCCCAACCCGGAGGGACTAACTCAATCACGGGAACGGTACAAAACCGTGCTGTTGCGCTCTGGGACCTTTTCTGTTTCAAAGAAAAAGACAGGCTCCGTGATGAGCAAGATGAAACATGTCCACAAAAAAGACAATGTGAATAGTGTATGATTTCGTAAGATTTACGAAAATTTTAATTACTAAACGACTTTAGCTAAAAGTAAACCACGACCGCTGTATTAAAAAATTTAACAAAAACCAAATAGACTACAAATCTTGATTAAATAAGCTATGTCTGATGACTAATCTTTTTAAGATGTTCTTACTTTATCATTGCGTAATCTACCTCCAAAGTTATTGTATAAAACGCTCGAAAAAATCGAGCTTTCGGACCTTATAACTTAGAAACCAAAAACAATTTTACAACGCCAACGGTCATCAGACATCTAGTTCGATCAAATAAAGCTTTTTTGAGCAAAATTTGGATCTCAACAAGTAATATGAGCGTGATCTTCTTTCCCCGTTTGTATGGCCCACAGACGGAGTACGTAAAACGCCCGTTTCCACCACCTCCAAACTACCAAACATTCTCAAGTTACCTTTCGGTTACATCATCTAAATATTCAATGTAACCAAAAGTTACTTATCGGATTTCCGGTATCTGAAGGTGGTGAAAACAGGGGCAAGAGTACACTTTCTCATTTATAAATAAGAACACGAATTTTTTGAACGAGTATTTTCATAGCATTTTCAAGTAGACACGAGTTCCATCCCCGCCCGTAATTTATTTCTTTTTCTGAATTGGATAAGTGCATTGCGGCAATGAAAAATTGTCCGTGTTTTCCATTCTGGTTTAATGTAACCGTGCTAATAAAGGGAAGGGCCTGGAATGGCTCCTAATTCCTTCGGGAATGCCGTGTTTTGGGCATACTTCCGATTAGAAATCGGAATTATGAAGATTAACAAAGCCACAAACCATCATAAAATGTTGTCTACTAGGTACTTAGGTAGTGGTTTAGCAAGGGCGTAATGATCACTTTGATTTCCTTATGCGTCCGCTGTGGAAATGCTTCGGATGCGACAATTTCTTCTGTCTATTGACAATGACTAAATAAATCCGGTGACCATCGCGCATTTTTCATACGGCGAATTATCATGGAAATGCAGAGGGGAGACGCACAGAGCATTTCCGGCACTATGGTCATCTCGGCGGACATGGAGGAAATTTTTTACTTAGCAGTAAGTTGCTTGTTGATTGTGTATTTTAATGTATTTTAATGAAGTATGTAATAAACGTTTAACCACAATTTTATGCAATCAAGCCTGGTTTTCACAAAGTGCTGATTTATTTTAATTGACACTTAAAGGCCCTTTATTACTAAAGTGCTGATTATCTAGTACTGGTATTGATTCCAAGCTGCTAAGAAAGGTCCTTAATACGTGGCGATTAAGCCAATCAAATCAAATCAAATAAAAAAAAAGGATTTGATTTGATTCTTCTTTCTCTTCGAGTTCGATAAGTGCATGAATTTAACAATAATGCTAAGATGGAGAACAACAGCTAGTTCTGTGCACCCGAATTGTTGTTAAGAATTAGTAGGTTCTAGGTGTTGGTGATGGTGCAGGAATATTTTTTTAAATTTTATGGTTGAGTTGCTCTCAAATCATGAGTTGCTTCTGTAGGTGGAAACGTTTAAAATGTTATATTTGTTATAAGAATAAAATTTTATTTGATTTCCTTTGACTCCCTTCGTAGTTTCTTGAGTTTAGTTTCTCTTCGATTCCAAGAGTGTGTGTAAACCTAATTGAGTATAAAATAAACGAATAAGATGAAGATAAGACGAATAAGTCTTCCTAGCAGCAGCACACACTCGACTAGGGTTTGGGCTAGGTTAAATATTCATGGGTTATGGTGCTGTCTCTACAACAAACACAAAAACAACAATCGTCTGCCTACAGAACAAATACGAAAAATAAATAAATAAATAAGAGAAACGGCTAATCTGGTTGTATGTATCCCTCTTGTGTCCCGCGCCGCCGTCTCTATGCGGATCGTGGCGCGAGCCGCGCCCCTGGAGCTGCAATGGGGTGCAGGGAGTGCAGAATCGGGAATTCATGTTATGATCTGATATTTGGGATCAACACAATGGGTCGACTAAGCTTGGAACAACCTTAATGAGGTTTATATGGACCAAACGTACCTGTGATTGCTGAATTAGGTCCGTAGTTAGAAGCCGAAGCATACACTCTGTAGGGCAGGGTATTAAGAGGCTGCGATCTCGCCTGACCGTGGTAAGGTTGGTTAGGACGCGGCTTCACGCAAGCATCCACAGGAGCACCGTCAGGAAAAGCTAACGACGCACCCAAACACATCGCAATAACCGCACATGCTTTGCGAAACATTTTCGTTGAATACGGGTGCTATTTTCGACAACGAAAAGAGCTGTGTCGACTTGTAACGAGACTGCGCAAGGGCGGACCGAGCGGACGCTTTTGTAAGCGCGCGCACTCCTCGCAGACATTCGAAAAGTTTAAAATTCGAACGTGCGTTCGGCGGAGGGGAGAACTAGACTCGATGAACATCTGTGGTTACTGTGGTTAGTGAATGCTTAGCACAGCACAAATGAAATCAATTGATTATTATTGCGCCGCAAGGGATTCTTTTTAGTTTACCTCGAGGTGCTCACGTCACTTTACGAATGATATCGCGTTATCGCGTTTGATCACTAGAAGAAAGAGATCAACCACGATTGATATTCAAATGAGTAATGAAAAATTCCTTAAAAGTTAGCATAATAATTGATAAAAAGTCTTTTATAATTTCTCTAAAAATTGTCTGTCATAATAATTTAATAAATAAATCTTAAAGCTAAAGTTTTTAATTGCATTTATTTTAAACTTCGGAAGTAAAACAACACTAACGTCACAAAGAAACTTCACTGGTTTAAAGATTTTTTTCCGTAACAGCATTATCAAGGTAAACATTTTTTGTACATTTATTTTTCAGTTAATTATGCACATACTGAGTAAATACATTAACTTTGTTTTTATTTGATTACCCTACTATAATTTAATAAGGTAAAAATACTAAAAACATATGCCTTTTTGGATGACAATAAAATGAATATACGTTTTTTAAAGATTGCCGGATATCGAACCTATTCTGTATTCATGCTGTTCAGTTGGTCTATTCATGTAATTCCGTGCTCAGGAATCAGGATTTTACTGCGGTTTTCAAAAAGATATTTCCTCGACATAAGTACTTAACGATACATTTTCTCGTTATTCAGATATTATTCGTATTTTTTATTTGGAAGAATACTTTTATTATGTAACTGGACATGGGTGGCTCATACCGAACTGACCGTCAGATATTAGCCTAACACACCACATGGGAAATAGGTGCCACGCCAGGACCTTGCTTATATTGCTTGTCTACATTGAACTGGACGGAAAACACGGATCATTTTCATTGCCGCTTCGATACTGCTTATTTATCTATCACCACAGGTTCTAGGCGTCTAGGCGACCTACCGCAAGGTTCTGTAGATTCCATTCAAAATAAAACAGAAAAAATGTAAAACATTGTTTTATTGATTGGCTGTAATTGAAATAACTAAATTTCCTGTGTATTCCTGCGGAAATAAATTGGTCAATGTGTGCCTGCAATGATGCCTATCAAACAGGGTGTTAACGGAGGTATGGTCCAAACGTTAACCACGTGATCCTTGTCATATTTGGAGCAAAAAAGGCAGATAACATGTTTTTGTACAACGGCAAAACAAATCGTCCTGGGGAAAATGTATGGGGATGACAACAAAAAGTCTTCTACCTTTTTGTTCCAAATATGTCAAGGAATAAGTGGTTAGCTTTTGGACCATACCTTCGTTAATATTTCAATGAAAACTTTTGGCTGTGCTTAATTGAAAGTGTTAAATGATAGGTTGATGTTTTTAATGTATGTATGTTCGCTCACATCGAATGTTTTCCTTTGGTGAGAACTTACTTCTTGCCAACTTTCATGATCACTTCATTTAGAAATGTCACGATAAATTCACATTTAAAATGACAAAATATGCGGGATAAATAGTCGTATCTTTTATCGCGTTGACTTAGAAGCCTAGTTGCCTGAGAATTTGATATTTGAATTATCTGTAGAATAATGACCTTCCACATAGTTGTCCAGTATATTCAGGTTTATTTATAGGGTTCCGTACCAAAAGGGTGCAACCGGAACCCTATTACTAAGCCTCCTCCGCTATCCGTCCGTCCGTCCGTATCTGTATCCGTCCGAGGGCTGTATCTCAGGAACTGTAATAGGTAGGCAGCTGAAATTTTCACAAAGTGTGTATTTATTTTGCCGCTATAACAACAAATAAGTAAAATAAAAAAATATTAAAAATTAAAGGGCAAATAAACATACAAAAAACGTGTTTTTTATGTTAAATCTTGTACGATGGTACGGAACCCTTCGTGTGCGAGTCCGACTCGCACTTGGCCGTTTTTTAAAATCATTCAAGTCTTCCTAAATTTACTTATAACACCTACCTTAAAAATATGTGTACAAGCAGATTGCAGATGGTTTTTGTGCCGTTATTGAAAAGCCATGCAAGGAACGCGCGTACCCTCCCGCTGAGAGGATGGTACTGACTACGTTCCGGCGGGTGCTGATTGTATGCGCCTTAAGGCGCTAGGACTAGCCAACTACTCGCGCCATACAAATGCACTTTTTAACAAATGTAATAATATGTAGTGAAACGCTTCAGGAAATCCAAATAGAACTCCAGACTGATAATGGATTGTTAATATTTTTTTATTCCATCATTTATTTAAATAATAATAAAAATAAAAAAAGTTGATTTTTCTCATTAGAAATCTGAAAGTCATTCGATTTCTAGATATAAGCAAAAACAGCATATATGCATAAACAAAAAATTCCATTTGCTTTTAGATTACTACATTTAGTCAAAAAAGTTCGGAAATGGACACCGTTTCCGCAATTTATTTTGTATAGAAAAAGGAAACATACATTAACGAAAAACATTCGATTCCTAGACAAGGAATCATATATTGTAAGGATGACACTTATAATCGTCAGACATAGTTAGTTTACTTGGGGTGCCTCGTCTAACTTTGCGATTTGGCTAGTACCAGGCCCTTAAGTTGACTTCACATGTTAAACAAAAAGTGATGTATTTAATCGGTGATTTCTTTTTAACTAGTGGTTTTGTACTCCGTAGTGCGTTTAATGGTAAAACCAAATTTCAATGCACCGTTTATTCGTCAACAAAAACTATTTTATCAGCTTCCGGCCTATTCGGTGAAAGAGCGTTAGGATTCAAGAAGTTGCCGCTATCATTTTTTCTTAGTTCAGCTTCTCTCATAATCTCTTCGAACATTTCAGAGCCGTTCATGCCTTCCACCAGACGCTCGGGAATTACGAAGTCGGAAAAACTAACATTATCTAGGTCTTTATCGACTTCTTCAACTCCTTCAATTTCGGAACAATTTTCGTCGTCGTCAACGATTGTTTGTTCGCCTGCCTCCTGGTTGTCCAAACGTTCGCTTCTACATGGACCGATAATCTGAACCTTTTTTTCCAAATAGTTGATCTCATACTCGTTCAAAGAGTTATCGTAAATGCTGCTCGAGGGAGATGATACACATTTGATCCATTCGTGGCATTCGATCGTTTCATCTGTTTTCCCGGTCGATGTTTTAGAATCAGAGTCTGCTTCGTCAGTGTTATCGGGGGGGCTGTATCCAGAATCGCTCTCAGAAGTCTCTGATGCAATGAAAGCTGAGCTAGACGCACCAGATGGTGCTAAAGGATGCACGACGCGCTCATAATGTCTATCTTCTGGTATCTCAGCGGGGTTGAAGGCATGGTTGTCTACACCAGATTCTGAAATAGGGTCTAAGATGCTCACGTATCGTTTTGTTTCTAGAAGGGGCGCTTCTTTGGGGATGAAATGTTGTGGCGTAAGGGGTGGATTATCTAGGTTGGTGCTGTAGGTTTCTCTTCGGTTAGTAGAAGTTCCCCCGAGAGTGGATCGACGGTAGTTGGAGTCCCGCCTCACGCGGGACACTATAGCATCTTCAGTTTTCTTATACGTCTGCTTTATTAGATTGTGTACCTAAAAATTAAGACAGCGTTACACAAACTGATCTGCACTATGATGACAGTTTAACACAATATTTATTAGCTTTCGGTAAATTAGGTGATTCTTTTTGCACTTATTTAGCAATTTTATTTATAATCAATATTAATATAATTACGGTGGTACGGGTTAGCCAGAATTAAAAATGTTGTTTACACTATAAATCAGGAGAAAAACAATGAATGTGCAGCGGAATTTAAGATATATTCATTGCAAGAAGCCTCAAGATCCTTAGATCAGTGCGTTTGAATTTTCTCTATGTTATTTGATAATTTCAAATAGACATACTGTTTTTTATTTTCACGTACTTCTGCTCGGTTGGTAAAACTTTCGCAACGAACAGATATGAAGATTCGGTTAATCAAGCAAAAAAGAAAATAATATGGTCTGTCCATATACAATACTCTTTGAACTGATATGTTATAGTTACTGCTATATTAAAATTGTATGAACTTTATATTAAGAAATAAACATCAGATCAAAGAACAATTCCGACCATGATTGAGATCTAAAGAAGAAAAAAGAAAAAAATAAGCTGTTTAAAGTCTACCTCTTTATTAGCGTAACAATAGAGAATGGCGACTAGTACTCCTTGAATGCCTTCCATGGCATACACGAAGACATAGTATCCCTGCTCCAGACCGCACGAAGCGGTAATGGGCCTGTAAGCCGTGAGAAGAAACTGGACTCCAAATAGCGGCATCAGGAAAAGCGTCGCCTTGGCTGTGCTCCTGTGGAAAAATAATATATTTAAAGGCAGGTAGCTGGCAGTAGTTGTTTCAGGTAGACTTAGGCTGGAGTGACCAATATATGGTTAGTATTTTATTTATGGTTATCATATCTTCTTCAGGCGAAAGATAAGGACGGCTATATTTTAATTTTAAAATTATCACAAACTAGAGATCATGCACCCCAGCCTTACTGATAAATTGATGTGGTTTTGTTTTCAATTAATTTCTATTCTAAATACACACTGTGCATTAAATCATGTACGCTATCATTTATTAAATTGATTGTTACTGTAGCATTAGAGATGAATGTTTAATATCACATGTATGTGTCATGCCCGCGCGATAATACGAACAGGTGAAATTTTCATGTTTGCCTTCATAGCCAGATCCAAAACTACATATAAGAAATGTTGAAAAACACTGAAAGGAGCCAATTTTGATAAAAAAACGGCTTATTATTTTATTTAAAAATATAAAAAAAATATTATTGAAGGTATGGAAAACATATGAATACTTGAATTTTTTTTATCAGTTTATTAAAAATAAACACTTTCTTTGATTTTCTTTTAATCATTACCTAGGTACTTTACAGAATGAGATTTTGTAAGCGATATTATTGATTGCGTTATGCTTCTCAAAGCCCGGCTACAAAAACATTTTTTTCAAAATCTATAATGCAGTTTTAGTTTAGAATTTCCAATAGATGCGTTCGCCTAAGCGGATCGACAAGTGAACTCACAGTTGGTTCTGGTTCTCCGAGTTCCTGATCTTAGTGAGCAGCACGCGCAGAATGTCCGCGAAGAGTATCGTGTTGGCGAGGAGGATGGTGATTCTCGGCGCGTCCAGCGCCCACTGCACGCCCGGCACCGTGTACACGAGCCAGCACGAGTGGTCGTCCAGCAGCGCCATCACGGTAGCCCACACCGCCACCGGTACCAGGGATATCACTGAAAATGAGAAATACAATTTTGGGAGTTATGGCGTTGGTGAGTACGGACACTTAGTTATTCTGTGGCATGGATTTGGGGCCAAAGCGGATACCAAATACAAATGTTTATTTCAGGAAGCCATTTCACATGCACAATAAAAATCTTACACACTACATGTGTAGTATTATTATTATTATACATATAAAGCTAATATAGGCAAAAAGACAAACCATTTTATATGAATAAGAAATTAAAAAAATTGTTATACACTGTAGCGTGAAACAACTTTGGATGTAAATGTAAATGTAAATCCTACCCTCTGCACTAGTAAAAGTCTGTGGAGCAGATGGCAGGTATAACCATAGAGCGAAGCGTGGTTAGAGCTGTCTCAGACGTATGTGAGGATTGTTTTTTTTGTAATATTGTTGTTTGGTAGGGTGGAAAGGTAAAGGAAAAATATAAATACATTATTTTACTTAAATAAATTAGTTTATTTGAAAATTACATTACAATACTAATACATGATGATGATACATGTAATATCATGTATACATGATAATACAAGTGTATCTAACTTGTAAGTATTGTTTATTGTTTATTGTTTATTCATCATCCATAGACAGTACACTGCACTCGGATTTGTCATATTTTATCATTAGCCAGTTCGGGGAAATCCCAGCGAAGAAGAACTGGAAAGAAACTCCGCTGGTTTTTTTTTTCAACGTCCACTTAGTCTAAATTTACAAAAGTATTTAGACTCACAGATAAACACGCTAAATTAATATGAATTGACGAGAATCAGCAATTCATGTCATATGCAACAGTTCATGACAAATATCAGTTTATTAGTAAAGACCATGCACGCCATCTAGAATGTTGCCAATTGGAGCAAGCCAGTCCCCACAAACAGCACCCGTTCACGAGCATCACGCCAGGCACAGCCATCGCCTCTATCAACCATATTTTAGGGAAAGAGGAGACCCGAACCCAGCGTCGCCGCAAGTAGGGACCTTAAAGCGATGCACTACTCCAGTGGCAACATGAAAAAGTTGTGAAAGCTCTGTACGATTTAGTTTTAATACGATTATTTCTGTCATGAACTACTACAGTGACCTGTAAACAAAGAGTCAAAATACAAAATACATTATTATTCTTACAGCTAAAAAAAAAAAAACTATATAATATTACACTTTAAATGCTACCACCTACAGAAAATTAAGAGTACAATGGCAACCATATACGAATAAGATTCCTGAAAGAGATTCTGACCAACACCTAAAGTTAAATAATGCTTCAATACAGTTCGGGTGTACAGAGCCCTCGTCATTATTGATACGAAATTGTATCAAATCAATATTATTTTGTTAGTAATTTCATACTACACGTAGTATTTATCATAAAAATAATATAGATACATAATGTATCGAGTGTCAAAATTAGTAAAAAAAAAAAAGTCAATGTTATAGTAGGATACGTTTGGTACCCAGTCAGCATGTGGTCAAAATCTCAGGAAATTCAAATTTATCAACTAGGGCCTCTTTAACACTATAATAAGCCTTTTGTGTTAAGAATTTCTTAATCTTAGCCTTAAACATTTTTTCACTTAACTCCCTGACCTCTTCGGGTAATTTGTTATAAAATCTAACACTGTTACATATAAAACTCTTAGATGTTTTAGCTAATTTATGACTAATCACTTTAACATTGTTCTTGTGTCTAGTGTTATGGTTATGAACATCACTATTAAGGGTGGAGTCATGTATATGTTTCCTCGCGTAACATAAGTTTTGGAAAACATAAGCACTTGGTAAAGTCAAAATTCCTACGTCACTAAAAACCTTTCTACAGGAGTCTCTCATCCTCATTCCTAGCATGCATCGCAGTGCTCTTTACTGTAACACAAATATACGATTAACTTCCGCTGCATCACCCCAGAACATCAGCCCGTATGACATTATACTGTGAAAGTAGGCATGATAAACAGATTTAGCAGCTTCCAAACCACAGAGCTCCTTAATTTTTTTTATTGCATAGCATGCCGAGCTGAGCTTAGCAGCGAGCTTATCAATATGTGGTTTCCATGTAAAACGATGATCAAATACTACACCAAGAAAGTTTATTTCTTTAGTTATAGCTAAAGACAGATCATTTGCTGCATGCAAGAGTGTCGTTTTGTATTTGTGGCGAATGAATGTGATGTGTTGCATGTATGGTTGCATGAGATGGTGTGGGTGAATGAGAATGTTAATCTTGAAGGATTTGTGCTTATATATTTCTTCTTTTTTATGTACCGCATGACTATTCTTACGGAAGGTGCCATATTCAGGGCTATTTAGGTTGAGTTAGCAAATACGTAAAAGGAAATAATAAATTTATTCAAGCGATTTCGATATCGACTGGAAATTCTCACGGAAAAAAGGTCAAAATTCCCTCAACAATCAACTCTGTATTTTCTGATTCGACTCTATGCTAACAAATCGTCCAAAAAAGTCGTTCCGGATAAGTCAATACAGAACCTTGAAAAGAGACAATACGCCTGTTAGTAAACGAACTGCATACTAGTTAACTATCAAAAACAGCAGTGGAGATTGTAATTTTTATAGCTTAGTTTGGCTTTATCGGTCGTCGACCGCCAGACGCAAGAATACGGCTGTATCGATAGATAAATGTGTTTTTGTTACGCTTATCGTGCAAACCGAAACGAGAAAGAACGATATAGCTGTATCGTTCATTGTGCACCCGCTGCAGACTTCAATGAATCGATTCCGGGGCACCTGTCTATCAAATATGAATTATAGCAGCCTGCACCTGTTCCGATGCCCTAGAGTAACGCAATGTTGAGTTGCTTCCGGAAGACCGCGCAGATGAGCCGATGCAGGTAGATGCCCTCCACCAGCATGCAGACGAAGACAAAGTTGACGGCGACGCACTCGAACACGGCGACCGCCCGGCAATGAATCGATTCCGGGGCACCTGACTATCAAATATTAGTTATAACAGTCGGCACCTGTTCCGATGCCGTAGAGTAACGCAATGTTGAGCTGCTTCCGGAAGACTGCGCAGATGAGCCGGTGCAGGTAGATGCCCTCCACCAGCATGCAGACGAAGACAAAGTTGACGGCGACGCACTCTCGAACACGGCGACCGCCCGGCAATGAACCGATTCCGGGGCTCCTACCTATCAAATATTAATTATAACAGCTTGCACCTGTTCCGATGCCGTAGAGTAACGCAATGTTGAGCTGCTTCCGGAAGACCGCGCAGATGAGCCGGTGCAGGTAGATGCCCTCCACCAGCATGCAGACGAAGACAAAGTTGACGGCGACGCACTCGAACACGGCGACCGCCCGGCAATGAATCGATTCCGGGGCACCTGCCTATCAAATATTAATTATAACAGTCTGCACCTGTTCCGATGCCGTAGAGTAACGCAATGTTGAGCTGCTTCCGGAAGACTGCGCAGATGAGCCGGTGCAGGTAGATGCCCTCCACCAGCATGCAGACGAAGACAAAGTTGACGGCGACGCACTCGAACACGGCGAGCGCCCGGCAATGAACCGATTCCGGGGCACCTACCTATCAAATATTAATTATAACAGCTTGCACCTGTTCCGATGCCGTAGAGTAACGCAATGTTGAGCTGCTTCCGGAAGACCGCGCAGATGAGCCGGTGCAGGTAGATGCCCTCCACCAGCATGCAGACGAAGACAAAGTTGACGGCGACGCGCTCGAATACGGCGAGCGCCCGGCACGGCCACTCGTGGGCGCCCAATGCCGTGTCGCTCGCGTTCATTAACTCGTCCAGGTAGATCTGGGGACGGACAATTACGTCAGCCCTCATAGGTTAACACAATATCGCTGTGTGGGTTTCGCCACGTAAAAAGTCGGTCGTGGTTCGGATCCCACGTTAAACAGTAGGTTCCCTTACTAACCCTCTAGGTGGTAGGGTTAATCTCGCCCGAGTTGGTATCATCGCTTTGAATGAAGGGTGGTCGAAGCGGCAATTAAATTGTCCGAGTTCTTATCCAGTTCAATGTAGCCATGCAATATAAGGAAGGTCCTGACATTGCACATAGACCCCATGAAGTGTGTTGAGCTAATATCATGACAGCAGGTGTGGTTTTAGACATCCATTACCAGGCACAAAAAAAAACTCAATGCAATGCGAAGATGGGTCGGTTGTTTTTTTCAATAATTCTGTTATACTCGTAGCAAGACCACCTTTATCTTATCTTATCTAATAGGTCGGGGAAAAAGTCTTTTCGCATTATAGTATGTATGAACTTGTAATAAAATCTCTTTGGCTATACTATTTGTATCTGGCTGGTTTTGGTATCATTGAAAGTTTAAATTTTAAAGAACATAATTCCAAATTCAAATTAGGAAAATGTGTGATTCTCATTTGTTTTTCGTACTGTCAAAATGAGTGAATCTAATGAAGAAATTCGATACATTTTAAAATTTTACTACAAAAAAGGTAAAAATGCAACGCAAGCCGCGAAAAAAATTTGCGATGTTTATGGACCTAGTGCAGTGTCTGTGAGAGTAGCACAAATTTGGTTTAAGCGTTTTCAATCCGGAAATTTTGATGTCAAAGATGCACGTCGCTCTGGTCGCCCTATTACGGATAAAATGGATGCCATTTTTGAAAAAGTGGAGCAAGATCGGCATATCAGTAGTTACGACATAGCTGAAGAACTAGGAATTGACCACAAAACAGTTTTGGCGCATTTGAAAAAAACTGGGTACACAAAAAAGCTCGATATTTGGGTACCTCACGAGCTCACTGAAAGAAACCTAATGAACCGTGTACTCATTTGTGATTCTTTATTACGACGTAATGAAACCGAACCATTTTTGAAGAAGCTGATAACTGGTGATGAAAAGTGGATCACGTACGACAAGAACGTGCGAAAAAGGTCGTGGTCAAAGGCCGGTCAAGCTTCACAGACTGTGGCGAAACCCGGGTTAACTCGCAACAAGGTGATGCTGTGTGTGTGGTGGGATTGGAAGGGCATTATTCATTATGAGCTGTTACCACCAGGCAGGACCATCGATTCTGAACTCTACTGCGAACAACTGATGAGATTAAAGCAAGAAGTTGAGAGAAAGCGGCCGGAATTAATCAACAGAAGGGGTGTGGTTTTTCATCATGATAACGCTAGACCTCACACATCTTTAGCCACTCAGCAAAAACTAAGAGAGTTTGGCTGGGAGGTGTTAATTCATCCGCCGTATAGTCCTGACCTTGCACCTTCAGATTTCCACCTGTTTAGGTCTCTTCAGAATTCTTTAGGCAGTGTCAGGTTAACATCACGAGAGGACTGCCAAAACCACTTGTCGCGGTATATTGATCAGAAGTCCCAATATTTCTATAGCAATGGGATCATGTCCCTACCTACAAGATGGCAAAAAGTTATCGAACAAAATGGTACCTACATACTTTAGTTAAATGTAAATAAACCATATTAAAAAATGTTTTGAATTTTCTTAAAAAATGCGAAGAAACTTTTTCCCCAACCTATCTATAATATAAAAATGAATCGCAAAATGTGTTGGTAAGCGCATAACTCAACAACGCCTGGACCAATTTGGCCAAATCTTTTTTTTAAATGTTCGTTGAAGTTCAAGGATGGTTTTTACGGCGAGAAAAATTAGAATTATTGCTGGAAAAACCCTAAAAATAGCCCTTTTCTTTTTTCCATACAAATGATTTGTAACTAAAACGTAGTCAATTTGAGCTTTATTGCTATGGTATAAAGTTCATATTAAATTATAAGCACTCACAGTTGTCTAAGTAATGTAGGTGTGTTCCTAACGTCAAAGATCATATCTATCAAAACAATGTGCGTGTGTGCGTTGGAGCACAGAATACATAGTTGGAGGAGTTTAATGTCGCGTTCCGAAACTCGCGTTTCTTTTGTATTAGTTTCGGCACGCGAGATAAACTGCATCAGTTTCCACGTCATTACATCAGTCAAACAAAAATCGCGTTACCAACAGTGTTTTATTATTTTTAATATCCAAATTTTAAATAAATAAAACAATTCGTACGGCTTAAAAGGATTTGACTTCAAGTCATATCAAATAAAAAAAAAAAAAGTTGTCTGTTACCTAATCTACTGAGTTTGCTTTTGTCAACTGATACACGAAACAAATTCGTATATCGTGGTTTGTGCAGAGTGTTTAGTTAGTTAGTGTTTGTTTAGTTCGTGATTAGGCGGGCGGTCCGACGGGGGCGGGTGCGGGGAGGGGGGGGGGGGCGGGTACGGCTTGGTATTTCCCGCAACTTTAGGACTACTTGGCAAAATCCTTGAGAACCAATTACTCGATTTAGATGCGGATTGTATCTACGTCTAGCCTGATTCTACTCAAAACTTATAGGCTACATAATATAACGCTTCATTACCTGAAGGGTGAGTAGTGAGTGTTAAATTCTTATAACTTGCGAACCACTAACCCGATTTATGTGCGTATTTTATCAATGTATAGGATCTCTGGGAGCTGTCAGGTTCGAGATGGGTTACTGTTTTCGATGTTGAGGCTGGCTGTGGGTTGGAGTCCACGCAAAACTTACCTACATTACACGTTACTTACTTACTAGGTAAACAATGTTGCAGTGCAAGTGCAGAAAGGTTCTGGCGGCAAATGCTTTTTTTTTAAATAGCCACCAAATGTCAACGAAGCTCTAAATGGGAATTATTGGATGTTTCTCATTAAATCATGCTATTTCATCTCGAACGATCTTGATTAAATTTGGTAGATGGATACATTGTCCTGGACCAGTTTGACCCTATTTTGGATGAGTCGTATTCACTACGTATAATATTCACAACGTATAATAGTATTTTTTTCCAAAAAATTAAAACCATGCATATCGTATAATATTCACAACGTATAATGTTATACGTTGTGCATGAATAAAGTTTAAAAATAAAATCAACTCTTTGCATCATGCAGAACGTATAATAGTCACAACGTATAATGTTATGATCTTTATTTAACAAAAAAAGAAAACCATGCATATCATATAATCCTAAAATAATTCATACGATAAGCGCCCTTATCGATATAAGATTAAAGATTATACTCGCACGCGACTTTTCGACCGTCTCAATTAGCGTTGTAGCAAATTGTTACTCTTCAACAGATATCGATTCGTAGCAATTTCAGCCTTAAATGTATCGTTGTTAGGGCGCTTTATGCAGTGCTTCTTGGCATATTATACGTTCTGCATGGTTTTCTTTTTTTGTGAATTCATGTTAGGAATATTATACGTTGTGACTATTATACGTTCTGCATGATGCAAAGAGTTTATTTTATTTTTAAACTCATGCACAACGTATAACATTATACGTTGTGAATATTATACGATATGCATGGTTTTAATTTTTTGGAAAAAAATACTATTATACGTTGTGAATATTATACGTAGTGAATACGACTCTTTTGGATCAGCCATGTCGGATACTTTTTATCCATGAAATAATTTAGCCGACGCTAACCCGAGCGGAGCCGGGTACCGCAGCTAGTTTATAATACATATAGAGTAAGCGTGTTCAAGATTAGCCGATTACATCAGAGATAAGTAGGTGCAGATGCGGCGATTCATAACAATGATATAGAAGCGTCATAGATGACAGAAAACTACAAAGTAAGAATAGGAGGTGCTCTGTGAGAAAGAAGATCAGCCTGGAGTAAGTGTGATGTAACATGGCATAGTTAATTACCAGAAATTGTAAGAACTAAAACTAAAACTGTTGAAAACTGAAGGACGGACAAAGCGAAATCAAAAGGCTTCTGGGAAACTAGAAAATTACGTAATTATTTACGAAAAGAGTGTCTTAGAATCATAACCACTAAGTAACAATATTAATAATGTGTGGTAACATAGAATAAGTGTTTCGTCACACACTCGTCGATTTCCCGTTTAAAATACACCATAATGAATGATCTTATAGTGTAAGCGTGGAAAATCTGTGGCCAGAACGCCAAGTTGGCGTATAAAACTACGGAGATCGACGGATGTGGTCGATCCCCATGAAACATTGGACAATGTCTGTCAAGTGTTAAATTATTAATATTTTAACATTATCAATATTTATCAATATAGTACACTCCTAACCTACAAATAATCCACAACATGTCATTGAAGATAAATGATTAGGATTGAATGTTAGGGAGAAACTAAGCGCGTGTTTTATTGTTTTTTTTTTCATTATTAGGCATGCACCTTGGGTACTTGTAGCTGTACAATAAATATATGTAAGTACTCATAAATATTTATTGTAATATATACGGTCTTCAGATAGATAATACCCAGCGTCAACTGTCACGGGTTAGGCGCATACTCGTAATATAAACAAGGGTCACCACTGGCGGGAAAACATGAATAATGTTTATTTCCTTACGTGATGACCAAGGCTGGTTTTGCCTAAGCCGCGGAAAATCCGTTCTCTGACATAAGAGAACCGATCTATCAGCTATATCGCCTGCTTGGAAAGCAACTCATCGTCACCATGACCTTCTTTATGAAGACAATTCCGGTAGGTACCCGCCTTTTTTTTGGTAATTTTTGCTTTCTTATTTTTTATTCCTTTTTCTCATCATTGTGACAAAAAGGGCTGTCATAATATTTATTTCAGTATTTATTTGCATGAACATTTGTTGAGATGGGATTAACCTTACCACCTAGACCTAGAAGTAATGAAGGGTACAGTTTTACATGTAATCCGAACCACAAACGACGAATCCCTTACACCCCTCTTACGATAAATGCCATGGTGGATCCATTGCATTTATCGTAAACCAAGATGCATAGTCACCCAAAATCACCCAAAACAAAGAATGGTTCCTGCTGCACAAGAAAAAAAAGGTGCAGATACAAACACAAAACAATTGTGGCAGTATTTTTCCAACCTCACTCCTCGTTACGATGACCAGGACGTTCCGGATAACGATGGCAATGAGCAGGTTGCGGTGCAGGGCGACCCGCGTGACGCGCAACCGCTTGTAGAAGAAGAAGATACAAATGGCGGGCACGCAGGCCGCCGTCGACAAGGCCAGCACCCAGATGTAGTAGCGGTTGCGGCGGATGAGGCGCGGGCTGACGCTGCAAGTGCTGAAGTCCGACTGGATGTCCCACGCTCCGCTCTCGGTGCAATTCTTGGTGCTGAAATCTGTTCAGTGAGGATGCTTTAGGTACGAACGTCAGTTTTTGACTTGTACAAGTCGATCTTTTTCGGGAGGAATCATGTGGACTCAACAATGAGCAAATAGTTGATGATGAATTCCTAATAACAAATTTATAGTAGCCATTTCTATAAATATTGAAATATCTGTGACATGTGATACTATCCCGTCTATGAAATTATATTTCATAAATGAATTAAACATCTCCAAATAGAAGGTGAATGACCCAATGATGGCGCACGTTGGGCATTTCCATTTTATGACCATTGTATTATGTAACATTTTAAACGGTCATAAATTGTACGTAAATAAATTGTTGACACTGAAAATATTTTTGTGGTGACAACTATGACTTTATTTGATAATTTATGCACAGTTAAAAGTGCCTGAAAGTCGATAACTTATTGTAAATCTTTTATGGGCTGGAATGATAGACTCACGTTCGCAGGTGGGACCGACATTGGTGTAGGCGAACTCCGGACAGACCTGCGTCGCTACCGTATTCACCTCCGCTGCCTCCCAGCACGCCCAGCCGTCGAACGTGGCGCCGCAGTGCCCAGGGTCTAGATACAAAAATTCAATCAAATTCTTACTTGTAGAGTGTAATATTTGTGATTCAATTAAGTGCTAAAAATGCATTTATTATTGAAAATATTTTTTCCTATGAGAGTAGTTTTTGTACGATATTTTGCTGAGTTTCTTTACATCCTATCCATTGACAGAATTGCGTCCTCTTGTAAACTTTAAATAACTTTAAATAAAATTTTCACTTGCGCGCTAGGCAGGATTGTCTCCTCCACCACTTATGTTCAGGTATCAGGCAAGACGACTGCGTCGCTCATGATCTTGGTGCAGCAGTCGGCGGCCGCTTGGTAGCAACGCTTCCAGCGGCCGTGCGCGCTGGGCAGGGTTGTCTCTTCCATAACGTGTGTGCAGGTACTGTACCAGGGAAGACGCCTGCGTCGCTCATGACGGTGATGCAGCAGTCGGCGGCCGCTTGGTAGCAGCGCTCCCAGCGGCCGTTCACGCTAGGCAGGATTGTCTCTTCCACCACGCGTGTAAAGGTACCGTACCAGGGAAGACGCCTGCGTCGCTCATGACGCTGGTGCAACAGTCGGCGGCCGCTTGGTAGCAGCGCTCCCAGCGGCCGTTCACGCTAGGTAGGATTGTCTCTTCCACCACGTGTGTACAGGTACCGTACCAGGCAAGACGTCTGCGTCGCTCATGACGTTGGTGCAGTAGTCGACAGCCGCTTGGTAGCAACAGTCCCAGCGGCCGTGTGCGCTAGGCAGGATTGTCTCTTCCACCACATGTGTACAAGTACCGTACCAGGAAAGACGTCTGCGTCGCTCATGAGGTTGATACCGCAGTCGGCAGCCGCTTTTTAGCAGTTCTCCCAGCGGCCGTGCGTGCTAGGCAGGATTGTCTCTTCCACCACGTGTGTACAGGTACCATACCAGGCAAGACGTCTGCGTCGCTCACGACGTTGGTGCAGCAGTCGGCAGCCGCTTGGTAACAGTTCTCCCAGCGGCCGTGCGCGCTAGGCAGGATTGTCTCTTCCACCACATGTGTACAAGTACCGTACCAGGAAAGACGTCTGCGTCGCTCATGAGGTTGATACCGCAGTCGGCAGCCGCTTTTTAGCAGTTCTCCCAGCGGCCGTGCGTGCTAGGCAGGATTGTCTCTTCCACCACGTGTGTACAGGTACCATACCAGGCAAGACGTCTGCGTCGCTCACGACGTTGGTGCAGCAGTCGGCAGCCGCTTTTTAGCAGTTCTCCCAGCGGCCGTGCGTGCTAGGCAGGATTGTCTCTTCCACCACGTGTGTACAGGTACCATACCAGGCAAGACGTCTGCGTCGCTCACGACGTTGGTGCAGCAGTCGGCAGCCGCTTGGTAACAGTTCTCCCAGCGGCCGTGCGCGCTAGGCAGGATTGTCTCTTCCACCACATGTGTACAAGTACCGTACCAGGAAAGACGTCTGCGTCGCTCATGAGGTTGATACCGCAGTCGGCAGCCGCTTTTTAGCAGTTCTCCCAGCGGCCGTGCGTGCTAGGCAGGATTGTCTCTTCCACCACGTGTGTACAGGTACCATACCAGGCAAGACGTCTGCGTCGCTCACGACGTTGGTGCAGCAGTCGGCAGCCGCTTGGTAACAGTTCTCCCAGCGGCCGTGCGCGCTAGGCAGGATTGTCTCTTCCACCAAGTGTGTACAGGTACCGTACCAGGCAAGACGTCTGCGTCGCTCATGACGTTGGTGCAGCAGTCGGCAGCCGCTTGGTAACAGTTCTCCCAGCGGCCGTGCGCGCTAGGCAGGATTGTCTCTTCCACCACATGTGTACAGGTACCGTACCAGTAAAGACGTCTGCGTCGCTCATGAGGTTGGTACCGAAGTCGGCAGCCGCTTTGTAGCAGTTCTCCCAGCAGCCGTGCGTGCTAGGAAGGATTGTCTCTTGTACAACATGTGTACAGGCACCGTACCAGGAAAGACGTCTGCGTCGCTCATGAGGTTGGTACCTCAGTCGGCAGCCGCTTGGTAGCAGTTCTCTTAGCGGCCGTGCGCACTAGGCAGGATTGTCTCTTCCACCACGTGTGTACAGGTACCGTACCAGGCAAGACGTCTGCGTCGCTCATGACGTTGGTGCAGTAGTCGGCAGCCGCTTGGTAACAGTTCTCCCAGCGGCCGTGGGCGCTAGGCAGGATTGTCTCTTCCACCACATGTGTACAGGTACCGTACCAGTAAAGACGTCTGCGTCGCTCATGAGGTTGGTACCGAAGTCGGCAGCCGCTTTGTAGCAGTTCTCCCAGCAGCCGTGCATGCTAGGAAGGATTGTCTCTTGTACAACATGTGTACAGGCACCGTACCAGGAAAAACGTCTGCGTCGCTCATGAGGTTGGTACCACAGTCGGCAGCCGCTTGGTAGCAGTTCTCTCAGCGGCCGTGCGCACTAGGCAGGATTGTCTCTTGCACCACATGTGTACAGGTACCGTACCAGGAAAGACTTCTGCGTCACTCATGAGGTTGGTACCTCAGTCGACAGCCGCTTGGTAGCAGTTCTCTCAGCGGCCGTACGCACTAGGCAGGATTGTCTCTTCCACCACGTGTGTACAGGTACCGTACCAGGCAAGACGTCTGCGTCGCTCATTAGGTTGGTACCGCAGTCGGCAGCCGCTTGGTAGTAGTTCTCCCAGCCGCCGTACGCGCTAGGCAGGATTGTCTCTTCCGCCACGGTGTACAGGTACCGTAACAGGCAAGACGTCTGCGTCGCTCATGACGTTGGTGCAGTAGTCGGCAGCCGCTTGGTAGCAGTTCTCTCAGTGGCCGTGCGCGCTAAGCAGGATTGTCTCTTCCACCACGTGTGTACAGGTACCGTACCAGGGAAGACGCCTGCCTCGCTCATGACGATGGTGCAGCAGTCGGCAGCCGCTTTTCATCAGTTCTCCCAGCGGCCGTGCGCACTAGGTAGGATTGTCTCTTCCACCACGTGTGTACAGGTACCGTACCAGGCAAAAGTCTGCGTCGCTCATGAGGTTGGTGCAGCAGTCGGCAGCCGCTTGGTAGCAGTTCTCCCAGCGGCCGTTCGCGTTAGGCAGGATTGTCTCTTCTACCACGTGTGTACAGGTACCGTACCAGGCAAGACGTCTGCATCGCTCATGACGTTGGTACAGCAGTCGGCAGCCGCTTGGTAACAGCGCTCCCAGCGTCCGTGCGCGCTAGGCAGGATCGCCTCCTCCACCGCCCGGACTACTTCCCGGAAGCCTGGGTCGAACGGGAAACAGCCGCAAGTGCCATCCGATTTTATCTGCGAACCGTTATTCAAAGTGAGATGATTGATAATGCAGTTACTGAATTCATACATATCCATATCCATGCTAATAATAAAATTAGCTCTAGAAATTAGCTCTGTCTGTTACGTTTTTACGTCCAAACAGCTGAACTAATATTGATAAAAAATGGTGTAGAAAGAGTTTGGACGTTGGGAAAGGATATGGCTACATTTCCTGGCGAAAATTAAACTCAAAGGGGGCTGAACGCTTGTAAACTCAGATAACATAAAATGCTCCGAAACCACTTTGAACTGAGCGGAGCCAGGTACCTCAGAGAGTAATATTATAAGTGCGAAAGTAACTCTGCACGTCGTTTGCGTTTTTACGCCTAAATAGCTGAACAAATTTGGATGAATTTCGTTATAGAGATAATGTAAACCTTGGAGAAAGACATACCTAGGCTACCTTTTGTGGCGAAAACAACTCTAAGCGGGTGAAGTAGAGGATGAAAATTTGATTAGGGAAATTATTTCCAGCAAATAATTCATCCCGACATTAGTCCAAAACGACATTGACCCGAACAGAGCCGGCTACCTCAGCTAGTAATGAGATTAAATGTTGTTTGGATGTATTGTTTTGTAGTATGTAACTACAGATGTAGTTATGTGTAAAGGAGACCACAACCTCTATTTACGTGTGACAATCTCGATAAGGTTACTTTTGGTTACTTACTACTGAATAAGATTTACAATTTATAAAAAATACCCTTTTAATTTTCTTAAACATTAATGAATCACCGTGCAACAGGTATAAATTAAACGAAAGGGTTTGTCTAAACGTTAACTAAATATTTTTTGGAACAGCAATGGTACCTAAAAAAGATGTTGTTCAGGCTACTAATGAATGTAATTCCATGCTATAATTTTTTTTATTCATGGTATATTCATGTATTTATTTATTATGATTCTACAAATATCATATCCGAAATATGATATTTGAAGAATCAATTACGAAGTAAAGACCAATTAAAAACAGTAAGCCTGGTTGGTGATGATTTATTTTAATTGATAAAGGCTCTGTATTACTAAACTGCTGATTAACTTGTACTAGTATCGATTGCGAGATGACCAGAAAGGCCCTTTAATTTAAAGAGACCCTTAGTGACATACTTTATAACTATTACATAAATATTAAAATGGAAGGTTGGATAATTAATCTTTGGATAAAACGAACTAGCATACATGCCATGGACCCGTGCAGGGGCGGCTTAGCCATTGCGAGGCCCCTGGCGTGTAGATAAGGCCCTTGCCGTTGCGAGTTTTAATGCAAAGTTTATGAATAAATAAATATAGAGGCTATTAGCCTAGCGGCGCGGGGACTGGCCTAGCGTACCAGAGGCCTGGGTTCAATACCGACATGCACCACTGTCTTTCTCTTTCCGAGTTCGAAAAGTGCATTTCGTCACGAATGCGAGCTACTCCATGGTTCGGAATCCAAGTAAAACTGTAGGTCCCCTTCCCCTACTAGGTGGTAGGGCTTAATCCCGCCCGGGTTGGTACCATCGCATTGGATGAAAAGATGGTCGAAGCGGCAATAAAATTTGTCCGTATTTTCCATCCAGTTCAATGTAGCCGTGCTCTTAAAAGGGAAGGTCCTGGCATGGCACCTAATTCCTTCGGGAATGTGGTGTATTGGGCTAATATCATAACGGTAATTGTGTGGTATTAGCCATCCATGTCAGGTCACATAAAAAAAACAAATAATAATAAACGCATGGATTAAAAAATACTATTAATCATGATAAACTAAGGGCCGAGTGCACGCCGCCTCGTAAAATGTTGTCCGTTACTGATTACATTTGACGATGATGTGACGGCTAATCGTTCATCATATGAAATTGAGTTGCACGTAACATATTTTCGTCAACGTGAGCTTGCTAGGCGTCAGACCACAAATAATCCCTCGAAACAATCGGCAAAAATATTTGCTGTATGGCAACTCTCAGCACCGCCTGAGCTGACATAGTACTGTCCTTCTTCCACAGTATATTATCAGAAAGAGACAGAAATAATTGTATCACCATCTAGCGTCAATCATTCGTACTAACAAACAAAACAGTTGCTCTTAAGGCCGCGGGGTGGCGCCACTAGCGCCCAATATGTCGGCTTGCTATCAGCTGTTGGTAGCACCATAGATTACATAGATTTGGCGCCGAAATTTTTAATCCGTGGAACCGAGTGCCAGGCTAAAAACAAAGCATTGTATTCCATTAATGGCGACGTTTGCCTATTATTTAAGGTCCAATAAGACTGCAAAAATGTAAAAATAGGGACTTTTGACACTTTGAATTATTATTTGATCGTGGTTTTTACGGTGATCAATGGGTCGGGAGTGTTTACGATTAGCGGTAAACATCATAGATCAAAGTAATGTTTAAGGTTCGTGCAACGCAAATTTTGACTGATCACTCTTTAATCATACGTTGACGGTGATGTTGACGTGCAAGACGGTACGTGCAACCGGGCCTAAGGTTAGATTTTGCAGCTTTCTCTAAGAATAAAATCATTAATTAAATCATAATCATTTAAGGAAAGAGCTACGTCATTTTCCTTTGAAATTATAGCGAGATCTGAAAGCCGATTTAGCTGAAAGCTGATTAAATCAGGTTTGGCATAAATGTTTTAATATTTATAACCTCGACGCAACTTTTACAAGTGTTTTGGCTATAATTTTCAGGACCACTTAGATAGTAGGGTACACTTCGGTTAATATTATTTTCTTTTATATTTCAACCCCGAAATTATATCATAGTTTCCGCGATAACTACCAAAAAGAGTGCGCGACGTACGGCGCGAAATTCAAATAAACATATTAGTGACTAATATGTTTCTACTAGGGTTGTTGCGAGAGTGCGCGAGGCCCCTGCAAGAGCGAGGCCCCGGGCGCGGTTGCCCTGCTCGCCACCCCCAAAGGTCGCACTGGACCCGTGCTACATACATGCCATGGATTTCTTATTCCCATCGAGTAACTCGATGCGCTCACCGTCATGATAAAAGCCTATTACAAGCCTGAAGAAATTAGTCAATAAGTCAATTTTCCATTGCCGCTTTTACCATATTTTCATACAATGCGGTGGTACCATAGAAAAGTGATTGATTTATTGATTGAAAATTCCTTAATACGCCTTAAAAACAATTTAAAAAAAAAGTTCAGTGCAATAACTGAATAATAAGTTAAGCGCAAAGGAGGGCTCATCCCTCGAAGAGATTTCTTTCAATCGACCTTTGGGTGTTTGAGATGTTCAATGATATATTCGTAGGTAGTGACGGTAGGTTTGGTTGGAGAATTGGAGTGTAATAATTATAATAACCTTTAAATAACTTAAAATATTCAAATGTGTCCTACAGATTTACGTAAATTCAGAACCATGAAACAGCTCGAACCGGGCGTGGATTTAACTTATGGCCTCTGGCAAGCAAGGCCCCGTACGGCTGAGCTACAAGCTAAATAAAAAAGTTTAAGTACTGATTTGTGTTACGTGCTCTTCAAACTGTTGCGATTATTGCTAGACAAAGGCAATTAATGACCTTATTATTGCTACATTTAATTACTTAGTTGATAAAAGAATTTGGTTTAAATATAAAAAAATGGTATAGTCTCGAAAGAAAAAAAAAATTGGGCTCGTCCGGGATTTGAACCCGGGACCTCTCGCACCCTAAGCGAAAATCATACCCCTAGACCAACGAGCCGGTTGAGTTATTGGTCGAAAACTCACTACAGAAACAGAAACGTTGAATCCAATAGTGAAAGTCATCAAGTTTTAAAACGAGTAATGTAGTTCAAAATAACGAACGAAAGCGACCAAGCCAACATCATCGCCTCAAGCAGAAAGTTATCAATATCGCAAGCGGCAGCTAATATGCACAGTAATATAGTAGTAAACATGCCATATATCTTTGATGATAACTTGATTCAACCTTTGGAAGGTAGAAATTGCGCTATGCATGCGACGTTACATGTATATTACCTACAATTACGTGCTACTACTGACAGATTTTATAACGAATTCCCCCCAGATTGCAATAACATCAATGCAGACACGAACGCATATTTCTGGATTTTATTGGGTAGCATTTTGCAATCTTTCTATTTTTATTGCAGAAGTCAAGAGTATGGTGACCGAATCGAAACGTTTGCTAGTTCTTCAACGGAGGATAGAGGGCGCCATTATTTCAATATGTAGGATTCTGCAATCCTCAAATATAGACTAGTAGCTGAGCTAACCGGCTCCGTTCGGGTCAATGTCCATTTTGATTGAATAATTTCCTGGAGTTGATAACAGTTCGCCATACAAATTGGTATGCCCTATTTCACCCCGATCCAGACTATCTGTATACCCTATGGTATACAGATAGTCTGGATCGGGGTCTAGAGCACTGTCCTATGCTCTATATCGATTTTTTTAACAATTGGTTCAGCGGCTTAGGCTTGAAAACGCAATATTAGTAGGTATTTATTATATTTATCCTACAATAAAACAGTTCGATTGTGTTTACATTTCCTTACTAAACCGGTAATAGTACGGGGCCTTTCAAGTACAAGATGAGTAAATGTGAGTTCGAGTTCGGGAGTGACCCATATAAAGTTGTTTGCACACATAACGCAAAAAGTATTGCACTTTAAGCCACGAATTAATAATAAAAGTTTAATAGTCATATTACTTGCAGCGAAAACAATTTCACAATTTCAGGATAATTGGTTTTGTTACAAAGTCAAAGTCAAAGTATTTATTTCACGCAAGAAATTGCAACAAACATAACTTGTATGGAAACATCACACTTACACAAGCAATAAAAATACAGAAATACGGAAGAAAAAACGCATGCGTCCATTAAAAAAACATTCAAATTCATCAATAAAATACAGCTAAACTTTACAAATACACATATAATAATTCATCAATTCATCCAATAATTTACATCCAATAAAAAATATAAGCAAAAGTCATTCTAAAAATATGAATATGGGCCCATACCATAATTTTCCATGATTAAAAAATGTATTTAAATTTACAAGTAAGTCAACTGATTTAAATTATAACACACAATACTAAACAATTTATTATTTTATTAAAAACTAATCAACTGTTTGAATATAATTCATGAAATTAAAAATAATTAGAAATCTTTATCAAAATAAAATTCGTCTAATGAATAAAAAGCCTTCTCAGTCTAGATTTCAACTGTTTAGTAAATATTTTTTTTCCAACTATATTCTTCAGATCAGCGGATAGAGCATTACACAGCTTAATAGATTGGTATTCTTTGCCATGCTTCACAACTTCTAACATTGGCACTATCTATGTTGTAAATTGTTGCTATTTCGAGTATTATGGTCATGCGTTTGGTTAGGCCATATTTTGTCAAAATTACTCGAGATGCTAGATAAAATAACATGAATATAGAGCGGTGGTACTGTATAAATGTTTAGTCTAACAAAATGTTTCCGACATGACTCTTGTTGTGGTATTCTTAGGATAGTTCTTATGGCACGTTTTTGTAGGATAAAGGCCTTTTTGACATTATATTGCCTATTTCCCCAGAATTGGATTCCATACCTGATTCTTGATTCTACCAAGGAAAAGTAGATCATTTTTAAGTCCTCTATCCTAAGCAATTCTCTAAGTGTTCTAATGGCAAAGCACGAAGAACTTATTTTACCGTCTACAAAGTCTAGCTGGTCTTTCCAATTTAAAAATTCATCGATGTGGACACCTAGGAATTTAACAGTTGGTACAAGTTTACACTGGTTGTCATTAACAAATATTTTAATATTCTCATTATCATCAATTTGGCTAGTGGATGTTTTGAATAGCATACATTGTGTCTTAGTGGCGTTCAACTTTAATTTATTGCTGCAAAAACCAGTGGTCGAAAGTATGTAGGATCGCATTGGCCTTTATTTCCAATTCAATTAATGAAACTGATTTCACAATAGCGCTAGTATCGTCAGCAAAGATCACAATATTTATTTCTGAAAAAAGGCTTAATATAAACGATGAAAGGTCATTAATATATAAAATAAATAATATAGGGCCCAGAATGGATCCCTGCGGTACACCAGTCTTTACATCTTCTTTTGCTGTCTGAAACTTTTGAAGGTTTGCATGACATTTTTAATTAATTTCAATGAATTGATATCGGTTCTGAAGGTATGACTTAAAAATATCTAAAGATGTGTGTCTTACTCCATAGTGTTCCAGTTTATCAATCATAATGTCATGGTCAACCATATCGAAGGCTTTGCTCAAGTCACAGAAAATGCCTAAGGTTTTTAACCTCTTATTTAAGGAATGAAGGACGCCCTTTTAGGACAATTTATTTAAATACGATTTTTATTTAACAGCGCTATCTAACGGTGTAAAACTTCTAATCGGCAATTACAACGAAACCATTAAACCTGAAATTGTGAATATGTTTTCGCTGCAACTACTATGGCTATATTTAATATTTTTGACGAATTCGTGCCTGAAAGTGCAATACTTTTTGCGTTCTGTGTAAAAAAAACATTGTATGGGTCGGAACATCCTTAACCTAAAATTAGCTAGAATAAATATTATTATTTAAATAATGGAACTGTTATTTTACCTTGCAATCTATTCATAGGACCAACAAAGATCTAAGATGACATTAAAGAAGTTGCGAAAACATGACGTATTTATAAAAGAGTTCGGTGCAAAAGATATTTTGCACCGAACCCTTTCTCACTTCTTCCTGATTGGCCCCCCAGGTATGGGGATTTATTTACGTATTTATTCACTCTTAAACACATAACAGGCTTATCGCCAAAAAACTATATCTTGCAACAATATCTCCCAGGAGATTTAAAATTCAGTTGATAAATGTTTTTCAGCTTGTGAGATAATGGCGCCATCTAGCCTCCGTTGAAGAACTAGCGAGCACTTGGAATCAACTTCTAATTAATTTCCTATATCTGTTAAGAATGACAACAGGAAATTATCATATTTTCTTCGGTACTTACCAATTCCACACAAGGCGCGTATGTGGTTCCCAGCAGACATGCTGAGCTCAAGTTAATAGTGTTGGTGCCGTTGACATAGAGAAAATCTGGTGTATAAAGCAAGCAGCCTCGACCAGCCACCCAGCGGTACACCTGTTCCGTGTAGAGCACGCCACGGAAGTTACACAGCTTGCCCGACTCTACTGGCGACTCCGGTGGCTCCTGCGACACATCAATATAGAATGTAGTGTTGCAGATAAGCTGCGGTGCGTACAGTAGAGCCAGCTCTAGCAGGCCACCCGGCGGTACACCTGTTCCGTGTAGAGCACGCCACGGAAGTTACACAGCTTGCCCGACTCTACCGGCGACTCCGGTGGCTCCTGCGACACATCCGTATATGTAGTGTTGCAGATAAGCTGCGGTGCGTACAGTAGAGCCAGCTCTAGCAGGCCACCCGGCGGTACACCTGTTCCGTGTAGAGCACGCCACGGAAGTTACACAGCTTGCCCGACTCTACCGGCGACTCCGGTGGCTCCTGCGACACATCCGTATATGTAGTGCTGCAGATAAGCTGCGGTGCGTACAGTAGAGCCAGCTCTAGCAGGCCACCTGGCGGTACACCTGTTCCGTGTAGAGCACGCCACGGAAGTTACACGGCTTGCCCGACTCTACCGGCGGCTCCTGTGGCTCCTGCGACACATCCGTATATGTAGTGCTGCAGATAAGCTGCGGTGCGCACAGTAGAGCCAGCTCTAGCAGGCCATCCAACGGTGGTACAGCTTTCACGACTCTACCGGCGACTCTGGCTACTCCTGTGGCATTTCACTAAATGTAGTGCCATAGCTAAGATGTAAGATGTATGGAATGTAAGCTTTTGATTAGAGGTGGTTGCGTGTATGCAGTTTTAGCAGGCGGCGTTTCTTTTAAGTAGAGCACACCACATATTTTAGACATATTTTTCTGATTCTACCAGTGACTCAGGTAACTCCTGCAACAACTATCTACATTTAGTTGTGCAATTATGATGAGTCGAAGACAGGTATAGCAGACCTAGTCGGAACTCCTAGGAGTACAACTGGTCCACGTAGATATACTCGTGGTACCTAACCACACAGCTTGCCTGATTTTAGCGACCAAAGCGGGTTAGCACCAGCAGCACAGCGGTAAAGAGCACTTCGCGGTGGTTACATAGCTTGGTTGACTGCCGGGGACTCTGGTAACAAATCGTACCACACACAAAATATCCAACCAACTTCCAAGTCACCGTTATTACAAGATCAACGTCAATATGACAGAAGGTGATATCGAATCATGGAGGTTATTTCTTCACCTCCATGTGTCGAATATGTTTCCTATTTTTGGTGTAACGAGTTAAAATAGGTATATCTACCTACGTACTAACGAAATTATTAATTATTGATGAAAGATGATTGAGATTAAAAATTAAAAACATTGCGTAATGCTGCGCGATGTCACAACAAATTTGTAACATCCGTAAACTTACAAGTAGTAACTTGTAATCGTAGGGAATGAAATATTTTGAAAAGATTTAGCTGAACTAACCTAACCCAATTACATTTAATTCACCTATATAATCTATAACAGAACCTTGTAAGATGGTTCTTCTCAAAGCGTTTTACGTAGGATAACATAACAAGGTATCTAGGATACTTGAAATCTTAAGGTTATCACAAATATAATGCGACATAACTATGTTTACATTGTAAATGATGTTAGATTAAAATACCTCGCACACGTAGAAGTCGGGTCTCGAGCATTCGAGGTCCCGCGAGATCAGCCGGGAACGCTCCGGGCTCCAGGTTGTTCTGGAAAATTTATTTGTGTTCCTTTCGTTTAAGGAAGTGGATACCTGTGAATAGAAAACAACATTTCGCTTTAATCATTTGGTTATTTCCTAGTAGCAATTTGTACCCAACAATTGAATTGGCAACCAAGTGTCTGCGCGACCGTTATGTGTAAGTTCTAAATTTGGAAATATTCCGAAATCAAAACTAAACTCCTCATCGACTTTTACCCCATTACGAAAAAAAATCCCCTCATTCTGGTAAAATACCAAACACCACATAGTAAACCTTGCAAGTTACACTGACCTACAGAAAAATAGTTCCGATGATCCTGTATATTGTTAGCTGTTGCTCGCGGCAGCTAATCACGCCTCAGATGACCAATTATCCAAGACCAGAGATAACCCCAAAATAAATTAAATCAAAAGTTTGTTAAAAAACTATTAAAATTCTCATCAAACTATTCAATATTTATTGTCTGCGGCATCCATTAGCGATTTTTCGATACTTTAGTGATTTGTAACTTGTATATACTCGGGCTCTGTTTAAAATAATCTGGACCTCGCAATAGTTAAGACCCATCCGGACACCTGGAGTACAAACAATATTTTAATCAAAATCGCTCAAGCCTTTAGGTAGAGAAGAATTACGAGCATACGCACCCCGGAATTTTATACATCACGCGAGTGAACAGTGGAGTTAAATGTTCATATCATTCGTTCATGAGTGTATGTAATGTACCTAAAGGATGAATAAAAATGAAAATGAAATAACTTGAGAACCACTCACTCGATTTGTATACTGGTTTTATGGTGAATGGGCAATAGGCAGGGCAGGCATGGGGTCTTGGCATGGCGCCCAATTCCTTCGGGAATGCGGTGTATTGGGCTCATATAATGACGGTGGGTGTGGGTACATTCACATCCAGTTACATAAAAAAAGATATATGTAAATATTGTTGGGTATTATACTTTGCCGGTCGTACGAAAAATACCTAATATGATGCCAGTTCCTTATTCAAAGGAAAAGTCGGATGTAACTGCGTCTTTACTACCTACACCTTCCTTGGTGTTTTTACCTTTTGCGGTGTTTTTTGCATTATTTAGAAATATCCCAGTAATTTAAAAGAGCTAATAATAAAGACAATGGCAGCCCCTGAAAAAAAAATACAAATTTTCGGGTCGTATTGTCATTATTGATTCCAAAATTATTTCAGTTTCAGAAAAAAATATTCGTTTCCGGAATAAAAAAATAAGAAAAAGGAAATTATGCTCAATATTATCTTATCTATACGGATATATTTATATCTGACTATTTGTGGCATATCCCTAGCTTCGTTGTGTCACCTCGGAGATGTCTCATAAATTTCAGGTCATTTACCTAAATTTAGTCGGACTATCATACAGATGACAATCACCGCACAACGCAACAGTCTCTAAATGTCGATGGTCTCTAATGATTGCCTAACCATATCTTCTACACTATTTATTTAAAGACCGACGAATGTCACGACCAAAAACGTTTTCAGATTGTTTTCAAAATCTAAATGTAGATGTCGCTGCAACTCAAATTAATGAGATAACCGTAATGTCATATCCATTAAATACATAAACATTATCAATCTCTACTATACAATTACTGCCAGCTTATGTTCCATAGTTTTGGGTGCAGTCTTCTTCACTTATGCGAACAGCGAGGGCACCTCTCTGTGTTAACGATACTCACCTCCAGAACTTGCAAAAATCCCAACAGAACCACCAACAAGGTGTCGTATCGCGTGCATTTCCACATTTCCTCTTCACGCCACAGGCTTCACACAAACACAATGATCACAACACTTTTTCACTAATTATTGCCACACTCGCCCTAACACGTCACGACAGCGGATTCCTAGCCCGCGTGTTCCTACGTCAGGGCCGGCCGCGCCGCCCCGCGCCGCCACCTCCTGAGGCTACAATGGCGTTGATGTTGACACAAGACAGGTGTGCGCGGCACATTCATGCGACAGCGCGAGCCGACTCGCAAATTGTGTTTACAAATTACTGTTGTTTCAATAAGCCTATAAATCGACACTGTATATCCGTGATTTCCGCTCAAAATTAACTAAAACCACACGATACGAGAAAAGTTTTTCGCAAGTTTCGCTAAATATTTGCGAGCAATTAATGGATTATTATAATAGAGTAATCTTATCATTATTATCGAAAGAGCACTGATTTATTTTTCATTATCAAGCGATTGTCCAAGTGTTGGATGACGGTAGTGTTAAATATGTGTGAATATTAGTAAAGATAACAATAAGGCTGAGATCCTTGTGTAGAAGAAACGGATTCAAATCCCAGGAGTACGCCGATCTTCCTATTTCATTGATTTGTGCAGGTTTCTTTAAAATGCGGGAATTTCTATGGTTCTGAACTCTATATCTGATGGCCCTAATAGAGCGTCGCTTGACCCGAAGGTCTTCATTCGGAGTAGCAGGTCTATTCTAGGCATTCCATGCTTAGGAGTCCGAAATGATTTCGGGCGAGAAATAAAGCGTGCTCAGAAATATTTGATTGAATTAAGAAAATCGCTCTGACGATCTGTAAAAGCAGTTTTCTCGACCGTAAACATATCTGATTTGGAAATCTGATTTTGGGAATTATGGCAAGGCTTCTAGAATAGGCTTCCTGGTGTGTTCCCAGATAGCAAGGGCGGTTGCCGCAAGTTTGCTGATCTGTGATTTTAACTTGTTTCGTAAAATTTGCCGGTTTCAATATTATGTTAAACTTGTCAAGATTTAGGGCCGAGTGCACGAAAGGACAAAAAATCAAAATCAACGTCAACGTCTGATCAAACATGTCACTTTGTGTTGAAAGTATGGAAGAAACTCTATGCGGATCACTAAAAGGGACGTGTTTAAACATTGATTAACTCAGCCGTCTCTTCGTGCAACCGGGGCTTAAACTTGTATGATTTGTTTCAGGCCAAATACTAAATTTTACCACACACTAGAATGGAAGGTCCATCCCAAACATCCGATATACTGCAGAGCTCGGACGAGCCTCGTTTGCGTTGTTACATCATGTTAAACGTATATAGGTCTCCTTTTCTACAAGAATATTGGTAAGTTCATTTCTTGTAGGTTTAATCCACTACAGTCGCCTTCAGAGTGAACTGTCAACATTTAATACGGGATTATCAGCGGACTAACCATACAAAATGCGACTTCGTACGGACATAAATCGCGTATTAAAGTTGGTTCGCCCACTCTGAATACTACTTATAATTATTAAGGGCCTGGTACTAGCCAAATCGCAAAGTTAGACGAGGCACCCCAAGTTAACTAACTAAGTCTGACGATTATAAGTGTCATTCTTACAATATATGATTCCTTGTCTAGGAATCGAATTATTTTCGTTAATTTATGTTTCCTTTTTCTATACAAAATACATTGCGGAAACGGTGTCCATTTCCGAACTTTTTTGACTAAATGTAGAAATCTAAAAGCAAATGGATTTTTTTGTTTATGCATATATGCTGTTTTTGCTTATATCTAGAAATCGAATTACTTTCAGATTTCTAATGAGAAAAATCAACTTTTTTATTTTTATTATTATTTAAATAAATGATGGAATAAAAAAATATTAACAATCCATTATCAGTCTGGAGTTCTATTTGGATTTGCTGAAGCGTTTCACTACATATTATTACATTTGTTAAAAAGTGCATTTGTATGGCGCGAGTAGTTGGCTAGTCCTAGCGCCTTAAACAGGAAACCTTATTAAATCATGGCTTAACCCCGCCTAGGTTGGTAGCGTCGCATTGGATAAATGATGGTCGAAGCGGTAATTAAAAATTGTCCGTGTTTCCATTCAGTTCAATGTACCTGTGCAATGTAAGGTAGATTTTGTAATGCCACTTATATCAATAATTACTGTAGGTGTGGTATAAGCCATTTATGTATATCTAAAAAGAGGATTAAAACCAAATATTATGCTTTAGGTTATCTAATGGCATGCTACATAAAGTCACGCATAATCTTACCTACTGGATTAGTTAATTCGCAGGAGATAATGTACCGTACGCATTTCCTATGCCGATATATTTTTTTATAAATTACACCTCACAACAAACTCTAAATTTAATATAGCTATTATATTTATATTGACGAATTTATTTCTTATATATTATATTTAGATAGTTGTTATCACAAACCTTTTATTCACACTTTGCATCCAGCTCAAATAACAAAAAAAAGGAAAATGTTGATGGGTGTGCTGAGTTGAACCGGTTGTGCTGAGAGACCTTGCCAAGGTGCTCAGAAAAAACAAATCCATCTCACCTTGCGGGCGTGGTGCTCAGCGAGGCGCCATACCAGGCTATCGCTGAGATATCGAGCTTGTTCAAATTACTTTTGAAGACTCCGAGGTTATAGATTTGAGGAAAGGCCGGCCGGCAGACGGTTCCATATCCTGGCGGTGCGGTAGAGAAATAAGTTTTTCAAACGGTTCATTCTGAAAAGCCTAATGTCAATCACGAGGAGGTGCTCTGATTCTTTGCGGCGGGTATTCCGGATATAGGTTGCATGGGGAGTTATAAGAGATGCCAGTTCCTCAGAGCAACGTCCATGATAGAACCTGTAGAACAGACTGAGCGACCCTACAAACCGTTTGTGGCTCAGGCACTAGGAGCCAACGGTAGGCCAACGGTGAGCTGTGGGTCACATGGATCACTAATACCACACCCATCGTCATGACACTAGCCCAACGAAGCCGAAGGAATTATGTGCCATGCTAGGACCCCCCTGTATGAGCATGGCTACATTAAACTGGATAGAAAACACAGACAATAGTCTGCCGTCTGTCAGCGGGTGCCTTTCCTCATACCTATAACCTGGGAGCCTGCAAGCAAGCGTAATTTGAACGTGCTCGATAGCTCAGCGATGGTCCGCAAATCCGCTGGCACGGTTCCTCGCTGAGCGTGGTTTCACGAGCCGAGGTATTTTTGGCTTTTCTAAGCAGCTTTAGAACTCAGCACAGCTACCCGTACCGGTTTCTCATTAAAAAAATAAGTCATGGGATCTCCTGTGGACTATTGTAACTTCCGTTCGCTTATTTGCGTTTCATTGCAAACTTTTTGATAATCCGAAACGTCTGTGAAGAAGCTGGAAAATGATATTATGTTTTCCAATATTATATTATTCAATAGCTATATAGGTAATCCCATATGGCTGGCCTGCGGTTTTAGCATTGGACGATGCATAATAATATTAAACTTGTTATCTTTCTCGCCGACCTCCGATATAATCTACCAACGTTAATGCACCTTAGAATTTCTTTATCAAGCTCGAAAACAAGAAGGTTGACAAAAAGATCAGCTAATCTTGACCAAAGTTCGAAGCGACTAGAATAACAAAATACGTTTATTTATATAATAAAGCTTAATCGTATGATATTAATTAAGTATATCAGAAAATTATGATAAGCATTGATTCAGTTTTGAATTTTATATAGGTATATATTTACACGATAGGTTCCTATGGGGTTGAAAAGTTGGTCTACAATTGCATAGGTTGTTCCCATGGTTGTTCCCGTATCGTAAATTTAGAACCATGGATAAAACCGGCCAAGTGCGAGTCGGACTCGCACACGAAGGGTTCCGTCCATCGTACAAGATTTAACAAAAATAAACAGGTGGTTTTTTGTATGGGGCCTCCCTTTAATTATTATTATTTATTTATTTAAGCTATTTGTTGTTATAGCGGCAAAATAAATACACACTCTGTAAAAAATCAGCTGTCTACCTATTAAGGTTCATGAGATACAGCCCTGTGACAGGCGGAGGGACGGACGGACGGAAGGACGGACGGACATCCAAGGCTTAGTAATAGGGTTCCGTTGACACCCTTTTGGTACGGAAACCTAAAAAAAGGAAGGAGATATGGCATCAAGCGCGCCTACTATGGGACCCGCCCGCAGTCTGCAATTTTCAAAAACTACGTAATTAAACGTACATGCCACATGCAAATATAGTCGCAGATGTATCGGAGGTTTCGTGTGGGTGGGAACTACCTCTATCCTCCGTGGTAGGAACTGACTTGACGAACGCATTTTTAGAGCACATTCGCGCGCGGTGATGATGTTTCGACTGTGTGGCATACGACGCGTATTCCCCCATACAATTATATGGTCATCTTGACTGTACAGCGGCGACGCGATATCGACCGCATGCCACCACAGAATAACTAATAGTGATGCCACTTGTTCCTTTCGCTAATTATGACCACGAGCTCGGCTACGTTGTACTGGAAGGAAAACATGGACAATTTTCATTGCCGCTACGACTATTGTTCATTCAATACGATGGTGCTAACCCGGGCGGGATTAACCCTACTATCTTGTAAGTAAGAAAACGAGCCCAAAATTGTCACCCATCTAGAATCCAACCGTGCTCAGAGTTGCTTCACCCGCTTATCAAACCGCAAGGCGTCACCAATGAGACCGACGAGGTTGCTATAATCGTTGTTGTATGCCCCTAAAAAATCATTGGACTTTTTATATTTGCCATCTGTAAGCTTGTAGGCACCCGGCGTAGTTTTAAATTATTAGGGTTCCGAATTTATTACATTAAGGGCCTTTTTTACCTAATTCTGATTAGCTTAATCGTCACATGTTAAGGGCCTTTCTTAGCAGCTTGCAATCAATACCAGTACAAGATAATCAGTACTTAATTAATAAAGGACCTTTAAGTGTCGGTTAAAATAAATAAGAACTTGGTGAAAACCATTGACAAGAATTGTCTCGACAGATAGAAACTTAGCACCGGTGTAAACTACGATAAAGTAAAAACATAACATGTAAACCTTCTACGTTGTTGCACATTAGCAAAAAACCCGACTGCGTAAAAAAATTAAAGTAAAAATATAAAAATTTCAAATTTAGGTAAAATAGAGAAATAAGCTGAAAAATTAAAGATTTTTTGTTTTTTGAATGATCATGGTTGACAGTATTCACAAACGCAGTCGGAGGCAAAATACCAAATGAGTTGATGGTGTATCTATGCAAATTTCATGATGATCGGTTGAGTCTTAGATGAAAAAGATTTTTTCATCTAAGAACGTATTTTTCATCTAAGGGTTGAGTAAGAAAACAAACAAGAAAACTCAAGTCACTCATTAAAAACATTTTGGTCGTATGGCAGATATATATAATGTTTTTTAGGATCAAGGGTGCTGATAGCCGATGTAGCTTATGTTTTTATTCGACTTAGGGCTGATTTTTCAATAGTCTGATAATCAGCCAGATAACTATTCGACGGATTTATTTACGGCTTTAATTATCCTTCCGTTATAGTAAGTCCTTATTTTTACAGTACAGAATAAGCAAACTATGTAATGAATGCAGGGACCACTATGACATATATGCGGACCCACCTGGAAAATAAAATATATTATAGGAAATACTGTAATTCTGTGTTAAGTATTTAGTCTAATTATTTCCATGCATTGAAATTTTAGTTAAGACGTGTATTCTGTGTTTATTTTTATTCACCTTTTAGGTATATAGTTTCTTGTTTAAATTACACTTACTTTATGTGCATTCCATCTATTTTATCTGCAGTGTTCGGCTCTAGTGGAGTAGAGTACACAAACTTTAAATATTATAAGTGCGTATATTATTTTGTTTTATATGTGTATAACTCTATTGTGGAAAGTGTGAAATAAATAAATATGTGGGTCGAGGTCCACCACCACCAATCTAATGTGGGGGATAATGTAGGTACTTTGAAGCTTATGAAATGTTACAAATGTGCCTCCTAAGAGCATCAAAATAAATGGTACAGGATTCAATCTGTGCACCAACTCTATTATTTTGAACAATATAATGTGTGAATAATATGTGACAAGTTCCGGACTTGTTTTCAAAAGGAATGGAACTTTGGCAAATTCGTGCTATTCCTTTCCACTGCTCCCAATGACTGTAGTCAAATTGGTATTGATAAATTCAACTTTCGATATGCATGTGGAAAGATCATTGTTAACCGCAAGTTTAGGAAGATTCATGCAAACTATCGCAACTTGATTCTCGGTATTTTATTTGCGTTATCACTCTGTAGGTGAAGTTGTAAGTCTTGACAATCTCGTTGTTATTGAACCACGAAACTTTGCAAAACAATGTTTATATATACGAATGACTAGCTGATTGGCGAAAGATAGTGTAGCTGATTCGCAATGAGCCTTCGGTGACGTCTCGGTCGACGAAACTCCAATTCATCCATATGAAGCTTCCATAAGGGTCAAAGTGGCTTGACGTGCCTAGACATAACATATACGACTGGGTGCACGAGCGTGATAAATGTAACATCCGTGAAATTGTATAAATAAAAATCGAAGATAATGAAAATAATAATACATTCAGACCATGACCTAATATATCTCCCTGCCTTCCAATTAATTTTCATAATAAAGATATAATATTTAATTGGAGTGCCATAAAAAAAATCGTGTTATAAAGTATGTCCAAGCAAAAACTTGAATTTCGAATCGCGCCCTATTTTCGACTGTTAATTGTTGAGTCAGCCATCTTTGTTTCTTTAATTTAAACATAGGCATTTACGTGCATAATGGTGCGTTACAGCATGGAAGAACGTTTATTAATTGAGAATAACATTTTACTTGACGATTCGCAAGTTATGTGGTAATTTCTGCGTGCATAATCGCCCTTGCGGCCTGTTGTTGACAATTTGATCAAACGACTTGAGATGACGTTTTCATTGAAAGACGAAAGAGACCTTACCCTATCGGCCCAAAAGATCGGCGGTAAATATCGCAGCTGTGAGGCATATTGTGGCAGCACCACCAAACATCTCCACTCGACATCATTGCCAGGACTAAACCTAAATCGCAGCACTCTTCAACGGATTTTCATAAAATATTCACACAAGGATTTACCTTATAAGTGCAGCTGACTCAACAGCTGTAGAGAAAGGATCATAGACAGCGCAGAAACCATACCAACTGGATCTTGGAACAACTGCAAACTGACGATGATTTCCACATCAAAATCATATTTAGTGACGAGGCTCATTTCCACCTCAAAAGCTTCGTTAACGAACCGAATTTTGTATGTGGATAGATGAAAATCTACGTATCATTCAAGAACTTCCTTCACAAAAACTGACATTTTGTGTGCCATGAGGGCAGGAGGGATATAGACTGGTTCACTTTTCCCTATAATTTCAATTTTAACCATTTTTGGTAATATTTTGCCAGTGTGGAGTCAAAGCGAATAACTGGAATGTGACTTTATTTCTCGGAAACATAAGTTTATCGAATTTGACAAGGAAAACATTTCCGTAACCTTGAATTCGCGCTGCAGTTAATGGTAGGCTGATTGCACTCGATGCATGCGGATGTGTTCGAGTTTGTCGTTAGGGGTAAACCCAGAGCGCTCATGTATGACTTGTCGCCTAAACACAGAAAACCTTGCCTGGTGCATTGCTTACAAAATATCCCTAGGTTACCGCCACGATGTAGGATGACTCAACGTGGGAAATTGTGTTTAGATTTTATATGAGGAAATTCGTTCACCTGATAATGGATGCTAATGGTTCATTGATTACGATTGGTACAAACATTTTGATATGAAGACGGCCGTAAGATGAACGAGAGGTATGTGCAGCCAAAATATATCGCCTACGGATGACATCATCCATAAAATCAAAGAAATTGTGTTTTCCAATCGCTGTTAAAAGCGAATTAGATAATTTACGATTAGATCCGTACTTTCTATCTATCTTTTTCTTCTTTTTCTATCTTTTTTTTCAGTTTGTTTTCAGTATTAGCCGTATTTATAAGTAAATTTGTTCATATGACAAGGTTTTCAATTAAAAAAAATATGCCATTGGTTGGGTTTTATAACTATGATGGTAATTTTTATATATATATGATTAAATCCCTTTATTCATACATACATAACATGTGTAGGTAGCTATTATGTATTTTGTATCAGATTGCATAGGGTTGATTTGTTGTTTTTATGAAAACTTTTTTCTAACCAAACTATTTTTTTTGGAGCAGGAAAAACCTGCTCCCACAAAGTCCCAAAAATTATAGCACTACATGATTTAGATGAAAAAGAATGGATACGGTACCTCCATAATGACAATAGTTCAAAAGCGTTCCTATTTTTAAAAAAACTCACACACCTATACTTTTACATGCACACCAAACTCTAATACGTAAAGGGTAATAGAGCAGGACCAAGGTATAAGGAAATGCATCATGCGAAAAAGTGACAAATAGATTCATCTAATCGCGGAAGAATGAAATGAGACAACAATTTCCTTAAATTGAATTAGTTATAGCATGAGAAAAAGGGATGGTGACATTTGTGACGTCTGGTCGTAGATATAGTGCAAAATCCATCCTAAACCATCATGACACATTAACGATGCGCGCATGCTAAGCCCTTTGACCAGAATGGCGCGTCAAAACTAAATGAAAAATGAAAGTGAAAACGGCAGGGTTGCCAAAAATGATCACAAAAATAAATAACAATAAATTGTATTGTACATTAAAATATTAAGGTTCCTATTTAGTGATAGTGGTCAGAACAAGTAGTACCGTTATTGTATAGTTAATAGGGAATGCAATCCCGATCCCGCGGGATCCCGATCTCGCGAGATCTCGTGTAATTTTTTCGGGATCAATCCCGACGCATCATATGACGAGATCCCGTTCGAGATTGACGGGATTGGGCGGCAGTGGTCAGCGACACTATACACGTCCACTCGGGGCGCAAGCGGCGTGCTGGCTGACTGACGACCGCGAGCGGCAGGAACGCCAAACAGCGTTAGAAAACTATTCCGACTATTTCCGAATATTAGCGACAGGTGACGACTGTATATGCGCGCGGAGAGGCAGTCATTTGTTTGTTTACGTTCGTCATTGTTTTAGTTGTGCAGTTGTTATTAAATTATTTTTTAATTTTCAAAATCACTCGTAGGTAACTACTTCCTAATTTCCTTGAAATATACTTATTGTTTTGATTACCTAATTTACCTATGTTAATTTCCTTAAAACCTGATAATTATTTAGTTGGTGAGATTAAAGAATAAAGGTTTTTATTTTCTTTCGAGTAATATGTTATTTTAGTTAACCTCGCTATCACAAACAAGCAGTTATTAGCTTTTTTAGTCATCCGAATTTAACATTTTTTTAAAACTAGACGGGATCCCGAAAATTCCGGGATCCCGCGGGATTGATATTTCTAATCTCGTAAATTTGCAATCTCGAGTCGGGATTGCGTTCCCTAATAGTTAACAAGGCATCAAATAATCTTTTCGCGAATTTGCAAGCGGGAAAATGAAAAAAATATTAATCGAATCATTCTTTAAACCATCGTTTTTCTGAGTAAAAATTATCGATATTAAGGATAAATTAATAAAGTCGAATATACACAATTAATAAATATTGAAATCATTAAATAAAATAAACACAAAGAGGGAATCATTAATGTATTGCAAGTATGGGTCAAACATTGCAAAACAAATAATATTGATTATTCTTGAATTGTCCATGTTTGCATTTTATTGCTAAAAATAGTCCAAATAATAGTCAGTACAGTGTTATGTACAACCTGTTGATGATTATTGCCGTTCGCCGTAAATGTGTGATGGTATTTTGATAAACCACTAAGTTCTTTCTTTTTACGATTTTTTTAATTTCCTTCAAATAGGTTCAGTTTATTACGCTTTTGTCCTTTTGTGGCGGCTTTAATCCCCGGATTGGTTTTATGTATATGATAAAGTTTTACATTTACATATTTTTCGATAATAGCCCTAAGAAGATGGAGTATATGATTAAATGTAGCAGGTTGAAGAAATGAATACGCATTCAATGACAAACGGACATTAGAGCCAAGAAACGACTTGCGAATTTTAATCTTTATGGAAACGAGCTGTCTGTCACATGTAAAATTTTGACCATTTTCAAGGATGTACCTTTTTATCACAGCCTCATACAAACATCCTAAACGACATTATAAAAAATAATGAACAGTACGTAGACTATTGTTTTGTGGCAGCCCTACTTGTTTTTAAAATAAAATTTAGTTCAATATATAATACTGAAATGAAAACAAAAATTAAAATCGAACTGACAATTTAAGTTTGCTTGTGCCAACCCTGTTTGCGCCTTTACAACACGTAAAAGGTTTCAGGTCAACTAAACTAAAAATATACTGAATATGCTTTTACCTACACATGGAATGTGATTCCATTGCTCTTGTTGTGCTTATTAGTGTTATTTCGACATTTGTCAACCACACAAGAAATTTTGAAGGCATTTTGTTGATATTTTAAAATATTGCCCAACTGACGCGCATGGATTGACGTTTGACACCGACTGAGAGCATATGAGCTGACTGAGCGTATTTTTGACGAACTGTATAATTTTTTTAGTCCCCTATCCATTCCTTTTTCATCTAAGTACATGAGCGCGTTTTTCGGAAGGAAGCTAGACGGGAAAATGAGTCCGACATTTGGCTGTCAAAGAGACAGCGAAACTTGTGCTGTCAAAAAGACAGTGATACTTTTGCTGTCAAATAACGGAGTCGTGAGCGATTTTGATGCAATTTTCAGGCAATATTCCGATTAGCCCAGCGGGTGATCCTGTGCACTTTGGAAGTTTACAAGCTCCGCTCGGGTGAATGTTTGGAAGCGGTGTTTCTAAACTTGCGAACATTCAACTGAGCGGAACTTCTTAGCTTCCAAACTGCACCGCATCACGGTCCAACCCATGGGTCCAACACATATCAGGGTTATTTCAGTCCAGAAAACCGCTTTCATAGCGGTTGTTAAAGCGGTTTTCTCGAACCTTGAATCATTGGAATACCGCGCGTGTGTTTTCTCAGCTCCAAGATTCAGTGCTGAGTACGGAATTCTAAGAATAGGCCTAGAGATCTGTATGTATTTTCTGATTTATATTTAGTATGGTAAGCCGGGGGGAATATGGCGGGTGGGTTTACAACTTTGACAAAGAATGCACTGTGTTGAACTTTCCCCTTATCTGGTTAACTTTTAAAATAATGAGCACGTATTCACGTAACAAGTGATTAACTAATGAAATTATATCATCATATTTAGATAACCTCTTGCTACGTCATGATCCGATCGGAATATACGGTCGCGATTTCAGCAAAATCATTGTGCGCGTATTTTTTTAATTTCTTATGAAATACGACATTGAATTTTTTTATATTATATGTATATTAGTAAGATTTATCAGTTATGTGCTTGCGCTGCCTTATTATGATAGAACGGTAGCGAGCATACACAGAACGAAAAGTACCTGCTTGGCTCTTTGAACTCGATACAGCGGCGTTCCGTGGGTCTCGTCGACAACCCCGAGGCAATCCTAGGGACCCTCCAACGAACCTTCGAACCGAAGCCTTCGTTACCCTTTCCACCATCGCTCAACGCGCAGCAACAGGCATTGCTTCCATTCTGCCCTCCTACGGCCTTCCACCCGACTCGTGTGACTGGGTGGCTGACTTTGTGCATGGGTGTGACATAAAAGTCGGCTGGTGCTCCAAAGCCACAACAGTGAATGCCGGCGTACCGCAAGGCTCCGTATTGCCCCCAAGTCTTTTTCTGTTGCAAATAAGTGGTCTGTTTGATTTGGACGATATGGCTTGCTGATTGTACGTATCCTAGGGCTTAGAGAACGTACATCCCGTAGGATTTCTTGCTGTTTTGACAGGCAGGGAATGCATTTACTGTCGGAATTACTCGAATTTAACCAACCCACCTTATTAATCCTTTAATTAAAGGGTCGTTTAACGATCGAATGCGTGCCTTGCCGCATACTATACATAAGTATTGGCAACTTATAGTCCTTCAAACGTGGTGTGAAGAAGCAATTGGCCGGTCGGCATGGTTTTCGCAGCCCCTTCGAAAGTTCGAAGGGCGATGGGCGTCGTCGGTCACGTCTTTGAAGGCCTGGCGTACGCCAAATATCGCGATATACATAAAAAAATACTTTTCGCACCGTACATACAATACGTATATGACCGATCTATATCGATACTATTATATGCATGTTATTCCAATAGGTCGTCCGCAAAATATTATGTTTCTTGAGCGATGATATGCGAATTGTATTGTTGCGTCAGCGATGATACACAGTGGGCCACAGATTATACGAGTTAAAGTTTATCGATGAGATATCGACATTACGCCTCGCCCAGCGGAGCTCGACACTTGAACTCCCTTCAAATTCTTTCCTTGAATGGGCTTCGGTGTATTTCAGGGCATATCGTCTTCTCCGTTCATAGGGCTCTGTGCACCCGACTTTTAGATAGTTACGCAGTTCTAGCCAGAATCTCATGCAGCAATATTTTTCGTACTTTATCGTGCAGTGAGTTGCTCTCAAACTGTAATACTCTTCCTGTTTCTGTAGATGAAATTTAATTGTTTAATATCTGTAAGAATAAAAAAAAAATTGTATTTACCGCGTTTTTAAAACGGACTAATTTCTCGAAAACGAAAAACAAAGAAACCACTCTTACTTACCATTATCTATTGAACCGCACGTTTTTTGTTTTCGAGAAATTAACGATCTTTTATAATATCGTGCTTGATATTGTATTGCCATGTAGGTAGGTCTGCGCAATGTTTACAATTTAATGTCTTTAGCTTATCGGGAATTTGTTAAATCGATTCAGATAGATAATCAAATATAACAACAGACACATAAGTAATCCACCTAATAAAAAGCGTCAGTAAAACAGAATAGCAAGAAAGAGAGTAAACAAAACCTTGTTAAAAATACATGTAGATCTCAATCAAATAATTCACGTAATGGACGAAATTAAACGAATCCCCAATTATGCTACGGTCACAGGTGAGTTTTTTTTTTATGCGGGTTCTACAATTTACATTTTAGTTATTTGATTATTTGGTATATTTGTTTTCTTACATTGTTTTCTTTACTAAACATTAATTGTAAGCTGTAACAAACTTTACAAATAGAAACAAAACAAAAAATCTCTTGATTATCTTTCAGATTAACTGATAACGACCCTTGCTTGCCTTGGCCAAATGGCCGAAAACAACGCTTGTAACTAATTTTATGAAAGTCGTTTAGCCCCTTTTTTTAATAAAATTGTGATGAAAATGTAAGAATAACAGTAAGAACGACTGTCTACTTGTTTAATACATTCGAGTTTATGTATACTTTTTAACCGCGACTTCGTTCGAGTGGTGAAAAGCATTATCTCTCGGTAATCGCATGTTTAATCCGGATGATAATCGGAGGGAGAAAATATAATTAGATTTTTAAAAATGGTGTGAAGAAGCACCTGACCTGTAATACACGTCATTACAGGTCAGGTGCTTCTTCACACCATTTTTAAAAATGTAATTATATTTTATATATTGGGCTAATATCATGTCACTAGGTGTGGTATAAACCACCCATCCATCTTTGTGACGTAATTTATTGCAGTTTGACTACCAAAAGTTTAAATAAATAAAATGAAATGAAATCAGTAAAATGAAATCAGTCACTACAATGGTATTTCGCTTTCGCTTTCATGAGTAGACCACTGGTCCTCTCGCGCAGTCGAAATTTCGGATTTCGAAAGCGGTCTAAACCAACGGTTTCATAGCAGTTTGAATGCTATGAAACCGTTGGTGAATGCTGAAAAATTGGCTTTTCCGAAGATTTTCGCGGTTGACTTTAGGAATGAAATCCGAAAGATAATTCATAATGTACATTTATGTTTGTTTTCAAATTATGCAAAATTATATTTAAAGAAATCTACGGATATGATAAATCGCCTACATTTCCATGCACGATCCAAGATTTACACTAAGGAACCTCCAAATAATAAATGATTCTGTTATTTTTAAATATATTTCTCAAAACATGTTTTTTATGACAATTTGTTGGCGAGGGGCCCGTCACTGCTGGACATGTGAGCCTCAAGACCACATAAATCAGAATATTCCGATTTCTGTGCTCAAGACGCACTATTTGCGACGGGACCCTAAAAGTCTGGTCTAGATTATCTAGTAACCTTTTAAATCTTTTAAAATACAAAGAATTGCCATATCAAACATTTGCATGCCTTTCAAAATAAAAACCATTAGTGCAACACATTTGTCAATAACAAGCATTTACCTCGAATTCTAAAATAATTTCTATCAAAAAGTAAAGGGTGTCCCAGAAGTAAAAATACTTTTCTCAAAATCAAAGTAGCCACAGAAAACGTTTTGACACGTAAAATAAATGATTGTCATGGTAACCATACATAACTAATCTATCAAAATATGCGGGTTTTAAAACCGTCTTGCATTTTTTTTTAATAAATGGAGCCGAACAAAAATTGTTTTCAAAGATAGTGATTCATTACTATTTTTTTCATGACAAATCTGAGACTCTTCATGTTATTGAAGAGGGAGCAAGAAGAATTAGTATGTACGTTACGAAGAAACGAAAGAGACCGATTTAAAAAAAATCCGTGAAGACTAAGTCCAGTATCTACATGAAGAAATATAAGCCGAGTAAAAAATGTTTTTGAACAGGCATGTAGAACATCGGTGAGAATTGCAACGGATAAACAAAAAAATATCCAAGTCCAGTGTATCTAGATAGAAATGTAAAGTTATAGGCTTGAAAGCTTTTGCAAAATTAGCCGCTCCCAAATATGTCAAAGCATAGGAGGTGCTTGTCAAACGGGGTTGCCGGAAAGTTTATGAAAAAACTTAAAAAAAAAAACTTATAATTGATGATGAGACATATGTACCGGTTCACCCAAGCGATTTTCCTGGGAAACAATATTTCCATGGAACCCCTCGTAATTTTTTGATTATAGCAGAAAAAATCATTCCAATGGCTAAGTTTAAAAAAAAAATACCTTGTTTGGCAACCCATGAACGAAAACAGTGATGTTTCCGAACCCTATTATTTTACGGGGTCTATGAACTCCCAGATTTACCTTAGAGAGTGCATTATAAAACTTCTCATACCTTTCAAAGAAGATTAGGCTTCATACCATTACGAGTTTAAAGTTACTCAGTATTTACAGACTGGGTGTAGAGTTCTCAACTAGGCAAAAACAATGCCCCGAATTTTCCTCAAGCTCGAGGTATTGAAATTTTTTAGGACCTGTATAAAAGAGTGCCTAAAGTACACAGATATACTACAAACATTGACACCTTTAAAAAACGGATGGACTAAATTGGCCAAAAGAGTAACGGCTACACCTGGAAAAGCGGCCATGACGCGTGCTACTATTAATTTCAGAAAAACTGAATGCAAAGGTATCGCTGGAGCAACTATGATAAATATATTAACAATAAGTAACTTTTTCTTCAATTAATAAAATATTGTTAAAACTACTTTGTCACCTTACCTTTGGGACACCCCATTATATAAATATTTTGCTATACACCTACGTATCTAATCTGTGTATATGGATTAGCTGCATGTAATAGGTTGATATAAATAATGTGTTTTCTCGGTATTTCCCGGAAGCCTTTCCCCGCAGAAATGTGAACGTCTTAGTTTTCCTTCAATCTACCCCTTATCGGTAGAGGTTATCTTTATCATAGAAAAACATCGAATGCATAGAATACACTATGTTATAAAAAAAAATCTGTATTAACACACGTTCTTCCATGTTTTTAATTATGTTTTATTATAAAACATTAATTCAGCGTATTAACGGAGATATGGTTGTTAACTTAACGGTCGTTAAATTCTTAGGCAAATTTAGAGCAAAAAGATTATAACATTTTGTTGTCAGTCCACTTTTAAAAAAAAAATCCTCCCCATACATTTTTGTATATACCTACACACAAAATGCAAGGGGAGGACCCATTTTTTTATAGTACATCAGTTCGCGGAGTAAACAAAAACTAAAATGGGAAAGCATCATTAATTGTATCCACCTACAAATGTATTATTGTATTAAAAAAGGCTAATTGGAATTGAAACTAATTCGTTCATGGCCATGTAAATTATATATTTACGCGTATATTTATATAACAAACAGTGACTTGCATAACGAGGTTAAACTAAGGTCGGGCGAAGGCGTAATTCGTTTATAGTCCGATGTTGTAACACTTGGAGACTGAAAAAAGCCTGCATCAATGTTGGTTCCATTTTCGACGCAAAGTTTATTTTTTATTCCCGCAAATGCTCATTTGACTTATTTATAAAAATAAAAATCGCCCAAATGCGACCATGAATATCTGATAATGTGAATTTTTGTTTAGTAGTTCATTTTAACTAGAAGGTTGGCATACTATGCAGATACGCGAAAAGGGTAACTGATGGCCCTTAAACGTGTCCGACCTAGTAAAACCGTCTCCGTATCCAAACGATTTTACACAATTTACACCAACAATCGTGCAAATATAAATACCAGTGAATCAATGTATTAATATGATCGTATTAAAATTTAAGATAACAATAAATCTCCTGGTGGACTCCTAGTTTTCGTCTTACATGAGATGGACGGTGCGTTCGAAGATCATGGCGAAGGTTTGATCGGGTCTGACACATAAGGCACCAAGCTGCTCTCCGACCCGTGTCTTGACTTTCTGCATGGCAGCAACATATGTGAAAGCCTTGGTTGACGGTTGTTGTTCCAAAGACATGTCAGTCAATGTCGGCGAGACGCAGGTCTTCGAGCTGTCCCACACCGTCTTTTTGCTGAAAACAATATTTATCTGATTATTTTGTGCGAAAATTGGTACGTAAAAATGACAACATGGTGCTAGCCGTGCCTAGGCCGAAGCCTATCCGGCCTTAAAATAGATCATGCGGTACTGACAAGTCCAGCGCTGCCAAATCAGAGCCGGTAGTCTCAGTTGTCACCTAAATTGGCGTCACGGCAAACCGATCGACTGGCGTTTTCAAATGTATGGAGAAATTGAAGAGCGCGCGCAGTGGGCGTTAAGCGAACTAACATTTGCGAGTCCGAGCTTGATTTGACAGCATACTCAACGTTGCCGTAAATACGTCGACGTTGCCGTTTACATCCACTCCGCGTTTTCCTACAAATCGGAAGTCCGCGTTTGACTTTGACAGCTTGAAGAAGTAAAACCACAGAATATCTAGTTAAAAACTTGTATGGAGTTTGACATTTTTACGGAACTTCGAAGTTACGTAAACGCCAATTTAGGTGAGAACTGAGACTACCGGCTCTGGACTGAAGGCCCAAGTCTGAGTCAGTTGGAGTTTTCGCCAAACTTTTACGGAGAGAACCGTTGCGCAGGAGGTTAGATAATATAGGACGACAAGAAAAATAAGTAATACATAAGTCAATGCTGTAAACAGTTTCAACTTGCATAATTTTATAACCTAATCCAAACGCCTAATCCACTGATACCTAATCTTATACTGAGCTTGACTTATCACCCCACCCACATTTGTAAAAGTTAGTCGACCCGTATTTCAAATTAGCGTAAGGTGTAAATTGCGTATGCGTGCTGTATGGTGGATGATAAGGCGGCGCCTCGTTCGCTGCAGTTTGGTGCTTACATCATTCAAATTGTTTGTAAGATTTTCGTGCTGTATGGTGGATGATAAGGCGGCGGCGCCTCGTTCGTTGCAGTTTGGTGCTTACATCATTCAAATTGTTTGTAAGATTTTCGTGCTGTATGGTGGATCATAAGGCGGCGCCTCGTTCGCTGTAGTTTGGTGCTTACATCATTCAAATTGTTTGTAAGATTTTCGTGCTGTATGGTGGATCATAAGGGGGCGCCCCGTTCGCTGTAATTTGGTTCTTAAATCATTCAAATTGTTTGTAAGATTTTCGTGCTGTGTGATGGATCATAAGGCGGCGCCTCGCTCGCTGCAGTTTGGTGCTTACATTATTCAAATTGTTTGTAAGATTTTCGTGCAGTATAATGGATGATAGAGCGGCGCCTCGATCGCTTCAGTTCTGGAACTTCTAGTAGTAGGATACAAATCGACGTATTGACGACCACATTGGGATTCCCAGTGTCGATCAGACGCATGCCTGAATATAAAAATGCTGAAAGCGCTCAACAGGTGGGTTGCGCCAGTATTTTACACAGGACCAAAAACTGCTCATCTACAGGGCGCAGAATCTTGCTGCGTGGAGATTATTCGCGGCTGTATGCCGGATCAGCTAAGTGCACCTGCTTGGCTCATACAGCGCTGTGCCTTGCGTCTCGCCGAACAGCGACCGCGGAAGTACTCCACGACATGGGGACTCAATGCAAATTTCGAATGAGCAAAAAAAAGCTCATGCGGTCGATAATCGTCGCAAAAAGCACGAGGACGAAGAATGTTCACAGAACATTTTCCGAATGCGCAAAAAAACGCTCACGCGGTCGGTGGTCGTCGCAAAGCACGAGAGTGAACATGTTTTAGAACGACCAAGAAAAATAACTCGTGACGGCGATAGTAGTTGGACCTTGTGGAGGTTCGAAAACAAACAAACCGATGTTCCTAAGTTTTAGCCACGCCCAGAATTCCTCCCTGGAGGACTTTTTGACCCCCTCAGCTCCCCGCTTCCGCGACTACTCAGTAACCCGTACAATTTTAGGGCGGGCGAGATTTGACCCCGTTGGCCCCTCACATCCGCACCGTTGCTTTTTTCACCTTTTTTCCACCATTCTTTGGCCGCGCCCCACCAAATGGGGGGAGGGGGGCTCAGCCTCCGTTTGATTTTAGGCGGGGCATTTCCCCACCCCCACTTTCGCGGTCGCTGTCACCGAAGACCCTGCGTTATTACTCCGAAGAAAAATTGGGGGTCTTTCTGTGTTTTATCGTCTTTGGCATGAAAAATTCTTCTATGAGCTGAAAAACGCAATTTGTTCTTCCGATTTCTACAATCGCTAAACGCGGGACAGGTATATAGGGAATTTACACTTCCAAAATATGAACCAACCGATCCTCTAGAACCCGATCCTCTATCTGTAAGTTCGGTAAAGTGTGTAATGCTGAGGTATTTTCACCAAAGTACCTACAACTAAGTCTAAGTCAGTTGAGACCTTGAAACATGGTGTGAAGAAGCACGTGGCGTGCGGCATAGTTTTCGCCGCCGTGAATGTTCGAAAGCCCACGGGCGTCGTCGGGCACCACTCAGGGCCCAAGGAGGGCATTGTAAAATCATGGCCAAAACGGATTAAGACGACCTTATGTATCTGAGCTTCTCGAAGCTCAGGGGCGTGTAGACTTGCCTTCCACGCCATCCCCGTTCATGCACCATCTCATGTCCAATAAAAAAAATATTAGGACAGAAACCAGAACAGAACTACAGCAAGGTCACTATATAATAGTTCCCGCCAATGATTTCAAGTAATATATAAGTCAATGGTTCCCGCATTTTTAAACGGTTTTATTTAGCTCACCCCGTTTGTTTTTTTCGGATCATTTTGAAATTTAGTACATTTAACGGTCGCGCGGGCATTTCTTTCAATTCGAACTGGAGGCATTTACGTTGTTGCGCTCCGTAGCGAATTCGCTTTTTGGAAATTATCCCTAATTTTGACAACAAGGTTAACGGGCGTAAACTAGTAAACTTTTGAAAAGAAAACGAAGCTTTCAATAGCTGTTAGTTTTGGTTTGAATAAAGTAATAAATAAAGATTATGTTATATTTTTATCGTTCTCGGGATTTCGGGAGGTCATACAGTCCTTTTCATGGTATTAGGTTCATCAAATAAAAAAAAATTGGAACAAGAATCGTGAAATCCAATAAATTTGTTTTCGTCCTGATATGTAACTACAGTCATAAAGAATAAAGTTACGAGGATTTCCGTGATTTTCAAAAATAAATTAAAAACAGTATATAGATACCGATGACATCTGAAAAACATTTTTTAATGTAGGACCACAACAACATATTTTAAAAAGTGATGAATGACGCAAATAAGCTTACTTTGCCATAATAGAATTCCCGGAGCCCCTACAGGGGGTCCATTCAGAGCAAGAGTGAGTTCGAGTTCGGGAAATATATTATTATTTAATAACGGAACCGTTGTTTATACTTTCAACTTATTTACGGGACAAACCAGATTTTTACCTAACTGTAATGATGTTCTAAAAGTGTGGAAACAGTAACTATTTAAAAAAGTGAGTTGACATTTAGTGACGAATTCGAACTCACTCTTACCCTAAATGGACCCCCAGATCTTTCGTTCACGAAACACATTGCCGAAACAAATCGCTTGTCTATACTGTAGCTCGGTATCTGCTGGTACTATCATCACGTCGCATGGTGCCGGTTCCAGGCGCATGCTAGCTAAGATATTGAGGTGAGGGATCAAGAAAGCGGAGGCTATAAATGATTGAGCGTTTGCTTAGGTTCTTAGTGTATTGCAGTCCCTTTTACTAGGTAGAGTACCGTGCTGTGTTTAAAGCGTCAATGGTTTAAAGTGACTGTCGGCAAGAAGAGCGAGCTATCCGGATTCAAAATTATCTTCAAACCAACTGGTTGCTAACAATAATACCCGGATTAATTAGGTACCTACTTATTAAGACTTCATTGTATGAACAATGTATTTTTTTCGGTAGGGAGTGTGTGTGTGCGTTCTAAGTAGATTTTGGCGGGAAGTAAGTCGTCTGATCTTAATTTTTAAAAGTCATGGAGAGAGATTCAATCTCCTTATCGTTTCTTTAAATATATTATGTATTATGTCTGTCACAATTTTTGGGACTGAGAGTTATCTGTATAATCGTTATAAAGTTACAAGAAAACAATTGCGAAAAATGTAGGTAGGTACCTACACAATGGCCTAGGAAAAATATGTTAGAGCACAATACATAAGCAACTATCCTCAAATTCATGATCCCTCTTTCAGGGAAGTTATACCAAATCTTCTTAAAGTTCACTGCACCCATATTGCATCATCATCGCGGATCATTTCTGTTCCTTCATTGGGACATTCGTAGATTACACCATCAAAAGCACAAAAGCTTTAATTTAATTTCCTCTACGCTTAACACTCTTCTTTGGTCGATTAGGTTACTGCGGTCGAAGAACTAGGAGAATGAAAATAACGAGACAAAAATCTTTGCTGGGAATCAATTGTAAAAATATGTATTTATTGGTTACCTAAAGCTATCGCAATCATTATTGCATGAATCCTTGAAATATGTATTGCCTTCAAATTTATTGCATTTCAAAAATTCATATTTGGATAACAATCATAATTTATTATCATATCGTTTTATGAATAACAAACGTCTTTTTTTAATATCTCTACCTACCTACATAAGCTGTTGGAAATCCATGCTCTAGATTGCACGGACAGGATAATAGTCTCATATAAATACTGGTATGCCACGATAGTTAATCCAGTCGCAATCCAGTCACTGTGTTAGCCATTGGTGTTAGCAGAACTAGTAAGCACAGACAGTCGTATTCAGAGTGAACCTGTCAAACCCTAGTACGGGCAGTATTAGCACCGGACTAACCATACAAAAACCGGTTTAGTCCGGCGTATTAAAGTTAGTCCGCTCGCTCTGAATACTGTTGAGAAAGGTTAAAACGTGAAAAGACAATCCCTTTATTCTGTGTTTTTACAGAAGGTAAAAAATATTAGTACACGCACGCACACTGTTTGGTTCTGTAAAAAGAAATTGTTTTGTATTTTTTTTTGTAAAGAGATTTCCCAGGTAGCATACATTTATATTAAACTTACTATCTAACTTATTCTACAAGTTCCGTGCACCTTTTGGTAGTTTGTTCGATTTATATTTTAAATGTGGCGGGTGTTTTTCCAGGGTCGGCTGCGCGATCAAAACAAAACGGCTCCACCAATAAACACATCGGATCTCGTCAGCTGACAGCACTGCGCCGACGCTATAAATACGAGCACTGCTCGCACTTTGCCTCTTTTCCACGAGTGTGTAGCGAGACGCAACGCAGTGCGTCGCGGTCCGTCAGATCGAACTCGCGCGTGTGTGACAGACAGACAACATGCCGGAGACATCCAAGATGAACGGATACGCGAAGAGCAACGGTCACAGTTACGATATGGATGACGGTTCCGTCTTTCTCTTCACGTCGGAGTCGGTCGGCGAGGGACATCCAGGTGCGCCTCGCCACCCCGTGTCGGCGGCAGCGGCCTCCGCGAACATGGCCGCCCGCCAGCGCCATGTGCCTAGTTCCCGGTTCCGGCGCGGTCTGAAACGGCACCGGGAGCCCAAAGCGGCTATTGCGGAGGCCGGCGCGGCACGACTATTGCGTCATACCGTACCCGATTTGTGAATTCATTAGAATTTGTCAAAATAATGGCAACACGTGGTCGGTGGTAAATAATTTGTAAAGAGCAATGTGGAAGTGTCAACCTGCCGAGCCGGCATCGAGTGCTGGCCGCGTTAGCACCTTGGTGTCGTCAGTATTGATTTTTCGTTGACGGTTTCAGATAAGATGTGCGACCAGATCAGCGACGCCATACTTGACGCACATTTAAGGGAAGACCCGGACGCCAAGGTGGCCTGTGGTGAGAACAAATTTATCATTTCATTTACCTTATCCACGGATCAGTCCAGTTCATTTGTCTCATGTTATTTTTTGTGTTCCACAGAAACTGTCACTAAGACTGGTATGATCCTACTGTGCGGAGAAATCACTTCAAAAGCCAACGTGGACTACCAAAAGGTTGTGCGTGAGACAGTCAAGCACATCGGCTACGATGACTCCTCCAAAGGTACGTTTGGTATATGATTGGAATCTTAGTAATGAATCGGTAATCTAGTGTTGGCAGAAGGCCAAGCTGGTTAATGTCACGGGTGTCCGGCATTTCTCGCCGACACTTGACCTATATGGCAGGTCATTTGAGTATAATGAAAACTGTTATTTTGTAAATAGGATTCGATTGGCGCACGCTAAACTTGCTAGTGGCAATCGAGCAGCAGAGTCCGAACATAGCTGAGGGCGTGTACGTGGACCGCGAAGAAATAGATGTTGGCGCAGGAGACCAGGTACCAAGCGGACATTGGCTACAACCTCTTGCACTGCAACATGCTCTGCCATCGGACCATTCGATTGGGCGATAATAACATACATATTTTTGTCATTGCCTGCACATAACGACTGGGATTTTATCAAATGTAAATTTGAATAAAAGTCTAAATAACAAGACTCCAAATATAAAGTGGAATGCTGTCATATTGTGGGCTATCATTGTCATTTCGAACGGGGTTATCATTATGTTAAAGGGGTTATCATTATTCCTATCAAATTTGATGTTCCAGTTGTTAGTACTAGTTTATGACTTCAACAATACATCTTGTTTTTCTCAAGAACAGAATTCATGAACAACAATACAGAAGACATTTTTCCCGCATGCGATTTGGGCCTATGCAAAGGACAGAGTTCTTAGCTGATATCGGCCGAATCTAGAGTAAAGGGATTAAAGGAATGGGTATTTGATTTGATAGGTACTATTTCAAAACAGAAACTATGAACTCATCATTGTTGTGCGAATATGTTCGCTTTACCAAATGGTTTCACCAAATCACGGAGTGCCTTGGCCTAGCGGGTTCGTTGTATTGATGTGTGGGTACGGCTGCATGCGCGGTGCAGGGTTCGACTACAAGACGTGCAGCGTGATGCTGGCGCTCGACCAGCAGTCGCCCAACATAGCAGCAGGTGTGCACGAGAACAGAAACGACGAGGAGGTGGGCGCCGGAGACCAGGTGAGACCTGCGCCGCGCCGCACTCGCATGTATCTTTAATGCTGTTTTGTGGATGTTTTAACTGTGACCCTGTTCCGTCACAATATTCAATATTTGTCACGAGTCTATTGCATTGCATAATTACTGGAACCAAGTAAAGACTCAACTTGGAAAGAGATTTATTTGTCCAAATATTTGATGCATCAATAAATAAAAAGATTTTTGGCATGAAATACGCTAATAAAAGGAACACGGGATTAAAAAGTTGAGAGCAAGCAAATGACTAAGCCATTACTTGTATTGATCAAATATTTGTCGTTCATATAGTTCTTATTATCATTGCAGCCCCCGGCGCAAGCAAAGTCCTTCCCCTTCCTAGCGCTACCGGCTGTGCAGATACAAAATTGTATCGGAGCCGGTAGTCTCAGTTTTCACCTAAATTGGCGTTTACGTAACTTCGAAGTTCCGTAAAAACGTCAAACTCCATTTAAGTTTTTAATAGATATTCTGTGGTTTTACTTCTTCAAGCTGTCAAAGTCAAACGCGGACTTCCGATTTGTATGAAAACGCAGAGTGGACGTAAACGGCAACGTCGACGTATTTACGGCAACATTGAGTAAGCTGTCAAATCAAGCTCAGACTCGCAAATGTTAGTTCGCTTAACGCCAACTGCGCGCGCTCTTCAATTTCTCGATACATTTGAAAACTCCAGTCGATCGGTTTGCCGTAACGCCAATTTAGGTGACAACTGAGACTTCGGGTACAGATTTGGTTACTGCGCATCGCTGGCGCTTGGAATTGGAAGGAATCCACTCGCGCCAGAGGATTTACTACTATCGAACTTGGAATCTTAAGGCTGCAAACAGTAGCACGTATACATCAGATTTCAGTTGCATACGGACATTTGACAAAGGGCGACACAGTGAACGACCATAGGTCTAAGTTTTCCACGAGTACAGCCTCTAGCTGCATTCAGAGGTTTTTTGACTATTGTATTGAAGAATATTAACGCATGTGTCAGCCGAGGAGTGTTTTGCTTCGTAGAACCCAATGCAGCGCATGCGTATTACTAACATCGGTCACTACGTACTCATGCTATTATTTCTAGCCTTAAGTCAAAATAATTCATTAAAATTTAACATTAAAATAGTGTTGTGGTTTGGAAAATTGCAAAGTTCGTGTGGAAGTATGTGAAACTTGATAAGCAATGTTTTCTTACATTCATTAGCATGCTTATAGCTATCATGCAAATAGTGAAGCTAGAAATAAAATATAAAAACAAAGGATCCAGTAGTACTACTGCTGGTCCTACTCGGAAGTGATAACTCGTGAAGCGAGACAGTTTTGTATCGCTCGCAGCGGCTGCCAGCATGGAAACACTAATGCATGCATAGAAGACTTATGATGCCTTAGCTCTTTGTGCCTTACCTATATAAATGCTGTCTCAGCTCTGGAAGGGAAACCTATTGTATGTACCAATTGTATGGATTTTTTACTTTGACAAGATCATGGCCAGAATATTTTTAGAATACATTTTTTATTGATTGATGTTTCTGTTTTTGTCTTTACTAAGATGTACATGTTGCGATTAGGGCCTGATGTTTGGGTACGCAACGGACGAGACGGAGGAGTGCATGCCACTGACAGTGGTGCTCGCACACAAACTCAACCAGCGCATCGCCGACCTCCGGCGGAGCGAGGAGTTCTGGTGGGCGCGGCCCGACTCAAAGACACAGGTGAATTGTCCCTTTGTGTAATGTTGACCGAGTTGAAAAAAATCATATTGCTCTCACGGATACTGGTTTTGCTCAAGTTCAAGCGTGACAAAATCAGTTCATATTTTCTGGTGTGAAGTTAGTGGTGTGTTGTCGAGCGTTGTCCTAGCTAGAGCAATTAACAAGTCTTGTTTTTTGAATAGCGAACTTTTCATCATCGTTTGCAATTGTTGGCAATACATACACGTGCAGTCTAGCCAGATCTCAAGAAATAGTCGATAACACTAGCACTGGTGCACCAAACACTCACTCACTCAGTAACGTTAGGCTGGTTCTTCATGCTTTTTTCGACTGTCTTTACGATTAACGTTTCCAATTAGTGTATAGGATACATTTTTCATCAGAAGGGACACTACTATTCAAAATCCTTTATTATTGTGGACATTATTACAGAAATGGAAACGAGTGTGCTGATGTGCTCATCTCAAATCGCGGTACCCACTTTTCGAGTTTTTAATTTGCAATCTGACACAAATGAATTCAGATTATTTTGTCACTTTGGTTGAGATTTATTTTTCCACTGTCATTTTTAGGGCTCCGTACCCAAATGGTGTCAACGGAACCCTATTACTAAGCCTCCGCTGTCCGTCCGTCTATCACAGGGCTGTATCTCATGAACTGTAATATGTAGGCTGCTGAAATTTTTGCAGAGTCTGTATTTATTTTGCCGCTATTACAAAAAATAGGTAAAATAAATTAAAAAATCGTGTGTGCGAGTCCGACTCGCACTTGGCCGGTTTTTTTTATATTTCCTAGGTACTTGTATTTGGTATTGCAATCTTGCTTTTTGAAAGCAACATTGCAATCTTAATGTATTTTTACTGAGGTGAGAGGTGACATAGATTAAGTTCGTAGAGAATTGCGTCCTATTTGGATTCGTGCTCACATTATCCACAAAAAAACAGTATGGTCAAGTGGCCTAGGAAATAATGTAGACAGTTTGATATTGGGCCAATGTGTGCCATAGTGACGGTTAAGCTAGGTCTTTGTAGATATTACTATATGCAGACCTTCTGCACGTGAATTAACAATTTGACTTAAGCATTTCCACGATTTTTATTTCATTTTACGAATTTAACCCTAAACTACCTATCCCTATAGTAGTTACAACTGGCTAGTAATAGACCCCATCACGTCAATAGATGGGGTCTATTATCATGGGGTCTATTGGGTCTATTATGGGGTCAGAAATCAGTCTCAGTTTAGAAAAAATACAATATTACAAAAAAAATAATTACATATTTAGAAAAGAAGATTGTTGAAAAAACAAATTAAGATTGTCTTATTACTAATGAACTTGCACAGTAGTACATTTCAAGCAAATAATAATATTTTTTATAAAATTGCCCATCTTATTGTTTTTTGCAATAGTTAATTTACACCATGTTTGCAAAATTATCTTCAATGCCTCAGTGTGCGACGCCTTGCGAATCGATAAGCTGGAGAAGCACCTCTGAGCGCGGTTAGGTTCTGGATGGGTGACCATTTTCAACCATTGAGGCTGGCAGTGGTTCGGATTCTACGTAAAACTGTAGGTCTTACTTAGGCGGTAGGGTTTTCCCGCCCGGGTTGGTACCATCGCATTCAATTAATGATGGTCGAAGCTGCAATGATAATTGCCTAGCCTGGCACCTAGTTCCTATTTGGTGTGTTAGGCTAATATCTGACGGTCAGTTCGGTATTAGCCATCCATGTCAAGTAAAATGAAACTTGATACATGTAAATTGTAATTAAATTATTTTTGATAAATTACCACCAACACTGCATTTAAGGTTTACGATGTCAGCAATGTTTTCACACCAAATTACATGTGTTGTATTTTGCATGCGCATAACGTGTTCCATTGCCAATTTGCTATAAGCCAGTTTATTAAAGAAACTATATTGCAATGGCGGCTTGTACTTGTCCAATGGACGGTACGGTCAGCATAATACTGTTACAAAGTATACATTTGTGATTTAAGATTTTTGTAAAATTTCTCGATTGATTAAACATAAATAACTACATATCACATTCTTTGGAATAAGCGACGTACCGGTTTAGTATGAAAAATTATATTTTATTATAATGTAATAGTTCAAGAGGTAGGAAAAGGGTAATAAAACTGTGGGTCGTTTAAATGTATTTATTTATCTATTAAAAGGCATTATTGCATGCCACTAGGTCCAGAAGATTCATCTTAAACTTAGGGCTGTCGATAAGTCAGAGGAAATCTATGGTTTGAAAATTATAAGAAATGCATTCTGTGTCCATTGGTCAAGGCACAATTTTCGCGACTGCGATTAAACTAGCGAAATCATCTTCCATCATCAACCAGTGAAACACTATACCATCCTAACAACGCAACTGAGTACATATCACTGCGCGCTCTGATTTGATATTTGGTTTTGCAGTCGGTACCGCACTGTGCGAGTATATATAGCGATATAGTGGAAGCAAGATAGCATGCGATTCGCAAGTACAAGCCACCATTTCCATATAGTTTCTTTATTGAACCAGGATTTACCATTTTGTGTTTGCATAGAAATCGCATCATATTTAAAAACCTTGTTAATTTTTTTTTATATTTGCTTATGCTTTTACGTCGAATTTCATAATATTAGCCGAACATGCCAAATTAGCAAGGAATTAGGTGCCACGCCTGGACCTTTATTTTATTGGAGCACGGCTAACACTGGATGGAAAACACGGGAAAAAATCCATCCAGTTCAATGTATAATAGCTGTGCAATAAAAGGAACGTCCTGGCATGGCACCTAGTTCCCATGAGGTGTGTTGGACTTATATCATGACAGTAGGGTCTCGGTCCGATTTGAACCATCGTTACCAAAAGCACGTTCAAAACTGATCCGATTCGCGCTTACAGCCCTCAAAATGCCGTCCCGTGAACGGTATGTAGTTGCGCTGCGTCACGCAATGCCGTACGCAGTGCTCACGCTTTGGAGGTAGGGCACTGTGTGTGCAACTGTCATTGTCACTTTTTGACGTTTCTAAAGAGTAGTCTATCGTCTTTCAACCGTGATTTTTGACAAACCTTTGAATATACCTCAGTTGAAAATTCAAGTTCATCTTATTGCAATTGATTAAATTCAAATTTGAGGTACACTACTACAATTAACGTAATTTTTTCCATGTTTGTTGTTTTGTTTTCTTTAGCGTGTACACAAACAACAAACACAAGTCCGAATCTTTTGTAATGCTGGTTTGAGCATGCAATCTTGTATACCTTTTTGTAGCGTAATCGATTACAATTCAAATCGGAATGCGCAGTGGGTGTGGTATTAGCCATCCACGTCCAGTGACATAAAAAAAACCGGCCAAGTGCGAGTCGGACTCGCACACGAAGGGTTCCGTACCATCGTACAAAAAAGAAATACAAAAAAATCACGTTTTTTGTATGGGGGCCCGCGTTAATTGTAATATTTTTTTAATCTTACCTATTTGTTGTTATAGTGGCAAATTTAATACACACTCTGAAAATTTCAGCTGTCTATCTGTTACGTTTACTGAGATACAGCCCTGTGACAGACGGACGGACAGCGGAGGCTTAGTAATGGGGTTCCGTTTTCACCCTTTGGGTACGGAACCCTAAAAACGATGATCCGCTTGTGAAAAATGCGCGATTGTGCTGGTTTTGGAAGACATCGGCAAGTTTAGGGCCGAAAAGCTTTTGACTTCGGTTCCACATAGGCCGGAGGTCCGACCGCTAAATTGAAATTCATTATGGCGTAGCCCTGATTTTTTTTTGTTTTTTTAGAAATTCAGCAGAGTGGCTGGCGCTTCCCTGGTGCACGCATTTTCTTGAAACTTGCAGTTTCATTCGAAAAACAGTTTTTCCCAATGTGTACACCTTCAATTTTAAAATGTTTTCATGAGCATACTTTTCAACATTATTATGTTATTGAAAAATCGCAATGCTTGATGTAATTTTCTTTCATAATTTACATACATGTGTCATACAAAGCGATAATTTATTTTGTAAAATGTTTGTATGGCTGTTTAAAAGATATAAATAATAATTTAAGTTTGATCCGGACATTGTAAAATCTTCATTTCACATTAAAAAGAAATGTATTTACATTTACATTTCATTTACAGACCATTATGGACTTATTTATGTGCATAGTTATCTTTGTACATTTAAATAAATGCTAATATACATTTAAATGAAGCTCAAACCTATTATGAGTTTCAGGAAGTTGATGTCTGATCAAGATTGCATTTAATACATTTTCTTGAATTTTATGAAAAGGATAATGTTGGTAAAGCTGATGGCTAGTATTACTATCCATTTACTTAACCCGTTGGCATGACCTTACTAGTGAGGTCTTATCAGAATGCTTCTCTTTTTCCTCATGTAAAATTTTATATATGCACAAGGAAACCATTTTGCACAGAGTCATAAGTTTTCTGTAAAGTGTCTTGAAATGGTTCCTGCTAGTGAGATGGTCGCAGGATTTGCGATTTAACAAGACGTTGCCTTTTTTACGAATTGTTAGCGATAATATGTGAGAGAAAACCATAAAAATAAATATCTGTTAAAACAAAAATAAATATTATGTCACCTAACGCCACGGAGCGTATTACATGAATAAAGTGTCCGCTCTATGCACAAGACCTTTGATTCGTGTTCCACGAAAATGCAACGTCCTGTTGCTTAACTTACACCTCCCTCCGCGCAGCCTTAGTGAAACCTAATACAGACTGTTAATTTGTATTGGTTTTAGGGTCAAGCAGCTATGCGCAAGCTTCGCGTCTATCTCTCGATAGGTCTTTGCCTTATACTCTAACATATTAACTTGTAATCGACAACTCTGTGGCCATGTCATAAGTATTTTCGGTAATCTGTCCCTTACCAGCCGCTTGCCCCAGGTGGCCGACATTACAGGTAATGGTAAAGTTTTAATATGTGTTAAACACTTTTTGCTAGTCTTTGAAGTTGAATATGAAAGCACTGACATTACTTGTCGGTCATTGGTTGTGTGTGCAGAACCGTCATTAATTTCCTAATGTTTTGAACATACATAGAATAACCTATTTTCCTTTTTAGGGTTCCGTACCCAAAGGGTGCCAACGGAACCCTATTACTAAGCCTCCGCTATCCGTCCGTCCGTCCGTCTGTCTGTCACAGGGCTGTATCTCATGAACCGTAATAGAAGGCAGCTGAAATTTTTACAGAGTGTGTATTTATTTTGCCGCTTTAACAACTAGTAGGTAAAATTTAAAAATAAAAAAAATTAAAAGGGGGGGCCCATACAAAAAATTTGTTTTTTTTGTGATAATCTTACACGATGGTACGGAAACCTTCGTGTGCGAGTCCGACTCGCACTTGGCCGGTTGTTTGTCTCGCTTGTCAGTTCTGGGTACTGTAATTTAGATGGACATTTCTCGGGTGTTCATTTTTGGGCACTGCTGGACACTGTTAAGTTAAAACACAAAAGTTGTAATTTCTTTTACAAATAAAAACATAATACCATCATTTCGGTTTTTTCGAAAGGCAAGATGTGATTGAGTGCTATACGGTTCAGTCAAGGCATTCTTTTTTTTCCTTTCCTGTTCAGACATAAACATTTTATACATGCTTCACCATTATGGTTGCTACGTACCTGAATTTTACGAAGTACATACTTCGTCATTCTGGTTATGAAATGTTCTCCGGCTGTCCGGGTACGTCTGTTTTGTCATTCCGAAGTCGCTCATTCGGTCTACATATCCAAACCAGCATACTCTTCTCAACTCTTGTTACTAGGTTCTTTTCAGTTGATAGTGCTCTTTAACCTGTTAATTTTATCTATTTAAACTTTATTAATGCGGAACTTGCCTGAAAAAACTCAAAGCGCAATAAATCCTTAGGGAAAGCATTTCCACAGCATTTGTTTGAGATTCGTGTCTCTTCTGCCATACCTAAGTTTAACTTCCATTCATCGTTATGTATATTAAAATAAATACCTTCAATCTGTGACCATCAACGCTTTTTTTTTCGGAGTCCTTCAGCAGTGAAAATAAGTATCAATGTGATGTCCACAGGTGACCTGTGAGTATGTCTTCGCTGGAGGAGCGACAGTGCCACAGAGAGTTCACACTGTCGTTGTCTCCATGCAGCACTCTGAGAAGGTAACATTTTTATTATATTAATATTGATGATTATATGATTAACTTCTAATAATTAAACATATTTTTTAATTTGACGAGATGGATTTGATGGGCTGCAGAGAACCAAAACTATATCGGATTTGGTTTCTGCGCAGCCACTGGTGCTTAGAAGGGGATGGCCAATATCCATTCCGCCGATAATAACTGTTACATAAATAGTAATAAAGAAGGAAACACTAAACCGAGTTCTAATCTCTTTGAGGTTATAAATAACACATGCCCATCGGAACCAGCTAAAGAAACTATTTTAGTCTTGTTGTAATTACCTAGACATATAATGCTTAGACTAACTCAGACATTTGGGATCAAATTTCCTTAAGATAACAACTGATAAAATAAACAAAGCATGTGGTCTCGCCCATACATGCGTAATTTATCTTAGCTGATGTCGCCAGTTTGAAAGCAGACAACAAAATATTTCAATACAATTGTACAGCACATTTGTCTGAGCAATAAAGCAGTGCACATACTACCATTTGTGTGTCAAGCTGTTTCATAGACTTGAACGTCACATAAGGTACATTATTCGTTATCAGCGTGTAAATGACGCGTTTTTGCACGAATACTGTTCCGCCCGCGCGCGACGGCGAATCCTCGAAGGCTCCCGAATCGAGTTTTAGGCTTTGTATCGCAATAGAAATGCAGCAGGCGGGTGCTATTTTTGGAAAGATGCTTTTAATGTGGCTTAACATGTAGAATGAATGCTTCAATGCTTTGTGTTATCTCCACTCATACATACAAACCTTTGTCATCTCTTAAATTCCTCTTTGTTGAGTATACAAATAATAGAAAGTTTGTATTTCTATACAAATGTATGTGCTAGACGACTTTTTCATATAAATCCCGTCTAGAGCAGTACCATCACATTCAATGAACCATGAAAATTGTCCCTTATTTCCATTCAGTTCAATGTAGCCGTGCAATATAATGTAGGTCCTGGCATGAACCCTAGTTCCCATGTGGTCTGTTGGGCTAATATCATGACAGTAGGTGTGGTAGTAGACATCCATGGTCACTTTCTTTGATAAAGCGAGGTAAGTGTGATGTGATCGTACCATATATGGCGCTCTATTATCTCTGCCTACCCCTCAAGGAAAGTGGGGTGAAGGCATGTATGTATTATGGTTACGTGAAATAATAGACCAATGCGGTTCAATACAGTTCACACTTCCCTTTGTGAATAAATGCCCTTGTCTTGTTTTAAAATCTGGATTTAGGCTTCTACAATGATTTAAAATATTCATAGAAAATGTTTATGTCGACAGATCACGTTGGATGCTCTGCGAGCCGAGGTGCTGGAGAAAGTGATAAAAGCAGTGATCCCGGCGCAGTACCTGGACGATAAGACCGTCATACACATCAACCCCTGCGGACTGTTCATCATCGGTGGCCCCCAGGTTGGTGCCCCCACAAAACTAACTTTTTCTGTGTGTCAGCCTCGGTGCGATGCCTTGCGGTTCTATAAGCTTGGTGAAGGAACTCTGAGCGCGGTTGGGTTCTTGACGGGTGATCGTTTTCAACCGCAAACAGTGGTTCAGATGCTACGTAAAAATCTAAGTCCCTTACTTACTAGGCGGTAGGGTTCATCCCGCCCGAGTTGGTCGCATTGAATGAACGATGATTGAAGCGGCACTGAAAATGTGTTTGTTCCTTGTGGTGCCTTGTTCCCATGTGGTGTGTTAAGCTAATATCATGACAGTTGATGTCCAGTTATATACAAAAAGGATAACAGGGTTCATTAGTCAGGAGAGTGCCTTTTTTTTATTTTGCGACTAGGACTCTATTATCACTAAACAAAACGTTATGGGGCCTACAGACTACTAATTTTGTATAGTTTCCTCTTGTGTGCAATATAGTATAGGATGATTTGCAAAATTTCGCATCTTTTTGTCATTCTTTGTTGTTCTTTCTATTCGGAAGCATTATTATTTTGATCTAAATTGACCATATTAAAACTCGGGCATGGTGGCCAGGGCTGTAACTTGCCTCCTTTGTTTTGTATGGTTTTTTTTTTGTTTTCAAACCCGTTCATAATTTTTGATTCCAAATATCTATGAAGTAAGTCTATAAATCCAACAAGAAATATCCTTACCGCAGGTGTAATACATTCAAATTTGTGAGTGCTGTAAGTTTTATTGGCTCAATCATTCCACACTTCTGTTGTGTGTAACCTTGGTGTCAATGCGTAAACTCTATTATTAATTTACCAAGAGATAATTTATTAGCTTGGTTACCATTAAGGCTAATCGCAAATGTCTGTCTGAATTGACAGCTATTTGAGATTAGCTGTTGCATGTATTATTATTTAAATGATTGTTATTGTTTTTGCTAAATTTTATTCCAAACGTCTCTCTAATGTTAAGTCAGTCTAAAGGTTCAGAGACGAGGATAGTTCATAAATAAATGAAACTTTTTCGAAGTTGTCGCTTTTTTTGACGAATATTAATAATGTATGTAAAATCCACCGATAATTATGGTAGATTCTACATGTATTGCATATTCATAGCACAGTAAATAGCTCAGTTATTAGATACTCTACGGACTTGGGATGGACTTAGTCAGTTGCTAGACTTTCGTGTGAGAATACCCTCCTTGCCCACTAGCTGGCAGGGCTGACATGGTGTATTTTATAGGTTTTCAACAGACTTTAAAATATGAGGAGGTTGTCAATTCATATGTTTTTTTTATTGTGTGCAATTGTAACTCGACATTTCCGCAAAAAGTAAACCGATTTGATATTTTTTTCTCTCATTAGTAGGGTATATCTCAGGGATGGTCCTTTCATAAATTCCTAAGGGTGGGAAATACTAAAAATTATGAAAAAATAATAGTTTTAAAAACCATTGAACCGACTCCAAACACCGAGGGTGTAGAAGGCAGTACAAAAGCACGGTATGAAGGACCTCTTCAGAACTTTTGTACCGCTTTCTACTCCAGGTTGCTTGAAGTCGGCTCAATGTTTTATAAAAATCTTATAAACAATTTTGTAATGCTTCATCTCTAGCGACTTAGTGAGTTCCATTTGCTTTGCGAAAGTCCAAATCGTCCATACAATTCTATTAGTTCTCGGGCAATCTACGCTAGCGCCACTTTGGCAGTTGACCTGCCTACTAACACCGTCGCACATTGCAGTCGGACGCCGGTCTCACCGGCCGGAAGATCATCGTGGACACGTACGGGGGCTGGGGCGCGCACGGCGGCGGCGCCTTCTCGGGCAAGGACTTCACCAAGGTCGACCGGTCGGCCGCGTACGCCGCGCGCTGGGTCGCCAAGTCGCTCGTGCGCGCCGGACTCTGCAAACGCTGCATGGTGCAGGTAAAATGAGAAATGATAAACTAATATGATCATATATTTAGCCACAGAATATATATATATATATGATTACATCCAGTAGCTCAACTCCATACAAAGTCCCAATTTCGTGCATCTGTGCAGGCACATTCCGCTTGTATTGCCTCTAAGCTAGTTTCGAGGTTCTGAGCTGTCGTGAATGGTCCTTTGAAGTCATCTCTTTAAAAATAACAAAACCAGCAGTGCTGTGCTAATATTTGAGTAACAACCGATGGAGGGAAGGTATTTATCTCAAAAATCGCCTGAGTTGAGCTACTGCTGTGGCACGGTCACAAAGCTATATAACTACTGTGATAGCGCACTGTGCTTACAAGACAAAGTGTGGGAGTGAGACGTTAACTCAAGTTCCACTGCTTCGAGTTAGAGGGAGTTGGAATACATCTGCCCGATGAGACAACTTTTCGAATCGTTATCAATAAATACATAAAAGTCGCGCTCATGGAATGTGAAATGTTTTTGGTGAAATCTTCGACTTCTCTAGTTTTTCTTAAATAAAGCATGGTGACCTGTGCATTTATAGATTGTTAAGTGAATGGTAGTAAAAAAACCAAACCAAAAACCTTTTTTTATGGTAAATAAGGGGTGACTGGGAGTGAGATGAGAGAATTTCTTTATTTTAAAACTTCAAATCATTATTTTGGAGCTAGATAGAGATTATTAATTTTTATATAAATATAAAAAAAAATGTTTTAAGTAAAAAAATAAATTTCAGTACATTTTGTATGAAACGATTTTGGTCTGATCCGTCAGTTGACTCTATATGTCTTTACATTTTAAGCCTATGAATACCGGGATCCGGGAGAATGTTAGGATGACATTACCAATGTTCCGGTCTGCACAAATTTCTTATAAATAAATTTCTTTCTTAAATAAGGAAATTTATGACTATTGGCGACTCTTCAACGCCCATCTTGGCATGACTATTTTTTTGCACTTTTCGAGCCGTAAATGAGGTGAAAATGCGAATATTTCGAGCACTGTAATTTCGTAGAAAAACTTTTGATGTATTACGTCCTCATCTAAATTGCTGTATTAATCGACTAGTAAGTAGCGAAACCCACGAGATTAATTGGAATGGATGTTATCTAATGTTACCTAATGGTATATGATGCACTAACCGTATGCTCAGCGCCGCATAGCAGCCCAGAAAACGCATCGTCTGCTTCCACCGAACCCACCCGATACATCAGCATTGCAACCTGACTAACATAGAAATCAGTACTTAACTGGTCATTCTGATTATGTTTGCTGTACGTAGCACCAAAATGACCACTTAATTCATTTACTAGTAAATGCCCGCAGGTCCGCCCATGTATATGATTAATCGATAAATCGTTTTTTCTCGACTTCTCTCATAGTTGAACTCACTGTTCATCTCGTCAGGTAATTTAGTGTGATAATTAGATGGGAAAAATCAACCTTTATGTAGATACCAGTTCAATGTAGCCGTGCAATATAAGGAAGGTCCTGGCATGGCACCTAGTTCCCATGTGGTGTGTTGAGCTAATACCATGACAGAAGGAGTGGTATTAGCCATCCATGTCCAGTCACATAAAAAAAAAATGATACAAACCGGCGCACATTCGGGTTAGTGACATAAAAATTGGATAGGATAGACCGGAACACAGACTGAATTCACAAGATGCCCTTTTTTCAAACTTCCTGATTTTCTTGTGAAATGGTTGTTCGGTCTACAACTGGTTAACTCTTTTGTCTATGTATGTTCTGACGGCGATTGGGTTGTGTGTTGCAGGTGGCGTACGCGATCGGCGTGGCGGAGCCGCTCTCCATCACAGTGTTTGACTACGGCACCTCTAACCTGACACAGCAGCAGCTGCTCAAGATCGTCCGCAAGAACTTCGACCTGCGACCCGGCAAGATTGTCAAGTCAGTACCCCTACGTTCCTTGTTCTAGATCTGAAGGTGTCAGATTGCATGCATTGATTGGCTATGAATTTCCACTAGGCATTTTTTCAATGCTATTATGGTTTGTTTTATTTCACACAATATTTTTGTGTGATCATGAAAACTGTTAAAATGTTTGGTGGGGTTATAAAACGTTATGTTGTCACGTACACCCACTTACCTACAAAATATTTATGTCGGTCGATGTGCAATGTACTAAGAACCATATTCATGTTCGACTTTTTCAAATTAATTTATTTAGTCACATGGGCACTGGGCACATAGGACTTTCTGAAGGGTGAATGAGTTGTCTAATGAGATTGGTTTAAATTTTGATTTAAGAAGTTGTGCTTTTATGAACACAACTACATATGTTTACCCGTATTTTTCATTAATGGTATATACTTATATATTTATTTATATGGGTTTATTGCACTCAAAATTCGGGCAAAAGGTAACAACTTAATGCCAGGGGTATTCTCTACCAGTCTACCTTTGGGTATCGTGAGCAGTATTGCTTGTAGCAGTTATAGAGACAAATGAATTTACTACAACAAATATTATACACAATATACCAACTACTTATATACATATAAATATAAATATACATTAATATAAATATATAAACACTATACATAATATAGAAAATGAAGTATGATACTTAACACTATAACAAATATTGAGAAAAAAAAACAAACAAACAAACAAACACATGTATTGCCGATAGAAATAAAAGTTAACTGAAAACTGTGGGGGGGAAAGTAAAGACGTAATTAGGAAAGAAAGAAAGCTTTAAGATTTTAGATAAGTTTAATGTTGCAATGTATTAAAATAATTAATTCACCGATAGGTACCCAGATATCTTGTATGTTATCGCTACGATATTGGTAAATATGTAAACTGTAAGTAGTGGCAAACGCTGTTTGTAAACGTAGACTAAGTAGACTTTGAAAACATTTCTAGTGAAGTTTCTTGCCAGTTTCTCGTTGTGATTTCGAAATGGCTAACGATAAAATGTGACAAATCCAAATGAGTGCAGTGATGAATAAACAATAAATTCATTTTTCTAACAATGCCATCGAGATGGGCATGTAAACATTGACTTGCTGAAGAGTAAAAGTATTCATACGAGATTTGTGTAAATTAAAATTAAAGTTGTGCTAGTACCTACAATAGCAGCTATTCCAGGTACTATCCTTTTCTAACAAACCTTTCGAGATGGGCATGTAAACAGATACTTGCTGAAGAGTAGTATTCATACGCAATTTGTATAAATTAAAATTGAAGTTGTGCTAGCACCTACAATAGCAGCTATTCCAGGTACTATCCTTTTCTAACAAACCTTTCGAGATGGGCATGTAAACAGTGACTTGCTGAAGAGTAGTATTCATACGCAATTTGTATAAATTAAAATTGAAGTTGTGCTAGCACCTACAATAGCAGCTGTTGTAGGTACTATCCTTTTCTTACAAAGCTTTCAAGATCAGATATCTGTTTTTGTATGCGCTCAACACTAGATTAATAAACATAACAGTTCTGTTTGCGTCATACAATTGCCTTCATAACACAGCAAGGTATAAAGGTCACACAACACAAGATAATATGACTTGCAAAGATTGTATTGAGATATAGTTTCAATTGTCGTCGAAAGAATGCCTGTGCCTCTATAAGCAAAGTGTATTTGTACGTTTGCAGGGAGCTAAATCTGCGCGCGCCGATTTACCAGAAGACCAGCACATACGGACACTTCGGCCGGCCGGGCTTCCCGTGGGAGAACCCCAAACCCCTCCTCGACGAATGACTCACCCACCCCTAGTGCCCTGTAAATATTCACCGCTCCCGTGTGTCTTCTGTAGTGAAACATTCACTTTTCTGTTACATAGGTTATGCCCTCCTAAATTATTCGACACCTGTCAAGTCGGCCCTTTGCACATTCAAATGATTGCTGATCTTTTTGTGTTAAGGACCTGTTTGTAATTAATCAATTTAGCGGTGTAAAAGGACTTTGGGAAATTTTAAATGTTGTTAACAGTTATTTATTTATTTACATACGTACCTACTGCATTGATAAAAAAAACTGTATATTGTACCTGAATGCATTTTGCCTAAGGCTATATAAAAATATATGTATTTTTATTTTCCCAAATTTTAAAATTATGAATTTTGTGGGTTTTATATTTGAGAAGTTGAGCTTGGAGTCAGGCAAAATATAATAGAATATTTACCTTCTCTCTAGGTTTCAATGTGACTTGACAGGTGTGACGGAAAGAATTTAGAGTAAATATAAGTATTCAGTAGTTTTAATTATAATAATGTAGCCACAGTGATACTACAAAAGTGTAGCAATATTTCTGAATGTCCTTTTGTTCAGGATCTGTGGCATTAGTGTTTTAATGAGCTTTATAAGCATTTGTTTTTTTGCAGAATTTTACATTCAACTGATGAGTGCTTTCTGCCAATGTAACAGTTTTTTTTAATAATTTCTCGGATCCCTGGTCATGAATTAAATTATATTAATTAAGAACGTGCCACATTAGAGTGACGTGAATTCGTATAGTGAGTGGCGACTAGTGATAATTGACATCCTCGAGCTTAAAGCCGAACCGTGTCACAGTCGCGGTCACAGCACCTCGGCTGCAAATGTATGCGCAGAGACGTACATAGTTAAGCGTAAACACTAGGCGCAGAGTTGTAAGCGTAACGTGAACGTCTGGACATTGTGCAATTTGTGTTGTGTGTCCGAAAAGATAACTTGTGGAAAAGAGCCCTTCGGATACACACCTGACACGCTCGGTTAGCCACGACGATGGCTGGGGAAGGGGGGAAGGAGGGTCTCGGGTTCTGCCTGCTGGCTACGGCTAGACAAGCAAGGAGTATCTGCGGCCAAGCAGACCGTGTGTTGTGTAGCCAGTTAGTCGTTTCATTGGGAATACCTTTCGATTGGTTTCTGCATGTTAATGAACTTTGACTTACATTGTCAGATTGTGAAATTTGAATAAATAAAATGTATTTTCGGAATTGATCCGAAACAAATTTTGTTGTTTCATTTGAAACACTCATTGCGTCATAGACCTCGACACGCTGGCTTGTCGGTATTGCTCAGTTGCTATGCAATCGATCATCCAGGGGTCATAAAAGAGACCATGGGGTCAGTCGATAGTCAACAAATGGTGATAGCGATATGCAGAATGATCTCTGAAATTGTTTTGATTAAATTTATTACTGCAGTAATTTATCTGTTATGTTTATAACTGATTTACTTTAGTAATGTTCAAACACGTGTTACATCCCGACCTACCTAACTTTAAATCTATGCCAAACTTTAATGCACCTCTAAAGCAGCGCGTGTACTCAATGCACTTGTATAAACAGCGTTTTTAGTAGGTTCGAGGCGCGTACTGTCCGACCACAAAAGTAATAGGTAAGTAGAAGCGAGAAAAGCCCATCCGTTTGAAAATCATGTATTGTATAGTATTGTTTATTCATCAGCCATAGACAGTACACTGCACTTGGATTTGTCATATTGCCCAGTTCAGCAAAACAAAACACATTGAAGAAGAACTGCAAAGAAACTCTGCTGGTTTTTCTGTCAACATCCACTTAGTCTAAATTTACAAAAGTGTTTGTAATTTTTTTAACAAAAACATAGGTAACACTAAAACAACATGAATTAAAAAAAAATTACAATTCATGCTGTATGCAACAGTTCATTACAAATATAATTTTATTTGCAAAGACTATCCTCACCAATTAACATGTTGCTAATTGGAGCAGGCCAGTCCCCACAAACAGCACCCGTTCACGAGCATCACGCCGGGCCCAGACATTACCTCTCTCGACCATATTTTAGGGAAAGAGATAACCCGAATCAGGCGTCACCGTAAGCAAGGACCTTACACCGATGCACTGCTCCAGTGGCAACAAAACACTGAAACAGTTTTGTCATAAACTACTACAGTGAACTGATCAAATAATTACATATCCCAAATGCTACCACATACAGAAAATTTAGAGTACAATGGTTTGAGAGCAGCCTTATCAATAAAGTAAGAATGAGATACCCGTTTGAGATTTTGACCAATACCGAGAAACTAATACTACTTAACTAAAACATGTTCTACTTATAGATACCATGGAGCTGGGACGAAAAGTTTTCTACACTCTGCATCTCCGAGAGCGGAGGGAATGAGAAGGGAAAAGGAGGTTATATAATTGATATTTTGTATGTGTAGCGCGGCATATGGCATACGCCAGGACCTCACATACACTGATAAAAATGATGAGCAACTGTTCTCTGTTTTAGCACAGTTAAAATATAATTTTTACATTACAAAGACATTTAATTCTTAAGAACGACCCGTAAGCTATGTTTCCCATACAAACATAGTTTACAAATCATTTGAAAAATACTGTTCCGATTTCTTTGATATTTAGTATCTAATATTCTACAATAAATATCTGTATACCTTTTTGTTTTGCTGAAAAATATAAAGCAAGTCAAATAACAGGCAAAAGAATATCTTCATACAAATTTTCTTTTCTCTGTTGTGGGACACAGGATAAAATTTTCGAAAAAACAAACACAAGCAGACATAGATATTTGTTGCCTGAAATTAAGTCCCAAATATCAAGGAAATTGGAACAGTGGTTTTCAAATGATTAGTAAACTACGTTTGTATGGGGAGCGTAATTTTCTGATGCTTACGGGCCCACCTTAAGGCTAACTGGTAACTTGAGAGTTCAGCAACCTTGAATTACAATGAAAAGTTGCTGGATTACCGCCTTGTGTAAGAAATGATTACAGGGCCGTATCAGACTGCTAATCGTTGGTATACTGGCTATTTTGTGTCCAATTTACTTAGTTGGCTCTATTTTAACGTTGTAAGACAGTTGTTGCTATCGCTTCACTGTTTTTTTTCAGTGTGGGTCAGGGGATCAGGTGCCATAGGCTTTCAGGGGGGCTGCGAAAACCATGCCTGGGGTGGACAGCGTTATGCAGCATTCTCCATGGTAGAGAGGATAAAGAGGATAGAACACAGAGAGACCTTACATCCCTTCGAAGTTGGACATAGGTAGGCGAAGTTGCATGCCACCCATCTCGGAGCATCAGTCCACAAATTCCCTGGTATGGTGCCTCGCTGAGCGTAGTTTCGTGAGATGAGATGGATTTAGCCTTTCTGAGTACTATTGGTCTCTCAGCACACCCACCCATACCGGTTTTTCATTCAAAAATTGCGTTTTTTGATACTCACGCAAGCTTAGTCCTGAGTTGGACGCTCCCACCACACACCAACACTCTGCGCCAGAGGCAGAGTAGTGACATAAGTACAAGCGAGGCTGCTTACAGCATACCATCAACCGTGTTGCTGATCCATACCATCACTTTTTCAACGGGGAAGCCCAGTCAAAGTTTTTCTTCAGATAGCGTGCTTTCATAGCTTGCCGTGTTATTTCCTTGTAAACTTTTAAACCTAGACCAAGTAAAAATAAAAAAAAATCCAGAGAGGTTTCTTGTCAGTTGTTCTTTGTTGTATTTATTAAACCTCAGTGGCCCAGTGGCGCGACACTTCGGCGATCGCTCTCCGAAGTTAAGCAACGTTGGGTCCGGTCTGGTCTTGGATGGTTGACCATTCGACCGTTGAGAGAGGCTGGCCGTGGTTCGGATTCCACGTTAAGCTGTAGGTCCCCTTCCTTACTTACTAGGTGGTAGGGTTTATCCCGCCCGGGTTGGTACCATCGCATTGGATGAACGATGGTCGAAGCGGCAATGAAAATTGTCCGTGTTTTCCATCCAGTTCAATGTAGCCGTGCAATATAAGGAAGGTCCTGGCATGGCACCTAGTTCCCATGTGGTGTGTTGGGCTAATACCATGATAGAACTTGTGGTATTAGCTATCCATGTCCAGTCACAAAAAAAAAAAAAAACTGGATAATGGTAAAATCCGAGTTCAGTGTACTGCCCATGGATGAGGAAAAAACAATAAATAATTATTGATGATTATAATCATTGTGATCCTTAAACACTACCTACCTTATGGAGCGCTTATGGTAAAAAGCACAGAATGAAATAGTTTAGGGCAAGTTATTAAAACAGTATTTTCCATAATTAATTACATAAAAGTTCACCTTGTAAAATCCAGAGTGTTTAAAAAATTGTGTGAAGACATGGGCGCGGATCATAAAACTTTGTTGTATAACACTGATATTCGTTGGCTCTCGAAAGGGAAAATTCTCAAGAGAGTTTAGGAAGAAGCAAATGTTCTCGCAGAGGCAGAAAATCTCAGGAAGCCAATTTGGCTAAGCTGGCTTATATATCAGAAATTTTTAATAAATTTAACATGTTAAATGCGAGCACGCAAGGCGCAATGAGACAATAATATCAGCAAGTGGTAAAATCAAGGGTTCGGGAAAAAAAAAATGCTAGTTCAGTAGAAGTGGACGATTTTACCGTTTTTCCAGCTTCAAGTACATCTTGAAAATACAGGAAAACAACGAATTAATACATAATATAATCATCTGTCTGATTTAAAAGAGGGACTTAAAAAGTACTTCCCATCTATGGTTAAAAGGGATTGGGAGTGGGTTATTTTACCCTTTGGAGTTTCTGTAATTAAGACAACAGAGCTAACATATATACAAAAAGAACAACTGCTCACAATATCGTGTGATGCAAACCTAAAATCAAAATTCAAAGATGTACCCGTAGACACATTTTGTATCTCGATAAAAAATGAGAATACAGACATATCAGATATTGTACTACCGTTCGCTACGTCATACTTGTGTGAGGATGCATTCTCCGCACTGAAAAACATCAAATCCAAAAATAGATCAACACTGCTCAATGTAGATAGTAGAATGAGAGTATATTCATCCAAAATTCGTCCACGCGTAGAAGATCTATGTAAAGATCGTCAGGCACAAGTATAACATTAGGATCTACTCAGCCCAATTTTCAAACGATTACCTGTATTACACACGTAATAAAATTATGTACGGTCGTTTCCTCTCAATAGTATACACTGAAAAGAGGAGGAATTCCTAAGTCCCTTTTACTCTATGGTTGACTTCAGCATGACAGAAAGAGATCTCAAATTTGTCTCTATTTCCGGTGTATAGATTTCAGACAAAACGCCCGTACCTACCTACTTGTTAGACTTGTGTTTTCTTTGAGCGTGTCGCCAGTGTAAATAAACATGACATCTTCAGGTCGCAGAGGGAAAACGTTTGAGAACCCCTGCTGATGCTTTCTCTACAGAGTCGCTAAACTATGGAATCAATTTCCTGCTGAGATATTGCCCCCAGAGAACAACCTGGGGTCTTTAGACCGGGGTAGATACGGTTTGAGAAGCACATAAAATCCGAAATGAATTTTTTTTTCTCAGAAATGTATAATTTCATGTTCATATGCTTACATTAAGTTTGCAACATTTAGCGCGGCCCGGAAGACAGAAAAAAAAATTAAAATGTATTAAAAAATATATATCTCCTAAACAAATATTTAGAAACGGTATTAAAAAAATTTGTATGTTAAGTCTTTTAAGGCGTAATGTAACTGTGAATTTGCAACAATTTTGTAATAACGGAAATGTATTTAAAAAAATGTTTTTACTAAAAAAATCTATGCCGCGAACCTAACTTGCTAGTGCTATATTTCTTTCTAGAATATGTAAAAGCAAATTAAATTCTTTAGAAACTATACCACGAACGATTTTATACGTATTTCGAATTTGTATGTTTAGCTTTTGTGTGAATGTAAACATTATAAATGAAAAAAAAATGTGCTTCTAATATTTGCAACATTTTACAAATTTCACAGAATATAGAGTTTGCGGTCAGTTTCCAATTTCAGAAAATGAAATAGAATTTTCATTATTTGCTTTGCAGATATTAAATATTACAGATATTAAAAATACAAAAAAAAAATTTACACAGTTCCGTAAATAAGAAATTGTTGCAAATTCAGAGTAATGTTACACCTAAAATTAGCTAATATATAACATTTTTAAATAACATTTCTAAATATTTGTTTAGGAGATATCATTTTTTAAACATATTTCATATTTTATTTCTATCTTCCGGACCACCCAAAATGTTGCAAACTTAATGTACACACGTCCACATGAAATACTACGTTTATGAGAAAAAAAAATGCATTTCGGATTTAATGTTTTTCTAAGTGCTGATTTAAGGCTAAAGTTCCTGGAGTACTTTCAAATATGGTGTGAACAGGCGCGTGGCATAGTTTTCGCAGCCCCCGTGAAAGTTGGAAGCCCATGGGCGTCGTCGGGAACTGTGAGGTCCTCGCGTACGCCATATGCCACGCTGATAAAATAAGGGAAATATTTTTGTTCCAGGACCAATGGAATGTAATAATTTTGCTCCGCGACTGAGTAATAGTTGCAATTTGCTACACTTTTTATTACTCAATAACATGACAACTACTCCACATTTAGTTAGTTATTATAAACATGGTAATTCATATAATATTAAAGTAATGCATGCCTGCTCAATGTTCCAGGTTTTCGGATTATACTGGTTTATAATGGTGATTATCATTATAAAGGTAACCCATTTAAAAAAACGAAAAATACTAGAAACAAAAAGAAGTACGAGTTGGCAAGGATAGGTCTGAAGTTCTCGCCGACTACCTACCTACCATGCAAACCGATGTATTGTATGTAACGTAAACGTAACCAAATGAAACGATTTTGCTTATTTTTGAACGAATCTGTGGACTGCAAATTATAAAAAGACAGCCGTGTTAACACGAGCCGTCACCCTGAAAGTTTTGATTATATTTGTTGGTCCGAAAGTGTTTTCTTTGTACTGTCAACGGGAAAGAAGTGAGGTTCGGGCAGCGGGAAGGCGAGTATGGAGGGCCAGGTGAGGTGGGCTTTACTTTGTGTGACGTAGTCGATTGTCGCACTCCGTCTCCTGTGGCTGTTTTACGAGACAATAGTAAATGCGGAAATAGGGTTTTTTACGGCGTTAATTCGGGACGGGCGGGGGGTGGCGCCGCGCCGGGTCGCCAAGGACGAACTGGCGAATGAGAAAACTTGGACAGCCTGTTGTCTCGTTTGCGAAAAGTAACTCACAGTGTTAAAAGTTCAAATGAAACATTGTCGGACTAGCTTGATCCCCGCAGAGTGCACAGTTGCCACAAGTATAACATCCAGCCCTTTTAAAAAAAATCTGTGAAACCAACGGTAATTCCAATTATAACAACCGTCTGGTAACGGTAAAATAGAGCCAACTTAGTCAATTGCTCACTCTAATTAAATGAAAACAGTTTCTGTATCTTTGTATTGTGCTGTAAATGTTTTCTCTTACTATTTTCTGTGCGAAAACCGTTTCTAGCTTTAGTATTTTTTATTCTTACTTTCGTTTTATATTCAGTGAAAAGGTACTGTCCAAAATGTTAAAAGTATTGTCTCTCTATAACCTACACGAGTGCACGCCTGATTTCTAGTCAGCCGTAAAGTTCAGTTAGTTAGGAAAACCGTTTTAAAATCATTTGATCTGCCATACCTTTATTTTCACAAAGCGGTACTGTTCAATCTGTTTAAATAACTGTTTTAGCTTTTTTATATTTATACTAACCGTAATACATTAATAGTAATATTATAATAGTTTGTACAGATGTTGGTTTAGGGGCTAGAGGAATTGCCTTTCATGCGAGAGGTTTGGGTTTGAATCCTCGCCCGGTCATGTACCACTTTCTTTCTCTTTCTGACTTGCATTAGTGCATTTCAATACGAATGCGGGCCGTTCCATGGTTCGAAACCCTTGTAAAATGTAGGTCCCCTTCCCCTCTCGGTGGTATGGTTAAGCTCGCCCGAGTTTGCACTGGTTGGATTAAACTATGGTTGAAGAGGCAATGAAAATTTGTCCGTATTTTAAATCCAGTTCAATGTAGCTGTGCTCCTAAAGGGAAGGTCCTAGCATGGCACATGATTCCTTCGGGAATGCGGTGTATTGGGCCAATATCATGACGGTAGTTGTGTGGTATTAGCCATCCAAGTCAGGTTTCATTAAAAAAAACCATTGCACGCCCGTAAAATATGTTTATTTCAACGTAGGTAATTCCATGCGGTTCACAAAACGTGACGTGTTTGAGGATTGATCGGACGTGTCTTCCTGCAATCGGGGCTTAGTCTCGTAATTACGTAAATGTTGATCAAGGCAATTCGATCGCTCAGTAGTCCTCAACCCGCCTCCTCCTAGTACTCAGGGTGTGGAGTGCACGCCACAATATCTGGTTAGTGATAATTTTAAAATTAAATGGTAAGGTGAATAAATTATGGCGATTTTCCACACATCGGACTTATGACTTTGTACCGGATTACCCAACCGCTCTCAGAGGTGCTTCACCGAGCTTATTGAATCGAATCGCAAGGCGTCTCGCCGCGCCGCGCCACTAGCCCACCGGGGCTGAGAAAACTGTATTGATTGTAACAGTTGCATGCAGAGTGAACCGGACTAACCATCCAAAATACTATTCAGTCCGGCGATAATCTCCGTATTAAAAGTTAGAATGCTACTACTCTAAGGGTCTCTTCCACCAATTACTGATTAGCTTAATCCTCACATTAAAGAGCCTTTCTTACCATCTCGCAATCGATACTAGTACAAGATAGTCAGCACTTTAGTAATTAAGGCCCTGTAAGTGTCAATTAAAATAATTCAGCACTTGGTGAAAAACAGGCTTAGCCTGGTTTTCACCAAGTGGTGATTTATTTTAATCGACACCGTATATTTAAAGGGCCTTAATAACTAAAGTACTGATTGTCTTGTAATGGTGTTGATTTCTAGCTGCTAAGAAAGGCCCTTAATATGTGGTGATTAAGCTAATCAGCAGCAGGTGAAAAATGCCCTAAATTCCTTACACTTTAACGTTGCATGCAACCCTACCCACCCTAAAGTTGTGTAAATTTCTGCCTTTGTATTGGTTAGCTTTATTCAGAGAGTCCGAGCTTCGGTTTATGCTTCGGGCTGGATTCATATCCGCAGAAGTGATATAGATTGTCTCTGGTCTGGTCCATACCCCTCGTCCCGCACCGAGTCCCGCACCGAGTCCCGCACCGCCCGCCGCGCGCCGCGTCTCGCTCAAATATTTCGACTATTTGCGAAACTACCTATTTGCCCGAATACTTCGATCTAATCCCGAATATATTGGCGACAGCAAACATCAAACTGACCGCGACGTGGCTCATAGCTGATTCTTTCGGCACTTCGACGGTCATATATTGTGTAGAGAGAACGTAAAGACTCACTTTTGTAGGAATATAGGGGTGGTGGTCATTACATGGGCTTATTTCCGTTTTGACGCATCTTTACTTTATTGAGCCGCTTTTGAACTTTATCAAAATCGACCAAGTGCGAGTCGGACTCGCACACGCAGGGTTCCGTACCATCGTACAAGATTTAACAAAACAAATCACGTTTTTGTATGAGGGCCCCCCTTTAATTTTAATAATTTTGAAATTTTACCTCTTTCTTGTTATAGAAGCAAAATAAATACACAACATGTGAACATTTCAGCTGCTTACCTATTACGGTTCGTGAGATACAGCCCTGTGACAGACGATCGGACGGACGGACAGTGGATGCTTAGCAATAGGGTTCCGTTGGCACCCATTGGGTACATAAACCTAAAAAATACCGCGACTAACATCTCTTACAAAAAAAATTTAGTGTAGGAGTCAGAATTTTCGTTACCGTAATCGTAATTTTAATATTTATTTTCACTAGCTGCGGTACCCGGCTCCACTCGAGACGATTTGAGAAATAAAATTAGATAAAAAGCTTGATTTTCAAGCGGGAATAAACCATACACATTCACAACATTTCATTGAAATCGGATGGGTAGTTTCGGAGATTAGCGTGTGCGAACATATTAACACGTCATTTTAATAGATAGATTTAGCACCATTGCATCCAAATGATGGTAACAAGAATTGAAAAATTTTCAATCCTGTTCAATGTCGTTCTATCTAAGAAATTGTCGTGTACGCCGCCGCAATCATGATTTTGAGGGGTTTTCACTCTCCGAAGATAGCCCGGAATATGTAAAACGACACGTGTTTGTACTTCAGGGAAAAATGTAAGAAAAGTGTGCTGGCTTCCTTTGATAGGAGAGCCGTGAGCCGCGGAGGCGAAGGCCGACTTCATTGTTCGGAAATGACTTACATTCACAAAGGCAACAATTTCCGCTGCTCGAACTCCCCTGTATTACCCTGAAACGTACGTATACGGTGATGGATGAAATTTCTCAAATATTCGCGATTCATTCTTTTGCTTCATGCTCCACTATTTCGTTTTTTTTTAATCGAAGAAAATGAAATTGGTGACATTATTAAAATAAGTTGAGGAGCATTTGCACATGGAGGAATTTCTTCACCTCCATGCATTTGCACCACAGAACTGCGAAGGTGGAGGACTGCGAAAATATTCATTGAGTAAAATATTTTTTCACTTATCTTTTTCTCAGTGCATTAGAGAATAAATCAATAAGACTCCGTTCGTTTCACCGCCGGGTCTTCGTTCATCCAATTTTCACCGAACCGGCCCGCCGAAAAGGTCACACACAAGGTCACAAGAAGTCATAATACTTAGCACACAAGTTGAGCGATGCGCACACACCCTGAACATCTAGTCAAGCCTGATCAACGAGTAAGGAAGGACGGGAGTGGCGACCGAAACTCATTCGTAAAGCGATTGACGGTGGTGCCGCCACCGCTGCGCCGGCCAGGGAGTTTACTTACGAATTCGGTCACTCCACACACGTAAGAACTGCACAGTACGCCGTTTAGTGCAACGAACATTCGATGTTGCGCGTCGCAAACTACCATCAGTGTATTATCACTAAAGCCTTGTTCACACGTAGGTTGTAGAAGCCGCTAGTTCATAAAGCTCTGCCAAATAAGCTGCGTGTAACAACCTAATATTATCTGATAGAGACAGCCACTGGTACCTAGTAAAGAAGCCGCTAAATTGACCACCCTCAATTAGGAAGAAAACTGATTTTTTATCACGACAAGTGGCGTCCAAGCGAGCTCACCTAAAAGATCTGTCAAAGCTGTCAGACACCATTCAAAATAAAACAGAATAGTTTTGTTAATTTTGTTTCAATCTTTGTAATTTAAAATTTTCTCCCTCTTATTCCGAAAATAAATTGTTCCTAATTATGCTAATCGAAATAAGTCATGGGAAAGAAAATATAACAGAAACATAACCTATAATATTTCATTTTATACTTTGCTCTGGGCAATGACATTTAAATTTACGAAGCTCTTATTTTCCTCTAAACCTCATTCTAACTGCATCATAGAGTACATCTTTCATTTAAAAACTCGTAAATCAAATTTTACAGGAATGACAGCTTTGACGGTTTTAAGGTGAGGTCGCTCATGCGACATCTACAATACGCTTTGAGTTTTCTTCCTCAATCTACCAGCAGGTCTATTCCTGGCATTCAGCAATCAGGAATCATGAATCCTGAGTCTAGAAAACCGCTTTTATAGTGATTTTCAAAGCGAGTTTTTCGGCCGAAAACCTTGACTGATTTGTGGTGACAGCACACTAACACTACGTTACATCCATGACGCGCACACCTCAGCAATACACGCACACCTTCGCACTTTCGATTGCTTTCAATAAATAATATTTGCCAGTCAGGAAACTCAAAACGTACACTCGTACACTTTGGTGTTTGGCGCACCATTAACCTCGCCAAAGATTAAAAAACCGGCCAAGTGCGAGTCGGACTCGCACAGGAAGGGTTCCGTATCATCGTAGAAAAAAATTTAAAAAAAAACACGTTTTTTGTATGAGAGCCCCCTTTAATTTTAATTATTTTTTAATCTTACCTATTTGTTGTTATAGCGGCAAAATAAATACACACTCTGTGTGAATTTCAGCTGTCTACCTGTTACGGTTACTGAGATACAGCCCTGTGACAGACGGACAGACGGACGGACGGACGGACGGACGGACAGACGGACGGACAGCGGAGGCTTAGTAATAGGGTTCCGTTTTCACCCTTTGGGTACGGAACCCTAAAAAGTATGCTCCGGAATATTTTTATCAAGAAAATCGCTTTGAAAACAGCTACAAAAGCGGTTTTCTAGACTCAGGATTCCTGATTCCTGATTACTGAATGCCAGAAATAGACCTGAAGAGGTGGCGCGCTGCTCGCTACGACAGAATGCGCACGAACGCTTCGTGTGACAGGGCAACGCTTCTAATGCGCTCTTCCCGCGCTCGCGCGCAACGTTTCCTGTCCTTTGTCTATGACCGCAACTTCTTGACGATACGGCGTCCATGAACTTTAAAATTTGCAAAATATTTGTATTGTCTTCAGGTTCTTCGGCAGCCAATTCTCGCAACCGAGTATTTGAAGCTCCAAATTGTTCTCTTCGGTGAATCCACTTACGAGCCCACTTTTCTTTTGCGAATAAGTTTTCTCAGAATTTGCTGTGTTAATTCTTCACATCCTCGACCAAGCTGAATCAACTGCCTGTGGCACGCGCGACGAGGTCCGATAGATGACATGCTTCCAGCAAAGCACAAACCGACTGAATTCTGGCGTCTGGCACTAGCGAGGACATTTCGCTGCGTTGGACACGCAGGCGGAGACTAGAAGCAGCGAGTCTTCTAGCTGCAAGTTCTCGCTGCTCCAAAAAAGCTTCGTGTGACCGAGGCTTAAGGTGGCCCATCCCGCTCATCTTCCCATACAAAAGGGGAAAGAAGATCACGCCCATATTTCTTGTCAGAGATCCAAAATTTTGCTCAAAATAGCTTTATTTGATTGAACTAGATGTCTGATGACCATTGGCATTGTAAAATTGTGTTTGGTTTCTAAGTTATAAGGTCCGAAAGTTCGAATTTTTCCCGCGTTTTATACAATAACTTTGGAGGTGGTTACGCAATGATAAAGTAAGAACATCTTAAAAAGATTAGTCATCAGACATAGCTTATTTAATAAAAATTTATAATATATTTGGTTTTTGTTAGATTTTTGACTACAGCGGTCGTGGTTTACTTTTGGCTATAAGTCGTTTTGAAATTAAAATTTTCGTTAATCTTACCAAATCATACACTATGCACATTGTCTTTTTTGTGGACATGTTGCATCTTCCTTATCACGGAGCCTGTCTTATTTTTTCAAACAGAGAAGGTCCCAGAGCGCAACAGCACGGTTTTGAACCGTGCCCGCGAATGAGTTAGGCCCGCCGGGTTGGGCCACCTTAATACGTGGCCACGCTGCCGCTATACGGATGAGTTTCAGTCGCCACGCCCGCCCTTTCTTACTTGGTGACGCTTCCTCAACTTCTAGTCATGCCTGATGCAGTATTCGTCTGACACGGCGCTCGGGGCTCAATACGCTCATACAAAAAATAGCGCGAATAAAGTAGACTTTATATTTTATGCTTAGCTACAAAAGCTTTTATCCTAAAAGGGTGAGGCTCGGATCGGTTTACGATCGTATAAGTAGCTAACTCGATCTCGGTGCGGCCTGCTCGGGGTAGTTGGGTAGTTGGCCGCCCGCAGCCTTCGCGACCCGCATTGACTACGAACCGACCGTATATTTCTATGGGGCTTTTATTGACTTGGAACGCATCTATATTTTCGAAAAAAACGATAACTTTTCGGCGCTTAATTTCGTAACGTATAACTTATAACTATATGTATGTTTATTGCTAAGTAATTGAAATAACATCGTTATGGGGCTTACCGTCGATAGAAATCTACATACCTATATGTACTAAAGTATACGGAGTGTATCAGTATTTACTGCCGTTACGTCGGGGCATGATTTTTGATGTAAATATGCAAATAATGATCTACCTAACTTAAATGCAATTATGCTGCATTTCGCGGTTTACTCATTTGTATTGGCATTTTTTGTTTTTTTCGGTGTAAAGAACAAAATACGGTTAGGAATGACGTTGGGCAAGCGGGGCGGGCTGCCGGCGAGCGAGTGCCTAGGATGCACAATAAAGAATTATTCATGCTAGACCGGCGCGGGTGCGGGCCGGCGCGGGAACGGGGCCCATTACAACAATATTCCAATTACGTAAGCAATCACAGTACACCGGGCACAACAACGCACGGCAACGGGCGCGAGTGCCGTACGGGTCCCGTGTCCGAATGCCCGAGCTGCCCCGTACCCGCGCCGTTCCGTTCGTGAATACCGTGTGTTGGTGCTAACACGGGCATGACCGGCGACAGTCGACGATGGTATGAATTTGAGAAAGCCGGTTGGTGCGGGTTTTGAAAAGGGATTCTGATTCTTCTTCATCATGGACAATGACAATTACTGCCAATTCATGCAGCGAAAACTTGGTAATTTTGCGAAATCGTTTGCCACCAATTAAAGGGCCGGCCGCATGGAGGCGTCTCTTTTTTTTCGGACGAATCTGTCAGCCAGCCAATCGCTTAGATTGGTTCTGAACTTACTTTTTAACCATTGTTCCTGAATCAAAATTAAATCAAACTGGATGTATTAACCACTATAGGTTCGACCCGTTTTGTATATTTTACGGTTTAACTGTATCTAAACCTTATTTTTTTATTATTAAAATAAAGAACTAAACCGCAACCCTTTATTACTATTTTTTTCAAACCTGCTTGTCGTTACGTTTTATAAATGCTCGCCTGCTCTTTTCTGGTCTCTCTAGTTTTAGAAAAAATGGGCTGTGACGTGCGGATGGACGTCGGAAAATCTGACGAACGGGTTACATTGGAAGGGTTCCGTGCTTCGAAGGTCCGAAACCCTTAAAGCAGTCCGTATCCGAACTCGCCTAGCCTGAGAGAGTTCCGAAGACTGTTGTTCTTTTATCGACGCTTCAGGAAGTCTACTTAGCATACGTAGAGATGGGTATTATTTGCCGTTGGTGGTGCGGGAGTGCTTTTTTATCCCGCGTCCCGGCCCCTCTTGGCCCGTATTTGGTTGATTTGAGTTTGATTTGTGCGCCAGACATGACAGAAATTCGTTTTGTTCTCAACCGACACCAGTTTGGATATTCGAACGTGATAATTGATGCGTTTATCCATAGGCAAGTGATCTAGGTAATTTGGGAAATAGATTCGAGGACAACGATACTTAGAAATGTCCATTGTCGTTAATTTGTTATTATCGTCTTTAATAATGTTGATTTTAATCCATTTTTCACCTGAAGGTAACATAGCATACTTACCTCCACAGCTTATCTTAGATGGCGGCGTAATTTATTTCAATTGAATTAAATGTAGATAGGTTAAAGAATATAAATCTTAATACTGAAAATATGTCTTTGGGTAAAATAAGAAAGTAAACACGTTAATTTTAGCTTTAGCGTTGCTATGTAAAAAGGGGTTTTTCATAAAATGATTCACCTACGTACTAGGTTGATGGACTTAGCCACGGACCGATGGGTCGAGTTGGTTCCACCAGCCAAAGTGGACCATAGTGCTTGACCCGTCATCTAGTACGCAATAGATTCATATTGAATAAATGCATTCTGGTCCAGTGTATGGGACACTGGATCAGAATATCCAAATTTTTTTTAACGCCTCGTAAAATATCGTTCTCTATATTTTTGTCGTATGTATCTGGGTTAGAAGAGGAAAAGTTTTTATTCGTTTTAGCGCCATATAAAGATGTAATGAGAAAACAAAAAATCTACGCTTCTAAATTATATTAAAGTCTATACTTTATGTTTCATATAAAAACAATTTTATGTAAAGTATTTTATTAATTTTTTTTTAAGATTTTTACACATTTTTAGAATATTAACAAAAACTAAATAAATCTATAGTTCATATTTAAAATTGTAGTTGTAAGATATGTATATTTTAGAGATTGTTGAATACTAGTTGAATATTTTAAGTCCTGAGTCCGCCTAAATGCCTGCAGCGCAATGTCTTCCATAGAACGCAGCTAATGTATTCCATACGGAAATATTCGCGATAAGCCGTCCGGGGTAACCGATCGGAGGGTCGCCGGTCGCCCGGCGCTTTGAAATACCTGGAACAGAGGCGCTCTGGCATAGAAAAATGTTAAAACATTCGCGAAGCCGCCTAATGACGGAAACAGAGCCCGTAGTCCGACTCCTCACCTAAATTGGCGTTTACGCCAAACCGATCGACTGGCGTTTTCAAATGTATCGAGAATTGAAGAGCGTGCGCAGTGGGTCTTAAACGAACTAACATTTGCGAGTCCAAGTTTGATTTGACAGCTTACGCATCTTCGCCACAAATACGTTGAAAATCGGTAGTCCAAATTCTTTAATACAAAAGGTGGGGACTTTGGGACAATCGAAAAAAAATCATTCCTTCTCCTTGCACAATTTCGGGGGATGAAGTTGTTCGCTTCCGTGGCTGCTAATAATTACTTTGAAATGCCACACGTGTATCCTGGGTAGTGACAAACGAACAACAATTACGTGGTAGCCAGGTCCTCCACCGTGTCGTTCGGGTGGGTACCACAGGGTGTCGGTGAAATCACTCCTGATGTAGCTTGCTGCACTTGGAGGTCAGCTGCCACTTAGGGCAGTTAGTTAGGTGTTGGTCAGGGGTAGTTGGTGGGCTTCGCTGGATCGCCCTTTTTGGTACCGGTTGGACCGAGGCTCTCTTTCAACACCTTATATCCTGCCGGTTCAGAGGTCAGCACAAGGTCCAGCAAGCTAGGCTTATGCACAGGATTGTCGGGAATGCGGGTATGTCCAGAAACCAACTGCGACAATCCATAGGATATGGCCAAGTTGTAAGCTTGTACCGGAGTGCTTGTGCTGACCTCTGAACCGTCAGGATATAAGGTGCTGAAAGAGAGAGCATCGGTCCGACCGGTACAAAAAAAGGACGATCCAGCGAACCCCTCCAACTATCGACCCATCGCGTTACCTTTATTCTGTGCAAAGTTATGGAGCGCCTCATCAACTCTAGCGTCGCGAAAGCGGTAGCTGCTAGGCCGCAGACTAAAATTATGTTCCGTCAGACCGGTTTGCGCGACATGTGATCCGAACGGCTGGCGTTATCGGAATTCCACCGGAACGTTTTTTTACCGTCCGCCCGGCCCTGTCGGCCGGTCGATCCTCGGGTCGATCTCACTACAGTCGCGGCGTTGTACGTGCGCGAGCGAGTGTGTGTAGCGTGCTCGCGTCTCGGTTGAATTGTGTTCGGTGTTCGCAGTTTGCAAAATGGTGGACGCGGAGCAGTTGATTCTAGCAGTGGAAAAGCAGCCTTGCATTTGGAACACTAACATAGAAGAGTTTCACCATAAAACTATGAGGGACGCGTCATGGGAAAGTTTATGTGCTGATCTAATAGATGATTGGACTTCGCTACTGGCATCAGAAAAACTCGTAAAAAGTATATTTGTTTTACCAATAAATATTTTATCGACAGATATTGTTACATGCATACCTTATTTAACGACAGAACAAAAGAACGGTCATGACGAAATTATGAGGGCTCTTCGAAAGATATACTTTCTTGATGCTCCCTAGGTGGCGCTACGTGCCAAGCATTCAAAAGCAACTTTGCTATATAGTTCTACTTATCATTCTAGATGGCGCCAGCAGTATTAGTATGAAGCGTCAACAGAATTTCATAATGACTGTTTATATGGATGTCGATTGAAATTATTCAGTACTCTGGTTTCCCTTCAATACGAATAAATCTTTCGCCTTTTACTAAAGATTTCCGTGGAGTGGAACACTCAAATGAGTCTATAACCTATTTTTTTTGTAGTCTTGCTCAACGCAGGGCTCAGTCAGATTCAATTCAATAAAACCAAATTATTCATAAATCATTTACCTCTCTATCCATATTCCATCCACTACTACTACTACTACTACTAGTCTCCCTAATTTTAAGGTGTATTTTTGTTTGTTTAGAGATTTCGTGCTAATATAAAGAAGGCCACACACGCAACGGTTTTCATGATGGTTTGGTTATAACCTAACGAGCATAACGGACACTACGGACAGGCAAACACGCTAGGGTGTATGTGATAAAACTATACAGTTATCCCTACCCGCATAAGCAACCTGACGAATATGAAAATAGATATTTTTTGCTGCTCGATATGATTGCGCACTGGCATAATTGAACGTGTGTGGTACAGTTCTAGACCAGTTTTTGATTTTCTGCGATTAATGTTTTTTTTAAAATATATTTCATTTTAATAATAATTTTCCATAACAGTGTCTTGTTTCTGTATAAGGGGAGTGAAGTTTCAAATAAAGGTTTCATCTTAGTATGATTTTAAATTATGTCATCTTTTGGAATAATCTCAATTAATTATTCAAATTCACGTGAGAGAACGGCTTTCTTTTTATTTAATAAAGAGAAGAAATAAAAGAGATATATAAATAATATTTATATAATATTAATATTATATAATAATAATAATAATATTTATATATCTCTTTGCGACATTTCCTGTTTTCTTAGTCTTTAATGACATAATATTTGGCTCTATTTGGCCTGGACATCATTGTCACAGTAGATGTATACATATTATATCATGTATACATAGCTATGCGATCATGGCCACAGCAGTAAGCCCAACTTTTTGAAAATACCTTCCCTGCATCGAGTGTAACTTAAATATTGGCGAAGCACTGCTGGTTCTGTTATTTTCAAACAGATGATCTCGAAGGATCATTTCCGACAGTTCAGCACCGTGAAACTAGCTTAGAGGCATTACAACCGAAATGTGCATGTAAAGGTGCTTATACAGGATGTATCGGGGTAGGCGTTGGTAACTTCAGGGTTCAAAAGGGATACATATTTAAAGAAGAAAAGCTTCGTAACTTTTTCTCAGATTCGGCTGGTTTGTTCTACCATGATTTGGTGGACAATTAGCAATTAGTGATTAGCAATTTTTTAAATTCATTTATTAAAAAAAAGATGCATAAATTGTTATTTAAATGTTTCACTCCTACCTGCCACCTCGCTAGTTCACAGAATAATAGTACTACGTAGGCTAGGTCAAGGCTATAACTGTCACTTTCTTAAACCATTGTTCCCAACTTTCTCTAAGGCTGACTTACCACTGACTTTTTATTATAATTTAATTATTTTGTATGGAAAACAGAACATCATTATTTCAATTTTTGTCATTAGGATTTTTTTCTTGTAATATTTTTTGCTACCTCTCCTTAAAGTTTCCGAGGCCTATCCCGATACACCCTGTATATATTCTGTGCGATCGTCGTGTATTATCGGTGACACTGTGACTCCAATTGTATTTTGTGCTGGTCAAACCTAGCGTATATGTGCTCTATACAACTAGGTTTGCTTGCCGGTTATGCTTGTTAGGATATGACCATCATGTAAAACCCTAAAAACTAGCGTGGGCGGCCTCCTTAAATATCTGAAATACAAAAAATATGTACTACTATTTTAGTGACCAGTCTAAAGAAACGATGGGCAAACATCAGGGATTATTTTAGAAAAGCGATGGTTATGGAGCGTGCCGTTGAAACAAGGAAATGCGCAAAAAAACATAAACAATATGTTTATTTTGATATTTTGTCATTTCTGCGACCAATCTATGATCGACAAAGGTGAGTGAACTGTTCCGTAATTCCCGACATATTCATATGAAATCAGATCAGTAGGCCTATTCTTGGAATTCAGTACTCAGGAATCAGGATACTTTTAGTTGAGGAAACCGACTGAAGAAAAATCTTGATTTCAGTATGGGTAGTCCGAGTTCTCACCTAAATTGGCGTTTATGGAACTTCGAAGTTAAACGTAAAACCGATACGAGTTTTACGTCTTCAACCTGTCAAAAACAAATTCGGCCTAATTACCGATTTGTATAAAAACGAGGAGTCGATGTTTTTTTTTACTTTTTAAAAGTCAAGTACCTACATGTATTTTTCTTCATGATGTTTCTACATTGTTTTTACAGTATTTGTAACGACCCGCTAAGTGAAGACAAATATCAAGTGATTCAAGAACTAGAAGCAGCGGAGCCAGCTCCGTCGGCTACACGAACATCTCTGCCGTCATCGGCGTCATCGAACAAACAACCGTCGGGTCGTCGGAAACGGAACCACAACAAATCCATCAAATTCGAAACGATCCTCAGAGCCTTAGAAAGGAAAGAAGCCAGCAACCCACCGGAAGATGCCGACTTGTTGTTTTTGAAAAGTTTGCTTCCAGACATGAAAATGTTGAGCGATGAGAAAAAGTTAGAATTTAAGATGAGTACTATGAAAAACCTTTACGATTTAAGAAAATCTGGTAACATCTGAACATATGGTCACTTTTTGTGCTACGCGATAAAATATTGCACTTAAAATTCAATTATATATATTATTTGCTATTATATGAGTACGCCATATACATTTGTATCCTCTATTTCACCCCCTTCGAATTAAATTTAAAAAGTTAGCCTATGTCCTTCTCCAAGGAGCATATTACCTCTATTCCGAAATTCATCAAAAAAGAAAATGCAACAGACAGACGAGACACAAACCAACGAGTCGGCTTATCACAAGTATTTTTAGTAGTTTTTTTATAATTAAATAACGCTTAACACGAATGTGTGAATTTCTATTGATGGCCCATTCGGTAAGAAACGCTTTTTTTATTGATGGCAGCTGCCCACCGGTCAGAACCTGTCCTTTCCATACCTCCTGCTTCTATAACCAGCCCCACAGATTAGCATTCCTGATCCGCTCTTTTGTGGGTCATAACGAAAAGTTGAAATGCAAAAAATAAAAAAAATGCGTAAATATTTATCGGAAGAGTGGAAACAAAAGATGGCTCGGCTCGGATCTGATCTTTGAGACCAATATCAGACTTCCTAAAAGTAATTGTTAAAAGTTAACCTACACATCACGACGACGGTTCGAGTCGAGTGGGTGCAAAAGCAATACATACATGAAAACAATACGAGTAATTAAAATTTCCACACCGGAGAACCGGTGTTAGCAGTCACGGGGACGTCTGGCTAGATACATCTCTAGCCTGAATTACGTGAAGAGCGAACCGCACGTACGAGTACAACGTTCCGTTGAGAGCGATATCTATATCCACGCGGAGACAACACGGCTTAAACAGATTTATGCTAAAAGCTTTTCATGCGCAAGCTGTACTGCGCCGCCGCTGCCTCCGCCGCCGTCCCCGCGCCGTCCCCGCAGCGCCCTCGCGGATTTACAATGCTCCCTTATAAAATGTGATTGCTCACGCTGATAACTACAAATGCCGTGGCCCCACACCACGGAGGAAGGAAGGACGGCAGTGGCAACTGATACTAGTTTTTAATTTGGGGCGGCGGCGGCGGGGCGGTTTAAAATTGTTTTATACGATATCGGTAGCGCCGACTAGTCAGTCCGATTACGAACTCGCTTGCTACGTAGAGGGTTACCATGGTAAATTAAGTTGCCCGGGGGGCAGTTAAGTGAGTGATTAAATCAGAGGTTTAGTTGCAGTTCGTACCGTGCTAACAGTCAAACGACATGTTCTTCGGCCTAGAGAACGGACAATTATCAGTTAGGATGGTTAATGCAACTAAACGTCAAATTTAATCACTCACTTTCCTGTTGACTCCGCGAGTTAATTTATCATAGTTTCCCCACACATGCTTTCGAGTATCATCAACATAGTAATCATTTCACAGGACGCTGTTCAGTACAACGTTGCAATGCTGCGCGTCCTATTCGAATTCGTAAGCGAACTAGCTTCAGTTAGACGTTTTCCACTAACTCGTGACTACGCTGCCGCCATTCGAATGAGTTTAAATCGCCACTCCCGTCCATTCTTCCTCGATGTCACACACACACACCCTCACACATATTATATAAAGTCAGGAGACGATTGAAAGTGCGATAGGAAGGAAGTTGTTCATCCGAAAAATCTCCCACAGGAACTTGGAACGTGGTGGTGGAACAGGGCCGTGGCTTAGAAGGAGACATATTGCGTCCGCTTTGATAGGTAATTGGTTTCAAATTAATCTATCAAGTTTTTTTAATGTTACTCGACGTGTATGACCCACCGTCATGATGTTAGTCCAATACACCATATTCTGAAGAAATTAGATGGCATTAGGTCCCTTCATGAGCACGCCTAAATTGACCGGATGAAAAACACACACATTTTTAATTGCCACTTCGATCCTCTTTTAATCGAATGCGATGGTGACAAGCCGGGCGAGTTTAACACCATCTTAGCGTTTGTGCTGTGTAAGTTTTGGCACGAATAAAAAACACAAATTGGCCCACTACATTTATTCCTATGGATGACTTAAGAGCCCACTAAGGGATTCGTTCTCCTTTGTGGTAAGGTAAATCCCACCCGTGTTGGTACCGTAACATTCGATGAAGGATGGTCTGAGCGACAATGAAGAGTTTCCGGGTTTTCTATCCCGTGCAGCCGTGAAGAAAGATCATGGCATGGCATCATGCATAGTTACATTACTTGCATAAGGCAACCAAATGCTCCGTTACTACAAACACGCACGGAGCGCCACATTAGGCATGGTCAATTGTAAGGAAACGTTTGTTCAATGTGTGGCGCGTACGGTGATGTCGTTTGAGTTCTAATCACAGCTATGAACCATCTCTGCGATGTTTTCACCATGTTCGCAGTGAACATTCACTAGTTAGTTGCTCGAGTGAGATTAAAATACCAAACAGTTTTTAGTTGTCAAACGTAATCGCGAAGACTGGTTAAAATGGCGAGAAATTTCCAGTTATACCTTTCGTCGAAATACTGTATAAAAACCGGCCAAGTGTGAGTCGGACTCGCACACGAAGGGTTCCGTACCATCGTACAAGATTTAACACAAAAAATCACGGGTACCGGGGCCCCCATTATTTTTTATTATTTTTAAATATTACCTATAGTGGCAAAATAAATAAATAATCTGTAAAAAAATCAGCTGCCTAACTATTACGGTTCATGAGATACAGCCCTGTGACAGACGGACGGACGGACAGATGGACGGACGGACAGCGGAGGCTTAGTAATAGGGTTCCGTTGACACCCTTTGGGTACGGAACCCTAAAAAGTGTCTTCTTTTACTCAAATAACTGCAATAACGAGGAATAATGCCGCTGTTGGCAAATAAAACGTATTGAAGGGAAAATATATCGGTTATATGTAAAGGGACTGTAAGTTCGTGTGAGGTCAGCCGAGCGGGTCGGTGCGGAGCGGCAAAGTGGAGTTATGGCAGTAAATGTAAATGGACGGGCCGCGGGAGATTGAAAAGCGGCGACATAAAAGAAAAACCCTTGGAAAGCGCAACTGAATGGGAGCTCCATTAGCGCTGAAACATTCAATAATTCAGGCGCGGAAAGGTGGGTGGGGATCGGACGCTCATTGTTATGCGGACGTGTCGCCGGCCGCGGGTTCCGTATGTCAAATGGACATCCAACGCAAAAGTACAACGATACAATTAATTTATTAATATATTTATATGCTTTCGACGATTGTCGAACCTTCCTGCCTTCGGAGTTAGAGGGTCTCTAAATTCAAAGACACCTTGAGATCGTCGACGAGACGCACGGCCCGCCGCTGTATCGAGTCCAGGGAGCCAAGCAGGTATTAAACTGAACCATCCCACAAATGCGAGCAGTATTCCACGTAAGACCTTATCTGCGCCTTATACGCCCGGTTCCACCACCTTCAGCTACAAAAATCCCAAAATTATCTTTCGGTTACACCATATAAATTTAAAATGTAAACGAAAGTTAACTATCGGATTTCCGGCAGCTGGAGGTGATGAAAGGAGCAGTTTTTGGTCAGGCGTGAAATACTGACGCATCCTGTTAAGAACTCCCAGCTTTTGCACATGTGGCGTGCCCCTTCCCCCATCGACCGGTCTTCAGGCGCGGCGTCCTACCGCAACCCGCACGTACGATGAAATCCCCTCCTCCCGCTATACCTCCGCGCTAAGCGAGCGCTTCATAGCAATCGCGATGGAATGTGCTACTGGACTTTTGAATGCGATCGTACACTTTGGTGGCAACAGAAGAAGCACATTTTTTTTTAATTTAATTATTAAATGAAATCAGATTTTGTTTTCACGGCTTAATATGAGGTGTAAAATTGTAAATGTGGTGCTAAGGTGTAACGTGTATAATATCTTACAATCTGGCAGCCCATCATTATCTCTCTTTCACAATTTTCCTGAACTCTGTCTGAAGTGAAGAATCACTTGATTATGGAATCGAAGCCTATATTTACTATGAAACTTAATGCGATTTTTGATTTAAACACAATTTACGCAAAAAGAATAATCAATGAAAATTTTCGTTGTGATGGAAATACACAAACGAATTCTGAGTATCTTTCCAAAATCCTTGCTTTTTAGAATTATTTATTATAAGCCTGATTCTTGGAGCCAAATGGGACATTCTCGGGGATTTCGATGAATTATACGAATCCCGTGCGCCCGCTGAATTTATTCCAGCCGAGCCCGCGCGACAACTAAGCAGCGGTATCTGAGTATGTCATCAGGAAAAATCCAGGAAGGATAACGTGTTCACTTGTTTCGTCGTCGCTTCGTCGGGACACGATGACCGGTGTGCTGACTCGTCCAAAACGAAGATTAATGTGGTAGATACACGAGTGATTAATGTTCAGGTAGGTTGTAAGGAATCTTTTCGGATATAATTATCATAGGTAATGGTTAAATTTACCACTGCCTTTACCACGAACTCTTATCAGTACACCTGGTCAGTTACGAAAAGAACGTTTTGCACTTTTGTTACATATTATTTTAATGTTTTTCAAAACCTGTTCATCCGGTCTCAAAATATTGCTTGCTTTTTCCAGGACCGAATTTGCAATGGTCCAATAAAGCAGTCAGTTTTTTTTTTTAATTAATAGAGAATAATTTACAGATAATTTATTTTTTATTCCTGTGAATCCCATCGGTCGATTTTCAACCGAAAAATTGGAGTCAATGACTACGCAATTTTGTCTTATCCGTCTGTTAAGTACTATTTGTGCATCGAAAAATCAGCCCTAAGACGACGTTTCGTCCACCTCATTGTTAATACAACTGTGCGTGATTAAAATCCCCAAAATAAGTATTTATTTTTAACCGACTTCAAAAAAAGGAGGAGGTTATCAATTCGTCTGTATGTTTTTTTTTTTTTGCTTATATTTTTATGTTACCTCATAACTTTTGCCTGCGTCAACCGATTTAAATGATTATTTTTTTAAATGAAAGCTAGTGCTTCCCAAGTGATCCCATTTTATTGTGGTTAAGTTCTGACAATGATATCCATGAGAAAATCAATAAGTCTTATATTTGTATTAAGATGTGCACGACAAATGGACGAATAACTCAATATAACGCCAACCGATTTCGGTGATTCTTTTTTTATTGGAAAGGACGTGTACAAATTAGTAAGTGTACTTCAGATTCACTAAAAATAAACAATTAAAAAAAAATTAACAAAAAAAATAACCAACATCAAAGAAAAAGCACTAAAAAGGATAAAATAATTTCCATTTGTGTAGTTAAGACTTTTGTTATTTTGTGAGTCGGTGTCAGCCGGGCAACAACACAAAACAAAAATTGGGAATCTAAAATATGTTATTCCCTTTAAATGAGTCCATATTTTCAGTTTAGCTCAATTAATATGTGACAGAATATGTTAGAATATGTATGTTGTGGTGTGTGTAATATGGTGTGAAGAAGCACCTGGCCGGCCGGCATGGTTTTCGCAGCCCCCCTCGTAAATTCGAAATCCCATGGGCGTCGTCGGGCACCTTAAGATGTCCTGACGTACGCCATATGCCGCGCTTAACATAAAAAAAGTATGTATGTAAGAGAAATACACTTGTACGAGTTCACATGCAGCTATGTTATGTTATGCTACAAGGAATAACCTATCGATTTATATGAAGCAGGGTTACTATCAGGTTTATCTTGAAATTAGCATAAGTCATCATGGGTCCAACGGGAGTGACTATTCTTCCGTCTAAAGCGCAAAGATACAGCGAACGGGATATCCAAACAATACAGAGCCACAAAAAGGCCCCCCTATTAATGAAGGCTCGCTACTTGAGCGACGTGGCGGCGCGTCGGGTCACACAAACAAATTAAAAGTTTATCAATTAGCCCTCTCTTCCCCCCGGCGAGGTGTCCACTTCTAGCGACACAGTGGCTACCTCAACGCCTGCCTGCTCAGCTTCCCGATTCATTCCCTGGCCCGGAACAACCTTTATAGAACTTCGAGTAATAGTAGGCAAGAGGAGACTTCACTTTCGGGAAAATTCGAACGACTTCTTTACATAAATTCGTAACTATGCGATATTCGCGTGTTTCTCGTGCTGGTAACACAGAAACATATTACAGCACGAAAAATCACATTTTCAGCGCGTTTAATCGGAAAGCGAACACGAGAAGTTCTCGCGTGAGAAGCTGTCAAACTCTACGAGTATGTAGAATAAAATTAGGGATCTTTTTTAGGCACCGTATTATGACACCAAATATACAAGCTGTTGCAACGGCCACTACAGAAAATTTGGAAATGGAAATGGGAATTTACTAATGGGATTGAAATAAACAAAAAGTTTAATAACTTTATTCTATATATCCTTTAAAAAAAAGTTTGACTTTCCATACAAAGTAATTAATTAATTTAGTGTAAAAAGAATAAAATGTTCCGTAACAACGTGGGAACGTTGTATGTTCTTGGACACGGGTGGCTGATATCACAACTAATGTCATGACATGAGCCTGAAACGACACGTGGAATTTACGTTCCATGTCAAGACGGTTAAAATTTCGCGTCAAATTGAAATAGACGAAAAAAAAAAAAATAATGGCTCGGTAACTAGACACTTTAGAGAAAAAAATAGGTGGTTTTTCTAGAAAAAACATGAGGATTACACTCCCAAAATTTCTGTCGTGGCCGTTGCATCACCTAAATAATACTAGAATATGACTACGTAACCCATCGTGTCTTTCAGAAATATGTAAATGCAGGTGTTCATCGACTTTGATGTTTACTCGGAATGAATACTATTGTAATGTCGCTTACACCCGTAGAGTGCGTCACTAAAGGAAGCAACCAGCCGGCTCCTGTCAGAAGTGTCCTTCCGCCGCCTACACCGCGCCCGCCCGCCGCCCGCCGCCCTCCGCCCGCGCCGCGGGGCGGGACCCGCTGATAAATGATTCGCCGGGAAAACTAAATAGTTGGGCAAGTCATGCAAAAAATGAGAGCGCTGCGCACAATTTCATTTCAGCCGATGCCCTCAGGGAGCAGGCGGCTCCCTAAAAATAATGACTTTTGTTCAATATTGTCTTTTCCTTTCATAAATCAACAAGTAAGTTTAGTAATGTATGCGTTTGTATTTCATGTCAATATTGGGAGCGCTTTGCGTTTTCTTGCTCTAAAGATGAACCGAACATGTCGCTACGTTTTATTGAACGTTTGGATATTATTTAAATTTAATGTAAAACGTTAAATATGTTGATCTTAATGGGATGCAACGAAGCCCTGGCCTCAACAAGCCCGCGGTCCGAGCGTGACACAACAGCTCCACGAACTCACGAAAAGAAGTGACTGGGTGAAAGTGCTCTTTTCGACCTTAAATAAGTCTCTTGTACTCACTCTTACTTGTATACATAAGATAGTAATACTTGTGTTAGTAATACTGTGTAGATATACTAATACTTGTAAACATAAAGCACATAACAACACATAGGTACTTCTAAAGATACCGGACCCCAGTCGGATCACGTTAACGTAGATAAATCACGTTTCTTGTATGGTGGCCTGCTTTAAAATTTATTTGTTTTAAATTTTTACTATTTGTCGTTATAGCGGCAACAGAAATACGTACTCTGTGAAACTTTCAGCTGTATATCTATTATGATTCATGAGATACAGCTCTGTAACAGACAGACGGCCGAACAGACAGCGGAGGATTAGTAATAGGGTTCCGTTTGGCACCCTTTGGGTACGAAACTTTCAACAATTGCACAATATTAGAACCCAAAATATTTCTATTCAAAACAAGAACACATGAGCATTCAGTTTCCTGTATGATATGTTTAAAGAGGTATGGTTCAATGTAGTTTCAGGTTCGCAACTTTACCAACTGGCGGCGGCAGTGTCGGTCCCTCCGCACGGACGCCGCCAATTATTAGTTCGGACGGTTCGCTAGCGTCTTACAGTGTTACTGCTGCTAGGTTAGTTTGTCGGTTTCCGGTTTGGGCCAGTGATGACATGGGAAGGTGATGGGAGTTTGTAGCTCGTTAACTACCATGCCACAATGTCGAAACATCGCCACCGCGCGTGAATGTGCATTAAAAATGCGTTCGTCGTGTTAATTCCCACCCACACAAACCCTTCAATACGCTTATGACTATGCTTGCATGTGGCATGTACGGTCGCATTCGAAAGTCCAGTAGCACATCCAACGCAATGACTATTAAGAACGGCCGGTAAGCTAAGTTCCCCATATAATCGTAGTTTACTAATAATTTGAAAAACACTGTTCCGATTTACTTGATATTTGGTATCTAACATGCTACAATAAATATCTGTGTCTGCACGTTTTTGTTTTGCTAAAAAATCAAAGCAAGTAAAATAAAAGGCAAGAGAAAATCTGCATACAAATTTTCTTTTGTCTGTTGTGTGACACGGGATACGTTTTTCGAAAAAACAAACACGTGCAGCCATAGATTGTCTTGTCTTATTAAGTTCCAAATATCAAGCAAATTGGAGTAGTGGTTTTCAAATGATTAGTAAACTACGTTTGTATGGGGAGTGTAATTTTCTGATGCTTACGGGCCCACCTTAAGGTGCCCCCGTAAGCATCAGAAAATTTCGCCTCCCAAACCTACGTAGTTTACTAATCATTTGAAAACCACTGTGGCAATTTACTTGATATTTGGTATCACAAATCTGGCAACAAATATCTTCGTCTGCATGCCTTTGCTTTTTCGATAAATGTATCCTAAGTCAAACCACAGAGAAAACAAATTTAGTATGAAGATTTGGTTTTTGCTTTCATCTGATTCGGTTTGGATTTTTCAAAAAAACAAAAGCTTGCAGACACAGATATTGATTCCCTGATTTTACATATTAAATATCAATTTAATTGGAACAGCGGTTTTTAAATGATAAGTAAACTACTTTTAGCCTTATTGTAGCAGGTCGGAAAGAAAAACGACGGTCCTTCTTGATATATTTATTGAGTCTTTACATTTGCCCGGTTTTTCAATCACCCAGCCAAAAATGTAGTAAACAACAAGATGGCTTCCGGAACCGGAAGCCGATCGGCAATCATCTCGATGTCTTGCCAGTACCAGCATATGGCTCTCAGGATAATCGACTGTGTTGCTAGTCGCATGGTGTTGCAAGTGACGTCTCACAAGTTGCCAATCGTAATAGACGTCTCACAAGTTGCCATTCGTAATATTCGGCCATCCTAGTTACTGCCGTGACCCACGGCGATTCTGCGTGAAGGCAGTGGTGCTATTGTTGATCTGAAACAAAAATAAGTTTTGGGCAGTATTTGTTTACTAAATGCTTTTGAATTATTTTAAAACCAATTTGTTATGCACGTTTTCAATAAACGGCTACAGCTCTATTTATATTGGCACACAGTTCTGAAGAAGCAAACATTGTTTTTGCATGCACACAGTGTTTTTACATTGGCACGCAGCTTTAAAGGTGGCACAGGACTTTTATGTTAGCACCCAGCATATAAATACATTGGCACAAAGCATTACTTTGGCACACAGCTTTTACTTTGGCACACAGCTTTTACTTTGGCACACAGCTTTTACTTTGGCACACAGCTTTTACTTTGGCACACAGCTTTTTCGTTGGCACACAGCGTTAAAGTTGGCACACAGCTTTTATGTTGGCACACAGCATTAACGTTGGCACACGGCTTTAAAGTTGACACACAGCATTAACGTTGGCACACAGCGTTTACGTTGGCACACAGCTTTTTCGTTGGCACACAGCGTTAAAGTTGGCACACAGCTTTTATGTTAATGCATTAGATGTAAAAGTAAAAAACAAGTTGATATTAATGCTTTATTGAAATCATTACTCAATCATGAATGAGAATCAAAGAAATGCCTAGATGGAAACAAAATAACAATTTTCTTAGTGTAATCATTCTCTTCTGCATCGCAATTAATTCTTAGTAATAATTTTATTCAGATTCTGAATTAAAAAACAAATTCAACTTTCTAATAAGTCGATCAAGTCATCTCGATCGACTTCACGATTATCATCCGATGAGCTCTCTTCAACTAAAACATTATAAGGCCGCAATGAATCAGCTGCAACTAAGGCTGTAAACTTCTTATAGCCCTTCATACCCTTAATACTTTGTATTGTGTAACGGTCTATGGATGAATTTGCATTTGTGACTCTGTATGGTCCAGAGAACGCACTGCTCAATTTTTTACTGACCCCTGAAGGTGTGATTGCTTCACCGCCCTTCCAAAGTACTAGTTGGCCTTGGGCATATTTTCTTTGTGGTTTATGTTTCTTATCAAATCTACGTTTCATGTAAAGCATATTTTGATCAATTTTCGTTTTTGCTACCATTCTCCTTACGTCTAAAGCCTCTTTTTGACAATCATTCTGATTGTTTTCAATAGATTGAGGGATTGGTAAAATGGTATTATCATGAGCGAACATTAGTTTAAACGGGGGAACCTTAGTGGTAGAATGTATGGTGTTATTAATCCCCCAAAGTATATTTGATAGGTTATCATCCCAGGCACACTCATTATCTGCAGATGTTTTAAGCGCGTCTAATATAGTTCGGTTAACTCGCTCAACCTGTCCGTTTGCCCTAGGTGTTGCCGTTGCATTCATAATATGTTTGAACGACATCTCATCGGCAAATGCTTTAAAATACCGGCTCGTAAAAGACTTTCCGCGGTCAGTTATAACTCTATAGGGCCTGCCAAATTGTAAAAATATATCCTTCAAGTGCTTAATTGTTTCTACCGATCTTACAGTTCGCGTTGCCCGAGCAAATACGAACTTGGTAAAAGAATCGACCACCACGAGTACGTAACTATTACCTGCCCGAGACTTTATAAATGGGCCCAAATGATCTGCGTGTACAGTGTGCATTGGAATAGCGTGTTTTTCTATAGGATGTAGTTCACCTTCGAGCTTGCCATAGTTTCCCTTTTTGTAAGCACATTGGAGACATGAGTTTATATATTTACGTATCGATCTAGTCATTTTAGGAAACCAAAATTGCGACTTTATAAGTTTTTCACATCTTTCAAAGCCTGGATGTCCGATCTGATCATGATGTTTTTGTAATAATCCCCACTTTGCTGCTTTGGGTATAACGAGTCTATTTCCCGCAACCGTTTTCCTATATAAGATATATATATATCCTATATATATATTGCAAATCTCATAATTAGATGTTATGTCAGTGTTTTTTGTTCCTCCCTGTAATTGCGCAACTGTATTCTGTATGTTTTCATCTTCTAACTGTAGTGTCAAACACCAATCAGCCTCGTTCACAACTAAAACTGTGGCGTCTTCGACAGGATTTCTACTTAATGCATCAACGTGTCGCATCCGCTCACCCGGGCGATATTCAATTTCTAAATCGAAATCCTGTATCATAAGCCACCACCGCGCGATGCGTGGCATTAAATCTTTTTTGACTAGTGTAGTCCGCAAGGCAGCACAATCAGTTATGACCTTGACCGGAATCCCTATAAGATATATGCGGAGCCTGTTAAGAGAAGCAACAACTGCTAAAGTTTCGAGTTCATAACTGTGGTAGAATTGTTCTTCTTGGCTTGTGACACGGCTAAAATATGCGACCGGCTTTAGTGCACCATCACCGGGTTGATACTGCATGAGAATACCTCCTAAGCCTAATTTACTGGCGTCTGTGTGGAGTTCTGTCCTTGCTTCTCTGTTATAAATTGCCAAGACAGGCCTTTCTGTTAAAATTTGTTTAAGGGAACTAAAGGCGTAATCTTGTTTGGTTCCCCAATACCACTGTGCATCCTTTTTTGTCAGTTCCGTTAACGGACGGGCAATCTCAGCGAAGCCTCTTATAAATTTCCTGAAATAAGAAGTCAGACCTATAAATTGTCGAATTTCGTGAACATTTTGAGGTTGTTTATAATTTTGTACACAATTGATTTTCTGTTGACCTGGCCTTATGCTGCCTGCAGTAACCTCGTGACCTAAGTAATTCGCACTAGTTTTTAAAAATGAACATTTATCCAAATTTAATTTTAATTTAGCTTCCGATAAGAGACTCAAAACCTGGTCCAATAACTTAATACTTTCCTCAATCGATTTTGCCGGTATCATTATGTCATCGAGATACATAGCTATATCCTCATCTGTAAGCCTTCCGAGTACCCTGCTCATTAACCTGGAAAACACTGCTGGGGCGTTGGCGAGCCCAAAAGGCATTTTTAAAAATTCGTACTGTCCAAACGGTGTGACAAAAGCAGTCTTATGAATAGAATTTGCAGCCATGGGGACCTGATAATATCCTTGCGCCAAATCTAAAGTCGTAAAATAGTATTTCCCTGACAATCGACTTATTTGATCATCTATATGAGGTAGTGGGTAACGATCTTTGACTGTACGAGCATTCAAGGCCCGGAAATCAATGCAAAGTCGATAACCCCCTCCCTTTTTTTTTACCAAAACCACCGGGCTAGCATAATCGGAGTTTGATTCTCTAACAATTCCAGCATCAATTAACTCCTGCACTTTCTCACGTACGATATCTTGTTCTTTGAAGGGTAACCTATACGGCTTACAATGTACGGGCTCGTTGCTAGGTGTTAGTATTTTCATCTCAATTAAGTCTGTGCAACCCAAATCATTTGTGCTCGTAGCAAATAAACCTGAATATCGTTTCAACAACTTGTCTAACATATCGCGCTCGAACACTTCTAGGGTTCCCACATCTAACGCAGATATATTTAGATCATCCCTGGAAGAACATTTTGCAATCTTTTCCGTACCTACACTCCTTATATCTTCTTCTTGGCAAACCTCCGCTCGTGTAATCAGCTTGTTGGCTGGCCAATTAATGCAATGATCGCCTGCGTTGAATATCTTTAAATTTCTGTTACCCGGCCTTAGAATGGTGCCCGGTATAACAAATGAGCATTGGCCATAGTCGAAAATTATTGGTCTGGTTACTAAAATACAATCACTAAAACTGTTATCTATACCAATATCAACAGTCGTCCATGTTTGAGGAGGAATTGTGGTATTACAAAGTAGTCGGATTGGACTTGTTTGTAGGTAGTCTTTACTGTGTAATTTTATTTCAGATAAAGGGCCCATTAGTTCACATGTGTTGATGAGGGTTGCTGATTTTTGAGTAGTAACGAGACTAACATCCTTTTGGTTAATAATGGGTTGACCCAATATTATGTCGATTCCCCCAATCAGCTCATCGGAGATTTGAGCGGTGCTATCAATCGTAAGTCCATCAACTTCCACCTTAATATTTACCTCACCTAGTGATATTGATTGTGCTCCTCCAAAACCTTTAAGAATTATGTTGGAACATTTTGTGGGTAGGCCAATTTTATTAACCTGACTGCTAGTGATAATGTTGACTCGGCTTCCCGTATCCAAGTAAGCAATTAAGTGATGTCCCTTAATGATGATGCTTTTTCTGTAAAAGTCTTGGGTGACATCGTAAGTTGTAAACCTCACCTCGACTTTAGCTCCTTCGTCATCATTCCTTGACGCACCATTCGCGAACCAGCAGTTAGCGGTGGTGTGGCCACGCTGCTTGCACTTCTCACACTGTAAGTAGTTCCTGCAGGTCTTGGCCTCGTGTCCCGGCTTCCTGCACATGTAACAAATCTTGATCTCCCGCGGGATACTTGAAGTCGTGACAGCTCTTCTCCACGTAGCAGGTGTGGTTGCGGTGTTCCCTGATGAGGTCGTAGTATGTGCAATGTTATTCTTCTTATAGTTTTCGAGCAATGATAAGTAACCGTAGTATAAAACCGTAGTTTTGAGAAAAAAAGATTCTTCACGGATAACCAATACGGTTATAGAAAGTCTAAATCCACGATAAACGCAGTGAATGAATTAATCTCACGAGTCATAAATAATCTTAATGAAAAAAAACATTGTGCTGGCGTTTTTTGTGACCTCAGTAAAGCCTTTGACTGTGTAGATCATACAATATTACTAAACAAACTTGAATTTTACGGCATTAGAGGATTACAACTTAGCTTTTTTAAATCATATCTCACAGAAAGGAAGCAATACGTAGAATTACAAGTAACAAATGAAAAAAATATAATTGAAAACATAAACTCAAACTCGGAGATCATGAAGTGTGGAGTTCCGCAAGGATCTGTTTTAGGCCCTCTATTATTTTTGATTTTTGTGAATGATCTCGTAGATAACATTAAATTAGGAAATATACTATTATTTGCAGATGATACAAGCTCAGTAATAAAGGCAGAAGATAAGCAAGAACTTGCAATGAAAATAAAGGAAAACGTCATAGAACTAGAACATTGGTTTAGTAATAATAAATTATCATTGAATAAAAAAAAAACATGTTGCATTATATTTAGAAAGAACTCAAATTATGATAAAAGTTCTATAATTAAGGAAAATAGTGATTTAAAAATGGTAAACAATGTAGATTTTTTGGGAATAACTATTGATGAAAAATTGAATTGGCAATGCCACATAGAACAGTTGATAAATAAAATAGCCAGTGGCTGTTATGCAATAAAAACTCTAAAACCTACAACATCAGTTAAAATACTTACACATGTCTATTATGCTTACATTGAATCTAAATTAAGATACGGAATTGAAGCATGGGGAAATAGCATAGATGTACAAAAGGTCCAAATAATTCAAAAGAAAGCTGTACGGATAATATCAGGTGCAAAATACAGCGATACGTGCAGACCAATATTTATTAAGCTTGAAATTCTTACAGTCACAGCACTTTACATTTTTATGGTATCCACTAACATTTTTAAAAATAAAGAATCACTAGATACAGTTGGCAACAAGCAAAATTATAATTTAAGGAACAACCATAATTTCAGAGCAGACAACCCCAAATGTCAACTATTCCACAGGAGTACGTCATACACAGGAATAAAAGTTTACAACCATTTGAATGAAAACATAAGGGAAGCAAATAGCCTAAAAATATTCCAGTGTAGGCTAAGAGAGTTTTTAGTTGCAAGGCCATTTTACAGCATTAAGGAATTTTTTAGTAATAAAAGTTTTGACGCTTAAGTTAGAGAATACAATCTACGTATATAAACATTAATCAAAGTATGATATTCAATGATTTCAATTTATTTTTAGTGATTTATTTGATGATTTTTTTTATTTCTATTTTTGTTAGTGATTTTAATAATTGATGATATTTTGATTTTTAATTATTTATGTTTGTTTTAAAATATTTAACTGTTACGATGTACATTGTTTACATTTTAATAAGTTATTTTGTGTTAACTGAATTTGATCTTAGGTTTCAATTGTATTTTTTTAGTATATTTGTGTACTTGTTAATTTAAGTCATTTAAAATAATACTATGCCTAATATTTTTACGAAACTGTCGACGGAACGGTCAAAGTAAATAAATAAATAAAATAAAAAAAATAAAATATAACTCATCGGTAGTTTGGCATTTGTAGGCTTTTGCGTTTGTCCTTAAATCTGATGGAAGTCCTCGAATAATGCATGATATAGCAGCTTCATCGTCCAGCTTACATCTCTTGATCATTCCTAGTTTATCATGATAATATCGCGTCATGGTTTCGTCGTTCTTCTTGTGACGACTCATCATTTCTTCCAGAAGATCCGCGAAATCAATAGATCTTGGAAATGCCCGTTCTATAGCTTCCTTCCATTCGTCCCAGGTGTGATCATAAGACTCTAAATTTTCGTACCATTCCCGGGCAGGGCCACGAAGCCGCATTTGCATTACGTACGATTTATCCGCATCGCCCCAATCATGGATGCTGCCCAATTGGTCGATTTTGTTCACCCACACCTTAACATTGGTATTCTTAGAATCCGGATCAAACTTTGGAACCAATTCCGCGTCCGCATGCGTGGTCTTTCTTTTCTTGAAAGGGGTTGGTGAATAGTTCGTTTCGATCAACTCAGAAAAAAAAAATTTCAAGCTGTTGGCCATTTTGCTAACATCTTCACTTTTTTTTCGCGTCCGTTTGCCGAGTCCACCATGATAAGGTCCCGACATCTTGCAAGGCTGGTTTAAATCCCACTTCTGAAGTTTTAGCCTTATTGTAGCAGGTCGGAAAGAAAAACGACGGTCCTTCTTGATATATTTATTGAGTCTTTACATTTGCCCGGTTTTTCAATCACCCAGCCAAAAATGTAGCAAACAACAAGATGGCTTCCGGAACCGGAAGCCGATCGGCAATCATCTCGATGTCTTGCCAGTACCAGCATATGGCTCTCAGGATAATCGACTGTGTTGCTAGTCGCATGGTGTTGCAAATGACGTCTCACAAGTTGCCAATCGTAATAGACGTCTCACAAGTTGCCATTCGTAATACTACGTTTGTATGGGGAGCATAGCTGCGTTCGCATCGCGCAGAGGTGAAGCGGGAGGAGAGGATCGCATCGTTCGAGCGGTTTTTTGTAAGCCGGGGACGGGGAACGCCACATGAGCAAAACAAACCTAACCGTAGGTTGCTACTGGATTTATGTCGTCGATGGTAGGTTTATGGTGGGTTTTTAGTTTTTGAAAATCGGAGACCGCTGATCTCATAGTAAGTGCGCTAGTTTGCATATCTTCTTTTTTACTATGGTTCACCTCCTGGTCATTTTACGTGATGTTAAGTAGTTTATTAGTTATGAGATAACTTAACCAATACGTAACTGCATCGAAATCAGGTGAGTGTTTCTCTAGGATTTGACCTCCACTGCCCGCGCCTCTGGTAATTTAACTTAATAATAAGTAGCCTAATAGTTGTAGAAAGAATCTGACTAAATCAAAATACAAACCAAATTGAAATAGGGTAAGTGGATTTTAAGTTAAAGACATTCAAGCAAGGCAGCCATTGCTCAACCCTGTGGTGATTTTGAGTGTAACTAAGTAATCTACAAGTTATGGACAGAATCAGGCTGTACGTAGATCATACCACGGGTAACCTAGTTCTAGCGTTAACGCCAGTGCTCACCACTCTGATAATTTAGCGTAACGTTATGTCGCTTATAAGTTATGGGAAGACTTAAGCTATGCGTCGATATCACCCCTATCTAAATCAAGTTAGTATTTAAAGAATCGAACCTCAGTGTTCACCCCTCTGGTAATTTAGCATGATGATATGGGAAGAATAAAACTGTATATAGGTACAAAACCGAATCAAAATCAAATAATTCGGACGGAGAGACAGGCGGTACATGTTGGATTTGATAAGTATTCGCCGCCAGTAACAAGAATGACTAATAATACCTAACCACACAGAGGGCTGGAATTTACGCTCCCGCAAGATTAGGTATAAACCATTAGTTTTTGTGGGTGCGCGTAAAACCAAATCGAAGGGAAGAAATAGCGATGAATAGTTGAAGGCGCGGCTCGGTCACGGAGCGGACGGTCGGCAGACGCGCGACAACTTTATTTTATCGGCGAGCCTTTCAGAGCTTTTTACGCGGCTTCTCTCAGAATAATCACGATCAAATAGCTTATTGTGACCCTCCTTTCGTCGGTACCGGCCGAGATGTCCTTGCCGGGAGAGAAATAGCGAAAAATATGAACGGTTAATCCCCGAAGAGGTTTCTAGCCCCCCGCAAGAGAGTTAATAAATGATTCAGATTTCTCACAAAACCGAGCACACATGCACATTGTTTTCGTGCCAGTGTTGCTCGAGCGTTAAATTAATTACCCCATATTGTCAAGCACACGGCCCCACGACAGAGTCGTTTCCTGGAGTTGACGCGAACTTTGTCAGACGTATGTGGAATGTGTTGCCAGTTTTTACCCCGACGGCGGGGTTAATGGGTTACTGCGACATGTCAGGATTTAGGGATAGGAAAGATAAATGGATGATGGGCGAAGTCATTTATAATCACTCCGGGTTGGCTCAACCGCAGGGCTCAACCCGTATCGTGCAGCGCACAGTTCCGAATTGTACATCTTGTCGCTCACTGCCAAACTTCGTTGCAATCAGAACAGAAGGTCCAATTATTTTTACATGACATAACTAATCGTCAAAACCATGAAACTTAAAACACAAATTTCTCTTTGGTACCTTACCATTTTCAAAGTGTTTTTTTTAAAGTTTGTACTCAAACGAAATGAATTTTACAAATGTAAAAAATGAATAAAATTTAAAAAATTTGGGCATAAAGGTAAAATTATGTAAAAATAAAAACGATATTGTTACTCGTCGGTGATGGATACATTTGTTAGATTTTTTTCTTCTCCATCCCCAAAATAGTGATACGAAAAAAATCGATTATACAATGCAATTCAAGTTAAACATACTTTTTCGTGCAAGTACTTACATATGTTTTTTCAACGAACATGATATGGATTTTTTTTCATCTAACTTGTTTGTAGGTATATTCAATTCGATATAATTTAATTCTTTATTCGTCCGTAGGTACACTGTGTTACACTTGGATAACGTCAACATTTTTTTATTAATTACAAAATTGAAACTAATTTCTAGAATAAAACATAATATACCTAATATGTACATGTATATGCAGTCTAAGTGCTAATACCACACCTTTTGTCATAATATGAACTGGACATGTATGGCTGATACCACACCTAATGTCGAGATGTTAGCCCAGCATACCTCATGGGAACTACGTGCCATGCCAGAAACATAAAAGGCAACATTAAATTGCATGAAAAACACGGACAGTTTTCATCGCCGCTTTGACCATCTTTCATTCCCATTCCATCATCCATTTCATTCAGTTTCTTTGTTTCCCCTAATAAATTCATATAACGCACTCGGATTCTTTTTCTGCCGGTTCGATTACCTCTGACGATAAAGAACCGAAAATAAACTTAGCCGGGAAAATAATGCCATGGTACCAAACCGGGCAGATAAACCCTAATTTCTAGTAAGTGAGGAAGGAGGACAAATACTCTGTTAACAGTAACACTAAAGGTAAAATATCAGTTTATGTAATTACATGCAGTGAACCACACGTTGAGAACATGAAGAAAAAATATTCCAGAAAGCATATGAAAACGATATCTTAAAAAAAAGTTTGGAAGCTGTGCCCAAAATGGATTACAATAATTACTTCGTAGACAGACTCTCCTTAATACAATTTCAAGAAGCCATGCGTGTTATGGCAGATCTACGATTGCGAAATAAGTTAAGAAAGAAAAAACTTTTCTATGATTAAAAACGTGCAATAATAATGAGTGATTCTATGTATCTAACTTATTTTGCTTTCCGTGTGAGTCCAAGACTTGTGAAAACACTCGAGGATAAAAGCACATTTTTGCTGCCTATTGTAACACTTTTATTCATTTTTCGAATAACTATTTCATCAATCGCGATTAGGGCAAATATACAGACTTCGGAGCACGAAAACGAAAGTAACGTACCGTTTAGTTTATTAACTTGTTGAAAGAAAATTCAATAACTAAAGCTGCAAAAAGTAGTCGCCGAGCCTGTTGGAATAGGACTAGGGGAGTGGATAAACTGAAAGAGCTCTGATTGAATTACTCACTAGCTGCGAGCGAACAAAGAAAATGTCCTTACATTTTTGTAGAGCTTTCTTCTTAATTGATAAGGTATATGGAGCTCGTCTACAAGTGAAGCTTTTATACTTCTTAATTTACACTTTTATTATATAGTTTTGTTCGTTGATATAAATTCATAAAATTGATTTAGGCAGACAAAAACATTAAACTTCATATTAATCTTCGTAATGCAGCACAATTTGAGAAAAATATGATTATTACATTTTTTTTTCATTTTCTTTTAAATACTGTATTTATTGCACCGATTTATTTACCCGGCTTATTTTCGAACAAGTATTTTTTATCAATAATACGACCAATATGAGTGTGGTGCACAATATTCTTAAAGATGAATTACCTTCGTAAGCGATTCAATTACAATATTTGCTAAAATATTTTTTTCAACAAGTGAAAAAGTTATAGGTGATTATGCATAGAGTAATTATGTATGTGGATTATGAAGGTAGCCTGTTGTGATTATGGTGTTGTTAGAAATATAATTGAATGTTAATGTTATTTATTAATAAATTATTGTAAATGTATTCGTCAGGTCCGTTGATAGGCTCAGCGGGGAAGGGCCCGGTGCGGGGCGGGTGTCGAACCTCGGTTCCGAAAGAAAATAAAAAGAAACTTTATTCATTAAAATTTAACGAAATTTACGTCCCGGCCCGCGCCGCCTAATGTCGCTGCGCGATCAATTGGCGCTAATTTACATCTTATATTCACGACGAAAAGTGAAATGAAATATTACAATTAGAACAAGTTTTGTGAAGTTGGGGCGGCGTGGCGGCCGTGTAACGACTTGCCATGTTTTTATTAATGCGTTAGGATGTAAGTACTTATTCACACAAGTGGCTGGGCTATATTTGACGAATTACTATAGTAATACTACACTACACTATGTCAATTTAGTCCAAGCCGCGTACCTCAGGTACGCGGCTCCGCTCGGGTCTATGTGGTTTTGGACTGATGTCGGGCTGAATTACTTCCTGGATATTATATAAGTTCCCATTACAAACTTTCATCCCCTATTTCACCCCCTTTGAGTTTAATTTTCGCTACAAAGGGTAGCCTATGTCCATATTCAAGGTCCAGACTGCCTCTATATTGGTTCAGCGGTTTAGGCGGAACCTAACGGACAACACAACAGACAGAGTTGCTTTCGCGTTTATAATAGGGGAGTAATTGGCATACACCGGGGCCGCGAAATGTCAGTATTTTTTTCTCATATTAGACACATAAAACATAGGATAAAGATCTTATCTCGATACCACGTGACATCTGACAAAAGGTATGATGGGTCAAAACGTAAAACATAACCCCACTTACCTACAAAAAAATGACGTTGGATGTGCCGAACATCCCGTTTAATGAGTTGAAAATTTAAATATTGTAGCAACACACAAAACATTTACACAGTTCAAAGAAACTATTGGGGAACAGTCGTTTTACAAATATCTGGTAGATCGTATAAGATAGATGACGAATAAGACGTTTAACAAAGAATGAAAAAAAGTCTTGCACTATTTGAAAACTTAAACAATTGTTGTTTAACTTTTCTTGAGAGTAAATTTATGGAACCTGACATGGATGGCTAATACCACACAACTACCGTCATAATATTAGCCCAATGCACCACATAGCCGACGTAATTGTATGCCAGGATGCTCCCTTCACTAGAGATTATTGGCTTACTGGCGTTTAAAAAGAGCAAAGCAATTGTTTAGTACAAACATGTTATGATTTGTTAACAAACTCTGTTATTTATTCCGAGTAAATTGACCTGGTAATAAAGTAAATGAACCCATAGAATTATTAATTACACATTATCACAAGAATACCGCGAGTGTTGCAATAACAAAGCGGGAGGGGTCGGGAGGAGCGACGCGGGATGAGGGAGGGAGGAGGCGCGGGGAGGTGAGCACCGTGCGTGAGCACAAGATGGCGCCTGCTGAGCGGAGCGAGCGGCTGCAATGGGATGCCATAACCGTTACGCTGCAGGTTCCGACTGCGAGGTCACAGTGACTATTGGAACGGGAGTGGCCGACCACAGTGACGTAGCGAACAGAGACGGTGCACAAACGCAGAATATCTTGGATAGTTGATCGTGCCTCAGGGGCGAGTTGACTTGCCTTCCATCCCAGATGTCTGGGTTCAAATCCCTGTTCATGCACTACTTTTCTCTTTCTTAGTTGGATAAGTCATTTCGTTCCGAATGCGAGCTGTTCCATGGTTCGGAATCCATGTAAAACTGAAGCTCTTGGCGGTAGGGTTAAGTTCGCCCGGGTTGGTACGATCGCTTTGGATGAAAATATGGTCGAAGCGGCGATAAAAATTGTCCGTGTTTTCCGTCTAGTTCAATGTAGCCGTGCTCATCAAGGGAAGGTCCTGGCATGGCACCGAATTCATTCGGGAATGAGGTTTGTTGGGCTTAACTGTGTGTGCGGTATGAGCCATCCATATACAGTTTTTTTGGAAAATTTTCAAAATTTGGTCTTAAATGAAGGGTTTATTAAATCATCGATTTTATTTTCGAGTTATTGGCCATTTTACGACCTTGGACACCAAGTCTTAAACGCCGCACTTAACAAACTCATAAAAAATACATATTACATTAGATCAAAAATAGTTAGCTTCATGCTCTACATGAAAACTATTGCTTCCGTTAAAAGTCCGATAGGATTTATTGCGGAAATCGGGGAATAAGTGTCATCGGCGTAACTGCAAAAACAATATACAAAAAATAGTTAAGATTATTATACCAGACAATGCGGAATTAGAACATGAAAAAGAACACGTAAAAAATATTATAGAAAATGATATTTTTTGCATGGAAAAAAATGCTGAAGTCAGGTCTCAAACATATTATTTTTAAAGTATGCTGCTGATATGGACAGTATCTGATATTGATTTAAATATCAGTTTAAAGAGCGTAACATTATCTATCAATAAGTTACCAATAGTTATAACATAACCTATGTTGAACATTTTTAAATTTCTTTAACAAAACAATATAAAAACCGGTTTCACGCGTAATGCGGGTTGGTCACATTTCGAAAGATTTATGCCGAGCTGCTCTAACTAAGGGGCTTCGGGCTCTGGGTATCTCGTTTCCATTGCGAAAATTGGTCGAAAATGTTTACGTATAAGGATGCTCTCAATGCAATCAAGGAACAAGAGTTGTTGCTCTCAGTGGCTAGAAGTTTAAAAGCGTCAGGGTTCAATTAGGCATGTGAATAACTTATGCGATGTCGGCTGGACAGAAGGTCTTACCAGTACGAAATATGTATGAAGAACCTTTTCGTTTAGTAGATAAAGGCAGCCGTAATGGGGTTGTCGGAATCACAAGTATTCCTTTTAACACTTTCCGTGAGACTGACGACCGAGCACACGTCCTCTATTTTTATGAGAAACTCGTTTAGGTCAGAGTTTGTGCCACTGAAAGGTTTTCTTCGTAGCCCCGTTAATATTTATCTTAAAGCCACTATCCGCTGAGATTTCCTTTTAAAGACAATATTAGTTTAAATTGGTTATGGAAATATATTTTTATTTTCTTAGCAATAAAAGCGATTGAATATCTACGTGTTTGATATTTCTGAATTAGGCTCAAAATAACTTTGTTACCAAATAAAGAAAAACCCAGACAAGTGCGAGTCTCTCTCTCGCTATGTACAAATTTGTATGAAGGTCGTCCGGTCGAAATAATGACAAATTATCGATTTTCAGTTCCTTCGATTACTTGAGCTGTGAGACCTTGTCAGGCAGTCAATTTAATGATTTGAGTTCAACTGGGAGTATCCTATATGTTTTGATTTATCTGCGAAATTATGTGAAATTACCGTATTTTTTGATCTCGTTGACTTGGAAGCTTAATTTTTTACAGCTCGAAGTGGTTTTTTTAAGGCGATTTAAAAAATGGATATGGATTTCAGTTTAATATCTCTACGAGTTCTTGAAAAAAAAATGGTCGTGACAGATAGACAGACGGACAACGAGGTATTTTTGTAAGGGCTCTTAATTACTTTTGAGAAACGGAACCTTAAAAAATGAAGGTTCTTTCTCTAACTTCTTTCTTTCTTCTTATTATTCTTTCTTAACGGAAAGTGGATGTGTCGAGATTTACACGAAAACAATGTCCGGACAGCATTCAAAGGAATTGTGCTGAGCGCGCGCCTATGCACGAGACTAGGCCGTCTAAATGCGCGACGGAACCAAGTCAATAATTGGAGCCAGCAGCGCGGCGGAGGCGACGGCGGGTGGGCGCGGCGGCGGGCGGGCTGGCGGCGAACCGGCGAGGGTCCGTCCTCCGGGGCCGGCGCCGTAAACCAACGGACATAAAACTTCCTTTACAATTCCCTGAACACGCGCTGAAGTTTTGACACATAAAAACCTCGTAAAATACACCTTTCATCAAAATTGATATATCTACGGTATCTGTTTCTGCTGATATGAAAGCTTCTTTCCTATTACCTTCCTGCAGCATTGAGAACAAAGAATGGATTTGAGAGGATATCATGGCTGAATTTATTTTGACAATATGTTGATTAGGTACACATATTGAGGTTTGGTTATGGATCCCAACCGACATTGTAACGTGCATACAATTGAAAACCCTGTTTTCTACAGGTTTCTGAAGTATTTGCTCAACTGCACGAAGACAAAGGGAGTAGTCTTCATGCGATTTTATTTTTGGTGCTGGACACAGATAGGAAATATCCCATCGACCGTCATGATATTAGCCCAACACGCCGTATGGTATGTGCCATGCCTGGGCCTTACCTTTACGAGCACGGCTAAATTGAACCAAATGGAAAGCATGGACAATTTTTCATCTTTTTATTCAATGCGATGAATCCGTATCGGGCGGGCTGAACCCAACCACTTAGGAGGGGAAAGAAGCCTATAGTTTAACATGGATTCCGAACCACTGAACAGCTCGAATTCCGAAGATGTCGTCGCACATATCCAAATCACAAAGAGAAACAAAATGGTGGGCGTAACGGTGCGGGTATTTGAACTCATGGCTTCTGCAAGGCTATTCGCCGCGCCTCTTAGCTACGAGCGGCTCTCGAAGCGTATTGAACTTAACCATTTATAAACACGGCTCAATGGTTTTTCGTTTCAACGTATAAATTACATTTATCGTAGACAGTGAGCTCGTGTAGCATTTTATTTATGCGGTGCGGGACGATGGAGGGGGGGGTGGGCGTCGCAGGGCGCGGGAAAACTGAAGCGAAAGTTAAGTTAGCCATTCTTCATCCCAGACCAAATTGTATTCCTAACTGTCAGGATCGGCTGAGAATGAGATTACTTTTGAATTCGCTCGCGGTATCGCCTGACTTCCTTCCTAATGCTTCCAGCCGTGTCAGGACCTAAATGTATTCAGTGCCGATTAACGCTTAAAAAAGACTCGTATTTTAATACTCTTCCATTTGCGACAGTTTCATTAAAACCTTTAAATTGTCAGATAAACTTTTGAACTCATTTAGTTCCTGGGTTCATAGTTCAGCAGGTCCATTCCTGGAATTCCGTGATCAGGAATCAGTAATCTTGAGCCTAAAAAACCTAAATAAAAACCGGCCAAGTGCGAATCGGGCTCCCACACGAAGGATTCCGTACCATCGAACGAGATTTAACACAAAAAAACAGGTTTCCCCCTTTAATTCTTATTATTTTTAAATGTTACCTATTTGTTGTTACAGCGGCAAAATAAATACACACTCTGTAAACATTTCAGCTGCCTATCTATTACGGTTCATGAGATACAGCCCTGTGACAGACGGACGGACGGACGGACAGCGGAGGCTTAGTAATAGGGTTCCGTTTTCACCCTTTGGGTACGGAACCCTAAAAACGCCTAATAACCGTTTTAAAAGGTCAAATAGGTATGATGGAATGAAATGCTCTGGAATGTTTTCAGAAAGAAAATGGCTTTGAAAACCGCTATAAAAGCGGTTATATAGACTCAGGTTTCCTGATTACTGATTACGGAATTCCAGGAATAGGCCTGCTGTATTATTACGTCAAAGTTGGGGCGATTCGAATGATTCCAATAATCTAATTAATTGTTCTAAATTTACAATCGAATAAAAAATCGATTAGTAATTAGAAATAACAATCGAATGATTTCATGCGAATAGCGGCACTCGTTATTCGGCCGCGAAGAAGTTATTCGTTCAGCTTCCTTTCTCGTCTCGCATTCAGTCAGTTAGCCGATTGGTCGAATGATGTTCAGTACTTGTTGTATGGTTTACATCTATTGAGCGATGAAAAATAAACCGCGACCGTTTTTAGTGATATTATATTGAACACTGAATTACACAAGTCCGCGAGCGCGCAACCCGCAAGCAAAATTGTGCGGTGGTGCACCGTACACTTGTTCCTCAGCAGGGTCACTCACCACTGCGCTGCCTATTCGATGAGTGACTCATTCGCATCCCAAGAGCGCATTGAAAGATTTAAAGTGAGTGAGAACAAATTAAATACATACTCTCTCGAGTCTTGCCGAATCGAATCCAGCGCCGCCCGAATCATTCGTTTTCATAAATCCGTATTCGAATGCATTCGAGACATTTCAACAATCGAATTAAGTATTCTAATAAAATCGACCAGTCGCGATGTCAAAGTCTGTGATCTTTGACCTACTGACCTGTGCGCAGGTGTCACTAGGGCATTGGGTTCTAGTTAGCTCCCGGGACCTGTCGACTTTAAGGTTTAGTAACTGAGTATGTGATCATAATATTACTATAAAATGTACTTTGTGTAATTTTTAAAATTGGGGGTCACTCCATGGCTCGGAACCCATGTAGATCTGGAGGTGATTCCCTAATATTAAGGATAAGGGTTGAGCTCACCCGGGTTAATACCATCGCATTGAATGTCAGATGTACGAAGAGGCAACGAAAAATTGTCCGCTTAGTTTAATGTAGACATGGCACCTAGCTCCATGTAGGATTATAACATAACAGTATTTGGGATGTTGGCCATCCATGTCCAGTTCTACTATCGCTCAACGAGGAACAGGCAGAGAATGCACCCATTCAATGTCGACATTCCCAAAATAGGAACCGACCAATCCTGTAGATATTTTATCGATAGGGTCGGTAAAATATGGAACAGACTCCTGCTTAGGTATACCCCCAAAGTACAACCTGGGGTCCTTCAAATATGGTGTGAGGTAGCACCTGGCCGGTCGGCATGGTTTTCACAGCCCCTAAAAGTTTGAAAGCCGGCGAGCGTTGTTGCCTTGGGGTACGCCATATAATATACGCTCATCATAAAAAACGTGCAGACAACAAAAAAATCTAATAAAAAATAATTGTATCGACATGCTTTATTGCAAAGGGTTAAATAAAAACAAAATATTGCAAATTACCAAACCAACACAATATCCTGCGTACATTTTTCAAAGGCTGCGTACGAGATCGTCGCGGCGGGTCCACGTCCGCTATAAACATGCTTTTCTCCTTCCGGAGCGCCCCGCCCCGCCCCGCCCACACCGACCGACCCCTGCCGATTTATACCTCCGAAACACGATTATCGAGGTCCAGCCGAATACGATTTATGTGCCCGCGCTATAGGGTCCGGCAGAGCTGGGACCGGTTTACATCCTTCGAGCAATCAGGACGACGCGACGCCCCGATCAGGTGCGGGGGAGATGTAGGCTGTGATATCTTCTCTTATTATTCTTCAGCCTTTTGCTGACCACTGCTGGACGTAGGCCTCCCCCAGGCTTCGCCAAGTTGTGCGGTCTCCTGTTTTTCTTCGCCAATTGTCACGTGCTGTCTGATGTATATCGTGCTGGCGGTTTGCCGACGCTTCTTTTCCCTATGTAGGGTCTCCACATCGAAACGACAGTGCTCCATCTGTGGTCATTTCTGCGAGATACGTGGCCTGTCCACTGCCACTTGAGTTTACCAAACCTATGCAAACGCCATTGACTTGGTGCTTTGGCAAATTCGCTGATACGGTGGTGATATGCTAAGGCAAAATAGTGACTTTGGGTTAGTGTTTACTGTATGATATTCACGGACTGCCATTCTAGAATCTTTTTCTCTCAGATCTTCCATTCTCCGGCGTTTTGCCTTGTGTAAAACAGTCATCATGCATTTCAGACACTTTAAGATGTAATCGTTTTAAACAGGTCTGTTTCGAGATAGTTAGGAGCAAATTAGGGAACAGAAAGTACTCAATATTAGAACAAAAAAACCTGCTACTGAAATCGAAATTGTCATATTTTTTTCGTGGTCGCCATACATTTTGTAATGTATGTAATTCCTATATTGTAAGGGGATCGCGAAAAAAAAAAAATATCGTGTTAGCGTTAGACTCATTTTCACAATTTATATCAACTTAAGGGTATATTATTTTAATTTACCCCGATAAAATCCCCTGGATTATGATCTTTTTCCAATGGCAACATTCCTTTTAATAAGGAATCGGATGTGCTCATTGGGGCACAGGTTATATGAGCCCTGTGAAAAGAAGAGGTTATCTAAGCCTAAGTTTTGGAATATATTTTGTTTGTATTGGGTTAATACTTCGTATTTATTGCTATTCAGATGCTCAGCTAACAATCGGGATTTAAATTTCAGTGATAAGGATTTATTATACAAATCTTGATTACTTCTTAATCCTAGAGTTAATCCTACCTATACCGAAACACCTTCCATAGTGAGTTGGTCAGTTTTTTGCCCAGGGTAGCGCATGTTCAAAATAATTGGCAACTGTGATTTTAGTTTTACAAGTACAGTGTAACATGAATGCTTACAGTTATGGATACTATCGCGAGGAAGCGAGATGTATATAAGCTATGTGTGGCTTAAGGAATAGTTAGTTCTCACATGAATTTGCTCGCCACTCATTCAATTTCGAAACGAGACCGAATGTTCGTTTCTCGGAATCATAAATGGTACTTACTAGAGTGTACGAATTCTACGAGACGCTACGAAGCTTACGCACGTAGCGCGCGTAGCCGTATGAGTAACGCGGCTTTCGTAGCTCAGCGTAGAGGCACTACGAAGTGTAGAAGCGCTACGAGCCCGGAATGGCAGATGAATAAACACGCTCTCTGAATCCTAATATTAATTTGCAATAACCTGTTGCGGATGCACAGGCACGTGCCACGGATATTGGAAATGTGCTTCGGCGAGCTGTAACTTATGGAATGTGGTGAACTATCGAGTTATATTGAATGGGCTACTCAAACAGACATATACATAAAACGTATTACCTATTTTTCATAATTTATTGTTACCCCTTATTTTGACTTATCTTTTGGCAATGATTAAAATTATTTTCTAACTCAGAGATTGCTGTTTTGAGGGAAGATGAAGACATTTTAAAATCGTAAGAACATAAATGTGTGTAATCATTCTTCGCCAACTCTCGGCCATCACGGCTTCCCCGGTAGAGTGGGCATAGATGACAGAACGCCATACGGTACGATCACAGCATACTTTTGCGCTTTCTTCACAGGCATAATGTCTTTTATACTTGCTCTACGATTGTAGGTGCCACGTACCTAACCTTTACCGAGTATTTATACGTTGAGTGGCTCGTATCCTAGTGGTGCAGGGACTGGCCTAGCGTACCAGAGGCCTGGGTTCAATTCCGACTTGCACCACTGTCTTTCTCTTTCAGAGTTCGATAAGTGCATTTCGTCACAAATGCGAGCTGCTCCATGGTTCGGAATCCATGTAAAACTGTAGGTCCCCTTCCCCTTCTAGGTGGTAGGGTTTAAGCCCGCCCGGGTTGGTACCATCGCATTGGATGAAAAGATGGTCGAAGCGGCAATTAAAAATTGTCCGTGTTTTCCATCCAGTTCAATGTAGCCGTGCTCTTAAAGGGAAGGTCCTGGCATGGCACCTAATTCCTACGGGAATGTGGTGTATTGGGCTAATATCATAACGGTAGTTGTGTGGTATTAGCCATCCATGTCAGGTCGCATAAAATAAATAAAAACATTCTCCTCGCCCGTATAATTGAGGTGAGTCCAATATAATTTAAGTGGTTATGGTGCTGTCTTCACAACAAACACAAAAACAACAATCGTTGTTATTAATATTATGTACCAATACGGTAAAAACAACTAAATAAGTAAATGAATACATAAATAATAAAATAAATGAGAAAAACAGCTAATCTGGTTGTATGTAGCTGAACGCCCCCTCTTGTGTCCCGCGCCGCCGTCTCTATGCGGATCGGGTGGCGCGAGCCGCGCCCCTGGAGTTGCAATGGGGTGCAGGGAGTGCAGGATCGGGAATCGGGAGCCGATCCTGAAACATAACATAGATATCGTAAAAAGCAGTAATATTTCGGCATTCGCCGTTATCAAACGGCTAATGCTTTCTCATTTATTTTATTATTTATTTATTCATTTACTTATTTAATTGTTTTTACCGTATTGGTTCTGTAGGTAGACATAATAATAACAATATAATTTAAGCTCGAAACAATTTCCGTATTCTTTTCAACTGTACCATTTTAGATCAATTGTACCATATATACAGCCTTTAACCGCGTATAAATGATACAACTTTGAAATTAGAACGTGATGTTGTGATGCCGAATCTAGGTGTGTTGAGTTTCATTTCGAACAATTTGATAAGTGAAGGTGTTCACGCCAATATGGCATGGGTGACCTGAGGTGGGTAGTTTGCACTTCACAAGCATTCAATCCCATCCGAAGTTTTTCCTATGTCACTCTCGCTTTGCTACTAGCTGTCAAGCATGGTGCATGCATGCGCCGCGTCCCCGCAAACGTTCATCGTGAAGCTCTGGTTGGGCTCCACGCCCGCAACCCGCCGCGCGCCTCACAACGCTGTGTCGCCTCGTCTGGGCGAAGTGCTGTGTCGCCGAATGCTGTCCCGGGACCTGACGCCATGAAGCTGGTGCTGATGGAGGTAGGTGGCTGTTCCTTTTTCTCTGGTGGCCCGATGTGACGTCCCGAGGCTACAGGGCATTGCCCTCCTTCGCTCGTGAAGTGCGACCTGTCTTGGGGCGTACAGAAGGTACGGGTTATGCATGAATGCTTGAAAATATGAATCAGCTTTATTTCGCCGTATAATATTACTTCAAAGAATTTGTTCCTTATAAGCGACACTATTGTCTGGTGCAATAGTATAGGTGCGCTATTTTTCACAAACTCAACTAGTTCGATTCTCGGCTAGTATTTTTTTTTAAATGTAATAATGCAGTTTTATTTTATATCAAAATCGGCCTCATGACTCCTTTGAGTGTTTTTCGTTATTTCTAATAGTTTCGGAATTGACCACGAAGGCACACTTGAAAAAATCAACTTATACTATTTTAGTTAGTGACATATGTTATTCAATAAAATGGTATTAGGTTTTATAAAAAGAACTACGCACTTGTTTATGACCTCATTTTCTTCTAATTGAACATATTTTTTATAAGATCGCTAGATCTTTATGATATACAGCTTCTCCCAAACACAATAACCAAAGAACGGATGGAAACCATTTAAATAATCTGAAATAAGACGTGGCTCGAAATGATACGAATATTTTGCAAACAATATTTCATTCGTCATAATGACGCGGGACTGGCAGCGGAGCGGCGCGGGGCGGAAGCGGGGCAGGCTTCACGGAGTGCCCCTCGCAGCCTGCCCCGGCTACTGAGGGCTCTTCACGCCTCGCGCACTAAATGAGGCAATAACACGAGCCTGCTCTTTGTAATAACGGAATTTATCAACCAAATAACCGAGAAAAAAACGTATGCCTGGCCCCACCCGGGAGCCACAGATTGAGTGAAGTTATGCGTTTCGGAATCGAGAGAAAACTTCCGCGCATTAGTTTGACAGCTCTTTAAGGCACCGATTTTATTGGTATTTAACAAAAGTTGTGAATATAGAATTGTGTATCTAAAGTTGAAAATGTTCCGTACAAGGAAATCTCATGTAAGTTATAAGTATCGAAATCATCATAAACTAAATTATACTGTAAGGCGCAAAAACAGCTAAGCGTGAGTGTATGAGATTAAATATATATTTTTTTAAAATCTGAACGTACTTAAGTGTTAAGCCATAATATTTTCAAAAACATTGATTCTAACCTTTACAATACATGCTATAACTGTAATAGTCAAACATTCTTGAAATATACCTTGCATACATTTAATCCTAATCCGACTATTTTTACATCGACCTCCCAATGATTCGTTGTCTGTAAAATAAAGAAAATAATTATCCAATATTGTCAAGGCAATACAGGCCACAGCATATATGTAAATACATATTTTTTAAAGTGGGCTTTCAGATTACTATTAGAAATAGCGAAAAAGACGAGTCATGAGGCCGATTTTTACAAAAACTAAAACTGCATTATTACATTTTTGGAACAAAACAGTTTTCCTATTCGGGAATCGAAATCGTTGATTTAAAAAAAAAAACCCAACCTTTATTATTGCACCAATAAATAGTGTCGAAAGGAAAGTGTTGATTTTTAATAAACTGATTAAAATTTTCGCGTATTCATGCATGGATTCAAAAAGAGTCTTTTTAATCTATGGTGCAACCTTCCCTTTATGAGCACGGGTACATTGAACTGGATGGAAAACACGGACAATTTTTCATTGCCGCTTCAACCATTGTTACAATAATTCTCTTCTTGTAATTATAATTTAAAACATTACTACGAATGTATTAATAAAATGTATTCTTAATAGACTAGTATACGATTCGGTGTTCGCTAATCGAACTTTAGCAAGATTGAGGTGATCGAGTTCTCGATGGGTGACAGATCGACGGGCGGGTCGAACCTCACGTAAAACTGTCTTTAGTTAGTAGCATTGAATTAAAATCTGAGAGGGAATGAAAATGTGGCTTATTTTAAATACATTTCAATGTACCCGTGTAATACAAAGATGACCATGGCATTGCACCTAGGTGTCATGTAGTGCGTTAGGGCATTATGAGAGTAAATGTTGTATTAACCATCCTTGTCCAATTCCATAAAAAAAAGATTGGTTAATTAACCAATCTTTTTTTTTGGAAGCAGTAATTTTTATTCCTTTTAATAATTTATTCCTTTAAATAAAAATTACTGCTCAGAATGGATTTTTGTGAAGTAAGGTATAAGAATAATATTTAATATTTAGCAGGTCCTGATCCTCATACGCGGTTAGCCGTCAAACAAAATATCATAATTATACCCCCGCGTAAGTTTTAAAATAGTGAAAAGGTATAAGAAGGCTCGAAAACAGATGTTTTCGCTGATTGACACTCACACGATTTACGTGAATAATCGGAGACGATGAATGTATGGTATGCAATCAAAGCTTTGAAATAAAGTGAATGGAAAGGATTAAAAATGCCGTATTTTTTCAGGACGCCTAATAAATCAAAAGTAGGTCATCCCCTTCCCGACCGCACCCCACCACCCTCCGCCCCGGCGCCTAATTACATAAAGCCAGTCTTGTCGTGGGTTTACGAGTGTTGGGTGAAAAATAAAATAGGCGCGCAAAAAATTGTGTCGCACAAAATGGCGTGCAATTTTAAACGGAGTGGCGGAGTAACAAGAGGCGGCGGTCGGGGGAGGTTTACGCTATTTCTTCCTTGGATGCCTCCAGTTAACGAATTTTCCCGGTTAGTCGCTTTGGCAGAAATGTGGAACGGGCAGCCTTTTCTTTATTTACATTTCCATCGCGGATGCATTGGACGTCAAGTATTTTTTTGTTTTCTTCAAATAGTTAATTAAAATTATTTAATATTTAACACAATAAATATTTGTGTACAAGGTGCCGAGATATATTTTAACTGACTTACTAATACATATGTATACCATCGCTATTACTATTTCTTCGTGTTTGATACTTCTAGCTAGAAATTCCGGAATAATATCTATGGTCCTAACGTTTATTAGTTATGCAATAAAATGTTAATCTTAAGGATATTTGAAATTTAACCTTATCCTTGCAGGGAAATAGCCTACTATTTATAAATTGTAATCAACGTTAAATTCGGAGTCGAGACGGTGCCGCTTTACCCTAAATTGCTGCGTCGGAGGTTACTGAGAGGAATTCTAAGCTATCAACCCCTGCATTCGATTCAACATTCAATAGCAATAGCATCAGCCTCCGGAGCGGCATTCAAAGCTCGTCCAAAGATTTTTGAGTCGGTGTTCCAATAGTAATAATGTGTCCAAAACTTGGTGAACTTATCAAACACGCCATTGCCTTGCTCTGGAATCTGCCTGGGTTCGCTTGGCTTAGAAACGCGTCTTGCTGGAATTGTCCACTGTAGTACACACACACAAACATACACATTGTTTATACTTACTGATGAAAAATGGTATACCGATAATGTATTTGTTCTTTTAGTATTTTACCAACCTTTTTATATAAAACACGTAGAATATATATTTATTATAAATTAAAATAAATCGTTCAAAATTTTGCAAGCACAGCGTTGTAATGCAAATCAAATGCAGCATGAAATGTCAAAATTGCGCGACGCTTTTCGTGAATGACTTGCGCATGTGTGGATGAAAATTCGATGAGGCTGACATAGCGCCATCTGTTATTCAACAACATAAATAATTTCGTTCTGTTTGAAAATCGAACAACGGTTAAATTAAATCTAGATTAAAAAATGGGAGGGTACTATAATATAGTACCTACTATACTTAATAGCGAAAGATACGTGAAGACCAAATATAGATTAAAAAAAACTGTCTAGCCATTTTGAAGGAGTGCGACCACGCGACACGAGATTTTATATCTATAGATAGAAGATATCAGTGTCATTCAGGCCGTAGTTTCGACATAATGTAATGCTTATTGGACTTATGACCGGTAGAATGTAAGGTTAAGGTTAAGCTTGAGATCCCAAATATATTCATTCAGTTGCATACTTATAAATTACAAAATCACATGAGAGTCATGTATTTACAACTTAGAAACAATTAGAGAATTGATTCTGGTCACAGTATACTGAAGAGTCTATGAAATATTTCTTGTGCATTAATTTCATACTTGATTATCCATTAATTAAACGCTGCATCACTCGTTATAACATAAATCTCAATGTACATTTTAGTAGACATTAAAACTAGGTATTTAAAATTTCCTATTAAATTAATTCATTTAGTGAAAATCAATACAGTTTTGATTTTGATCAAATAGTTAAGTACAATAACTATTATGTCAAAGAATTTAATAGAGTATTCAATTAAACGATTACACACTCAAAACACCCTTCACATACACACATCGATCAAAGTAATTTAAAGTATCTGCGATAAAAATACCTAGCCATCGCAATACAGGCTTAGTGCGACGGTTAAGAACGGCCCGTAAGCTATGTCCCCCATACAAACGTAGTTTACTAATCATTTGTAAAACACCGTCCCGATTTGCTTGATATTTGGTATTAAATTTTTGATAATAAATATCTGTGTCTGCACTTTTTTTTTTGCTGAAAAATCTAAAGCAAGTCAAATAACAGGTAAAAGAAAATCTTCATACAAATATTCTTTTCTCTATTGTGTGACACAGGATACATTTTTGGAAAAACCAAACACATGCAGACATAGATATTTGCTGCCTGATATTAAGTCCCAAATATAAAGCAAATTGGAACAGTGGTTTTCAAATGATTAGTAAACTACATTTGTATGCGGAGCGTAATTTTGTGATGCTTACGGGCCAACCTTAAGAAACGAATTTTAGATCGCTTAGAATTGTAATTAAAGGTGTACTTACTCTTTTGATACTTATGAAATTACCGCGGGCGTTAGACATGTTTGAAAAATGTTACGGATTTTCACGCGGCATCCGCCACGTTCGTACACGACAACGGGCTGAATGATAAGCTCGAAACGTCAGAGAATGTCTCTACCTGCCGCGTAAAATTTTTCAAAAATGACTTACTCTTTTTTTATAATTGCATTAAAGTTTTTTTAATATCCGTGCAATATGCAACAGTTACCGCGTTAGTGTCCGAGATGCATCAGCAATCAGCGAGCGTGTAAGGACGGCAAGTGCGATCGAAACACATTCGTATGCGACATAGCTAAGAGTTAGTGGATAACGCCTAACTGTAGTCAGTTCTTTTACGAATTTGGGACGCCCATCATCGAACGGTCGCTGCGCTCAATACCGTCCTGTGAAGTTCTTACGTGTTCTTACGGTGTCGTTGGAACTCGAAAAAATATCTAGTAAGCGAATTCGCGAGCGAACTCATTCGCCGGCACTGTCGATTTTGTATGTAAAAGTGGCTACCTCGCCCCCAAACAGACGACCTTCGGTTACTCTCTTTCTTCCATGCTCGCTGTCAGCAAGGTGCGAGCCTCTAAGTAGGAATGGGCTCCTCGCTAGGAGTTTACAGCCGACAATAACTTCGTTACTGCCTCGACAGATCCTCATAATGCTGCCCCTAATAACAAGCAGGGCGTGTCTAAATAACGCTGGGATCAGTTTCAGGCGTTGCCTTCGCTTTCCTGCCGAACCGTGTCGGCGCGAAATCCAGACGCGCCATCCGCTTCCCCTCGCCACTCTGATGGGTTAGTCTAGTGGGCTTTTCATTTCATTTCATTTCATTTTTATTAGGTCTTTTTGGTATACAATCATACACTTAGACACGTAAAAAAAGGTACATAATAAAATCACGATAAGAATAGTATAAAATCGATAGAATTCAAAATTGTTAAATAAATTATCAAAATAAACAATTCAGGATCTAGATTAAAATCATAATAAAAACAATACAAGTTAACTGAATTCATTGGAGTAAAATATCAAAATATATAAAATTCCGGTCAATACACAAATACAAATAACATTTAAAATTTCAGTAAAATTGTCAAAAAATATAACTCGAACATAGCTTAAATAATTAACTATAGTAACTATAACAATCGGCTGTAAAGTGGCTTTGTCATAGAGTTAAACTAAAAATATAATGAGAATAGTGAGTAAAATCTATTCTAAGAAGGCATCGTCAGCAATGACGGCGAACTCATACGTATTCTAAAAGTCTATAGTCAATATTGATAATAGTAATGATCGAATGCAATCAGATTGTCAGGCTCTTATCGCTCAAGGCGTCATTTACTGTGTAGTAGCTTTTAAAAATAACTATAGATTTAATCTTGGTTTTAAATTAATTTTCATCCATTGCTCGAAAAGTTTCAGGCAGCTTATTATATAACCTTATACTATTACACACGAAGCTTTTCGTCATCTTGGCTAGCCTATGCTTAACAAACTGAACATTTTATTTATAACGTGTGTTATGTGGATGCACATCACGGTTCAGTGGTGTTTCCTGAATATGTTTTCTAGCGTACAATAAATTATGGTAATAACTTGGCAATGACATTATATTTAATTCCCTAAACACTTCACGGCATGAGTCCCTCGCTTTCATTCCTAATATAGCTCGCAGGGCTCGTTTTTGTAATACAAATATCCTATTCGCCTCTGCGGCAGTCCCCCAGAACATTAGGCCGTAAGACATGACACAATCGAAGAAGGCAAAGTAGACAATTTTAGCAGCTTTACATCCACATAGCTCCCTTATTTTCCTTATGGCGTAACAGGCCGAGCTTAGTTTTTTTGCAATTTTATCTATATGCGCCTTCCATTTTAATTGGTTGTCAAAAACTACACCTAGGAATGTGATCTCAGACGCTACATTTAATGAGGCCTCTTTAATTGAATTGCTTAAGTTTATGTCTAAGAGTCGTCTGTGGGTTCCTGAGGCAAAGTGCATTAGATTTGTCTTACTTATATTAAGTAACAAATTATTAGCCTCAGACCATGAATTTAGTGAATGTAAAACACGATTTAAATGTTTATGAAGTTCTTTAGAATTCTTGTCTTTAAGCAAAAGTGATATGTCATCAGCAAACATAATCACTTCAATTTCTTCTTGTATACAACCAGAGAGATCATTAATGTAAATAATAAAGAGAAGTGGACCCAGAATTGAGCCTTGCGGTATACCCATTGTTACTGCTTGTTTCTCCGATTTCGCACCATTAACATCACATATCTATGTCATATTCTTAAGATATGATTTGCAGATTAACAATTCTCTTCCTCTAATGCCATAATATTCCAATTTACGAAGCAATATGTTATGATCAACACAGTCAAAGGCCTTTGTGAGGTCACAGAACAATCCATACGTGTTATGAGACTGATCTAATGATACTAGTATTCGTTTGAGCATGCTGGCTATAGAATCACATGTTGATTTGCCTTTCTGAAAACCAAACTGTTTTAGGTTAATAATATTATGCTCTTTAAAGAATTGAGTCAATCTTCTTTCTTTCACCTTTTCAAATATTTTACTAGTTTGCTGGTATTAAACACGTTTGTGCACACGTGTCAAAGTGTTCGTATGAGCAAGCCCGGGTATGATTAGCATTTGTCTTTATTTATTTTTTAAGTTCTCCATACCCGAGCTCTATCTTACGCAAAATTTTACATGCATGCTCTTTAACACAAGTAAAGCCCGCTAGACTTCGTGAATTGCAAGAACTATAACTGGAATGAAATGGATTTAAATTTTCACGAACCACGGCATTTTTAAAGAAACATTTTAATAATGTTTTACAATGGCATCAGAAGAAACCGAATATTTTAACTTACACTAATTTTCAAAACGTGTTAGTTGACCGAGGATCGTTTCAGCTTTTTCTCAATGCTTTTGTATGTCTGTTTTTTTAATGCAACCAAATGACATGAATAGCTAATATCATGACTACCGGTCTCTTATTAGCCCAATACACCACAGTCCTGAAGGAATTACGTGCCATGCCAGGACCTTCCCTTTATAAGCATGCCTGTCCGGCTGTTCTCCACTATAGTTCGCATTTCTAAACCGATTTTCGTAAAACATGTCAGCCGGGCACATAATTATATAGATTTTTTTGTCGAACTTAGAAATGTTCAAAAACACAATCAATTTATTTTGTGAGAAAATAAAAACGATTTTATTTAAATTTACGCGTTGAACATTTATTTAGTTTAAGCTATCCAAAAACAGAGAGCCACTAGTTTGTATGTATATGGGTCAAATCTTGCAACTGAATTTTTGTTTAAATTTTTGTATACACGTTAAGTTTGAATAACAAGGCATGGTTAGATAAGTGACGTCATTCGAAATCCAATATGGCGGACTCGTAAAGATGGCGGACCAGTTCTTTTGAAGCACCCAACAAGCATATATAAGTAAGTGGTTAGCACCATACATTTCACTCGTGGATAAAAGAGACCAGAGCCGTTAGTCTCAGTTCTCACCTAAATTGGCGTTTACGTAACTTCGAAGTTCCGTAAAAACGTCAAACTCCATACAAGTTTTTACTATATATTCTGTGTTTTACTTCTTCAAGCTGTCAAAGTCAAACGCGGACTTCCGATTTGTATGAAAACGCGGAGTGGACGTAAACGGCAACGTCGACGTATTTACGGTAACGTTGAGTAAGCTGTCAAATCAAGCTCGGACTCGCAAATGTTAGTTCGCTTAACGCCCACTGCGCGCGCTGTTCAATTTCTCCACATTTGAAAACGCCAGTCGATCGGTTTGCCGTAACGCCAATTTAGGTGACAACTGAGACTTCGGGTACAGAAATAAATAAGAAATATTGGTGTATGTATGTGGTGTTGTGTTACATGCCAAATGGCCTTAGCCCAATTTGCCTTGTGTATGTCTGTGATGTGTGTAATGTGTGAGGGTGGGTGTCTGGCTATATTGTGTATGATAATATCCAACGGAGCATGTTTTACCAACATTTCAACGTATTTTATGCCGTTTTGTAACTTATAAATATAATTCTGGATAGCACCCATCTCCCTTTCCCCGCCTCCCCCGCACTACCCCCAGCCGACCGCGCGCCGCGCCGCCTCCGTGAGTCCGATCCTAATATCTTAATCGGGGATGCGAAATTATTATTATAGCAGTATTATTAAATGGCGACCCCATGAACTGGAAAATTAACTACGAATTAGTTTGCTCTTTATTAAATTCAGCGCGAGATGAAGTCAATTTATTCCGGCGAGTTTTAATATTCTTGCTCATGGGCACTCCAGAAACTTATATATGGCACGACCGTTTATGATTTAAGTTTAGTGTTGGCGGGCGATGTTCAATTTATATAATTCAGGTTTTTTTGATTGGAGTTGATAAATATAAGGAAAACGTGCGAAATGTTTTCTTGGAAATATTTAAATATTATTTGTGTTAAGAAAAGTGATGGTATTGGGAATGGAATGTATTGATAATTTTAACTCGTGGTGTAGGGACAAATTCACTTGCCTTTCATCCAAGAGGTTATTAGTTCAAATCCACTCCTAGGTCATACACCACTTCCATTCTCTTTCTGAGTTGGATAAGTGTATTTAGTTTCGAATGCCATCTGTTCAATGGTTCGAAACCCACGTAAAACGGTAGGTCTTAAGGCCACCAGAGTAGGTACCAGCGCATCGAATTAAACTATGATAGAAGCGGCAATGAAAAATTGCACGTGTTTTCCATTCAGTTCAGTATAGATGTGCTCATACAGGGAAGGTCTTATGTCACCTAATTTCTTCGGGAATATGGTGTATTTGGATAATATCATGCCTGTAATTGTGTGGCATTAGTCATTTATAGCATTTTGAGCGGCTCGTAGACTAGTGGCGCGGGGGCTAGACTAGCATACCAGAGGTCTAGGTTCAAATCCCCCCCCCGTTCATGCACAATTTCCTTTCTCATTCTAAGTTATTTCGTCACGAATGCGAGCTGCTTCATGGTTCGGAATCAATGTAAAACTGTAGGTCCTCTTCCCCTACTAGGTGGTGGGGTTTAAGCCCGCCCGGGTACCATGGTACCATCGCATTGAATGAAAAGATATGCTCGAAGCGGCATTGAAACATTGTCCGTGTTTTTCATCCAGTTCGATGTAGCCCTGCTGGGAAAGGAAGGTCCTGGCATGGCACCTAATTCATTCGGGAATGTGGTGTATTGTGCCATTTATAAAAAAATAAAAAATAATTTGAGTTTCACCGACATCTACATTTTAAGCATTGTAATCAGATTTTGAAAATAATCTGAAAAAGTATTGGTCGTGACAAAATTATCAAAAAAATAAAAGCCATCTATGTCATGTTACTAAAATAAAAGATCGAATGCTGTCAAAAATGTCCAAGATCGAAACAGTCGAAAATGTTTCTGTCTGATTAATTTGTCGCGAGTCCAATAGTGAACGAAACATTGTTTTAAAAGCCTCAGATAAAAAAAAAAGGAAACGAACAAAATTTTCTAAAACTACTATTACACGCAAACTTAGTCAATAATGATAATTTGACCTGGCGAACGCATTTCGGAAGTACAATTGCTCGCCGCCGCGGCGCGCCGTGGCAATATTTACGCGATACCATTTCATCTAAGGATACCATACGATCGCGGCCGGTCTTTTTGGTTTTAAAAAACGAAACGTCCTATTTCATCACTCACTTGCCTATTCATCCATCCAGTTTATTTAACAGGGTAGCCCTCAAATCAAGCCAGTATTCACTTAGATATTTAAAGAGCCATAAAAATGTACCTTCCTATCCATCTCTGCCACAACTGTCAAATAGGCTCTACTCTAAAGATAATAAAATGCAAGAAAACTGGATATAATGCAAACAAACGAAAAGCAAAAATAATATTTTTATTAGAAGCAGTCGATTTGTTTATTTCGCGAGGCATGCGAGCTGCTCGCTTGATTGAAGTAGAAAGGTGCGCGGGGGAAGAGAACGCGCCGAGTCGTAACGTACGAGTCCAGAGTAATCGCCATCTTCATTAGACGTCGACACTCGAGCGTGATGACGTCACCGGAGAGAGAGACTGTCTCGTTGATGACGTCATTAAAAATGCCGACTCCGGCGGACGAATCGGAGCACGGAAAAAGGGATGGGGCAGTTCCTAGGTAGGTATCCGTTTTACGTTTTACATGAAAATGTGCGTGACAATTTGATCATGAGAATCACATTGAATGAACGATGGTCGAAGTGGCAATTAAAATGTCCGTATGCTCCATCCAGTTCAATGTAGGCGAGCAATCTAAGGAAGTCCTGGCATGGCACGTGTTAGGCTAATATCTGACGGTCAGTTTGGTATTAGCCATCCATGTCCAGTTACATAAAAATGTATTTTTTTAGACTTGTGACATGTCGGCCAATTTCGATGAATACCATTCTATATCTATGATAAAAAGATTTTTTCAAATCGGTCCAGGCTTCGCGTTATCGGTGAAGAATCCGACGAATGGGAACCTCCTTCTTTTTTTGAAGTCGGTTAAAAACGACTGTCAAAGTGTCTAGCTTGTCTCCAGAACTCCATGCTATCCATCCATACTATATTAACACTATTATAAAAATATGCAAGGTTTGTTTTGAACTACTGAACCGATTCTAAACAATATTTCACCAATAGAAATCTACATTATCCGTGCCTAACATAGGTTTTATTATATTTTTATATTTATACGTTTTAACTGATAAAATTGTATATTTACAAACACATTTGAAACAAAAACCGTTCGCTTGGTCGGCGTACGCTGCCCAAATGGTTTGAGGTCACCATAATTGTATTCCCCATGTTCCTAGGTTGACTATATATATACTTTTTCGTACTAGGAATGTGATATGTTTTTGTATGTATAATCGACACTGAAGCAAAGACTCATTAATTAGAGAAAGAGCCCTGCAAAAAGAACTACTTTATGAATATACTGCATACATGAACGGGTTCTTTTTACAGGGCTCTTTTTTAATTAATGTGTCCTAGCTTCACGGTCGATTATACATGCATACATATCACATTCCTTGGAAAAAGCGACGTACTTGCTTAGTACGAAAAAGTGGTTTCAAGATCTTTAATTTTCACTATTGCAGTATTTTAATAGAATTCACACAATTTTCACCTACCGCCCCCTCTACATACATTCATATCCACGACAGAGCGTCCGTCACGGCGGCGGTCCGCATGTATCTTCTTTACGGATGTTCTTTGCCGCCAAAAAGGAAGAGTTTTACATCACCCCCTCCGCCAACCCGCGCCAAGCCCAGGTGAAACAGATGAAGGGCTTTATGCTCGGAGGCGCGTCCGGGAAGAAACTTTGTCGTTTATATTACCTCTTCTTTTGACCGATTTCCTGTCGTTCTTTTTCCGTTTTTGTTTTGCATATATTACGCGGGCCCCCGGGGGCATTAGATAAATGAAAGTGAATAATAAAGCGTAAAACGTCGCGGGGATCGGACTTTAAGGCTTGAAGCAGCATTTCAAGGGAAACTCAAACATCAAAGGCATGCCCTTCTTTATTACAGAAAAAACAAAATAGCGTTCGTGAAAGCTAAATTAGTTTTACTCACAGGAAAGAAGGCACTTAGATACCGTTGTTACTATTAGAGCAACATTTTACTAAACTTAGTTTATTGAAGAAATATCTGAATATCTCACTGTTTGGATTAAATATTGCATATTGTTTTTCATTCTGAATAGCTCGATAGTTAAAATTAAATACACGTTTGCATATCGTTTGAAATTCAATATTTTCAATAAAAATAATGAAATTGTTTTCGTTACTAGTTTTTTTATATGACTAGACATGCATGGCTAATGCCATTTCTACTGTCATGATATTAGCTCAACACAACTCATGGGAACTAGGTCTTATGATAGGACCTTTCCTTTATTGCTCAGCTGTATTGAACTGGATGGAAAACACGGACAATTTTCATTGCCGAATTCGACCATCGTTCATTCAATGCGATGGTATCAACCTGGGCGGGAGTTTAAACTATTATAGTAATAAATATCCATTTAGTACCGAGTTCGCCTTAACTTAAAAGTTTTGACGTAAAGATGTACGAAAAAAGAATACGAAAGAACCTCTTACGACTACCCACCAAGTGTGGAGAAGCGTCCCTCTCCAGGCCATTAAGTTTAGCAGTTTTCAAGCGAGCGCAGTCGGATGACGTTTAATCATTTATTCAGAGCCGAGCGGAGACGTTGACAACGCAGCTCGAGACACCGCCGCTTCCGCATTCACCGCCGACCGCCTGCCAACCGCTACGGAACCGCCATGTTGTCGCAGCCGCAGTGATGGGCTGCGTGCACAGTTTATCCCTTCTTGCAAAAAATGTTTTAAGTGTGTAAATGACGCTAAATTTCAATATTTTGGGGTAAATATTCTGGTCACCTGGCAATAACAAAACCGCTAAGGCCAACGCCCCGCCGCGCTGGTCAAAACACTTCAAAAGTGCGGCAATTATGAAATAGTATGCAAACTTTGACAATTTTTTTTCCTATGAAGCAATAGTTTTTGCATAAATTTTTTTTGCTGTCGAGCTTCTTTATAGTCACTCTTTCGTCCTATCCACCCAGCTAGTTGATAAGAATGCGTCTGTCTTGGAAACCCCACCCACAGATAGCAAGTGAAAAGAAAAAAAATGAACAAAAACCGAATCTCAAAATAAATTAAAATGACAAAACATAAATAATAGTTATGGGTTTAAATTTAATGCTTTAATTATATGAACTACTCAAGTTTTTGTATTGTATTTATAAATTTGTCTAGAAAATAGGTATTTATTTATTGTAATTGAAATTAATTAATGTAATTTTCATGTGTTGTTTGTTGTAATATTGAATAGAAGTACTGTAATTAGATCTTCATACCCTTGTAATATGGCGTTACCGACGAATTTAAAATGAATTAATAAATAAAAACGTTAAGAACGATTACGCAAGTATCCAATGAGATAACTTTTAACTTTACGGTAAACATGCAATACAAGATAGATATTTTTATTTAACCAACTTGGTGCATTTACTTAAAAACGTTCCCTATATTATTGCAAATAATTGAATACGTGCGAAATCACCAGCAATACCTATCTAAGCTGGCCACTCCGTCGTATTTCTCCCAAGTTCGCCCTGGGATCGCCCCCTTGCTACAGATAGAGTAAGCCACAAATCGTTCTTAATTTCCTGAAACTGAATACCTAGTGGCCACAGCAAATTGAATCCGCCTTCAATCCGAGACACGATGTTATTTGAAAGGCTTACACGACTTATTCTATGCAATGCTATTTCATTTACGGGGTTCTTTTTAACCATAAGTATTTTTGTTGATATTATTTTGACGGGATGTATATCTGAGATAGATCGTGTGAACTACTTACGATAAGGTACACAAAATCTCAAAAACACCTTAATAGGAAGATTAAGCAAAAGAATATGAAATAAAAAAGGAAAATAGTTGTTGGAAAATGTTCTTGCATGTAGATACAGTTCGTTTGTAGAAAGTGTTCTTTTCCCCTCTGTGTATGATTTCTAGTTTTTTTTTTTTACAAATGTTATGTTTAAGAGGCTTACTCACCCCGCCGAATTTGTTGCGCTGTTGAAAGTCGTGTGCATATGAATTGGGAGGGGACATTGGAGCTCGCGAGACCTCGCGTAGCGAAGGTGTTGGCTGGCTGAAGAGTGCGTGCGGTCCCTGTGATACGCGTTGTATCTTGCGCGAAGGACTTCACGGCCACTAACAGCGCTCACAAAACGACCCTCAAGGACACGTTGAATATCCGAAAACTAAGAACACGTGTCCTTTTCTTGCCAAAAAAACAAACGACGCGCGATGTCTAATATAGTGACATCTAGCCACTTCATTCTGGTCGCGCGAACTCGCGCGATCTCAGTAGTCGCACAATTCGGTAACGAAACGAATTTTTACTAAGAATTATTATATCATATTAATTCGTATTTGTTACATAAATATCTTCAGCATGCTACATGCCAAGCGTTTGTTTGTACATACTGTAATAAATAAAGATTGATCTGAATTTATGTCTTTTCATCTATTTTTGTCTAAGCTACCTTCCTCAACATCTTAAAATACAGATTACTAAAAATCACGTTCATATCGATTTCAGACCTCGGCGAGACAAAAAACACATCTGTCTTGCTGTTCCTGTATAGCTAGAGGCCTACAGACTTCTACTATTGGACATAGCAGTCTTACGCCTTTCGTACTTTCGACCGACTTCGATGGGTGGGGAAGGCACAAAGTAATTTCCGTCAAAAGAGACAGAGATCACCGGAGGGCAGAGTTTTTGTTACGGCGACCAACGTGGAGCTAATGTAAACACCGGGTGTCTGGCGAGGCCAGATAAAATGTACGAAGGCGGCGCCGGAGGCCCAATATACGTATCCTAATTAATCTTTACTGCGGCAACACTATTTATTGCGTTAATATTAAACTTGGCGAGCCCGGAGGGGACTGTTTATGAGCCTCAATTTTATTGTTCTAGGATCGGAACTTTTATGGTTCGCTAAGGAACAAGCTCAATTATATTTTTGCCTTATTTATTGTTGTAAGAAATTTCAATAAGTATGTTTTATGCTAATAGTATCTAATAGGTCATCTATTTCATATTGAGGGCATCTCTTTCTTTCTGAATTTTGGTTTTGGCAAGGTTTTACAATTACGAAAACTTGTTTAATACCATTTTGTAAGAGGGTCTTTTTCACTTACTGCTGATTAGCTTAATATCGACATATTAAGGGCCTTTCTTAGCAGCTTGCAATCAATACCAGCACAATGTAATCAGCACTTTAGTAATAAAGGTTCTTTAAGTATCGATTAAAATAAATCAACACCAGGCTAAGAAGGCCCACTTGAAACTATGGCAATAAATCATAAATGAAAATTTTGCGGAAAGGAAAACTTTGTCTGTTCTTTCCTTCATACATTTAAATGTTTAGTCCGACTTGGGCACGTAGTTCTTTCTCGTTAGGATTTGTTTATTTTTTCATACGCGCTGTATGGAACTTTTTTGTGTCGGACGACCAACCACAAAGGCAAGAGTACGTGCACCTATACGCAGAATGTGTTACCACAACAATAACAGCTGTTGACATACTCTGTTACTGGTATTCACTATTTTTTTTATTTACTATTAATAATTTCAATTCAAATGACTTGGATAACTACTCTAGAGGCCATGGGCGGTAAATTTTCCTTGAAGATATTACCATCCGTAACATCTACAGTGCCTCAAAACTATGACTGTATGGAAATTTTTTCCGTTTACGAATTACAATTTGTACTCACTACAGCCTTTTCTTTGCACGTAGAGTGAGGCAAAGTGTGACGTGAGCAATAGAATTTTGCGATATTTCAACTACAAAAGTCGCACGCATGTTGAATACGAAATAACAAACTAAAAGCAATATATAATTTGTCAACGTCTGTCGTCAGCACGCCTCCACACACGAACCCGAGATCCGAAATCCTCTAGCTATGAGCAGTTTACTTCTCTTGTGAATGATGTCGATAAATAATAGGTCATCTAATCCAGTGGTTACCTATTCGGTCATATTCTTACGTGACAGGGTCTCTCAATATTTCGTCAGAATCATACATGTCGGTGTATTGGTGAGTGTACAGACTGGATCGTGTCTTGAGTCGTACCTGTGAAGTCAGTTCATAATCAACCTATTCAATCACTGAGACCAAATTTTGCTGCCATTTCTATGTTGAAATGTATTAACAATTGCGATCACGTTTTCAATTCTAAGGACTGTACACTTTTTGTACTATTTTGATAAAGCTTGTGCAGTCGACAAGAACATCAAGTAACTTCAATATTGGATCTATCCATTCTCAAACACGTGGTAATATATTAATTTGAGGACAAACAACGACATCTCCATTGAAACATTGTAACAATTTTTTTGATTATTAAAAGGTACATTCGTCTGAAGATATAGGTATGACCTAAAATTAATGAGATAATGGTAATGTCGTATCTATTAAATACATATGAAAATATAATATATGGTAGTATGTGTTCAATACCCCTAACCTCAAACTAACCTATACCTATTTTAAAGATGAATATAAAACAAACTAATTTAAAATACGTTTATTCGTAAAATTTAATCAGAAACCTTCGCGTGCGTATTATTCAAATGGTCAGGTTTAAACTAATGTTTTTGGATCTCGACACCTGCCGGGTCAAACTATAACTAAGTAACATTCTAGTAAATCCTATAAAAGTACAAAAACATCTTAAAAATCGGTCCAGCCGCTAAGGAGGAGAATTAGACCACACGCACACCGGATTAAAATATTTAAAGATGGTAGAATAACATAAATAAACAACCTGTAAAGGATCTAGGGGTGAACCTCTGAAGTTGGGTGAATGGGGCCTGGTTTTGGTACAAATAACAAATTCAAAATATCCCAGTGAACTCCTAAATAATTTCACCCCGCCAACCTTCCGGTATCCCACTCTTGGCCCGCCTCAAGCGAAGTCACACATAAATCGTGCGACTTGTCAGCAGCTACTTGTCAAGATCTTCTCCACCCGCACCCCTCACAGCGCATTCTATCACACGGTTCCTTCACTTTCCCACGACCTTTACTTTTCTTACGGTGCAAGCGACATTGAACCGTATCTCCAAACGCACAAGCGCCATTTTAACATTTTAGGATAAGGAAGGCGAAAAACTTAATAAGCGAACAACTTGTATGTTATTAGAGAATTTACGTGTGTTTGTTTCGGAGCTTATTTGTTTAGAGCGGGTCTTCGGGGAACATTGAAATGAATGAGCCAAGGGGTGGTAGTTAGGTATCCTTTGTTCCTACTCATTGTTAATTTGGTTCCATTGTGTACTGTTGCAGAAAGGCCGAAAGGTATGTTGGATCCAGTCACATTTTAGAAACCAATCTATAATGACAAGAGTGATAAGGTTGTAGAGACAAAATTCAATAGGTACTTTATTATAATAATCTCTATTGTTTACTGTTTACTCAATTCGTGAATAAATTTCAAAATAAAAATACCTTAAAATTAAGTATATTATATTAAAGTATAATATAATATTGTTGAAGATTATTGACACTAGAACATATGCTCCATAACTATATATTGCGGTGCAATTTGAAATGTGATTTGAAAATAATAACCCTATAGAACATAGCCCTGCCGTACAACTATAAGTAATTGATTTTACATCAGACTTAGTTCCGTTTGCATCATAAACTTCTTAAAAAATCTCTTCGACAAATATCATTTAAATAATACATTTCTTATCCCTCACACTATGACGGTCCCTGGGAGTATGACATGATTTACACAATAAAACTGTTTTCACAGATCACAGAAAATGCCATGGATACTCGTCAAAATATCTAGATATTTTATATTGATTATATTGATATCACACATTTTATTAATGACGCGATGGTATTTTCTATTGACCTACCCTTACAGTATCCAAATGACTCACTTTTAATAAATTACATCATGAATGACAAACAAATGTATCAATATTGGGCATTGAAAATGGTATGCTTTAGTTAGATCGTATTGTGTTGATGTTTGGTGATTGTAATTAAATACGATAATCCTAGGAATTTTCACCTTGAAGCATTGTCGCAGGTTTCGCTTGACGTTAATTTGATATCATGCCTCGGAATTGTGATCGGTATCTGTTCTACAGTGCGTGCATCAACAGTGATGTATTCAGATCACAATAGATGTAATTAATTCCAGCCGGGGGAATAGATTGGAGCCGGTAATGGATGGCGCGACGCAATGCATTAGTAAACATCGCGGCACAGTACATGAGTGAACAGGAAGGAAACTATGTACACAAAGAAATGCATTCTCTATCCTGCCCCGGCTATTAATGAAGTAGGTAATTGGAATACTCAATACTCTTTAAGGATGTTCCGACCCATACAATGTTTTTTTTACACAGAACGCAAAAAGTATTGCACTTTAAGGCACGAATTCGTCAAAAATATTAAATATGGCCATAGTAGTTGCAGCGAAAACATATTCACAATTTCAGGTTTAATGGTTTCGTTGTAATTGCCGATTAGAAGTTTTACACCGTTAGATGGCGCTGTCAAATAAAAATCGTATTTAAATAAATTGTAACACAACCAATAATCCTGAAATTGTGAAATTGTTTTTGCTGCAAGTAATATGACTATATTAAACTTTTATTATGAATTCGTGGCTCAAAGTGCAATAATTTTTGCGTTATGTGTGCAAACAACTTTATATTGGTCGGAACAGCCTTAAGATATGAGTGCTTCCGAGAAGTTCTATTATATTTTTGCCATTTTCGCGTTTAGCATTCTTTGCGGGGGGAATTTTTAAACGTTAAACTATTATATGAAATCAAGCCATGTGTAAAGTGAGTGTTAGCCGGGACTTCGCTATGTGGTCATATAAACCATACAAGCCTTTGCAAAGCCGTAACGCGTTCGTGTGCCATACAGTCCAACCACAACCATCGCGCTCTAAATCGGTTTGACGAGTCAGTTCACACCAACACAAATGCTCCAAAAGTCTGAGACCATGTTTTTTTTATGGGTCCTGACTTGAATTGCTAATACAACATGAAGGAATTAGGTGTCATGCCAGGACCCTCCCTTTATAAGCAAGGCTATTGTGGATAGAAAACACTGAAATTTTTTTATTGCCGCTTCAACCGTAGTTTTATCCAATGCCGTGGTACCAACCCGAGCGGGCTTAACCCTACCACCAAGTTGGGCCACCTACAGTTTTACATGTGTTCCGAGCCATGGAACAATTCGCATTCGTAACGAAATCGATCTCAGAAAGAAGGAAAGTGGTGTTTGACCGAGGCGAGAATTTGAACCCAAACCTCTCGAATGAAAGGTAAGTCCGTTAGCACCTAATCCATGAGCTGTTAAAGTTCAAGTATCAAGGCCCGCTACATCGAGTTCTACGGCGCGCGCTAGAAGGCACATCAGCCTGATTTTTGATCTCAGGATCCTGTAGTCGAAATGTTAATTTGATGGTTTCGACATGTATTCAATTTCATTTTCATATCTGAAGCTGTCATAGACTACGACATAGCTGGCTCATGAAAACGAAAGCGAAAAGTTTTCTTTATCGCTTCTGTCAAACTATATGCAAAAAAAAGATGCCTACATTTTTACTACACAGAGTTTTACAGAAGCGAACACGAGAACTTCTCGTGTTCGCTTTCATGAGTAGACCCCTTGTGTCATCTGCCCAATTTTCAGAAAACTACGTTTAAAAAAAATATGGTTCAATTAATCTTATCTTATTCAGCAAAAAAAAGATTCCGACGAATTGAGAACCTCCTCCTTTTTTTCAAGTCGGTTAAAAGCACAGATATTTTAATGTCGAACTTCTCTAACCCACCTCCGTAAGTCCCTGCCATATGTTGACTGCATGCGTACGGTGCGAATACTGAAATATGATCCAGAGGCTGTAATGCGGTACGCCGCGCTGCCGCTCCGTCACCCCGCCTTGCGACGTCATATAGCGACTGAATAATTGATGTCGCTGTGGCTTGCCACAAGTGATATAGTCTATGATCAAGAAAACCTAGAAATTGCACTAATGTTCGTACTAATTTTCATTAAGCCTATTTTGGTTCAGTTTGTACCTAAGTTACAAGCTCTGAAGAGAAATAAAGGATGAGTGGAATGCGGTCCATATCGCATATATTTAATATATTTGTAGTTATAGCGGCAAAATAAATACACACTTTGTGAAAATTTCAGCTGTCTGCCTATTACGGTTCATGAGATACAGCCCTGTGACGGACGGACGGACGGACAGCGGAGGCTTAGTAATGGGGTTCCATTGACACCCCTTGCGTACCCTAAAACACGACGAGTTATTAAGTTTTACGAGCAATATTTTTTTTTAAATTTAGCAAGAAATAAAAACAAAATTACGATTTCTACTATTATTTAAAATATCATACCCAATCTTTTCGAGAGTTAACATTTCGATTTCTGAGATTGTGAACACACATGTGTGTGAAAAATGGGTAACATAATTATGAATGCTATTTAAGAGCCATGCATTTTCTGTCTTGACCACCTTACCTATCGAAAAGACAAATCAAGAAGAAACTCAACAAAACGCCTCCGTTGAAGTAAGCACCATTTAAAATTTTATATTTCACTCGCGGACCGGATATGTCGTCACTTGCAGCTTCGCCAACGGAAATAGTGTTATTTAAAAATACTGCTAAAAGCGTTTCCCTATTTCCTGCAGCAAATTAAAAATATCGTTCTAGTTTTAGTACTGTTTTCATTGATTGTAAAACCTCTTTCCATTTTATGCACACATATTTTGAACAGTCTCGCGTGCTGGCTATGCGGTTTCGTTCGACATCTAGAAGTGTAATTTATTATTGTGGTTATAGTGCCGGAAAAGTACTAAACATACATGCATTTATCCATGGAAATACAGTTTTTATTTAATTTCACAAGTAATTGATTGCACTTTTTTTCGAAAATGTTTGCAGTTTTGACTAAGGAAGTAATTACTTAATTAGTTATTGAGTTAGATAATTAACTAACTATTAGTTAAGTAAGTAAATTAATAGTGATTTCATTCGTTACTTTACTTAGCAAGTCATTTTGTTTGTTAGTTTGTTACTTTCTTACTAGTGAAATAGTTAGTTAGTGAACGAACTACCCAAGGGCCGATTTTTCAATAGTTTGTTAATCAGTCAGAATTCGACGAATTTATAAACTCTGCTGCTTAACCATCCGTTGTAGTAATTCCATATTGTTATTAGCAAAATTGCATTAAGATAATAGTGATCGGAGATATAACTATCCGGTAGTGACTATCGGTCTTTTGCCTAAAGTAAATTTTGCTATCGGACCAATCAGTACTATTTGAGGATTGAAAAATCGGCCCTAAAGATACTAACTAACTAGTAATTCAGTAAGTAAATTAGTTAGGTAGGTAACTAACTAGTTAGAACGTAAAATTGTATAGTTAAGGATGGTTCGAGAAAGTGTGTTTTATTCTGAAAGCCAATGTTGGGAAGAAGTCGTCATGAAGTTAGAATTTAAATGTCGTGAGCAACGAATGAAGAATGAAGCATCACTATGACCTAATCGCTGAGACCATTAATTTTGCTGGCTTACACCATTGAATAGAGCATTTGAGGGATACACTAAGTCCCGATTGCAGGAAGAGACGTCTCAGTTAATCAATGTACAAACAGGTCACTTTTAGTGACCCGCACGGAGCTTAATCAGCTATTTTCCATACCGTCTATAAAAAGCGACGCGTTTAATCAAACGTCGATGTCGATTTTGATTTTTGTCCTTTCGTGCACTCGGCCCTTAGTCAATCGCCCGTCCATGGATTTTATATTTGTGTGGATATATAATGTGTAATATGTATTTTTTGTATTATTAAATATTTAGGAGGGACTGTAGGAAACTTCCGAATCATGGTTATGCAGCAGGTGGCGAAATTGGTAGACGCATTAACCTCGAATAGAATGATTTGCTGATTCCGGTCCAGCCTTGCAGCATTTTCATAAAGTAGTCCTTTTTACATGGTTCTTTATAATGCTTCTTTTCTCTACAGTTTACATACATATTGCATTCGTTGAAATAACCTTTAAAAAGTATATTTAGGAATATCAATCAGGTAAATAAGCTAAATTAACTATATATTTAAAATTTCACTAGAATTCCACTAATTCCACGCACAATCACATTTTTATGAGGAATAGTTGAAGTCCATTTCACTCCAAGCTCTAAGTAAATATCATAGGATTTGTCTCTATTACTAGTATAGCGATACGAAAGTATATGATAGGACAGGAATTTTCGTTATTTCGAAACCATATTAATGCCTCCACATTCATATCGTATTAACGAGTAAAATTTTTATCGCGAACAGAAGTTATTCAGTCAGCGACAAAGAAACACTCGACTTTTCCCGGGTGTTAATATTTTTCAAGTGTTTTTTCATAATGAATGCCTTTTACTTCCAAAATTCAAATGTTGCCAACATCACGGACCAAGCGGTACCGACGCAGGTCTCGTGTGCTTAGGAAGACACACATGTGCGCGCATGTGTGCGATAAAAATGTTACGAAACGCCCATGCAAATGAAAGCGTACGTCAAAGGTGTCACCCTACCTGCTGAATAACTCAAAGTACGCCAGAGATGGGTCGGTCACAGTGCTCTCTTTATATTTCAGTCGATGCTTTTTACCACTCAGGCTGAGATAAGTATTCGCAACTGGAACTAATGCTGAGATTCATAGACCTTACTCGTGCTTGGCTTACCCCTGTTTTCACCACCGCCAGTTACCTGAAATCTGATAAGTAACTTTCGGTTACATGGCACATTTGTATGGTGTAACCGAAAAGTAACTTTAGGATTTTGTAGCTGGAGGACGGTGGCAACGGGCGTTAGCTAAATAATAGCTTGCGACTTTCAAATTTTGACATTTGTTGCATACATTTCATGTCAAAACTGACAGTCGGAAGGCATACTTAGGCTCAGTTAAGTACGAGTAATCTTTTTAAATTTCAGCATATGACTCACCAAAAGTAATACTATCTAGTGTTAAGGTGATAATTCGTCCATATAAAATGAGTCAAAGTGACGTAAGAAAGCCGTTTTGGTTTTAGTTTCAGTTACGAAAAATCGAAGCGATTCATAGCCTTACTGTTTCGAATTCATTTTATGTGGCGGGCATAGATGGTTACATAAAATTACACCTACTGTGCTATTAGCCCAACCTACCGAATTCCCGAAGGAAATAAGGGCCATGTCTGGACCTTCCTTTTATGAGCCCACTTTGAACTTTGGGGAAATACCTCGGCCCCCCAGTCCATTGATCACAGATCCTACGGATCGAGGATCCATAAGATCGGTTGGTTCTTCTCCATGTTCGGTTACATTAAAAATGTTTCGTCTGTCCGCCGCGAGTTCACCGCCGCTAGCCTGTGCGGCCGGGTGAAGGGTCGCTATGTAAAGCGAGAAGCAACGTGTCCGCCATTAGTGCTGATATATTCAATAACTCGACGGCGCGGCGCGGCGGCGGCACTCGGACCCTCGTCTCGGCGCGGCGCGGCGCGCGGCGGCGCGGGCGCGGGCGCGGGGCGGGCGCGGCGCGACACATTACCTGCGCGTCGACGGGTGGAGATCGAAAATATTACGCCGCATCAAAATTACATAATGGACCTTGAAAGTGCTATTACGGAATTCAACATTTTGCAAAGTCTGAACACCGGGCCGCAACGTTTCGGACATCGAGTAAATGTAGAGAAATATTGAGGTTTTTACGCCAAGAACTCTTTCTTCTCTCGAGAACTCGTCCAGAAGCAGTCAACCCTTGTGTAATACACTATTTACACCAACATAAAATAAGGTTTTTTCGTCCACATAAATGATATAATACAATTATGATTTCATACCTAAATGCTACTGCCAAACTTACATTTTTGGTTGAACGGTCTAAAGCAAAGAACAAAGAACTACGAGGAAACAACAACCCACAATGTGAAGTCTTAAATTATAAATTACTTAACCTAATAATTATACATATTGAGAATGTTGTAAATGATAATATTCATAAAAACAACAATAGCATCGCAATAAAAGTTTTCTACACAAGCTGATAACGTTTTAGTCATAAATATAAGTATGAAGCATTTCTTCTCGTCTTTACAATCGAAATATATTGTTTCTAAAATTCTAAATTAATATACCTATCACTGAGCAACCACAAATAATTGGGATAATGGTAATGTGACCCTATTATAATAGAAATTAGCATGAGAATGGGCGGGTTGCAATTTTTATACACGACAATGTGTAGTCGAATGAAAATCACAAAAGATCTATTTAAAATAGTTCTATGATTTAACCCCATTGAGCACAGGGAATTAATCCCTTACATTGATAGAATAAGAGGATTATTAGCGATCGATTAACTGGTAATATCGACAATTACATTTCAGCTGCTTATTAGTTCCGTCAATTAATCACGAAAGCTCTTGTCGCTTGCACGTCTCTGGGCGCCGCCGCGCCGCCCGCCCTCCAGCGCCGCCCGCCCTACCATAAAACTGCCTCCCACTCTCACTCTTCCAACACAACTACAGCCACTTAGTTTCACGCGGCTGTTGAAGTAATTAATCCTTTTGTCGCGAGCATACCGAGCGGAAGAATACCTATTAAGGGCGGAGTGCTTTTAACTACTGCTTTAACTACAATATTTATGTTGACGATGGAACTATGCAGTACATTTTGTTCACCAAAGCATTGTAATTAATAAGACATTATTTCCGATTGAATTAAGCGCAATTATTGTTGAAGGAGTTGTTGATATAGTATTTGATGAGCTTTGTTAATGGATTAACATAGTTTTAAACATTAATAGGAAACGAATGAGAATTTAAATTACTTTGTTGATAAAATAAACCATGTAAGTATGTATAGTAAACCAAATAAACCATTAATATCACTTTATTACTTATTAATAAAGTACTTAAGAGTATCGATCATAAGTAATTAAAAGAACCTGCGTTAAAAAAACCTAGCCATCGCAATACAGGCTAAGCCTAGTGCGACGGTTAAGAAACGAATTTTAGATCGCTAAGAATTGTAATTAAAGGTGTACTTACTCTTTTTCTTATAATTGTATTAAAGTTTTTTGAATTTGAATTTTGAATTTGATATGTTTAAAGAGCAAGGGTAAATATCTGATAAATAGTTATTAGGCGTTTACACTCGAAAAACCTTGCAATAAATACTCAATATGTATATTTAGGAGGTTATTACGTTAATTTATAAATTTAAGACTGTTCAAATTTTGGGTTGTTGATTCCTCGTAGTTTTTAGTTCCTTGCCTAAGACCGTTCTTATAAAAAAAACAGTTTGGCAGCAGCATTTAGGTATTCATTAATTAGTGTATAAATATCATTAATGTAGACGAAAGAAAATAGACAAAACTAATTATAACTTATAGTCCAGTGAAGTTTCTTTGCGGGTACTTTTTCACTGAGTTGATCGAATCCGAGGATCAATCAAATTGTTACATGACTTAGTGTAGTTTGACTACCAGAAGTTGAATAAATAAATGAAATTAAATGATATACCAGGTTTCAATACAGAAGATATTATACTTTGTTTGTTGACTCTGAATGCGAACACAAATAAAATTTTATTTCGTTTCAAAACATAATTTTATCATCTTCGTATATAATGTCAAAGTGGAACTTCTTAATTTATTTACTGTCCCTCGGCATGATACACAGTTACGCTGATGACAGCACCGAGCATGAGGGGTATGTCAGGGATTGGAGGAGCAGAGATGCACAGCCCATCGAGGCGCAACGTTCTGTGGTAAATAAGGTAGATGCTGTTCTCGATAAAGTAGCCAACTGGGGCCAGGAGAACCTTGTCGCCTTCAACGTTCGCAAGACCCAATGCTGTGTTTTCTCTGCCAAGGTAGAACCCTTTCCGCTCCTCTCAAGTTTCCAAGGCAACGTAGTACCTGTCTCGGATCACCTGGACCTACTGGGCTGCAACATCTCCAAAGACGTGGGTTTTCGGCGTTTCATTGAAGCCAAGGCCAAAATTGCATCGCAGAAACTGGGGATCCTATACCGTTGCAGAAGGTTCTTTTCACCGGTACAACTACTTCTTCTTTATAAATCACAGATAAGGCCGGTGATAGAATACTGTAGCCATATATGGGAAGGCAGTCCCCAGTACCTGCTGGCGTCCTTGGACTCAATTCAGCGCCGAGCGGTCCGTCTAGTTGGGGACCCACAAATCACCGCTGGCTTGGAGTCACTGAGCCACAGACGGTTTGTGGGGTCGCTCAGTCTGTTCTACAGGTACTACCATGGACGTTGCTCTGTGGAACTTGCATCCCTCATTCCTCCCCATCCTACCTATATCCGGAGCACCCGCCGCAGAGAATCAGAGCACCCCCTTGTGGTTGACATTAGGCTTTTGAGAACGAACCGTTTCTCAAACTCTTTTCTCTGCCGCACCGCCAGGATATGGAACTGTCTACCGGCGGATGCCTTTCCTCATACCTATAACCTGGGAGTCTTCAAACGTAATTTGAATAAGCTCGATAGCCCAGCCATAGTCCGCAAATCCGCTGGCATGGCGCCTCGCTGAGCGTGGTTTCGCGAGGCGAGGTGATTTTGGCTTTTCTGAGCACCTTTGGTCCTCAGCACAGCCACCCATACCGGTTTTTCATAAAAAAAAAAAAAAAAAATTGTATGGAGATGACGAATTAACAGTCGAGAGTACGGTGCTCGAGCGGTCATAGGTGCGGTGTGTAGCGAGTCTGTGCGGTGGGGGCTGCAATGTGAAATACAATTTCTACTTGTTTATTTTAATGTAAAGCAACATCTTCATAATAAGTCTTGTCTTGGGGCTTGAGGCTCTGCACCCACTCCATTCTAGTTTTCTTTTTTTTTTTTTTTAAAAAGAGTTTGAAAGTCTGACAGAGATTTGCTACTGAATTATCAGCTTTTCAAATGAATTCTTCAAAACGTGATATGCCGCCGCGATGACGCGAGTCGCTCCTCGTTACGGCGCGGAGAGAGACGCGTCATTTGTCAGACGCCACATTAGGGCAGGAGCGGCGGAGGAAGCAGCGGGGTGGCGGCGGTGGTGGGGGGAAGAGTCGCGACACGGGAAAACACCTAGAGGACGCGGCCGGTGAGTCGCCACCCCGTCGGCGGCGAGGCGGCCGCCCCCACCTCCGCGGCACCACCACCTGCATTTGGCCGCATAGATGAACAACCACGTTGTAAACATCATCATACCACTTTAACCTTTTCTTCTAAGGGCTGATTTTTCAATAGTCAGATAAGCAGCCAGATAACAATTCGACGGATTTATTTCCGCTTCTGCTTATCCATTCGATAAAGTAAGTCCATATGTTTATTAGTAAAATTATATTAATATAATTGTGATAGAAGATATAATTATCCGGCAATGACTATCAGTCTCTTGACAAACGAGAATTAGTACAATCAGTCCGATAAGTACTATCTGAGGGTTGAAAAATCGATCCTTAGTCTTGCTTATAAGGTAACTTAGAAAAAGAAAATTAAAATCCCGGAATGCGCCAAGCGACTAAGAAAAGGAGCTCAGAAAAGCTAATTGAAAGCTAAGATGAGTTATTAGATTGGGATCGCGACAAAACGATAACTTAAATGGCTTAAACTGGGTTTTTTTTTAATTGATTTATTTATTTAATAGATCGACACATAGAATCATACACTTAACATCACTAAGATAACATCATAAAATAAGAATTACGCGTACATTCTACGAGATGTCAATACAAAATGCGTTTATCACAGGATAAACTCGTATATAACCAACTAGCTGCGGTACCCGGTCCGCTCGGGTTCTCGGGTTAGTGTCGGCTAAATTATTTCATGGATAAAAAGTAGCCCATATGGCTAATCCAAAATAGGGTCAAACTGGTCCAGGACAATGTATCCATCTACCAAATTTAATAAAGATTGTTTGAGCCGAAATAGCATGATTTAATGAGAAACATCCAATAATTCCCATTTACAGCTTCGTTTCGTGGCTATTTAAAAAGAGCATTTGCCGCCAGAACCTTTCTGCACTTGCACTGCTACCTTACCTAGTAAGTAAGTATCGTGTAACGTAGGTAAGTTTTGCGTGGACTCCAACCCACAACCAGCCTCAACATCGAAAACGGTAACCCATCCCGAACCTGACTGCTCCCAGAGATGCTATACGTTGATAAAATACGCATATAAATCGAGTTAGTGGTTCGCAAGTTATAAGAATTTAACACTCCCTACTCACCCCTCTGGTAATGAAGCGTTATATTATGTAGTCTTTAAGTTTTGAGTAGAATCAGGCTAGACGTTGATACAATCCGCATCTAAATCGAGTTATTGGTTCTCAAGTAATAAGTATTTTATTCCATTGGTCGCACCTTTGGCGATTTAGCCTGATGCCAAGTAGTCCTAAAGTTGCGGGAAATACCAACCCGTACTTCGGTACAATTAATAAAAGTAAGCGTTGCCGCCGCCCTCCCGCCGAGCCGTGCAGAGCATTGCAGTTTGTATGACAGCCACATATTAGCGTAAGCGGAACTAAATTCTATTTAGCCTATCCTAATTCCCGGGTATTTAAATGTACGTGTACTAAGTTTCAACCACTTCGGATAATCGGTTTAAGAGTTATGGAGGAACATACATACATACATACATACAGAACTGATTTATAAAAATCGTCAATTTAGTTTTAGTATCATACATAAAGCCTACAAACGAAGTATCTTACAAAACGAAGCAACTTACTCCATGAACACCCCTTACACATTTATTATTAGTATAGATCACAGGGTTGGTCTCTAACCTGTGAACCCCGATTCAGTATATCGTGACCAAAAATGTCGCGACCTCCCTGAATATATATTACGAAATCCTGATTCGGCGAGAATCCATTCCATTATGACCAGATCGATCGTGATGAAAAGATGCATGCCATCATCTTTGCTACCCTCCCGGGGAGCGGAGTGGTGATTATTTGTGTGTCGGTAGAATATTGTCGTGAGAGCCTAATACACCGTTTTTCTGAAGACTGAATCAATTTTGTACCATGCCTGGACCTTTCTAATATCGCATAGCTACATTGAAATGTATGGTAAAAATACGTATAATTTTTATTGCCGCTTCGACCATCTGAAATTAAATGCGATGGTACCAATCTGGACGGGATAAAACCTACCACCTTATTGATTTAGTTAAAGAACTGGATTTTTACAAAGAATCCTAACCACAGCCAGCCTCAACAGTCGGACACCCATACGAAATACTCCAGGAACTTTAGCCTTAAATCAGCACTTAGAAAAACATTAAATCCGAAATGCAATTTTTTTTCTCATAAACGTAGTATTTCATGTGGACGTGTGTACATTAAGTTTGCAACATTTTAGGGGGTCCGGAAGATAGAAATAAAATATGAAATATGTTTAAAAAATGATATCTCCTAAACAAATATTTAGAAATGTTATTTAAAAATGTTATATGTTAGCTAATTTTACGTGTAATATTACTGCGAATTTGCAACAATTTCTTATTTACGGAACTGTGTAAATTTTTTTTTTGTACTTTTAATATCTGTAATATTTAATATCTGCAAAGCAAATAATGAAAATTCTATTTTATTTTCTGAAATTGGAAACTGACCGCAAACTCTATACACTGTGAAATTTGTAAAATGTTGCAAATATTAGAAGCACATTTTTTTTCATTTATAATGTTTACATTCACACAAAAGCTAAACAAAAAATTCGAAATACGTATAAAATCGTTCGTTGTATAGTTTCTAAAGAATTTAATTTGTTTTTACATATTCTAGAAAGAAATATAGCAATAGCAAGTTAGGCTCGATGCATAGATTTTTTTTAGTAAAAACATTTTTTTAAATACATTTACGTAATTACAAAATTGTTGCAAATTCACAGTTACATTACGCCTTAAAAGACTTAACATACATATAATTTTTTTTAATACCGTTTCTAAATATTTGTTTAGGAGATATATATTTTTTAACACATTTAAATTTTTTTTTCTATCTTCCGTGCCCCGCTAAATGTTGCAAACTTAATGTAAGCATATGAACATGAAATTATATATTTCTGAGAAAAAAAAAATCATTTCGGATTATATACCTTTTACCTTTTATTAAATGTCTTGACGGTAGCTCGAACAATAAAATAAATGAAAGTAGAGTCTGTTATAGATAATATATGATGACAGACAACTGCCATGCTATAATAGGTGTGGTATAAATCTTCACTTAGATGCCGCGTTCTCCCCATATATTTAAACCAAAAGCATTCAACATGTATCTACATATTCTAGGATATGAGCTATCAGTGAAGTTATCTGACCCCCGTGACCGGTCTCCATGAATCAGCCCGTACGTCTGGGATCAGTTGGAAACGTAAAGTTTTGGGCAAGTGGGAGCCAGGAGAGAATGTATTTTTAGGCCATTGAACAGGGATAATAATACACATGTAATTCTTCCGTATGAAAACAAATTTTGCAACATAAAAATCTATGCTTAAATTTACATTTAAATTAAATTTATAATTCATAGTTAAATTTGTAGGTGTCGAAATTAAAAGAATTGAATAAACCATTTCATCCGCACTTTCTTAATGAGAATTCAATAATAATTATTATACTACATACAATCGTTTATATTGCAACCCGGGCAGAAAGTCAGCGATCCAGTCGAACAGCTCAGGTTGACGGCCATAAGAGGGCACCTTGGAAAGCGGTGCCTAGCCATTCCTTCGCCATGATTTTCAAGCGCATCGGTCATCTCATTTTTTTTAATATTCGTTTTTTATTTTATTCAAATTGAGCTTTTAAGGAAGTATCTGTAATGAAACCATAACTCTTTCGCTATTTGCTTTATAATAGTACAAATATAATATCCACATCGAAAAGTGGGAAACCTATTACGCTTTGGATGTCGCAACAACCAACATTTGGTCGTAGATTCAGTCCCCGTCGTCGGCCGAGTGTCGTAGAAAAATCACGAATCCAGTCATTATTGCGAAGTTCCGGTGGAGATGCCGTCACCGCGGCCGGTGATGGATGACTTACTTGAGTGACCTGGGCTGGGCAGTGCGTCGCGTCGGCCCGCGTCACTGCCTCGCCGGCGCGGCGGTGGCGGCGGCCCGCACGACACCGTCATTATAAATAGCTAGTCCATCCACGAAGCAAGGGGGAGTTTTTAAGTGATAATAATGTGGAGCCTTTCTTTGATACATTAGAGGACAATTAGGTAATGTGGAAATTAATGGATAAAAGCTTAAGAATAGAACACTGGATTTTTTTAAGTTGCTTTAATGTTGTGGAACACGCAACTGCGGAAAGGAAGAGACGGGGGAACTTGAATAATGAAGAATAAACGCCGCCCATGGTTCGAATTCCACTGTGGGACCTCCATACTTACTAGGTGGTAAGGTTAATCCCGCGCGTACCATCGTATTGAATGAACAATGGTCGAAGTGGCAACACAATTTCCATGTTTTCCATCCAGTTCAATGTAGCTATACAATATAAGGAAGGTTCTGACCTAGTTACCATGAGGATATATCAGTAGATGTGGCATTAGCCATCCATGGCCAGTTACATGTAAAAACCATAAGAACTAACACATACATTATTTTAATGTAATTTTTAATTAAGTATAACACCAAAATTTTACGCTATCAATATTGGATTAAAAACAGTCAGTCGATTCAGTGTAAGTAACATTAAATATTTCAGGCCTTGAACTCAATGTTAAAGGTATGCTCAAAATAGCATTCACTCCAAAATACTGCGTTGCAATACTTACTTGAGTATTATACAATTATTTCTTATATTATAATTTTGTCTTATTAATGTTTAATATTTTTATCTTTTAAATTTGATTCAAATAAATATAATAAAAACTTCTTTTATTTTTTACTTTAGAGCAAAATACTTATTAAGACTAAAATATTGAAAACTGCATCCAAAACGCATCTATCGAGTATCGAGCTAGTCGTACCGGAACAACGTCGTTAGATACTCGGCTAACAAGATAGATAATGTAATTAATTAGGGTATCCTAGTGGGTAATCGTGATAAATAGCTAGTCGTAGATAAGCCGAGTGCTGTGCTGGAAGGCTTGCAGCCGAGGTTCCGCTGCACTGCCGGATCTGTCAACGTCACGCCCTAACTTTCCGATCGGGGACTTTCCCGCGGAGTGAATTCGTCGCTAGATCGGCTCGAGGATTACTGATAGTGGCCGTCCAACCAAAATAGTCAGTAGAAACTTTTGGAGATTTCAGTTCTTGTCAGTTTATTCCAGTATGCTTGATATCGGTTGAAACATTTATTGCAATAATTATGTTAATAAATAATCCTGATAGCAGAAAATACTCTTATATAATATTAAAGGACATTGCCGATTTTACTATGGGCCAGAAAAGCGCTACTACTTAAACGATACCGTATCAATCAAACGTATTTTCATTCCTCACATGCTTACACACAATAATTAATATGGTTTACTTTACTTTCACAGCAGGAATAACCCGTCAGACACTTTTAAACATGCATATTTGAGGTTAGTCTTGCGAAATGTTAGTTCTCTTTGTGTCTTTGTTCACACGGAAAGGCAAGGACTTTTAGCATAGAACCATAAATTTTTTTTTTCTATTAATTACGAAAAAGGCATTTAAGTTAAATTATAATGAAAATAGTAGTTGACGAATAATTACAAACGTGTATGTTTGTAGAGGAAGCGAAATCAGTATGCTATGATCGAACAGTATGGTCGTAAACCTTAAAATAAATTGATCTGGCTGATAACCTTTTCCTTCCGATCTAAAGGAAAATATTATAGCGATAGAAGCGCTAGTCGCTTCTCCGTAAACTATTGAAGACGTACTGGCCGATCTTTACCTTCATACATACATACAATCTGACAGCTTGTCGCGGTCGGGGCTGCCAGATATTGGTATAGAAAATAGACCAAAACTAAACCGGAGGTATAATGATAAAATATTTTATTAGAAACATAATTCATTTTACTATATACGGAGTGTATTTAGTTTACATTTGTGTTGCAGATTAACGACTGTGACATTAATCATTTAGCTGAAATCGCAAGATAGGATTAAAATGTCGTTACCTATTACAGCGAAAATATACAACATCTCAAACACTGAGAACCACATGTTGTGAACTTTAAACATATAATAATACTTGTCCACTGGGACTTTCATTAATTAGTAATTGAAAAATATTATTTTTAATTTTAATTTTCAATCACATGTTTGCCTATTGGTATCGGTCTTTGTCAATGTACTCATTAATGCGATTTTGATTTCGGCATTGTCCTTTCATATTTAAATTGATATTGATCAAGTAATTGCACTAAAAACTTGACCTTGGCACAGATTAATAATAAGAAAAATGTACGGAAGATTTATTTATCATATTTTATTACACAAGGATGTATTTTTACTAAAAAAAATATGAACTTTCCAGTACAACCCGTTGTTTTGTACCATCCCATTGAACTGACAATGGTCAACATGGCAGTTAAATAAAAAACAACGGTTTTTATACCTGTTAATATTTTTTGTAATATTTAGGTTATAGTGGCAAGCAATAAAGGAGATTTTCAATGAAAATTTCAACTTTACCATTTAAGCATAAAAAAACTTGTTTTTTAAATACATTTTAAAAAATTTATCATCTAAACTTTATTATGGAATCCTGTAATTAAGGCTGTTCCGACCCATATAAAGTTGTTTGCACATGCATGTATTGCACTTTAAGCCACGAATTAATAATAAAAGTTTAATATAGTCATATTACTTGCAGCGAAAACAATATCACAATTTCAGAATTATTGGTTTTGTTACAATTAATTTAAATACGATTTTTATTCAACAGCGCCATCTAACGGTGTAAAATTTCTAATCGGCAATGACAAGGAAACCATTAAACCTGAAATTGTCAATGTTTTCGCTGCAACTACTATGGCTATATTTAATATTTTTGACGAATTCGTGCCTTAAAGTGCAATACTTTTTGCGTCTGTGTAAAAAAAACATTGTATGGGTCGGAACATCCTTAATGCGTATTACATCTAATACGTAGAGTTCAGAAGGATCAGTATTTCAATGAACATCCTCATAATAACAGCTAATATGATTTATAGTCATGAATTCAATGATTATGGATGAACCGTATCTCTACTGACATAAGCATCAATAAATTATTTATGCCACTGAAGACATTTAAAAAGTTCCAGCACAGAATATTGAATATTCTGGAACGGTTACCCAAGTATTGCTCGCTTACTTATTTACCACTGCATTAATGAGAGCCCACAATAATGGCCATTCCACCCCCCCTTCCCCCTGCCTACCATCCATCGCGTCTCCAATAAAAGTGTGTCGCGTGAGGAATGTTACACCGCATCGTCCGAAGTCCGGGGCGTGCCACGGTAGGGTAGGGCGTGCCGACCGAGTGCCGACGCGGGGCTAGGGGGGAGGGGAGGGGGCGCCATGTGAGCGACTAGAATCCTTAACATCGCCACATACTTCGCCAAATAACGGCCTTGCGCTACCAACGGACAAGAAAATGCAAAGCTCATTGTAGACGTCGCATGAGCGACCTCGCCTTAGAAACGTCAAAACTGTCTGTTGTCAAGATTCATTTACGACATTTAGTTGCATTTTGTACTGTGCTAACTGTCAAACGACGTATTATTCGGCAAAGTGAATGAAATTTACCACCGTTGCGATGTTTACCCACCTCCATGTATTTAGCACGGTAACCCCCAGGGGAGTAAGCGATTGAAACGCTTTCGTGTGGCGGCAGCGTAGCCAAGAGTTAATGGAAAACGTCTGAATGTATTTAGTTCACTGACAAATTCAAATAAGCACGACATCGAATATTGGTTGCATTAAATACCGTCCTGTGAAGTGCTTACGCTTTCTTACATGTTGTTGCAAAGCGAATTCGTAACTGACTCGCCGGAGGTGTTACCATTGTATGCATGCATGTAAAGTGGCTACGACATCCCCATATAAGGGAGTTTTGATTGCTTTTTCCGTCTTTTCATGCTCGCTGGTCTCGATGGACAAATTAACATTTTCGACATTGAACATTTCTTCGGTTCCACATAATTTTGGTAACGCGTTTCTCAACCTTCCGTTGAAGATTTAGAACGAGTTGTACGTTGAATATAATATTATATGTGATAAGGGTCTCTCAACCTTTATTTTAGTCATGGACACTTTGTGAAATAAAAAAAATATGATGGACTCCTTCCAAAGTCAATTGAATTGAAGTAAAAGAAAACAAGGTATTTTGAAAAAAACCTATTACCATAGAAAAAGTAAAGCGTTTTTAGATAGTTCACAAGCACTATTTATTGTCATCATATCATACATGGACCCCTAGCACTCATGCCACGGAACCCAGGTTAAGAAGTCTGGCTTACAGGAAGTGCGCAGAACCGTTTATTATTTCATCACATCGCGCAGCCCGATGCTAGTTCGAGCAGACTGCTGCCATCTGCCTCGGTGTGCCACAGCATGGCCACAGCAGCGGCGCGAGGCGGGGCTAGGTGGACGAATTCGGAACTGAGCCCGTAGTCCCAGCTGTCACCTAAACTGACGTTTACGTCAAACCGATCGAATGGCGTTTTCAAATGTATGGAGAAATTGAAGAGCGCGCGCAGTGTTACTCAACGTTGCCGTTATTACGTTGACGTTGTCGTTTTCATACAAGTCGGAAGTCCGAGTTTGACTTTGACAGCTTGAAGAAGTAAAGCCACAGAATATCTTTTACTTGCATGGGAGGTTGACGTTTTTACGGAACTTCGAAGTTCCGTAAACGCCAGTTTAGGTGACAACTGGGACTAGCAGCTCTGGCGCCCAGGGGCGCGGCGGCGCGCGGGAGGGGAGAAGGCAGTATGTTTACATTAGGGGTCAATCTAAGAGCGCGCAACATAATTTATCGCCTTCGCTCCACCTGATTGCTAGCCACTACAATAGCGCGTCGCGGCCGGTGGCGGGCGGTGCCCTATCAGGGAAACGACGCCAGAGCTAAGTGCTGCAATGACATAGGTTAAGTTGACGACGGCTTTTACACCAGAGAATACTTGTAATGCTATAAATTACATTGATTTATATTATTGCATTAGTAACTTCGTTAGTTGTAAGTAATTTAAACTGAGGTTTGCTGTTTATACTGCTCTCTCTGTTTCTCTACCGAGGAATTGTTTGCCAGAATAATTTACATCTAAGTGTGTATTTCATAAATTGTAGATGGAATATATGTTATGTAAACCCGTGAAGTTTATTTGCGGGTTCTTCTTTGCTGGGTTTATCGAATCCGCGGATCTTTGTGACGTAACTTACTGTAGTTTGACTACCAAAAAGTTTAAATAAATGAAATGAAAATGAAATGAAATGGCACCGATATCGATCGCACATTCCATTGGTTCATACAAACAAATATCTAGAATTGCTAAAATATTAACTGAGGTATTCAAAGTGGGCTGACTAAATTAAGTGCGCGGATTATTGCAGGACTAAACCGGTTTTTGTACGGTTAATTTCACTCTGAATACGACTGTAAGTAACTAAAGTAGTATATTTATTCTATGGTAGTATCATAGATTAAGTGTAGTATAGAAAAAATATTTTTTCTTTCACTAATGCCCGTTTCCACCACCTCCAGCTACCTGAAATCCGATAGTTCACTTTCAGTTACATTGAATATTTATGTAATGTAACCGAAAGGTAACTTTGGGATTTTTGTAGCTGGAGGTGGCTTACCGGGCTTAAGCCAATTTTGTGCTATATTACGGTAAAATAAAATGTATTATTATAAGTAACTTTTACATATGTCTACCCTGATATATTTTTTTTATTTCACTGGACATGGATGTCTAATAAAAGTGACCGTCAGACCTTCCTAAATGGCTCGGGTCTACACAAGCCGGCTTTTACGATATACACGATCTTTTTACGTGCCGGAACCCAGAAGAAGATGTATGATATCTTAAACACTGTTAGTAGGACGGAAGGAGGAACTGTAAGAGAATTCCAAATTATGAGTATAGAGCGGGTGGCGGAATTAGTAGATGCAATACCCGCGAAAGGTATGCTTGCTGGTTAAGTCCAATCTTGCAGTTAATTGGTATATTAGTTATTTTTACAGTTTTCTTTAATGAAAATGTCCTTGGTTCTAAATTTCATTTACATACATATCACATCGACTGACTATTTGTACACGTATTTGAGTGAGATGTCTTCTACATTCTCACATTCCCTGTGTTTTTATCAACGCAGCGCGAACGAAACTAACACCGCGACCCTCGATAGGACCGGGTCCGGCTCTGCTGAGGTTGACATTTATTACGGTTAGCGCTTGTCGATAAATTAACCACGCGCAGGTTGATTGTGCTACAGTGTAGTGCCGACACGTATGAATCCTGGTCCATACAGCCACCAAATGAACGCCGTCACCTACCTGCAAAGTTTACTTACATATATAGCTTCTGTTAACATATTCAAGAAGTACCTAAAAACAGGCTAATAAATTGATTTCTTGTTCCGTTTGAAGGAAAATAGAAAGATTTATCTTTTACTCAAAATGCTGTATTTAGTCTTGGCGTGAGAAAAACCTTGGACAGTGTAAACCGGCGCGGGATAATTTGTAGTATTATTTAATAACGGATATCTTCCATTCCAAGGAATGTGACATGAATGTATGTACAATCGACCGTGAAGCAAGGACACATTAATTAAAGAAAGATTCCTGTAAAAAGAACTACTTTAGGAATATACTGCAAGGCTGGACCCGAACGAGCAAAAAATACCATTCGCGGGTATTGCGTCTAACCAATTTCGCCACCTGCTGTGTACCTACAATTTGGAAATCTCCTATAGTCCCTCTTCCCGTAATCAATGCCTCCTACTAACACAGTATTTAAGATTATACTTACATATATGTATTTAACGCTATACCTGCGTTTCGAACCGTGACTGCAAAGATTGAACATTTAAACATGTTGCCGTCGTCACCAAAATCGTATTTGGTATCAGACGCTGGAGCCGGTCCTAGGTTGACTTAAGGTGGCCCAACCCGGCGGGTCGAACTCATTCCCGGGCACGGTACAAAACCGTGCTGTTGCGCTCTGGGACCTTCTCTGTTTAAAAAAAAGACAGGCTCCGTGATGAGGAATATGCAACATGTCCACAAAAAAGAAAACGTGCATATTGTATGATTTGATCAGATTTACGAAAAGTTTTAATTACAAAACGACTTATACCTAAAAGTAAACCACGACCGCTTTAGTCAAAAATCTAACAAAAACCAAATAGATTATAAATCTTTATTAAATAAGCTATGTCTGATGACTAATCTTTTTAAGATTTTTTTACTTTATCATTGCGTAATCCACCTCCAAAGTTATTGTATAAAACGCGCGAAAACTTTCGGACCTTATAACTTAGAAACCAAACACAATTTTACCATGCCAACAGTCATCAGACATCTAATTCGATCAAAGAAAGCTATTTTGAGCAAAACTTGGGATCTCTGACAAGAAATATGGGCGTGATCTTCTTTCCCAGTTTGTATGGGGAGTTGAGCGGGATGGGCCACCTTAAAGTACATATATTATTTCGTACTAAGCATGTATGTCGCTTATTCCAAGGAATAAAATTGCGTATTCTTCGAAATAAGCAACGTACATTCTTAGTACGAAAAAGTTTATTCAAGAAGTACCTAAAAACAGGTTGGTAAATTGATTTCTTGGTCAGTTTGACGGAAAATAGATAGATTTATCTTTCCCAAGTGGGAAAAAATTTCGAAAGTGTAAACCGACGCGGGATAATTTGTAGTATTTAAAAACGGATATCTTCCATTCTTTGAAACGCTACCCAACCCAGAGTTTTACTAAAATATTTTGGTATAAAAAGGCTCGAGAGGGTTGGTACGTATCGCAACGACTGAAATTCGTTTGAACTACCCGAAGTCCCCCAATATCACACATTTACGACCACGCGATGCGACCACGCCTTTCGCGGTAAAATTCTGGCAGTCCTGACGTATTTGACGCCTCTTACGCTCTACATTGTTGACATTTATCGTCTCCGTCTAACAAGTAGGAACACCGGCGGAGTGCAGCGCGCCACCACGCCGCCACAGATGTGCTGTTTGTTCTGCAACTTTTTAAAACTTTGTTTCGCCCGCAACACGAGCGCCGAACGGATAGACAGTCTGCCACTTTATTTGCCACAAAATGTTAGCTTATCTCTACTTTTGTAACGAGTTCGCCGAGTAGTTCTTAATAGGTACAATAAGACGTGTACAACCAATGTTGGTAATGAACACTTTTGAGGTAGCCTCATGTTTTAATGGGGAAGAAACCTGCTTATTTATCACGACAGGTGGCGTCTGGGCGAGCTAACTTTAAAGATCTGTTTAAGCTGTCAGATACCCTACAAAATGAAACAGAATAGATTTGAAAATTTTATTTTCGACGCTTTTCCGAGAAAGCGGGTGTGGAGGAGAGGTGAGGGGGGGGGGGTGCATTGCGGTTCCAGCAATCCGACGAGATGGGTGAGAGCTAGCGATGGGTAACTCCGAAGCCACCCCATTCCAAGATCATCAACCTTAACTACTTCCATTACCATTCACACTCCTCATCAAAACATCAATTTACACCTTTAAACCGTTCCGGAATGAGATTGCAATCATTCCGGAATAGCCATGCCGTTTATAATAGTCGGTCATTCTAGACCGCTTACCGTCATTTCATTTAGGTGACGGTCGGCGCTTCTTTTGTTTGGAGTCGGAATCCTCCTTTTTATTTTTCGGTCATTCGATTTTCTGTGGATAATTTCTCTTCTCATTCGAAAATTTCAATAAAATGCTGGATTCGAGTCCGGATTCTAGATTTCGCGGGTTCTAGAAGTACCATTGAACCTTCATTCCGGAGGTTAATACTGACTTGTGCAGTAGGAATGCGAATGAATTTCGTTTTGGAGTCGGAAGGACCCATCGCTAGTGCGGGCGACAATCTTAGCTCTGCTGCTTGGCTCACTTTGCGGCTTCTGGAGAGTTCTGAGTGATAGATGAACCGAGCTTAATTGCGGAAGCTGGATGCTAAGTAAATTCGCACATCTCGATTGTTTATATTCATAAAATTCTAGCTGAGTTAACCCGGCTCAGCTCGGGTAAATGTCGTTTCGGACTGATGTCGGGCTGAACCCAATATTTTCTGTTATATGAGTTCCAGATACAAACGTTAATCCCCTATGAGTTTAGTTTTTGCTACAATAGGTAGCCTATGTGATTTCCCAAAGGCCAGACTCTCTCTATATCAAATTTCATCCAAATTGGTTCAACGGTTTAGGCGTGAAAAGGTAACAGATAGACAGAGTTACTTTAGCTTTTATAATATTAGTATGGATAAATTCCTTCACGTGTACGATTATTGGCTACCCGGGTACCCAGCTAATGTCAACTTTGTTTCGCCCGATGATGTTTGTGCCTACCATGGACCTAGCATAGCTATTTCTATTCTATTCTAAGTAATACGAGTAATAATAAAAAATAATCTTTATTGTACACCTTTTAGCAATAGTTACAGTCAAAGGGCTAAGAGCTAAGTCTATGGTGCCTACACAGAAACACAAGGCAATTCAGAGTGTTGTCACCAAAGATGTTGGAAATACCAAAATCCGTGGTTGTCACCTTTGTAGCTATTTCTCTATGAAGTTAGGATTTATTTCGAGCTATAGCGTAACCATTTGTAAATAAATGCACAATACATACTACAGCGAAACCAAAGAACCAAATCTCCCGGAGAAAGTGGGCGGAATTTCATGGTTTTGTCTAATATGTTTAATGGTTAAAGAGATTTTTTACGCAATCGCCATCCAACATGTATTGCAATAATTTTATCTATGATTGTGATTGTGGGTATCCAATCGCAGCCCACGAGAAAGTTCGCAGACGTATGGGCGTCGTCGGGTACCTCTTAGGTGAGGGCTTGGCGTACGTTGTATGCCAAGCTTAACATAAATAAACTATTATCCTCAGTCCCTAACTGGTCCGGCCTCCATTAGAACGAATTGCGCCGCGCCGCTGACGATCGGTTTCAAGACTCTCCGAACGCTCCGAAGGGACAATGGTTTGCCAGGATGGAGAACGTCGACAGGAAAAAAGAAAGAATGAAATCGGTCTCGACATTACGGTTCCTTTTGCTATATTCGTTGATATTTTTTAAGCAACCTGACATGGATTGCTTATACCACACAACTATCGTTATGATATTAGCCCGATTCACCACATTCCAGAAGGAATTAGGTGCCATGCCGGGACCTTCCCTTTATGAGCACGGCTACATTGAACTGAATGGAAAACACGGACAAATTTTCACTGTCGATTCGATAATATTTTCATCCAATTGCTTTGAAAATGCGTTGTGTTGTACTGATATCATGACGGTGGGTGTAGTATCAGCCACCCATGTCAAGTTACATAGAAATAATAAAAAAAGCGTGAACGTATTCACGTGCCAAGGGTCCCGTCACTTAAAATTGAAAAAATTCGCTCTCGCCTAATGATAATTTTGCAATTTCATACAAAAATTAGCTAAAACATTACATTAAGTTATTTCATTATTGAAGCGAAAGAAGTGTGCTGTGATCGGACCGTATGGCGCTCTATCATCTCTGCCTACTCCTCCGGGAAAGCGGCGTAAAGGTATGTACGTGTGTTTATATATTAATATAGCAGGATTGAAACCTTAATCAAGTATATTTTCAGGTTTGAGTTGGGTCACAGAAACTTCGCAATTGTTATTTTGGTTGTCAGTTTTGAATGATATAAACTCCGGTTTCATAATTTTGCGAGGGAACTGGATTAATTTGAATCTCTAAACAATACCAATAGTGATTCAGTATCCTATGCATGACGGTCTAATTTAAAGTACATTTAGTCATAGATTACTAAGCGCGGAGTTAGAGGTACCATATTTCTTTGGAGCTCTGCCGGTGCCGCCGACGGTTTTCATACTCGGAGGCGCTGCAAAATACGCATACCAATCTCTTTTTCATGGAGTGACTTTCTTCAAAATGTGGCATTTATCGTGCTTGATGATTTGTTTCTTTGTAAATAAACCGTGCATACTTCATTGTCGATTGTACATATACACATCTTCGTTGAATACTATTTACATTTAAATATACTGATTTCAGAGTAAAACAAAGACTACTGAAGTTTTATTCGCTGGCATTATATTATATTGTAATGGAATATATTCAATGTAAAAGAAAAGACAATTTTTAAAACATGAAACCATGTTAACTTACTACTATTTTGAATTAATTCCTTTAATTTGGAAGATAGTTGAAAGTGACCATAATGCTATAGTTTTTCAAATTTAGATTAATCGCTGTGACAGCTGTTATAGAAATTCTGAAATGTTTAACGGTATTTATGAACTGTGGCAACTTCGCACTTAATGGGATAGTATATTTTCGCCATCGCCCTAGACCTACTCCTGTCACTTTGGCAGCTGTCGCAGCGATCAAGGCAAATTTTAAGAACTATAACAGCATTTCCGCTCTGGTACAGCCAAACTTAGCCTGTGTAGGAATAACCATCCTTCTCGGCTACCTCTGGTCGATTCTTCTATTATTTGTCCAAGACGAGAGATTCATTATAATGGAATGAATTTTAAGGTTCTTTCTATTGCCGTAGAAATCTAAATAATTCTACTTGCTCTACTGAAAGGTTATGCACGAAGAGCACAGGTATTTGGCAATCAGCGAATACGCCGCTGAGGTAAAGTCGCGGGAAAGTATTTATGAAATTGGTTTCGTAGAAAATAATCTTGGGGAGAACCGTAAACAGTGGAGCCCTAATGAAAACATTAAACTCAAAGAAATAATTAACGTGGCGGCGCGGGGGAGGGGAGGGGTAAGGCGATGGCACAATTTGGCCGATTGTTGTAAAACGTAATTTTCTAAGACATTAATTAAGTACCAAAGTGTAAGGAGCTAAAATGAAGTTCTTCTTAATTTTACCGAATTCAACCATTATCTGTCGGTCTAGGTTTTGGAAATGCAGTAACTAAATAATCTTCTGGTAATACCTATTTGCATGTAACTATAACGATTCGTTTTTTTTGTGTGACTGGGCATGGACGACTAATACCGCCCAACTGTCATGATATCAGCCCACACTGAAAACAATTATCCGTGAATGTCCCTATTACATGAGATACCGCCCTGTGACAGACAGACGGACGGACGGATGGACGGACGGACATCGGAGGCTTAGTAATAGGGTTCCGTTGGCACCCTTTGGGCATGGAACCCTAAAAACTAGCCCATCCGATTCAGTCTCTGTAACTGTACTTCCTGCGCTCGGGTGTTCGAGAAGTTTATTGTTCACCGTGTATAGTTAGCCCTTTTTAACCGACTTCAAAAAAGGAGGAGGTTCTCAATTTGTCTGTATGTTTTGTTTATGTTCGTTACTTCAGAACTTTCGCCTGGGTAAACCGATTTTGATGATTATTTTTTGATTTGAAAGCTGGTGCTCCCCGATTGGTCCCATTTTAATTTGGTTTAGTTCTGACAATGATATGAAGGAGAAAATCATGTATAAGTCTTAAATTTGTATTAAGTATGTGCGCGACAAATGGACGAATAACTCAATATAACGCCAACAGATTTCGATGATTCTTTTTTTATTGGAAAGGACGTGTACAAATTAGTTAGTGTACTTAAGATTCACTAAAAATAAACAAATTAAATAAAATAACAAAAGAAAATAACCGACTTCAAAGAAAAAGCACTAAAAGGTAAAAAAATATTGCCATTTTTGTAGTTACGATTATTGTTATTTTTTGAGTCGGTGTCAGCCAAGGTAGCCAAGGTTCTCTTGACTGGCGCAGCGCGTGCCCGGCTGCCGCCGACTCAAAAAATAACAATAATCGAAACTACATAAATGGCAATTATTTTTTACTTTTAAGTGCTTTTTCTTTGAAGTCGGTTATTTTTTGTAATTTTTTTTTATACTGTACGCACGCATAGCATAAGATATATTAATACCTATTATAGTATATTTTTGATAATTTATATTACCTTACAAAAACCAACGAATGTGTCGAGTGCCTGGATGGACACTGGACATTCTACCTACGTTCATGATATAAGTACTTATCCGTGGAAGTAGCTCTAATAGTTACTAAAGTTTTACCGATAAAGTCCTGCCAACCGGGTAGTAAGTACACTTCTTTGTAAACTCAAACAGAATGCAAGTCTGTACAGTGTACAGGTTGCTTGGGGAAGGATTTTTGAGATCAATACAAATAATATATTTTTAGATTCCTTTTTGCTGTACTTTGGGAGGAGGAACAGTTATAGTAAATATACTTTTTCGTACTAAGCAGGTAATTAGCTTATTTCAAGGAATATGATATTTTAAATGTTTGTTCTAATCAGGTACGTCGCTTATTCCAGATGTTATTTTTTTGCAGTCGACGTCCGCAACGCAGGTAATGCGTTAAATCAATGTGTAGGTATAATCTTAACCACTGTGTGAGTAGGAGGCATTGATTACGGAAGGAAGGGGCTGTAGGAGAATTCCAAACTATGTGTATACAGCCGGTGGCGAATTTGGTAGACGCGATTCCCGCGAATGGTATGTTTTGCTGGTCCGGGTCAAGCCTTGCGGCATATTTATAATAATAATAATAATAATAATAATAATAATAATTGTTTATTCAGGTACATAGTCCCATTAATTTACATTTAACATTAAATTACATACAAATAAACCAAAAAAATAAAAAAATTACAATTTGATAAAATCCACATAAAAAATCTTATTGCAAATAAATCGTATGATATGATTATCACACCGAGCCACGCGTTCCAACAAAGCCGCTTTCCTTTTTCTTAATATAGCGAAGAAGTCGTCTAGCCCGTTTTCAGCGAACATGCCAGACGCACTGCACCGCCAGGGTAGGCCCAACATGCAGCGGAGTGCGTTGTTGTACTGTACACGCAGCGAGTTAAACGCGCGCTGCGTGTAGTTTACCCACAGCTGTGCGGTGTAGAACGCCTGGCAGTACGAGCTGAACAGGGTTAGCTTCACCTGCCTGGAGCACTGCGAAAACCTGCGCGCCAGCATGTTGCTTTTCATGGCAAGCACGCGACGTTGGCGCTCCATGTCCTCATCATCGCTGAGCCTGTCTGTCAGTATGTGGCCCAGGTACCTAAACTTCCTAACAATTCTCAGCTGAGAATCACGCAGAATGACAGGTGGAACGTTATCTGGCCCACTACCGTACTTAAATACCGTACTTTATAAAGTATTGCTTTTTACAGGGCTCTTCTTGAAGTAATGTGTCCTTGCTTCACAGTCGATTTTACTTACATACATATCAGATTTATCAACAACAGTTATCGTTTTTTAATAAACGAATTAATACACTCAAAAATATTTAGATATTGGTTTGTTTGCAAGCGCAAAAGATTAAAAAATATAAATATATATATATAAACGGAAAAATGACCTGCCCAACACAGATGTATCTAGAGCCTAATAATGTAAAGCTTGTAAAATGGAACGGATGCGAAAAGTTTTTCAGACTGCATTGAAAAACTGCTCATTGAGAAATCCGGTGACCATCGCGCTAAAACATTTTTAACCGACTTCAAAAAAAGGAGGAGGTTATCAATTCTTCTGTATTTTTTTTTTGTTCATACGGCGAATTAGCATGGAAATTCAGAGAGGAAACGCACAGAGCATTTAAGGTACTATGGCCAGTTCGGCGGGCATGGAGGAAATTTTCTACTTAGTTTAGTATAGTATTAGTTGTTAGTTTAGTTTAGTGAGTTGCTGATTTTATTTTGTTTAGGGATTATTATATATTTGTTCACACTGCATGCATTTTTAAGAAGTATGTAATAAAGTTATTTTCAAAGAAAAAAAAAGTTTGTAAATACATTATATAATTAAAAATGATATAGAATTTTAGGTCGAACATATTTTTTGCGACCGTGCTGATAAAGCTCGATGTTCGAATGCGAAAGCGTCGCAAAATTGGACTACCGAGGCTGATAAAATTCGACAAGTTTCTACAAATACATTAACAAGCTGGAATTACAAACTTAAAAACTTGCAAATAATGTTTCCTGAAATAAATTAAAATAATACTTGATTTTATTAAACGGTAACTTCAATACGTTTCGTAAGTTTTTTGGATGCGACGCGTATAACACACCTACGGTCGTGACATTAGCCCAGCATACCTCATGGGAACTAGGTGCCATGCTAGGACATTTATTTTCTTGCACACCTACATTTAACTGAATTGAAGACACGGACAATTTTCAATCGTTTATTCAATGCGATGGTATCAACCCGGGCGGGATACCACCTAGGAAGCAAGAAAGCGGACCTACAGTTTAACGTGAAATCCGAACCACGACCCTTAGGATATGCACGGGAAGAAATGCATTTGGCCCAAATGTATTCTTTTTACGTGCCGGAACCCACACAGCACAAATTTCAATGGGCCATAAAGTTATTAACACCTTCGTTTATTTACCAGTTGAAAATGTACGATATTATTATTTTATTATTATATTATTCCGATTTCTGTGGTAAGCCCTCAGGTACCAGCATTTAAGCATACCACATCTAGAAAAACGCCTGCTCAGACAATAGGACTGCAAAAAGTGAAATACGGTAGAATCAGCGCAGTTCAATAAATCACAGACTGGAAGTTTCTCCAATAATAATAAATTTTCCCCATCTGTCAAGCGCTCTCCCTTCGCGACGTCACCGCTTTGTCTTTCTTGTCACTTATTGCTACAAGTGTTCCGTCCTTTCCCTACATTTTTTCCCTCCTATTCAGTTTTGACGTCTGACAAATCACATGGAGGTGGCTGTGGCGGTTGAAGCAATCACTGACGATGTAATATTTCGCGGTTGGCAATGCGCCTTCAGAAATATTATATCATCCATGCGTGATGGTTCTCTTAATGGGGAAGAAAACTCAAAGCTTTGCATGAGTCAGCCTCAGTGGCCCAGTGGTTGTCAGCCTCAGTGGCCCAGTGGCGCGACACTTCGGCGATCGCTCTCCGAAGTTAAGCAACGCTGGGTCCGGTCTGGTCTTGGATGGGTGACCATTCGACCGTTGAGAGAGGCTGGCCGTGGTTCGGATTCCACGTTAAGCTGTAGGTCCCCTTCCTCACTTACTAGGTGGTAGGGTTTATCCCGCCCGGGTTGGTACCATCGCATTGGATGAACGATGGTCGAAGCGGCAATGAAAATTGTTCGTGTTTTCCATCCAGTTCAATGTAGCCGTGCAATATAAGGAAGGTCCTGGCATGGCACCTAGTTCCCATGTGGTGTGTTGGGCTAATACCATGACAGAAGTTGTGGTATTAGCCATCCATGTCCAGTCACATAAAAAAAAAAAAAAATGCGACCACACCTTAGAAAAGTATAAACTGTCATTCCTGTCAAATTGTATTTACGAGTTTACATGCAAGATGTACTCCACGATGCAGTTAAGAATAACCTTTGGAGGAAAAGAATAGCTTTTGTTTGTCTTCAAATAAATTTTTTTGAATGAACAGCGCAAAGTTTGAAATTAAATATTATAGGTTATGTTATTGTGATGTTTTCTTTCATAGGACTCCATTTGATTAGCATAATTTGTAACAAATAATTTTAAGATTAATAACGAGGAAATTGAGTCATTTTAATTACGTACAATTTTAAAATCTATTCTGTTTTATATTACACTAGCTGAGGTACCCGGCTCCGCTCGGGTCAATGTCGTTTTTGACTGATTTCGGGCTGGTCAAGTTCAGCCTGCGTTTGCAATGTAAGCGGAAAAAATGAATTAATTTACGACATCACATTAGAAACCTCAAAAATAACAGTATTTATTCACTATTTAGTGGATATTATTATACATATAAACCTTCCTCTTCAATCGCTCTATCTATTAAAAAAAACCGCATCAAAATCTGATGCGTAGTTTTAAAGATTAAGCATACATAGGGATATAGGGACAGAGAAAGCGACTTTTTTTATGCTATGTAGTGTATATAAATCAACACATAACTTGAAAATAACCCATATCCATTGATCATAATCTCTTGCTCAGTGCGTATATTTTTGTAGGGCGTATGAAATGTTGCATTACATTATTAGTTTTTGCTTCTTAGTAATAAGTAGGCACTTAATTTTTAATAATGTAATTTTAATTGGATGTACTGCAGGCGTATTCCTACATAAGTCGTAAATAGGCTTCCGTATGCTACAGTGAATGTTAATTTATATTCCGTGTTCCAGAAAGTTCACCGATTCATTATAGAGTGTAATCCGTGGCAACGTTTGTCGAGCGAGTAATCCATTCTCACGCACTCGCGCCTCCGCTCCGCCTCTCACGTCACGCACTTCTCACGTACGTACTACGCGACCCGTAGCTCCTCTTGCGCGTATTCACGACACACGCTTTTCTGGGACCGGCGGCAACGCGCAAAGACATATACTTACGGTTTAATTTCTATAAATGCATATCTTACCTACTCTACCGCGCAGTATCTCCGTCATCAATTAACACTTCTAGCAGAGTGGTCAGTCTGAGTCATAGAAATAGGATGTACTGCGCGCTGCGCGCGCATGCTAGGTCTATGGTCTGAGTTCTCACCTAAATTGGCGTTTACGGCAAACCGATCGACTGGCGTATTCCGTAAAAACGTCAAACTCCATACAAGTTTTTACTAGATTTTCTATGGTTTTACTGCTTCAAGCTGTCAAAATCGAACTCGGACTTCCGATTTGTATGAAAACGCGGAGTCGACGTAAACGGCCACGTCGACGTATTTACGGCAACCTTGAGTAAGCTGTCAAATCAAACTCGGACTCGCAAATATCTGAGTTCTCACCTAAATTGGCGTTAACGCCAAACTTATCGACTGGAGTTTTCAAATGTATGGAGAATTGAAGAGCGCTAGCGGTGGGCGTTAAGCGAACTAACATTTACGAGTCTGAGTTTGATTTGACAGCTTTCGTGTCGTCGCTGGAAATACGTTATAGGTTGCCCGTCGTCTGGTTGCACGATTTATGTGCAGGTACGGGCCTGAGGGTATCCCCTATTACCCGGACTGCTTCTCGGCATGCTCTGCAGTGCCGCAGTGCGATTACAAAGCGCCACATGAGGTGTAGGTGCCGCATCTACCCCAAATTGACAGCAAACTGTTGGCTTTCGAGTACGAAATATATTATTTTGCGGCACTAACCACACCTATATTTCATTTCGCGCTTCGTTATCGCACTCCCGTTGCCGGTGCTTCCATTTCGTAATCGCAATAGCTGTCAGATACCATCAACCTCCCTAGTTTCGTGCTTCGTAATCGCACTGCCGGTCCTTGGTCAGCCGCTATGAGCTAGCGGCGGGCTGGGCATAATTTCATCGAGCCATCGGGCAGGCGCTGCATTCAACCACGTCATTCCTGGCCGAACGACGGGGAGTGCAGCAGCAGCTCTCGGGGCAGCGGGCGTCCTTCGGGCGGCCGTGCGTGCAGGGGGGCAAGATTGGTGAGGTGTGGATGTGGTGAAGCATCAGCGCGCTCAAACATGCGGCGCGCGAGCTTCACAACAAATTCCTCCACCGGTGGCATCTGCACGTCGTTGGCGATTACGTAGCGCCCGGCCCCCACAATCATGCGGAGGGTGAAGTTTTGCTGGACCTGGATTCTCTTCGCAACGGCAGTCTTAATGAGATCTCAGGAGAGCGCGTGCCGCCTTGGCTTGTCGGATGACATGGTCCACCCTGGGGGTCATGCGTATTGACCGGTCGATGGTACAGCCGAGGTAGCGTACTGAGGATTGCCACTCTACGTCCTGACCTCGGAGCTGCAGGTTGCGTGGGTATGTGCGCTGTTGGCCGGCCGTTTTCCCGACGTTAACGGCCATCCTCCATTTGTCCAGCCACTCAGGTAGCAGGTTGCCGTTAACATACAAATTGGTTGCCCGAAATTTATTTTGACAGGTTGAAGAAGTAGAACCACAGAATAAGTATTAAACATTTGTATGGGTTTGACGTTTACGTAACTTCGAAGTTTCGTAAAGGTTAGGTGAGAACTCTGACTGACCATACTGTTACTTCTTTTCTTGTTCACACGATCACTAAATTTTTGTAACAAGAACGATCACTGCTAGAATAAGTCACCATTTTGTCAATTTTGTTCCGACGTACGTTTGAACGATATCTACGATAATTCTGTGGGAGCGCTCTTCAAGATGCGCTCCTGTGAAAAGGCGCGGAGCCAAGCATATTCTTTGGCGCAGGGTATAACCTTACAGAACTCAGTGAAACTACAGCGGTTGTGACCGCGGGCTGCTTTGGAAAATGAATAATACCTATGTTTTGTCTTGATAGAAGTCACACTCACATAACATAACATCACAACTTGTGTCGCAACCTTGAAGTCGAACGATTTTTACGATCTTTCTACGATCTAAGTAACGAATTAAAATATTTCGTGTTAGCGTGAGATAAAATAATAGATATTGTCTTGGCAGTTCTGCTAGTCAGACAACATTTAGGTGACGAAAAGTTGCATAGTAGCTCTACGTCCGCGAATACAAGCATACTCTTTTTCAACATATTCTTTGTTAAAAGTTAGGTAAGTGCTACGAATCCCGGTACTGTTTCAATTGGTACTGTTATATCCGGAGGGAGAGGACATCATTTTTTAATTGGTCGATAATGAGGACACTAAATAAAAAATATTCTAAAGCACACTAATTTAATTTTCAAATATCTACCGATTCAATGGTCCGCTGTCCCATTAGTTTCCAATTCGGTAACAATAACTCACCTATCCTTATTTCGAAATGTTTTTTTTATGCGACCTGACATGGATGGCTAATACCACACAACCGTTATGATATTAGCCCAATACACCACATTCCCGAAGGAATTTGGTGCCATGCCAGGACCTTCCCTTTATGAGCACGGCTACATTGAACTGGATGGAAAACACGGACAATTTTTCATTGCCGCTTCGACCATCTTTTCATCCAATATGATGACCAACCCGGGCGGGCTTAAACCCTACCACCTAATAGGGGAAGGGGACCTACAGTTTTACATGGATTCCGAACCATGGAGCAGCTCGCATTCGTGACGAAATGCACTTTTCGAACTCGGAAAGAGAAAGACAGTGGTGCATGTCGGTATTGAACCCAGGCCTCTGGTACGCTAGGCCAGTCCCCGCGCCACTAGGCCACGGGTGTGAATTGTGGGTGGGAATTGGTGTCGCCCCCTTCCTCTCCTTTTGCATTTTATTTCTCACTTTAAATTTCAAGGTTTCTATTTCACTTATATGCCATAATTCTACATTAAATGAAATAATAAATTCCTCCTTAAGTTAAAGTTTGAGAGAAATGACAGATATCATAATAACAAACTACACAAGGAAAACATGTAACTCTAATACGGAATACGCTATTATTGCATTGATAAGACTCTGCCCCCTAAACTAGCGTTAAGGTCGGCCCGTAAGCATCAGAAAATTTCGCCTTCCATACAAACGTAATTTACTAATAATTTGAAAGCCACTGTTCCAACTTACTTGATATTTGGCATCTAATATTAGGCTACAAATATCTGTGTCTGCATGTCTTTGTTTTTTCGGGGCATGTGCATTTGTAAACTCAAACCGCAATAACTATTTGCTTTTAAAACAGCTATATGGATGCAGGTAAATGTATTTCTCTACTAAGAGGATTTCCACGTTTGCGTATGCGTGCATTCCTACAAAGGTTTATTCTGTTAGGTGTATATGATATAACTCACGCAGCCGACCCTATAAGGCTTGTAATTTAATCCGACAGCTAAGTGCTGGACGAAAAGCCTTCAAATTCAAAAGATTTGCTTTACACTTCGGGGTGCGGTTACCATTTTATTGTGCTTAATTTAAATTATTTATTTAAATCATGTAATTAAATATTTTTGTGCACTATAAATAAAATTAACAAAATTTGAATACCTAAATAAAAAAAAAATGCATAATATAACCCATTTTGGAGGCAAATTCTTGCACTAACTAGTTACATACGGAATACACACTCCTGAATGCTGAATGCTCACATTCAGTGAGTAAATAACTTCCGACCTATTCTGGTGCATACTGCCCTCCTTATTGAAAAGGCGGTTACTAAATATTAGGCGCATGTGTAGTTACCGCCTTTTGTAATAGGGAGGCCAGCATGTAGGGATCGTCTATGGAAATGGACATGTAATATTTCGTTAGCGCGAGCTCGGAAACACATAAAAACTAAACCGCTGAACCAATTATGAAAAAAAATTCAGCCCGACATTATTCCAAAACGACATCGAACCAAGCGGAGCCGGGTACCTCAGCTACAGTACGAAATAAATAAAACTTGAACTTTGACAACCTTCAAATGAAATGTTTCTAAGTTTTATCCATTTCAGATTTCTAAATGTGAAAAGAAGATGACTGAAGATGAATATAAATAGCAGCGTTGCCGATTACAACTCCTTAAATTCCCCAAAAATGTTTTTAGGATTAATTTGACTTTCAACGACATTTGCTCGTACGCTAATTTGAGTTTCAGCGACATCTACATTTGAAGCATCGTAATCAGATTTTGAAAATAATCTGAAAAAGTTTTTGGTTTACATGCCCTGGCCCTGCTATGGTTTACGACCTTTGGATTACATGCCCACTGCTCTAACCAGAGCTACCACCTTGGTTTTCAGGAAAATATTTTTCAGATTATTTTCAAAATCGAATTACGGTGCTTCAAATGTAGATGTCGCTGAAACTCAAATTAGCTAATGAGATAACGGTAATGTCGTATCAATTAAATACATAAAAAACACGGGCTAAGTGCGAGTCGGACTCGAATACAAAGGGTTTCATACCATCGTACAAGATTAAACATAAAAAAAACCTTTTTTGTATTGGGGCCCCCTTTAATCTTTTTTATTGCTTTATTTTACCTATTTGTTGTTACAGCGGCAAAATAATTACACGCTCTGTGAAAATTCTAGCTGATTACCTACTACGCTTCATGAGATACAGCCCTGTGACAAACGGATGGACGGACGGACGGACGGACGGGTAGCGGAGGCTTAGTAATAGGGAACCGTTTTCAGTACGGAACTCTAAAAATATCAAGTTCTTAGAATACCCCGAAATCCGTAAAAATCCAGTAGAGGAACCAAGTTTTCATTGAAATTACTAAATAGAAAGTTGTCCCCATTAAGATTAAATATGGATATTTTTGGAATGATAAAAAATAAAACTGAATTGCCCTCGGATTTGCCAATTCCCCGCAAATTCCACGTCGGTTGCATTCCCCACCATTTCCCCCCAAAAGCCCTGAAATTCCCCGCAGTTCGGTTAATGCTGATAGTAAGTAGTAGTTGGCGATATTAGTAAGTAGTAGTTATTTGGAAGAGTTACGCACGAGCAGTGCTTAACGTAATCGCCGCACGAAAATAAGTGAGCGCCGACAAACCTGCGAATGCTGATGAATCGATGAGTTCGATTCTTGATTCGTGATTGATTGGCAAACAAAGGCGACGCGTGCCCCTGTCGGCTAATTATGTTTAAGCGCTTAATTGATTGCCATTTCAGGTATTCATGCAGCCTCACATGTTGTTTGATTGACAATAGCGACACGGAAATGTTGATTGCGCTTGTACAACCGGAACGTGGGATGAAAGCGCTCGTTATATATAGATAGAATGCAACCCGTACGTTTGAGTGTATACATAACCGTACGGCATAAACATTCTTAGAAATCTCAATGTTATGATAAATACTTTGTTTTCATACTTCAGGGCGTAAATAGTATGAATATATTTGATATTTTGATATTTGAGGTAATCATTTTGTAAAGTTTGCGAATATAATAATTCATTTTTCGCTAATGTGGGTTTCAAGCAAATATTCTGGTAACCGAACATGCCAACATCCAGCAAATTATTGCAGCGACCCATTGTGGCTAACTTTTTGAACCTATTGTTATCATTAGATGTTAGCCCTGAAAAATATAACAAACGGCATTTACCTCTGCATTTAATAATTATTCTATACCTGTGTTATGTTTCGAGGTCTCTATTGCTCAATTATAAAAAAATACAACCTACAATCACTGTGCATCCCTAAATACAACAATTAATTTAATTGTTATGTTTAGTCCCCCTTTGACCTACCAAGCAGTAGGTCGTTAATTGGAGTGGACTACAAACAGAGGCAGCGAGTAGCGAGCGACTTGTCTCATTAGTAGGCGGAGTCACTGCAAGCTCTCATTAGTGCAAATACGTACAAGGGCGGTATACTCAACCTGCAGGATATTTTACGTAACGCACACAAAGGTTGCCCTCAAACCATTGTACTCTTAATTTTCTGTGGGTAGTAGCATTTAACGGGTTGATATTTAAACAGAAATAAAATTAATATTATATTAGTCGCAAGTTTTAGTAGTTATGGTCTCTCTGAATTTTTTCGACATGTGTATGTATCGCAGGCCCATCATAAAACCATAAGGATTATGTTGGGCAAAGCCACATCGTGTCTGCACAGAACCACATTCCACGAGAATGACGTATAAAGAAAAATAATCTAGGTTAGAAATGTATCCACCTGAAAACGAGCATGTAGTGACGAAATTGTTTCTAACTAACTAAAATAAGAAACCAAACAAGCTATATTTGTGTGTGAAATTAAGATTAGATTTTCATTCGTTTATCTTCTTCTTTTTATTCAATAATCTAAAATAACAAAAAGAAGATGAGTAATAAAATTGAAATCATATTCACAGCATTAGGTATTTTTTTCAATTACGTTTAAAAAAGAAACCTTAACTAGTAAAAAAATAAATAATGATAATAAATACATTATCGATTACATTATAAAATTCAATGTAGTTCACACAAGCCAGCGTGAATGCTGAGATACATTTTGCTCCGTTATTAAATTTGAAATATGTAATATATTTTACGCTCTAAAAACTTGTATACACCATAAGAAAGTGAAAAACAGTGCTCCGTTTACCTGTGGTTGTGTTATATTGTGTATTAACTTGTTATAAACTGAAAAAAAATACTTTGTAATTAGACTAACTAAAATTGTATTACTATCTTCAAACTTGGCGTGATAACACAGTCATTAAAATACATCCTAACTAAATACGTGAAAAATATACTAAGCAAGTGACAAATCTATTTATAACTAGTACCAAAACAAATCTATTTATAACATTGGTGTTGACTTTAATATGATTTTATAGCATACCCACGACTTCAATTAGTCAGTTTCATAGACGACCTACCCAATCAACCATATGAACAATATTTTTACATCGTGACGAAAGTACATGCTGGCCTAACGGATTAAGCAGTCACCTGCCGAGCGGGCGACACAGGTTCGATCCCCAGGCGGCACAGACTTTTTAAAGATTTTTACGTTTGCTTCGTGCGATACGAGAGACCCAGGTTCAAACCACGAATGACCCATTTCTTTTCATTTTGTTTAAGTCATTAAATCATTGTTTTCTGATAAATTTCATTATGTACACAAGAAGCCAGCGTATTATCCAAGATACTCGGAAAAATACCATGAAAACACAATGGGAACATAAAAACAAGGCTCTTTCGCTAGATCTAGAAAAATCTAAATGTTTAAATGAAATGCTGTCGAAGGAAATTGAAGAAAGTGAAACCGAGTATCAAAAAATACTAATAAAAAACACTACTCTGAAATCTGACTTAGCTGAGCAGGAAATAGCCATGTTCGACATTATGGATGAACGTGACAGGTTAAAAACTAAAATAATTAGTCTTGAAAAGGCTAATGAACGCTACGAGAGTGCACTTATTCTCATAGAGGAACTCGAAAAAACCATATGTCTCCAAAAAAACGTGTATGGCACGAGGTGTAGTGAGCCTTGCCCTAAAAGACGTACCTTCATCCATCGTGTGTGGCCACAACTAATTAAAATGCGCCAACGGGCGATAAAACGACTGCGATACCGCAAGAAAAATAAAAGGTTTGCCGATGTCACTACAAATGAGTTTGGACAAGAACATCAGCCTGCCGCGCCTGATTCAGCTGTAGTTGCTACGCATGCTTCGGCTACCTCTGGCTCCGCTAGTACCTTTGTTGTCGCGACTGCCCCGGTGAGGGTCTCTGCCCTCCCTACACCCGCTGGAGCCGCTGATGCTGCAAGAACCTTGTTAGGAGCCGTTGCCTCCGCTAAATATGCTAGCGCGGTCGAAGTGGCGAGCACCCTGGTGGGTATCCCTGCTGCCGCTGCCCCCGCCAAAACTGCGGAAGTCGCGGGTGCCCGAGTGGTTGCCCCTTCCGCCGCTGCCCCCACTGGCACTACGGACGTTGGGGGAACCCCGATGGGTATCCACGCCTCCGCTGCCTCCACCAACAATGCAGGAGTCACGGGTGACCTGGTGGGCACCACCACCGCCACTTGCCCCGCTGCCCCCGCTGGTGCCGAATGTGAATGTGTTGCGAGTGTAGTGGATGTCTCTACAACAGTTTCCTCAGTTGATGACAATAATGTCGGCGGTGCTTTGGTTGGTTCACCTGTCGCCGCTACTCTTATCGTCGACGATGGAGTCGCGGGTGCCCGGGTGGGCATCAATACCACGCTTGGTACTGGCTGTGCTACTCATGAACAAGAAATAGAAAAAAAGAAGAAGATGAACAATCATATAAAGAAGAAGAAGACTACAATTACTAACATAACACCTCACAATACCCCCCAAAGTGTCTCCATAGCTGAGGAAGGCGGCAAACAAAACATTTTAATTCTTGCCGACAAATACGGAAAGCATCTTTCCAAATTCACTCATGGAACCTTTAGCTCAACCACTATATGCAAGCCTAATGCACCCATAGAAGAACTAGTCAGAGACCTACCTAGTTTAATTAAGACGCTTCGGGTGGGAGATAGTCTAGTAGTGATAGCAGGTGATAGCAGCGTAAATCGCAATGTTCGTAATTATCTAAATTGTGTTAACAATATAATTCAAACCAGTAATGACTACGGAATTAATGTTTATATCAGTTCATTGGCTTACATTCACAATAAAGAAAATTCATATAAAACCTACAAAATTAATAACAATATAACATCCATAAATAAATACTTATTCGACATGTTAAAAAAGAATCAAAATACTGTCTATCTCGAACTTAACTTCGAAGACGATTCATGCTACATGAACAATTTAATGTTAACACGTAAGGGTGCTTTTATGCTCAGTAAGCAAATTTTGTATCCCAACAAATCTATCTGTATGACAAATCTGCGATATTGCATCAATGACACGTCATCTTTTTTATAATTGACCCACCTATATCAGGTGGACCAAATGATGCAACTAATGTTTATGATATAAGGCATAAGAAAACTTGTAAAACCACTTCGGTGGTTGCTGAAACATGTGAAATTACTGAAATGACTCGTAATATGAAAAATAAAACTAAGAATGATCAAAATCAGATTAAGCAACGAACAATCATTATTGGTCACCAGAACATCCAGGGCCTACCGGGAAAGACATTACTATTAGATATGTGCCTCAGAGAATTTTCAATTGATATTTTTTGCATAACTGAATCTTGGCTTAAGAGTGACGAAATTAATGTATATAATGTGTATAATTATAATATAGTTAGTAGTAGCCATAGAAACATGTATAAAAGAGGCGGAACCCTAATAATGGTGAAAAAAAGTATTCGAGCAAAAAATAGACCTGATATAGTTAGTTTATCTGTGGAAAAGGAATTTGAAGCAAGTTGTGTGGAGTTAGATAGCCTAATAGTCTTAGTAGTGTACCGGTCGCCTTGCGGCAGCATTGTGTTCTTTAAACAAAAACTGGAAGAATGCCTATTCAAACTATGTAATAAGAAAAACAAATCCATAATTTTATGCGGAGATTTTAACATAAACTTTCCATTAGAAGACACAGAGTCGCACGAACTCTCCGACATATTAGGCTGCTTCTTGTTGAAGCAACAAATATTTGAATACACTAGAATCACTCAATCTTCCAAAACTTGTATAGATAATATATTTACAAATTGTGTAGTAAGTTCTGCCAAGATAATGAAGTCACTAAAATCTGACCATTACGGCCAACTCATTGACGCTGCAATAACAGAATCAAAAGGTAATAAAAAAAATCATCGCCGCAGGATCTTCAGTGATGACCGAATAAAACAACTTAAGCTTTCGCTAAACAACGAATTTGATAGATGTAACAACATTGACTTTAAATCATTTTTTACCACCTTTGTTAGATATTTAGATGTATATATCCCCGTAAAACGGGTAAATAAAAAAGGTAAACGTTTTTTCAATGAATGGGCCACTCCAGGATTAATAATTTCTCGAAATAAGCTATTTGCACTGTACGATCTACTTAAAATTAATAATAATGAGAACTTAAGAAAATATACTTCCAAATATAGCAAGATATTTAAAAATGTTTCATTGCAAGCCAAGCAAAATCATTTAAGAAACAGAATATTAAATTCAGACAATAAAATTAAAATGACATGGGCAGTTATCAAAGAAGAAACTGGTAGAAATATTCACTATGATATGAATGAAACAATACAACTAAGAATAGGCAACGGGGAAATTATTAAGGACGGAAAAGATGTACCCACATATTTCAATAATTTTTTTTGTACAATAGCGGACTCAGTTACGGAAAAATTAAAATCTAGTGACATTGCAGCAATGGAATTCCTGAAACGATATACATCAAGAAACGAAACTAGTGCAACATTCAATCTCACCACTCCAAAAGAAGTAAGGCAAGTTCTTAAGGAAATTAAATCTAAGTATTCTACAGACTTATGGTACCTATCCCCAAGAATTCTAAAACTATTGGGGAACGATATTGTAGTACCATTAACGCAATCTTTAAATGAAGCAATAAAAACAGGTACATTTCCGGACGAATTAAAGCTAGCCAAGGTTATTCCTCTCTACAAAAAAGGATGTCACAGAGATGTACATAATTATAGACCGATTTCATTGCTCCCAATCTTCAGTAAGGTGTTTGAAAAAATTATAGCAAATCGGATTATTACTTTTCTAAACCAACATAGCATTTTAAACGCAAATCAATTTGGTTTTCGAAAAAATAGTTCGACATGTGATGCAATAGCTCAAATGTTAAAAGCAATATTACTTGCCTTGGATGAATCACAGCAGACATTTGGCCTGTTCTGTGACTTATCCAAGGCATTTGACTGTGTCCAACACGACATTATTCTAAAAAAACTTGAATACTATGGTATACGAAATAACGAGTTAGATTTATTTAAATCATACCTAACAAACAGAAAACAGGTCTGTTTAGTAAATGGGGAAACATCTAATTCATTGCACGTGAACTTAGGCGTACCGCAGGGTTCTATATTAGGTCCAATATTGTTCTTAGTATATGTTAACGATCTAAGTGTTTGTATTAACGATGGTAGCGAGATGGTCATGTTCGCAGACGACACATCATGTCTATTTCACCATAAACAAGAGCATGCATTAGGACAGAGCATCGTCGAAACTGTTAGTAAATTAACCCTATGGTTTGAAGCAAATAATCTTGTGTTGAATGTGAACAAGACAAACGTTGTACATTTTGCACTTGGGTCAAATGCTAGTAAAATCGACTCTCCCATTACGAATATTCTCGCTAATCTTCAGCTCAGAATCGTCAGTGAAGTCGATTTTCTTGGCATAAAAATTGACAAAACATTAAAATGGGAACAACAAATTGACAAAGTGGCCAAAAAGCTCAGTTCAGCGTGTTACGCCATTAAGAAAATAAAAGAATTATGCGGCAAACAAACCGCTAGGACCGTGTACTTTGCCTACTTTCATAGCGTAATGACGTATGGTGTTATGTTTTGGGGCACAGCTGCACAAGCTAATCGAATATTTCTCTTACAAAAAAGAGCTATTAGAAATATAAAAGGGCTAAAACCTATTGATTCTTGTAGGAGTATATTTAGAGAGCTTGGCATCATGACATTTGCCGGAGAATATGTTTACCAAAATATTATATATGCCAAAAATAATTTAAAAAACACTCCTTCCCATTTTGAGGTCCATGGTTATAACACTAGACATTCTAAGAACATACGGATCAAGGAACATAGGTTAGCTAAGGTCTCCAAAAGCTTTTTAATCAACAGTGTACGATTTTACAATAAATTATCTCCCGAACTGAAGGAGCTCAGGCCAAAAGAATTTAAGAAAGAAATTAGGACACTTTTAATCGCAAAAAGTTACTATAACGTGAGCGAAGCTCTAGAAGATAGTTATTTAAGTACCTAGTCATAATTCTAGTCATTGTATCGTTATATTAATCATTTTATCGTTTTAGTTATAATTTTGTCTTTAATTTTAATATGTATTAATTGATTTGTATTTTAAAAAAATGACTATTTATATTGTAATAATTGTATATTGCTCAAGTAATGTTCTGTAATATAGTTTTAATTTAAAAATATTAATCAAACATTTAAATTCTATATTGAAATCTTTGACGAAGGCTATTTTTTGCTCGAACTTTTATAACTAACTGAACTAAGTCTACACATATCATGTATTTTCTTTTGACGTATCCAAGTGTGCATAGTCACCATAAGGAAAAACGAAATAAATAAAAAAAAAAAAAAAAAAAAAATGTATACAAGTTATCAATCGAGTAGACTTCTGACATTGAAGTGTTAGGGAATCGCTCCGAAAAATCAGTAGAGTATAAGCATCGTGGATGGTCGTTCCGAAATGCTCATTAACACACGTCCCTTGACTGGACTCCACACATAAATAACTGACACGTGACGTACGTCACATAATACTGCATGAACCGACGTGGTATCAACAATAAACGGGCAGACATGTCGGCGTCAAGTGGTTGAATAAGCCACTTCACTGCACGCCTAGGCCGTTCATTTAAGGTGGCCCAACCCGGCGGGCCTAACTCATTCGCGGGCACGGTACAAAACCGTGCTGTTGCGCTCTGGGACCTTCTTTGTTTCAAAGAATAAGACAGGCTCCGTGATGAGGAAGATGCAACATGTCCACAAAAAAGTCAATGTGCATAGTGTATGATTTGGTAAGATTTACGAAAATTTTGATTTTAAAACGACTTATAGCTAAAAGTAAACCACGACCGCTGTAGTAAAAAATCTAACAAAAACCAAATAGATTATAAATCTTGATTAAATAAGCTATGTCTGATGACTAATCTTTTTTAGGTGTTCTTACTGTATCATTGCGTAATCCAACTCTAAAGTTATTGTATAAAACGCGCGAAAAATTCGAACTTTCGGACCTTATAACTTAGAAACCAATCACAATTTTACAATGCCAATAGTCATCAGACATCTAGTTCGGTCCAATAAAGCTATTTTGAGCAAAATTTTGGATCTGTGACAAGAAATATGGGCGTGATCTTCTTTCCCCTTTTGTATGGGGAGATGAGCGGGATGGGCCGCCTTAACACGCAACCTTGACCGGTTGAAACGTAGCAAACGGAAATAACTGAAACAAAAACTCAATATAAAAATAACCTGAACCCATTACACGGTAAACCGCTACGAGTACAGAACCGAAAGAGGGTGATTCTGAACACAAAACTAAAGATATTTTGTTTAGTCCATCATGGTGTGTTTGACGGTTTGATTAAAGGCAAATAAGGTTCATGAGATAAAACCCTGCGGAAAAAGCGGACAGACGGAAATAGGAGGCTAGGTTTATTTTTTATTCTATTTTTTCTCTAGGTCTAATTTAATTTTTAGGGTTCCGTTAGCACCCTTTTGGTACGGAACCCTAAAAATAACGGGAAAGGGGTGCATGCAATAATGTTCGGGGACGTTAAAAACGGATATTTAGAAAATTTAAAAAATGTCACGTGTCTCATACACATCCCACTCGAGTGACATTTCCAGTCAGATTTCCACGAAATCTCCGCTAGTGCCAAAATCCGAACGAGGTGATTCCCCCACCGCCCGAGCAAATCCCTCTGAGCCCGCATACGTAAAGAACCTCCGGATGTCTGTCACCTTCCAAATTCAAATTGGGAGACGCGAACGCGCCATCTTGAGTTTTATCGCGTTGCGGCAATCAAATAAATGGTTTTCGACAATGTCGACAGCTCCCGGCGAAATTAATTTAACAGGCAGCATTAAAACTGGCGCGATGAGGCCTAGGTGAAGCAGCGTGAGGGGGGTGGGAGGCTGTCTCTCGCGGGATGAAGATTAACGAGGTACAGAGCGCTTTTGGAACAACACGTGAACACGGATCAGCCTCATTCGGCGCCATTTGCTGCATGTCCCTGTGTTCACGTTTGTCACTCGTACGCTGTCCGTTTGTATTATTATTGACAGGCAGCAACGAGTCGAGTTACGGGCAGAACTAAGTTTGAGTAATAGTTGCCGGTTGAATATTAGTTTATTTGTTGCTAATAAACTTGAGAAATTGTTTAAATGAAATAATGTCATTATAGAACGTATTTCAGAATAATCCTCCAATTTCAGAGTCAACATATTTCATCGCGAAGGAAAATTGGATCAGCGAAACCTTGTCTGGCATCTTCAGAACTTTGGCAATCACTGCCTTGACAGAGTGCGAGTCAGACTTCACGATTTTTCGCAGTGTGTATAAATAAAATTAGGATGCATACATCAGTATACCAAGTCAGTATGTAAGGTCATTGATATTTAAAATAAACTTTGGTATTTTATTCATTGAATCCTGTCCATTAATATCTCAATGATGAGGTGAAAGAAACAATATTTTAAATACATGTAAGCAATTGCCAATTCGATGCTAAAATGGCTGAAATGTGAACTTAACTTTATAGATATCAATGATTGATAACCTGCCATGTGAAAGTAATTTTATTTTTGTCAACTATTTAGTCAATCAGAAACCGTTGCTATACTATTATTCAATTTGGGTACCATTTTGCTTTTTAGATTCCTTCCGTGGGCTACCCATTATCGAGATAGTTGCAACCGGTAGCTAGCGTCCTCAAGCATTATATTAAGGCGGCCCAACCCGGCGGCCCTAACTCATTCGCGGGCACGGTACAAAACCGTGCTGTTGCGCTCTGGGACCTTCTCTGTTTTAAAGAATAAGACAGGCTCCGTGACGAGGAAGATGCAACATGTCCCCAAAAAAGGCAATGTGCATAGTGCATGATTTGGTGGGATTTAGAAAAATTTTCATTTCAAAACGACTTATAGCTAAAAGTAAACCACGACCGATGTAGTAAAAAATCTAACAAAAACCAATTAGATTATAAATCTTGATTAAATAAGCTATGTCTGATGACTAATCTTTTTAAGATGTTCTTACTTTATCATTGCGTAATCCACCTCCAAAGTTATTGTATATAACGCGCGAAAAATGCGAACTTTCGGACCTTATAACGTAGAAACCAAACACAATTTTACAATGCCAATGGTCATCAGACATCTAGTTCGATCAAATAAAGCTATTTTGAGCAAAATTTTGGATCTCTGACAAGAAATATGGGCGTGATCTTCTTTCCCCTTTTTGTATGGGCAGATGAGCGGGATGGGCCACCTTAAGGGCTGATTTCAATATGCTGAGAAACAGCTAGATCCATCCGACAAAGTAAGTAAATATGTTTACTAGTAAAATTATATTCAGATAAATTGTGATAGAAGATATAATTCTTCGACAATGAATTTCAATTTTTTGACATACGTCAATTTTTACTATCAGTCCGATATGTACTATCTCACGATTGAAAAATCGGCCCTAAGATAGAGTAATGCAAATGGAATCAAAAGATGCGTTACTAAACCTCTGATAATCTCTGATAACTATTCGACGGATTTATTTACTCCGCTGCTAATCCATCCGTTATAGTATGTCCGTAGTTGCGATAGGGCCGAAAGACGGATAGTCACTACCGAATGACAATGTCTCCTATCAATATTATCAATGTAATTTTGCTAATAAACATTGGGCATTGGAAAACAACCGCTGGATAAGCAGCGGCGTAAATAAATTCGTCGAATAGTTATCTTATATGACTGATTATAAGACTATTGAAAAATCGGCCCTTAGTAAAATTACCATAAAATAATAGTGATAGAAGATGTAATCCTCCGGTAATGACTATCCATCTTTTGACAAACTTAGATTTGTGCTATCAGACCATACTATCTATAACCATAAAAAATTCGGCCCTTAATGAAATAAAGTCAATTTCAATGCGCCGGAAGGGAAGTTCACGGGGCCATGAGTTCTGTGGATATTTTTATTTAAGGTAGGCCATCCCGCTCAACTTCCCATACAAACGCGGAAAGAAGATCACGCCCATATTTCTTGTCAGAGATTCCAAATTTTGCTCAAAATAGCTTTATTTGATCGAACTAGATGTCTGATGACCGTTGGCATTGTAAAATTGTGTTTGGTTTCTAAGTTATAAGATCCGAAAGTTCGAATTTTTCGCGCGATTTATTCAATAATTTTGGAGGTGGATTACGCAATGATAAAGTAAGAACATCTTAAAAAGATTAGTGATTAGACATAGCTTATTTAACTAATATTGGTTTTGTTAGATTTTTTACTACAGCGGTCGTGGCTTACTTTTATCTATAAGTCGTTTTGTAATTAAAATTTTCGAAAATCTTACCAAAGCACATTGTCTTTTTTGTGGACATGTTGCATCTTCCTCATTACGGAGCCTGTCTTTTTCTTTGAAACAGAGAAGGTCCCAGAGCGCAACAACACGGTTTTATACCGTGCCCACGAATGAGTTAGTCCCGCCGGGTTGGGCCACCTTAATGCGTTTAAATTTATTATCTGGCAAATTCAATTGGAACACATCCAGTCAGTGTATCCCTCGTGATAATCTTGATGAAGTAGTAAGCAAAGCAGCTGCGCGCTATACAAGAAAAGTCCCTATTGAAAATTTATTGTATCACGTTGCGTTTGTTTTATATCATTGATGGTTTCAACTTCTTTCAATTGTAATTCAGCATCGAAATTATGTTTTACCCGACTGCGAAAGAAGGAGGGTTATGTTTTTCGAGTGTATGTATGTATGTATATATGTATGTATGTATGTGTGTATGTATGTATGTATATTTTTAATATTTTTATTTGAGCGGCTCAGGGTATTGTGTCTCCGCTCTTTTTATGCACCGCTTTCTTTCTCTTTACTATTTGGAAAAGTGCATTCTTATACTTAAAAGAATGCGAGCTGTTTAACCGTTTAGCATCCTTTTAAAACTTTCAAATCCTCGTCACTCTTCAAGTTTGTACTCTAATTCTTTTACCGTCCATGCTGTCCGTCTTTGGAATTCGTTGCCTTGCTCGGTCCGAAACTCTCCAAATTTAAATGCATTTAAAAATAACATCAAGGAATATTATTTGGAAATGGCTGATCGGTTAGTTCATCCGTGAGATCTATCATTTCTTTACATTTATTTTGGACCTAGCTAAAATTTCATTAAATGCATATTATCCATGTAGAATTTTATGTATACTTATATATGTATATGTATTAGTTTATTACTTTAAAGATATTAATATATGTATTAAGGTGTAAATTATTGTTTATGTATGTGTATGAATATATATATTGGTTTCTGTCACCCTTTACGCATTACGTATTACCTACATTTTCTTTTTCAATTCTTTTCCTCATCACCCCCAAAGGTTGACTGGAAGAAATCACTTTTAGTGATAAGTCCGCCTTTGTGCAGTTTCGCTCTGTTAGATTTAATTGTTCTGTAAATAGTTTTTAATGTAATTTGCACAATAAAGAATTTCTTCCTTTCTTTCTTTAAAACTGTGGGTCCTCTTTCCCTGCTAGGTGGTGGGGTTAGCCAGCCCAGGTTGGTACCGGTACCTAGTGAACCTAACCTAACCTTAATCTAAAATTTGAATAGATGGGGAGAAATGTTTTCTCTTAATCTTTTCCTAACTGTGTGAAAAATGTTTCTGGCTTTATTATTTTTTCCATTCTTACTTACTTACTATACCTCTAGAAACTGGACAGTTGCAGGCCTGGACTGTAGTTAGCCGTAATCTTCAATAAGACGAGATCTGATCTGTCACACGTGTTATTTTCCCCAGGTGGTACTGTCCAATCGGTTAAGATAACTGTTTGATGTTAACTGTTTTGGCTCATTTATAGATACTTACCGTAAAATGAGAAATAATTTACCAAAAATTACTGAATTTTAACTGTTCTAAAACAAAGTTGCACATTTTTTTTTTCAGTGCTTTAGGTAAAGTATAAGTGCTTTAGGTTAAGTATTTTTTAAAAGATAAACGTATTAACAAGAAGTCACTGCTTCTTGACGAACCAAATAAATAATTTTAAAACTCCGCCCAAAATAAACTCAATATTTTAAATCGATTTCGGCGAAGCGTTTAGTGTTGGCCTCATCTTGAAATATCGAAAGTGGCGAGAATTTAGGTAATTATTGAGTAAGAGGTAAACTTATTTCTAGCAGTCGGTATAAAATAACTTACCAACGCTTGCACGACCTTTTGACCTGATGACTTACTAGGTATAGCGTTAAGCCAACTAGAAAATTAAACCTTGGTGGATGCCAACCACGGAGGATAGAGATGCCAACGCATTAGATTTATCCGTGTTTTCTTTTTAGTTCGATGGAGCCATGCTCAAATAAATGGTTAGTTGGGCTAACGTTTTGACAGCAGAACATGGATAGCTAATACCATGTTATGATGTTAGCCTAACACACCATATGGGAACTAGGTGCCTTGCCAGGAACTTCCTTATATTGCTCCGCTGCATTGAACTGGATGGAAAACGAGGGCAATTTTCATTGCCGCTTCGACCGTCGTTCATTCAATGCCATTGTGATAACCCGGGCGACATTAACCCTACCACCTAGTGAAGTAAGAAAGGGGACCTTTAGTTTTACGTGAAATCTGAACCACGGCCAGCCGCAGTGCTTCAAAATGGTCACCCGTCTTGAACCCTGCCGCGCTCGAAGTTGCTTAACCAAGCTTATCGAACCGCAAGTCGTCTACCCACTGGGCTACTGAGGCTGACAGTGTAAGTCATCCATGTCTCCTGAATACTCAGTCCGCATATCAATATGTAGTTGGTGGACTGTATCGATTCACTCCCAGACCCACGCCGCAATTAATAACCCAACTGGAACTCCAACTTACAATAACTCGTAAATCTACCGCAAACTATCGCAGTCTTCCAAAACAATGGGGTGTCGCCGTTGTGTGAGAACGTGCTCCTTTCTTGCCCCCCTAAAGCCGCCCTTTCACCTCCACTGCCCGCCCACCGTATTCGCCCGCTGTTATAGCATTTTTTTTTATTGTGCCGAGAAGCGGGTCATGTGCATTATTCAATTATATCACAGCGTGGTTGTATGCGTTTTTTTTATTTTCTTTTATAATAAACACCGATCGCTTGCGTGACCACCGGACACCCATCGATTAATTAACGTTTGCCGCTACTTAATTCATTAGCTAACCTTAATGCTATATAGTCTTAAACTTTGATAGAGTACTAGAAATTATTAGAGATGTAGAATGTAAGTAGACAATTTATTTAATATTTCTACTACATTTTTAGAGTTCCATATCCAAAGGGTGCCAACGGAACCCTATTACTACGCCTCCGCTGCCCGTCTGTCACAGGGCTGTATCTCATGAACCGTATTAGATAAAATTAAAAAAATACAAAAAAAAAAGTAATTTTTAAAATCTTGTACGATGGTACGAAAAACCTTCGCGTGCGAGTCCGACTCGCGCTTTTTTTGCTCTTTTAAGTTGAACTGTTCACTGGGAACATAAATGGGACTTACGGAACTCTTTACGCCACTTCAAAGCCACACTATGTTAATCATAGCAAAGGAGACAGAAGTAAGCTTTTAAAAGTCCCCAATAGAAAGCACACACTCACCTATGAGTCTAAGCATGTAGATCGGCTAAGCTGCGGCGGAGAAGGCGGGGGAGGTGCTTGCAGCGCACCGCTTGCGGGTAGATAGCTCCACTTTAAACTTTGTCCCCGCACCGCACCGCAGATGTCTAAGAAGTGAAGCAACCACACTCCCACTGTAACTTTGCTAAAGGATTATCAAAAGCTTTCCAAGTTAACCCAGATTACTCAGGCTATGGTTTGTTTTGAATGCATAAATACTTATACATACGATACTCCTTATACAACGTAACCACACAGTACATTGGGGTCATCAAGCCTCTGATTTTTTATTGAAAATATGCACTGAAAAACATTTTTAACAACTGTTCTTTGTTTTAGCATAGTTAAAAATCAGTTATTTCTACCAAAGTATTTGTCATTACTATTAAAATTATTTTTAATATTAACCGCTCTTGGTACGCACCACAAACATCTTGCTCATTCTCATTTTAAGAATCATAATCAACGTAAACTTATGATTGAACACGTCACTTTGTGTGGACAGTATGGAAGCAAGTCCATGCTTTTCACTAAAAGCATGGACACAGAATAACTGCATTGATTTCTTCGTGCATTCGGGGCTGTTACAATCAAAACGGATAGAAAATTACAGCTAAAACCGATATGTAATTATGTCGGTTCATTTAGATGGCTCAGAAAAGAAAGAAATCTTAAGATAACCGCACCGTTGTACTGGTGCAGTGATAAAGTTCCCGTTCCACTTTCCGGTTGTTGTTGAATTGAAGCCAGATAATTGCAAGCGAGTTGGCACGATACGGGCTGTTCAGTTAACAAGTGCTGTGATTTTAAATTGAATTACTGAAGAAAATGTTAAATGTGGGAAAATTATGGAAGAATTATGTGAATGTTTATTAAAATGTGAATTATTAATATCTGAGCTTTACTTTACTTCATCTGATTTACTTTATCATGAAGGAGATAGAGGTTTGCTACATACATTGCTATAACTATAATGGTAATTATAGATATTAATTTCTGGTTTTTACTCTATTAAGTACATAGTCCAATGTTGATAACAATATTTCCGTAGAAACTGTACTTCCGTTCATCTTTTTAGCCTTCGTTCTATACCATTTCTTTGCATCAGCCTGCCCGACTTATTCGGCTACCGCGCGCGAGCGGTATTTATCAGGTCGCCTGTCCAAAATGGCCCTATGCTTCTTACATTGCGTTTGCTCTCTACTCCTTAACTCTTCTGGTCCATCAGCTCTGTCCATCTGGTCCATTAGTCCATCGGTTCTGTGGCCAACATTGCCTATCCATTGCCACTTAAATTAATCAATAAAAAAAAAAGCATTTTTAAGGTTGTTTTTTCACTAGCTTCAGCGCGTGTGATTCATTATTAGCGCATTACACCGATCGACGCAGTGGTCAGCATACACGTAAATTCTTCAATTTCGGTAAGTCACTACCCAATTTCTTATAACTATAAATTTAGTTAAGCCGCGGATTAACCACCTTACTCCTCTACCAACATTATTAGTCGGTATATTTTACCAAGGATATATTGGTAAGCGATCGCGTTACACGAATTAGGAAACCGCCATCCGTTAAAATTAGCGAGGAAACCTATCCGGAGTAAGATAATTAATTTTGCCGAATCAATTTTCGCGAAACTACGACGAGTCGAAGGCGCACGTTTGCAGACCGCAAAGTCGATGAGCGGCCCACGTGCCCCTAGATACCCCGCAAAACACTCTGATGAGCATAATTTAGTAAATTTGTGGAAAAATGCACTCAACGGCAGAAACTCCTGTCGAACCGGTGTAGAATTCGTTGCCCCTTTCCGCACATAAGTATTCTGTGACGGTGTTAGCGAAGCTTATCACGCAGTGGTTCGATACTTAGGATATTTATGTTCTCACGTAGAAATGTGACGGAATTCCAGATGGAAATCATGGATATAATGGAAAGAGGACGTTAGGATGGTCAGCAATTGATATAAAATGGCGAGAGGAGGTCGACATAAGTTAACCGCATGGAAACCCTGAATTTGATTATTGAAAACCCAATCGAAAACGAAAAATTAGACTTTTACTCTATTCATTATTTAAATATTACTAATATTACTTAATATTTCTATAGCACGTAGCAATCGAGCTCTATACAATAATTTGATATAAGGTGCAGAAACTGTGAAGTGATCTTGTTTTGGTATACTTAGATTTAACAATTATGTTTGGATATATGGATATAGATAGCAGTTCATTTAGAACATTGGTGTTACCCGCAAATTTTACCAAAATACATGAGAGTGTCGTTCGACATTATAATCATTTAAGTTTTAACATGTTTCTGAATAAGACATTGGACAAATAGAACGCAAGATATGGAATTTGTTTTTTTTATGCTCTGATAATTTGGTTGTGGTTAAATCACAGAATAAGTTACCTTACGTTCAATACCTACCCTTTTATAATAATACAGTTCATATTTGTAGCTCTAGACTCGTGGGTATGCAATATTTTGCTTTTTTTCCATAATAGCCGTGCTGAAATAAATATGAAATTAAATGTTATGGTTTCGATGGGCATTATTAAAAGAAGCGTTAGAATTATTGTCCAAACGGTAACCATGCATTCCTTGTCATATTTGGAGCTAAAAATATGTGGCCGGCCATTTTCCTTCGACTAAAATAGTTAATATGTTTTTCAATAAAACTAGGATAAAAACGCTGTGCTCTTCAAAGTTATGTGTGAGGGCTGAGAGACTAGCTTGATACCTACACGTATGTAATCATGTGTTTGTATACCGAGTACGACGCCCGCTTGGATGAGTCTGCCTTCTGATGTTCATTGAATTTTTCACGGGCGAAAAAATCCAGGTATCATGGTGCCGCCACCTTCTTATAGATCGTGTTCCTGTTAAAGCTTTTATTTCTTACTGCCTGGGGTTCCCAGCTCCACTGGGGCCGATTTATTTTTGGTCATTCACCCGATCGGAGCCCGGTAAAATGTTATCCATTGGATCCAACTATAGCTAAGCACCTTCCTCGGACTTCTACGAATATCGACAAACAAAATTGCCGTATTGGTCCAGCCATTATCGAGTTTTGCTCTTAGTAAAATGTACTAATCATTATTATGTATTACATAGACTACGAGTAGCTGGGGTTCACAACTCCGCTCAGATGAATGACATTTTGGATATTCACTTGAGCGTACCCTTAGTAAAATGTAACCTTGTAAGAAACCTTCCCGGGAGTGCACACAAAATCACCACAATACCTGCCTGACAGGATTAATATTAATCAATGTTTCTTCATTCAAATTTTACCCTTTGAAAAGATTAAAAAAAAAACCTTTCTTAGCAGAGATTTGACAATTCCAAGTGTAGTGCACTACGATATGAATGCCGGATGAATAATACAGAATACTAAAGACATAACATTTCTAGGTCCAGTGGCTTAGGCTGCACGTTGTTTGAATTTCTTCGTGACGGTTCTTTTGCGTATTGTGTTAAGACAATTCAATCACACCAGCATATTTATTTATTTATTTCGAGGCGTGCCAACAGTTTACACGAAAAGACAATTACAGAGAAATTTAGCTAAACGAAAATGCCTGGAGTGAAAAAATCTACGCACACGCAACATTCAAAGGTAAGTAACAATTAACTTATCGAAATACGACTTAGGATACATATTAACTTATTGAACTATAAATAGGATACTCTGACTCTTTTGTATTTACTTTTCGTATTGTACTTACTTTTTAACCGACTTCAAAAAAGTAGGAGGTTATCAATTCGTCTGTATGTTTTTTTTTTGTTTTTTTTTTATGTTTGTTACCTCATAACTTTTGCCTGGGTGAACCGATTTTGATGATTATTTTTTTAAATGATAGCTAGTGCTTCCCAAGTGGTCCCATTTCAATTTGGTTAAGTTCTGACAATGATATCCATGAGAAAATCATAAAAGTCTTAAATTTGTATTAAGATGTGCGCGACAAATAGACGAATAACTCAATATAACGCCAACCGATTTCGGTGATTCTTTTTTTATTGAAAAGGACGTGTACAAATTAGTAAGTTTACTTCAGATTCACTAAAAATAAACAAATAAAAAAACAAATTTAACAAAAAAAATAACCGACTTCAAAGGAAAAGCACTAATAAGTAAAAAATTGTTTTCATTTTTGTAGTTACGATTTCTGTAATTTTTTGAGTCGGTGTCAGCCAAGGTTAGGTTAGGTTAGGTTAGGTTAGGTTAGGTTAGGTTAGGTTCTCTTGATTGGCGCAGCGCGTGCCCGGCTGACGCCGACTCAAAAAATAACAGAAATCATAACTACAAAAATGAAAATTATTTTTTACTTTTTAGTGCTTTTCCTTTGAAGTCGGTTAAATTTGTTTTTATATATTAAAAAAAGTAGTTTCTCAATAAAAACAAATATCATAGGATTAAGACAGTAAATCAATTTTGTTTTTGAACAACCTACTTTTTTTTTTAAACAAATCAATGTCTGTATTACAAATTGCATTGAACTCTCAACAAATGCGCGGTAGTGTTGCTTGGTACCCAACATTGGTTTTTGTGGACGAAATCTTTTAAATGTTGTTTTGACGTATTCTTGTCTTGGACGTGGTCTTGGAATCCACAAACTTAATGTTTTCAAGAATGTTTGGGGCGTCTATTTCACTATTCATTATTTAATGTATGAACATGAGGTCTAGCATGATATGTGGTCTTTAAAAGTTTTACTGTTAATTTCTTTCATTAAACGGAAAAATACTTCTTTCTGTCTCCTAGTTAACACGCAAAAAAATCAGCAAGAAATTATATTTGCAATAAGCACTGCTGAAGATACCAGATTTTTCCGCGTCTACTCTATTCGGTTGTAGGTCAGCCATTTGGCTGCTGTAAGCTTTTAAGATTTTGTAGAAAGGCTTTGAGGCGAAGGCAACCCTCGACAATAAACCTGTTGGTATTTTTGAGAGTCGCTTTGTGGGGGCGCGAGCTAGGAGAGAAGTAGAGAATGTGAATATTAGACTACATATTACATACATTACTTATCTAAATGTATGTAATGCGTGATTAGACTCTATACCTAGAGCGTGATTAATGGCATAATTTGGCAAGTATAATATTTTTAAATATAACTAATTAATTCAATTAAATGATTAATTATTTAAACATTATTAGGAAAAGAGTTAAAAAATCAAAAGAGTTAAAAATGGAACATAAGATAAGCATAAAAATCAATTTGGGTTTATGTTTAGTAAACATTTTAAAAAGTTTACAGCTTAATCAATTTTAAATCTAAAGACTATGTATTTTAAATGATATTATCAATATCAATCAAACTATGCTATACTTTACGGTCAAAAGTGACTTACTTTATTATCACATTCTTTGCACTTACATATTTACTAGAATAAATCGACTGGGAAATATCTTCAAGGGCTGATTTTTCAATAGTTAGATAAACAGCCAGAAACTATTCGACGGATTTATTTACGCTTCTGCGTATCCATCCGATATAGTAAGTCCATATGTTTATTATTAAAATTATAGTCAGATAATTGTGATAGAATATATAATTCTCCGGCAATATTTTTCTTTTTACCAACGTGAATTTGTACTATCAGTCCGATAAGTACTATCTGAGCACTGAAAAATAGGACCTTAGAAGTGTATTCAATTATCTGTGGGGTTAGTGCAAAGGATTTTTTTTTTAAATATCTGGGTAAAGATTAGTTCCAGATGTGTGATGTATTATATTGCTTAATATCCTCCACTACCGAGATTGATCCTAGTGAATCGTTAGGTTATGAAATTAAAATAATGAATATCTTTTCATAACCGATTCGTTTTAAATATAGTAAAATCAATACGTTTACGTAGTTTGTCTTATCCATATATATTTTTAACCTCATGTGTGATAAAGCTTATCAGATGCTGCAATCAATACTTCTGCTTTTAGGTGCTAACTCAGTTCAACGCTCAATATATTGAACTATGTAAATAAACATTAAATATTGCAGCTATTTTAGCGTTATACGAGAACATTTGTCATCGTCATAGAACATCGGGATGTAATAAAATACGCCCACCCCTATTCTACTAGTACATCTCTATCCAGAATGGATACAGAACATCTGCTTACAATTTGGCAGTAGGGGTACGTCTCCCTGTTAGCGCTCCATAGGGTAGCATTCCTCTATTTTGTAGAAAGTCGTTACATGAAATCGCAGCTGTGATTTCACTTACCTACAGCCTGATTCACAATAGGCGAAGTTTTTGTGGCCTCTTAGTATCGTGGAGTGATGGAGGGACAAGGGGCTGCATGAACCACTCTGCACTCCACCAGGCGGCACTCTCGAACTTCTTACGATACATGCAGCAAGCCAGCTTCTCTTTTGTTTTCATATACGTATACTTC